>CM042817.1:576649-2976649 GCA_009982885.2 Hyles vespertilio
CGAGGGTTCAGGGATCGGCCCAAACGGGACTCCCGTAGAGGGAATGGACAGCACGACTCAAAGCATAAAGTGGCGGCAAGGGATGCCAGGACCATGGTGTGTGGGAGCAGGCGCCCCTAGGGCGCCCGCCGCCTCACCAGTTACGGCGACAACTTATCAAACGCGCAGCGGAAATCCCATGGCTATGTCGAGGATGAGGCCAGATACTTCATGCTCGAGCCGACGGGACCCGCACGCCGTCCACTGTGAGGTGGGCCTCTGGGTGGGGGCCCACACCGAGGTCCTGGAAACAAACGGCCTCGGTCTTGTTTCAGGGCCACCGTGAGGCCCAGTTCGCCGAATCCTGCCACCCACCAGTCCCGTACCAAACGAGGCTAGCAGGGCGGCTCTCCTGAAAGTCTGGCCGTCGCTGTCACCAGTGTGTCGTCCGCATAGCAGACGACAGCGACGCGCCCGCAGGTTGGTACCACGGAGCACCCCATCGGACCCGATGTTCCACAGGAGCGGACCCAGAAACCGATCCTGTGGAACACCGCACGTCACCGCCTTCGGTGCCACCCGTTGGCGCCCGGATACACCACGCACCTGTCAGAGAGGTACGCGTGCACATGCGCCGGAGATAGGGCGGCACCTCGTGGTACCGCCGTTGCTTCAACGATGCAAGCCCAGGGCTGGTGTTGAAAGCGTTGGCGATGTCGAGAGACACCGCCACCACGACTTTGCCCCGGGACAACCGCTTCTTCCGCCTGTGTCTTGACCCCGCAAATCGCGTGGATCGTGGACCGGCCCTGTCTGAACCCGAACTGGCAGTCCGCCCAAGTCCGGGCCCGTGTCCTCCAAGGCTCGACGAGGCGCGCTGGAATAATACGCTCAAAAAAGCTTGCACACCTCGTCGAGCAACACGATGGGCCGGTAGGCCGATGGCGACTCTGCGGGTCGCCCCTCCTCCGAAGCAGGACAGCTTGCCCGTCTTCCATCGCGACGTGGAAGATGCCCTGCTCCAGGCACGCGGGAGAAAAGCCGCGGAGCCCGTGCGTTACCCAGCGGACTCGACGGCTAGCACCAGACACGACCGGGCACCCGTCGAGCCCCGGGGCCGAGTTTTTGCCCCCGCAGCCGGAGCACTGCCGACTCCAATTCTATGCGGCGAAACCTCCGGGATAATCCCTTCCGAAACCGATGGACGACGATGGCGCGAGTGGACGTGGCCGCCATCGGTGGAGGAGTTGAACTCCTCGGTGGCCGGGAAACAAAGCCGCGACGACGTCCTCGACGAAACCTAACCTAACCTAACCTAACCTAAACCTAACCTAACCTAACCTAACCTAACCTAACCTTTTTTTTTTGTTTTTTTTTTTTTTTTTTTTTTTTTTTTTTTTTCTCCGGCGGGAAAATCCCTTTACGGACCATCCCACCCCCGAAGGGGCGAGGGGTGTGTCGGACATCACCGGCGCCTTCCGAGCCCAGCGAGATGTTGTGCGCCCGTGGATGTGGACCGGGCGGCCGCTGGGTCGGGTCCCTACCACAATACGCGCCGAAATACCGACTAAAAACCCCGCGTCGGCCACCATCGGTGCACTGAGAGACGGCCCCGGGATACCGATGAACGGACGCGCCAAGACCGCCTCTTAAGCCTAACCTAACCTAACCTAACCTAACCTAACCTAACCTAACCTAACCCAGTCGCACTCGATCCGCGGTCACGAGAGCAGTGTTTACGGAGCGCTCCGCACGAAAAAATTCGAGAAAATAGTGAAAAGTTGAGTGATAACGACGTGTGATACGTCAAAGTGCGTGTAAAGTGACGCTCTATAAAGGGCAAATAGTGCCCAGACCCGGAAGTGAAAGAATAAAAAGTTTAAGTGCGAAGTTAACCAATTTTGAGGTTAGAAAATTGGTTTTTGACCCGGCGCTCGAGATATAGATCGACGACCTATACATTTTTTGGTGCCTCCTGAAAGCCCTCGTTGGGGCGCAAATTTTGACACCCCCCTTTCCGCGAGCCGAGTCGAGCTCGCGGAGATATAAGAAGAAAAACAAGTACCGCGTGGCCACGAGGTTCGTGTTCCAGCTGCGCGCGGAAACTTTTGAAGGCGGGATCGACTAGCTGACATCACCGGAGGACCGAATCCAGTCGAAGACCGCATGAAACAAGTCTATACCTAGCTCAGTAAGCGAAATTGTAAATTTTCTAAAAAATTTTAAACTTTAACTTTATATTACTCGTAAATAAGATCGATAGCATATATATTTTATATTTTTCCCATAAAGGGAATCATAGGCTTAACCTACATACAAAATTTTAGATTTTTCCCATAAGTAGATTTTGAAATATTTTGAAAAACAAAATTTTTGAAAAACACGTGTTTCGCCAATTATAGATATTTTTAAATTTCTAATAGACTATAAAATTGAACATAATTTATTGTTTATTTAAGCTTTTTTTCCTAAAATTTTCGATAAATAGTTTTCGAGTTATCAAATTTTTAACACATTTTTGCAAATATATCATTAAATATTAAACTTAAAATTTTTCTCTGGGTATATTGTGAAAGAGGACAGAATTCCTCATAACTTGAGCCCAAACACGGGTTCTCTGCGATAGATAGAGCGGGAGTTACGAGCTTTCAGCGCCAACGGCCGCCATTTTGAAAATTTGTAAACAGCTGTAACTTCAAAACTATCGGTCGTAGAGAGCAGCGGGTTTTGATAGTAGCTGAGCTGGGATAAGATCCTTGTTTTAAGCCTCAAAAACTGGACATAAAATTTCCTGAAAATTTTGTGTAACTTTTAAAATAGGTACATCCGTGAGGTCAGTACGAGTGAAACGAGCCCAAACTCGGGTAAATTCGACCAATAGGAACGGCAGAAACGAGCAAAAAGCCAAAACAGGCCGCCATCTTGGATAATTTCAAACGGCCATAACTCCGTAGTTATAAAAGATAGACCACCCGAGTTTGGACTCGTTTGTTTCTACAGAGGGAGATCTTCCCCCTCCCACCCCCTCCTCAACCCCAAAATATTTACCGTTTTACCCCCACCCGTATCTCCTTCACTAATCGCCCTAGACCTCCGACCTTGGGTTCGTTAGACGCGTCTCGGCGAGACCTGTCTTTTGGCCCCAGGGGTATCCCAGTATCCCCCCCCTCCGACCCTCCACTTCAAAATAAGTTTTGAAGTTCCCAAAAGTCCCCCCACGAAACCCCCTCCCTCCCCCCCCTCACCCCCGAAAAAGTTTTTCCTCACCCCCCCTAACCATAACTCCGTTAATATCCATCCTAGAGTACCCAACCTTGGGTTCATTGGATTCGTCTCGGTGAGGCCTATCTTTTGGCCCTAAGGGAATTCCAAAATCACCCACCCTCGCCCCTCTAACTTCAAAAGAAATTTTGAAGTCCGTTAAACTCCTCCCACGATACCCTTCCCCTCCCCCCCCTACCCTGAAAAATTTTGACCTCACCCCCCCTAACCTTAATTCCTTCAATATCCATCCTAGACCCCTCGACCTTGGGTTCATTGGAAGCGTCTCTGCGAGACCTATCGTTTGGCCCCAAGGGAATTCCAAAATTCCCTACCCTCGACCCCCAAACTTCAAGCAGTCAAAACACGAATTTTCTTAGAAACCAACAATCCAAAAATTTTGAAATCCTTACAAACACCCATGCTGACTAATACGTGTACAAGACTGGTTTAGTCGCGGCTGGCAACCCAGGGCTCTACCAGTCAACATCTAAAATAAGTAATTGTATATTAAACAAATTGTGTTTATAATTTTAAGACTTAGGTATAAGAAAATATAAATATATAATAATTATTGACAAGGTTAAGTTTATCTAAATATTGAATCTGAATACTTACCTGAACGGAGACGATAACAAAACTCGCAGTACACGGTGAGCTGCAACAGACGCACATACCTGGAAAAGAAAACAGGAATTAATATTAATATATCGACAACTAGTGAGCTTTACACTCACTTACTAGATCTAAGTATACCGAACCCTGCAAGCCCTTTACACTTGCAGGAGTCTTAAATAAGTGACGCATTCCCCTAAGGTACTTATCACCTCTGGTCCTAAAGCAAAATGTTCGGTTTCCGCACACCCGCAAAGGAAAATAGAGCGAAATCCCCGGAAAAAACACCAAGCCCGAAGGGGATCACGGGGACCAAGGTTGCGCAGGCGCGTCAGAGTCTGGAAGCCCAGATGGACAAACCAGATGGGGCCGGCCCTGCCGGGCCTGCGAAGCCAAGGCCGAGGGGTCCCCTTTCGGACGCGAAGGGGCAGATAAAAAAGACGACCGCTGCAGTCTCGCCGCCCGCGAACACCGGGGGTATGAGTCGAGTCGCAGAGGCAAAAGCCTGCCTCATGAAAATAAAGCTCCAAATAAGTAACAGCCGGAATATAAAGACGGAAATAAAAAATGACGTCCTGGAGGCTACGGATAGGCTTTACAAGCTCGTCACCGAATGCGAGGCGGAGAGAAAAAAGGAAAAGCGAAAGGAGATGGGAGACCTGACCCAAAGCCCGGATCCTGTCCATAAAACAGAAAACGAAGAAATAAAACGGGAAACACTAATGAGAAAAATGGACGAGCATATTAATTTGCTGGAAAGGAACAGGATAGAAATGTGCAAACTTAAAGAAGAGATAGAGTTGAACAGGGAAGAGATGACGAAAGGGCGAAGTTACGCCGCAGTTGTGACAGGCCCCAAAGATGGGGAACAAACACCGATGCACTCCATAGTCGTGACGGCGACAGATGAAGGGGCATCAGGTGAAGAAGTATTCGATAGAATAAGGTCAACCCTCAATGCAAGGGAAGAGGGAATGAGGATAGACAGGATCCGTAAAGCAAAGGACAGGAAAGTTATAGTAGGGTGCAGATCGAAGGAAGAAATGGGGAGGATTAAAGAGAGGATCAGGACGGCGGGAAACGGGTTAAAAATGGAAGAGGTCCAAAATAAGGAGCCGATGGTCCTGATTAGGGACGTCCTATCCTATAACAAGGACGAAGACGTCGTGCGGGCACTTCTCACCCAGAACAAAGGCCTGCTGGGAGACGTGTGCGGGGACAGCTCGTGCCTGAAAGTAAAATTCAGGAGGCGGGCGAGGAACCCGCACGCGTCTCACATTGCAGTCCAAGTTCCGGCCGTCGTGTGGAAGCGACTCACGCAAGCGGGGTCGGTCCACATAGACGTGCAACGGGTGAGAGTTGAGGATCAGTCCCCACTAATACAGTGCTCCCGCTGCCTGGGTTACGGGCATGGAAAGCGGTTCTGCCGGGAACAGGTAGATGCGTGCAGCCACTGTGGGGGTGCTCACCACAGGTCGGAGTGTGCCGACTGGTTGGCGAGGGCGCCCCCGCAGTGCTGTAACTGCGCAAAAGCCAAGCTCGGTGGAGCCGAGCATAATGCGTTTAGCCCGGAGTGCCCTGTGAGGAGAAAGTGGGATGTCCTGGCGAGATCCGCCGTAGCGTATTGCTAAGGTGGATCCCAGGAACCCAGATCAGACTCCTTCCCCAGCGGGCGCGGGGCCGACATCCGTGGCGCAAGCCAACCTCCAGAGGAAGCAACTAGCAACGCTGGAGTTTCTTCTGGAGGCCAAACAGCGGAAAGTCGACTTCGCGCTACTCCAGGAGCCCTACGTGGGGGGTCAAGGTAGAGTGAGGGACCACCGGGGGGTCAGGATCTTCCAGGGAGAAAACAGGCAGGGGGCCGCGGTCAAATCAGCCATTGCAGTATTCAATGATGACTTGACCGTGACCCAATGCCCGTCCCTCACCACAACCAACATCACTGTGGTGAAGATCCTGACCGGGGCCCGCGAAATAGTGGTCATCTCATTCTACTTTGAACCCGACAAACCCATAGGGCCATACCTGGAGCAACTGGGGAACATAGTTGAAAAACTGGGATCCCGCAACATCCTTATAGGGGGCGACACCAACGCCAAGAGCGTGTGGTGGGGCAGCGGGGACACCGATTCCAGGGGGGAAGCAATGGCAGGCATGCTGGAGGAAAAGGGATTGCAGGTGCTCAACGACGGCCTGCTGCCGACGTTCGAAACCGTCAGAGGTGGAAGGCTCCTTACGAGCCATATAGACGTCACGGCATGCTCGGAGGACCTTCTCAACCTGGTGGAGGACTGGACAGTGGATACCACGATGGCGAGCTCTGACCACAATGCTATAACTTTCAAAATAAATAAAACCAAAATAAAATATAAACAGCAAATAACAAAAACAACAAGAAAATACAATACAAAAAAGGCTAATTGGAACCGGTTTAATAATAAACTGGAACAAATTATAGTAGATAGCAAAATAACAGAGGAAAAGATAAATAAAATAAAAAACAAAATGGAAATAGAAATACTAGTAAATAAATATATAGACATCATATCAAAAACATGTACAGAAACCTTACCAAAAATTAAACACAAAGATAATATGAACTTACCATGGTGGTCCAAAGAGCTCGCCGGGATGAAGAAAGAAGTCACCACCAGGAAGAGAAGAATCCGATGTGCAGCGCCGGTACGAAGATCCAAGGTCGTTGCTGAGTACCTGCAAGCAAAAGAAAAATACGAATCAGAAGCCAAGAAGGCACAAGTGGAAAGTTGGAAGGAGTTTTGCAAGGTGCAGGACAAGGATAACATCTGGGATGGAATATATAGGTGTATAGGAAAGGTAAGTAAAAAGCATGAAGACCTGCCATTGCAAAGTGGGGGGCGGATCCTCAGCGCAAAAGAATCTGCGGAATTGCTGGCAGTAACATTCTACCCAGAAGACGATCCGCTGACAGACAACTCAGACCACCAGAGGACAAGAGAAGCAGCCGCTCGAGTAAATGACGTAGTCAATGCTGAGATCCATGACCCACCATTTACGATCGATGAACTACACGCGGCCACAAACAGCTTCAACCCGAAGAAGGCACCGGGATCAGACGGGCTGACAGCGGATATCTGCAAAAAAGCCATCGATAGTCACCCGGGATTGTTCCTATCGCTGGCAAATAAGTGCCTAGAGCTTGGCCACTTCCCGACCACCTGGAAGGAGGCTACGGTCATCATCCTCCGTAAGCCTGCCAAGGAGGACTACACGCACATTAAGTCCTACAGACCCATAGGCCTTTTGCCAGTGATGGGAAAAATACTGGAGAAGATGGTGGTGGGCCGAGTGAGGTGGCATCTTCACCCTAGGACGAGCCTCCGGCAGTTTGGCTTTATGCCCCAAAGGAGCACCGAGGACTCCCTCTATGTCCTAATGAAACATATACGTAATAAAATCAATGACAAAAAGATAGTTGTTATAATATCATTGGACATAGAGGGAGCCTTCGATAGCGCCTGGTGGCCGGCCATTAGAGTCAGACTGGCGGAGGAGGACTGTCCAGTCAACGTCCGAAGGTTGATAGATAGCTACCTCGAGAGCAGGAAAGTAAAAGTGCGATACGCAGGAGAGGAGTCGGAGAGATGGACCTCCAAGGGATGCGTCCAAGGCTCCATTGGGGGTCCCACTTTCTGGAACCTGCTCCTTGACCCACTACTATCTGGACTAGATGGGAGGGGATGTTACTGCCAAGCATTCGCGGACGACGTGGTGCTCGCGTTCGACGGAGATAAAATGGCCGAGATCCAACGCCAGGCCAACGAAACCCTTGCCTATGTGAGGGATTGGGGAATCAGAAATAAGTTGAAATTCGCTCCGCACAAAACCAAGGCAATGGTCCTAACGCGGAAACTTAAGTACGATTCCCCAATCCTCCACATGGGTGGGGTGGACATTGGCCTGGAAAGGCAAATAAAAATCCTGGGGGTAACTATTGATAGCGGGCTCACCTTCAAGGCGCATCTAACCGAGGTATGTAGGAAGGCACTCGACTTTTATAACCGGCTTTCTAGGGCGGCGAGACTGCAGTGGGGCTTGGGGCCAGAGGTGATAAAATTACTTTACAAGGCCGTAGTAGAGCCGATAATTTTATATGCCGCAAGCGTATGGGCTCCAGCCACGCTAAAGCTCGGCGTCATAAAGCAGCTCGCTGTAGTACAGCGAGGCTTTGCGCAAAAGCTTACGAAGGCTTACAGGACGGTCTCACTGAACTCGGCCTTACTGCTCGCAGGGATTTTGCCCCTTGACATTCGTGCTAGGGAAAATGCCTCCCTGTACGAAGTCAAGAGGGGCTACTCCCTGCGAGCGGTGGGGGACCGGGAGGTGGAACGTCCTGTGGCCTTCGAAAAGCTGGAACACCCAGCGCAAAGAGTAAGGGTGCCATACCGGTGCGTGGTGGACGGTGCGGAAGTGAACCAGATTGTAAATGCCGGGCTCAGTCTGTTTACAGACGGGAGCAAAATCGAAGGCAAAGTAGGAGCGGCGGTTTCCGTTTGGGAAAACGCCGCCGAGAAAAAGTCCATAAAACTCAAACTGGAACCCTTCTGCACCGTCTACCAGGCAGAGTTGGCAGCCCTCCACAGGGCCGTGGAAGAAGTAGTAAAAAGTGGAAAGGCGCAGTGTAGCATCCTGAGCGACTCGAGGGCAGCGCTGGAAACAGTCGCAAGCGGAGTTTCCCTGCATCCCCTGGCGTTTGAGACAAATCAAAATTTACATCTGGCAATCAAACGCGACCAAAAAATTGAATTGTTTTGGATCAAAGCTCACGCAGGATTGCAGGGAAACGAGCGAGCAGACGAGCTCGCGAAGGATGCTGCACTGAGGCTGAAGACGCGGCCCCACTACGACAAGTGCCCCGTTTCATTCGTCAAACGACAGATCCGAAAGGAGTCGATCGGCGAGTGGAACGGGCGCTACGTGGCGGGGGAAACCGCGTCTACCACAAAGCTCTTCTTCCCCGACGCTGTGGAGGCCTACAACCTGGTAAGGAAGATCGCGATCGACCCGATCACAACGCAGGTATTCACGGGGCATGGCGGGTTCTCCGAGTACTTGAACCGATTCAAGTGCAAGGAGAGTCCGGCATGCATCTGTGACCCTGCGGTGAGCGAGTCGATCGTGCACGCCTTATTGGAGTGTCCCGTTCACATAGTGGACAGATTCAATATCGAACAAGAATTAGAGATAGATTTAAATGTTAGCAATATAAGTAGGATAATTAGTGATAAGAAAAAGCGACTTAAGTTTATATCATATTGTAGGAAAATAGCAAGTAGTGTAATTAATAGGAATAAGTAGAAATAAGTTTGACTAAAATATATAATAGTTATTATATACTTTTAGAAACGTAAGGAAATAGATTTTAAATAGACTTAAGTGAAATTATGTGAAGTAGCGATAAGATAAGATGTAAAAGTTGAAATAAATAAAGAAACCCTAGGAATAAAAACTGAGCTAGGCCATAAGTAGGACCTCCCAAAGAAGGAGTCAGGAACACATGAAACTCCCAATAGAGGAGTATGATAGACAGTTAGGTGTAAGTATACACTAAGAGAGAAGCACGAAAAGTCTCTGACATTAGTTAGGGGAACGAGAGGGGCTAAACACCCCAAAAAAAAAAAAAAAAAAAAAAAAAAAAAAAAAAACCTAAACCTAACCTAACCCTAACCTAACCTAACCTAACCTAACCTAACCTAACCTAACCTAACCTAACCTAACCTTTTTTTTTTTTTTTTTTCTCGCGGGGAAAATCCCTTTACGGACCATCCCACCCCCGAAGGGGCGGGGGTGTGTCGGACTCACCGGTGCGCCTTCCGGCCCAGCGAGACGTGGAGCTGGGTCGGGTCCCTATCGTAGTCTGCGCACCGAAATACCGACTAAAAAAAAAAAAAAAAAAAAAAAAAAAAAAAAAAAAAACAAAAAAAAAAAAAAAAAAAAAAAAACCCCGCGTTGGCCACCATCGGTGCACTTTGGAGACGGCCCCGGGATACTGCTGAACAGACGCGCCAGGACCGCCTCCTTGTGCACTGCCGCTTAGAGCGACGCGCTCTCCGCCCAAAACCGCAGTGAGAACGCTGCGCTCCTCGTCCCAGGCTGGGCATTCCTCCAGTGTGTGCTGGGCTGTGTCCTCGCGGCAGTTGCCACAGTGGTGGCACACGGCGGACTCCTCGGCTCCGGCTACTCGACACAAGTACGCACCGAAGCAACCGTGCCCGGTGAGCACCTGCGTCAGCCGGAATGTCGGCGCACCGTGGCGCCTCTCCAGCCACTGTTGGAGGACAGGTCGCACTGCCGCGACGGTCCTCGTACCAGCACTTGGGCTCTCCAGCCTGGAACGCCACTCCTCCACGGCGGTCCTGCGGAGGGAGACCAGCATGGCCTCGACCTCTCGGGACACCAGTCTCTGCCCGCGCTGGGACGCCTCCTCTCGTCCAAAGAAAACTGACGAGAGGGTCTTAGCGTCCAGCTCCCAGGGCAGAGTTCCCGCTAGAACGCAGGCCGCCTCGTGCGAGACCGTGCGGTAGCCCCTGACGATTCGCTGCGCCACCATGCGCTGCGGACGGTGCAGCAGGCGGACGCAACGAGGGTTCAGGGACTCGGCCCAAACGGGACTCCCGTAGAGGGCCATGGACCGCACGACTCCAGCATACAGGTTTCGGCAAGGGATGCCAGGACCATCGGTGTTGGGCAGCAGGCGCCCCAGTGCGCCCGCCGCCTTCACCAGCTTCGGCGACAACTTCTCAAAATGCGCGCGGAAATCCCATCGGCTGTCGAGGATGAGGCCAAGATACTTCATGCTCGAGCCGACGGGAACCCGCACGCCATCCACTGTGAGGTGGGCCTCTGGTGGGGGACCACACCGAGGTCCGTGGAAACACACGGCCTCGGTCTTATTCAGGGCCACCGTGAGGCCCAGTCGCCGAATCCTGCCAACCACCAGTCCCGTACCAAACGAGGCTAGCAGGGCGGCTCTCCTGAAAGTCCTGGCCGTCGCTGTCACCAGTGTGTCGTCCGCATAGCAGACGACAGCGACGCCCCGAAGGTTGGTACCACGGAGCACCCAATCGTACCCGATGTTCCACAGGAGCGGACCCAGAACCGATCCCTGTGGAACACCGCACGTCACCGCTCTTCGGTGCCACCCGTTGGCGCCCGGATACACCACGCACCTGTCAGAGAGGTACGCGTGCACCATGCGCCGGAGATAGGGCGGCACCTCGTGGTACCGCAGTGCTTCAACGATGCAAGCCCAGAGCATGGTGTTGAAAGCGTTGGCGATGTCGAGAGACATCGCCACCACGACTTTGCCCCGGGACACCGCTTCTTCCGCCTGTGCCTTGACCCGCAAAATCGCGTGGATCGTGGACCGGCCCTGTCTGAACCCGAACTGGCAATCCCCAAGTCCGGGCCCGTGTCCTCCAAGTGCTCGACGAGGCGCGCGTGAACAATACGCTCAAAAAGCTTGCACACCTCGTCGAGCAACACGATGGGCCGGTAGGCCGATGGCGACTCTGCGGGTCGCCCCTCTTTCCGTCTTCCATCGCGACGGGAAGATGCCCTGCTCCAGGCACGCGGAGAAAAGGCCGCGAAGCCTCGTACCCAGCGACTCGACGGCTAGCACCCAGACACGACCGGGCACCCCGTCGAGCCCCGGGGCCGAGTTTTTGCCCCGCAGCCGAAGCACTGCCGCCTCCAATTCTTGCGGCGAAACCTCCGGGATATCCCTTTCCGAAACCGATAACGACGATGGCGCCGATGGACGTGGCGCCATCGGTGGAGGAGTGAACTCCTCGGTGGCCGGGAACAAGGCCTCGGGATCGGCCTAAGGATCGGCTCTGGAGGCAGCCGCATGGCGAATGCCTCGAGTTTGGCGTCCACCCTCGCCATATGTACCTCCAGGAGCTGTTTTATAGGATCCAACCCTAGTCCGCCAGAGGAGTCTGCCAACTCCACCACTGGTCGTTGCTGCGTGGCCAGCAGCTCCTGCAGGATCTTCCCTTGGGCAGCCAAGGCCGCCTCCAGTGCCGTCACCTTGTCGCGGAGGGCACGCTTCTCCGTTTCTGCTCTTGCGAGCTCCGCAGGGGGCGGCTCCTGTGCCAGCGCCAGCAGCTGCGACACGCTCTCGTTCAGGTCCCTGACATACGTGCCCTTTAAATGTCGGGACGTCCGAGAGACATTCTGGATCCGCTCCGCCATCTTCATCAGCACCTCGCTGCGGGTGACCGGGGTTTCACCCCTGGGAGCCGGTTTAGTCCAAGGGTGAGCTTCCTTGGCCTTTCGCAGCTCGGCCTCATCTGTCTCCATAGCCTGAGCCTCGTGGACGCGCTCTACGTCCAAAGCTGCGTCATAAGCCGCCTGAGCCCTTTCGAGTTCCTCGTCCTCGGCATCCGAGCTATGCTTCGTAGCTAGGGGTCTCCGTCTCTGTTTCTTTTTGGTGGCAGCACGGGAGTCCGTCTCCACCGCACTACCACCATCACTGGCCCTCTGCCGCTTCTCAGCAGACCGGGACCCTCGTACCTTTGCGTCTCTTTTACACGCCTGCGAAGAGTCGCTGCTCATCCCGGACTCCGATTCGAAGTCACGGGTTGGCGCGGTCCTCTCCGCAGGTGGACCCATCGAAGAGGATGCCCGACTGGACGCTTGAGAAGCGTCCACATCAGGACAGATCAGCCTTTCAACAACCACAGAACATCGCAGATTTTTGGTTTATTATTAGAATCTTCCATTTTGTTCCCACGAGTGTGGGGGAAAAGAAGGTCCGCCCAGGCAGTGCCCCCTGTACCTGGGTAAGCCTAGCGTAACCCGCCAGAGGGTCGGCCGGTACTCTGGCGGGGGTCGCACTAGAGACTGAACTGCCCATCAGCCATGCATCCCCTCGCGGTGCGCCGCCGCTTGGGATTCGGGGTACTTTTTATAGAGGCATCCTCCCTCGCGGTCCGGGCGATTAAGCCATGACCCTCGGTCCGGCAGGAGTGCGAGACATGACCACAAACCTCACAACCGGATTACGATATGAATCGGCTCCGGAGGCAGCCGCATGGCGATCGCCTCGAGTTTGGCGTCGACCTTCGCCATGTGCACCTCGAGGAGGGCCTTCACGGCCTCAGCCTCCAAACCACCGCCGGATGCCGATTCAGCCGCTGGTCGCTGCTGCGTCCGAACTGTGGCCATCAGGTCTTTTATCATTTTTCCCTGCGTTGTGCGGGCCGCCTCCAGCGCCGTAACCTTTTTGCGGAGTTCGGCCTTCTCCGCCTCGGCCCTGGAGAGCTCCGCCGATGGTGGCTCCTGGGCTATTTCCAGCAGCTCCGACACGCTGTCTTTAATCTCCTTTACGTACGTGCCTTTAAGATTTTTGGCCGTACGTGCAACATGTCGGAGCTGCTCCGCCAGTTTTATCAAGGCCTCATTATGGGTGGCTGGGGGAGGATCCCCTGGCACCGGTTTGGCCATATATAACTGATTACACAGTTCCCAAAGCACATCGACCTATAGGACTGTTGCCAGTGATGGGAAAGATACTGGAAAAGATGTTGGTGGGCAGACTCAAATGGCACCTCCTCCCCCGGATGAGTAGCCGCCAATACGGGTTTATGCCACAAAGGAGCACCGAGGACTCCCTCTATGTCTTAGTCAAACATGTAAGAGCCAAACTAAAAGAAAAGCGCATCGTGATAATGATTTCGCTAGACATAGAGGGAGCCTTCGATAGCGCCTGGTGGCCTGCCATCAAAGTCCGGTTGGCGGAGAAGAAATGCCCACCAAACGTCAGACGAGTGGTCGCCAGCTACCTGGATGATCGGGTTGTCAGGGTCCGATATGCGGGCGTGGAACATGCCAGGCGTACTGTTAAGGGTTGTGTCCAGGGGTCTATCGGAGGGCCAATCCTGTGGAACCTACTTCTCGATCCATGTCGTAGTGTGCACGGCATTTGAGCCTTTGTGCAGCATCTTTAGCGACTCTATGTCCGCCCTTGAAAGTATTGGAAAGGGAGATTCCCTCCACCCGCTGGCGTTCAAAATTAACAAAATGTTAAGTGCCTCAGATGAACGCGCCCAGGAAATACAGTTTTTCTGGGTTAAAGCGCATGCCGGGTTGGAGGGAAATGAAAGGGCGGACGAGCTCGCTAAAGAGGCTGCACAAAGGCTCAAATGCCGTGCACACTACGACAAATGTCCGGCTTCATTCGTCAAAAGACAGATCCGTCAGGAGTCAATTGACGAATGGAGCCGGAGATACGCCGACGGAGAGACAGCCTCGGTCACGAAGCTGTTCTTTCCGGACGCTGTCGTGGCATACAAAACAGTTCGCCGGATCGCTCTGGACTCAATCCTCACTCAGGTATTCACAGGGCACGGTGGATTCTCCGAATATTTGAATCGCTTCAAATGCAAGGAGAGTCCAGCGTGCCCATGTGACCCAGACGAAGTGGAGTCCGTCCCACACATCCTGATTGATTGCCCCCATATATTCACGAGAAAGATACGAGCTAGAACAAAAACTTGATGTAAACTTAACGAAAGATAATATACCGAAAATAATGCTGAACAAAAATACATTACATACATTCTTAAAATACTGTAAAGAAATAGCAAGTAAGTCAATAACTAATAATAGGACCTAAGAAAAATATACTAGTTATGTAATATGATTATTATATAAGCTAAGTATAGAAATATAGAATGGTTGAGAAATATGAATGTATAACAAAATGTAAAAATAGGAATAAGATGGTGATGGATAAAAGGTGAAAATTTTGGTCAAATAGAACTCCATAAATATAAAAAGTAAATGTAAGAAATAAGAAAAGAAAATCTTGGAAAAATAGAACTTCAAAAAAAAAAAAAAAAAAAAAAAAACAATAGGACATAAGCATATGTATAAACAATAGTCATAAGAATATATATAATATATAAGAAATAAAAATGTAAACAGGTGATGGTAGAATTGTAAAATAAATTAGGAAATAGTTTAAATATAACACAAAATGTTAAGTGTAAGCAAGTTAAAATAAGTAAACATTAGTAAAGAGAGAAACAGTCCCTTGTC
Source organism: Hyles vespertilio (assembly GCA_009982885.2). Lineage (NCBI taxonomy): Eukaryota > Metazoa > Arthropoda > Insecta > Lepidoptera > Sphingidae > Hyles > Hyles vespertilio. The sequence continues at coordinate 591,590 of CM042817.1, forward strand.
CTGGATAGGGGGAGAATGTTTTTAAAAAACAAAAAAATCCTAACCTAACCTAACCTACACTATTTTTTTTTTTTCTCGCGGGGAAAATCCCTTTACGGACCATCCCACCCCCGAAGGGGCGAGGGTGTGTCGGACTCACCAGCGCCTTCCGAGCCCAGCGAGATGTTGTGCCACCCGTGGATGTGGACGGGCGGCCGCTGGGTCGGGTCCCTACCACAATACGCGCCGAAATACCCGCGTCGGCCACCATCGGTGCACTACAGAGACGGCCCCGGGTTACCGTTGAGCGGACGCGCCAGGACCGCCTCTTTGTGCACTGCCGCTTCAGCGACGCGGCTTACGACGCGTGTCGCGTCACGTCTCGGGGGCCGCCAAGGTAGGGGTCTGCTCCCGATCCCGCTCGGCGCTCTCCTTCGGCGACATGACGTGTTCGCAGAAGGAGAGCATTGCTCGCCACGACCTCCGGCTGCCGACCATGGCGGCGACCACGGCCGGCAGCGAAAGGTCACTTCCGATGACCGCGACGAGAGCGCTGCGCTCCTCGTCCCAGGCTGGGCACTCCTCTAGCGTGTGCTGGGCCGTGTCCTCACGGCAGTTGCCACAATGGTGGCTCACGGCGGACTCCTCCGCTCCGGCTATGCGACATAGGTACGCACCGAAGCAGCCGTGCCCGGTGAGCACCTGCGTCAGCCGGTATGTCGCCGCACCGTGGTGCCTGTCCAGCCACTGTTCGAGGACAGGTCGCACTGCCGCGACGGTCCTCGTACCAGCACTAGGGTTCTCCAGCCTGGAACGCCACTCCTCCACAGCGGACCTGCGGAGGGAGACCAACATGGCCTCGACTTCTCGGGGGACCAACCTCTGCCCACGCCCGGACGCCTCCTCTCGCCGAAAGAAAGCTGACGAGAGGGTCTTAGCGTCCAGCACCCAGGGCAGAGTTCCCGCCAATACGCAGGCCGCCTCGTGCGAGACCGTGCGGTAGCCCCTGATTATTCGCTGCGCCACCATGCGCTGCTGACGATGCAGCAGGCGGACGCAACGATCGCCCAGGGACCCGGCCCAAACGGGACACCCGTAGAGGGCCATGGACCGCACGACTCCACCATACAGGTTTCGGCAAGGGATGCCAGGACCATCAGTGTTGGGCAGCAGGCGCCCCAGTGCGCCCGCCGCCTTCACCAGCTTCGGCGACAACTCCGCAAAATGCGCGCGGAAATCCCACTGTCACACGACTGTCAAGGACGAGACCGAGGTATTTCATCCTCGAGCCGACGGGAATCCGCACGCTCTCCACTGTGATGTGGGCCCCAGGCGGAGGCCCACACCGAGGACCGTGGAAACACACGGCCTCGGTCTTGTCGAGGGCCACCGTGAGGCCCAGTCGCCGAATCCTGCTCACCACCAGTCCAGTACCGAACGAGGCGAGCAGAGCGGACCTCTGGAATGTCCTGGCCGTCGCTGTCACTAGTGTGTCGTCCGCGTAGCAGACGACAGCGACGCCCCGAAGGTTGGTACCACGCAACACCCAGTCGTAGCCGATGTTCCACAGGAGCGGCCCAAGAACCGAGCCCTGTGGAACACCGCACGACACTTCCCTACGGTGCCACCCGTCGGCGCCCGGATACACAACGTACCTGTCAGAAAGGTACGAGTGCACCAGACGCCGAAGATAGGGCGGCACTTCCACATCGAGGCGCTTCGCGGCCCAACGTCGGCCACCCGTGAATCGGGCAGTCGGACCACCACCGGACTGGCGGGTGGAGACCTGAGAGGATGGAGACTGTCCCGCCCTCACACCCACCACTGCAACTCCTGTAAGCCAGGATCAACAGTGGCACGCAATGTAATGACACCGAGCATTGAAGCTCGGCGAGTCTCCGGGAATGTCTAACTTGTCTTTAACCCGCAACGAAATCAATCAGAAAGTTAAATTAATAGGAGGAGTTGGAAATAAATTATTGTCCACTTCCCTCCGTGCAAAGCGGGTGACAAAGCAATGAAATAAAGAGGTAAATAACCTCGCAAAAAGACTTTCACAGCCGGAGAAGCCAGCTGTAAAGCACCACGGATCAAATCCTTATTACATTTAAATGGGACCTAATATGTGAGCTGTTACACTTGATTCCAGTAATAGGTATGGCAAAAACGCCGGAAAGCACGGAAATTCGTCCTAGTCTCTACAAGGTCCGTGTAGTATACAACTCCAGATGATATTTGCATACTATCCAGCATGGTTTTACGCTCATTCTGCCAAAGACTACACTCCCAAAGTATATGATGCGCGGATTGTTCATATTCGCAATTTGCTGTTGAACATGGGCACGCAGGCGATTCCACAAGCTTAAAAGAGTATAGTTTAGACTTAAAGTTACCATGGCCCGTGAGGAACTGTGATACGCAATAATCGACATCTAGCCATGTCTTCGTCAAACGATCACGCACGCAAGGAAAATATTGGTATAAATGCCGTCCCTTCAAAGATACCTCCCATCTATTTTGCCATTCCTCTAATAGTTCGCTATATACCATATGAAGCGGTTTAAATAATCTGTCGACTTTTAAGAGTTCACGTGCAGTTAAAAATCTTTGATCCATATTCTCCTTAGTAGAGTAATACATGGCGGCGCGACGTTGCACCTCCAGATCGACTGGAAGTACACCCGCCAGGACAGGCAAAGCTTCGGTACTAACAGTTCTATATGCCTTGCACAAGAATATCAACGCCAAACGTTGGCTCTGGAGCAGTTTTCTTCGCACAGCACCGATAGTAGCCCTATCAGCCCATACGGGAGATCCATAACAAATACATCCTAAGTAAGTTGCTCCATAGATGATTTTTAGTGTATTTAAAGATAGCCCCCACGTTGATTTCGATATTCTTGTCAAAGCAAAAAAGTTCCTTTTCGACTTTTCCCCGACGTTCTTAATATGTTCCAGAAAGGAAAAATTCCTTTCCAAAATTAAACCGAGATAACAAACCGATTCTTTTTTCTTTACAGTGATACTATTAAATTTAATTCGCGGCGGTGATTTTAAAGTTCCTTTTAGAAGTAATTGGAACGTTTTATGTGTAGACCTGGGAGGATGAGACGCTGAACCGAATGTAGAGATGATCGGACAGCGTCTCCTCCTCAACCAAAACCCTCCAGTCCCGAACACGGCGGGCAAGGGCCGGGGTGGCGAACGTGACGTCCACCACCGAACCACCGTTGTGCCACACGCACGTGTTCTCTGACCCCCGATTCAGGACGACCAACCCGATGGAGATCGCCCATTCCTCCAGGGCCTCAAAAAGTAAGACCCCAGAAAAGGAACAAAGCCCAATAGAAAGGCCAGGGTCAAAGGTTGCGCAGGCGCGACTGAGCTTGGAGTCCCAGATGGATAAACCAGAAGGGACCGGCACGGCCGGGTCTGCGAAACCAAAGCCCAGGGGCCTTCAAGGAGAAGCAAAAGGGCAGACAAAACGAGCAGCCTCGACAGCCTCGCCGCCCGGGAACGCTGGAGGTATGAGCAGGGTAGCTGAGGCAAAAGCTTGTCTTATGAAAATTAAGCTACAGATGAGCAATAGCCGAAATACAAAAACCGAGATTAAAAATGACGTCCTCGAGGCCACAGAGAAGCTGTACAGGCTCGTAGTAGAAGTTGAAGGGGAAAGGAAAAAGGATCAGAAAAAGGGAGTAAACCTGATCCAAAGCCCGGAGTTAGCTAAAAAGGAAGGAACCGGGAATAGGGGACTGGACCAAACACGAACAGCTCCTTAAAAAACTAGACGAACACAATGAGATGCTAGGAAAACACAAAGAAGAAATGGAAAGACTGAAGGAGGAAATAAAGACACATAGGGAAGAAATGAAGGAAGGAAGAACTTATGCAGATGCATTGACAGGCCCTAAAAAAGGGCAACAAAAAGACACAGAAATGCACTCCATAGTCATAACGGCATCAGACCGGAAGGCAACCGGAGAAGAAATATTTGAAAAAATTAGAACAACTAAATGCAAGGGAAGAGGGAATAAAAATCGATAGGATACGAAAGGGAAAAGACAGAAAGGTAATAGTTGGGTGCAAGTCGAAAGAGGAGATTGGGAGAATAAAGAATAAGATTAGAACAGCGGGGAAAGAACTCAACATAGAGGAAGTGAAAAATAAGGAGCCTTTGGTCCTGCTGAGGGACGTCCTCGCCTATAATACGGATGAGGACATAGTGCGAGCACTCGTTGTCCAGAACAAGGACCTGCTCGGAGACGTGTGCGGGGACGGCGCGTGCCTGAAGGTAAAATTCAGGAGAAGGGCGCGGAACCCGCACGCGTCTCATGTAGCGGTCCAAGTTCCGTCGACGGTGTGGAAGCGGCTCAAAGAGACGGTGTCGGTCCACATCGACGTGCAAAGAATCAGGGTCGAAGACCAGTCTCCCCTGATTCAGTGCTCTCGCTGCCTGGGCTATGGGCATGGGAAGCGGTTCTGCCAGGAGCAGGTGGATGCGTGCAGCCACTGCGGGGGTGCTCACCATAGGTCGGAATGTGCCTACTGGCTGGCGAGGGCGCCCCCGACGTGCTGCAATTGCGCTAAAGCTAAGCTCGGCGGAACCGAATATAATGCTTTTAGCCCGGAGTGCCCTGTGAGGAGGAAGTGGGATGCCCTGGCGAGATCCGCCGTGGCGTATTGCTAAGGTGGATCCCAGGAACCCAGATCAGACTTCTTCCCCAGCAAGCGCGGGGTCGACATTCGTGGCGCAAGCCAACCTCCAGAGGAAACAGCTGGCTACGCTAGAGTTTCTTCTGGAGGCCAAACAGCGAAGAGTCGACTTTGCGCTTCTCCAGGAGCCCTACGTGGGGGGTCAGGGTAGCGTGAGAGACCACCGGGGGGTAAGGATTTTCCAGGGTGACAACGGGCAGGGGGCCGTGGTCAAGTCAGCCATTGCGGTGTTCAATGACGGCTTGATCGTGACCCAATGCCCAACCCTCACCACAACAAACATCGCAGTGGTGAAGATCCTTACCAGGACCCGAGAATTAGCGGTCATCTCATTCTACTTTGAACCCGATAAACACATAGGGCCATACTTGGAGCAACTGGGGAACATAGTTGAAAAACTGGGATCCCGTGGAATCCTCATAGGGGGTGACACCAACGCGAAAAGCGTGTGGTGGGGCAGTGGGAGCACTGACTCCAGGGGGGAATCAATGGCGGGAATGCTGGAGGAACACGGATTGCAGGTGCTCAACGACGGCCTGTTACCAACATTTGAGACAGTCCGAGGAGGAAGGCTCCTCACTAGCCACATTGACGTGTCGGCGTGCACAGAGGACCTTCTCAACCTAGTGGAGGACTGGCGAGTTGATACCACGATGGCGAGCTCCGACCACAACAGCATTGTATATAAAATAAATAAAACAAAAGTAAAATACAAAAAATTAAATTCAAATACCACAAGAAAATTTAACACAAGGAAAGCAAATTGGGACCAATTTAATAGAAAATTAGAAGAGAGCATAGAAGAGGGCAAAGTTACAGAAGGAGACATAAGTAAAATTAAAAACAAAATAGAAATAGATAAAATAGTCGAAACATATACAGAAATAATAATAAAAACATGCGAAGAAACAATACCAATAAAAAAGACTAAAAATGAAATTAACTTACCATGGTGGACCAAGGAGCTCGCCAGAATGAAGAAAGAAGTCACCACCCGGAAGAGAAGAATCCGATGTGCTGCGCCGGTCCGAAGATCCAAGGTCGTCGCTGAGTACCTGCAATCAAAAGAAAGATATGAGTTAGAAGCCAAGAGGGCACAGATTGAAAGTTGGAAGGAGTATTGTAAAACCCAAGACAGGAAAAATATCTGGGACGGCATTTATAGATGCATAGGAATGGTGTCCAGAAAACACGAGGACCTGCCATTGAAAAGTGGAAATACGATCCTGAGTGCAAGGGAATCGGCGGAAATGCTGGCAGTAACATTCTACCCAGAAGATAACCCGCAGGAAGATAACTCAGACCACCAGAGAATAAGAGAAGCAGCCGCTCGAGTAATTGATGATGAATGACGTATTCAATGATGAAACACATGACCCACCATTTACGATCGATGAACTACATGCGGCCACCATCAGCTTCAATCCGAAGAAGGCACCGGGAGCAGATGGACTTACATCAGACATCTGCAAAAAAGCAATAGATAGCCACCCGGAGTTGTTCCTATCACTGGCAAATAAGTGCCTAGAGCTTGGCCACTTCCCGACCATCTGGAAGCAGGCTACGGTGGTTATCCTCCGTAAGCCGGCCAAGGAGGACTATACACAGGCAAAGTCCTACCGACCTATAGGCCTTTTGCCAGTGATGGGAAAAATTCTGGAGAAGATGGTGGTGGGTCGAGTGAGGTGGCATCTACACCCGAGGACGAGCCCCCGACAGTTTGGCTTTATGCCCCAAAGGAGCACCGAGGACTCCCTCTATGTCCTAATGAAACACATCAGAGCAAAAATAAATGAGAAAAAGATCGTTGTGCTCATATCATTGGACATAGAGGGAACCTTCGATAGCGCCTGGTGGCCGGCAATTAGGGTCAGACTGTCGGAGGAAAAATGTCCAGTCAACATCCGGAGGGTGATAGATAGCTACCTTGAGAGCAGGAAAGTGAAGGTTAGGTACGCGGAGGAGGAAGTGGAGCGATGGACCTCCAAAGGGTGTGTCCAGGGCTCCATTGGAGGACCAACCTTCTGGAACCTGCTCCTTGACCCACTGCTATCCGGACTAGAAGGGAGAGGATGTTACTGCCAAGCATTCGCGGACGACGTGGTGCTCGCTTTCGATGGACACGAAATGGGGAAAATTCAGCGCCAGGCCAATGAAACCCTCGCCTATGTGAGGGATTGGGGAATCAGAAACAAGTTAAAATTCGCTCCACACAAAACCAAAGCTATGGTGTTGACGCGAAAATTGAAGTATGATTCCCCAATCCTCCACATGGGAGGGGTGGACATTGGCCTGGAAAAACAGATTAAATTGTTGGGACTTACGATCGACAGCGGACTAACATTTAACGCTCATGTCAGCGAGGTGTGTGCAAAGGCGCTCGCCTTCTACCACCGGCTCTCCCGGGCGGCAAGGATTCAGTGGGGCTTGGGGCCAGAGCTAATAAAATTATTGTACATGGCCGTAGTCGAGCCAGTAATTTTATACGCAGCCAGTGCCTGGGCCCCAGCTGCAAAAAAGCTAGGGATACAAAAGCAGCTCGCTGTGGTGCAAAGAGGCTTCGCGCAAAAGCTCACAAAGGCCTACAGGAAAGTTTCACTGAACTCGGCCCTATTGCTCGCAGGGATACTGCCCCTAGACATTCGGGTCAGGGAAAATCAGACTGAAGCGTCCACCGGCACCCTGGATGAATTGCAGTATTCGGAAGGCTATGAGACGAAGGGACCGGGCTTTTTGTAAATTTAAAAAAGACCGCAGTGATGACAACTGGAGTCGCTATAAGGCTGTAAGAAATCAGTGTAACCAGATGGTGCGTAACGCTAAACGCCGACATATTCTAGATAATATATCCTCTTCCTCTCCTACTAATACCTGGAAGTTCCTTAGAACACTAGGTATTGGGAAGGAGAAAGGCTGTGATATCCTGGGGACGTTGGATTTGAATGATCTCAATCACCACTTCTCATCCTCCTCATCGATGGATTATCAAGTCAAGTGTCGAACCCTGGAATTCTTAGCCAGCCTACCTCATCCCAACATAGATACTTTTCACTTTTCTCCAGTTAGTCGGGATGAAATCAAAAAGATTATCCTATCCATCAAGTCTAATGCCGTCGGATGCGACAATGTCACCCGTCGCATGGTAGTCTTGATTCTAGACCATCTCCTCCCAGCCCTTACCTTCATAATAAACTCTTCCTTCAGCATGGGATATTTTCCGTCTTTATGGCGGAAAGCCTATGTTATCCCTCTTCCTAAAGTCACAAATCCAACCCTCATTACTCACTACCGTCCTATATCCATTCTCCCGTTCCTATCACAGGTGCTTGAATCCTGTGCACACAAGCAGCTCTCCAGGTTTGTGTACACTAATAACTTATTGAGCCCGCTGCAGTCTGGCTTTAGACCTGGTCATAGCACTGTTTCCGCACTCCTGAAAGTGACTGACGACATAAGGGGTGGCATGGAAAACACCAAGGTCACTTTGCTGGTCTTGGTGGACTTTTCAAATGCCTTTAATGCCGTCAGTCACGACATCCTATTATCCATCCTCTCCCATCTAATGGTTTCTCCCGATGCACTGGATTGGTTTTCTTCTTATCTTCGAGGACGGCAGCAGTCGGTGCGTACTGGTGAGACTTCGTCGAATTGGTGCGACCTTGACTCTGGCGTTCCTCAAGGCGGCATTCTTTCTCCCTTATTGTTTTCAATTTTTATTAATCTCATTACCCAAAACCTTCATTGTGCGTACCATTTGTATGCTGATGACTTGCAGCTTTACGCTCAGGCAAGTATCGATTGTGTATCCACGGCAGTCGACAAAATTAACAGTGATTTGGAACACATTCGAAGATGGTCTCATAAATATGGCATAACAGTTAATCCTACAAAGTGTCAAGCCATAATTGTGGGAAGTCAACGACTCATAAGCAGGTTGGACACAGCTATTATTCCACCTGTAATTTTCGATAATACAGTTGTAGCGTGGTCTCTTACTGTAAAGGACTTAGGGCTTCTCATAGACACTACATTAAGCTGGCGCGCTCAAGTCACTTCCGTTTGCCAAAAAGTTACTGGTGCCCTTCGTTCTTTATATCGCCTCAAAAACTTTCTCCCGTTCTTGACCAGATTAATGCTCGTGCAAACCTTGATCCTACCCCTGATTGACTATGGTGATGTGCTGCTATTTTGACCTGAATGCAGATCTTCTCAATAAACTGGACCGGCTTCTCAATAACTGCATTCGATTCATCTTTGGCCTTCGTAAGTATGACCATATATCATCTTACCGTTCTCAACTCAAGTGGTTACCTATTCGCCAACGCCGGAGTATGCGTGCTCTCACAACACTCTTCTCTCTTCTTAAATCTCCTTCTCCGCCTTCCTATTTAATCTCTAGCTTTCAATTTCTAGGTGCCAATCATAATAGAAATCTTCGATCGTCTAATAATCTTCTTCTTAAGTGTCCCCCTCACAGCTCTAATTTTCTTCACTTCTCGTTTTCAGTCCAAGCGATACTACTGTGGAATGCGCTCCCCCTCGTTATCAGGACGTCCACTAACCGTTTCACATTCAAAATGAAGGTTCGTGATTTACTGCTTAAGGAAGTTGCAGAATCATCACAATAGTTTGTTACTTATATATTACTATATGTATTTATGTATATATATATATATATATATATATATATATATATATATATATATATATATATATTTATACACATATATATTTAAGATATATATTTATGTCATAATTATTCATATAATAACTATATATATCCACTATAGTATATCATGTATTGACCCTATATTTGTATGTATTTACATATTAATTATTTATGTTTCTATTTATTTTTCTCTTTTCTATAAAAATTTATACGCCCACTTGATCTAATCTCTGCATCACCCAAAGGTAGACTGGTAGATAATGCCTCTGGCATTAAGTCCGCCTTGTATACAATGTATATGAAGTATAATAAATAAATAAATAAAATAAAATGCTTCCCTGTACGAAGTCAAAAGGGGCCACTCCCTGCGAGTAGTAGGTGACCGGGGGGTGGAATGTCCTGTGGCCTTTGAGAAGCTGGCGCATCCTGCGCAGAGACGGGCGGTGCACTATCGGTGCGTGGTGGACGGTGCAGAAGTTAACCAGATAACTAACACCGGACTCAGCCTTTTTACTGATGGCAGTAAAATCCAGGGAAAGGTTGGGGCGGCCATCTCAATTTGGGAGAATGCCGCAGAAACCAAAGCCATCAAGCTGAGACTGGAAAACTTCTGCACCGTCTACCAAGCGGAGCTGCTGGCCCTCCACAGAGCCGTGGAAGAAGCAGTAAAAAGTGGAAAGGCGCAGTGCAGCATCCTGAGTGACTCGAGGGCGGCCTTAGAAACAGTATCAAACGGTGTTTCCCTGCATCCCCTGGCGTTTGAGATAAACAACAACTTACAGTTAGCCAAAGAACGAGGCAAAATCATAAAACTATACTGGCTCAAAGCTCACGCAGGATTGCAGGGAAACGAGCGCGCGGACGAGCTCGCGAAGGATGCTGCACTGAAGCTGAAGGCGCGGCCCCACTACGATAGATGTCCCGTTTCATTCATCAAAAGACAAATCCGCAAGGAGTCAGTTGACGAATGGAACGGGCGCTACGTGATGGGGGAAACCGCGTCTACCACAAAACTCTTCTTCCCCGACGCTGTGGGGGCCCACAGCCTGGTTAGAAAAATCGCAATCGACTCGATCACGACGCAGGTGTTCACGGGGCATGGCGGGTTCTCCGAGTACTTGAACCGATTCAAGTGCACGGAGAGCCCGGCATGCATCTGTGACCCTGCGGCGGGCGAGTCGATTATCCACGCCATAGTGGAATGTCCGGTATTTATACTCGATCGTTTTAATTTAGAGCAGGAAATCGAAATAGAAATAAGTAAAGAAAATATTAGTAGAATAATTAGTGATAATTAATGTAGGCCTAAATTTATAAGATATTGTAAGAAATTAGCTTTTAGTATAATAAATAGAAATAAGTAGTAATAAGGTAGTCTAGAATATATAAAATAAGTTTATATTATTTTAGATAATAAGTAAAAATGTAATAAATTAAGTTTAGGTTAAGTTGTAAATAGTAGGTATAAGATAAATGTAAGAATTGTCTTTAAAAATAAAGATACCCTATAAAAAGATTAGCTAGGCCATAAGTAGCATCTCCCGACGAAGGAGTCAGGTACACTACAGAACTCCCAAAGAAGGAGCGTAGATATATAGGTGTAAGTATACACACTCTTAGACTGTACAAAATGTCTCTGACGAAAGTTAGGGGAAGGAGAGGGCTAAAAGCCCAATAAAAAAAAAAAAAAAACCTTTTTTTTTTTTTTTTTTTTTTCTCGCGGGGAACATCCCTTACGGACCACCCCACCCCGAAGGGGCGATGGTGTGTCGGACTCACCAGTGCGCCTTCCGGCCCAGCGAGACGTGGAGCTGGGTCGGGTCCCTATCGTAGTCTGCGCACCGAAATACCGACTAAAAACCCCGCGTTGGCCACCATGGGTGCACTTTGGAGACGGCCCCGGGATACCACTCAACGGACGCGCCAGGACCGCCTCCTTGTGCACTGCCGCTTACAGCGACGCGGCTTCATACGCGTTTTGCGTTACGTCTCGGGGGCCGCCAGGATAGGGAAGGCGGCCCCGTGTGGCCTCTGCGGCGCCGGGTTAGTTGGCGTCCCGGCGCCTAGTTCGTCGTCTGCGGTGACGACGAGCGGGATCGTTCTGCTCCCGATCCCGCTCGGCGCTCTCCTTCTGCAACATGACGCGTTCGCAGAAGGAGAGCATTGCTCGCCACGACCTCTGGCTGCCAACCATGGCGGCGACCATGGCCGGCAGCGAGAGGTCTCCACCCAAAACCAAAGTGAGAGCGCTGCGCTCCTCGTCCCAGGCTGGGCATTCCTCCAGTGTGTGCTGGGCCGTGTCCTCGCGGCAGTTGCCACAGTGGTGGCACACGGCGGACTCCTCGGCTCCGGCTACGCGACACAAGTACGCACCGAAGCAACCGTGCCCGGTGAGCACCTGCGTCAGCCGGAATGTCGGCGCACCGTGGCGCCTCTCCAGCCACTGTTGGAGGACAGGTCGCACTGCTGCGACGGTCCTCGTACCAGCACTAGGGCTCTCCAGCCTGGAACGCCACTCCTCCACGGCGGTCCTGCGGAGGGAGACCAGCATGGCCTCGACCTCTCGGGACACCAGTCTCTGCCCGCGCTGGGACGCCTCCTCTCGTCCAAAGAAAACTGACGAGAGGGTCTTAGCGTCCAGCTCCCAGGGCAGAGTTCCCGCTAGAACGCAGGCCGCCTCGTGCGAGACCGTGCGGTAAAGCTCAAGTGGCTACCAATAAGGCTTCGCCGGAATACACACATTCTTTTTCTTCTCTATAATATACTTTTCAATCTCCTCACTCCCTCATATCTTAAAAATCGCTTTGAATTTCTTCATGATTCACATTCGAGGTCTCTTAGGTCATCGGAGAACTTAAGGCTGAAAATCCCCGCGCATTCCACTTCCTTCACAGACAAATCTTTCACCGTACAAGCTGCCAGGTTGTGGAATGCTTTGCCAGTAACGGTGAGACGAGCTAAAACTCTGCCCGTCTTCAAAAATATGGTTAAAGAACACTACTTACAGGTTCTATGAGGATATTGGAGTTGTTCACATTTTACTTTGTTGTTATATATATATATATATATATATATATATATATATAACAACAAAGTTATATATATATACATATATATATATTTATATATTTATAGGTGTATATATCATATGTGTATTTTGTGTATTTGTATGTTTATTCAACATATATATGTATGTATGTATATATGTATGTATGTATGTTTATTTATAAAATTAACAATATTATAAATTGTAATACTCGTACACCGGAAGCCCCAACTTTCGTTCTTTTCGTTTATACATCCCATGGTTGTCTGGCAGAGATTGCTTCAAGCAATAAGACCCGCCACTTGTGGCATATATTTATTTCATTTAGTTTTGTCTTTTTATGTATATGGTGTACATAAAGTGTTAAATAAATAAATAAATAAATAACCCCTGATGATTCGCTGCGCCACCATGCGCTGAGGACGGTCCAGCAGGCGGACGCAACGACGGTTCAGGGACTCGGCCCAAACGGGACTCCCGTAGAGGGCCATGGACCGCACGACTCCAGCATACAGGTTTCGGCAAGGGATGCCAGGACCATCGGTGTGGGCAGCAGGCGTCCCAGTGCACCCCGCCGCCTTCACCAGTTCGGCGACAACTCTCAAAATGCGCGCGGAAATCCCATCGGCTGTCGTCTTGCTTTTATCAATTTATTTATTAATTGTATTTATTTTTAAATTAATTTTATTTTTATTTATAATTTATGATTAGTTTTTTAATTTATTTAGTTTTATTCATATTTTATTTAAAGTATTAGTTTTTACTTTATAGTAATTTATTTGTCAAAGAAATACATTATTTACGTTAGTCAAAGTAAATTATATTATTTGTGGACCATAAATATTACAACGGTGCGTAGCGGTTTATAGTTACCACCGGATCAACGCGGCCCTTCCTGAGAAGACCCGGCGAAACAAACTCAGTGGGCTTACACTACCACTGGAACTACGCGACGCGACCCAGTCCTGAGTATATCCAGCGACTAAGACTCAGTGGGCTTGTTTTGGGTCCAACTTAAGACAACGACCATAAGTATTTCCGATACGTCCCGTATGTTTAGGCTTACTGCCGGATCCAACGCGGCCCTGACTGAGAAGACCCGGCGAACAAACTCAGCGGGCTTTACTTTACCACTGGATGGCGTCGAGGCTGAGCCAAGATACTTCATGTTCGAGCCGACGGGAACCCGCACGCCATCCACTGTGAGGTGGGCCTCTGGTGGGGCCCACACCGAGGTCCGTGGAAACACACGGCCCTCGGTCTTATTCAGGGCCACCGTGAGGCCCAGTCGCCGAATCCTGCCAACCACCAGTCCCGTACCAAACGAGGCTAGCAGGGCGGCTCTCCTGAAAGTCCTGGCCGTCGCTGTCACCAGTGTGTCGTCCGCATAGCAGACGACAGCGACGCCCCCGAAGGTTGGTACCACGGAGCACCCAATCGTACCCGATGTTCCACAGGAGCGGACCCAGAACCGATCCCTGCGGAACACCGCACGTCACCGCTCTTCGGTGCCACCCGTTGGCGCCCGGATACACCACGCACCTGTCAGAGAGGTACGCGTGCACCATGCGCCGGAGATAGGGCGGCACCTCGTGGTACCGCAGTGCTTCAACAATGCAGGCCCAGGGCATGGTATTGAAGGCGTTGGCGATGTCGAGAGACACCGCCACCACGACATTACCCCGGGACACCGCTTCTTCCGCCTGTGCCTTGACCCGCAAAATCGCGTGGATCGTAGACCGGCCCTGTCTGAACCCGAACTGGCAATCCGCCAGGTCCGGGCCCGTGTCCTCCAAGTGCTCGACGAGGCGCGCGTGAACAATACGCTCAAAAAGCTTGCACACCTCGTCGAGCAACACGATGGGCCGGTAGGCCGATGGCGACTCTGCGGGTCGCCCCTCCTTCCGAAGCAGGACAAGCTTGCCTGTCTTCCATCGCGACGGGAAGATGCCCTGCTCCAGGCACGCGGAAAAAAAGGCCGCGGAGCCTCGTACCCAGCGACTCGACGGCCAGCACCCAGACACGACCAGGCACTCCGTCGAGCCCCGGGGCCGAGTTTTTGCTCCGCAGCCGAAGCACTGCCGCCTCTAATTCTTGCAGCGAAACCTCCGGGATATCCCTTTCCGAAACCGATAACGACGATGGCGCCGATGGACGTGGCGCCATCGGTGGGGGAGTGAACTCCTCGGTGGCCGGGAACAAGGCCGCGACGACGTCCTCGACTAGGTCGGTCCGGAGACTCTGAGTCAGCGGGGGCATGCGATACGGACGCCCCCATGGATCTCTGTCGAGAGTTCTCCGGAACTCATCATTCGCCGCAGCCTTTGCTCGTGCCTAACCTAACCTAACCCAGTCGCAGCGCGAACGCCGTACCGCGCGCATCACTTTTAAGCCGCTCCGCGTTCGAAAAATCGGAATAATAGGTTATATAAGTGAAAACAACTAGTGCTATGTGTACACCAAAATGTGCGCGCTGTGACCCCGCATGCGATACAAAAAGATTTTTTTAAATCAGACAATTAATTAAAAAGTTATTAACAAAAAATATTCAGTGAAAATTTTCCATAGTGACTCAAGTAACAATATCTTAAAAGGAAAGATAGAATATATTTTATTGAATTTCCCAATCGAGATGTATATTTTCTATAGATATATTCAAGCCAGCATATTATAGCAATACTTTAGGAGTAAATATACATAATTACTTTATATAAAATATAATTTTAATTATAAATACAGCAGATAATGATGAGCACTCACCCTTTACTTCACTATGCGTAGCGGTCGTATCGTTGAACGTTTATGCACTTTCGAACGAACTTCATGCCACAGCGTTGGTTGCAATAGCTAATTTTGTCTATGCAATTTGCTAACATGTTTTTGAACGTTAACAAAAAAAATGATACTGAATTTACTGGTGCACAGAAGACAAAAACATTCTGCAACTTGCTTACACAGAACCTTAAAATACTTCAGACATATAGCTAGACGCGAACCAGACAGCCTGGAAAAACAAAAATCAGTTTTGGAAAATTGGAGGGAAAAGACGACGTGGACGAACTCCCAAACTATGGGTGGATCAGGTTGCCAATGCCCTGAAAGTCCCAATTAATGCAGCATTACATCAAGCAGAAGACCGAAGCTGGTGGAGAGAGGTCATCAAGATAACTGAGAGTCACGATCCTCAATAATGAGAGATCGACTGAAGAGATAGGTCTCATATATGAGACCGCCTGGGTAGATACCACCGCAATATTTATTTCTCCCATGAAACAGCAGTGTAATTATATTTTCATTCGTGCATTCTATTGGCGTCTGGCGGAATTTGGAACTACAATCAAAATTAAAATATTTAAATATTTCACGCATTGTTTGAGATATTTTTCCATATCATAAAGAACAAAAATATATATTTATAGTCTAATAGTATCAACGTGTCCAATATAATCAAATGTGAAGAGTGAAAAACTGTTCCTAATATTATGACAACAAAATGATAACAACGTATTCGGACGCCAAAAGATCGTAGACAATCTATACTTCCACTGACACTAGACATTTTCATACGGAATACCACGGAGATTTAACTTAGAAATAACATCGGAAATATAATCGAATCGAAATATAATCATCGGTTTGACTAACCGAACACCAGAGAGCGAAAAAAATAGTTTACTCGATTATACGCAGATAATATTGGCTCTAAATTACTTCTAACACCATCGATTATCTTTAACGATTTTAAAGCTTTTATTTTTTATGAAGATGCATACGCATGCGGAAACGGGAAATCTTATGTTCGCATTTCCATTCACAATAATTTGATTTGAGGTCCAAGCCTCTCTCAATCTGTTCGTAGATATATATGTATATACACATATATAATATATTTCTTGGTAATTCTGGAGTATATATTTCTGGATTATTTTTCTTACTTAACACTAGAACTGTACCCCAAGCAGGAACATTTGGCTCTATAGTATAGTAATCGTAATAGTAAAACTTTGTATGGGAATTTGAACAGCGCCATTGTGAGCGTATTTGGAACTAAATTATGGCAGCGGGAAACGTTTACGACACTATAGTATGGTAATCGTATAGTCTAGCGATAGTTTTACTATACAAATGTATGAAAAGTGGTAGCAGGAATAATTTTTGACGTATAGTATCGTTGTAGTAATAGTATAGTAACTTGGGGTACTGTACCCCAAGCAAGAACATTTTGAAGTATCGTATAGTAATAGTATCGTGAAAACGATTACTATACTATTACTACTCCATGTCGGTAGCATGAATCGTTTAACCATATTCTCGTGAACTCGATACTATTACGTTACGATAGTGACAGATAACCTAGGGTAATGAACGAATGTTATTGAATGATTCGTGCGGAATTGTCATTCACTACGTGGGTAAATTAATTAATTATTATTATAAAATAACAAAACAATATAAGACATGCAATAATGTCGCGTAGAGAGGTTATGGACATAAATTAATAAGCAAATACATATTTATTGCTTTTATTCCGCAATATACAAAAATAACTCCAATTAATTATGTTTTAGATTTCCGAACGTAACAATTTTTTTGATTAGTTGTTACACATTAGCGGTTTCCACCTATCAATTAATGCAAATTAATAACTCTCATATTATATAGGTTACTAGCGGCCCGACCCAGCTTCGCCTGGGTGCATATATTTTTTGATTCCACTCCACACCAAATATATGTTGCTTTTCGTATAAACTCTTGTATACCTAAACTTGACGTAGCTATCCTACTGTCCGGCTAAATCCCGTTTCATCCGCCTGTGCAGTCTCTTCCCAATCCATCCCGTCTCTTCTCTTTATTATCCATCCCGTTTTATAACGTGCATTTACATTTCGTCCTAACAAATCTGTCAGCTATCCCACCCCTCTCCCGTACCTATTTTACTTTATGTCCCTTCTACCCATATGTATCCATATACATAACATATAAAGATTGCCTTATGAATTTTTGACATTAAAAACTTTTGCGTTTTTTATTGTCCATCCAATATTCCTTCTCTTATTTCAGCACCAAAATGCTGTTTTTCC
Source organism: Hyles vespertilio (assembly GCA_009982885.2). Classification (NCBI taxonomy): domain Eukaryota; kingdom Metazoa; phylum Arthropoda; class Insecta; order Lepidoptera; family Sphingidae; genus Hyles; species Hyles vespertilio. The sequence goes on from CM042817.1 coordinate 609,081, forward strand.
AAAAAAATATTGCACGCCATTACATTTTGTTAGTAATAAAGAGTTAAAATATAAAATTTCATAGACATAACTTCAGTGGTTTCGATTTTTTATGTTTAGAAAAGGTAAAAAAAATGAATACAAAAAAAAAGTTTGCCCAATTTTAATAAAAAATAAATTCTACCGAATCTTTTGACCGTTTCCAGCAACATTTTCGATATTAATTAAATAAGTATACTTACAACACAAAAGCCGTTGTTGGTGAAAGCTCGTGCCACGTGTTGAGTACTTTTGAGGTTATGAAAATCACTTGATTAACTAATCGTGCAAAATACACTCAAAATTGATAATCACCTGTAGACATCTGGCGGGGATAACTTATTAAATGACGATTGATCAGTTTTCGACCGGAGAGGAAAAATGATTAAATTACTAAAATGGCTATTAAAAAATAAGGGTTGATCGTAGATGGGTGAAAATTGAGGATTGTATGTATTTTTGTATGTTGTATCATAAAAAAATAGAAATTAAAAACGTTGTCTAAAAAACAAATAAAAAAATTTAGGGGTGGACTACCCCTAACATTTAGGGGGATGAAAAATAGATGTTGGCCGATTCTCAGATCTACTCAATATGCTCACAAAATTCCATGAGAATCGGTCAAGCCGTTTCGGAGGAGTATGGCAACGAAAACTGTGACACGAGAATTTTATATATTAGATAGATAAAGATATACAGGGTATCTCAAGACTGCTACCGAAAACGAAGCCGGGTGGTAGTCTAAGCGACTTCAGACACAATGCAACAGAAAAAGTTGCAAAAAAAAGCGACAATTTTTTTTTGTTATTTTTTTCCTATGGCCATATTTGGGTGGTAAATACATTTTTTCCTAAAATAATAGTTTATACCCTTTTATTTATAAATACTGTAAGGTATAAAAGAGTTTAAATTATTATTTTAGCAAAAACTATGGATTTACCACCCAAAAATGACGATATTTAAAAAATCATAAAATATAATTGTCGCGTTTCTATGCGAAATTTTTAATTGCATTGTGTTTGTAGCCACTAAAACTACCACCCGGCTTCGTTTTCGGTAGCAGTCTTGAGATACCCGGTATGTTTTATAAAATCCCTCTACACTTTTAAGGAGGAGAGTTTTTTTTTTTTTAATTTAATTGGGAAAACAAACAGTTACACATTGTTAATAGATAAAAAAAACTTTATTTTATATACAATTAAATGTGCAACCAACTCCGTTATCCACAGATGCTTAAATGTATTTATGAATCAGTGTAAATTATCAACTAAACAACTACATGATATATATTTATTAACATAATATTCGTGACGTCATGTTAAACATTGAATGGCTCTTTAAACAATATGATGTTACTCAATTTCCGAAGTTTCAATGACTTTAATTAAAGAGAGTTTGATTTTACTGGGTGATGATGCAAATATATCTATGTTTGGAAAAAGCATATTATAGTTATTCATTAAGCGGCGCAAAGGTGCGCGCACTCCTGCATTGGTACGGCAAGATGAGACTGCAAATATTGGCCGTGTACGGACATCGCGTGCCATTACGGTTCTAGGAATAAATACTATTTATTATATCTAAACAATCATATCTGTTGTTACACAAATCAAAAAGAAATTTTGCTTCAAGATAAATGCGTCTAAACTTTAGGCTCATACATTTATATTTTTTGGTTAGCGTAATATGGGTAAAATATTTATGATAACATCGGTAATGGAGTGATCTGAGAAATTTGCGTTGGACATTTTCAATAAAATCATCGTACTTCTTGTAGAGGGGATTCCACACCAATACCGCGTATTCCAGCTGAGACCTCACTAAAGATGTATATAAATGAATATAGGTGTCGGGGCGACAAAAATCCACCGCCGATCTCATGACGAAACCGAACATTCTGTACGCTTTGTTTACGATATTATCGATGTGTTTATCAAGATGGAGTTTATCGTCTAGTAAAATACCGAGGTCCCGGACCGAAGATACTTTTTGTAAAGTAATAAGATTTATCACATAATTATGGGGTATTACATTTTTATTTTTTGTAAAGGTTATTGATAAGCATTTAGTCGTGTTAAGGTGTATTTTGTTTATAAATAAATAATGAGAGAATCTATCCAGGTCTTCCTGAAATAAGCCACATGAACATTGTTTTAATCATTTATATACTTTAAGGTCATCGGCATAAAGAAAAAATTTAGAGTGTTTGAAACAAAAATGATAAATAATTAAGGTCCCAATATAGATCCCTGTGGGACACCAGACGAAACCGCAACAGATTTTGAATAAACACCTTTCATTAAAACGCTCTGAGTCCTATTAGTCACATAGGATGTGAACCATCGCAGTAAATCGCCCCTTATGCCATTGAATGCGATTTTGTTGAGCAAAATTTCATGATCGACTTTATCGAAAGCCTTCCGGAAATCCGTGTACACTGAATCTACTTGGGCTTTTTGGTCTATGCTGTTAAATAAATAATCGGTATAGAGAAGTTGGTCACCGTGGACCTTCTTTTCACAAATCCGTGTTGCTCTTTAATTATTATATTATGCAGAATAGGATAAATCTTATCGTGAACGAGTCTTTCGAAAAGTTTCGACAAAGTTGATAAAATAGATATTGGGCGGTAATTCTCAATATTTTGTTTGCAACCTGCCTTGTGTGTGGGTATGATATTTGCTTTTTTCCATATTTCAGGAAACGTACCTTCAGCAATACATTTATTATATATAATGCACAACGGTAAACATATGTGGTCAGCAGTATTTTTAAGAAACAATGCAGTAAACCGTCCGGTCCTACGCCTTTAGTGCTGTCCAGCGCCATTAACGCTTTTAACACCACTTCAGTTGTAAAAGATAGTGTGTTAATTACAGTACAACTATCGACAAAGTTTACCGGGGGTTTCCAACTACTACAATTCAATGTGGAAGGTTCATATACTGACTCAAAAAAGTTACTAAATAAATTACAAATTACGGTAGGGTTGTCGGAACTGTGGTTTTTAAAAAACATAGAAGATGGTATATCAGACTTAGTTTTGCGATTAGAAATGTAGGTCCATAGGTATTTAACGTTTTTAACCGACTTCAAAAAAAGGAGGAGGTTCTCAATTCGACTGTATGTTGCTTTTTTTTTATGTTTGTTACCTCGTTTCTCTGTACTGTGTGAACCGATTTCGATCATTCTTTCTTAGATTAAAAGCTGGTGCTTGTCGTTTGGTCCCATAAAAATATGGTGAAGATCTGATGAATATCTTCGGACCTGGAGAGGGGAACTCCTTAATATTAAGGAGAATTGCAATGGTTCTTTTTGCGTTACGTTCATTAAAAAAGTTAAGTTACAGTGAGAGAGGGAAAAAGGGGTGGGGGTGAGAGGGGGTGGGTGATAAAATTAAAATACACGTAAATTCTAATATCTTCGGCAGCTTTCAACCGATTTTAGTGATTTCTTTTTCATTAGAAAGAACGTATTAACAGGTTGATCCCAGGAACATAACATTAAGATCTGATCATGTTCGGACCTGGAGAGTAGAACCCCTCAAAATTTAATAGGATTTCAACGGTTCTTTTTGCATTGGCTTCAGTATAAAAGCTAGGCTACAGTGGTTGAGGGAAAAAGAGGTAGGCGCGAAGGGATGGGGGGGGGGGGGGAGAAAAATATTAAACATGTGAATATTCCAATATCTTTGGCAGCTTTTAGCCGATTTTAGCGATTTCATTGTCATCGGAAAGAACACATTCCTTGTGGGGACCAAATCTTCTTAATTTAAATGCCTATCAACACTAAAAAGATAAAAATAACTAAAATTTTTAATAAAAAAAAACGGCTTCAAAACAAAAATCCACTAAAAACCAAAAATAATAAATACCACTCCAAAGCAAAAAAAATAATATTTATTTCATGGAACTCGTGCATGTTGATTAATTTGCTTAATGACTTGACTAGCCAACATATCAAAATATATGCGTAACATATTGAAGGCGGGTCGCCCAGTACCTTTTTCTGCGTGGGTAGTTGAAATATAAAGTGTAAATTTTTTTTGCTCTATATATTTTCTGTTATTTTAATTATATCAAAGTATTTTATTACTATTTTATATGTCGAAATACATCAATTAGATTGACTACCTGCCGGTGTTGATATAAAATCTCCTATCTTCTTTCCATTTTTCACACTACACACATTTTTTTTTTTTTTTTACATCACTATTCTCAAAGTAATCAACTAAGTGCACTATGGAGTCTGTGTTGAAATCTTCAATTGAGGAAATGAAGGACGAATTCCATAGAAGGATGGCTGCATTCGAAAAAGACCTCCAGAAGACTACAGCAACTGCAACTTCCTCAGCGGGTTCTACAGATTTGGCTGCAGAATTTGCAACATACAAGTTATTCGTCACTCAAGCACTCAATCTCTTGCAACAGCAAATTGAGGCACTGTCCGACACTGTTGATACGATGGAGATGCAGAGGCGTCGTAAAATGCTGCTCATCCATGGTGTAGCTGAAGTCGCCAGCGAAAACTCTGCACAGTTGGTTGTCGACGTGGTCAAGCAGCGCCTCGGTGTTACTGACTTCAAGGCCATTGACCTGCAGCGCTGCCATAGGCTGGGTCGCCCACCTACGTCAAAGAAGCCGAGGCCAATGCTCGTCAAATTCCAGGACGTCGCTATGAGAGACAAGGTCTGGTTTAACAAAACCAAGCTTAAAGGTTCCGGCGTAACCTTGTCTGAGTTCTTGACGAAGAGGCGGCATGACATTTTCATGGCGGCTCGCGAAAAGTTTGGCGTAAACAATGCATGGACGCGGGACGGTAACGTCTTCGTTGTGAACGCCAGATTCGGCATCGCATAGTGTCGCTTGATCTGCTGAGTCAGATCACCGCTGACACACCTGCTAAGTCGACACCAGTTAAGAAAACCATAGCTGTGCCTAAGACCAGGCGGGCTGCGACAGCCAAAAAATAGTGTTTGTTTTTAGTTATGTTGTAAGTAAGTTATTAGGCCAGGTAAACAGCTCATACTTATGTGTACTACAATTTCAACTAACTGTTTTCTTACTTTGACTAATAATTTGTTTTGTTTGTGTTTCTTGTCTTATTTAGATATTTATTCCACCCACATTGAATGATAAAAAATAAACAATCTAACCTCAATTGTCAAATGTCAACTTTCAAATTTGACATTTGGATTTAATTTTTCGTTCTGAAACTGTTTCATGTTAAACACAATGTCATTTAGTTCTTTAATTTACAATGTATCATTTTTATAAGTTTACCTGGTCTATTTATTTATGTATTTTTCTTTTTTTTTTTAGCTGTATTATTAATTTTTTTTCCGTCTTTCACTCCACTTTTTTTTTTCCATTTTTTATTCCTTGTCATGTTATTAATAATGTTTTTTTTTCCCTTCTCTGATTCATTTACTTTTTAATGCGTTTAATTTTAGTGAATAATTTCGTGTATATCTGTGTGTCTTTGTAACTTTTTAGTTGTATATTACGATTGTTATCACAACCGGCAGATGGATAATGTTTTTTTTTTTTTTAACAACTTTATATTACTATATAGCGTAGCGTATATATAGCTTTATCTTTAGTTTAAGTTTTATAACTATTATTTAATATATATATATTTTTTTGTAATTGTTTCATATGTATCCACAGAATTGTAGTAGTGACAGTGAAGAGTTTTTTTCGGCGTGTAGTGATGATAGCTTTGTTAGTGTTCCTTCGCTTACCGACACTCTCAAGTGCCAGTTCTCTGACGTCCCTAGGAATTTTAATGTAGTCCATATCAATGCCCAGAGTATTCCGGCTCATTTCCCTGATATGCTGGCTAGTTTTGACTGTACTCATATACATGCTATCCTTGTTTCAGAATCTTGGTTGAAACCATGTCTATCCTCTTCCGCTTACACTCTTCCCGGATTCCACCTCATCAGGAATGATCGCACTGTACGTGTTGGAGGCGGTGTTGCTATTTATCTCAGAACACAATTTCGCTACTCAGTTGTTAGCGTATCACCGCAGCCTCCACCATCACATGCTGGCGAACATCTGTTCTTGGAGGTGGAATTCTCACTTAATAAAGTCCTACTCGGTGTTTACTACTGTCCTTCGCTTCACATTAACTTCTTTTCTTCTCTCGAAATTATTCTCGAAAACTTAGTTCCTTCGTACAGTCAGACCATAATCATGGGTGATTTCAATACCTGTCTCCTCAAGAACGATCATCGTTCCTCCTGTCTTTTGAATACCATCCAATCCTGTAACCTTTCCACTCATCCCCTTTCGGCCACTCACCACTCTCCTAATAATACTCCTTCCCTTCTTGATCTCATCTTTGTTTCTTCATTAAATCACGTTGCGAGATATGGGCAATGTCCCGCGGACGCCTTTTCATGTCATGACCTCCTATTCCTTTCCTATCGCCTTCGTCCTCCTAAAGCCTTACCTAAGATCCTATCGCAGCGGAATTTTCGTGGTATTAATTTGGATAATCTTCGCAAGGATGCTGATGAGATCGACTGGAGTTTGCTTCTCCAATCTGAGTGTGTAGATGATATGGTCCATATTTTCACTTGCAACCTGTTGGATCTCTATGATAAGCATGCACCTGTTCGCACTATTAAAATTAAACACCTTCCGTCGCCTTGGCTTACCGATGAAATTAAAGTACTACTTTCCAAAAAAGCGTCGGCTAAGTCAAGGTACAATCGTCGCCCCAATGAGTCAAATTCAAAATCACTGCAGTAAGGTGTGTAGGAATGCTCAACGCCGACATATTCACAACTCGGTTGAAAATGGAGACCCAGCTAAAGTCTGGAAATTTCTTAAGTCACTGGGAGTGGGTAAATCGCAACAAGATTCTATTCCTAAATCCATAGATTTAAACTCTCTAAACCATCATTTCTCTTCTTCGTCTACCTTCGACAAGACGGTCAAAGAAAATACTATAAGAAATCTTTCAACCCTTCAAACTCCCAATTGTTCGGCCTTTGCTTTCAAACAATTTGCTGCTTGTGATGTTAAGAAAACAATTACTCTTATTTCTTCTAATGCAATAGGTAGCGACTGTGTCAGCCGTAACATGATTATGCTTATCCTAGACGAAATCCTCCCCATAATATCCCATATCCTCAACCATTCTATCACGACTGGAATATTCCCGGCTACCTGGAAAGAAGCCCATATTATTCCTATTCCTAAAAAGTCCAATGCTTCTACACTCTCTGAATTCCGACCCATTTCTATTCTCCCTTTCCTTTCCAAAGTCCTTGAGCGCCTGATTCATACTCAAATTAGTGATTTCCTTTCTAAAAATAATCTCCTGAACCCTCTCCAATCGGGGTTTCGTCCTGGGCACAGCACCACCACCACCCTGACTCATGTTACGGACGGCATCAGATCGGGTATGGAGGAAGGCAAGCTGACTGTCTTAGCATTGCTAGACTTCAGCAACGCTTTTAATACTATTGATTTTGATATATTGCTTTGCATGTTATGTTCTCTTAACATATCTCCAACAGCAGTTGAATGGTTTCGTAGTTACCTGTATGGGCGCCGGCAACGCATCTGTGTCGAGGATAGTTATTCCTCGTGGTGCTCCTTATCTGCTGGCGTTCCACAGGGCGGCGTGCTTTCTCCTCTACTCTTTGCTGTTTTTATAAATTCCATATCTATTCAACTTCGCTCCTCCTACCACCTCTACGCAGATGATTTACAAATTTATACTCAGGCATCTTTGGGTAAGATGCACGATGCGATCGCTATAATTAACAGTGACATCCAGCACATCTGTGAATGGAGCAAGACCCATGGGCTGAAAGTTAATCCATGAAAACACAAGTGATAGTTATCGGCAGCCCAAGAATGACTCTAAAACTAGATAGAGACAAACTACCACCTATCTCTTGTGATGGTACTACCGTCACATATAGTGATAAAGTCAGGAACCTTGGACTATATCTGGACAAGTCCTTCAGCTGGGGTCCGCAACTCCAAGAACTCAGTCGTAAGTTGTTCGCCTCAGCTAGGTCCTTGCGAAGATTACACAATCTTTTACCTGTTGCTACGAAGATTTCACTAGCGCAAACCCTCCTTCTCCCTATCCTTGATTATGCCGATGTCAGCTATCCTGATCTCACCGAGGACCAACTAAATAAACTTGAGCGCCTTCAAACTTTATTATTAGATTCATATTTGGATTACGCAAATATGACCATGTTTCTGAGTTTCGTACTAAGCTCAAGTGGTTGCCCATACGGCTTCGTCGGAATGCTCACATTCTTTCTCTTCTGTATAATATATTGTTTAATCCTGTCACCCCATCTTATCTTAAAGATCGTTTTGTATTTCTCGATGACTCCCATACAAGATCCCTAAGGTCGTCAGAGAGACTGGAGTTGAGAATGCCTGTGCACTCCACAACTTTTATGGATGGGTCGTTCACCGTCAGAGCAGTCCGATTGTGGAACGCCCTACCGGTTGTGGTAAGACGGGCACAATCACTGCCGTCGTTCAAAAAAATGGTTAAGGATCACTACCTTTCTCTTACATTTACAAATTGACGTGGATAACTTTCCTATGTGTATATGTACTGATGCTCTTATATATTATATATATATATATATATATATGTATATTTGTTATATAGATGTATTGATGTATGTATATTTTTATTATTAATTAGTAATTATTTGTATTTCTTATATTTTTCCTTCTTAACTCCTATTCTTTACACTTTAAGACTGCCCTCTATTTATCCGTTTATAAAATCCATCCCATGGTTGTCTGGAAGACATTGCCTTTGAGCGATAAGACCGCCAATTGTACTTTTATGATTGTGATTTTCGTTTTATTTGTATTTTTTTTTGTGTGCAATAAAGTGTATAAATAAATAAATAAATAAATAAAAATTCCAGACTTTCTATATCCTCATACTTGTTCGCAAGATTCCCAAGTTCGTTGCTCCGATTCCAAACAGTCCAAAGTCTAAGAAATAACCTTCATATTTGAGTTAGGTATCACAATAATTGTAACTTCATAACGCAGCATTGAATTTCATATTATTAGCGAAATACGGAGTAGATAATACACACAATAACACTAAGGCATCGGGAAACACTAAGCATGACCGTAATTAACACATTTTTCCTTAATTTGATGTGTAGAAATACAAAAGTATACTCTCGATAATGTTCACACGGTAAAAATGTCGGTGACAAAACAATCGTACTTCTCGATAGTAAATCGGCGATACTATACGTCAAGAATTATTCCTGCTACCACTTTTCATACATTTTTATAGTAAAGCTATCGCTAGACTATATGATTACCATACTATAGTGTCGTAAACGTTTTCCGCTGCCATAATTTAGTTCCAAATAAAGAAAGAAGAAAAGAAAGAAAAATAGTTTTATTTGCCATGAGCATTAAAACGACGTACAAAAACAGATATACAGAGGTCTATATATAAAAAAATAAAACAATAAGAAAGAAAGAAGAAGTTCGCACGTCGTGGCTGTAACAAGTAGGTGATTACTCAGCAATTATGTTGCGCAGCGGTGCAGGCCGTAGCACAACGCTGATTTTCGGTGATCACCTTGGATGACGTGCAGACGCAAGCTAACGCAAATGTAGCCTATTATAAAAAAAAACTAAACATTAACCTAAACCTTAAATAATTATCCAAATATAAATGTACAATAAAAATATTACAAAAGCTTTACATAAACAATAACAAAAAAAAAACAAAAAAACTATAAATTAAGAATCAAAACATTTAATGTAATAAAAACAAAAACAACCGGAGCAGTCGTCAACAAGGCCATGCAACAGCGCAGTGCCCCATCCCGCTCCCGCATTCCATATCGCACCATGGTGCGCGAACTAACAGGCAACAATGCACACTACAACTCTGCAGTCTGTACTCTGTAGTCGCCCGGCGCCAGAGATGCTGCATGCGCACGGTCATGGCGTTATACGTTGCATTGTTAAAAAAACAAATTACAACAATCAGTGTCACAATGTTAATACGCTTGTCCAGGGTAAGTAGCAACTTATTATAAATGTTTATAAGTAAATATATTTGGTAATAAAAGGAAGTATGTTTTTACTTTAAGACGTAATCAGTGAGAGAAGAGGCCACCCAACAACGCATCACAAGAGTAATTACTGCTTGTCAAGAGTAATCCGCGAGGCAGCTTTTCTTTTTTGAAAATAATTTCGCATGCAACGAAGGAATGGTGGCCTAGTTCCGGTATATGGTCCACGTTGGTACCTCGGAAATGCGCATCTGTACAAATTACGTCAATTAAGGTGGCACTCTCTCCGACAACATGTGTAGGTGCATTTACAATTTGAACCGAATTAAAATACTTCAGAAACTCTATTACCTTTCTGACCTTTGAATTATTAATTTCCAACATGTTGACATTAAAATCACCCAACAACACTATATTGTCATAGGGGGGCAGTGCGCAAACGCTATCAGTGATAGCGTCCAAAAAGACATTTAGGTCAAGCCAAGGAGGCCGGTACCCTGTACCTATCAAAATTTTTTTCTAGTTTGCCGTGATACTCATCCATTTCTTCTACTTGTGGGTGATGAGGATGAGCGTTAATACGGACTCTGGTCCCTGTTTTTATATAAAACGCAACACCTCCCCCCCGACCTCCACGTACATTCTCTGGACGCGGTGTGTGTCGCAGCCGATATCCAGGTACCACAGGCGCTCTGCCCCCCTCTCCCCCACGCAGCCATGTTTCATTGATTGCCATGACATCAAATGAGTGACGGATCATAGCAATTATAAATTCGTCATGGTTCGTGGATAAGGATCCCGCGTTAAAAAGTCCCAATTTAATCACATGCTTATTATGTGTCATTTAGAAGCGAACGATAAACACCTCTGTATCTGTATCTGCCCATGTACGTGCCACTGCAGCGCACGGGCGTTCTCCACAACCGACAGTACGATTGAGAGTGATAAGCACATACAATTTTTTAACAAAAGTGTACCTATCAAAATAAAAGCTATATAACCGACACCTATATTAATATACACTGATGCATAAACGAAATTAGTAATGGATAATGATTTAACTGAGTAGAGAAAGTAAATAATGTGTATAATAAAATATTCTCAATAGCATACCCATTATTCTCACAGCCACGACGTGCGGAACCACACGGAAATTGACAAGTTTTCGAAACATATGCGAAAAAAAGGACGTAAACTAAGTTGAATAAATTAATAATTATGACAAAAAATATTACATGAAACATAAAAAAAAAACGGATTTCGAATGCGTTCATGCGTCTGGCCCAAATAAACGCGATAAGTCTGCTTCACTACTAATGACAGAAGCTTTGTCATCCGCATTTCGTCGCGTGAGTATACGTCCATGTTTGGTCCAAATATATTTCCAACCCAGTCGTTGACCAGCTTCACGTGCGCGCCGAAATAACAGGCGGTTGACTTTAGTTAGGCGCTCGTTTAGGTAAAATCTTTGCGGACGTCCGGATAGGCCGAGATCGCCAGTATTAGCGCCCCGGCGCACCCGAGCGGCGCGTGCCGTGCCGTGCCGCATGCGCGTCGTGATCTACGCGACGAGTTACTGCGTAGTAACTCGTCGCGTAGATCACGACGCGCCAGGCGCACAGCGATGGGTCGCGGCCTAGAGTCCACCGGGCCCGCAGCACTCGTAGCGTTTAGTCGCTTGCCACCAACACGATCCGCGCTCACTATATCGCGCTCCTCGAGATTGACTCCTAATTTGCTGCCTATTAGCTTCACCGTATGTATGAGGTTCTCGTTGCGGCTTTTCGGCAAGTTGGAAATATCAAGGTCATTTGAGAGCAGTTGCTGATCACGATCGTTCAGCTGCATTTTTATAAGCCTGATTTCTTCAAAGGACTCTGACGTCCCAATATTCCGTTCCAGGGCTGCCATCCTGTCGTCCAAGGTGTCGCATTGCTCTCTCAGGGACACAAGAGATTCCTTTAGCTGGTCTCTATCTGTCTGCAATTTTGCGAAGTCCTGGCGCAAATTTAAAAGCTCTTCTAAGAACTCCTTTCTCAACAAAACGAATTCCTCCTTGAACATCTGGCGTAATTCCGCTCGCAACTCATCCTTAAAGTTATGCAGTAGACTCAGTACCTCCGTATCAGCATTACCATCTGTATCCAGAGTCTGCATGGACTCCTCGCTCACAGACACTGCTATCGGTGTTGCATCTCCCGTCACGCCTCGCAACCCCTTACGGGTACAAGTGGTACAACTCCACGAGGTAGCTACGGGACCCGAAGATGGTAATGAGCCGCATGTCCGGTGAAAATGTGTCTTACATGTACTGCAAGTAGCGGCACCTAGCGGCGACAGATATTTTGCGCAACCACCGCACTTAGTAGATGGCATTTCTCCGTACGCAGTTATCGATCTCTCCAGTAGTTTGACGTATATGACGATAGATGCCGCTATAATTTATTTTTTGTTATTTAATGTTTATAGGATTATCTTATAGTGTACAACACCATAGAGAGCTGCACTGCGATTAGGGAGAACACACACACACACCGGGACGCACCGATTATTGCACTTTTGCATAAAATGTTTAATTTTTACAATAGTTCATGTAACATAAGGTAGTTTTAACACTGTTTTTAGCTTCGATTTTTAAATTGTTAATATTAAAACTTGTACACCACTGTTAGACTGTTTAACGATAAGTGTGAGGTTGGAATCATTAGGAGCGAAATGAAACCATCGAGTGCTGTGTTAGAACTAGAACTTTAATTGAATAACAAGACATTATATAGCTTGGAGTACATATGTATTATATCTAGGTACATATAAAGATTACACATAGGTATACCCTTACATCTCCCCTCCAGGAGAAAAAAAAATTGTTTCATATAAAACTATTTTTTTTTCGAGTAATAAAAAAATGATTATTACAAAATTGCTTATGGATAATACATCTTAGTTCTATTTTTGAGTACTAAATAAGGTTTACCGTTTTTTATAATTTCTACATTTGGAGACAATTCACGTAATACGGTGTAAGGTCCAGAATAAATAGAGTTGAATTTATTACTGTTTTCTGTTTTAATAACAATCAAATCATTTGGCTTATATGAAACGCTTTTAATAGATTTATCATAGTTACATTTTCTTTTCAATTTACTAGTAAGGAGATTGTCTCGTGCCTCTTTTTGAGAGGTCTGTATACGATATTTCAATTCTAGAGAGTAATCGTCATGATTGTAGAGTGGTTCAACAGTACCTCCTGACAGATTACTTGGAAGAATGCATTTCCTACCAAATACTAATTCAAACGGTGTAAATTTATTTTCTGAATGTACTGAAGTATTATAACAGAAACACCAGTAGGGTAACCAAGAGCTCCAGATTTCAGGATGATTATCAGTTTGTATTCTTAGATAGTTACCAAGATGTTTGTGGTTGTTTTCCAACGCCCCGATGCTCTGATGGTGATACGCTGTCGAATTTAATTGTTTAATATTTAAAGAGTGCATACTTCCCTGAACACTGTTGACATGAACTCCGTACCTTTATCCGTAGCGATCTCCTTTGGAACTCCGTACCTTGAAATGAAATTATTAACGAGGGCCTTTGCTACTTCTTCCGATTTCTTTGAAACTAAAGGATACGCTTCAATATATTTACTCAATTCACATTGGAGTGTTAATATATAGGAGTAGTTACTTTGATCTCTATCTAAGGGCCCTACTAAATCAAGGAATATTTTTTCAAATGCCCAAGTAACTGTTGTCGTTATCGTCATCGGTTCTTTAACCGGCACAGTATGTTTTTGAGTTTGACATTTATGGCAACGTTGGACAAAAGATTTTATATCTTTTTCCATGCCTGTCCAATAGTAATATTTCTTGATGTTGTTAAACATCCTTCTCATGCCCGCGTGGCCACTAGTGGGCAGGAGATGGAAATCATTTAATATTACGCGTACATCATCTTTGTCAATAATCCTTTTTACATTCATATACGAGGTCCGGACCAATATTTGATACTCTTTATTTCTTGTATAATAATTCTTATGAAATCTTCATTACTTTTATTTTAATTATGCATAGTTCATTAACATTGATTATTTTACAAAATGTATTCAATTCTTTCACAAATTCGCTTCGCGATATTTGTGATGAAGAGCCTGAATATTTTATAAAAATCGTATTTATACTAGGTACAAAACAAAATATTTTTACTTCATAACTAATCATCCCGTTTTTCTTATACTCCAACCATTTATCCTTTTTTATAAATGTTAATTCAACCAAATCTCTCGGCTTAATATGTGTCTCCACAACTTTCGGTTGATCAGGCCGATTGTCCGTAGATACCATATCATCCGATGATTGGACGGTTTTCACATTCAAACGATTCTTTTGTGCTCGAGTCATTACATTAATATTTTCTTGCATATCTTTTAAATCTTGACTAGAAATTCGCGACAAGACGTCTGCAGCCGTGTTGTCGGAACCCTTCACGTATTCCACTATAAAATTATATTCCTCTAATTGAAATCGATATTTAGTAAGACGACTGGACGGGTCTTTCATATTAAATAAATAAAGCAAAGGTCTGTGATCTGTTCTTACTATAAATGATCTATGGCCTAAAATATTTGATGGCCCATACAATAGCGAGTAATTCTTTTTCGATTGTCGGATAATTTTTCTCAGCTTTATTTAAGCTGCGGCTTGTATAAGCAACTGGTCGACCGTCTTTGTTTGATAGAACTGCTCCTAATGCAAAGTTAGACGCATCTGTCTGTAATATAAATTGATTTTTCTCTGTAAAATCGGGATATTGTAACACTGGGGGTTTAATTAAGCTTTCCTTTAATGACTCAAAACTCTGTTGACACTCATCTGTCCAAATAAATGGATTTTTTTTTTTGTTAAATAATTTAGACTGTAGGCCATTTTAGCAAAATGGGGTACGAATTTCATCATGTACATTAGACGGACGGGGGTAGTTTCTAATGACGGTGGTTTTTTCTGGATCTGGCATTATACCGTCTCCCGATACAACGTGTCCTAAATACAATATTTGTTTTCTTAAAAATTCACACTTTAAAGGGTTGAGTTTCAAAGAACAATGGCAACTGTCCATACATTATTTTTATTGACATTAAAATTAAATATCTTAAGATGAAAAAAATATCGTTAGCCTGAGAGTTAATTTCTAATTCAACATGTGTAAAAATTGTTGTTAAAGAAACAGGGGAAAAATTGATATTCACATCAGAATTTTTGTGTTTGCACACCTACGTAACACTACGAGTAAAATGGCTGACCGTACTATGAAGTATTGTGTTGTCAGGAATATCATTTTATAATAAATAAAAAGTATAATAATACACCCGTTCTATTAGTATCTTGTGTTTTTATTTATATTAGCCTAAAAAGTATATTTACACGTAATAATTATAGTTGATCTGCCGCAGCCTCAGTTGACAGTTACCTTTAATTCTCAACATCTTTACTATAAATCAATCCAAGCATTGAAATAAGATCGATGATCATAACAAACATAACATATCACAAACAGTAAATATAAAGTCCGTAACAATGCACGGATCACACAATGCAGTATCAGGCTCCTTATTCCTCAATTATTTTTGACTCAGTCCGGATTAAATAAATATTTATCAACAATTCACGCAACAGAAACGTCAAAAGTCTATTTTTTTTTTTGCTGGGTTTTCTATGTCAATCGATTGCTTTAAGTATGAGTCCTCTGGCGAGGCTCATATCATACTTTGAATTTACTTATTATTTAATACAGAAAAAAATATCATGTGTTGTTGCTATTTAAGCAAATAAAATATCAATGAAGTATAATTATTTACAAAATTAAAATGACTAACAAATTGCGGGAGTTTGCCAATATTATATTGACAAAGTTATCTCGAATAACAGTACTTTACTAGATAGCAAACTATTTAATTCGAATAAATATAAAATGGCAACACTTAGCCAATAATAGATTATAAATCCGGAATTACTCAAATGGCTTTCCATTTTAAAGGTTTTTTTTCACCCGCTTTGTATAATTCATATGATTATTCGAAAAAATGTACAAAAATATTGGAAATTGTTTTGTATATATGCCACTTTAAGACGCTCAAATTAAGATCAATCAAAAATTCGCCATTGTTCTTTACTTGTCGTAATCTATTAAATACTTCTTGTAAATTTTTATTATGGTTTTCTAAATTTCGTCCAAAAATAATCAAATCGTCCAAATAAATGAAACACTTCTCGTATGTTAACCCAGACATAGCCATGGTCATCATACGAGAGAATGATGCGGGACTTGTTTTTAGCCCCATTGGCAGTCGTGTCATCTGATACTGGCCAGAGCTAAACGCAGTATATTTTCTACTATTTTCATCTAATTTTACATTGTAGTATCCTTGGTATAAATCGAGGTGTGTGAAATAAACTGATCCCGATAAAGAGTCCAAAATTTCTGATATATCCGGCAAAGGAAAATTATCATTTTCAATACAATTGTTCAATTTCCGGTAGTCAACAACTAACCGCCATTTTTTATTGTTATTAGAGTCGACTTTCTTTGGTACCAATAATATAGGGCTGGACCACTCGCTATTGCATGGTTCTATTATACCATCACTCAGCATTTTATTAATTTGACTTTTTATTTCACTTTTTTGTGAATTTGGTAAACGATACGGTTTTGTAAAAATAGAAGAAGTATTCGGTTTTAAGGAAATTGAATGTGTATATACATTCGTAGTCGTCAATTTGTCGCCAGGTAGATAAAATATATCGCTATATTTCGCACATAACTGTTCTATAGAATCTCGCTCTTCCCCGGAAAGATAATTTAATTTTAATTCATTAAACAATTGCTTAACCCGGTCTGCATATTTATCCGTATTTTGAAATAAACATAAATTATATTCATTTAATTTGTGTAAATTAAATTCAAAATTAGTCAAAGTAATTTCTTTATCCGTGGTGTTTAAGATTTTAATTGGTATGACCCCGTTAACTGGTAAAGCTATGGAACTTGCTAAGAACACACCTTCTTGAATTTCAGCCGAACAAACTACACATTCTTCAGTCATGTCAGTTCGTATGTAATGAATTGATTCGCAACATGCTCCTATTTTTAAAAACATATCGCTAGTTAATAGTGATAAGGTCAATTTCCGGTTATTTAAATCAGTTAAAGATATCTTCCTGTTTTCAAAATCTAACTTCGCCTTATAAGCTATCAAAAAGTCTTTACCTAATATGCCTAATGACTCGCAGGGTAAATTTTCGAATACATAAAATTTATGTTCAAAGTACATGTTACACGTGTATAATTTTAAACAAACATATCCTATAGCTTGTACTTTGCCTCCAATTCCTTTTATGGTAACACTCTGTTCGAACATTGGAATGTTGTGATCCAATACATGTTTATACAGGGTATATCAAGACTGCTACCGAAAACGAAGCCGGGTGGTAGTTTAAGCGACTTCAGACACAATGCAACAGAAAAAATTTAAAAAAAAGCGACAATTTTTTTTTATTTTTTTCCTATGGCTATATTTGGGTGGTAAATACATTTTTTCCTAAAATAATAGTGTATACCCTTTTATTTATAAATAATCTAAGGTATAAAAGAGTTTAAATTATTATTTTAGCAAAAACTATGAATTTACCACCCCAAAATGACGATATTTAAAAAATCATAAAAAATAATTGTCGCGTTTCTATGCGAAATTTTTAATTGCATTGTGTTAGTAGCCACTAAAACTACCATCCGGCTTCGTTTTCGGTAGCAGTCTTGAGATACCCTGTATTTAATGGCAGAAATTGATGCTCCGGTATCTACGAGCCACGAACATATTTGGTCATGTAAAGATAAACGTATGATACAACTACTGTCACTGGTCAAAATGATATCATTATGATTCACGAAAAAACTTTGATTCATTATTTTCGGTTACTTTTTCAGATTCCGTTAAAATGTGTAAATGTTCGTTACGTATCCTTCGGTTCCTCGGAAATTGATGACTATTGTACTTACCTCGATATTCATCTCGCCATGCACCACGACCTCTTCCTGGTGGCGCCTGGTAATAGCCTCGACCGTGACCTCGAAAATTGCCTTGCTGCGTAAACACTCTGCCTCTGCCTCGGGGACCTCTATAATGATTTGTCCCCGACCTGGAATTATAATTAGAATACCTTTGAAAATTCATGATTTCCCCTGATGTGGATGACGTCGACCTTTCCTCGTCTTGAGCGGCTTGTATGGCATCCTTTAAATAATCAAAATCTCTCGCCGCTATTATCGTGCTAAGCCTACGATTTCGCAGACCATCGGCAAATCTTTTAATTGCAAATTTTTCGTTTAACGGTTTTAAAACATCAAAGTTAGAAGAGTTCCCGTTTGCCTGCGTAATCGTAAGATCCTCCATTAATTTTGAGATATCATCACCGAACTCTTTCAGAGACTTTTCATTTTGTTTACTGTATTGAAGCTGACTTTGAATAGCTGAAGCGGATTTTCTAGGTAAAAGATGCATTCGCATGTCACACATTAAATCACTGACGCTCGAATACGATGAATTTAATTGTAATTTAGCCGACTGAGACAATCTACTTTTTAGTATAAATTGGATAAGATTATCTTGGCATTGTTTACTAGTCAGTAATGATCCATAGTATTCCACATTATCTATAATTTGTTTAATATTCGACTCATCACTGGTCATAGTAGGTATCAGATTCAAGGCAACCTTTAAATCAAAAGTATTCATTTTTAAAGATATTTGGGTCTCGCTTTCAGTAAATGAACCTAGAGTGATATTACACAATTCACTAATTTCCTTATACAAAATACAAAAATCAGAACATATTTTGTTAATTTTTAAAACATCATTACTTTTAATATTCCCACTTTTTATTTCTGAATTTAAATATTCTACAACAGGCAGATATTGTTCGTGTATCCTATTTGATTCCTGTAATTTTTCTTTACATATATTTATTTGTCTTCTTTTAGGACCGATTTTAATTAAATATGTCCTAATAGCTTTTAGTTCATTATACAATTCAGTTAATATATCTGCCATTACCTGGGTACATATTTATTATTTTAATTAGTACATTTGCTTATATTAAAAGATACTATCCACTTATAATTACAATAAAATAATGTTCTCATACCATTATACGTGCGTCACTGATAACACTTTTCAAAATTACCATAATACACGGCTCACTCACTTTTCGCTGAATTCTCACTGGTAAGTCTTACACTACGCCTTTTTCAGTAATTGGAGCAGCGTTGTTTCGGAAAAAGGATCTCCGTAAACCATTCCGATTGACCTCCTCTTGTATCCATTGCACGTGACATCGTTTATACACCTTGTACAGAAACGCCAGCAGGATGAACAGGGCAGCAATGACGAGTACCATCAATAAAATATTGGTCACACTCAAATGACCCTTAATTTCCTCAATTGGGGCATGGTTTTCACCATTCCCAGCCGCCGTCTGGGCAATTATAATTTCTTCTTGTTTAGCTTGTTGGCCTCCCATGACTTTGGAAAATAACGGCGCAAACACAATATGCGAGACGAATTATACGTCGAGTTGTAATACAGTCTCTGGCAAAAATCATTTGGAGAACACATCGCGACTTTTGTTTAAAATAACTTGCCCATTTATGGAACGCTATATGATGCCCGTGATTTCAATCGTGGCCGGGTCGCCATGTGAGGTTGGAATCATTAGGAGCGAAATGAAACCATCGAGTGCTGTGTTAGAACTAGAACTTTAATTGAATAACAAGACATTATATAGCTTGGAGTACATATGTATTATATCTAGGTACATATAAAGATTACACATAGGTATACCCAAAAATGACAAATCTTTTACCGTTCAAGCAGTCCGGCTTTGGAACGCACTACCATTAGATATAAAACGCTCAAAAACTATACACACATTTAAAAATCAGGTACGAAACCACTATCTGAAAAGTCTATAGTGCCACCTTTCTTGTCGTTATTTATGTATTATGTTATAATTATCAGTATTATTTTTAAATATGTATTAGTTTATTTGATTTTGGTATTTAAGTATTAGTATGCTATTAGATAGTTTACCTTTTTGTTATCTTTCTTTATTGTTTACCGCCATCTACAACTATTTCCAATATTCTCCATCCCACGGTTGTCTGGTAGAAATCGCTTTAAGCGATAAGACCGCCCATTGTATTACCAAACATAACATATATTTAAGTTCAATACTGTAATTTGGTGTCATCCATCCATCCATCAGCCAAAGGAAGTCCACTGCTGAACATAGGCCTCCCCCAATGATTTCCACAGAGACCTGTTGGAGGCAGCCTGCATCCAGCGACGTCCCGCGACCTTTACCAGGTCGTCGGACCATCTTGTGGGTGGACGTCCTACGCTGCGCTGTCCGCTACGTGGCCTCCATTCGAGCACTTTCCGACCCCATCGGTCATCAGATCTCCGCGCTATGTGCCCTGCCCATTGCCACTTCAACTTGCTAATCCGGTCTTCTCGTCCAAAATACCTCAGTGCCTTAAATCGAAAGTCTTCGATAGTTGTGTGTTGCCAGTGATGACTTACGGCACCGAGACGTGGCCTCTCACTATGGGCCTTATTAGGAAGCTCAAAGTCACTCAACGAGCTATGGAGAGGGCTATGCTCGGGGTTTCCCTACGAGATCGAATCAGGAATGAGGAGATCCGTAGGAGAACTAAAATAACCGACATAGCCCACCGGATTAGCAATTTGGTGTGCAATAAAGAATTATTGTATTGTATTGTATTGTATACCCTTACAAAGCCTTGCTTTCTCCACTGTGTGGAACACTTTTTTGAGTAAATGACTACGAAACAAACACTTGTTTTATTTTTTAATCCGAATAAACATAGACTTAGCACCCGTCAGCTTAACGTCCGTGACGTCACCTCAATGGCGCTGTTCAAATTCCCATACATACTATTACGATTACTATACTATAGAGCCAGTTCCTGCTTGGGGCACTGATCGAGTATCGTCAATATCTCAATATGTAAAGTGTACGCTGCGCGGGACACTAATCACCTACTAACCCCACCTATATTTATTGTAAACTTTACTAAAACTGAACAGAATCAATAGTTTGTAAATTCGCCATTGTGTTTCGGTTTGAAACACATTGTAGCCAGAGTAACTAATGAAAATATTGAGACTTAAGCTCTCAGGATGGCCAGCGCAGTGGAATGCTAAGCATTGCTTCATAATTCATAGCGTTATTTGGATTGGCTAATGTTCATGGGCGGTCGTATCGCTTAAGATCACAAGAACGGCATGCTCGTCTCACCATAAGTTGAAATAAAAAATATAATGTGTAAAATAAATTATAGTTGAAATCTCAATGAGTTGAAATACACATACTGGATATATCAAGACTACTACCGAAAACGAAGCCGGGTGGTAGTTTTAGTAACTACTAACACAATGCAACTAAAAATATCGCATAGAAACGCGACAATTATATTTAATGATTTTTTAAATTTTATCATCATTTTTGGGTGGTAAATCCATAGTTTTTGCTAAAATAATAATGTAAACTATTTTATTCCTTAGAATATTTGTAAATAAAAGGATGTATACTATTATTTTAGGAAAAAAATATATAACATGCATCTCACAACTTTTTGCGGTAGAAAACCAGAGCTGCGAGGCTTGGAATTTTTTTACAGGATGTTTTTGATGGGATCTCACGTCTTTTTGTAGAGTCCTACCTTTTTCCTTTTCAGTACTTTTTACTTCTAGAATATCACTAACGATTTTTCTTAAAGCCTCTGTCTTATGGATTTTTCTTTTTTTTGTAGGCATCAATTTATCACAAATATAGCGGATTTGATTATTAATGTTCTTTCTTTCATTGTAATTGGTATTTTCGAGCTATTTAGTCTATTTATTTGCAAGGGCATGTGACATGCTGAATACACCATTTCCTTCTCTATATCCCCTCCTGTTATGCCTCATATATATAGATATCTATCTACAACTATTATTCCATTATATACGGGTACAATGATTCATTAACTGCAAATGTAACTTTGTAATCCTATACATTTATATGGGATTACAAAGTTATCCGCACCGCCGCTCATGCCCGTCAAGGTTAAAATAGTAATACAAATTGCCCTTAGTGCGACCGAAATGACCATATTTAACGGATTTCTAATGCATCCAAACGTGCCACGCCATGTCAACTACTAGTTGACATGATATAAAAGTCAACTACTAGTTGACATGGAGCACTCATAGGGTTATTCACGCAGTTGGTCTATCTAGAAAACTAGACACAAATTATGAAATGTTTGAATTTTCCCTTACTTTAGACACTAAACACTAATTATATTCTAAATTTGAAGGTTCTATGTCTGCTAGAAGTGCCTTAGACTTTTGATGATCGGTCAGTCAGTGAGTGACAAAATTAAGAAAGTTTGACTAGTTACAATTCTTAAACTACTGGTTCAAATTGAATGAAATTTTAAATATACCGTGTTTACACAATGCCTGCTTAGTAACTGAAAATTCAGGCTTCATGCTTTAGCCACAACGAAGTTATAGGGGTTTGAAAATGGTCTGAATTGCTTCGAGAAAATGATGTTACGGCCTATAGCTCGACTTGGAGGGGGCTCGGCCGCGGCCCCAGATTTAGAGTCAATACCTAGAGAGTCCCTACAATAGAATACCATAGGGCATTATATATTATAATATATTATACTTTGATATTATCCGAAATATTCTAATCTAGCCGTTGCCACATATTTTTTCTTTCATTTTTGTTCGCCTGATGGTGAGCGATACGACCGCTGATGAACAGTAGCAAAATCAAACAAAACCAATAACAAAGCAACGCTGGGCATTCCACTGCGCTCGCCATCCTGAGACATAAGGTGTGAAGTCTCTATATATCCCGTAGTAAGTAAAGAGTAACTTCTGGGTTCCACATCAGTAAGTTTTCTTATTTGTCGGACGGCAATAAAATACGTGTTTGAAAAGGTAGAGCCACGGTAGAGTGGTTGTTGTGTGGAGTGTCACGCGCTCGGCGCGTGTGGCTCGGTGGTGTTGCCGGTGCAGCTGCAGGCGCGGTGCAGCGCGGTGGCGGCGCGGCGCGGGGGCGCGGTGGCGGCGGGGGTGCGGGGTGGGTGTACCGGGCGCCGCGAGACAGGGAGGCGCCCTGCCGGCCCGGTGGTGGCGGCGGCGCGAGGCCGGTGCGGGGGTGTGTGGTGGTGTGCGGGGGGCGTGGGGCCGGCGCCGCGCTGGGCTGGCGGGCGACGGGCGGCAGTCACTCGCGCGCCGTGTGAGTAGCTGCACGTGTAAGAGTCGCGCTGCTCGAAGGATCGTGCCGTCTGTTCGCGCTCGCCGCTCGTCGTAGTGTTGTGTGCAGTGATCGTGGACGGCGGTGCGTGTGGTGCGTGCAGTGGTTGTGATGTGCGGCGGCGCGATGGTAGCGACGCGGCGGCACTGCGTGCGCGGCAGGTGAAGGCGGGCGATGGCGCGCGCGGCGCTGGCGCTGCTGGCGGCGGCGGCGCTGGCGGCGGCGGTGGCGGGGTGCGGCGGCGCGCCAGGCTGCTCGTGCAGCGAGGCGGGCGCGCGCCTGCAGTGCCGCGGGGCCGGCCTGCGCCGCCTGCCGCCGCTGCACGACCACCTGCTCTACCTGTGAGTACACCGACACACACTCCCACGCACCGACATCGGCGGGACTCCGCTGCTTCAGGCCGGGACCCAGTCCTGAGAGTGGTCGCAGTTAACATCTACAGTCGTGAGATACAAAGCCGGTGGTGCAAGGGTAGCGCGCTGCGGAAACGTGACCGCGTTGAAATCTTTTGCAGGCGCCGGCGCAGCGAACGGTTTCTGTCGTATCCGTGTACTTGTGACGACTGAAGTTGTAGTCAGCGCCCCTACATCTACGTCAAATAATCGTGTTTAAAATAAACACCCTAAATATAGTAAACAATCCAGTATAAACTAATTAATTAATAAAACTAGAGTACGAAGAGCTTTGCTGCTTCGTTTCGTGAGGTGAGTGAGATAGTGGGCGACGCCGCGCTGGTGGCGAGTGCTGCTGGGAGGGTATTCGTGTGCACTCAGACAGCGAGCGCACGCTTTTTTGAAGGAAGTGTGATCAATAATCATCTAAGTTTGTTTCGATTACATTTTGAAACTTATATCGACCGGGGAGAAGCTTTCGATCATCAGGAGACACTCGTCTGCATCGGCTTGCACTCATCACAAGGTGCATTGTAAACACTAGGTTGCAACAAGATAAAAGCAAAATGTGAGTGGCCTCGTGTGAAAACAAAGTATGAGCGCTCACATCGCGTCAGACTCAGAGGGTGCAGAAGTGGTGTTCAGTAGTGGGAGGCGCGTTGCAGAGCGAGGGCGTGGGCGGCGACGTGATGCACTGCCGGGTACACGCTGCTGCCTGCCTCCGTGCGCACTAGTCAAGGCACAACAGCGGTACCTGACACTAGTGTCGGCGCGCGAACTCACGCGACTCAGAGCCCACGCGCCACCGGCCGACTACACTCGGCACACCACACTGCTGCACCTTACTACTTGCGTTTAGTTCTGAACGTAACCCAGCACCGCTTCTGAACGCTAACAAGCATCTTGTCGCTGAGTTAATTACAGCAGATTGAAATTCATCAACATATATTAAAATATGCTTAACGCACTCTAAATACACGATACAAACGCACGAAGTGCGTGGTGGCCTGTTGGTAAAATACATAGTACGAGTATAGTTATCATATTATAAGTCGGAGCGGTAGCCGAGTTATTGGTCATGGAGCAATTATATATAGCGTTAGGGTGTAGGTGTCCAAAAGTTAATATGAGTTTTCTGGAACTGGACTTTGTATCTAAGTTAATTCTAATATCTTGGGCTAGATATTATTTTAGAGGCCTGTGAGTACTACTAGAATTGCCTCTGCTTGCCGTATCCGCTTGTGGGTACCGGCGATACATGTCGTACATGAGAACATGGGGTAACAGTTATACGCGTGGCGGATGCACAATTCAACACTCCAGTAGAGGTGGCTGGCGCCTCACCACGGCGCTAATGCGAAGGCTCGCGGCGCGGTGCAGCAGTAATGGTACTGCATGTGCACCTGTATGTGTGTGTGTGTGTGTGTGTGTGTGTGCGTGCGTGCGTGCGTGCGTGCGTGCGTGCGTGCGTGCGTGCGTGCGTGCGTGCGTGCATGCGTGCGTGCGTGCGAGCGTGCGTGCGTGCGTGCGAGCGTGCGTGCGTGCGTGCGTGCGTGCGTGCGTGCGTGCGTGCGTGCGTGCGTGCGTGCATGCGTGCGTGCGTTTGTGTGTGTGTGTGTGTTGCATCGCACATCCCCGCCACGGCAGGTGGGAGGGGGCTCCATGATAGTGTTTGTGTGTATAATGCATCTGCGATGACCAAGTGCAACGTGTTGGCAAGCACCGCTGCGCGCCCAGAACCAGCAGTGGAGACGCACTGAGAGCGCTACCCAGCGGCGTGCCACTAGAGTCGGGTGGAATGAAGCTGCGCGGCGCCGGGAGCACATACAATGAAACAATTATCACACGCATGCGGAGTTGTAACATCATAGTATAGTTATATCATTAGTTTAGGATTTGAATGTTATGAAGAAAGACGAGTAGAATCAAACGTTACACGAATGACTGGTATGGAACGTAGTTTGTGTAAAAAAGATGACTAATGAAAGTACTTAGATGGAAAGAGTTAGAGGATGAATGATCAAGATGTTGAAATACGGACGGACGAAATAGAAAGAACAGTCTGGAAAACGAAGGAAGACGTAAAGCGAGGACGAAGTAAAGAAGATTTTTTTAAGACGAAATATATTGAAGACTATCCGACCTTAGTTTCACTTGACCCGAGACGGAACTATTCCCACGTCAGCAGTAACATGATATTGTAAAATACCTATGGAACACACAAATATTTGTCTGGATTTGGGGATCGAACCCGCGGCCTCACGTTCCACCGCCGTCGTCTAACCAACTGCGCCACGGAGGCTGTCGAACATAATAATAGTCATCTTTCAAACTAAACATACAATTCTATAGAAATAGAAATCCCATCAAAAACATCCTGTAAAAAAATCCAAGTCTCGCAGCTCAGGTTTTCTACCGCAAAAAGTTGTGAGATGCATGTTATACCAAGTCGATTATTTATTTAGTCCTTAAGGGACCTTCTATATAAAGTTATTACGTTAGTTATTACCATATCAATATTAAAAATTCTTTACGTTTTAAATAAATGGATCGACTTGGCCATCGCATGAAAACATAATGTATCGTACAATTTATACATAATGCTGCTGGCCAAGTCGATCTATTTATTTAAAACGTAAAGAATTTTTAATATTGATATGGTAATAACTAACGTAATAACTTTATATAGAAGGTCCCTTAAGGACTAAATAAATAATCGACTTGGTATAACATGCATCTCACAACTTTTTGCGGTAGAAAACCTGAGCTGCGAGACTTGGATTTTTTTACAGGATGTTTTTGATGGGATCTCACGTCTTTTTGTAGAGTCCTACTTTTTTCCTTTTCGGTACTTCTTACTTCTAGAATATCACTAACGATTTTTCTTAAAGCCTCTGTCTTATGGATTTTTCTTATTTTTGTAGGTATCAATTTATCACAAATATAGCGGATTTGATTATTAATGTTCTTTCTTTCATTGTAATTGATATTTTCGAGTTATTTAATCTATTTATTTGCAAGTTTTTCTTCGTCATGTTTTTCTAGAGGAATGTTGTACAGCTTCATGGGCTGAATACACCATTTCCCTCTCTATATCCCCTCCTGTTATGCCTCATGTATATAGATATCTATCTACAACTATTATTCCATTATATACGGGTACAATGATTCATTAACTGCAAATATAACTTTGTAATCCTATACATTTATATGGGATTACAAAGTTATTCACGCAGTTGGTCTATCTAGAAAACTAGACACAAATTATGAAATGTTTGAATTTTCCCTTACTTTAGGCACCAAACACTAATTATATTATAAATTTGAAGGTTCTATGTCTGCTAGAAGTGCCTTAGACTTTTGATGATCGGTCAGTCAGTCAGTGAGTGACAAAATTAAGAAAGTTTGACAAGTTATAATTCTTAAACTACTGGTTCAAATTGAATGAAATTTTAAATATACCGTGTTTACACAATGCCTGCTTAGTAACTGAAAATTCAGGCTTCATGCTTTAGCCACAACGAAGTTATAGGGGGTTGAAAATGGTCTGAATTGCTTCGAGAAAAAGATGTTACGGCCTATAGCTCGACTTGGAGGGGGCTCGGCCGCGCCCCCAGATATGATCAGGTCACTTTAAACCAATATAACCATAAACAAACACTTGCACAAAAAAAAACTAATTTAACCTTGCCTGGACAAAAGTTCAATCCAATAGGTTATTCTGCACATACAAGTATCCAGGTTCGGAGAGTGTCCCGCCCTCACAGCCGCATCTGTAACTTCTGTAAGCCTGGAGCCACAGTAGCACGCATGTTAATGTGTCGAGCACTGACGCTCAGTGACTCTCCGGCAATGTCTCACTTTTTTTTTTTGAAGTTATACTTCTTTTGGCGCGATGGAGAAAAATGATGAGAGTGAATTTTTACGATGCGCGCGCACACCGATAGCGACAACATGAAGTTAGTTCTAAGTTTTTTTTTTTTTTTTTTTATTGCATTGAATGGCGAGACGAGCAAGCCGTTCGCCTGATGGTAAGCGATACGACCGCTCATAAACAGTAGCAACATTCCACTGCACTCGCCATCCTGAGACATAAGATGTTAAGTCTCAATATGTCCAGTAGTTGCTCTGGCTACAATGTCCTTTAATCCGAAACACAACAGTGGCATTAGAACTAACTTCATGTTGTCGCTATCGGTGTGCGCGCGCATCGTAACGTGTCACGTTGTTTGTACGCGATGGGCTAAACCACTCAACTAAAAAAAAAGTATACAATAAAGGAAAAAACATTTTGCCATACAAAATGTTCATACCGTCGATACGGTAAACTCTTCCCTCAAATTAAATAACGTATTTAAATACAGGTTTCGAATCGACAACAAATATCCACAATATTCGATTAATGGCGTATTTTGGCGATTTTAAAGATGTAAATTAATGACAGTAATGAAAAGTGGTAGACATTTAAATTGGTTGTCAAATATTAATGCATGCGTTCAGAAATTTATTTTATGTGAACTAAGAAGAATATCATATATCAAGCTACATAAATAGAGACAATTAAATAAATAATATTCACACGTAAGAAGATTTACTTCTTTTCAAGATAGAATGTCACTTGAAAATGAAAAATCTTTAATAAAATAACACATACAAATAAAAACTGAACTGAACTGAATAACAATTTTATATAATTATGGAGAATATTGCAGGGATTCTCAAATTAGGCGTTGCCTGTGTCTTGAAAAACCAGTTAAATATAATTGTTACTACATTAATTGTGTATGTAAGTGTGAGTGTTTTTCTATGAAAATTTATATTTCATCTCTTTATTACTAACAAAAAGTAATGGCGTAATATTTTTTTTCTATACGCCAAAGAAGTATAACTTCTAACGCGTGTACATGAGTACACACACTCTTTTTTTTATTGCTGTGAATGACGAGACGAGCATGCCGTTCGCCTGATGGTAAGCGATGCGACCACTCATGAACAGTGACAAAACCAAACAACACCTTGAATTACAAAGCAATGCTTGTCTTTAAACCGCAACGAATCAAACATAAAGTTCAATTATTAATAGCAAGGAGGTGAAAATATATGTATCCGCTACCCTTCGTAGCAAAGTGGATGACAAAACAATGAATCTTTTGTTATTTATTTATTTATTTATGTATATTAGGGAAACATACAGAACTATTACAATTAATTATAGATATATAAATATGAAACATAATCCAACAAAGTTTCCACCGAAAGCTAATACATATTATTAGAAACAAGTGAACGGGAATATTACACTAGACAATGAATACAATTTTTTTAATAATTAATTTTTTTTATTTAATATGTTCGACAACTCGAGCACGTTAACTTTATTTATTTCACTTGGTACTTATAATCATCATCACCATCATCATATCAGCCACAGGAAGTCCACTGCTGAACATAGGCCTCCCCCAAGGATCTCCACAATGACCTGTTGGAAGCGGCCTGCATCCAGCGACTTCCTGCGACCTTAGTCAGATCGTCCGTCCACCTTGTAGGCGGGCGTCCGACATTTCGCTTGCCTGTACGTGGCCTCCACTCGAGAACCTTTCGGCCCCAACGGCCATCGGTTCTACAAGCTATGTGCCCGGCCCACTGCCACTTCAACTTGTCAATCCTATGGGCTATGTCGGTAACCTTGGTTCTCCTACGGATCTCCTCATTTCTGATTCGATCTCGTAGGGAAACTCCGAGCATAGCCCGCTCCATGGCTCGTTGAGTGACTTTGAGCCTTTTAATGAGGCCCACAGTTAGAGGCCACGTCTCGGTGCCGTATGTCATCACTGGTAACACACAACTATCGAAGACTTTCGATTTTAGGCACTGAGGTATTTTGGACGAGAAGACGTCGCGAAGTTTCCCGAACGCTGCTCAGTCGTTCTTGCTTTTCTTAATTTCAATAATTCTGTACTACTGAAAGAAAGAAAGAAAAATATTTACGGTCACAATAGGGGTAAAACACTAGAAGTACAATAATATTTAATAAAAAGTAATAAGTAGCAAAAAAACAAGAACAAACAAAATAAAAGAAGTAAAAAATAAAACAATAGCTACAATTATTATTCACTACAATTGTGTAATATTGCGCCACCATATCGCGACAACTAGGTTCTATCTTTCATTGTTGTATCTCTGTCCCTTTCAAAAGTTTCCTTTACATTGCATTTCACTCAACATAAATCTCGCATAAAGACTTTTGCAGCTAAATATGTGCGTAGTGAAGTACTGCAGCTCAAATCATTATTCCATTTTAAATGGCAGGTCTATTATGTGCGATCCGTTATACTTGTTTCCATATCAGATCAGTGGCCCGAGCACGAATTACTATCGAAAAAGTATTCGTATCGAAATCGAATAATTTTGTATGAGATTTGTACAGCGCCTCTATCGTGCGTAAAAGGAACTAATTTTGAGAGCACGAAGCATTGTAACTTACTTTCGTATCGAAATCGAGACGTAATGTAAACAAAACTCGAGTTAAATAAACAATTTTGCGAGCACGAACGTTGATTTGACATACGGTATCGTAAGTTTCGAAGGCTGGCTATCGAGAATTGTCGAATGTTTTCTCACTTAAATTTTTTCGGTGAGAAAGGTATCGAAACTTATTATAATAATGTTTTAATCGTGATTATAGTTTTGTTTAAGTTGATTATTGTATAGAAATTTGTTCTAATACTATTCTTAAGTTATTAAAACAATCAAGTGCTTAAAATCACCTATAATGCAAAGATTGTCCCTAAATGAACGTAGTGCTTTATAATGCATTTCTTGCTGGAAGTTCAATTGAAAATGAATATAAATCAAGAGAAACTGAGTTTGAGGAATTAAATCATGTTTTATTTATTTACTTACTAAGTTCAAAAATGAATTAAAAAATATATATACTTTATATTTTTTTATTGCAGTGAAAAAGAAATACCAAAAACCCTATGGATATAAATGACAACAACTTTCGAACATAAAAAAATAATTTCATGCTTTTATAGTAAACTCCTTCCATTTTGCTCGAATGTAATTGCGACCTCTCGGGGCGCTAGAAGATTTAGAGTTTAGACAAATCTCCATTTCTGGAATAGAAATTGCTAAATTGAAATACCTACTTTATTTAAAATTATTTATTATTTATATTTTACTCACATTAATTAATTATCTTGCACACTCAAGTAAACGTTCAAACTAATTAGAACTTTTCACTCACACGCTCATTATATCCACCAACATTTAGTATTGCAAAATATTTGATACGTAATGGATGCATATTAAATATTTTAATCATTTAATGAAAATAACTAACAAGAACATTTTCGCTGTTAACTTATAAAAACATCAACAAACTCAACCTTGGTTTGGCGTCTCGTCGATGTCAAGTGGAGTCGTTCGGAACACGTATAATATTTTTTTGGTATCTAAAAATCTTAGTTATTTCTTCAACGATAACGTCACTTTTTAATTTCCAATAGCTCGCTTTTAATGTTTTATTCACTGTAAATGCATATTCTAAATTAAATGTCCTATAAGTAAACGGTGGAGTCAAGTTTTTAAGATTATTTTAAATTTGATATGGTATTCGAACGCATCATTCATTCAACAAGTCGCTCATTATGCTCTTAAAGCAACATCACTGCTTACATTAGGATGACGTCACTAACGTATTCGTATCGAGCTCTCGATAGTCGACAGAAAGTGCTTCGTGCTATGTACTATCGACATACTCTGGTAAACGTATCGAGAACTCGATACGTTTACGTTACGAATTCGATAGTTCTTCGTGCTCGGCCTACAGTGGCCCGAGCACGAATTACTATCGAAAAAGTATTCGTATCGAAA
The DNA here is from genome assembly GCA_009982885.2 of Hyles vespertilio. Taxonomy (NCBI): domain Eukaryota; kingdom Metazoa; phylum Arthropoda; class Insecta; order Lepidoptera; family Sphingidae; genus Hyles; species Hyles vespertilio. Next base: position 640,808 of record CM042817.1, read on the forward strand.
TCGAATAATTTTGTATGAGATTTGTACAGCGCCTCTATCGTGCGTAAAAGGAACTAATTTTGAGAGCACGAAGCATTGTAACTTACTTTCGTATCGAAATCGAGACGTAATGTAAACAAAACTCGAGTTAAATAAACAATTTTGCGAGCACGAACGTTGATTTGACATACGGTATCGTAAGTTTCGAAGGCTGGCTATCGAGAATTGTCGAATGTTTTCTCACTTAAATTTTTTCGGTGAGAAAGGTATCGAAACTTATTATAATAATGTTTTAATCGTGATTATAGTTTTGTTTAAGTTGATTATTGCATAGAAATTTGTTCTAATACTATTCTTAAGTTATTAAAACAATCAAGTGCTTAAAATCACCTATAATGCAAAGATTGTCCCTAAATGAACGTAGTGCTTTATAATGCATTTCTTGCTGGAAGTTCAATTGAAAATGAATATAAATCAAGAGAAACTGAGTTTGAGGAATTAAATCATGTTTTATTTATTTACTTACTAAGTTCAAAAATGAATTAAAAAATATATATACTTTATATTTTTTATTGCAGTGAAAAAGAAATACCAAAAACCCTATGGATATAAATGACAACAACTTTCGAACATAAAAAAATAATTTCATGCTTTTATAGTAAACTCCTTCCATTTTGCTCGAATGTAATTGCGACCTCTCGGGGCGCTAGAAGATTTAGAGTTTAGACAAATCTCCATTTCTGGAATAGAAATTGCTAAATTGAAATACCTACTTTATTTAAAATTATTTATTATTTATATTTTACTCACATTAATTAATTATCTTGCACACTCAAGTAAACGTTCAAACTAATTAGAACTTTTCACTCACACGCTCATTATATCCACCAACATTTAGTATTGCAAAATATTTGATACGTAATGGATGCATATTAAATATTTTAATCATTTAATGAAAATAACTAACAAGAACATTTTCGCTGTTAACTTATAAAAACATCAACAAACTCAACCTTGGTTTGGCGTCTCGTCGATGTCAAGTGGAGTCGTTCGGAACACGTATAATATTTTTTTGGTATCTAAAAATCTTAGTTATTTCTTCAACGATAACGTCACTTTTTAATTTCCAATAGCTCGCTTTTAATGTTTTATTCACTGTAAATGCATATTCTAAATTAAATGTCCTATAAGTAAACGGTGGAGTCAAGTTTTTAAGATTATTTTAAATTTGATATGGTATTCGAACGCATCATTCATTCAACAAGTCGCTCATTATGCTCTTAAAGCAACATCACTGCTTACATTAGGATGACGTCACTAACGTATTCGTATCGAGCTCTCGATAGTCGACAGAAAGTGCTTCGTGCTATGTACTATCGACATACTCTGGTAAACGTATCGAGAACTCGATACGTTTACGTTACGAATTCGATAGTTCTTCGTGCTCGGCCTACAGATCCAAGTAGTATTCAACTTCAGATTATATAACTGCACATTATCTAACATGATTTTACGCTCAGTTTTGTCTTTCATATAGTCTGGGATTCTATTATATGCTTTTTTACACAGCTTAGCTTTACTTACATATTTAGACTTATTAATTGGTAGATCTCTTATATTATTGGAAAGCTTATTAAAAAGCCTACACCTACACCTAAAAGAACTATTTATCTTGTGGAGACGAGTAACGTGTAAGACAAGATTATATTAGTCCCTAGTGTTCTTACTATGTATGTCACAATCTCGATTGAACTGAGTTATATTTTTACTAACATAAAATAAATTTTCATACATAGTGAGATTAACGGCAAGAATATTCACTTTTTTAAACTTTTTTCTTAGGGAAACTGTTTGAAGTTTATGAATGGCCAAAACAGGTCTTATTTGTAAAATAAAAATACTATAAATGTCCCCAGAGAAGAATCCGATAAGATATAATACTATGAAAATAGCTGAAATAGACGATTCTTACCGCCACCCCACCCGTTAAACGCCTAATGATTTTAACTACATATGCCGCTGAACTTATCTAGCAGATAGTTTATTGATATGCGGCCCTCACTGGAGTTTAGCGTCGACCGTAATACTCAGAAACGTAGTAGACGCAACAGGATCCAATTCTTCACCATTAATTTGTACAGTGGTAGACAATTGCCTAACATTGGGCAGTGTGAATTTGATACATTTAGTTTTCTGAGCATTAAGCAATAAATTATTAATATTAAACCAGTGTACAACTTCACGAAGGGCATTCATCAAAATTTAATTTTAAAAGTATAAATTGTATCATCCGCTATCAATACAAGTTCGTGATTATTCCCGATGTGATAAGGCATGACATTTATGTGAACCAGGAATCGAAAAGGTCCCAGAATTGAACCCTATGGTAGCCCCATAACCGTATACCCCATAACTTCATAACCATAGACCGCATATCCTCGCGAAATTTTCCATTAATATCAATCCTCTTTACTCTATTGTTTAAATGGACGACGAAAGATTAAGAGATCGGTTCCTGATACCATAGCGGTGTAATTTCCTGACCAGAATGACGTGTTCTACGCAATCAAAGGCTCTAGATAAGTCAAGCCGCTTAATGAGCAGAGGAAATAAAAACGCCGCCACGCACCGCGCCACCAATGCCCACTAAATTACTTTAAAACAATTAATAATAATAATATAAATGAGCCGTTATTAAAAGCGGGGCGAGACGGCTCACTAGCATTAAGCGGTAAAGCGGGGCCAAATGAATTAATTACTCGGCGGTCGGTAGGCATGGAAGAGCCGCATGGCCGACAACCCCGCGGTCGCCGCGCCCCGCCCCGGCCCGCGCGTCCCGCATCCGCACCACTGTCGCCGCACCACTGTCGCCGCGTGACACGCGACAAGCAATCGCGCTGTTCATCGCAGTACCACGTCTCACGACATTCATGTGGAGGCGGCATCGGTAGCGCGTGGTTGATGTCCGGGATTGTCTCGCCGACGTGTCGACGTCAGTCGCCTACATACGGCAATATGCCGCGAAAAAACCTCTAGCTCTTCGCTAAAATTCTGTAAGAAACGCGACGCGAAAGGGCGAATAGGAACGGTGAAGTGAGGGTGTCGAGCGGCGCGGCGCGAGGGGGCGGCGGCAGGGGCGAGGGGTGGGGTCGTGTGTCAGCGACCGCGGCCGATGATGGATGGCGCCAATAACGAGCGCTACCGAGGGTCGTTATCGGCGACACAACGCAGCGACGCGAAGAAGGTCCACAGTACTGTTGAGCCCCTTTACTTATTTCAGCAGGTACGCTGGACCGTCCACGGTCCAGTACTTATATATGTCAGATGCGTTAAAATATTGAGTATAACAAGTGGGATTGATTTCACTCGGAGCAGTACCACTGTCTCACAGGACATCGACGTGAAGAGACAGGTTTGCTGTCACGTTTGGTTCGATGAGAGAGATATCCGGATGCCCAAATCCCTTTCCTTCCTGCCATCCTTATCCTTCCCGCTCTCATTCCGGTTTGATGGGCCGGCAACACATCCGTGATCCAACTGTTATGAAGGTTCATGGGCGGCAGAAATAATTTACCATCAGGAGACGTGTTTCCTCGTTTTCTGGACCTAAGCTATAAAAAAAACTACAACGGAAATACAAAATAAAGTCGTATTATACCGGGTATCTCAAGACTGCTACCGAAAACGAAGCCGGGTGGTACTTTTAGTGACTACAAACACAACGCAACTAAAAATTTCGCAAAGAAGCGCGACAATGATTTTTTATGGTTTTTTAAATATCGTCATTTTTGGGTGGTAAATCCATAGTTTTTGCTAAAATTATAATTTGAACACTTTTATACCTTAGATTATTTATAAATAAAAGGGTATACATTATTATTTTAGGAAAAAATGTATTTACCACCCAAATATGGTCATAGGAAAAAAATAACAAAAAAAAATTGTCGCTTTTTTTTTGCAAGTTTTTCTATTGCATTGTATCGGTAGCAGTCTTGATATACCCTGTATATACAGGGTATATCAAGACTGCTACCGAAAACGAAGCCGGGTGGTAATTAAAGCGACTTCAGACACAATGCAATAGAAATTTATCAAAAAAAAGCGACAAATTATTTTTTGTTATTTTTTTCCTATGGTCACATTTGGGTGGTACATACATTTTTTCCTAAAATAACAGTGTATACCCTTTTATTTATAAATAATCTAAGGTATAAAACAGTTTAAATTATTATTTAAGCAAAAACTATGGATTTACCACCCAAAAATGACGATATTTAAAAAATCATTAAAATTAATGTCGCATTTCTTTGCGAAATTTTTAGTTGCATTGTGTTTGTAGTCACTAAAACTACCACCCGGCTTCGTTTTCGGTAGCAGTCTTGATATACCCTGTATACGTCTCGAGTCTCAATGATTTAGATGCGTTGCAGTTAAGGCTGTAACAGATTATTACTGGTGGTAGGTCTCTCATATGTGAGAGGCCATCTGGGTAGGTACCACCGCAATGTCTATTTCTCCCGTGAAACAACACTGCTTAAATGCACTGTTGTGTTTCGGATTGAAGGACATTGTAGCCAGAGCAACTACTGGACATATTGAGACTTAACATCTTATGTCTCAGGATGGCGAGCGCAGTGGAATATTGCTACTGTTCATGAGCGGTCGTATCGCTTACCATCAGGCGAACAGCTTGCTCGTCTCGCCATTCAATGCAATAAAAAAAAAAAAAAAAGATGATCCAACATGGGAGGGTTACTGATTACTCTATGATCCAAAACGGAGTTCGAATGTTCGGTGCGCTCTTCACAACAAACGAGAGAACAAGTTATTGCATAGTTCGGGTCGAACTACGATAACAATGTGCGTTGGATGGCCCTCCACTTGATTGAATATTATCCGGGGGGCACCAAGTTCTCTGTGCACTCGTCTGTTAAGGTTGTACATTAAGGAGCGTTGTTTAAATAGCTTTACTCGTATTTTAAATCGTTTTCAATATACAAACACCTTGAAATAAAACGATTATTTACGGATTTTATCGCGGATTTGGTTTAATTTTTACATTTTTACTTCCCGACGCGACGTTTCGATTACTTTACAGCTTTCGTGGTCACGGGGCGGACAATACAAACACCTTTTCTATGTACGTCACTAAGGGCGCCGCGTCTCAGAGAGTCCACACTCAGTTAAACTTCTTAAACTAATGGGTCCAGCTTTTAAACCGCTATAGAATATTGAAAAATGACCAATCTGTTATTAGTGTAAGCCAGCAGTGTCCCTTCCTCGTAAACTGTACAATACGTAGGCGCTGTGTTTGAGAAAGCATGTAGATGTAGGCATGTGTTTGTTGCAGGGACGTGTCCAACAACAACATCAGCTCGTTGCCGCGCGACGCGCTTCGCCCCGCCGTCGCCCTGCGAGACCTGTGAGTACCTCCGCCGGCCTCTCTGCTGCTGGATACAGTCTGTACTCTGTAGCGGGTCTCCGCTGTTTGCTGCTCTGTCTGTCTCTGTCGCGACGCGTCGCCGCTTGGTTGTGTGTGGCGACGTCGTCTCCGCGTGATTTACGAGCGCCCGCCGGAGGGGAACGTCGCCGATGTTTTGCGGGGAACCTCCGCAATTTGTTGAGCTCGCAACTTGTACCCGAATGTGTTTTATTACGCTACAAATAAAGCGTTTCTGCGAGTAATGTGCTGCGTGTAGTGTGTTCCGCCTCGAACAAACATTACCAAAATGGATTTATTCACAAAAAAACAGCATTTTCGCAGTTGATACAAAGCATTTTCGAGGAATAACTGTTCAGCAATCGCGTTGCAAATCACTAATCCATTGTAAAGTCGTTCACCTCGGTGATATTTATTTGTTGCAAAATTCTATCGAACGGTACTAATTGCATCAATACACGTTTAACTTTGCTCTCATGCACTAGCCATGCTTTGCCACAGCCATACACGCTGCTACCAAACTATACAATAAACAAACTCAAAGTGGGTCATAAGGCAGGAGTCTGACAAAACGATATTTAAAAATAAACTTAATAGGCATTATTTAGCCAACTTGCCCTAATGTACGAGTATAAATATGTATTTACGTTACTTTGATCCTGTAGTCAAACTGTTTATACAGTTTTGCAGGACACTACAATAGTTCCTAAGTTAAATTATTTTTGTTAAATAAAATAAATAAAACTGCTTGTTGTTTCGCATATTATGACGGATATTATCTGCTTGTAGGTATTATTTTTTCTCAACATGTAAAGATAGGCTGTAGCCCCTGTGAAAGCTATTATAAAATCACACGAGTGTAGCCAACTGTAGTTGTTTATTTGCGTAATTGAACGCGTTGCGCCCGGCCCCCGGAGCGGCGCGGCGTGTTGTTCTACGCACTTTGTTATTGGAAAACAGTGAAGCTTCGTACACTGCACACTAATGTTTCCATACACAAACACTTGCATCAGAGCAGTATTCATATACACATACATCATCACGTCATGTATCAGTATCGTCAGTGACACATATTAGGTAATCAATTCGTATAGATGATGCGTGACCAGAGAATACGCAAAGCTCTTGTGGCAATGATATAAATATAATTTTATTATTCATACAATCTTAACTTGCGAACACACTTCCATACAAATTCCTAAGCGCGGTTAGACTCATACCTGAACCTGAGGAACAATATCATCTGATTTCTTGGTGCACACAAATATTGTGAACTGCATTAATTTTATTGTTGGCGCGAAAGGCATCCCACACTTCTTTTAAATGTTACTGTTAAGTTGGTTTAAAGTGACCTGTTCCTCGGACGTTCTTGGCACGGTTTTAACGACGCCTCGACCTTCTCAATAACACATAAAAATCACTTCCGCGTCAACATGTCCACATCAATAACTATCCATATTTGATGGTCGCCATATACCTGCTCCTTCCAGTTCCACACATGTACCAACGTATGTTGTCGCGTCGCTTTACCCTATTCATAGGTAAGTTTAAAACCTATATTAGTTTTGGAATATTTTGTCATCTTCATTCAAACTGAATTCAAAAGTTCGAAAGGGACTAAACATTCGATTACTAAAATAATGTTTAAATCTGTCTATGAATAAGGCCGTTAAACTATATTCTTTACTAAATGTGCAATCACTACAAACTATCATCAACGGGAAACTAGCAGTTGTTTCTTTATTTGGGGCAACGTGTGCGATATTCGTAGATGATATTTATCAGCAGCCACGCTCCGGTAATAGAGCGTGACAGTAACAGAGTATTTGACAGCCTCCGTAGCGCGGTTGGTTGGACGCCGCCTGTGAAACGAGAGGCCGCGGGTTCGATACCCGCATCGAGAGAAATGTTTGTGCGGCCCACAAATATTTCTTCCGGGTCTGGGTGTTTGTGAGACCGAAAAGTCTCTCGTAGTTCCTGATACCCACGACACAAGACTCGATCTTAGTGTGGGGTCAGGACTATGTATGTGACTGTTGGGTGTATTTATTATTATTATTTCTCTTTATTTTAAGTCTTTTTTTTACATATATATATATATATATTAAAAAACAAAATACATATAAAAATATAAAAAGTTATCCAACGATGGCGAGGCTCGAGACCCAAGCCACCGGTGGTTAGGAGCCCAAAGTGAGGAACTGCCTCACAATACGTGCCGTGTCAAGCAATACTGCCTTCTGAATCTGACTCCTGACCCAACAGCCGATTGAGAGCCTCTGTAGATGTTGGTCGAGGCTCTTTGGTATCAACCCATGAGCAGAAACGACAATCGGGACAATAATTATTATTATTATTATTTATTTGCTGAGGTAGTGTGTGTGTGTGTGTGCGTGCGCAGGAACTTGTCGTCGAACCGGCTGGAGTGGGTGTCGCGCGGCGCGCTGGGCGGCGCGGCGCTGGCGCGGCTGTGGCTGGACTCGTGCGCGCTGCGCCGCCTGCCCGCGCACGCGCTCGCCGACCTGCGACACCTGCACTACCTGTCAGTACCAGCACTACCCGCAGATAAACTACTACACTACACTACACTACACCACACACCACGCCACCAGAGCGCCGACCAGGAAGCGCCGTCAGAGGACACTTCACATTAGACTTGGTAATAAGCGTGTAGGTCGCGGAGCGTGCCCTTCCGCTAATTAAATGACGTCGGCTCATTTATGAAGTAATAATGAGCGCGGCGCGAGCTGGGCGCGTGGGCTCGTACGATAGGTTGTACGATTGGTTCGTAAGATAATTATTGCTCATCTGAAATGAGTGGAGTCCCAGCTGCAGCGGCTCCAGCGCGTGCGTGCCAGGCCTGCTCGGCGCCAGTAGTTGCCAGTAGCTTCGCGGCGAGTGCTACAGGATGTGGCGGGTGTGGCGGCGGGGACCTGAATGCGCTGAGTGGTACAGCGCAGAGATTGCGTGCGCGCCGCAATCATTTGGCAGCAAACGTTAGTTATAATACGTTGCGCACAAACAGCTACATGTGCAGCGGCGTAGGTGGGCGGGGGGAGGGGGGCGGCCTTCCCATGTTAGGCGACACCTGCTTGTGCTAGTGAGTAGTGAGTCGCACCGAACTTTGCCGTATGCGCGCGAGAGATGACTGGTATCAGCCATCAGATAGGAATTCGTTGCATGGCAATGATTATTAAAAAGCTCGAAGAAGGATGTCAATTAAAAAACCTGTACAAGTGTGTCGTCATTGGCGACGGCCGAGCGGTGCTGATTAATATCAGCGGCCGGCTGCACTGTGATGCAAGCGGGGCCTCACGGGGAATATACACAACCTGTCCTCGTTATAAACCAACAAAGCCAGTAGTTAAGTAAACAAACAGTGTATTTTCAAATATTCCCGTTGATGGCATTTCATACATAAGGCTCGAGTCGTGACGACACTCTGCACACTCACGACTGTTGCAACGTTCTTTGCATATTTTTTTTTTCATTTTTTGCAGTGGCATATGGTCAGAGAACTTCCTGTGGCTGAAGAGACTGAGATAGAGACTGAAGGTTTTATGATTTAGCGGAACCTAAATTAAAATCTCTTACAGAATACAGTTTGTATAGGAATGCGCTGTGTACACGGCGCTCCCAGGCTGCGCGTGTCATGCGAGCGGCGCGCTCCGCACTTTCGCACCACGCAATTTCGCATGAGTCGCGTCTGTGTAGGCGTGTGATAGCGCGGGTTTGTGAGTGCCCAGTTATCAATACACGGCGGGAAACCGTCGGCAATAAACGCACGGAGGTCTCAGGAATAAAACAAATTAGCGAGCGATCCATATGATGTCACCTCCTTATACCGGGTATCTCAAGACTGCTACCGAAAACGAAGCCGGGTGGTAGTTTTAGTGGCTACAAACACAATGCAATTAAAAATTTCGCATAGAACGCGACAATTATTTTTTATGATTTTTTAAATATCGTCATTTTTGGGTGGTAAATCCTTAGTTTTTGCTAAAATAATAATTTAAACTCATTTATACCTTAGAGTATTTATAAATAAAAGGGTATACACTATTATTTTAGGAAAAAACGTATTTACCACCCAAATATGGCCATAGAAAAAAAATAACAAAAAAAAAATTGTCGCTTTTTATTGCCATTTTTTCTGTTGCATTGTGTCTGAAGTCGCTTAAACTACCACCCGGCTTCGTTTTCGGTAGCAGTCTTGATATACCCTGTATGTAGACGCACGCTACTAACACTTTACATTGCATAAGGCACAGGGCACACGCACACTCCTACACAACCCACACTCGTGGCTCACCGCTGCAGCTCCTGTTAGTCGACTTCGACAGCTCCACACACTGCTCCATTGTTACACCGCGCCGGCTCTCAGATACTGGGACTTGATTTTAATTAGCATCAAAAAGTTGAAGAAAACAAAGAATAAAACATTTTTCCACACCCCTCCTCAGTAAAGCACATACCGATCCCGTCATTTCCCGACTCATCCATCATCTCATCCCATGACTCGAGGCAAGTAATCCTGCCGTCTCGTTTCCCATCCCATCCCATTGTATTTAAAACAGTAATAAATATATCCGAATTCCTTGCTCCTCCCATGGGAACGTTCCATTTTTCAGGATATAAATTACTTAGGTATTATAAGCCAAGGTGTCAGTTACTTCCATACTAAATTAAAGTGAAATCAGCCCTTTCTGAGATTAGCGCGCACAAAGGCACAAACAAACCGTCAAAAGTTCTAATAATCATATCATTATTTTCGGTTCTATTGCGTTCTTACAGTTCTACTCGTATAATAGTATTTCTCAAATATCTTCCATGTACAGACACCGCTCGATTATTATACGAGTATGTATAGATATAGGCCTAACCACTCTCAATCGTACTGTCGATTGTAGAGGAGGCCCGTGCCCTGCAGTGGGACGTATATGGGCTGCTACAGATAGATAGATATAGGCACTCGTAAAACGCTCACAACCGATGAAGCCCTCATTATAAAGCTATAGTATGTTGAGAATGCGTGTGTGTGGTGTGTCGGCAGGTCTGCGGAGGACAATCTGATCTCGGAGGTGGAGGGCGAGGCGCTGGCGGGCTTGCGCGCGCTGCGCACCCTGCTGCTGGCGCGCAACCTGCTGCGAGCCGTGCCCGCGCGCGCGCTCGCGCACCTGCACCACCTGCAGACGCTGTCAGTACACTCCCATTCACCACGATATTTATTGACAAAGCCATTAGATATTTGATAAGACTGCGACTTTTTGAAGTTTTTTGAGCAGAATGTTATGTAAATTAGTTGTATAGAGTAAAGTAGCGACTGATGGTTGACGGGTGGTTGTATGCGCAGGAACCTGGCGGGCAATCTCTTCACGGAGGTGTCGGAGCAGGCGCTGCCGCCGCTGCCCGCGCTGCACACGCTGTGAGTACTGCGCCGCTCGCTGCCTGCTCACTCACACACTAACAGCTGCCACCGCTCACCTGCTGGGACATCGCGCCTGTTGTTATACTAACATCATTGGTTTTGAAGGACGTATCTTATAAAAGCAATATCGATGAGAAGTTGGTTATTGGTAGATGGTACGCCGGGCTCGGCTCGTTAGGGTATTTAATTAAAACTTGTTGTTGCTCGCCTGGAAGTGTCCGGAATGCGCGCTCTTGTCACAAAGTTTTGCACTTAAAGTGCAGTCTGCACGGGACCCGCCCGCCACGTTAACTGCGCAGATTGCCGGCGGTTAGAGCGCTCGTGTACTACCTGCGCACGTTATGTTACAGATATGTTCGTGCTCTTACCATCACATTAGGAATCAAAGGACTAAAGATAACGGCTCGTTTGTTGTTTACCTTAGATGGAGTTACTATCATAAGCACAATGTGCGTCTTGCAGAATTTTCAAATGTACTCCCTCATACATTTTGAAAGTGTATCTAGAGCTGACGAATCGCTCAGTGGATAAACATTTACACCTTAAAATTTTAATTACAAATGTGTCATAAGCTGTCAAAAGACTTCTCGCTCATAATAAATTATATCATATTATATTGGTATTAAAGGAAAATCACAGTTGTAAAAGTAATAATGTAGAGTCGCGCGATACATACACACGCACACACACACAGGCGCGCGCGATTATCAACCGGACACAGCGGTGGCACACTGACACAGTGGCTGCTGGCTGCTACGGCGCCTGCGGCGTATTGAAAGTTTTATTTTTTGTTGAGAGAGGCCATCACTAGTGCCACACACCACATAGTCAATACTCGCTGAATATCCGGTTCAAGTACTTAGAACGCAGGCAGTGTGTAAATGTGTGGTAGTAATGCATGGGCACTCACAAGCGGAGGCGCCCGCGCGGCGCGTGCCAACACTTCCTTCCGCGACGTCACGCACGCATAACACGCTGTCCCGCCGCCTCCCCACGCCGCCAGTCAACACGTTGCAATGCAATTGTATTAGTTCTACGTGTACAAGTGCACCACTACATAAGTCCGTCGCTTGCAGTTCGGTGTGAGCTTGCGTCCTCGCATGACGAGTCAGCACGGCAGGGAGTGCCGGCAGGTCGTGCTCGCCGCAGGCCTCACGAACGGCGCGCGGCGCGCGTCGCCACGCAGCTCATATTTTGTCCTAATTTAATTCTAAGGCCCCGTCCGCCGTCCTAAACAAGCTTAAATGTTCTACTAATGCTGTCAGCACTCAATACGTTTCTTACGTACTTTGAACTCATACATTAAACTTTTATTCTGACACGATTGTGTTTGTCTTAGCGGTTGTTTTTTAAAGAAAGCGTACAGGCAACGAAGCAACGGGTTACTCTTGTCCGCAATGCATAATTTGCCAGGAGTTTTTTTTTTCATGAAGAGGTGGCATATGACCCCACTAAGTTAAAAACCCAAAATACTTACAAAATGGCGTCCGCTAGAGCCGCCATTTTGGAAAACGCGTTTGAAGCCATATCTTCGGAACCGTCCACTTTAGGCCCATCATGCTAAGAACCTTTCTTGTAGATAATTAAATTTCCCATCTTTTTTGTTCAATATTTTTTTGTACCATTAACCGTTCGTGATGTACAATGTTATTAGTTTTCATTTTATACCTTTTTTACAATAAATTTTACATGGATTTTTAACAAAATTTACTATTTCCTCATTGCTTTGTTCCCTTATGCCATCAGTATTTAATTAATTACGTGATAATCATGGAGAAATCATTGGATTTCATAATTACGCTATGCATCCTTCGTTTCCATTGACCTTGATTCGGTAGTACACCATTCAACGCGCGATAACTTCTAAAATATTGATTTTAGAGAAAAAAAGTATGGGTGAAAAGTTGTTAATAATTTATTGATTTAAAAGTTTAGTCATTAACAATTTTTTGTTTAAACAATTATTAACAAAGATATCGGCAAAAAGGCATGAAACGAATATTAATAACATTGTAAATCGCGAACGGTTAATGGTACAAAAAAATTATTGAACAATAAAGATGGGAAATTTAATTCTCTACAAGAAAGTTCCTTAGCATGATGGGCCTAAAGTGGACGGTTCCGGAGATATGGCTTCAAACGCGTTTTCCAAAATGGCGGCTCTAGCGGACGCCATTTTTGTAAGTATTTTGGGTTTTTAACTTAGTGGGGTCATATGCCACCTCTTCATAAAAACAAAAAACTCCTGGCAAATTATGCAGGAAAAAATGCTTCGTTGCCTGTACTATCGGAGGCTCGGTCTGTACCGGGAAGAATATTGGCGCGGTACTGATCTATTGTTCCGTCCGTGGGTGTTCGTGCATGTGAAGTTTATCTAAGTGTAACTACTGCAGATCTATATACATATGAACAAGATTATATTCCGGGACAAAAAGGGCAACACAAAGAGTACAAAATGCATGTGCGCGATTTTGCTTTTATGTCCCACGTCGAGAATATATTACGCCAATTCTAACCAGAAAAGATATCTTAAATATGGCCTCAAGGAGACAATTGCCACACGCATAATACACACTACAAAGGGTCATTAATATTATTTAAAGTCATTAATCTCATTTAAATATTTTTATACGTTGTTGCTTCATTTTTTGTTTTGTATGTACTATGTTCGGATGATATTTTATTAATTGAAGTTTTCCGTTGCAATTACGCCATTATTACACATCTCCTGCACAAGACTATAGGGAGATGGGGGCGGTCAGCACATGCTGTCATTTCCTTTTGTCCTACGCTTATATTGTTTGTTTGAATTAGTTGTAATATTTTTAATCTTAATGCATTTTTTTATCTACGTGTTGGTGTTTAATAAAATTGTCTCGACAAGCTGTATCGACGTAGCATCGTGTGGAGAGTAACCATGCGTGAGCACGTGTATGCGGCGGCGCTCACGGCACGTTGCTAGAGGTGTTGCTCGCCGCTGAATATAGTTTTAATGACAAATGACAACTATTTATGTCTTCTAAAGTAAGTTCGAGCAGAGCGTATGGCGGGAGGGCGCTGTGTCGGCGGCGCGCTGTGTCGCGGTACAATCAATAACGCCACGGAAAGGAAAGCATCTATTTTAGTATAAACTATTTGTATCCAGTATCCCTCGCTGCAGTTATTTATTAGAGCGTATATATGATTGGTGACGTCAGCGCTGGTACCGCGTGCGCGTGTGTGCGTGCGTGTGTCAGGGCCGCATGCGCTTTATCATATCATCTATGAATAGGTTGATATCAATAACCGCACTCGCGGAGCAGCGCACACTGCGTAATGCGTACACACACAGCGAGTACGGCAATACTATCCAAACTACTACTACCATCGTATTCGTTGATTACACACCTGAATATGCTTTCAATCATCGCGCCATGTGTCTTTGTCATAATATCATCATGTACACTACGCGACCCCAGCCCCGCGCACTACTCCACACAAAGTGTTTCCTATCGTACAGAGAAGAAGGATATTCCGCGAAATGCCGAGCCGTGGAGGGACTAATATAATTCTGCCGCAAACGTGACCGTTCGCTTCTGGAATTCGAATCCTCTTCAATCAAATCCGCCGGTATCACAAAATTGTGTTACGCGTCCGAAATGCAGAAAATACTAAAAATACAAAGTAACTGAAGACCGTCCATTTAATAAGCGGTCGGCGACCCCGGTGGAGTCGCCCCCTCCCCGCCCCCGTCTCGCCCCCGCCTCGCCGTGGCCCGCCGCGACATCTCACCGAGAGGCGGCGCGATGTTTATGTGGCACTAATGTCCGCCGCCGCCGCGCACGCTCCTGCATGCAGCGCGGAGATGCACCACCACCACCGCCACCACGCTGCTAATCACAACGAGCGATGCTCCACACTGCGCCAACTGGAGAACAATATAGTACGGGCCAACACTCCGCTGATACTTACGCGGGATATAATGAAAATTATAATATTTTGTTATAGGTACATTACAAACAATTACATGAACTTTAATATGTTGAAATTTAAAACAACGAATTAAACAATTACATATAATTGTTTTTGGAATTACTACTTACTACTGGCGTTACTCGATATACTGAACCACGTCACCCAATTATCAACGAAACAGATTAGAGGCAAAATAATATACTAACAGAATGACTTATGACTAGACGTCTCGTCGATAAAATTCTTCAATGACGATGGGCACTGGTAGATATGTCAACAGTTTGAGATCGAACAGAAATAGCTCTCCTGATAAAATCCACCAGCGTTCATCGACACTCACGCGTCGGAACGCAGACGCGGAGCCACTATGTATGGACGTGTCATGAATGCTGCAAAGGAGCAGAAAAGGTAAAGTAAAAAGTACAAAGAGAAAGTTGTTACTTAACGTTTGGGTATTTTAATTAACAATATTCTTAATTTAATTTCGGATTGGTTTTCTGCTAATAATCTACTATTAAATGCTAGTAAGACTAAATGCGTCCGTTTTGCTTTACCGAACGTGGCAAGCGTAAACACGCGTATCGAATTAAATTCAGAAATTCTAAATTTAGCTAATTCCACAATTTTTTTAGGGATCACTCTAGATAAAAATTACAATGGGGTCCACAAATTGAGAGATTATCAGCTAAACTTAGCAGCGCAGCGTTCGCGGTCCGAAAAATAAGACAACTAACTGACGTTGCAACGGCTAGATTGGTATATTTTGCTTATTTTCATAGTATAATGTCATACGGCATTATTTTATGGGGATCAGCGGCTGATATCGAATCGATATTCATCTTACAAAAAAGAGCAGTCCGTGCTATTTATAATCTAGGAAGCCGCGATTCTTTGCGATCTGTTTTTAAAGAAAGCAATATACTAACCGTGTCATCTGAATACATCTTTCAGAATATAATGCACGTTCGTAAAAATATTAATAAGTTTTATAAGGTCAGTGACACCCACACCATTAATACGCGGAATAAAAATAAACTAGCAATACCCTCGTTTAGACTAGAAAAGTCAAAAAAATCTTTCTTGGTAGTTGTATTAAATTTTATAATAAACTTCCCAATAGGATAACGCAGCTACCGGACAAACTATTTAGGGTCCATATTAAAAACAAACTTATGACTAGGGGTTATTATAATATTAAGGAATATATTGAGGATAAAAAAGCCTGGGATTAGGTGTTCTCTTGCACATTGCGACCTCCTGGGGCCCTGAACTATTCGCTTATTACACCACCTAATTTAAATAATTAAAAATATCTAAAATTGTGAACTCAAAAATTAAGCTATATACAATCAAATAAATCAATTAAATTATATGACGACCGATCGAAAAAATCATATAAAAATAATAATTAATATGGCAAATCCTTGTAAGACAAGTCACAAATACTTATTTTAGTAAATTGACCAAAACCAAGCCCACTGAGTTTGACTCGCTGGATCTACTCAGAAATGGGTCGCGCCGCGTAGTATCCAGTGGTAAAGTAAAGCCCGC
Source organism: Hyles vespertilio (assembly GCA_009982885.2). Lineage (NCBI taxonomy): Eukaryota > Metazoa > Arthropoda > Insecta > Lepidoptera > Sphingidae > Hyles > Hyles vespertilio. The sequence continues at coordinate 657,160 of CM042817.1, forward strand.
TGAGTTTGTTCGCCGGGTCTTCTCAGTCAGGGCCGCGTTGGATCCGGCAGTAAGCCTAAACATACGGGACGTATCGGAAATACTTATGGTCGTTGTCTTAAGTTGGACCCAAAACAAGCCCACTGAGTCTTAGTCGCTGGATATACTCAGGACTGGGTCGCGTCGCGTAGTTCCAGTGGTAGTGTAAGCCCACTGAGTTTGTTTCGCCGGGTCTTCTCAGGAAGGGCCGCGTTGGATCCGGTGGTAACTATAAACCGCTACGCACCGTTGTAATATTTATGGTCCACAAATAATATAATTTAATTTGACTAACGTAAATAATGTATTTCTTTGACAAATAAATTACTATAAAGTAAAAACTAATACTTTAAATAAAATATGAATAAAAACTAAATAAATTAAAAAAACTAATCATAAATTATAAATAAAAATAAAATTAATTTAAAAATAAATAAAATTAATAAATAAATTGATAAAAGCAAGAAATTAAAATAAGTAATAATAAGCATAGGAAATATATTGTAAATAGAGATTAAGTTCTATGTGTATTGACTTGTCATAAGAGCTCCTTAATTGCCTACGTGATCAATAAATACATTTCATTTCATTTCATTAATAAGAGCAGAAGCCAAGACAGCACGTCGCTCTCTGCCTACTATAATACTTCGCGTCGTCCTAATATTGTAAATGATGATAGCATTACACACGGGCCGGCGAATGCGCAGAGCACTGTCGATGCACGCGCGCGCGTGTGTGTGTGTGTGTGTGTGTGTGTGCGTGAGCCGCGCGTCCTACATTCTCATTGCAAAATGATAGTCGATACGAGTTCTATAGAATTATCAATGAGCGTTGCTAGTAGTAGCACGTACACTGTACAACACTACACGGTCGTGTGCCTTCACGTGGAGCTGCGGTGACGGCTGAACGACCCGCACGCTGCGTAGTACACCACCTCGCGCGGCACACAACACCCTGCGGATCAAAGGACGAGGCACCTGTTTAAATACAGGTCACACTCTAAGCTAGAAGTACTACCTTGCATTGAGCGCAAACGCTCTCCGTTCTTTGTCTATATTCCTATTCGTCAAAGTAGTGGTGATGATGTGTTGCGGGAACACAATACAGTAACATATTTGTTGTGCATTGTAGATGTGGGCATTCGCGAGCAGTCTCATTTATTTTCCGAACGATGTTCATTGTTCCGTGGCGGCTCATATTTTATCAAATAAACTTGTAAGCCATCGCCTGGAGACGTGATCCCCCGTCCCTTCCCGCCCGCGGCGTCCTCCGGCGGGTGTCTCCCGAGCTACCACACCCGCGCCCGCTCACGAGACCATCGTTTATTTACTCGCTCGTTAAAAAGGCACTTTTGCGTATTTCTTTTATTGCTCCAAAATTAGCATTCGGTAGCATGTGGGAGAGCTACTTGCAAGGCGCATGGCGGCGTGTTCACCAGTGTGCTCGCCGCCGCGCGCCGCTGGCTCTTTTTAACCGACTTCAAAAAAAGGAGGAGGTTCTCAATTCGACTGTATGTTGCTTTTTTTTTCTTTTTTTATGTTTGTTACCTCGTTTCTCTGTACTGTGTGAACCGATTTCGATCATTCTTTCTTTGATTAAAAGCTGGTGCTTGTCGTTTGGTCCCATAAAAATATGGTGAAGATCTGATGAATATCTTCGGACCTGGAGAGGGGAACTCCTTAATATTAAGGAGAATTGCAATGGTTCTTTTTTGCGTTACGTTCATTAGAAAAGTTAAGTTACAGTGAGAGAGGGAAAAAGGGGTGGGGGTGAGAGGGGGTGGGTGATAAAATTAAAATACACGTAAATTCTAATATCTTCGGCAGCTTTCAACCGATTTTAGTGATTTCTTTTTCATTAGAAAGAACGTATTAACAGGTTGATCCCAGGAACATAACATTAAGATCTGATCATGTTCGGACCTGGAGAGTAGAACCCCTCAAAATTTAATAGGATTTCAACGGTTCTTTTTGCATTGGCTTCAGTATAAAAGCTAGGCTACAGTGGTTGAGGGAAAAAGAGGTAGGCGCGAAGGGATGGGGGGGGGGGGGGGAGAAAAATATTAAACATGTGAATATTCCAATATCTTTGGCAGCTTTTAGCCGATTTTAGCGATTTCATTGTCATCGGAAAGAACACATTCCTTGTGGGGACCAAATCTTCTTAATTTAAATGCCTATCAACACTAAAAAGATAAAAATAACTAAAATTTTTAATAAAAAAAAAACGGCTTCAAAACAAAAATCCACTAAAAACCAAAAAATAATAAATACCACTCCAAAGCAAAAAAAATTATATTTATTTCATGAAACTCGTGCATGTTACTTGGCGGCCCGTCTTCAATATGTTACGCATATATTTTGATTTGTTGGCTAGTCAAGTCATTAAGCAAATTAGTCAACATGCACGAGTTCCATGAAATAAATATTATTTTTTTTGCTTTGGAGTGGTATTTATTATTTTTGGTTTTTAGTGGATTTTTGTTTTGAAGTCGGTTTTTATTTTTTTCTTTATATTGTCTTCCACTGTGTTTATATATGCCTTATAGTTATCTTTCCATTCCATTAAAAATCTGTTTCGAAGGAATGAGAATTGTTCGTAATCACATGTATTGCCGTACTTTTTCCATTTTATCCAAGCTTTATTTTTATTTTTAAAGATGTGTATAAGTGAATGAGAGAACCAACATGGGAATTTAGCAGGTTTATTTCGTAAAAGCGGTGAATATTTTTGGCGAACACCAAGTATGGCTGCGAGCTGTGTCTGAGAACCACACAATCAATAACAATGCGAGGAGAGTGTAATGTGTTCTCCCCAGTCGCACTAATAACGCAACAACTTTCTACCACGAAATAGCAAAATAATGAGGCACGGCGGCACGGGGCCGGAGGTGTGAGCACCACGCTAGCTCTATATTGGTGAAATGGTTGGAACCACAGATTCGATCGGTGGCTATTTATATCCCTCCTGGATTAACTCAATGCTATGACGTTCCCAGCCTATAGGCTCACTGGCTATTAAATACATATGTTACTTGCAAAATATTGTCAATAGAAAATATATTTTTTTATGAAGTTTGCCTATCACGTATGCACTCATAATGCACACAATAGCCATTAGCAGATATCAAATAGACTCCGATGTAGAACGAATAAATCTGAGGATCCTTCGCACGCCTCGGTCCGGCTTCATACTAACTTTAATAGAGGTGTCGTAGTGCGGCGGAATAGGTAACTATATCAAACTTTGTTTGTAAGTGTTGTTGATTGCCGTCACGACAAATGATCGTAATGTGTTGTGTCGCTGAGCGGAGAGTGAGGCGGGGTACGGGCCGTGGGGTGCGCGGTGCGGGAGGTTGGGGGGAAGGGGAGGCATCATTCATAACAACGCAGCGATGCAACAGCTCATTTTTTAACCGTTGACGTAATAAAAACAGGGTGTACATTTCTGTACTCCTTTTCTGCTCGGCATCGTAAACAAATGGGATTTAATTTAGATTTTAGCTATATTGCATTAAAGTGCTTGGTGGCCTGTAGGTAATGGACCAGAAGCGGCTGTCAACATGTTTAGGGTGGTCGCGGGTTCAAAATCCCAGGGTACGCCTCTGAATTTTCGGAGTCATGTATGTATTGACATTCAATCACCACGCACTATAACGATGAAGAAAACTTCGTGAGGAAACCTACATAGTAGAGTAGGCCCGTCCCTGCAGTGGGACGTATCCATATAGCCCATCAGCCCATGCTGATACAGCATTAATGACAACCAGTGTTTTCAAAATCTTGAACTGTATACACTGGACATTTTAGACTAAAAACCTACACTCGCCATATTATACTGGCGTTTGCTTCGAACAAATGTATATGTATATATATTTGATCGAAGGGCTTGTGCTATAAGAAAATTTTTTTTTTTATTAATTAATGTTTAAAGTAAAAAATTATTTGTGCATTCAACACTTTTTGATGGGCTCGGGAGACCTTTTAGCTTTTAATATTGTTGCCTATTTGTTTTCTTCAAGTTGTTCTGTAATAGTTTTTTTTTTAACATGCTTTTATTAGCTTCGCCTGTATGTATGTACATATGTATCTAACGGAGTCTTTAAAGTCTATTTTCGAACACTTCAAAACTTCGAATTGATTCGAAATTTGGCACACTTATCAAGGACAGATGATAATATAATACCCAATTTAAAAAGCTTTCGAAAATATCTTGACCAGGACCTTCAAGGTATAAATATTTTGAAAAATAAAATGTGGGTAATGATCGCGCAGCAGCCTTCCTTAGATATGATATTATAAACTACCAGAAGTGGTTTTACATTATTTAATAAAATTAGGTATCCGCTTTGCACAAAGTCACGATCAATAGTAATTCAAAGACATTCAAACTACTGTCACATGTGTTTCGTCTTCTCTTGAGAGGGTGCGTGCCAACGAGGTAACATCCACGGAGTTCACATATAACACGGCCTCTCCTGACACCCTGGCGTCCCGACAGGCTTAGTCGTCGTCGACCAAAGATGTAGAAATCAACCGAAGTAATGATCCAACGCCATCGGCAAGTTCCTTTTCTTGCAAAGACGTTGAAACCAGGCGTGGCAAAGGCCTAGTTGTTCAGTCAAACGTTGAGGATGGGCCAGCCCCATTGGAATCTATTTATTTAGATTCAAACACTCATCATCCACACCATGATTAGTCTCTGAAACCAAAGTCCAAATTACTTCAGAGCTCCATTGCTACATGTAACAAAGTAAATTTGTTAGAGATTGTCATAAAAGTCAAACCAGTCAGAAAGTCAAAGTCAAATAAGTTTATACAAGCTAAAACATTCAACATATAAAAGTCTAAACATATGCACATACACAGGTCCTCGGTATGGGCCCCTACCGAGGAAATACTTAAATCTACACTAGGGGTCAGGGTGCATTTAATCCCCCTAGCGACTCTCCGAACACGGAAAGCTTTCACACCGAGGGAAAAGGAGGCTGTACTCCCTCGATGACTCTCCGAACACGGAAAGCTTTCACGCCGAGGGAAAAGGAGGCTGTACTCCCTCGACGACTCTCCGAACACGGAAAGCTTTCACACCGAGGGAAAAGGAGGCTGTACTCCCTCGATGACTCTCCGAACACGGAAAGCTTTCACGCCGAGGGAAAAGGAGGCTGTACTCCCTCGACGACTCTCCGAACACGGAAAGCTTTCACACCGAGGGAAAAGGACACTGTACTCCCTCGATGACTCTTCGCGAAAAGCTTTTAAAAGGAACAAACCAAGGTACCAGCTTCAATCTAAGACAGGTACTTAAAGAGTGAACACACACCTTCAAAGAATATTGCACACGTCTCAGGGGTCCATTCACCTTTCCATGGAATCATATACTGAGCAGCCGCATAAGTAGACTTTCCATATGATCCAGCAAGTAACTTTAACTCATATCGGTGATTAGAGAGGGTTTTCACTACCCTATAGGGCCCCCGCATGCCAGAATCCAATTTACCCTGAGATTGAGCAAACTTGACAACAAACACCAGGTCACCCTTCTGGAATTCACGAGGAGGCTTCCGGCGCTCATTGACCATTATGTCTTGACGAGTCTGATTGTTTTTCAACCGTTCGGCCGTCCTTTGTCTGAGCATTTCCCGTTTTGCTTCCCGGTTGCCTTTGGTTAAATTCAATGCCACATCTCGCACCAACGTTCGGATTGCAGGCGTTGCGCTTTCATGGCCAATTAAAAGGTTAAGAGGAGAAGTCTGCGTAGTTTTCTGCTTTGTTAGGTTAAGAATGAGCTGTAAATGCCATAGTTCTTCAGCCCACTCAGCTTTTTGATGATTGACCGCAATACGAAGCATATTCAAAACCGTACGGATGTAACGTTCAACCTGTCCGTTTGCATGATGCATTTCAGGAGTTATGAAGTGAAGCTGTACACCAAGGACCTTCATCCATGAAGTGAAGCCCGTCGACTCAAACATGCGTCCCCTATCTGATACAACTAACTTAGGAGTACCAAACAACGATAACACAATTTTAAATACTCGTTTCAGTTCATTTAAATCTTGTCGACATATAGGTGTCAAGAGACAATATTTTGTGAACGCATCTACCACAAGCATGACAAACTTATAACCCTTGGACATAGGGAGAGGCCCGAGAACATCAACATGTAAGGTTTCAAAGGGAACTTCGGATTTTTCCCAGGATGTAATTGGCTGTAAAGGTGCTCGCGGTACACGCTTGTGGGCGACACATGTTAAACAATGAGAAGTATATTTAGTGACAAACTTTCTAAGACTAGGGAAACAAAAATGTCTTAAAATTAGATCCACTACCTTATCTGCGCCTACATGGCCATGCTCATCATGAAAGATGCGGAGGAGGCTCAAACGGTTACCTTTAGGTATAAAGCAAAGTAGCCTCGGGTCTTCACCCGTCGGCATATATCGGTAATATAATATGTCATTGTGTACTTCATACCTTGACGCATCCAATTGACCTTGTTCAAGCAATCGAATCATATTTTGAGTCTCCTCATCACCTGCTTGAGCAATTTGAGCCCAATTACGTGGGCGTTCGACATTGTTAACATTACATGGGTTTCTACTTAAATAGTCCACGTGCGGCATCATGGTGCCCTTTCGGTAAAGAATGGTGAAATTAAAATCTTGTAGATAAATCCACCATCTCGCCACACGCGGTAACAAGTCTTTCTTATTTTGGGTGGATTTTAAGGCATTACAATCCGTTACCACCAGAAACTGAATACCAATGAGATAGTGCCTGAAATGCTTTAATGCATTTACTACCGCAAGGGTTTCGAGTTCATAGGAATGGTATTTCGGTTCAGCACCTTTTGTGACCTGACTATAATAGGCCACAACACGCCGACTACCATCCCTATGAACCTGTTGTAGAACCGCACCATACCCAAGACTACTTGCATCCGTATGAACTTCCGTAGGTAAACTTGGATCGAATATCGCAAGTACGGGTGCACCAGTTAAAATTTTAATAATTTCTTGACGTACAGTTTCATGTTCCGCAGTCCAGTGAAACTGCACGTCCTTACAAGTCAGGCGCGCAATGCAAGCAGTTCTGGTGGAATACTCTGGGATGTATTTTCGAAAATACCCCGCCAACCCAAGAAACTGTCTAACCTGTTTAACATTCTGTGGTGCAATGGAATCTGAAAGAGCCTGAACCTTACCAGTAGCGGGTCGCACTTCACCGTTAGATATCACCCGCCCCAGGTATTCTACTTCTGTGCACAAAAAGAAACATTTGTTCAGATTTAACGAGAACCCAGCTTCCGTCAATGTTTGTAGTACTCCCCGCAAAGTTTGCAGTCCCTCTTCAACGGAAGAAGACAAGATCAAACAATCGTCAATGTATACCAGAACTTTCCCATCAGTGATGAATTTCTGCAAAGTTTTACTAATAATGCGCTGGTATACAATCGGCGCGTTTGCTAACCCAAATGGCATTTTTACGTACTCATAATGGGCCTCTGGCGTCACGAAGCCGGTGAGTGGTATGGATTCTTCATCAAGCTTTATTTGATGGAACCCAGTCGCCATGTCCAAAGTCGTAAAGTAGGTGCTTTTACCCAAACGGTCAATGTGGTCATCAATTAGGGGTAGCGGAAATCGATCTTTTACCGTTCGGGCATTTAACGCACGGAAATCGACACACATCCGGTCAGAGCCGTCCTTTTTCTTAACAAGCAACACTGGGCTTGCATAAGGCGACTCTGACTCACGAATGATACCCTTCGAAAGTAAATCTTGAATAATTCGACGTACCTTCAACTTTTCGTCATATGACATCTTGTACGGTCTATAATGAACTGGTGTATCGTCCTTTAGACGAATGCTCATGGTACCTGTTGTAACCGTGGAAGTGGCCGTACCTGAAATCATGTGTTCGGAGAACTCGTCCAAGATCCTATTGAGATCAACCAAATGAGGACCGCTTAAACTGGTTTTATACGAGCGTTGTCGGTTATCATGCACAGAAGAAACAGCACATTCAGGAGCCCGTATGATTCTCTGCAAGTCCTTGGTACGTACATATGTGACGTCCTCCCGATTCAGCACATCGGTGCCAATAATGACTGGAGCATTCATACACTCACCAGGGACAACCAAGAAGTCCACATCTAATGAAACGTCTTCCAGCTGAACCACGAGAGAGACGTAAAAATTAACATGCGTAATTAACTTACCTACGCCTTTTATTTGTCGACTGGTGGGTTTCTTGGTACAAGAAAGATGATTTACTACCACTGAAGAGATAAGCGACACCCCTATAGCACCACTATCTATAAGTATGTCAACTGGAATTCCATTGATGACACCAACAACGACGTCTTTTTGTTTTTGAGCTGAGTAACTTGAGCAAAAGTTGACTTTACCTGAATCCGCACGCTTCCTTACAAAGCAATCACGTATGTGATGGCCTTGTTTTTTGCAGTATGCACATGAGACGAATCGATCAATCTTAGCAGCGGTCGGTTTTAGGGCCGGCTCAGTTGCAGAACCAGTGGCAGCAAGTTTCGACTTCTTAGAACATTGCAACTGTTTGTGTCCCAACTTACCACATAAATAACATTTAACGCCTATTCCAATTCCCGGAGTCGGTCGGTTGGTAACTGTCGTTTTCTCGGTACCACTTTGCGCAATCGGATAGCGCATAGCACGAGCATCTGCATTTTCCGATTTTGAGAAGGTAGCCAAATAACCTACCAGGTCCCGCGGAGCTAAATTTGCGTTCATAGCCGCTGCTTTAACTTGGGGATCCGTAACACCCCGAAGCACAATATCGGTGATTAGGTCATCACTAAGGCCCTTAACAACCCACAACTGAAGTAATGATTTTCGTGCATATTCAGCATAAGTACGAAAACCATTAGAATTAGTGGACATTACCTCATACAAGATTGTTGCCCGATCTACCTTTTTGGTACATAAACATCTAAAGTCCTCTTTAAAGTTGGTCCATGAACGGTCGTTGGTAACCCACTCATCCAACCATGACCTTGCATCACCTTTCAAACACTTACCAACACGAGCGAGGCACTCGCGTTCATCCCACCGATTTGCAACCTTGGCCCGATCAACTTCCTCAAACCAGAAATTCACGTCATGTATATTAGGGTTAAAATTAGACACATAATAGCTATGTGTACTTACCGATTTCAATGATTGAATCGCTTCGACAATCTGTTCTGTTCCGCTCGGGTTGCGTGACTCAGTAGAGGCTAATCGACCTGATAAATGCGAATCATACGCTTGCGACTCTAAAGCCTGAAGACGCGACATTATAGTGTGCCAGGATTCATAACCACTAAACTCACGATTATCGTTTCGCCGATTACTATCACAGCGGTAATGGTTGTGGCCACGACTGCGCCCGTAGTCACAACTCCGGCTACGATCGCGACTGCTCTTGCGACTGCTATTATGATCTCGGCGCGTGTGACGTTCACCACGACGTTCATTGCGGCTTCGGCTACGGCTGCGACTACAAGTAAAGTGTCGTTTTCTTACCGGAGGGGTATACCCTCTACTTGAACTGCGCGAACGATGTCTCACCAAGCGTTCGCCGCGCGAGCGGCTGGTAGTAGAATAACACCGGTCACGAGATCGGGATCGACCCATTTTCTACTACAGCAATACAAAACAAGCTTACCAGAGATTATCAATCGCAACCTTGTGTTTCACGGACACTCAAACAAAATAAACCAACTGACTTTTGAAAATTTCAAAGTGGACGTAGTGAGCAATCCCACTTCTGATATAAACTACCAGAAGTGGTTTTACATTATTTAATAAAATTAGGTATCCGCTTTGCACAAAGTCACGATCAATAGTAATTCAAAGACATTCAAACTACTGTCACATGTGTTTCGTCTTCTCTTGAGAGGGTGCGTGCCAACGAGGTAACATCCACGGAGTTCACATATAACAATATCATAATTCATAATTATGATATCGTAATTTATAAGTATAACTAGCGGCCCGGCCCAGCTTCGCCTGGGTGGAGATATTCTTTCACTCCACTCCACACCTTAAATTTCTAGTATTACATCTATACAAATAGTGCATTATCCCGATATCTCGGTAAAATACAAAATCTGAATTTCTTAATTTTGTTACGATGGTAATGGCGCAATTCGGTGCAAAAAAATAGGAATTTGTGATCGATATGGCGATAGGCTTCCTATCATAACATGTTTCGGCTGTGTAATGTCTCTCCAGCAATTTGCTAGTACGAATTCCGTAGGAAGTCTAAAAATATTATTAGGACTTTGAATAAGTTCTCGCTGTTTCTTCAAAGATGACAATAGCAGTACCCCGTTTATGAAATTTTGAATGGTACATGCAAGGCAAAGAATTAATAAAATTACTATGAAGTGCATGTCGTCGTGGGTTTCATTAATATCGTGTAGGTTGTGGCTCACAGGAGTTACAGTGGTGGGTGTGAGGGTGGGACAGTCTCCTAATATCGTGTAGGTAAGTTTTATTTACTCATTCAATAAATAATGCCATTCTTCTTGTTGTTATTCTGATCGAAATATTATGTAATGATATTTGTGTTTTATAGTTTCTCCCATAGTTTCAACAAATTTTCCTAGTAATAAATTGACAACACTGGCCAATGAAACTCATCTTCAAAATAATGAATTAAAAGTTCATGTTTTCTTCAAATAATAGTGGTTTAACAATAATGTTACCGATAGAAAGTGATATTGGTATTATTATACAGTTTTCCCACACAATTGCGATACAATTCGACAGCACAAACCGGCATAATTAATTATTTTTCGGGAGCACGTTATCCATATGTAGTTCAAATGACACTGACGTACGTGAGAAGCGAGTCTACCAAATTTGGTAGACTTTTTTTGAGCCGCGCGGTGAGGTGTGATGTGTCATCTAGACGAGTATATAATCTAAGATTATTACATAGCAAAACGACGACTAGCAAGAAAATACACGACAGCCAGTAAGCCCGTTTATTGAATCTAGGTTTCTGTGCGGATAGTTTATTGTAAAGTTCAGTAAATTAAGAGAAAATGAAAACTCATTTTACAAATATGTTAATGTTTCGATACCGGTCTATGACGAATTATTTTTTAAACTGGAACCATATTTGAAGGTCAACAATTTAAGAGTAAAATCTGTATCAGTCATACCACCATACTAGCGGCCCGGCCTAGCTTCGCTCGGGTACAAATAGATTTCTGTACAATAATTTGTACGTCTTATACATATAAACCTTCCTCTTGAATCATTCTATCTATTAAAAAAAACGAATCAAAATCCGTTGCGTAGTTTTAAAAATTTAAGCATACCAAGGGACATAGCGACAGAGAAAGCGACTTTGTTTTATACTATGTAGTGATGGAAAGGCTGGCAATAACAACGATCTCCACATCAACCTGTTGGAAGCGGCCTGCCTCCAGCGACTTCCTGTAAATTTAGCCAGGTCGTCCGTCCACCTTGTAAGCGGGCGTCCGACATTTCGCTTGCCTTTACATCCTTTGGGCTATGTCGGTAAACATTGTTCTCCTACGGATCTCCTCATTTCTGAGTCGATCTCGTAGGGAAATACCGAGCATAGCCCGCTCCATGGCTCGTTGAGTGACTTTGAGCCTTCTCATGAGGCCCACAGTGAGAGGCCACGTCTCGGTGCCGTATGTCATCACCGTCATGTTACCGCTGGTGAACACCCCGCGCTGTACCGCGCGTGCCCCCGCGACGGGTTCCGACGCACGGAGGCGGGGCCCGCCGCGCGGGTACGGGACGCGCCTCCCCGTGCCGGGCGCCCGCGCGGATCCCCGCGACGGAGCACTTTTGTATGAAACCGCGCGAGTGCCCGCTTAACTCAGTTTCAGCCCTAAGAATTGTCGGCCGGACAACGAATCTGTGTCTCCGTCAAGAAGAGCAAAGCAGGCCGGGCCGTCTCGAGATGGTGGTGGACGGCATTGAGGTTCGTATGTGGAGACCGCGGATGTTGGCGAACTCCATAGTGAACGCGGTGGTGGGGTTATGCACCGCTGAAGGACCTGCTCTGTTTATACGCACTGTCATGAAGTAAAAGATGGGATGGGTTCGGTGAAAAGGCACGAGGAGCTTCAGGCCGGGCACTAAGAAGACCGAATGAGCACCGGCACGAAATAGTCGACAGGAGCGGAATTGATCCGCCGGACGGAAGGGCCCCGTACCCTCACGGGATGGGCCGCCGGGACCACCGAAGATTATGCGCGGCATGGTGAGGCAGCCTCTCGTGGTGGTTAACCACGATTGGGCCCCTGTACTGTACCGCGGGCGGCCAGCGGACAACCGTTTCTACGGGTCTCCCTGGCTGGCGCACAGTGATTCGTCTAGAACAAGCTGGGTGGACAAAAACATTTGAGTGCGTATGTTGGTTGTTTTGGCTACGGACAGTAATATTTTAAAGGAGAAATGTGTTTTTTAAAGTTTTTTTTTTATTCTGCCCCGGCGTAGTTGCCGCAACGCGCTGATGGTGAGCACAAATACCGCCCAGGCAGAGTGTCTACTGGCATCGGACGGCAGTCCTATGTCAATAGACACAATTATGCCGGCCTGCTAAGATGCCTCTTCACACTGACCCAGGATTATAGGAAGGATCCCTCCTTGGAATGGTGTGGACCGTCAAGCGATGGCCTCGCAAGTCAGCACGCTTGGTTCTGGTTAGGAATGGAGAGGAGGAGGCGTAAAAAAAATTAAATATAAAAATGGCATCTTAGAAAATAAATTAATATATAATAAAAAACAAAATAAAAGCATATGTACATAATACGACTTAGTAGTAAAAAAATATAAAATTATTTAATAACATTTTAAATTATATACTAATAGATAATCGTCATTCTTCAAAAAATTCACTTTTCGAAATGGAGAAGACACATTCTGAAAAATGAAATAAAATCCTTTAGTGCGGGAATGCGGTGAAAAATTATATCTCGTTTTAAAGGTGAGTATCACTACTATATACTGTAAAAAAATTAGACTGGATACATGTGGATACAAAAAGATAAATACGACTAAAATTTCGGAACTTCACAAAAAATAGTATTTTTCAATAATATATTCCAAGTCATAATGGACCAAAGTTTCTCATATTAGAATCTTATGGGTGGTTAAATATAAAAGCACTGACCCTCGACAGTAGTATCCATCACAAAAATCATATATCACACAAATTGAATGAGATGTTATCTAAAGCAGTGCAAAAAATGCAACTACTCTAATTAACTTAATGCAAATATTACATTACTTACCTTCGCTAGTTAATGACTCGTCCCTATGAAATGTTTTTTACCATTTCTACTTGTTTTTATGACATTGGTGCCCAAATACTGGATAGCCAATTAACTTTTAATTCCGGTTAACTAGCTCTAATGCCCTGTTAAATTAATTCCAGTTAAATATAACTTCGATTAAACCACTTAAGAATTAAATATTTAATGGGGCATTATTCATCCGATTCGTATTCTCGAAAGCAACTTAAGAGTTTGACAGCTGTCAACAGTCAATTTTTTAAGAATTTCTAGTTTTAAGCAGCCGTCGTCTTAAGGCCGCCTGCGACCACTCTTAACTTTATCAATTCTACATAAAATTTACTAAAATGACTCTCGCGTCGGTTTCATCGCTGTCTGATGACGATATAGCTTCATCAAGGCGAGTCAATCAAGAAAAAAATCAATGCTTTTGACAAATACAAAGAAGAAAACATTCAAACAAAGTGAGGTTCCGCCTGAAGAAAGAAACTGTTCTGCATCTGTGTTCCTTGCTGGCACACTTGCTGGAGACAAAATAGAACCCACTACAAATAGAAGTCGATTGATAAAAACTTGCGACCAACTGTTACTTGCTTTATGATATTCTACGACAGGCAGTTACCAGAAGATTATTGGAGATGTATTTCATGTGGAACAGCCGACTGTACAACACAAAGTTGCAGCAGAGTTAGTTAAACTACAAAATCGTGGCATGAAAATTCCCAACTAACAACAACAATGCCGTATTGCGAATGATTTCTATGCGATCGCAGGAGTGATTGAAGTTATAAATTTCATACATATAAGGATCAAATCTCCAGGTAATTTCTACTTATAATAATGTAAACATAACTATTAAGCTTTTACATGTACACAAATATATGTTTTCTTATCCTATTTTAACTAAATGTGCTTCTATTTTTTTAGCCTAGCGTATTTTATATTGTGTAGTAATCATTTAGAGTATCCCTTTTTACTGTACATAATATTATATTATTAATCATAGAATAGAATAATATATTATGCACAGTATAAAGGCACACTCTAAATGATTTCTACACAATAATTTATATACAGGGTATATCAAGACTGCTACCGAAAACGAAGCCGGGTGGTAGTTTAAGCTACTTCAGACACAATGCAACAGAAAAAGTTGCAAAAAAAAAGCGACAATTTTTTTTGTTATTTTTTTCCTATGGCCATATTTGGGCTGTAAATACATTTTTGACGTGACAACGTCTTAAATTAGGTTGCGGCTGGGAGTCACTTATGAAAAAGTGTAACGCCCGGTAACGTAACGGTGCGCGCGCAGCACTAGAGAATTATTTTTCAGTTTCACCCACTTTTTCCAAAATTGTCCCATAGCCCCCCCCCCCCCCCCTGCCTTCCCCCACCCTTATTCCGAAATAGTGCCTATTAGCCTCCCCACGAAACCTACCCCCCCCCTCCCCTACCCCCACCCCGAAAATTTACCTCACCCCCCCAATCCTATCTCGGCCAACATAGGTCGTAGACCCACCGAGTTTGGTATCCTCGGAACCGTCTTGGTGAGGGCTACAAATTGACCCCGCCAGAAATCCCAAATTACGCAAAAAATTACCCCCCAAAAAAAAATATTTTACCTCCAAAACAATTAATTTAAGTTAGCCTCCCCACGAAACCTTCCTCCCCCCCCCCCCCCCCCTCCCTTACCCCCACCCCGAAAATTTACCTCACCCCCCCAATCCTATCTCGGCCAATATAGATCGTAGACCCACCGAGTTTTGTATCCTCGGAACCGTCTTGGTGAGGGCTATAAATTGACCCCGCCAGAAATCCCAAATTACGCAAAAAATTACCCCCCCAAAAAAAAATATTTTACCTCCAAAAAATTTATTGACGTGACAACGTCTTAAATTAGGTTGCGGCTGGGAGTCACTTATGAAAAAGTGTAACGCCCGGTAACGTTACGATGAGTCACCGAACGAGAGAGAGGCCCGCCGAATGCCTTGCGTCTCTCTCCCACTCAACTATGATCGGTCTGCCGCGCGCGCAGCACTAGAGAATTTAGGCGCATTGAATCGGCGCATGCTTGTGTCTCTGTCTTTGTCTTTCTCGAACGTTCTTGGCGTTGGAAAAACAAGAAAGCGTCACAATACAAGTTCACACGTGTGGTTAAAGTATCGTCAGCTGTGTCTGTAGTGAAAATATGGAGTGCTTAGATTCGTCATTACATGTACAATGTTTTAGTAAACAAAATATATTTCTATAGTTAAAATTTGTGCAATTCTTATTTTCATTCAATTCCTTGTTCCTATTGTGCAATTTAATTATATTCATATCAATAAATATTCTACCGAGAAAAAGACGTTGTCACGTAAAATCTTCGCCCGTAAAACCGACTTTACAGGCAACCATTTTTTTTCCTAAAATAATAGTGTATACCCTTTTATTTATAACTAATCAAAGGTATAAAAGTGTTTAAATTATTACTTTGGCAAAAGCCAAAAACTATGGATTTACCACCCAAAAATGACGATGTTTAAAAAATCATAAAAAATAATTGTCGCGTTTCTATGCGAAATTTTTAGTTGCATTACCCGGTATATACCGGGTATCTCAAGACTGCTACCGAAAACGAAGCCGGGTGGTAGTTTTAGTGACTACAAACACAATGCAACTAAAAATTTCGCATAGAAACGCGACAATTATTTTTTATGATTTTTTAAATATCGTCTTTTTTGGGTGGTAAATCCATAGTTTTTGCTAAAATAATAATTTAAACACTTTTATACCTTAGATTATTTATAAATAAAAGGGTATACACTATTATTTCAGGAAAAAATGTATTTACCACCCAAATATGGTCATAGGAAAAAAATAACACAAAAAAAATTGTCGCTTTTTTTGCAACTTTTTCTGTTGCATTGTGTCCGAAGTCGCTTAAACTACCACCCGGCTTCGTTTTCGGTAGCAGTCTTGATATACCCTGTATATGCTTGTTGGAATCAAAACATTTAGCAGGTAATTGGCTCTTCCCCAGCCCACTGTACCCCATATAACCAAGCTCTCTAAATAGTTGTAGGGCTAAATGTATAATATAATATAATTAATTATACAATGATTTGTACTGATTGTAGCTATTCAGTATATACTGGAACAATGTTCAACTACAATAGTAGTTTCCTATAAAGAATTCAATTTTATGAATATATTTTTTCAATTTACATAAAATTATTTGTAGTTTGAAATAAGAATATTTGCTAGAGCTCTAATTTTTATTATCTTGTTTTTAGGAGGACCACAAGCAGAAACATTTAGAAACAGAAAAGGCCATTTTTCTATAAATGTGCAAGCAGTCTGCGATCCCTAACTTGAGGATAAGAAACATTATAGGCCGATGGCCAGGCGCGGTGCATGATAGTAAAAATTTCAATGATTCTCCTTTATGTGCATTTCTGGAAAGGGGAGACTGAAGAAGCTTACAATCAAGACCATACTAAAACAAGAAACCCAGTGGAGAGGGTCTTTGGTTTTACAACAAAGATCTTCTTGTCTGCAAGTTGGGCTATAAGTTTTTGAAAATTAGCTTACTATTATAGAGGCATGTGCTGTGTTACATAATATAGCATGTTCCCAGAATGATCATATATTGGAGATTGATCTTTCTGAATCATTTCCACCAGCTCCACATAGTATAACCAATGAAAATGTTGCAACAAGGAATAATATAATAAAATACATATTTTAAACCGTACAGTGCATTTTATTGAATTACCATGGAATGAATACAAATAAAAATGAGTTATGTTTTATTGTAGTATATTTTAATAACAGCATTAGTACATATTATATTTTTTAATTATCTACATTTCTTTAGATCTGTCTTACATTTATATCTATATTCCTTTATAAACACAAAATAATAACAATTATTTTAACATTAATTTAAAACTAAATTAATAAATGTACTATTAAAAATGTACAATAGAAATGTCATTTTTTAACAATGAAAATAGGTGAAATAAACAATTTATGTATTACATATTAATTAAAATTTATAACATTCTTCAACTTTGATTTAAAACACTGTTTTCTGATGCAAACATTTCTTCCTTGACACAATTTGTCTCATTCTTTTTTGTATATTTTTATATTACATACTCATTTCAAAAGGGTGTGTATTGTCCAAATGATTTGTTGTATGCATGATTTCTATAGCGTTACCTGCAAAAGTGTTTAAGTTAAAGTATGTCATAATTTTATATATCTCTTTTTATTTTTTATATATATTTGTTGAGCTTACTTATTTAGTCTATAGCTGATATACATGGCACTATATATATGAGCCATATTTCTTGGACGGTCTTATTATATAGGTACACATTGAATATTTATGTACTCCACTCCAGCTCCTGAAACAAAGGATTATTTATAGTTATACACATTGTACCATACTTTATTTTCCATATTTATTACATAATACTACTATATGAGGAGGAGATAATATATAGGAGGCATAATATGAGAGAAGCCTATAGGTACCCAGCAGTGGGATCCTACAGGCTGTAGATGATGATGATGATTCATAATATATTCTCTTTATACGTTATTTAATTTTAGGGAAGACTTTACCGTACCGACGGTATGAACATTAAATGTTTGACAGTTACAAACGCATGAACATTTTGTATGGCAAAATGTTTTTTCCTTTTTTTTATACTTTCGTCAATTTACAGCCGCTCCCAATAAACAATCCCAATCCAAAATTTGCCGTTTTAGATTGACAGCTCAATCTTTTTTCTGATACTATATTGCCAATAATCAATCTCAGTAATGAAAAAACTATGGCAACATGACAAGAGACCAATCGAAATGTAGAAAACAATCCAGATTGACTACAATCTAATTTTTTCGATTGATTATTGGCATCGGCCGTAAATCGAGATAAAAACTATCCCCTCTTTAAGTTGGAACAAATAACACATATCTACAAAATTTCATTATAATCAGTTGAGTGGTTTAGGAGTCCATCGCGGACAAACAACGTGACACGTGAATTATATATGTTAACGGAAATGTATGTAATCCGTCATTGTATACAATTCCTAGGAAATCTATGTAATTCCTAAAATCGCCCGGAAATGTGTAAAATAAATTACATCAGACACATTTCCTAGGAAATCTATACATTTCCTAAATAGTAATCGGAAATGTAAGATATTTAAGATATCAAGGGGTAAGCGGGGATAGCGGAGCGAGGGGAGGGTATTGCATCATCCGATCGTAAAAGGTCAATGCGTGTAGGTTAGGTTAGGTTAGGTTTTTCAATATATTTTTTTTATTGCTTTTAAGACAAGACGAGCATGCCGTTCGTCTGATAGTAAGCGATGCGACCGCTCATGAACAGTAGCAAAACCAAACAACACCGTGAATTATAAAGCAATGCTTGGCATTCCACTGCGCTCGCCATCCTGAGACATAGTTGTTTAGCCTCAATATGTCCAGTAGTTACTCTGGCTACAATGTCCTTCAATCCGAAACACAACAGTGCATTTAAACTGCTGTTTGACCGGAATAGACATTGCGGTGGTACCCACCCAGGCAGCCTCTCACATATGAGAGACCTACCACCAGTAAAGTGGTAGGTTAGGTTAGGTTAGGTTAGTAATATAGAAAAAAATAAATATATAATATAAATTCTATAATAGTTAAGTATTATAGAATTTAACGCTATGATTGTTACCTGTGATAAAAAATATTACTCTCATTTGAACAACTTGTTTTATTACAAAAACCATTATTCTTATACATTTCCTAATACGATATTGGAATTTTATACAATGCCTAGGAAATGTATACATTTCCCAGGATATGTATGTATAAAATAATTATTGAAAGAATATTTTATACATTTCCAAAATAGCTTCGGAATTGTATACATTTCCTAGGAGCTGTATACAATTCCTAGACTTCATACATTTCCGGTAACATATACAGGGTATATCAAGACTGCTACCGAAAACGAAGCCAGGAGGTAGTTTAAGCGACTTCAGACACAATGCAATAGAAAAAATTGCAAAAAAAAGCGACAATTTTTTTTTTGTTATTTTTTTCCTATGACCATATTTGGGTGGTAAATACATTTTATCCTAAAATAATGGTGTATACCCTTTTATTTAAAAATAATACAAGGTATAAAAGTGTTAAAATTATTATTTTAGCAAAAACTATGGATTTACCACCCAAAACTGACGATATTTAAAAATCATAAAAAATAATTGTCGCGTTTCTTTGCGAAATTTTTATGTGCATTGTGTTTGTAGTCATTAAAACTACCACCTGGCTCCGTTTTCGGTAGCAGTCTTGAGATACCCGGTATATTAAGATAAATAAGTAATAATTAAAATATGGTTATTTGTTTACATATAGATTTTAGAAAATGGTGTGAAATACATTAATTTTGTTGTTAAAAAGCGGGTTGTGCTTACAACAATGACTTTACAAGCATATACCTAGTTAGGTCATAAATTCTGTCACATTTTTAATATAAAATAATTGAAACAAGTGTATTCATTATGTAACCATTTATATATCAAAATGAACTTAACAAAACATAGATTCTTATGACACTAAAGTTTATTCAAAATGACCTCCGTGATTTTGAATACAGGCCTCCAAATTGGGATGAGGCTTTGAGCACGCCTTTTCCTCCAAGTGTTGCCATATCTTGTAATCTAACGGATTCAAATCTGGACTGGAGGAGGGCCAGTCTTCGTGCCGGATGAAGTCGATTTCACGCGCCGCCAGCCAGTCTTGTGTGCTCTTCGCTCTATGAGCTGGCGCCGAATCTTGCTGGAATACCCAGTGCCTGTTATTGAACATGGTATGAGAAACAGGTCCCACAAGGTTCGTCAGGACTGTATTTTGATACACAACTGCATTCGTTTTTACACCTTTCTCACAAAAATGTACCTCTGTTAAGCCCCAATAAGAAACTCCCAACCATACCATGAGTGTGGATGGAAAATGACCTCATTGGACACACGCAATACGGTTGTTCGCTTCGTCACCACTGTGTGCGTACACTTTATCATTTTGTTTATTGTAGCTCTCTTTAAAAGAAAAAAGAATTTTCCGATATTTTTTTCCCGCGTACCGCTTCAACAAAGCGCGGCATCTCTTCAGTCTCAGGTCCATTAGACGAGCATTCAAACGATGTCCTGTTTTTCTTCGATATGCCCGAAGCCCTAAGTCTTCATTTAACACCCTTTTCACCGTGGTTCTGCTTAACCCCATCTGAAGGGCCAACAGTTTCTGCTTACGTTTGGGATTTCTTTGAATTCGCGCCTTCACAGCTTTTATCACTGCTGGAGTCCAATGATGTTTTAATAAAGATGACGCATATCCATATGTCGTGACGTTCCAAAACTGTGCTGCTATGCTCACATACTCATTTGTTAATACTTTATGACAATTTTAGTGAATGAAACAGATTATACAGAAAGTACGAGACGAAAAGAGATAGCATTGCGCTATCCAAACATAGAATCGAAGCGGTAAAGACAGAAGGGTGACGATAAATAAAACTACCTATTTGGTTTTATAAGTATATAATATATTAACTTTGAGGTTGCTACATGAGTCTACATGTGGTACGCCATCCTGTAACAAATATATTTTTATTTGCTTACAAACTTGAAAAAAAAAATTGATTACCGTTTTTTATATTAGTTTATGGTAAGCAGGCACTGAAAATTCGATTCCTTAATAATATTATTATTTGTTGTATTGATAACAAGTGATATGACCGCTCGTGGACATAAGCGAAACCAAGACACCTTAAATTACAAAGCAATGCTTGGCTTTCACTGTGCTCGCCATCCCGAGACATAAGATCTTAAGTATAAGTACAGCGATCACTCGGGCGAGAATGTCCTTTGAACCGGAACGTAACATGGCATTTAAACTGCCGTGTGGCGGGGGAAATAGGCATTGCGGTGGTATCTACACATGGCGGTAACTTATGAACGACCTGCCACTGGTAAACAACCGATGATGCTGGTTTTTTAGGTGGATATATATTTTTTCGTAGTTGTATATTTTTATTCATAATTAAATGTGCTAAACCAATATTAATCAGTTTTAAAGCATCCAGTCACGATCCCCTCTTTTCGTCCGAGCTGTGCTTAGTGCATATCCATTTACGTCTCAAAAGCTCATGACGTGGAAATCTGGAAATATTCAATGATATATGTAAATAATATAGTCATTCAAAATATATGGGGAAGCTAATGTATTTTGTAATGTTCGTGGTTGGATTAAGTTATTGATTAACATATTTATTATGAAAATATTTCATAACAAATAACTTAATCGTTTTAAATATGATTGAATTAGAAACAAATATACAATTATCCAAATCCATTCAAACTGTCATCGTCAATTTTCTGTATGATCGGTTTCGCTTCTGACTTGTTAATCTATGACGTACGCTTTTTGTCCCTATCGCACTTAACAATCTTTGTATTAGGCGATCCTTCTTACACAATTGAAGGTGGTGTTTGCTAATTTAAAATAAAAATTAAATTTTGTGTGGTTTTTATATACTTACGTATGGTGTGTAGGTCCCATTTAGTTTCATATTTTTGCACCATTGTTTTAACACTCTTAAAACACACAATTCGACACTTTAGATAATATTTTCGAAATAAACTATGTTGACAGCACTGAGGTCCTCCCTCTGTCGCCGTTGCTATGCAACTAGATGAAATTACACCAATTGCCCGAATTCGAACGCCTCACTTTTGAAGTGCTAGTGCGATATCTACGTCGTATTTGTATATCATTGCTGGAGTCCTAACAGACCGAGGGCGACCACTTCTTAACCTGTCATCTACACAAGAGTCTTCATTGTATCGTTTATTGGTACGATAAACGAATCTTTTGGTTATATTCAAATTTTTCAGTATGTCAAAAATTTGAATTGGTGCGTAACCGCAACGATGCAACGCAATAACTGCAACACGGTTTTCTTTAAGCGTCAACTCCATATTTAAAAATGAGTAAAATTCTAAAAAGTATACATTTTTATTTTCATGAACAATTCGAAATTCGAATTCAATAAACTTTTTTGTGGCCAGCATTCTAAAAGAAAAGTTTTTACTGTGTGACAATACTTATGACCTGACTGTGTATATTTAAAATGAATTTTATCATTCCATTTTCTAATCATAAACTCATTAAAAATATTTTATTTTACTATTTTAATTGGGTTTTTACTAAAGAGCGTTTTTTATTATTTTTGTATTATTGTAACTGTTTGTCATTTGTATTGAAGGGTTTTAATTATTTTTAAAATATTAATCGTGGTGTTAGGCAATAAAGAATATAAGTAGGCATTGGTGAGTACTTACTGACCTTAATGTACCCGTATTGTGTTTCCCGCAGGGTGCTGAAACGCAACCGCATCGCGTACATCGAGGACCGCGCCTTCGCCAACACGCCCAACCTGCGTGTGCTGTGAGTACCCCGCACTGCGCACTGCGCACTACACACTACACACTACACACTACACACTACACACTACACACTACACACTACACACTACACACTACACACTACACACTACACACTACACACTACACACTACACACTACACACTACACACTACACACGACACACGACACGAAGGACATTGTAGCCAGAGTAACTACTGGACATATTGAGACTTAACATCTTATGTCTCAGGATAACGAGCGCAGTTGAATGCCAAGCATTGCTTTGTAATTCAAGGTGTTGTTTGGTTTTGCTACTGTTCATGAGCGGTCGCATCGCTTACTATCAGGCGAACGGCACGCTCGTCTCGCCATTCACTGCAATAAAAAAAAAGAAAAAAAAATTGCCGGAAGGCGGACCCCAGCACCGGCCGGGATAATGCCAGGTAGGAGAAGAAGAAGAATTAGCAGTACTCATGCATGCCCCGAATCAGAATCTTCAAGAATCGTTTGGCAATTCGGTCAAATCAAAGTGGACTACCGCTCGCTTCGACTAACATTACTTAGAATAGTTTAAACACAGACGTTATTATTTTTAAACGTTATTATAATTAGTATCGCATAACAATAAATTCGCTGGAAGCCTTGAGCTCCGTCATCAGCGGCAGAGCATAGCTCAAAAGTCAACAGATACCCGGTATCTCTGTTGCTCGAGTCACACTGGGCCGGTCGAAGCGTGACGTTAGCGTATAAACTTCACCACTTGCACACCCTTTATAGCGACGTAGGTAGTAGGTAGTAGTAGGTAGGACACAGATTGGGTTAGATGACTAATCCAACAAACCCTTAATTTTTTAAATATCGTTGTCAACACAAGTGTTCATTCGTGTGAGCAGTGTGAGTCGTCGCAAGTTGCTCCAGAGTTTACAGTGTAGTGTAGTGTACGGGCGGGAGGGTCGCCGTTAGAGCGCGTGTCGACGTTTAATACCTTGTTTTGCTCGACGACTCGTATTTGCGTTCCGAGAAAGGTTAAGTGTGTTTTTACACGCCAATAAACCGGACAGTTTGTGTGCTGATCTAACGTTATCTGAGGGCTGAGGACGCCCCCTCCGCGCCGCCCGCGCATAACGTCGCAACAATTACACATAAAACTAGGCTTATTTGCTTGTTTGTGTGATAAAAATCTCTCGCGCGTGTCTATCTAAGGCGCGTATCTTATATTTACTGTATCGCTCGGCGGAGGCGACGGTGCAAAACAACACATAAACTAGCCAACTAATTAGCCGCAAGCATGAATGGCCTCAATGAGTTAGTTGTGCTCGTCATCATTGTGTTTATGTACTGGTTCGACTCACGACCTCTTATAATAGGTACACACTTCCATAACTACTCGTAGCAAACACGCGGAATAAATTGAGTTACATTATGTATCGCCTGGTTGAAGAGGCCACCTCACTACTCAGAACACCACACCGGAATGTCCAATTACTAAGCAAAATTCCTTGCTACTTTAAAGTTAGTTAGCTGGATAGTGTAGCTGGATCACCATAACTAACAAGTCCTTCGTTATGTCGGTTTATAAATGGGTAGTCCGTGAACGTGCGGCTATCACGAGACAATGCAATGTTTACTGCACGTTTTCGTTGCTCTGAATCGGTTTATTGTGAGCACATATTTGCAATCATTTAAACAGTAAAAAAATACCAATAGCAAAGTCCCATTCCACCAAAACTATGGAATTTTCGAATATGGTCTGATGAAAACAATTGTTGATCTCCAAAAATCTCTAAAATATCTTTCAGAGATAATACAGTGCGGGACAACTGGTCTATCGTACGGGATCTCAGGCTGTGAGATATCAGGTGCCGGCGCCACACGCGGCGACCTTTAGGGCGATTCACGTAATTAAATTGATTGATTGACCCGTTGATTGACCGCAACTTGAAATTATGTGAATCGCCGTACTTCTATCCGTTATAGAAAACGCTTATTAGTTTAAAAAAAGGAATTAATATTATTTTATGAATAATGTTGGTAAAGCAAGCCGGACTGAGTGCTTAAGATTTGCCAGTATATTTGCCATTTGTATGCGTTCCAATAGAGAGCGGCTTGTAGCACAGCAGTTGAATGTGTGTGTTGTCATAGGAGGCTGGAGGAGAACCTGCTGTCGGAGCTGCCGGCCGCCGTGCAGCTGCTGCCTGCGCTCGAGGACCTGTGAGTGCGCCGTGTAGTGTGGTAGTGTAGTGTTATTGTGTTGTTGTGTTGCGGCAGTATTGAGGTGTCGCGTGTGGTGTGCAGGTCGCTGGCCAACAACCGCGTGGAGGAGGTGCGCGCGGGCGTGCTGCAGGCGTGCCGGCGGCTGGCGCGGCTGGAGCTGCGCGCCAACCCGCTCACGCGCGTGCACCCGCGCGCGCTCACGCACCTGCCGCACCTCACCACGCTGTACGTACACCACGCTTTACTGCTCCACACCTCTACATCCCCGGGCCCACCAAATCATCGCAAATACTTATACTTGTGGCGGACAACAAACACTGGCAACCAACCAACCTGAACTTCATGCCAGCGGTTTACTCTATGGTGTTCGAGAGTGTTCGGCGTTCTCTGTCAATTGAAACATATATGAGGATTGTCATGCAAGAAAAACGCCATTCTATTCTATTCTATTCTTTCGACTCAATTCTGTATTTTCGGCCACATAATTATTATAAAGAACTTATTGTACTGATAGCTCGCGACTTAATTATTCAATTTATACTACGTCCAGCGGAGTTAAATATTTTCCCATATGCATTCCTGTCGATGTTTCCTCGGCTGTGACCCTTCGTTTTCTAATTTCTTCATTTCATGATTCCTTTTCTGCGGGCACGGCAGTGCCCCCTACAAGTCTCGCAGCTCGGTTTTTATACCGCAAAAAGTTGTGAGATCCATGTAATACCAAGTCGATTACTTTATTTAGTTCTTGCTTAAGGGACCTTCTGTATAAAGTTATTACGTAAGTTATTATCATATCAATATTACAAATTCTTTACGTTTTAAATAAATAGATCGACTTGGCCAGTAGCATTATGTATAAATTGTACGATACATTATGTTTTCATGCGATGGCCAAGTCGATCTATTTATTTACAAGGTAAAGAATTTTTAATTTTTATATGATAATAACTTACGTAATAACTTTATACAGAAGGTCCCTTAAGCAAGAACTAAATAAAGTAATCGACTTGGTATTACATGTATCTCACAACTTTTTGCGGTAGAAAAACTGACCTGTGAGACTTGGAATTTTTTTACAGGATGTTTTGATGGGATTATATTTCCGCCTTTTGTTTAATTTTATTCTCTGAGGAACATGTTATCTCACAACTTTTTGCGGTAGAAAAACTGACCTGTGAGACTTGGAATTTTTTTACAGGATGTTTTGATGGGATTATATTTCCGCCTTTTGTTTAATTTTATTCTCTGAGGAACATGTGGAAAATACATATCATATCACTAAGAATATTTTTTATGATGCGGCACCGACCACATTAAGTGTGTTGTTAGTTTTCCGAGGTCGAAGTGTGTTTTAAAAAGCATTTTGATGTTTGAGACACGGACACTCAGCTCGACATAAAGATTTTTATTGAATGACTCGTAAGTTAAAGTGCTTGTGCGTCATTTGCTAATCCATACGTGTGAAACAGAAATCTGTTTGGAATTGCGAGTTAGTTCAGTACTTCATTGAAAGAGAAATGTCGAGTGATACCAGGATGACGGGGGCCGCAGCTACTTTACTGTACATCAAGCACACAGCGGCAGTCAACACCGCACGCCGCGCTGTCAGCTGTGATCTCGCAACTTTAAACATGTTTATCAGTTGAACAGCAGGCGATAAAGAACACTTTACGACCAGAAATCAGAGCTCGTGGTTTTATTGTCAATACCCGTGACAAGTGTAACACTCTGGAGCTCATGCTCGCGACGAAGACTTCGTCTGAACATTGAACAATTGACTAATCTAAGAATCGAACAAACATCGTCCCTTAGGAAACTATGTTATTGGAAATATACTAAGCAAGATTTGGAGAGCTGGGCAGCGGATTAAGGAAAGATACGCGTTAAGTGATACATATGAGCGGTGAGTCGTGACGTCACGTGCATTGGTGGCGCTGTCATTTGTTATTGACATTCGCGGAGGCGCGGCGACCTCGGCAGCGTGGCGCGCGCGGTGGCCGCTGACTCACCGCACATGCGGGCAGCTGCTGACATTTGCCGCTCACTACTGCAAGCGGTGCTGCTCGTCTCCATCCTTGCCCTAGTCTGCGCCTACTGCCACTGCATAGTTGAGCCAAATATCCGTCAACACGATACACAGAACACTGAATGGTCATCTAACACGATTTCACCGTACTTACACGTCATTTGTTGTTTTAACTATAAGATAGAAGATACAGCTCTCTACAGCAATTGTGACGTACAAGCTCAATTTTCTTATTTTCATCGGTGTACCCTCGTTCAGAGCGGACATCTGGCTGCGATGACGTCACTCGTTCATCCCCCTCTCCGTGGCGGTGGGCGCGAGACAGGGAGGGGAAGGCGGGGTAGTGGCGGTGCGTCGGAAATGATCCGCGCGTCGGAAGCGGAGGCGACGGATACTCGGCGGAGTGTCGGAGCGGCGGCGGACGGAAGGCAGATCTGTGTCAACAGACAACGAGTGACGAGCGAGCTCGGGCGACGCCGCGCGACACACTAACACACACGCCGCAGACACCACGCGACACCAACCCGGGACCACTGCACACTCACAAAATACCAATGCACAGGATAAACTTGAAATAACACACTGTCGTGGCAACAATATCTTATGACCATCCTGCAAACACAAACAACTTAACACCAAGTAATTTCGAATCCCGTGGTGCGACGCAGAAACGAAATACCGAGCACTGGTTTCGCTTCTTTTGAAACGTAATAGTAGAACCTTGCTTCAATTTTATTACCAATTTCAAATAACACCAACTATTCTAATAATCTATCTCATGTGTATGCAAAGCAATATGCACCGCTTGCTTTGTACGAAACGACTGGCCGTATATACAAGCGGCAATACCGCATCGCTGTGTTGTTATGCCAGGAGTCTGCAAGCCGTCGTGTAATTTAAAGCCAACAATATTGACATAACATAGAATCCTGTATTTATATGGAAACAGATTCGTCACATACTTCTTCATTATTGGAATATCTTGGTAACGTATCGACTGCACGCGTGAGACACACATACACGCACACACACACACACACATACATACACACGGAGGCGGGCAACCTTTCCGAGACGTGCGGCGAGTGTGTGATGTTTGCACAAGAGTTGTACATCCTTTCATATTATAGTATCGACTATCGAGGACGCCGCCGACATTAGCACACGGAGTGCTCGCGATGCGCCGCACGTCTACAGCATTACAACCGACCCGACAGCTTTCCATAAATATCACGCCTCGGAATTAACACTAAAACATGTCGCGACACGTCAATACTGCCCCTACTGATCACCACCACTGTTCGCACCCACACCCGGGAGGCACATGGTTAGTAAATTCACTGGAAGACTCCAGTCTATCCGCATCGGTTTTCCCCGGCTAGGCGAAATAGAACTAAACAGCATCTCTCTCTTTTAAATAGTATATGCGAGGATGTGTCGTGTGTATGCTGATGAGATTTTGCTTTCAGCATGTATCTGTGTATTGTATTGTACTGTATGTGTGGTGCAGAGTGTTGTCGGAGGCGCGCGGGCTGCGCTCGCTGCCGTCGCTGAACGGTTCGTCCCGAGTGCGCACCGTGCGCGCCGACCGCGCGCGCCTCGCCCGCCTGCCGCCCGACCTGTGCCTGCACGCGCCGCAGCTGCGCTCGCTGTACGTATCCGCCCAGCACCGGCATCTTGCATCGCCAACACCACACGCGGACAGTCCAGGACTGACTGTGTCCCATTTATAATTTATATTTATTTATATTTATATGGGGAATAACATATTATTCCCAAGACAGAAGAGCGAGTACTCGCGTAGCCACCACACCACGTCGGGTACTGTGCTGTAGTGGCTGCAAGGTCGCTGCGAATACAGGTACTGGTTGCGCACTCGCCCCGCCGTCGGCGTCACTCGTGCTCACTAATCGGCGCGAGATCGAGCCGAGGGCGTGAGGAACTGGTTTCATTAGCAAATGGAACAAAACGTTCACTCACACACGCTGCACTCGCAGCGCCACTACTCGCAACATTAGGATCTCGTTTAATGTGAGATGTAGAGTGTCGAGTGCAGGCGCAGAGCGTGGCGCAACATAATATCAGCGAATAATTCTTCACATAACACAATAATGTCAAACCAACACACTATACACTATGTAAACGACATGTAACGACAACAAATGTTTACAGTCACTATATTGGACATTAAGAGCTCTTACTTGCGTTGCTGACACTATGCAGTCGATATTACCAGAATATCCCCAAAGCGTGCTCATAGATTTGTTATAAGAGATATACATGCTGGCCGTAGTTCCTGGGTTGCGAGTGTTATTTAGGAGGTTCAACGTTTATCAACACGTCCCGTTCAAATGAAATAAAGTGAGCGCCGCTAGGTGAAACGATTTACCACGGTCCAATACCAAGCGCGTGTAGGTACAGGTGTTCCAACAAATGATGCCGATTTACTTGTGCGTCATTTATTTTTAAAATGGCGGGGCAACGCGACTCGTGTGAGTGCGCGGGGCTCAGTGCCTCACTCAACACTCTCCAGGATTGCACGGTGAAACAGATGACGGCCGGTGATGAGTTGCCGACAATTTGCACTCCAAATTGAATCGCGTTTTCATCAAGTAGCGTATTTACACAATGGTCCAGTAATATCCGCGGAATGTGCGGCGCCGCGCTCCAGCTGTCCAGCCGCCCTACATTCATGGAAATGCGCCAAATATTATATCTTCCTCGCTCATCATCATATAGCTTCGCTCTATTATAACCACCTTGTCCTCCACATATACTGAATTTATCAATACAAATACAGAATGAATGCAAACCTACGATTATAGACACAATGTTTTGACATGTCATTGACTTGATCATTATAAATGTCTCCTCACTCTTTACACCACACGTACAACTATACCTCTACTGAATACTGATGGATATGAAACATTTTATATTCGTGCAATATGTATGAGACTGTATGAAAGCAGTGACGTTAATGTGTTTTTATTCGTGTGTAGCGAGGTGAAGTGGAACCACCTGGACCGCGTGCCCGAGCTGCACGCGTGCGCCGAGCTGCGGCTGCTGTGAGTAGTGTGTCAGTGTGTCTGTGCGTGTGGTGCAGCGCAGTGAGTACTGAGTAGTGAGCGAGTGTTTCGTGTGCGCAGGGACCTGTCCGGCAACGAGGTGTCGTCGCTGGGCGGCGAGGCGCTGCGCGGGCTGCAGCAGCTGCGCGACCTGGTGCTGGCGCGCAACCGCCTGCGCCGCCTCACCGCCGACACCTTCCTGCACACGCCGCGCCTGCAGACCCTGTCAGTACCGCATCACTACACCACACTACACTACACACCACGCTCCGGCCCTCACCGGACGAGGTCTCCCTCGCATTTCGATTGTTCGATAACGGGAAGATAGAATTGTCTGATTGTCCGATTAGTTTTCCTTATTGCTTGGAATAGTAATGACAGGCGACGGGATCAGTGTGTCGACGGCGTGTGTGTCCGAGCCGAGCGGCGATCGATGCGGGCTCCGCGCGATTCATACATATTCACGATAACATGAATATCGAGTCCGCGCCGAGTGGCGAAAGGCGAGCGATCCCGCGCCGCACTACACAGCTCACTACAAGCCACCATTATCGATAGTTGCGAGGGTGCCGGGTGGCATCGCGGGGTGGCAGGGGCGCGGGGCGCGACCGAATGTTTTTACTAGCACATATAAAATTACGCTTTAGTGGCGAAGTTTATCTGCGATCGGAGTTCGCTTATCGTGGACTAGTGATGGGAGCGTGACACGCCACACGTAATTGTTATGACGATGGGTAACGTTTTAATAAATTAGCACAATGGACGAATCTATTTTATTTAATAAAATCGAGCAGTCCGCTAGTAAGTATCGTCAGCAATTATTCCACCTTCACAACATTACTTCAAAGTACTAATAAAAATAAAGAATATTAATTCATTGTGGATTTTACAACAGTCCAGTGAATTTAAAAAACCAAGCGACCTAATTTATTATACCGGGTATCTCAAGACTGCTACCGAAAACGAAGCCGGGTGGTAGTTTTAGTGGCTACAAACACAATGCAATTAAAAATTTCGCCTAGAAACGCGACAATTTTTTTTTATGATTTTTTAAATATCGTCATTTTTGGGTGGTAAATCCATAGTTTTTGCTAAAATAATAATTTAAACTCTTTTATACCTTAGAGTATTTATAAATAAAAGGGTATATACTATTATTTTAGGAAAAAATGTATTTACCACCCAAATATGGCAGTAGGAAAAAAATAACAAAAAAAAAATTGTCGCTTTTTTTTGCAACTTTTTCTGTTGCATTGTGTCTGAAGTCGCTTAAACTACCACCCGGCTTTGTTTTCGGTAGCAGTCTTGAGATACCCGGTATTTTAAATACTGCACACTAGAAATAAAAATCCAATTTGTTATAGAGTTGTGTTATAACAGGTCAAACTCAATACCTGTTCCTCCTGTTACTGTTCCTTCCAAATAACAGCTCCTAATAACTGTTCTAAAATAACAGCCTGCTATTTTTCAAGTTCGGTTTGCCAGTATGATTGGATACGCGTTGTTATTGTTTATGGTTAAAATACTAGGTGCTTCTCCTTCTAGCAAAGGCCTATTCAGATGGTATGAGGGAGACCAACTATGTAATATGTACGTCAAAGTTATAACAGGTAACACGACCTAATTCAAGAAGCATTTTTCAAAGACGATTTCTACGTACATGACTGCCAACTGCTTTTTTCGCATAAATACTAGGTGTGTCTCGTTTTAACAAGTGACATTCGTGTGTACATTAAAAAGAGACGGGTGATGAGAACAGTTTTGTTAATAACAACTGTTATATTTTAAAGAACAGATTAGGTCTGTGGAACAGATATATGTTAACCGTGAGAACAACTGTTATCTGTTATTTGCCTTCTACCTGTTCTTTTGAACTGTTACGATAAATACGCCTCACTCCTAATTTGTTACAACTTACAATGCAACTTACATTTACTGACTACACGATCCCATCAAAAACATCCTGTAAAAAATTCCAAGTCTCGCAGCTCAGGTTTTCTACCGCAAAAAGTTGTGAGATGCATGTAATACCAAGTCGATTAATTTATTTAGTCCTTAAGGGACCTTCTATATAAAGTTATTATTACCATTTCAATATTCTTTAAGTTTTAAATAAATGGATCGACTTGGCCATCGCATGAAAATATAATGTATCGTACAATTAATGCTGCTGGCCAAGTCGATCTATTTATTTAAAACGTAAAGAATTTTTAATATTGATATGGTAATAACTAACGTAATAACTTTATATAGAAGGTCCCTTAAGGACTAAATAAATTAAACGACTTGGTATTACATGCATCTCACAACTTTTTGCGGTAGAAAACCTGAGCTGCGAGACTTGGAATTTGTTTACAGGATGTTTTTGATTGGATCTCACGTCTTTTTGTAGAGTCCTACTTTTTCCTTTTCGGTACTTCTTACTTCTAGAATATCACTAACTTTTTCTTAAAGTCTCTGTCTTATGGATTTTTCTTATTTTTGTAGGTATCAATTTATCACAAATATAGCGGATTTGATTATTAATGTTCTTTCTTTCATTGTAATTGATATTTTCGATTTATTTAATGTTTATTTGCAAGTTTTTCTTCGTCATGTTTTTCTAGAGGAATGTTGTACAGTTTCATGGGCTGAATACACCATTTCCCTCTCTATATCCCCTCCTGTTATGCCTCATGTATATAGATATCTATCTACAACTATTATTCCATTATATACGGGTACAATGATTCATTAACTGCAAATGTAACTTTGTAATCCTATACATTTATATGGGATTACAAAGTTATTCACGCAGTTGGTCTATCTAGAAAACTAGACACAAATTATGAAATGTTTGAATTTTTCCTTACTTTAGACACTAAACACTAATTATATTCTAAATTTGAAGGTTCTATGTCTGCTAGAAGTGCCTTAGACTTTTGTTGATCTGTCAGTCAGTCAGTGACAAAATTAAGAAAGTTTGACTAGTTACAATTCTTAAACTACTGGTTCAAATTGAATGAAATTTTAAATATACCGTGTTTATACAATGCCTGCTTAGTAACTGAAAATTCAGGCTTCATGCTTTAGCCACAACGAAGTTATAGGGGGTTGAAAATGGTCTGAATTGCTTCGAGAAAAGGATGTTACGGCCTATAGCTAAAGTGACCATTTATTTTTATGCCAGAGCGGGACACATTTGTGAAATTAAATAATAATAATAATAAAGTTTTTTGGTTTTAAAAGTTTTTATCATAGAAGATTTATAGAAGATATATAGACGTATTTGTCGGCTGAAAAAATTGTTTCAAAACATCAGGTCTAGTTTTTAGATACATAAGTGAGAAACTCATGATTTATATATATTTATTTTCGTAATCAAAATAGCTTTAATTACTGCGACACACGCCTGTATTTTATCACTTGTCCATATTTTGTTTATGTGAGAGACACTCTTTCGATAGATGCGTTACTTCCAGGCAGACACATGACGTATGTATCTACTCAATATTTATAGAAATTATTGTTAAATCAAGACTGTTTGTACGAAAGTGCTTCGAATAATACCCCACAGTTTTCAGTAGTAGTTCGGTGAAGCATTTCGAGCGGGAAATACATTTTAAAATTATTGTTTGGTCCGTTTGCAAGAGCGGGACTATGTCAGCCTTACTGGGGACGCCGGGACAGACTTCCTGAAAGCGGGACGTATGGTCACGTTACCTATAGCTCGACTTGGAGGGGCTCGGCCGCGGCCCCAGATTTATAAAAATGTGTACTTACACGTATGAAGATCAAACACGTATACATATAACCTGCTTATGTAGTATGTACGTCCACCGTACGACGAGAGATATCTCAAGGTTCAACATAAGAGTATTACGCCCAAATACTGGAATGCAACTTATATTAAATACGTTAATCCCGATTAAATGTACTGGCTAAGTGGGCCGTGCGCTGTTAAGAGTCACTTATTATTTGAATGGCGTTCCAGTATTCGGGCGTTAGAATGCTATTTTTTCTTGAGGACTACTTAATTGTATTATATTGTAGTACATTGAAACGGTTCGCCTTATATATTTCTTTAAGAATGGGAACATGAAGGACTCTTGCATAAATAAAGCGAGCTCCTTTACAGTGCGCTCGTGGAGGACGCATTCGTGTCCAACACAGACGATCTTCACACGCTCCAGCCCTAGCGTTTAATGTCTCGTAAAATATTATCCATCCATCCATCCATCAGCCAAAGGAAGTCCACTGCTGAACATAGGCCTCCCCCAATGATTTCCACAGAGACCTGTTGGAGGCAGCCTGCATCCAGCGACGTCCCGCGACCTTTACCAGGTCGTCGGACCATCGTGTGGGTGGACGTCCTACGCTGCGCTTTCCGCTACGCGGCCTCCATTCGAGCACTTTCCGACCCCATCGGTCATCAGATCTCCGCGCTATGTGCCCTGCCCATTGCCACTTCAACTTGCTAATCCGGTGGGGTATGTCGGTTATTTTAGTTCTCCTACGGATCTCCTCATTTCTGATTCGATCTCGTAGGGAAACCCCGAGCATAGCCCTCTCCATAGCTCGTAGTGACTTTGAGCTTCCTAATAAGGCCCATAGTGAGAGGCCACGTCTCGGTGCCGTAAGTCATCACTGGCAACACACAACTATCGAAGACTTTCGATATAAGGCACTGAGGTATTTTGGACGAGAAGACGTCGCGTAGTTTCCCGAACGCTGCCCAACCGAGTTGGATTCGACGATTGACCTCTCTCTCGAAGTTGGACCTGCCTAACCGGACCACTTGTCCTAAATAGACATATTCGTCAACAACTTCAAGAGTCGAGCCCCCAACACCGATGGGGGTGGGCACAACATGGACATTCGACATGATCTTCGTTTTGTCCATGTTCATTTTAAGACCCACCTGTTGGGAGACTCGATTGAGGTCTTCGAGCATAGTGCTAAGGTCTTCCAGCGATTCTGCCAAGACTACAATATCGTCGGCAAACCGTAGGTGCGTGATATACTCGCCGATGATGTTGATGCCGAATCCTTTCCACTGCAAGAGCTGGAAGGCGTTTTCCAGCGCGGCAGTGAACAGTTTCGGAGATATGACATCTCCCTGTCTCACGCCTCTCTGTAGTGGAATAGCTTTCGTACTCTGATCTTGTACTTGGACTGACATGGTGGCGTTGTTGTATATACACTTCAACACTTCGATGTACCGATAGTCGATATGGCACCGCTGGAGAGACTGTAGCACAGCCCAAGTCTCGATCGAATCAAAGGCTTTCTCATAGTCCACAAACGCTAAACAAAGCGGCAAGTTATATTCCTCGGTTTTTTGTATAACTTGCCGAAGCGTATGGATGTGGTCTATGGTACTAAAGCCTTTTCGGAAACCGGCTTGTTCGGGAGGCTGGAAGTCATCAAACCTGCGTTCGAGACGATTTGTGATGACCCTCGAAAACAACTTATAGACATGGCTCAGGAGCGAGATGGGCCTGTAGTTCTTCAGCAAGGTGTTATCACCTTTTTTGAAGAACAGTACCACAACGCTCCTGCTCCATGCCTCTGGCGTTGAGCCCTCGAGGAGAACGGAATTGAAGAGCCTCTGAAGGACTTTCAGTATCGGCGTTCCACCCGCTTTCAGAAGCTCTGAAGTGATTCCGTCCTCACCCGGCGCCTTGTTGTTTTTAAGTTGTTTGAGGGCCATCTCAATCTCACACAGGCTGATGTCCGGGATATCATCGCTAAAGTGTCGGATCAACTCGGCTCTCGGGTCTTCGGCCGAGCTAACAGCAGGTTTGGCAACCGAGGTGTAAAGCTGTCCGTAGAACCTCTCGATCTCCCTTAATACCTCTGCCCTCGTCGATACTACGCGGCCGTCATCCGCCTTCAGCCTAGACAACTGGCTTTGCCCAATAGACAAGTCTCTTGCAAACACTTTGGAGCCTCCGTTCCGCTCGATTGTCTCCTTAATGCTCACAGTATTGTGAGCACGGATATCGTGTCGCAAGGACTTCCAGATCTGTCTATTGAGCCGCCGATATGCTTCGGCGTTAACGGAAGACTGCAGCGTCAAGATCGACGTTCGGCCATGAGGTCAAGAGTGTGGATCGAGAGTTTATGTGGTCTATCTCTACGGCGAGGTCTAAAATACTTAGATCCCACCGTATGGACAGCTTCTACCAAACCGCTGTTTAGCTCGTCCACTGCAAGGTTTTCTCCTAGACAATCAAAGCGATTTGTCAGCTCGAGTTGAAAGCTCTCGGGGTTTTGGATATGGGCGCGAGTAGGTCGGAGCGTAGATTACATCAAGTGACGCCTTTCCGATTGGACATTGATATTCAGTGTGCCCCTAACCATTCGGTGATCACTGCCGGTTTTCACCCTGTTGATCACAGAGACATCTCTGAATATCCGTCTATTCGTCGTCAAGATGAAATCTATCTCGTTTCTCGTAGAACCGTCAGGACTCAGCCAGGTCCATTTCCTGTGAGGCGGCTTCTGGAAAAAAGAGTTCATCGCAAAGAGTCCCTCTTTCTCCAGAAAGTCGGCCAGCCTCTGACCCCTGGGGTTCCGTTGCCCATGTCCAAATTGCCCCACTTTCAACTCTGCATCGCTTCCCTTGCCCAACTTTGCGTTGAAGTCTCCCATAACATCATTGAAGTAGGTTTTGGAAGTATGTATGGCCCGACTTATGTCCTCATACATTTCCTCTACTTCTTCATCTAGGTGTGTCGAGGTCGGCGCGTATACCTGTATGACCTTCAACGAATATCTTTTAGATATTCTGAGTATAAGGTATACTACCCTGCTCGACACACTTTCGATGGATACGATGTTGTTGATGAGAGACTTGTGGACGAGAAATCCGACACCCTCCTCGGGACTGTTGGTCGTCCCCCCGGTAGAAGAGCAGGTTACCAGACTTCAGGGTTATCGTATCCTCCCCGATTCTTCGGACTTCCGATAACCCCAGAATGTCCCAGTGTAACCTGCTCAATTCTTCTTCCAGTTCGACAATCTTCTCGTCTGTCCTCAATGTGCGTACGTTGTGTGTTACCAGGGCCAGTCGTCGTCGGGGGTGGTAGCCGGGGCCAACCCGGGGATTCTTAGCACCCCCTGCCCCACCGTAACCATGACTGCTACCATAGCCAGGAATAGTGGGGCTGCCGGGGACTGGGGGCCTGGTCTCTATTTGTGTCGCCATTGTGGGGGTATTTGCGGTTACTCGCCACGCTTGGCAGGCGGGTTGGCGAGCGCAGTAGGGGACTGGCGTTAATGACGCTGCTGCCTGCCATTAACCGGGGAAAGGAAATAGGATTTGTGGGTAGAGGATGTTATAGGAAAGGAGAGTATGGCCTGAGGGAGTGGATACTGCAGTCACGGACGGGAAGTTAAGGTGACTGCAGTAGCTCGGGGGCCGAGGTCGCGTACTCTTAGCACCTATACTAGGACAGGCCATGACCACTAGATAGGAGCATCCCTGACCTGACCGTAAAATATTAACGTACATATTATTATATTTAATGGTGCTTTAATATTTATTGCCCGTCGTCGTGCTTATTCGCTTCTCAATAGACTCGTCGGTTCCAAATTATTAATGATGATAAAAAGAAGCTTGTGAAATACAAAACCTCTTAATTATCTTCAATATTCATCGCAAACGATAATTTGGAAACAAATTCTGGCTGCACACCTTTTTTTTATGATGGCCTGGCATAGTGGCGGCATTGCACCTGATGGAAAGTGCCAATGCCGCCCAGGCAGAGTATCCATTGGCATCGGACGGCAGTCCCATGCCAATGGAAACAATTATGCCGGCCTGCTAATGTGCCTCTTCACACCACGGCGGAAGGACCCAGGATTGTAGGAAGAAGGGCACACGTGTGCCGGCAAACAATTCCACAGCCTGACGGTGTGGTACAAAAACGAATTTGAGAACCGTTTAGTTCGCGCCGGGATGGTGTGGACCGTCAAGCTATGGCTTCGCAAGCCAGCACGCGTGGTTCTGGTTAGGAATGGAGAGGAGGGGAGCAAGTTGAACAATTCTTCAGAGCTTCTCAGAGACTGTCTTACCAATATACGATGGACTGTTTTGGTTGACAGGGAATGTAAAAAACGTTCAAGCTCAAAAGACCATTCACTATTGACAGGTAAAGAAATAATAACATTCAAAAAATGTGTATCTAACATCTATATACGGCATATTTCGCATAATTTTGAAATCTATTCATATAAATAAAATTGAAGTGTCTGTTTAAAAAGTGAAAATAAAAAAAATGTCCAACTACATATCGTTATTATACACGATACCTGTGCCGAAAATGATATTTAATTTTTTTTGTCTGTCTGTCTGCTGTTTGTTACGGCTAATCTCTGAAATGGCTGGACAGATTTTGACGGGACTTTTTTTGTCAGGTAGCTGATATAATAAGGAGTAACTTAGGCAACATTTATTTTAAAAAAATACTTTTATTTTAGAAAAATAAAGTAGTACAGTCCAGTACCGCGCGCAGCTCACGCGCATGCCACCACTGGGCTGTCACGTCAGGCGCCTCGCACCAACGAATCAATATCACATTTACAAAATATTGTAAATAAAAAAATTTTTCAATAAAGCTAATACAAAAAACTGAAAATAAATGTGTTACGGGAGTTTACCGCCGCTCGCTAAGAGATAGCGCCACCGTAGAATTAGATCGCGGTATGGTTTCGTTACAAAGGTTGATAATTAAATGTAAATGCAAAAACCAAAAAAAACTAAATAAACTAATTAACTTTCTTGTTAAATTCCACGCAGACGAAGTCGGGCACAGCTAGTTTTCAAATAAAATTATATCCGTTTCTTCCTCTCTTCTTATGTGTGCGCCGCGGACTGAAAAAGGCTTTTGAGATAGAGCAGGTCTATCAAAAAAAATACTGCACAGGTTTAGATGCAACTCATATTGCTTCTAATTTTACAAAGCAAAATATTATTTAAATCTGATTTGTATTTTTTGACATATATGTGGACAAATATACATACACAGAAGCCGGTATAGACTAACTGCTTCGAGTCCAAAAACTGTACAATTCTGACCAATTACATACATAATATGCAATTGATAACATTTAGCCTCGGTGGCGTAGTTGTACTAAGGTACGGTTACAAAGCTGAAGTCTTGGGTTCGAATCCCGGGTTGGGCTAAGTGATATTGGATTTTTCTATTCATTATATATCAGCCCAGAGACAGAAATTTGTGCCCGATATGGCGATAGACTCGCCACCTATCACATTGTGGGACGGAACATACAAAGCGAAATGTGGGTGTCCTGGCACCTCTGCCTACCCCTTCTGGGATATAGGCGTGAGTTTATGTATGTATGTATGATTTTTTGAAGTCGATTATAAAATGTCTGCACATGAGTGAAGCCGGGCCGGACCGCTAATCTATAGTCAGACATATCGTTTACCTGCTCATCTGACTCTTGCATCTCAGAATTGTAGCAAAACCAATATTTTCTTTGTTCGGACTGTTAAAAGGCTTTTCACAATGTAACGCGTCTGTAAGTAGTGACTAGTAAGACAGGGTGTCCCCCTGTCCCCGCCCCCTCCCGGCGCCCCGCGGCGTGTTATATACGAGGCGGGTCCGACGCGTGGGCAGCCGCCATCATTACCGCGCCCTGACAAATGACTGCGGGCTGCGGCGTCACGCCGGGACATCCATCATAGCCTTAACACGAGTATGACAAGGTGACATCCCTCTCGCGTGTTGCAGGAACCTCGAGGAGAACCACATCGAGCACATCGACATGGAGACCTTCGTGCCCATCGCCAAGCTGGAGGACCTGTGAGTCGCATCTCTTACATTCACTTTACCCGCATTATAACTGCTACCTAGTATTACCTACCTACATACTCTGCCTA
Organism: Hyles vespertilio; assembly: GCA_009982885.2. Lineage (NCBI taxonomy): Eukaryota > Metazoa > Arthropoda > Insecta > Lepidoptera > Sphingidae > Hyles > Hyles vespertilio. The sequence goes on from CM042817.1 coordinate 697,165, forward strand.
CCGGTTCTTTACAACATAAAATGTTGTAAAGAACTGAATTTACTGTTGGTAGAATATGCATATCCGCTTATCCATATATTATTACTCTGAGGCGCATTGCTTAGACGCCGGCTTCGAAACGAGAAGCTGCGGGTTCGATCCCCCCAGAATATTTGTGTTATCACAAGCATGTATGTGGGATCTTCATGTGTGATCGAAAATTCTCTCTTCGGTTCCGATACCCACGACACAAGCCTAGATCTAAGGGTGGAGTCAGGGCTATGTATGTGACTTATGGCTATATTCATCTTTGTGTTCATTCACATGTCGATATCCCGCAGGCCGGCATTCTTGTATCGACCGGCGAGAGCTGATTATCTTTTGCAAATGCATTGCACTCGCTGCACTTACCCGCGACATACACCCTCAAAAGTGCCAGTAGATACTATAAAACAATACAATAATTACCGAGAGCGTAATTCGTAATAATAAGCATCAGCGAAATGACTGAGGACTTCCATATCCCCGCGCCGCTGGAAATGTCACGCGGCAGGCACCCACAAGGTCAGCGCCGCCGCGTGAGGGATCACCCGGATTAAATTAATCGTATCACAAGACTTATACTCTTCTTCACGGACGGCCCAATATTTTGGGTTCAAATTAGGCAAATATAATATTTATGGTGGTGTATTTCCTAAATAATAAATTATGAAACAAAGCGGCCGAACAACATAAATCATTCGGATCGTTGATACAAATGCTAGTGGAACATTACAGGCGTCGCTCAGATATCTAACACCAATTAACTATAACCTATAAACAAATTGCTTCGTCCCGAAAGGCGAAAACACTATCTAGATAAATAGAGACATCTGTCGATATCCTTAATAAACCATCGCGCGGCCCCGTCGACGCCGTCACCTTCAATCCGCGTATCAAGTGGGAGACATTAGTCACCCAATACATAACTTTTTTTTGCCGCAAATCTAAACGCCGCGGGCTCGAATCTCAAATCGAAATAAATGATAGTGTGATCCATAAGTATTTTTGGTCTGGTTGTAGTGTAACCGAAAAGAATGTCGTAATCAGCGTGAGGCGTCAGGACAATGCGCAGTGTTTTATTTATTCTCAGCTATGCTCTCTGATATTGTAAAACGTGAACGTTTCAAATAGCATTCAATTTTATAAGCGCTAAAACCCCGTCTGATGATCGATAAAATAACTTAAGTTCATGGGTTCTCTTCCATAAAAATGTCTTTGTTATTCATTCCAAATGGTACCATTAACTATTTTGATTTTAAAGTTATGCTGTATACGGGTACATACATTTTCAATTGATTCTATGATAGTACCACACGTCATCACGTCCGTTAAGATAACACTAATACATACGAATATACAATTTGGAACTAAATGTATAAAACAACTTTAAAACGCAATAGGAACGTTTTAACAAGTACCCGTGTTTTTAATGTACATAAGTAATAGTTATTTAATCTTCGAATCTCTTGCACGCGAAGTCCTCGTTGTAACTCGGTGACTTAGCCGCTTGTATGCAGAAAATAATACGGGTTATTTGTTTCAATTTATTAAATTAACCAGTTTTTAATAAAAAAATCATAAGTCCATTCCCTCATCCATGTTACTATGCTGTTTACAGTTCGCCGAGTTTTTATGTCAACTTAGCCATTAAGAACCGTGGCTTCGCTGCTTTAAACGGCTGTAACGCTACACTCGCACTTTTATTTCTATCGATTTTGTAAGGAGGTATTCGCCTGGTACTTAGTACTGAACAAGTTTAATAAGTCGCTGTTTTAACCTGGGAGGAGGCATATGTGCACTGTTTAGTAGAGAATAACTGTTATGAGTGTGTGGAGTTGTGGTATGTGTCGCTGGGTAGTGAGCGTAGTGTTGTACGCGGTGGTGATGCGCAGGAACGTGGGCAACAACGTGTTCCCGTGGCTGCCGGCCAGCGGGCTGCAGCACCTGCTGCACCTTAAGGCGCACAACAACCCGCACCTGCGCCACTTCCACCCGCCGGAACTCTTCCCCAGGATACAGGTACCATACTTATTTCCTTATTACATCACCCACCTGTTACAATTGCTCACAAACCGTCAGTTATATTTTATCATTTTATCAACAGAGTTTTACGAACCGATCCCCAGGAATTACGAATCCATAAACGTAATACATGAATGCTGATGTAAAATATGATTAATTACTTAGTGTTATTTTATTTCTAAGAAATAAAAACGTTTTAGAACGTATTTTCACTGCACGTATCCGTATAAACTGTTAAGATTATCTAATTGATTTTAAAGTTGCATCTTTTTCTATATACATACTCCTCACTTAGAGTATTGAGTTCGGTGTCTGAATTTGAACTCGTCATTTAAGCTAGTTTGACGTGTGATGTGTTTGGGTTCAGACGCTGGTGTTGTCCTACGCGTACCACTGCTGCGAGTTCATGCCGCTGATGGAGGGCGGCGGGGGGGGCGGGGGCGCGGGGGGCGAGGCGGACAGCAGCGAGGCGGAGGGCCCCACGGACCTGGTGATCATGCCGCCGCAGCACGTGGACCCGGCCGCCTGGGCCAACGCTACCGACGTTTGGGCGCACCGTCAGTCTCACACGCACACTTGTTGCAAGCTCACTACTCATGCGGCGTACCTCTTGCAATGCTTCCATCACACTACATTTCATTCATTCATTTGCCACTGCCGCCCTATTAGCTTATTGCATATGTACCCTACCTAAGTAACTATCATACAATGAGACCCTGTCACTCTCTTATTTCAATTTGTGGCAACCTGTCGTATGCACCATAATTTATACTACCCTATGTCAACCATGTGCAGTTATATATTTAATTAATAATGTTAACACCACTAAATAACAAAAACCCGTTACAAATTTCTCTATAAACTGTTGGCATTTGAGTTTATTTTTTATTTTTATTGGGTGTGTGTGTGTTTTTTTTTTTTCTGTGGCTGTGATATATTTCTGCAATTACAGTATGAGACAATAAAAATATCCTTGGTTGCGGGTCAGTGAACGTGTCTGCGCTGGGCGGCGGTCGCTGGCAGGCAATGTTGGAGAGTTGGGGCGCTGGAGGCACCTCCGCCACCGCCGAGGACGAGGTGTGGCGCGCCACCGAACTGCGCGTAGAGCCGCCGCGCCGCGTGCACTGCCTGCCGCTACCTGGTACCTCACTTCAGCACTTGTTTTCTCTTATAAATGTACAGTTCAAAGAGAAAGATAAAGATGTTTTATTTGTATGAACATGAGTATACACATATACCGTAAAAGTCGCCAACTTTGCCACACAGGTTAACATTGCCCTAAAATCATTTCTTTAACAAATCCGTTAATATGAAAAAATATTTAAGTCTATGGCATAATTTATTATTTGGTAGGAAAGTTGATTATATTTGTGATAGCACTGTGAATCGCAGTTATTCCTGAGTTTATTTAGTAGCTTGTGAGAGCTTGTCAAAAAAGGTATGTCATTTGGCGGGCCAATTTCGTCTGAAAAATAGTCGTGGATTGTGCGTCATGACGAGACCGCAGATAAATTATTTTAATGCATGCCATAGAATATGAATTATTAAGTATTTTAATAACAGTTTAGTTATCTAATCGTTGAAAAGTCATTAAATTTCGGGATGGGCAATTTTACCCTGACTTTTTCAGACCTGTGCTTGACAACATTGCCCATCATCAAAAAGTACCTAGGGTTGTCAATATCTCGATAAATTAATTTGATAAAACCTAAAAAGGTTTCGACGCCTGTTATTTTAAAGATCAATCGAATTCATAAAGGTGTCTTTTTAATCGACTTAAAATAAGAAGGTATTTACTTTATTTTGATTGCCAAATAGATCAAAACTTAAGTTGACATTTTGTTTGTAGCATATTTTAAATTTATTTTAATAAAAGATTTCTATAGCGTGCAATGCTTGATTTAATTACCACTTCCCATCATTTCATATTAGGAAAAGTAAAAATGTGAGAAATTATATAAAGTTAAATCAATTTACTGTAATGTGACAGCCCTAAGAGTTTTTAACCATTTATCAGAGTTTGTATGGAAAGAGTAAGAATCGCTAGGTAAAATTGCCCATAATGTTTTGTTACGAGAATCTGTTAACTTTAAGAGTTTTTTCTAACCCACTGCCAAGATTGTTTTTTATACTTATTTCATTTTTAATTGTGTAATAATATGGGTCATATTTTGGCAGATATCAACATGGGCAATGTTAGCTGATCGCCACATAACTTTGCCCATCAATAAAATAATAAAAAATAAATTTAAAATATTAATTTATTTTAAATATAACATAGCTAATAGTAGCATATGGTTATATAGTTGATGCAAATGAAAATATATATATAGGTGGTTATAGAAAAAATATGAAATATACCAGATTTTATCAAAAAATCGGGCAATGTTGGCGACTTTTACGGTAAGTCTGCAAGGTGTTACATAACAAAACATAGATTCAGTCATGTTTAGCCACAGAGGCGTACAAATATAAAATAATAGGTAAGAATTAAATCTATACAAACATTAACAATAAATTCTTCACTTACATATCTAATAAAAACTTTCTTAAAAATATTTATTAAATTAACTTTATGGTATCTTATAAACGAAATCAACAAAAATAAATAAATAATAATATCAATTATATATCAGCTTTCAATTTTATCATTAAAGAACTCATTAATATTATAGTATGCTTTTTTAAATCTTGTAGTACTTTGCTCTTTCCATGATACAGGAAGTTTATTAAATATTTTTGGTGCCAAGCAAAATATACTATTGTTCATTAAGGTGGTTTTGGATTTATGTAAACAAAGTCTACTATTGTCGCGTCTATTGCGGGTGACTATATCAGCCATTCGTAGAAATTGGTGAGGGTTAGTCTTCACAAACATTGCACCTTCTAGAATATAAATAGATATAATCTATTTTTTTTTATAAAATGCGATTTACAACTGTCAGTGGCTTTTAAACCAAACATAGCCCTTACACACCTTTTTTGTCCTTTGAAAATTAATTCTTTATTTGCTGAATTGCTCCAAAAATTATCCCATATCTTAAATTAGAAGAGACTAGACCATGGTATGCTGTTATAAGAGCATCTATGTTAAGAATGGGAACCAGTTTGTGAATTGCGTATGACGAATTGCAATTTTTTAAGTACTTAATGCTTCTGTATGTGCTTTCCAATTAAGAAGAAGAAAAGAAAGAAGAAGAAAACAGATTTATTTGTCACCACAATACAACACACACACACACACACTGACACTACATACATTAACACAGAAAAAATGAAAACAATAAGTATACAGGGTATATCAAGACTGCTACCGAAAACGAAGCCGGGTGGTAGTTAAAGCGATTTCAGACATAATGCAATAGAAAAAGTTGCAAAAAAAAAGCGACAATTTTTTTTTGTTATTTTTTTCCTATGACCATATTTGGGTGGTAAATACATTTTTTTTTCTTAAATAATAGTGTATACCCTTTTATTTATAAATAATCTAAGGAATAAAAGTGTTGAAATTATTATTTTAGCAAAATCCATGGATTTACCACCCAAAAATGACGTCATTTAAAAAATCATAATAAACCATTGTCGAGTTTCTTTGCAAAATTTTTAGTTGCATTATGTTTGTAGTCACTAAAACTACCACCCGGTTTCGTTTTCGGTAGCAGTCTTGAGATACCCGGTATAAGTAACACATAGGTAATGTAAGACTGCGCGTCGCATTGTTGTGACACTTAGGTGACCATTCAGCTCAGTGGCGTAACAATAGGGTGGCAGAGTGCGCAAAATGCCACGGGCCCCCGACCTAAGGGGGCCCCGGCCCGGCAAGGCCTTGGTCTGACAGGCCTTACTGGGCCCAAGCCCGATAAGGCCTCGGGCTCAAGTCCGACAGGGTTTAAGCTTAAAATAATGTAACATTAATAATAATAAACAATTGGCTACATTTTAAACAATGGAAACATTGTATCATTTTTTTTTGTTTTTGTATACCTAATCTAAATAAGATGCCAATAAATTATAATTTAATGAATATTATTCCGACAATTGTGAATACATATTCAGACAAAAACAATCATAATCAAGTACGAGTAAACATGAAATTAAATCATATTTAGGAGTGGAAAATAATTAATTTCCACAATTAACTGACAGATCAGAGTAATTTAAAAAAATGTCCAATTGAAACGATTTGTGATTGAAAATGGTCACTGTAAGCCCAATGGTCCCTTCTTAAGAGACAGTTGCAATAAATAATAAAATAGTAAACAAACGCCCCTACGTTTCGCTGACAATATAGTCTTAATGGCGGAATCGCTGGAGAAGCTGCAACAGATGCTGGACAGTCTGGCTGCAGCCTCACAATGAATAGGTCTTAAAATTAACTTCGACAAAACCAAAGTAATGATCAACCACCACCTTGATCCAAGACTTGTCGCTGTATGTGACCACCAGCTCGAAGTAGTTTCTATATACCTACCTAGGACAGACCCTTTAACTAGGTAGAAACAACTTTGAGAAGGAGGCTACGAGGAGGATCCAGCTGGTCTAGGCAGCATTTGGTAAACTACGTCGAGTATTCTCGTCACCTTTACCACAAAGCTTGAAAACGAAAGTTTTCAATCAATGCGTCCTACCTGTCATGGTACGGTGGACACTCACAGTACGACTGGTCCACCAGCTCAAGGTCGCTCAGCGAGCTATGGAACGTGCTATGATCGGTGTCTCTTTGAAGGATAAATTCCGTAATGAGTTTATCAGACAGAGAACCAAAGTAATAGACATAGCAAACAGAATTAGCTGAAGCGGCAGTGAGCTGGCCACATATGTCGAATAACCGATAACCATTGGAGTAAAGGAGTTCTTGAGTGGAGACCACGTCTTGGCTAACCTACTTTAGAACGCCTTCCAGCTAGGTAGAGTGATGATTTGCAAAAGGTTGACTATGCGACAGGCCATGAGACAGGGTAACATGTCGCAATTTGGAGGAGGTCTATGTCCAGCAGTGGACAACAAAAGGACAATGACGACTGGAAAATTGTAAATGCGATGTAGAGACACGAAACATCGAAAATTCATTTGGAATCGTGTCTTTAGATGAGGGGCAAAAATCCATATAAATATTATATATATTTTTTTTTTTGGCGGAGATAGCAGAAATAATGTAACTTTTTTGAATATTGGTGAGTTCCAAAGAAAATGTGACCCTGATTTGGAAAAATTGTTAAATAACTCAATGGGCCAAATAAAATACTTAAGGTTGATTTTTTTTTTCGAACATATTTGTTTTATATTTAGAATTAACAAAACGACCTTATCAATTTCTGTAACGCAAAAATACTAAATCCTACGAGATGAGCAGGACTCTAAAAGCACATAAGTAAAATATTTTATTATTTTTTAAAAACCGATGAGAAATATGAAGCCATGTCATAAAAAATATTATGTACTGTACTGTATCAGCCCATACACGCCCCGCTGCAGGGCACGGGCCTCATCTACAGTTGAAAGTACGATTTAGAGTGGTTAGACCATATTGTCGACCATGCTAGCCTAGTGCGGGCTGGCAGTAGAAATTCTTACAAGTCACTATGGTATGCAGGTTTCCAAACGATGAATTTCCTTCACTGCCACAGTACGTGGTGATTGACTGTCACTACATACATGACTCCGAAAATTCCTCTGGGATTCAAAACCGCGACCACTATGAACATCTTGGCCGCCGTGTCTGGTCCGATTACCATTAGGCTACCGCGTACCTTAGAAAAGATCCATAAAAATGAAATTTCAATGTTAATTTTTTTACATTGACGAAGGGCCCCATTTGATGAATTTTGCCACGGGCCCCCGACGGGGTAGTTACGCCACTGATTCAGCTTAATGTCGCCCTGCGGCGTGAGCCACAGCGCAACGCTGATTTTCAGTGGTCACCTAGAGTGACATGCGAACGCTGGCCAACATACAATAAATCGTAATAAATATTGAGCTTGAACTTAAATAAAAAAATACGAAATCAAAATGGAACATGTAAAACTAACATTTACAAACACAAAAAAAGACGAAACAAAGTTAAAAATAAAACAAAAGTGAAAAAAATAATAATTACAATAATAAATTAAATGTATATAAAATGTATGTAAAACAATAAAGACTCAGTGCCTTCGTCTCGCTTCCACACGCCATACCGGCCAGTTTGCGCATGTGCATTTTAAAATATTTTTTTGCGAAACGCCCGCGCGTACCTATGCGTTGCAGTGGCGTGCCTAGGGTTGTGGACTAGGGCAAGCCCAATATTTTTATTGGTTCAAGAGCAAAATGGTATTAAGAAAGAAGAACGTGTTCATCATGCGATAGAGGGCGAGCCTATGCGATGTAATTAAATAAAAATAGACCCCAGATTCGAATCCGAGACATCAACTTTGCGCCATCGAGGCAGTCCCAAACCTACCACACGATCTATATAAGATTAGGATAAAAACCAATAAAATAATAACTATCTTTAGACTTTATCACCGTTATGAAAAAATCTATTACAACAAGTTGTTTCAAAAAAATCTAATAGATGGCGCGATTTCACGGCCATCTATTTAATATTGCCAAAATACTGAAGGGCCCATCATTAGTTTTAAATAGATGAATAAAACAAATGTGTAAGTTAAATTACTTTTGGGCATGCATACGTAACTTTATATTGTAATTATTTTGTAAATTAATAAACGGCACTACAATAGCACAAGTACGGCGTCGTGTTTAACTTCGCGGCCACAAATTATTGTTAATATATTCATGTTATGTTTTTGTGTATGCATGTGATTTTTTGATTCATCATGAGCTCTGAAAGAAAGCTAAGGAATATCTGAAAAAAACTACGATTACTGTCTACGCGAGCATGTTTTGAAATCTCATCACATATTATGTATATGACGCATAAAGAGGTTTCTATACGCTGTTTACCGGAATTATGAAAATATATTAATGCATTCACATGTTTTTGTCAATTACTATAAAAGTACCAGTTAAATTATTTAAATCACTATAGCCGGAACAATTCCAAAAATTTAAGTACATCGTTGGAAAAAAATATACAACACCGACAGTATAACTTATTAGTATGAGAACATCCAGCAATCTATGTAGTTATGTGCACTGATCTATAAAATTGTATTCTATAGTTTTCACTACTTTCGAGAAATACACAACAAATCAGGCGTAGGTTTTCGACCAGATACGAGTAGTTGTTTGTCTACGAAATGTAATGAATTTACCTTTTCCTCGCCGATCAACACTTGCACACACTTCAAACCATCACAAGGCACATTTTCACCCATTATAATAATAATAATAATAACTCTTTATTATAACACCATATACAAAGGATAAACAAAACACAAAAACAAAAGAAAAAAAAAAGAAAACAATAGTTATAGAACATAACGTTGGTGATATAACTGGCGGTCTTATCGCTTTAAGCGATCTCTTCCAGACAACCGGTTGGTAAAGGAAAGATCCAATGGTTATGGACGGTGCTTATTATTAACAATAAACTTACATGCAATATAAATATATAAATACCGATATAAAACGAATAAATGCAAGATATGATACACTTAAATACAATATAATACATATACATACATATATACATAACAATAATAGTCTTATATATAAAAATGAATCGCAAAATGTGTTGGTAACCGCATAATTCAACAACGCCTGGACCAATTTGGCTGATTTTGGTCTTGAAATATTCGCGGAAGTCCTGGGAAGGTTTTAGGGGTGAGAAAAATAGGAAAATTTCTGAGGAAGATACTAAAAACCTTTTTTTTGGGTATCGTTTAAGCGTGATGCGTCCAGCCAATATAGGATGATCTTTGTTTATTTGACGGGAGACGTAAAAGACGGTCCAGCTTCAACTACCATCCAACGTAAAATGATCTATCTTTCCATTGTCTTTCATTGACGGCTGACGAAATAGAACAAAATTCAAAAAATGTGTACATCGTGTATATCGTGTATATAATATTATCTAGATAGGTACGGCGTCTTGCGCATAATTTTGTGAAATGTAAATTGAAATCATGTCCATTGTTTTTTGAGATTATTGCAACAGTTTTAAACAAGGTATACTCTATCGAAGCGTTTTGCCGGAGTACACCAAAATATATCTAATTATAATTTTTCGTTTTCATAAACGACATTGTTTTTGAATTGATACTTTTAGATGCGCTGGGGGACATATTGGGTCAGGTTTAGAATATTATAGCACGAAATGGGGGTTGGGGGTAAGGGGGAGGAGGGGGAGAGGTGTACCCTGTCCCCTGGTACCACTCCCATGAAAAGATAAGGCATAATTCTGAGAACCAAATTAAAGTAACCTAACCTCAAAATGTCAAAACAAAAGTTGCTTTTGCAACGTCTCCGGCGCTGCGGGAAGTACAGCCCCTTCGCCCTTGCGTAACAAAGGATAGGCACCCAAGCTCGCCTCCGCAGCTTCGGCTTACTGGTCGCCTCCGGCGACCAGCCTCAGCCGCTACGGCTCGCACGGTTACCTATCCTTCGTTACAGCGGGCGGGGGCTGCTCTCCCTCCGCGCCTCCGGCTTTTTATATACACTCTAGGGGTGGTAGCCAAAAGTCTACGTGAAGTCGGGGTGGCCCGTGTCGGTTTTGGGGTACAGTCGACCTAACTGGTCCATAAAGTGGGTACACTAACTTCCTTCTGAACATCTAGGACGTTATAAAACAACAAAACATAAGCAAAATCAATTCAATCTTCGTAATTTATGGGTCTATCGCATGCGACAACTCCACCAAAAAACAACAAAAACATCAACAAAACATTCCTAAAATTGTTTGTTGACACTGACAACATGACTGAAACGCGTAGTTTTTACGTTCCATTTCACCGATTTCTCTCGACATTTTACACCATAGACTATTTATTTGAAATATTACTAACGATTTGTTTGTCAATCGCTCATAATAACGTTCCGTTTTGCCTAATATGTGATTTGAGGTTAGTAACTATTATAATTAATTTTTCGAAAAGTATGCATTATCTTTTAATAAGAGTGATAAACATATAATCTGGGACCCAATCCCTACCACCTCTAATAATTTTTACCCCTCAAATCGTGCTATAATAAACTAGACCCCGACCGACATATTTAAATTTCGCATTAATATTGTTTTTAGACTCAAGAATAAAAAGAATATTGGTACGTTGATGCCGTATCTAGACATTATAACGAAACGATATGCAGTTTTATATTTTTAAATATTTGTTCTATTACTTACGTCACCTGGTAAGGCAGTATGAAGGTTTTATTAATTTGTATATGGTAACGTACTAGACGCGACTGCCAACAAGTTAACGATGGTCACGGGTTCAAATCCCAGGGCACACCTCTGACTTTTCGGATTAAATTCTACGTGAAATAAAATCCGCCAACCCGCACTAAGCCAGCAGGGTGGACTATAATATCTTCTTCTATAATATAAAAATGAATCGCAAAATGTGTTGGTAAGCGCATAACTCAACAACGCCTGGACCAATTTGGCCAATTCTTTTTTTAAATTGTTATTATTACTTTATTACTAACAAAAATTAATGGCGTGCAATATTATTAGGAAAAACAGCATTTTGGTGCTGAAATAAGGGACGGAATATTGGATGGACAATAAAAAACGCTAAAGTTTTTAATGTCAAAATTTCATAAGGCAATCTTTATGTACATGTATATGGAGAGACGGGATATAATAGAGTGGAAGGTACGGGAGAGGGCTGGGATAGCTGACAGATTTGATAGGACGAAATGTAAATGCACGTTATAAGACGGGATGGATAATAAAAGAAAAAGGACGGGACGGATCGGGAAGAGACTGAACAGACGGATGCGACGGGATTGAGCCAGACAGTAGGATAGCTATGTCAAGTTTAGGTATACAAGAGATTAATACGAAAAATAACAACATATAAATGATAATTAATTGTAATAATCATTGTTGTGTTCGGTCGGACATCTGCTGTCGCCGTTTGCACTGCATGGAGGACCCCTCGTTCTCCGCTCTGTGGGTGCACGTGGATCTAGGTTCCTTGAGCCGCATCTAAGTGTGCCTTTACAGCTCTCACCACGGGGACCATGAGGCGACTCGGCTGTTCAGGTATCTTAGCCAGGCAGCTAATGACGCGCAGGCGCAGTTCCCGTTAGCCGAAATGGTGGTCTTGGGGGATTTCAATGCTCATCATGAACTGTGGCTGGGATCCTCCAAGACTGATCATGCTGACAGAGCTGCCCATGCATTCGCTCTGACTCATGACGTGACACAACTGGTGAATCAGCCCACCAGGATCCCGGATGTGGCGAGTCATGCGCCTTCTCTGCTGGAACCCAGCCGGGTATCATGTGACCGTTAGTGCGCCTCTGGGCACTTCTGATAACTGCCTGGTTGGGTCGTCATTACCGTTCGCATCACCTCCACGTTCCGTGCAGGTTAAGCGGAGGGTCTGGCATTACTCGTGGCAGATTGGGATGTTATGCGGGAATATTTCGCATTCATTTCTTGGAGGCGGCGCTGCTTTGAGGGTAAAGATCCCTCAGCAAGTGTCAACGCTATTGCTGACGAGACCAGACTTGGAATGGAATATAACATTCCTTCCTTTGAGATCGCCAGCAAGGGCCGTGGACGCCCCTGGTTCGATCGTGCATGCGCCGATGCTGTCGGTGACAAACAGGCGGCGTATCGCGCTTGGATCAGGGGTCGCGCCATGAAGGATCCCAATATCAGTTCCCTCAAAGTAGCCTACAATCGTGCCACCAAGGCCTGCAAGAAGGCCTACGTTAGGGCGGATACCCAGCGCGTTAGCAGGATTGGGCGTGCGTTGGCCGATCATCCAACTAGCAGTCGTGCTTATTGGAGTTTGGCCGGGGCCGTTCAATCTAACTTCTGTCGTCCAGTGTTGCCACCGCTAAGGTACCCAGAAGGGTCGCTGGCCCACAAGCCGCAAGAGAAGGCTGCCTTGCTGGCAAATCTCTTTGCGGCTAATTCCCGCGTCGAAGACCGTGGTTCCCAGACGCTGCTCAGACTGCCTGGTTTTTTTTTTCGGTTGATACCAAAAAATACCGGTATTTCCGGAACCGTTTTCGGTCCCTGGTTTAAAGCACTATTCATGTCAGAGTTGTAATTTTATTTATTCATGCATGGTATCGTTATGGTACTATCATCTGCAAATAATGTTATGTGCTGTTTTACACCTTTCGGTAAGTCATTAATATAAATAACAAATAATAGAGGACACTACCCTGGGGCACTCCATATTTAATTAAACGTACCATAGATTTGTATGTAATTTCATGTTTTGTGTCAGTTATTTCTGTGTACTGTTTTCTATAGGTTTTCTATCACTCAAATAGGATTTTAATAACCTCCATACATTTCCGCGAAAACCAAGATTGCTAATAATGCACCGCATGTGGTTTTCAAGGTCCGTTCCTGCCGTGCGTGGACTTGTTCGACTGGTGGACGCTGCGATGCGGCGTGTGGGCGGTGTTCTTGCTGGCGCTGCTCGGCAACGGCACCGTGGTGTTCGTGCTGGTGTTCAGCCGCAGCCGCATCGACGTGCCGCGCTTCCTCGTCACCAACCTGGCCGCGGCGGACTTCTTCATGGGCATCTATCTCGGTGAGCACGTGTGTCCAGCGCGCGCGCGTCGTTGTGGCGCCGTTGGAGACGTGGTCACGTGTACCGTGTGCAGGGTTCCTGGCGGTGGTGGACGCGGGCACGCTGGGCGAGTTCCGCGCGCACGCCATCGCGTGGCAGATGTCTGGCGGGTGTCGGCTGGCGGGGTTCCTGGGCGTGCTGTCGTCGGAGCTGTCGGTGTACACGCTGGCCGTGATCACGCTGGAGCGCAACTACGCCATCACGCACGCCATGCACCTCAACAAACGGCTGTCACTGCGGCACGCCGCGTTCGTGATGGCAGCCGGCTGGGCCTTCTCGCTGACGGCGGCCGCGCTGCCGTTGCTCGGCGTGTCCGATTATCGCAAGTTCGCCGTGTGCCTGCCCTTTGAGACGAGCACGCCCACGGCGCTCGGCTACGTCGTCACTCTGCTCGCCATAAACGGTATAGCGTTCTTGGTGCTGCTCGGCTGCTATCTCAAGATGTACTGCGCCATCCGAGGCTCGCAGGCGTGGAACTCCAACGATTCGCGCATCGCCAAGCGCATGGCTCTGCTCGTGTTCACCGACTTCCTGTGCTGGTCGCCGATAGCGTTCTTCGCGTTGACGGCCGCTTTCGGCGCGCAGCTGGTTTCACTCGAAGAAGCGAAGGTCTTCACCGTGTTCGTGCTGCCGCTCAACTCGTGTTGCAATCCTTTTCTATACGCCATACTCACGAAGCAGTTCAAAAAAGACTGCGCACTCGTGTGCAAGGCGATAGAGGAGTCGCGCGTCACCCGCGGCATCGGCCGCTGTCGCCATTCGTCCAACTTCAGCAACCGGCAGACTCCGGCCAACACCAACAGCCTCGCGGAGCGCTCGTCGCGCGGCCAGCACGGCGCCGCGTGCGCGTGCCGCCGCCTGCTGCCCGCCGGCACCGCCGGGCCCGCGCCCCAGGACGGCGCCGTCCCGCGCGAGCCGGCGGGGGGCGAGCGGCTGCTGCGCTGGCTGCGGGCGTGCGGCCGGCGCTCGACGCCCACGCCCGCGCCCGCCCCGCGCCAGCCGGCCGCCGCCCCGGCGCGCGCCGGCTCCGTGTCCTCCTCCGTGGAGTTCTCGTCGTCACGCTCGGACTCGTGGCGTACGTACGGCAGGCCGCCTCCGCCCCCGCGCCGCGCCGCTTCGTGGCTGGTCGCTCGGAAAACTTCGCAAGATTCTAACCTGTCGTCGTCGCGTAACGACTCTTCCGGCTCGAACGCGACGGCGTCGACGGGCACGTGGCGCACGTCGCGCTCGGGCGGCAGCGCGTCGGCGGGCGGCGCGGGTGGCGGTGGCGGCGCGGCGGGTGCGGGGGTCGCGGGGCGGCCGCGACTGACGCGGCAGCCGGCCGTGGTGGCGGACGAGCCGCCGCTGTCGCCACCCGCGCTGCCGGCGCCGCGCCACCTGCACACCATCCCGTCGGCGGCGGAGGCCGAGCTGCAGCAGGAGGAGCCCGAGGCGCACTAGCCGCCGCGCGCCGTGCCTACAGTCTAGTCCCGCCGGTGTCGCAGTCTTAGGAGTGTCTTATAGAGCCGTCCATTAGCATGCATTCGCCGCGTATACACGACGATTCAGTTTCTGCCTCCCCGGTTTAGTCGGTGGCTGCCGAAGTCCGCCCCGGTCCGCGTCTCACTGCCACTACAGTTCGTCTCTCGCGATCGTCCAGTATTGCGAATAATTCGGGTATTTTATTGACAAATTAGTAAACAATTAAGTAACATAATAGTTTTGTACAGTATTAACGCGTCCATGACGTCGACTCGAGGGGGTCATCTAAAACAAGTATTATGACATAAATAAATATTTATTTAGAAGAAATTTATAAAGCTAACGTAAAATTAAACATATTTATATAGATATAAAAGTGATAGTGTGATATATTTACAATCAACACGATGTATACCAGCAAGTTGTTATTGTTACCGACACTAAGCAGTAAGCAGTAAGATGTAGTTATTATTTGAATAGGCACTAAGTAGCGTACGTTGGTGGGTTTTGTATGCCGACGCAGGTCATAGCGTAAGCCGCCGGAGACGGCTGCACACAGTGCCAATTATAACTCTAAGAATAAGTTAAGGAACTATACGACGCGGTGTCGCATGCGGCGCCCGCGCCGCCCGCCCTCGCCCCCGCGACCACCTGTACCGCGCAACACGCGGCGCAACACGCGGCGCAACACGCGGCGCAACACAAGGCGCAACACGCAACGCAACGCAACACGATCGCTGCCAGGATGTTACCATTGCTCATGCGGCCGCGCCCGCGTTCTTTTTTGTTATGTTATTAGTAATGATTTTATATACTACCACTAAGAGATTAGCTTTAAGTGTACATAGACAAGTTTATTTATTGAAGTGCCAGAGTGAAGAGTGGATGAGAGTGCTATTTATTTTATATTACTGTATCGATAATTAAATGAAACATTTCAATGATTATCGTGTTTCATTACCCTTAACGGTGTAGAAATGCAATAATGACCGACTGCATTTGTAGTCAGTGCAAACTTTAATAAAGTACTAGTGCTTCGAAGTTCGCTCTGCTACTTTGATTAATCTGCGCCTTAGTGGCGGAGGGCAGCTATTTATCGTACCGATATCCTATATCGTCGCAATATGTTTGCAAGCTCTGATTTAATGTAATATTATAATCTGCGCCTTGGTGGCGGAGGGCAGCTATTTATCGTCACGATATCCTATATCGTCGCAATATGTTTGCAAGCTCTGATTTAATGTAATATTAGGAACTTTTATCACTAATATTTACCTAAAGACTCGTAAGTTAATCCTTTAAGGAACGCAGCCACATATCTGGGTCATTCCGCAGGAAATTCTGCTAATTATAATTAGAAATGCATTTTTTAACAAATTAATGTGTCACTACTTTAGTGAGTCAAATAAACTCATTTGCAAAAAAAAACGGGCACCTAAGCAATGAACCATTTCAAATGTTACTATTGGCTTGTTTGATAATTATAGGTAGTTTTACTTTCACAATTTTGTAAATTAATAATCAATTAATCGTTTTCGTCAGTATTATCATAAATTTTGATAAAATTTATGGGTTTTAATGCTAAAGTTCACTAGTAGTGTATGCTCGCTAGTAGTGCATATGCTCGTGAAGTAAAAGTTAACAAAGATTTTTGTTTGTTTTTTCTTTAATAAGGTAAAAGCAGATAAATGTTTAGTATCGAGTGTGACCCCCTCTAGCTGAAATCACAGCTTGAATTCGTCTGGGTATGCTAGCGAGGATATCCCGGATACTTGCTTACGGAATACGTTCTCACTCCGCGGTAATCACATTCTTCAGCTCTCTGATAGTCTGCGGAGCCGGTTGTACTGATCTCACGCGTCGTTTCAGAACGTCCCAGACATGCTCTATAGGATTAAGCCTGGTTCTGGAAGAAGACCATGTACCCAACCACGGGATGATCGTTTTCTTGTGAGTCGCGCATTGAGAAATCGCAAGTCTTCGTATGTGGACCTTAAGAACAACCTCGAAGAAGTAAGAAATGTGCATATTAGTCTATGGACGGTCAGGAGGAGGCTTCTCGCGGCCAATATACGCAGTCATCGCCCGGCCCGCGGCCCTAAGGTACTCCGTGAGCACAGAGTTGCCAGGCTTAGGTTTGCTCGAAATTGTGAGTCATGGACTCAAGAAGACTGGAATAGGGTATTGTTCTCCGATGAAGTCAGGATATCTCTGTTCGGTGAAGATCGACGTCGGCGAGTGCTACGAAGACGAGGAGAACGCTTTGCAGAGGCTTGTTTTGAAGAAATCACACCTTATGGTGGGGGCTCTGTTATGTTTTGGGCAGGAATACATTCAATGGATCGTACAGAGTTAGTCTTCATTGAAAACGGCTCACTGACTGGACATCGATACATAACGGAAGTTCTAATTCCTCATGCACAACTCGCATTGGCCGCTTTAGGCGAAGACTCAATTTTTATGGACGACAACGCTCGCGCCCACCGGTCTGGCGATGTGGAAGCGTATGTGCAAAAGGTCGGCATTCGTCGTTTGGATTGGCCAGCTCGAAGTCCCGACCTCAATCCTATAGAGCATGTCTGGGACGTTCTGAAACGACGCGTGAGATCAGTACAACCGGCTCCGCAGACCATCAGAGAGCTGAAGAATGTGATTACCGCGGAGTGGGAACGTATTCCGTAAGCAAGTATCCGGGATATCCTCGCTAGCATACCCAGACGAATTCAAGCTGTGATTTCAGCTAGAGGGGGTCACACTCGTTACTAAACATTTATCTGCTTTTACTTTATTAAAGAAAAAACAAACAAAAATCTTTGTTAACTTTAACTTCACGAGCATATGCACTACTAGCGAGCATACACTACTAGTGAACTTTAGCATTAAAACCCATAAATTTTATCAAAATGTTATTGATAATACTGACGAAAACGATTATTTGCTTATTAATTTACAAAATTGTGAAAGTAAAACTACCTATAATTATCAAACAAACCAATAGTACATTTGAAATGGTTCATTGCTTAGGTGCCCGTTTTTTTTGCAAATGAGTTTATAAATCAATACAAAGTATATGGACTACAAAATCACTCGCCGCGGCTCCAGACGAACAACCAATGTGAAGCAGTCGTTTGTTAGTAACGTTATGTATGCGCCAAGATATCGTAGTGTATATTATGGCGCGGCGTGTCGCTCGAACGAGTCAGGCGAAGAACAGCGAGTCAAGCGCCGAGAGCGCAGCGGCGGCAGCTCAGGTGTGTGCGTCGGCGGTGCGCTCGGCGGCGGGCTCGCTGCCGGCGCGCGGGGGAGGTGCGGGGGCGGCGGGGGGCGCGGGGGCGGCAGGGGGCGCGGGCGGCGGGGAGTCGGGCTCGCGCTCACGCAGCGCGTCGGGCCGCGCGCGCCGCCGCCGGAACTCCGCGAACTGCCTACCGAGCCGCTCCTCGAGCAAGTCGTGGCGCGGCCGCCGCCGACACTCCCCCTGCGCCGCCGCACACTGCGCCGCGCGCTCCTCCAGCCGAGCTTCCTCGTTCTCTTCGTCCACCTCCTGCCGACGTAGAATATCTACTGCTTAATATATACGTTCGTGATACTTCATACGTGGAATTCGAACCGGTAAGTAATTCTAAGCTTAGTGCATCCAAACGAGCCTTAGATTATATACTCGTCTAGATTGAGCAATGTCAACAAACGATGCGCTAAAAGTGTCCTCACTTTCGTTGATATGTGTGAGTACCGGTCGTGTAATTATTGTAATCCAACTGTCAAGGTGTGTGTGTTTAGGGATGCCTACTCCAGATTATTAACTTAACTTTTCCCCATTATTTGATATACAAAATAGGTTACATAAAATATTTTTTCTTTATTTAAAGTAATCATACTATTAATTATATTATAACGCATTTTAGTAAAAACAATAAAGATCTAAACCCATCTCCTAGTGTTTGTTTCCGAATAGAATTAACTCTTTGGATTTATTGCCTGGGCTGTTATCTGATTTCTGTATTTATGTAAAATATAAATCATCATAAGTAAAATGTTCGGAACACACAACTGAAGTCATGCGAGGCTACGAATGGTCTTCTTTTCGTTTCCGCTGTGTAATGTCTCTCCAGCAATTTGATAGTACGGAATCCGTAGGAAGTCTAAAAATATTATTAGGACCTTGAATAAGTTCTCGCTGTTTCTTCAAAGATTACAATAGCAGTACCCCGTTTGTGAAATTTTGAATGGTAATACACATGCAAGGCAAAGAATTAATAAAATTACTATGAAGTGCATGTCGTCGTGGGTTTCATTAATATCGTGTAGGTAAGTCTTATTTACTCATTAAATAATAATGCCATTCTTCTTGTTGTTATTCTGATCGAAATATTATTTAATGATATTTGTGTTTTATAGTTTCTCCCATAGTTTCAACAAATCTCCTTAGTAATAAATTGACAACACTGGCCAATGAAACTCATCTTCAAAATAATGAATTAAAAGTTCATGTTTTCTTCAAATAATAGTGGTTTAACAATAATGTTACCGATAGAAAGTGATATTGGTATTATTATACAGTTTTCCCACACAATTGCGATACAATTCGACAGCACAAACCGGCATAATTAATTATTTTTCGGGAGCACGTTATCCATATGTAGTTCAAATGACACTGACGTACGTGAGAAGCGAGTCTACCAAATTTGGTAGACTTTATTTGAGCCGCGCGGTGAGGTGTGATGTGTCATCGCAGCAAGAAATTAAAATAAGTAATAATAAGCATAGGAAATATATTGTAAATAGAGATTAAGTTCTATGTGTATTGACTTGTCATAAGAGCTCCTTAATTGCCTACGTGATCAATAAATACATTTCATTTCATTTCATTTCATTTCATTTCATTTCAAATACATTTCATTTCATTTCATTTCATCTAGACGAGTATATAATCTAAGAAACGAGCAAACTCTTTAACTTCATATATTAGTATATCTGTATATAAATATCGCTCGGTAGGCAACCAAAGTTTGCGTTGCATGCAACAATGATCGTGTGCAGTTCACCTGAATCTCTGCGAAGGTGACAGGCGTGGTGCGGTGTCGCGTGCGCGGCTCGGCGCGCCGCAGCCGCCGCCCGCGCGCCAGTGCCGACGCCGCCGAGGGGTACACCGCGTCCATGACGCACGCAAGCCACCGCCGCGCCGCGCTGCCAACACAATACAAACGGAATATCAATCATGGTGTGCAAATTAATTTTGGTTAAATTAGAAGATTTTATTATGTTGCAAGATATCTGGGGGCACGGCAGTGCCCCTTCCAAGTCGAGCTAAAAGCGACACAGTCGTACTATCCTTTTCTCGAAGCAATTCAGACAATTTTCAACCCCTTATAACTCCGTTGTCGTTAAAGCAAGAAGCTTGAATTTTCAGTTACTAAGCAGGCATTGTGTAAACACAGTATATTTAAAATTTCATTCAATTTGAACCAGTAGTTTAAGAATTGTAACTTGTCAAACTTTCTTAATTTTGTCACTCACTGACTGACCGATCATCAAAAGTCTGAAAAGAAAAACTTGCAAATAAATAGACTAAATAGCTCGAAAATATCAATACCATGAAAGATAGAACACTAATAATCAAATCCGCTATAATTGTGATAAATTGATACCTACAAAAATAAGAAAAAAACCATAAGAGAGAGGGCTTTAAGAAAAATCATTATATATATTCTAGAAATAAAAGTACCGAAAAGGAATAAAGTAGGACTCTACAAAAAGACGTGAGATCCCATCAAAAACATTCTGTAAAAAAAATCCAAGTCTCGCAGCTTAGGTTTTCTACCGCAAAAAGTTGTGAGATGCATGTAATACCAAGTCGATTAATTTATTTAGTCCTTGCTTAAGGGATCTTCTGTATAAAGTTATTACGTAAGTTATTACCATATCAATATTGTGGCGGTTGCAATACGCCAACTTAGATTTAGCTTTTAAAGCGGTTGCAATACGCCAACTTATATTTAGCTTTTAAAATAACACGCTTATTATTTGTAATTTGAACATTATTTAAACACGCATTTCATTTTAAAATATGACTGCAGATGTTTAACCATAAAACATCTGCGAGTCGTTTTATTAAAATAAGAATTTTTGTGTATCCTATCTATATATATAAAAATGAAACCCGTTTCGCGTTGTCACGGCATCACGTGTGAACGGCTGAACCGATTTCGATAATTTTTTTTTTTTTAAATGTTTGTGGAAGTCCAAGGATGGTTCTCACGGCGAGAAAATTTCAAATAATTGCCGGAAAATCCCTAAAAACAGCCCTTTTCTTTTTCCCATACAAACGTTTTCTAACTAAAACGTAGAGTCAATTTGAGCTTTATTGCTATTGTATAAAGTTCATATTAAATTACAAGCAATCACTGTTGTTTTAATAATGTAGGTATGTTCCTAACGTCAAAGAGTCAATTTGCACTTTATTACCGCTATACAAAGTTCTAATACAATCATATCTATCAAAGCAGTGTGCGTGATTTTCCCATACAAAATGTTCATGGGTTTGTAACTGTCATTTAATTTTCACCCTGTCGATATGGTAAACTCTTCCCTCAAATTAAAGAACGTATTTAAATAAATGTTTCGAATCGAAAACATATATCCACAATATTCAATTGATGGCGTATTTTAGATTTTAAAGATGTAAAATATTGACAGCAGTGAAAATGGATTGACATTTTAATTGTTTGTAATAGTTTATGCATGCGTTCAGAAATTTATTTTATATAAACTAAGGAGAATATATCAAGCTACATTAATATAGGACAATGAAATCTGGGGGCACGGCAGTGCCCCCTCCAAGTCGAGCTAAAAAGCGGCACAGCCGTACTATCCTTTTCTCGAAGCAATTCAGACAATTTTCAACCCCTTATAACTCCGTTGTCGTTAAAGCAAGAAGCTTGAATTTTCAGTTACTAAGCAGGCATTGTGTAAACACAGTATATTTAAATTTCATTCAATTTGAACCAGTAGTTTAAGAATTGTAACTTGTCAAACTTTCTTAATTTTGTCACTCACTGACTGACCGATCATCAAAAGTCTGAAAAGAAAAACTTGCAAATAAATAGACTAAATAGCTCGAAAATATCAATACCATGAAAGATAGAACACTAATAATCAAATCCGCTATAATTGTGATAAATTGATACCTACAAAAATAAGAAAAAACCATAAGAGAGAGGGCTTTAAGAAAAATCATTATATATATTCTAGAAATAAAAAGTACCGAAAAGGAATAAAGTAGGACTCTACAAAAAGACGTGAGATCCCATCAAAAACATTCTGTAAAAAAAATCCAAGTCTCGCAGCTTAGGTTTTCTACCGCAAAAAGTTGTGAGATGCATGTAATACCAAGTCGATTAATTTATTTAGTCCTTGCTTAAGGGATCTTCTGTATAAAGTTATTACGTAAGTTATTACCATATCAATATTGTGGCGGTTGCAATACGCCAACTTAGATTTAGCTTTTAAAGCGGTTGCAATACGCCAACTTATATTTAGCTTTTAAAATAACACGCTTATTATTTGTAATTTGAACATTATTTAAACACGCATTTCATTTTAAAATATGACTGCAGATGTTTAACCATAAAACATCTGCGAGTCGTTTTATTAAAATAAGAATTTTTGTGTATCCTATCTATATATATAAAAATGAAACCCGTTTCGCGTTGTCACGGCATCACGTGTGAACGGCTGAACCGATTTCGATAATTTTTTTTTTTTAAATGTTTGTGGAAGTCCAAGGATGGTTCTCACGGCGAGAAAATTTCAAATAATTGCCGGAAAATCCCTAAAAACAGCCCTTTTCTTTTTCCCATACAAACGTTTTCTAACTAAAACGTAGAGTCAATTTGAGCTTTATTGCTATTGTATAAAGTTCATATTAAATTACAAGCAATCACTGTTGTTTTAATAATGTAGGTATGTTCCTAACGTCAAAGAGTCAATTTGCACTTTATTACCGCTATACAAAGTTCTAATACAATCATATCTATCAAAGCAGTGTGCGTGATTTTCCCATACAAAATGTTCATGGGTTTGTAACTGTCATTTAATTTTCACCCTGTCGATATGGTAAACTCTTCCCTCAAATTAAAGAACGTATTTAAATAAATGTTTCGAATCGAAAACATATATCCACAATATTCAATTGATGGCGTATTTTAGATTTTAAAGATGTAAAATATTGACAGCAGTGAAAATGGATTGACATTTTAATTGTTTGTAATAGTTTATGCATGCGTTCAGAAATTTATTTTATATAAACTAAGGAGAATATATCAAGCTACATTAATATAGGACAATGAAATCTGGGGGCACGGCAGTGCCCCCTCCAAGTCGAGCTAAAAAGCGGCACAGCCGTACTATCCTTTTCTCGAAGCAATTCAGACCATTTTCAACCCCCCATAACTTCGTTGTGGTTAAAGCAAGAAGCCTGAATTTTCAGTTACTAATTAGGCATTGTGTAAACACGATACATTTAAAATTTCATTCAATTTGAACCAGTAGTTTAAGAATTATAACTTGTCAAACTTTCGCAATTTTGTCAGTCACTGACTGACTGACCGATCATCAAAAGTCTAAGGCACTTCTAGCAGGCATAGAACCTTCAAATTTAGAATATAATTAGTGTTTAGTATCTAAAGTAAGGAAAAATTCAAACATTTCATAATTTCTGTCTAGTTTTCTAGATACACCAACTGCGTGAATAACTTTGTAATCTCATATAAATGTATAGAATTACAAAGACACATTTGCAGTTAATGATTCGTTGTACCCGTATATAATGGAATAATAGTTGTAGATTGGTATCTATATATACTATATATGAGGCATAACAGGAGGGGGGTATAAAGAGGGAAAGGGTGTATTCAGCCCATTAAACTGTACAACATTCCTCTAGAAAAACATGACAAAGATAACCTTGCAAATAAATAGACTAAATAGCTCGAAAACAATCACCATGAAAGATAGAACACTAATAATCAAATCCGCTATAATTGTGATAAATTGATACCTACAAAAATAAGAAAAAACCATAAGAGAGAGGGCTTTAAGAAAAATCATTATATATATTCTAGAAATAAAAAGTACCGAAAAGGAATAAAGTAGGACTCTACAAAAAGACGTGAGATCCCATCAAAAACATCCTGTAAAAAAATTCCAAGTCTCGCAGCTCAGTTTATCTACCGCAAAAAGTTGTGAGATCCATGTAATACCAAGTCGATTAATTTATTTAGTCCTTGATTAAGGGACGTTCTGTATAAAGTTATTACGTAAGTTATTATCATATCAATATTAAAAATTCTTTACGTTTTAAATAAATAGATCGACTTGGCCAGTAGCATTATGCATAAATTGTACGATACATTATGTTTTCATGCGATGGCCAAGTCGATCTATTTATTTACAACGTAAAGAATTTATTAGAAGAGCATAGCCCGCTCCATGGCTCGTTGAGTGACTTTGAGCCTTTTAATGAGGCACACAGTGAGAGGCCACGTCTCGGTGCCGTATGTCATCACTGGTAACACACAACTATCGAAGACTTTCGATTTTAGGCACTGAGGTATTTTGGACGAGAAGACGTCGCGAAGTTTCCCGAACGCTGCCCAACCGAGTTGGATTCGCCGATTGACCTCTCTCTCGAAGTTGGACCTGCCTAACCGGACCACTTGTCCTAAATAGACATATTCGTCTACAATTTCGAGAGTCGAGCCCCCAACTCCAATGGGGGTGGGCACAACATGGATATTCGACATGATCTTCGTTTTATCCATGTTCATTTTAAGACCCACCTGTTGGGAAACTCGATTAAGGTCTTCGAGCATAGTGCTAAGGTCTTCCGGCGATTCTGCCAAGACTACAATATCGTCGGCAAATCGAAGGTGAGTAATATACTCGCCGTTGATGTTGATGCCGAATCCTTTCCACTGCAAGAGCTTGAAGGCATTTTCCAGCGCGGCAGTGAACAGTTTCGGAGATATGACATCTCCCTGTCTCACGCCTCTCTGTAGTGGAATAGCCTTCGTGCTCTGATCCTGTACTCAGACCGACATGGTGGCGTTGTTGTATATACACCTCAACACTTCGATGTACCGATAGTCTATGTGGCACCGCTGAAGAGACTGTAGCACAGCCCAGGTCTCGATCGAATCAAAGGCTTTCTCATAGTCCACAAACGCTAAACAAAGCGGCAAGTTATACTCCTCGGTTTTTTATATAACCTGCCGTAGCGTATGAATATGGTCTATGGTACTAAAGCCTTTTCGGAAACCGGCTTGTTCGGGAGGCTGGAAGTCATCAAACCTGCCTTCGAGACGATTTGTGATGACCCTTGAAAACAACTTATAGACATGGCTCAGGAGCGAGATGGGCCTGTAGTCTTCGGCAAAGTGTTATCACCTTTTTTGAAGAACAGTACCACCACGCTCCTGCTCCATGCCTCCGGCGTTGAGCCCTCGAGGAGAACGGAATTGAAGAGCCTCTGAAGGACTTTCAGTACCGGCGTTCCGCCCGCTTTCAGAAGCTCTGAAGTGATTCCGTCCTCACCCGGCGCCTTGTTGTTTTTAAGTTGTTTGAGGGCCATTTCAATCTCAAACAGGCTGATGTCCGGGATATCATCGCTATTATATTTTAAAATATACGATAGTTAATTCCTGAAAGTTAGTGCTCATTCTAATACCTACACTTATAACCACCAAAGTGGTGACCCCGAATCAAAAAGAGTGATTTGAGTGTAGTGTGTTAAAGTTTAATAGTAGTACGCGAGTTTTCCGTGGAAGAGACATTGTTTTTGAGTAAAACATAGAAAAAGTGAGCAGTATAATGAACACCGGAAGCGTTAGCGAACAATCTGCCCCGGAGGCTGCGTCGTGTTCTCCACACATACCAGAGTGCAAATCGAATGATTTAGAAGTTTGGTTCGCCATGGTAGAAGCTGCGTTTGCTGCCGCCCGCATAAACTCGGAGAAATCAAAATACGCACTGATAATTCAGAAGATACCGACAGAAATCGTAGCCACAATGCGTGATGTCATCTTAAGCCCGCCCGACGACGCTCCGTATACAACGTTCAAGGCGATTTTGATAAAGCGTTGTGGTACATCGGAGAGTCAGCGAACACGTCAGCTGCTGGAACGCGAGGACCTGGGTGATGATAAGCTGTCACAGTTTCTTCGACGTCTACGAAACCTAGCTGGTGAGAATATGTCGGAATCTACTGTCCGTACACTTTGGCAAGGACGATTGCCAACGGTCTTACAGCCCATCCTAGCAATTGTTAAGGACCAACCGTTGGAGAAAGCTGCGGAAGTTGCAGATGCAGCATTAGAATACTTGACAATGTGTTCAGCTATTACAGAGGCCGGAATTCGTCCTACTTCCACCAAACAAGAGGAATCGGTATCGGAAGACATGAAAAAGATGTACGTTAGTTTAAAAGACGAGATAGCTTTGCTACGTCGCGAAATCAACGATCCCACTTCACGTGCGCGAGTACG
The DNA here is from genome assembly GCA_009982885.2 of Hyles vespertilio. Lineage (NCBI taxonomy): Eukaryota > Metazoa > Arthropoda > Insecta > Lepidoptera > Sphingidae > Hyles > Hyles vespertilio. Next base: position 723,917 of record CM042817.1, read on the forward strand.
AGATAGGAACAGATCACGATCTCACTCACGTTCCAGAAGCCGCGGTCCACGGCCACGTGATTTATGCTGGTATCACTGGCGATTTGATACAAAGGCAACAAAATGTGTTCCACCATGCAGCAAGGCTACGGGAAACGCTCCGGGCAGTCGTGATGACGGCAAACGACTCCTGCCCTAAGAAATCACGCCGTTTATTCGTCTGTGATCGAGCCAGCAAAATCCAATTCCTCGTGGACACCGGAGCTGACATCTGCGTGTTTCCCCGTCATCGTATCCAAGGCCCGCATAAAAAGTCCAACTACGAGCATTCTGCGGCCAACGGGACAGTGATCGCTACATACGGAATTGCTAATTTAACGTTGGACCTTGGCCTAAGGCGAGATTTTACTTGGAGGTTCATAATAGCTGATGTCTCCAAGCCAATCTTAGGTGCTGATTTTTTGGCATATTATGGAATCCTACCAGATCTGCAACGTAGACGTTTGATAGACTCCTCCACCCTGCTTACCTACAAGGCGGAGATAACAGAGTGTCAGGAACCAAGCATCAAAGTCATTAATGGCTCATCACCATACCATGAGCTTCTGCAGGAGTTCCCAGATATTATTCGTCCGGATGGCGCACCCAAAACAGTAAGCCACAGCACAAAACACCACATCATTACGACTCCAGGCCCACCAGTTGCGCACAAACCCCGTCGTCTTGCTCCAGACAAGTTGGCCGCTGCTAAAAGAGAATTCGAGGCGATGTTGCGACTACGATTGTGTCGGCAATCAAAAAGTCCATGGGCTTCTCCACTACACATGGTTCCCAAGAAAGGAGATGAGTGGAGACCATGTGGAGACTATCGGGCACTCAATAGTCGGACAGAACCCGATAAATACCCGGTACGACACATCCAGGACTTTGCACAAGCACTGCACGGGAAGAACATTTTCTCCACTCTTGACTTAGTAAGAGCATTCCATCAAATACCAGTCGCAGAGGAAGACATACCTAAGACAGCCATCATTACTCCATTCGGACTCTTCGAATTTATGTACATGACTTTTGGATTACGTAACGCAGCCCAAACCTTCCAGCGCTTCATGGACGAAGTGCTACTGGGATTGGACTTTTGTTACGTGTACATTGATGATATTTTAATTGCATCGTCATCACATGAAGAACACCTCAAGCATTTGAAAATTGTCTTTAATCGAGTTACGTTACGGCGATCGGGAATAGGGTTTTTAAAATGAATAATTTATTTAATATTAACTAATACAATGTTTATTCCCGAAAGGTTTATACAAGACTAAAATTAAATGAATATAAAATCAATCGATACAAATGATAGGTATTCCATAGTCAGCGGAATTGGTTGCTGTCGTTGCTGATGTCGCGTTCTTGTCAGTGTTACGCCTTGCTAACTCCTCCCTCCCCAAGACGGAAGCGAGGGCTGGAGCTTCCGGCAGCGTCCTCGCTGCTCCTAGTGTCCGCCGGTGGTCGTGAAGTTCGCCATTTATACAGCTTCCAACTAATTGTGCCTCCTAACAGGATGTAGAGTAGTAGCGTGCTCCAGCTCGGTATTGCCATCATGGTTGCCCAGCTGTTGTCTTCATTGTGGAGGGTGATGTCATTCGCCGTATTAATAAGTTCGTGGATGCTATCGAGCTCAATATCTTCTAAGTGCAGCTCGTACTTGATGGACTCTTCGGCTATTTGGGTTTTCATTGGCAGGGGAACGATTTCGTCGAAAGTCTTTGTCTTAGAGTATGTCCGTAAGGTTTCGTTGAGAAGATGTACTTGGCAGTCATCTGTGAGCGTCGTAATGTGGACTCCTCTAATATTTTTGTATTCAATTTTCTTGCCGCATTGCGCTTTAATGACTTCATCTTCGAGCAATATCACCAGCCAGCTGTTTTGTCTGATCTTTTGTATTTTCCCTCTGGCGAGATTCATTTTGGCATATGTGCAGTTGGGTCTTTGATGTTGAATTAATGATGTAATGCAGTCTTCCGCAGCATCCATTCGCTGGACTTCCAATGTTGTGCAGAACTGGGTGTCTTCAGTGATCGCTTGGCAGCTTTCCTTCATATAGGCATACTCGTCGCTTCCAAGTGCGAGGTATTTGGACTTTGGAATAATCGTAAGAAAATTTGGGTCTGGGATGGAATAAAGGTGTATTAGGTCGTATGTTTTGGTATCAATAGAAGGGATTTCCAAGATAAAGTTTATTGAATGTGTAGTACTATATGCTTTCACGCGTACAGCCTTTTCTATTATATGAATGTTTGAAATGTCTATATCTGCTACTAGTTTAATTGAGTACATATTACGCATAATTACGAGCTCTTCAAGGAGGTTATGTGGGCTTATCACACTAGGATGCAAGGTTCCTAATTGGGCGAACGTTATCGCGTCTTCCAACATCATCAGCTTATCTAATAATATTTGTAAACTAAGGTTTATTTGTATATAAAACTCTAAGAAATGTAAACTATCTAAAATGTATCTACGACTCCGTTAGAGTAGCGTGTAATATTCTCAAGTGATTTGGCAAGGGTTTTCTGGTTATCGTCTAATTTGCTAATTTGGTTACTAAATTCTTTAATTGTACTTTCTGCTGGGATGAGAGACTTTCGTTGTGTTCTTTCCACATTATTAAATTTACCTTTTACCTCCGTTATTTCTCTCTCAAATCTAACAGCATCATTTTGGTCTAAGTTGCCTGTTATTGCTTTTATTACTGATCCTAATCCATCTATAATTCCGCGTTTGACTCTAACGGGTGGGCTTAAAAACGCTAGTTTCTTATGTATTAAATTAATGCTATATTTTATCTGGTCATAGTGAGACTTATACTTATTAGTTGCTGTAGTAGAATTCTCGACTAATTTTGCGCTTAAGAATAAAGACGTTAATTTGTTTGTTGCCAGCTGCAAATTGGTTAAGTTATACACGCAAGCTAGGTTGAAATATTCCGTTTGCCTTAGCAATTGGCCCTGCTTAAGAAGGAGAACTCCATTGTGTCTGTTTACGGGTTGGAAGGTAACGGTGGCGGATGTGCAGAGCATGATGGCTCCTGCGACGAAGGTCCTGGAACAAGATGAGGCCTACGTAACAGTTTGAAGTGGACCCGAATAGATTTCGAATTTGGGTGATTGCCTATGATCTCTGCAATGTTATTAGGATGAAGATGAATAATCTTATATGGTCCCTTAAATACCGGTTTGGTCTTGTCGTTCCGTGCTGTCTTCGCCACCTGTTTATAGACGGTTTCACCTACCTTAAAACTAACTTCTTCAGCATCCTTGTTACGCTTTGCTATAACCTGTTCCATATTCGTTGACATATGTGCAGTGACACATTCCTGCACTGCTTCGGCGTTTGCTCGATGTTTTAGCACATAGTCTTGATAGAATTCCCTTGTATAGTACATTTCCAGTGGATTTCTAGATGCTGTGTGTCCGAATAAGAGCTCATGTGGTGTGTATCCTGTGACAGAGTGTATGGCGTTGTTGTACGCTATAATGGAATATTTCATGATTGATTGTATAGGGTCGTCTTTGTTTGTTGAGTTGCTTATAAGTTTCCTGAATACCACGGTGAGCAGTTTTGCCCTGATGGTGTTTTTTAATAAGCTCTTGTTGTTCGGCTTTATTTTCTACTATGGTGACGCGGGAGGTGCATTTAATCAACTTGGGACCTCTATCGTTAAATACTGTAGTGTATACTCTAGAGAAAGCTAAATACAAGCTTTCATCATGAAAGAAACAATGGAATGTACGGTCAGCTATCGTATGTTCCTTAAGGAATTTAATAATTTCTGTTTCGGTATTATTTACTGGTATGAACACATCCTTGATTACCGTTCTCGAATTTGTTGATCTATCGTCTACCCTGTAGGATGTGCCTGGTGTGGATCTTATATGAAACTGTTTTAATTGCCTGTCTATTGCATCGGCTACTATTGGGATTCCGTTGTTTTCATTATCGGGTTGTGTATGGTTTGTGGGTACTAAGTCATCTGGATGGCTTGCGGCTATGCTCATGCTATCTGATTCTGTTCCTACTTGGGATTCTGGTGCGACGTTGTAATCAGAGCGTGTTACAGTTTCCGCTTCCCTACGTGCGTTTTCGAAGATTCTGTTAATAATTTCATCATCTTCGCTATCGTCTAAGTTGACCGCGAGGGACTCTATGCTTTTGTGAAAAATTTTTGCTCGTGATAAAGCATCGGCATTTGTGTTCTGGCGTCCCTTTTTGTATACGACCTGATAGTCGTATTCGGCTAGCTTAAGTCGCCACCTAGTTAATTTGGAATTCGGATCCTTCATTGACATGAGCCAAGTGAGGGGTCGGTGGTCGGTATATATAGTGAATTTTCTGCCGTAGAGATAGGGGCGGAAGTAATTTATAGCCCATATTATTGCGAGCAACTCCTTCTCTATAGTTGAGTACCGTGTTTCTGTATCGGATAGGGTTCTAGACGCGTATGCTACCGGCTTATCTGATCCTACTTTGCCTTGGGATAGAACCGCGCCTAAAGCTATGTCTGACGCATCAGTTGTTAGGATAAACGTGTCGTCAAAGTTGGGATACTGCAGGATAGGGGCATTCGTTAAAATTTGTTTACACTTATTGAACGCTTCTAGGAACTCTGGGGAGTGAATTACTTTATTGTTTTTCTTAAGGCAAAGTGTTAGAGGCTTGGTAAGTTTCGCGAAATCTTTGATAAATTTCCTGTAATATCCTACGAGTCCTAAAAATGACTTAATTTCTTTTTGCGATTTTGGTAGGGGAAAGTTTAAAACGGCTTTTATTTTATCTTGGTTGGGTTTAAGTCCTTTATCGGTTAATTCATGGCCTAAAAATGTGACATGTTTTTGCAAGAACTTGGATTTCTCCAACTGAACTTTCAGATTGTGTGTTTGAAAGCGCTCGAATACTTGTTTTAATTTATCTACATGTTCTTGTAAGGATGTAGAAATTATTATTACATCGTCTAGGCACGTGTAAACGTTATCGATTCCTCGCAAAATGTGGTCCATGAGGCGCTGAAAAGTACTTGGAGCATTTTTCAAGCCAAAGGGCATGCGTAGAAACTCGTAATGGCCTCTTTCAGTGGTAAATGCAGTTTTTTCAATGTCTTTAGGGTGCATTTCCACCAGGTGGTATCCGCTAGCGAGGTCTAGGGTCGTGAAGTATTGAGCGCGGCCCAACCTATCAAGTATATCATGGATGTTAGGGAGTGGGTACTTGTCCTCGATTATTCGATCGTTTAATCTCCTATAATCTATAACAAGTCTCCATTTAATTTTTCCGTTACAATCAGGTTTTTTAGGGACTATATGCACAGGACATGACCAAGGAGAAATGCTTTCTCGAATGATTCCCTGTTTCAAGAGATTATCTACCTGACTCTGAATTTCCCTACGTTGTTGCGGGGCTTGTCTATAGCTTCTAACAAATACCGGTGTTTCGTCTGTTAGTCGTAGTTCGTGTTTGACAGTGTGTGTGAATGTTAGGGGTAGCTTCTCTGAGTAAAATATATTCCTATAATTGTAACAAAGTCTCTGTATTTCGCGTTTTTCTTCCTCGTTCATGTGAGAGGTGTCAATTTTTTTTAAATTTTCGCGAAGTTCACTATCCACCTCGCTGTGGGTTTGGATCGCGTTTAGCTTGTAAGTGTTGTGGCTATCTGTATAACTTGAGAAGTGTTCTAAGCGAATTGGGGGTTTCATTGGAACGTATTTCTTACTGTCGCTGTAATTTATGACAGAGGTCCTAAAGGTACCGTTCTTTACACTGACTATCGCTGCGGGTGATCTTACGTTATCAGTCCAAAAAAAATCATCGTGTAAATACTGACCATCTTGATAGTGTGTTTTGACCGTAATTAATCTTTCGCAACTGGGTTCAAGTTTGAGTTTCTGAGAAGGGTAATTAAAATAGATGGGTATATCTGCTGCAAGCGTATGTAGTACATTATTATTTAAATCTATGTTACTTTTTAGTCTGCGCAGGATATCGCAACCGATAAGTCCCTTATATTTAGAGTCAAAGTCGAATATTAAAAATCGGTGTGTTAAGTTCCTATTGAAAACCGATGGTAATGGTAAGTAGACTACATAGTTATGGTGATAAATACCATGTGCTGTTGATATTTGGAAGGGTTCGTGAACTACGTCACGTTCAAAAATACTTCCCTTAATAACGTCGGGCGAGATGGCGGAGTGGCTTGCACCTGTGTCGATTAAAAATTTACCTTTGTATTCCGGAAGCTCGATGTATGGAAGATGTTTCTTTGTCGTGTAAATTATTTCTATCAGCTCCGGTCGTCTTGGTTCTCCTCCAAGGAAAAATCCTCATTTGCGGCAGCCTGCTCGTTCCCTTCGTCAATTTCGAAGTCATTTTCGGTATGTGATAAATTATTGTAGTACTCACCCTCTTCGGAGTAATGAGGCGGGAAATTACTTGGCGTATAGAACAATTGTTCGGCTGCAAATTGCGGTTTCGCTGGTTTGTCTACAGATCTCATGGTGACATCAGATACTATCTGTGGGGAATTTACCTGCGGTCTCGGTATATTCGGCTGGGCTTTAAAATTAGTATTTCTGGTGTTGCCTGAGCCAGTTGTTCTATAATTACCTGATGCTGAGCGGTTCTTCCAGGGTAGTGATGGTTGCGCCCATGCTTGTCGTTGATCCGGAGTAAAACTGTTAGGTTGAGGACCTACATTATACGAGGGTTGCATTGGGCGGGGAACTATATTTAGTTGCGGCAAATGATTTCTATTATTATGGTTATCATAGGAGTTTACGCTAAGATTCTGTCTAGGCAATTCCTTATTCCTAGTCTGTGAAGTGGACGGCATATTATTATTATTGACAAGACGATTGTACGCAAGCCTAGTCTCCTCTTGCCTAGCGGTTGTAATAGCAAGATCTAGTGTCTCTGGTTTGGCTATTCTAACGCCCAGGGATACATGGAAATCAAGCTGGTTAATATATTGTTCTATTACCATCTTTTCATAATAGCTTTTATTACTATGCTCGCCAACTGAATAAAGGGTATCTAGTAATTCGCGCAACCGTTTCCCAAAGGTTTCAGCGTCTTCTTGTTTAGCGCGACGCGTCCGAGTGAGTTCTTGCATGACTTGAATCTCGTTGCGAGGCTCGCGGAGTCGCCTTATCAGGGCTCCTTTGATCGCTTCCCATGTATCGAGCCTTTCCTCATACGCGAGCGCATCAATGGCGGTTTTACTGAGCCTACTTTTAACTAAACATATTAGCGCGGGATGTTCGCGGTCGTCGGGTGCTAATAGCCCAAGGATATTTTCAACTTCTCTAATATAAAAATTTAATAATTTCGCATTTCCATCGAATTTCGGCATTAAATCCGCAATCAATTTGAAGCTGGCATCGCAATCTTTAATTGACATATTTATGGTTTTACTTTCACGTACTTAGCTCAATAAAATGTTAAACAATAAATTCCTAAGACACGGAATTTGTAAATCGATACCTAATAGCGCGATGAGTCACTGAGGCGCCGCGCCGTATGATATGTGGAGTGTCTGCCGCGATTCTAGCTAACTGACAAACGCACTTGTTTATTACTATACTGTTAATCTTTACGTTTATGGGATTTGTATGTGAATTGTCTATCGCGATACTAGCATATAGATAAACACAAACATTAAATAAAAATAAAATAATAATAGGAAAATAGGACAGGAAATAGAGCAGGAACACTTGGCAATAGCGAGAGTACTCACCCCAGCTACTAGCTGCATCTCTTGACGAGTCTTGTGTACCGATGATCCTCGATCGCACGTCGTAGGTTCTTCAGGATCGCGAGGGGACGATTTGAGAACCGTCACTCCGTATCGTACAACGCGTAGTTTTCGTACCGAAGTGTCGCGATCCTACCGACTGCGCCAGTTACGTTACGGCGATCGGGAATAGGGTTTTTAAAAATGAATAATTTATTTAATATTATTTATACAAGACTAAAATTAAATGAATATAAAATCAATCGATACAAATGATAGGTATTCCATAGTCAGCGGAATTGGTTGCTGTCGTTGCTGATGTCGCGTTCTTGTCGGTGTTACGCCTTGCTAACTATCGTCTTAAGAAATATGGAGTAGTCATCAACCCCAGCAAGTGCATCTTTGGTCAGAAAGAAGTTCGTTTCCTGGGATATATGGTAAATGCAACTGGTACTCGACCATTTCCAGACAGAGTTGTCGATATCTGTCTGTCTATCTGTATCAGCCCATATACGTCCCACTGCAGGGCACGGGCCTACTCTACAATCGAGAGTACGATTGAGTGATTCATGTTGTCGATATACAACAGTTTAAATTACCAGACACAGTCAAAAAGTTACGTGGATTTCTCGGTATGATTAATTTCTACCGTAGGTTCATACCAGGTGCAGCCGCAACTCAAGCACCGCTTAACGACCTACTCCAGGGGAACCTTAAAGGAAATGCCCCTGTGCCCTGGACACCAGCTACTACAAAGGCTTTCGACGCGTGCCAGGAGAGTCTCGCGGAGGCCACCTTACTTGCTCATCCTCAGCCCGACGCACAGTTAGCATTAATGTGTGATGCATCGGACTACGCCGTCGGCGCAGCGCTGCAGCAGTTTGTGCATAATCATTGGCAACCGCTGGGCTTCTTCTCAAAGAAATTGAGCCCCACCCAGCAGAAATATGCAGCTTATGACCGCGAACTCCTAGCTATATATCTTGCTGTTAAACACTTCAGACACATGATAGAAGCGAGAAAGTTCACTATTTATACTGATCATAAGCCCATTACCTTCGCATTTCGGAAGAATCAGACCAATGCTCACCACGCCAATTTCGACACCTAGATTTCATCAGCCAGTTTTCAACGGATATTCGTCACATTGCTGGAAAAGATAACCCTGTCGCTGATGCATTGTCTCGCGTAGAAGAGCTCGAAAAAACTCTAGACTTCAAGGTACTCGCTGACTCGCAGGCGGACGACGAAGAACTTCGAAAATTCCTAAAAGAAAATACGTCTTTGCAATTGAAACGTATACTGATTCCAGGCACGGATATCCCCGTAACCTGTGACGTATCAACGCAAGTTGTTCGACCATTCATCACCACGCCGTTTAGGAGAATTGCATTCAACACCGTCCATCGACTTTCGCATCCCGGAATCAATGCTACGGTCAAATTTATGACCCAGCGTTATATTTGGCCGTCAATAAACTCCGATTGCAGAAAATGGGCTCGCAGCTGCATCGATTGTCAACGTGCGAAGATCTCCAGACATGTTTCTGCCCCTGTTGGATCATTTGCTCCACCGACATCCAGATTTGAGCATATCCATATAGACATAATCGTAATGTCTATATATATAACCTTATAGGTACTGTCTCACAATGATAGATCGTTTCACTCGTTGGCCAGAAGCAATACCACTCCAAGAACAGGAAGCAACAACGGTGGCTAAAGCATTCTACAACCATTGGATCTCACGCTTTGGCACACCATTAAGGATCACATCTGACCGTGGTAGACAGTTCGAGTCGCACCTATTCAAGCACCTCAATCAACTGGCAGGCACGACGCATTTCAAGACTACGGCTTATCATCCGGCGTCCAACGGTATGGTGGAACGTTTTCATCATCAGCTGAAGGCGGCTATAAAATGTCATCAGGATACACGGTGGACTGAAATTCTCCCTACCGTGCTGCTGGGCATCCGAGCTGCTTGGAAGGAAGATTTAGAGGCTACGGTCGCCGAGATGGTATATGGTCAGCCACTGCGGATTCCAGGAGAGTTTTTGGTGCAACAGACGACAATCACCAATAGCAATAGTGCAACGGACTTTGTGAAACAACTACGGCAACACTTTCAAAAGCTGCGACCGACTTCAGTATCTCGGCATGGCGAGAAAAGAACTTTCATTTTTAAAGACCTCAGCACCACTGACCAAGTCTTCGTGCGCCGCGAGGGTCCAAAAGTGCCCCTGCAGAGTCCTTACGAGGGCCCTTTTAAGGTTGTCATGCGCGGGGAGAAGACGTTTGTTGTTAACGTCCGCGGTCGTGACGTTACAATTTCCATTGACCGTCTTAAACCAGCCTATGTGTTAGCTGACCCTGAAAACACTTCAGCTGACGACGAACATCAAGCACCAAGGCAACGGACAACTCAAGACACTGAAGATGTACATCGCGAAACAGATGCACACCAGCGAACAAGGTCCGGAAGGCGTGTCCGCTTCCCGGACTATTTCCAAAGTGCATCTCCATCGCTCTGCAGGCACTGACTCACATCGACACCAACACTAGAAGTGAGGCAGATTGGTCCGTAAGACCTTACTCTGCCTACCACTCGTATAGCCAGTAGACAAATAAGTATGAAGCGTCGCACGCCGGCCTTGTTTCGTGCTCGTCTGTATTAATTACCGTTGATTAAGTAGGTAATGACCGCGTTTGGGAACTTTTTGCAGTTGCCAAGAGCAACCAAGCTCCATTCTCCCTCGGCAACACTGTCGGCATTGGGAAGCTCAGTGCTACGTGATTGCGGGTGCATCACCACGCCATCACTTTAGAGTTGCTTGTCTGGTAAATTCAGTTAGCAGTACATGCGTCATGCGTCACGACTCCCGAGCCGAAAGTTTGCGATAGTAACGGCTGAAGGCGGCGACCGGCGACGTACAATGGCAGCGGAGAGGCGTGGGTGGAGACTGCAGGGTGTACTGTATACTGTGTGGAACAGCGCCCGCCGCGCGAAACAATGCACACGTGATGGAAACACGATCCGCACCAGCACCACGCACTACTTGTCTCGCACCAAACACAACGTCATTGACTGCAATCCACTTATTATTCATGCTAAACCCAAATTTCCATAGTATATGCTTACTCAAACGATGCATACACCTTATTACTAAATTATCGTACTAATAATATCATACACATTAATAATAGTATCTGTATCAGCCCATATACGTCCCACTGCAGGGCACGGGCCTCCTCTACAACCGCCAGTATGATTGAGAGTGGTTACATTGTTGTAATACCTCAATGTAGTACACATTACTTATTTACCTTTTTGAACAATAACGGAAGTATTATCATTTGTCACCATACAAAATTCGTGGAATACTTTAAATCTTGCAGTTTCCACCTATTTCACCCTTTAATATTGATGGTAAACTGACTTTCAATAAGCGCTATTTAAATGCCTACATTACTTTTAAACGATTTATATCTCATTTCACACTCCATAGTTATTCTTATTCACACTTATTATTTTCTACACCTCTTCAACTCTGAGAGTCCTTGATTAATCAAATATGTTAAATAGCTTCTTCACTGGATGCAATGCTTACTCAAAATTGTGACAGCTGCAATCCGTACCTTATCTACGTAAAAACTATTTACAAAAATATTGTTTCACTTCTTATGGTTCGTAGTTATACACATTTCACAACCCAATACCTCACCATTTCTATTGCTTATACAAGAGACATTATCTCTTACTTACATCATATCTGTTATCATAAAATAATTATTTGTGGTACACTCACGACCTTACCTTAGTGATATTATATAAATGCGAGTTACCATTTATGATCTACATAATCATACCGAGCTCACCTTTGCGCACAACGATGTTCGTTTACAGTCACAGTTCTTCGAGAATCACAAACTTATTCGGTTTACTTTATATGAAAGAGTGTTTGCGTCGGCATGAAGTGCGCCCGAGCATGCCGACTTCGTTCCCCGGCGTCCCACTTGTACAGAAACCAGGTGGCCGAGGCCGGCGTGCCGCGACCTCGCACTCGACGCGTAGATGTTCTCAAAACAAATTACGCACGACCTAATTTAATTACACCTATACAAAAATTCACAGTACACAACGGATTCCTCAGTTGCGTGACCACCGCTCACTGCAAAAACTGAAAGCAGTGATCAGAACGCGGCGGTATCACGGTAGATCAGCGCCGGGCGGGATCACAAAGCGGCGACGAGTGGAGCCGGCGCGGCGTCGAGCTCCGCTAATCGAGTCGTTATTTTTTCACGAGAAATCTGTATGTTTTGGTGTGACCGCGTTCCGGTGGCGAGGTGCCAGCAATAACATCTCCCCCCACCGGCGCGCCATGCTGAGCGCCGCCCACGTCCGCCGGCGCTCCTTGCGCGAGCGAGTCCGGCCTGCGCCGGGGCACGCAGCACCAGCGCCACTGCTCACGAGCCACGACCCCCACCTGCTCCCATCGCACGCACGCGACGCAGTACGCTGCAGTCGGCTACTCGTCACAATCGTCTACAGACACGCTCCTCCACCAGGCACTATGTTACTATCGTCTTACCACGGAACAATGTTTCTCAACAATCTACATGTACCTATTAACATAATAGTTATAATTCCCAATTCCCGCCAGTTTATGAATGTGTGTAGCAACCATTTCTCATTAAGTCGTGTTTAGTTAGTTATGAGTTTTATGCATGGCGCAGTCAAGAAGACGTTCCGTGTAAGCTAGTATAAATAAAACAATCCATAGCAAACTCAAAGCAAACTGAAGTTCAATTATACTACCAGGCAGTTTTATTTCTCAAACTTGAAAAATGTTAGTGTGAACTTGTGTACATATAGTTAAATACCATATCATTCCGTAAACAGGAGCAGCCCCACCACTTGTATTTATTGAACGACTTCCAACATGTGACATATCAACCACCTAAGTTCAAGAGTTCGTCCATTAACATTTTTGTGTGATGACTGAGGGAACAGAAAATTCTAAAACAAAGAAGAAAAATAAAATAATTAAATTATGATGTCACCAATAGCTACCAATAGCTATAATATTGTGCAGTATACGTAGAACAATTTTAGTTGATGAAACTTTTTTATCTCAACTTAAACGAATAAGGTTAATTGTTGTCTGAAGTTGATTTTAATTTGAGACTTTTTGCCACATCTCGTAGCTCGAAATTCAAATGTATAAGTATAAGCAACCTGGGCAACTCTTAGCGTGTGATTTTGTTCCGGACCCTATATCTAGTTTATACTCACAGATATATACTTGATGGAAGCCTGATGATAAGCGATACGACCGCTCATGGACAGTAGCAAAACCAAACAACACCATGAATTACAAAGCAATTGTATGTCACTACGCTCAAAATCCTGAGACATACGAACAAATCAGTGCTTTTACACTGCTGCTTGGTGGGAGAAATAGATATTGCGGATATACCTACCCAGAGGGCCTCTTACGTATGAGAGACCCAAGGAACTTATTCTCTAGTATTGGAGGGACCTACCACCAGTATCTATGAATTATGAATTTTTTACTGATACAGGGATAAAATGAGTTCCAAGACCTCGAATTAATAATAAATAAATTGAAATAAATACACCCAACAATCGCATATATAGCTTACACCATAGATGTAGTATACTAAATCTATGGTTTACACTAAGATCGAGTCGTGTGAGGTGGTTATCAAAACCTATCAGAGACTTTTTGGTCTCACATGCCCCCAGAGTCGAAACAAATATCTGTGGATCACACAAATATTTGTTCAGTGCGGGGAGTGAACACGCGGCTACACGTTTAACAACCTGCATCTATCCAACTGCGCCACGGGGCTGTCAATAATATCTAGAAAGTTATGTATATTGATTTACATTAGTACGAATAGACAAAAATAATAACCAAATTCCGAACAGTGTTCTAGACGTAGGCTAGATCAATAAACATCCTTGCTATGGTATGCCCGTAACAATTATAGGCTGTGAGGCTCACACCTTTGCCTTTAGATTATGATTACCTACGAAAAACAGATATAGAGCCACAAAACTTATCTGGCCCGGTGGCCAAAAGTGGAAACAACAACGTCATTTGAAATGTCAGTCTATCTGCCAGTCGCTGACATAACTGCCATTGGTTGTTTACTCAATGTATTTATTTTTCCTGTATTATTTAAAACTAGTTAATATGCCGAGAACTTGATAAAGTGACGCTAGGAACGTTAGACTTCAGGTATTACATTTTATGAACGAAGAAAAGCATCTAGACACCAATAATACCCTTCGAAAAATTGTTTTCACGCGAAGTTGCCGCCAAAGGTTTGTGTTGTCAGCTTTTCAAAATAAATTCCACATAATCAGAATTTTGTACGTACTAGTACAATACATGTAAGTACATATCATAAACTAGAAAGTGTTTACAATATAGGTACTTAATATTTCCATAAATTAAGTTCCTAATAACAAGTTTCTACAAACGAATCGTAAATAACAAAGGTACAGAAAACCTATTGATATAGACCTAAACATTTCTCAAATGTAACAAATGGAAAAAAAAATGGTTGCCTGTAAAGTCGGTTTTACGGGCGAAGATTTTACGTGACAACGTCTTTTTCTCGGTAGAATATTTATTGATATGAATATAATTAAATTGCACAATAGGAACAAGGAATTGAATGAAAATAAGAATTGCACAAATTTTAACTATAGAAATATATTTTGTTTACTAAAACATTGTACATGTAATGACGAATCTAAGCACTCCATATTTTCACTACAGACACAGCTGACGATACTTTAACCACACGTGTGAACTTGTATTGTGACGCTTTCTTGTTTTTCCAACGCCAAGAACGTTCGAGAAAGACAAAGACAGAGACACAAGCATGCGCCGATTCAATGCGCCTAATTCTCTAGTGCTGCGCGCGCACCGTTACGTTACCGGGCGTTACACTTTTTCATAAGTGACTCCCAGCCGCAACCTAATTTAAGACGTTGTCACGTCAATAAGAAAAATCGTATTTTGCCTGCTCTCGATTGTCGAGCTCGTCAAGACGATTCCTCTGACTCCAAACACGGGGGGTTTACTTTAAGAAATGACGGAGTTATGCCTGGACAAATATTTTAGGGGAGAGAGGGAGGAATTTGGGGATTTGGTTGGGGCCAATCTGTAGAGCTCACCGAGCCGGTTCCAAAGATACCAAACTCGGTGGGTCTACGATCTATATTGGCCGAGATAGGATTGGGGGGGGGTGAGGTAAATTTTCGGGGTGGGGGTAAGGGAGGGGGGGAGGAAGGTTTCGTGGGGAGGCTAACTTAAATTAATTTTTTGGAGGTAAAATATTTTTTTTTGGGGGGGTAATTTTTTGCGTAATTTGGGATTTCTGGCGGGGTCAATTTGTAGCCCTCACCAAGACGGTTCCGAGGATACCAAACTCGGTGGGTCTACGACCTATGTTGGCCGAGATAGGATTGGGGGGTGAGGTAAATTTTCGGGGGTGGGGGGTAGGGGAGGGGGGGGGGTAGGTTTCGTGGGGAGGCTAATAGGCACTATTTCGGAATAAGGGTGGGGAAGGCAGGGGGGGGGCTATGGGACAATTTTGGAAAAAGTGGGTGAAACTGAAAAATAATTCTCTAGTGCTGCGCGCGCACCGTTACGTTACCGGGCGTTACACTTTTTCATAAGTGACTCGCAGCCCCGCCCAGTGGTCAAGGGGCGCCAGAATTCCACCACGGTATCCCCTGCCTGTCGTAAGAGGCGACTAAAAGGGGTCATCGGGGTCGCTAAGCACACAGCGGGGGCTGTCTGCTCACGTCGGGAGTGACCCCGAGATGGGCGGCAGAACGTGTGGCCTCGTGTCTGTCGCGGACGCCCATCTCACCATGGGCGTCCGAAGTAGGGAAAGAGGGGGCATCTGCGCCCTCCCAACATGTGAGGAGCCATATTTGGCAGTGCGCCGGATGACACGGCGAGTTAAATGGGCGCCATTCGCCTGTCCACATCGCCTGTCACCCATAACGCGCGTGATGGCCACCGAGAGGTTTTAGTCGGTATGCCGGCAAAAGATCTTTTTAGATCTCGGTAGGGACCCAGCCTGATAACAGGCTGGAAGGCCGGAGACCCCGACACGCCCCTTCCGATCTCCCCCGAGTGTCGGAAGGAAGGCTAAAGGAGCTTTACTCTCGTTAAAAAAAAAAAAAAAAAAAAAAGTGACTCGCAGCCGCAACCTAATTTAAGACGTTGTCACGTCAAAAAGAAGTATTAAGCTTGGTGGATTGGGTGCATTTTTGTAATTTTTTCGAATACAGACTTCAAATTTGAAAAATTCGTCTCAAGGATGAATACTCTGGATTTTTATTATTTAGATTAAATAGATTATAGTTTACCTTTATTTCGAGTGGCGGGAGAGAAAACGGTTTTAAGAAAGTTATAATATGCTTAGTCTTCTGAATGCAATTTTTGAACGAGTGTGTTTACCCAGCTGTCTAATTTTCCGTCACATCCTATTAATTTGATCCACAAAACACGCGAAGGTAAACCTTTTGAATAGCTGAAATAAAATGGTTTAATTTACCATAAAACCAGGAAATGCAAATTATTATAAGTTGGTATCCCGAAACATAATATAATCCAACTAATTTAAAATCATGTACAAAATGGCGTCCTCTTCGAATAGTATACTGATTGTCATAATAAACAAAGTCAAGATAATTTGGTCGGATAATACTTTTAAAATACGTATTTTTTATGCAAATATAATCCTATTTTTCAATGTATTCTATGAAATACTAATTGCAGATGTTAGTAATAATGAACGTCTACATTTATTTTTACCAATATACTAAATAAAATGCACTTACCAGTGAGAGGTTATATTTTCATATTATCGTTTAGATCGGCTATCACAGCCAATAATAAAGCAGCACACCATACCTTTTGTCTTATAATCAGTTTCAACACTCTTTTACATACATTTTTGACCGCAAATATTCGTAAAATACTCAGTAGTTCAAGTTTATAACAAACCGCACGTCCTATGTGTTTGGGTAACATAAAGTCTTCCCTACAAAATTAAGTGAAACTATGACAAGGACCACAAATTGTGTTTTGTCACTTTCATTTTTTATGGTTTATGCATAAGTCTAAGTGAGATGGACTATATATGTCAAATGCATGTCAAGTCTATTTTGATACTACGTCTATGTGGGAAAAGCATAAGGAAAAGGTTAAAAAAAATTGAAAAATGACAATTAATGACAGTTGACTAATGACTTTTTTGTGTGCTTTTTTGACACTAATGACACGTACGAACAGTGGTCTCGAACCTACCGATTTTTCGGTATTTCTACCGATATGAGCTCTGTTCTACCGAAATACCGAAATATAACGATTTTTCTACGATTTCACAATATATATGGAAATTCTCCCGATTTTTCTACCGATTTCACACTTTCAAGCTGGCAACCCTTTTCATGTATGTTTAATGTTACGGGGAAGCCCTCAATAATATGGAACTAGTGCAGAATGTAAATCATATTTTTTGGGGAATACCCTTGTGTCCTACAATTCGATGTTTTAGGGGGCTTCTCGCTCGGGAATTTACCTGTCTAGTCTATATAAACAGGAATTCGGTTTTATTTTTTCATTAATTTTCTTAACTTTGAAGAGAGAGTACCTAACTTAAAGAGTGCCTACAAAATCAGAAAGTAATTAAGTTATATAAAATGTCTGACGAGGAGCCAAGCACAAGTACGAGTGTAAGAAAAAAAAAATATTTACTATATTATAGAAAAGGTTGGCTGCAAGATAGCCGTAAAGGCGAAAGCTATGCCTATTGTAAGAGTTGTAATAAAGATATCAACATCACATCAGGAAAAGACGCTATAAAGAAACATAGTTCTTCACAAGCACACTCAGTGTCATCAAAGAATATAAAATCACAACCGAAGATATATTCTGTCTAATGAAAGCTGAGAGCACAGCTGAGAGTGATTATTTTTTTTCTTATACTGGCAACAAATACTGTTAGTTATTGTTTACATAACCTCTTCAACAGCAATTTGTGAATATTTTTGTAGTTTTCAGTATTAAACAATGCGTAAAAGAATTAAAAAGGATGTGAAAAAGATGCTTTACGACATGACTAACGATTACGAAGAAATGAAACGTCAAAGAGATTCCGTTTTCAAAGAAAAATCGTGATTTTCGTCAACTATTTCCGAAATTGCATGTAGGTGGTTGTAGTAATGTTGATACTTTTACTGCATTATTTGAATAAAATTAATTTATTACGATAATTTTTTAGGTGTTGCGTGTGTAATGGACAATGCTAGTAACTATGATAAAGCAATTAATTTAATGATGAAGACTGCAGTGACTTATTTCGAGACTTCAGTTGGCGACGAGTTTGTCAATTTTATTTTTGATGATTGATTTATTTGGAATAAATGCATTTATTATATATTTTTTTTATAAGCAGTTTAAGTATCAATTATTAGGATTCCGTATCAAATATGGAAAAACTGTACTCTAATACCTGACTACTCCGTTGTCCAAGATCGGTCTGTCAAGGCATCCTGTAAGGTATTTCCTGTTATACTAGCATCATATGTGGTGTTATAGTACATGTTTATATAAAAATCCGAAAACCCAAATGATGGCGATAATAATACCTGCCTGTCTTTTTGTAAATATTTAGTGAATTTTAGATTCAAGTATAAATTCTATCTAGATAATATTGAAAAATTTTAGAGTTTCTTAACCAAACGAAAAATCGATGCTTAAGAAAAGAAAGTGAATTTAAAAAATGTAATCATTAAGTATCTATCAGATATTTCCAAGTGTACTGTATTATTATAGTTAAGTTCTTTAGTGGCGGCAATCCTAGACCCTATTTTATGGCTTAAATATATTTTCTGTAAGATTTATCCCCACCGATCCTCATTCGGGTAGTTGGATGAAAAAGATAGTCTGCCATCTCTCGTCACGAGCACATCTCGCTCCGAGTCGCATAATTATAATTTTACTCTGTCTGTGAATGTATTAAGTGTTAATTTACAAATATACAATAGTTAGTTCCTGGAAGTGAGTGCTTATTCTAATACCTACACTTATAACCACCAAAAGGTAACACACCATTCCTGAGAAATATCTATTATAGTAACCTAATCCTTAAAACACTTGTTGTCAATACAAATTAGTTTCTGCATCGTCTCCGGCGCTACGGGAAGTTCAGCCCCTTCGCCCTTGCGTAACTAAAGATATGCACCCATGCTCACCTCCGCTGCGGCTCGCACGGTTGCCTATCCTTCGTTACAGCGGGCGGGGGCTGCTCTCCCTCCGCGCCTCCGGCTTTTTATATACACTCTAGGGTCGGTAGCCAAAGACTACGTGAAGTCGGGGTGTCCCGAGTCGGTTTTGGGGCACATTCGACCTAACTGATCCATAAAGTGGGTACACTAATATCCTTCTGAAGATAATGTTTCGGACGTAAAAAAAACAACTAAACATAAGCAGATCAATTCAACCTTTCTAATTTATGGGTCTATCGCAGATGCGAAAACGCGGCAGCGCACCACGTAAAAATTTACCTATTAATCACATTGCCCGATCATCATGTAGCTATATTCATAATGCCCGGGCAATGTGATAAATAGGTGAGTTTAGATTGTAATTAATCACTTGGTCCGATATGGCTCGGCAATATTCATACTGCCCGGGCATTATGAATACTGCCAGCATTAATCACTTGGCCCATAACAGATACATTCGTATCGTATAAAAAACTTCGATCGTCCGAAGTTTCGAACTTCGTTTCGGATGAATATAGTAGGGCCCCAGACCCGGAATAAATATTTGTGGGCCGCACAAATATTTCTCTCGGTGCGGGGATCGAACCCGCGGCCTCTCGTTTCACAGGCGGCGTCTAATCGCCTGCGCCACGGAGGCTGTAAAAAAAATTATTAGTTTAATTATTCTAAAAGTGGTAGTGCCACACTATTGTCAGTCATGACACAGCTAGATTTGGCAGGCTCGTCCGCGGCGGTGCCACTGGCTCACAGGAGGTGACGTTTCTTTCGACGAGTGAGATTGCTGAAAGCCCAATAGCCATCTTCTCATACTTTTCCTTCCAGCTTCCCTACCAAATTGACGAGCTGACAACACATCCATGATCCAAGCGTTATGGATGTTCATTTACTATTAGGTGACGTGCTTACCGGACCAATGCAATAAAATAAAAACATACCTATGGTTAATTATTACTCACTTTTGCAGTAAAGAACATCTAGTTTTCTGCCAGTTTAATGGTATTTAACACTTACCAACCCGTACAAGGCCAGCATGGTGAACCGAGACCTAAATCTATGTCATCAGTAGAGGAGTCCTATGTTCAATAGTTATGGGTTAAGGTTTAACCTTATGTTTTGAAATACTTACTTTACCAGTGATAGCTTTATCGAGTGGACACACTGTGGAGTCTATTTCGGCATATATTTGGAACTGCGGCATGACGCCGCGAGATGAGCCGCCGCCGCACGCTCTGATGGACGCCGGCGTGATCTCACATCTTACTGGTTTAAGAGGGGCAGGATCTTGCTGAAAAACAAAACCAAACATGTAAGAATGTTAATAGTCAATTATAGTATAGTTGTGCATTTGTTTCTTTAAAGGGTGGCAGCAATAGTTTAGCTTATGGTTTTGCGAAATAATCATATGCCAAAGAATTGTGTATTTAAGCTCAACAACTCAACCAGTGGCGGATTTACATATTTGCCGCCAGTAGGCTATTCAAATTTTACCATCCCAAATTTGTCTTCTGTAAATCAAAATCACAAAAATGGCCTGATTTACCTATAATCTGCCGCCCTACGCTTCAGCCTACTCAGCCTATTGGTAAATCTGCCACTGAACTCAACAGAACATTGCTACTTGGGGATTAAACCTAAAATATCTTCATTGAGAACAATCACAATAAACAATAAAATATGCATAATGGTTTCTTAGATTTACGCGAATGTTACACATTGAAATAAGACTATTATTTACGGATTTTATCGCGGATTTAGTTTAATTTTTACATTTTTTGAATTCCCGACGTTTCGATCACTTTACAGCTTTCGTGGCAGTCCGCCCCGTGACGACGAAAGCTGTAAAATGATCGAAACGTCGGGAATTCAAAAAATGTAAAAATTAAACTAAATCCGCGATAAAATCCGTAAATAATAGTCTTATTTCAATAAAATATGCGATATAATATTGTCAAGTACATTAAGAAAAAATTATATGGGGCTTACATGTTTGCATTGTACAAAGAATTGACAACTGGCATAGAGGGGCTTGTTGAGGAATGATCTCTTCATGCTGCACTTCAATGTATACATGATGTTGACAAACACACCATGGTATGTCTCCAACAGTCCAGGGTAACCTGGAGATACGGCTTGACGAGCTCGCAGTGGTATTTCAAAGGGGATCTCAGTGATTCCCACTGGTATTTTGCCTGGTGGAGCTAGTTCTATCACTGTGTTGATCAGGTTCATTGGCTGTGGACACAAATTATATATTTAGTTTATTGAATAACTTATTAAGTAAACTGTCAAGGTATTTGATTTGGCAATGAAATTAAAATACTTTACTGAATCTTTAAAATGTTATACATTATTTATATTCAGTTACTTTTCTCTACCAGGTATATAAGGCTGTCTTTATCAGATAAAAACAGGCGAGAAAATCTAGTATTGCTCTTTTCACAAAAAATTTGGGATACAGTGAGTACTACGGTTGCAGCTTAGCTTTATTCAGAACAGGTCACAAATGATTTACCAATTGAGAAACTATAATATTGGCATAGCCACTGTGGGGCCGTATTGGGTGCTTGCCCCACCCAGGCTTTGACCTGTAAGGTTACTGATCAACTCTAAAAAAAATAAATAATCTAGGTAAAGTTCTAGGCAGGTGAGCAATAAGAAAGTATTTAGGATAATTCAAATTACAACAACAATTATAAGGTGTAACCTTTTTACGGGAAAAAAATACTTGGGGAAGACCTTGGGTACAGTTTGCTAATTACATATGATTTTAGACTGCTGCCCCACCCTGATCCCACGGCTGGCTACGATCATGCTACCAGAACAGATAGAGTACAGGCTTAGGAATGGCAGCTCAATATTCCTGTATAGTCAGTATGCTCAATAGTAACGAAGAATGGCTAATAATGTTATGTGAAATAAAGTGAAGGTATTAATACTGTCTTAGAACTAGTATAAATATTTTATGTATTGAGAGACTGTAGCCTGTACCTTTATACTGTTGGAAAATGCTTCAAATATGCCCACGTTCTTGGTGCTGAGCTGCAGGTTGACACACCCTTCCATGTTCAGCGAGAGCCCCTCGTGCTTAAGATCACTATGTATGTGATTGTTGAGTGTATTTATTTAGTTAATTATCAGTAATTAGCCAAAAGTTCGTCTGTGCGTTCATTTAAGAAATGGAAGAAAAGCGATTAGAGTATGTGCGTAATAGAGAAATTATTTATAATGTTAAATGTAAAGAATACAAATATGCTTACTTAAAGTAAGAAGTATGGGAACAAATAGTCAGTACCTATTTGTACTAAAGATAATAAAGTATCATACTAAAGATAACGGAGTAATTTTTTATACAATCAAATATTAAGTTATTGATGTTAAAATTTCAAAATACACGCGCTGTTTTAGGAATTATAATAGGAAAAAGTTTACTTTGTTATTTGTCTTCAGGTAGTCTCTTTTTTGTTTTCTTTTAAAATGACACTGGTAGTAGAAATATACAAATTGGCGGTGACATAAGTATTTTTTTTTTTGGACCACATATAGGGTACCGCATCAGCAGCCCATACACCAAATTTTATTAATTTATCACCACCCGTTTAGCCACAGGACAGTTTTTTAGTTTTCAATATTTAACCACCTGCTGTAGCGATTTGGCTAGGTCATTGACACAAACGAATAATAAAGGTCAAGTGCAAGAAAATACAAGGTTTTATTATTAGTTGCATAGAAATAATATCAATAATTGAATTTTGACCTAATATCCATGATGGTAAGACTCATAACTTCGCGACGTCGTGATGTCGAATAGGCAACGTCGCGTCGTTGATCAAAATGAGGCTAGGGTGGCAACGATTTCATCGATCATACAATATCAATATTATCGATATAATTCAAACTTTATTATTTAACACGTTGAACGCCACGTGGCCCACCGGTGGGCCGCGTGGCTTGTTTCGTGGTATTTTCTTAAGAAAATATCACGAAAAATTGTTTTAATCAAATTAAATATGCAACTTTAGTATTTTTTTATTGTTTTGTGTTGATATTAACTTTAGCGAAAAATGATGGAATTGATGATTTCCACTTGGCCCGAACGGGTTTGCTTGAATCGCCCACCGATGGGCCGCGTGGCGTTCAACGTGTTAAAATTAAAGAATTCAAACTTTATTAATAAAAACCTTTATTTTTCGACAATATTAAAAACAAATGTGATACATAAAAGGAGATACACAACTCACATCTACATTTTATACCTACTTAATATTGCTATGGGTCATGTGGCAACATCCGACACATCATTCGGTATCATTCTGTATGGGTACTGTTGAGACGCATTTTTTCAAAAGCAGGCGCTATGGTGACTATGTAGAAACCCGCTGATTAGAATGAAACGTGGAAAATAACTTTTACTAAGTCTTTGTTTTTGTGTATTTATTTGTACTGAGGTCTTTTTGGCACGCTTAGAATATGTTCTGATAACTGTGTTAATTAATATGATATTCTTTGACATTTACTGCCCTAAAAGTATTTAAATATGAATTATGCGGATTTTCATATTTCAATTGACGACATTTATTTACTCTCGATAAAAATATCGATGAATTTTTTTATGCATCTCTAATCGTGCATCCTTCCCCACCGCGCCTGCTCCTGGGATTACCCGCGACTCCTGGGCAGTGTTGCAACGTAATTACACTAAAACTATTTGTGCTTCATTTAATGTAAAATACCAAAACAAAGTATACAGTAAGAATAAAACATACTGGAATATGACTAACAAGACAAATAGTAGAGCTATTTCTGACACTTACTAACTGTTTATCACTACAAAATAATGATATAGGGTCTTTTATTTCACCGAGCCATCCTTAAATTTTCAACCAAACCATAGATTCGATCTTAGTGTGGGGTCACGACTATGTATCTCCAGTACTTTATGATGAATTTTAGAAAAGTAACACATACAGCGATTAACTTCTTTAGTCTTTTTACGGAATACTTGTAACTTTTAAGAATGTATGTTTATTTTCGCTTTCTATGAAAAAAGCCCTGTAATAAACAGTATAATAATCTCCTCTATTTTATATCCATCTACGATATTTTTACGAAACTTTTTCTGTACTTTTTGGAATCTAACCTAGCAACACTGCAATCGGCGATCGACGGTCGAAGGTCGACGATCGAAGGTCAGGTGTCACGGGCGGGGGCGGGGGCGGGGGCGGGGGTGTAAACTCGGGAGTCGGCACTCGCGCCACCCAATGATAAAAGAATTATAAAGGATCACGCACAAAAGTAGCTATATATGTCAAGTTATAGTTATGTTAAGAATATCGACGCGGAATGTACATTTATGTATCTGTCTCATTTACACAAAGCTGACTTGTCCCTTAATGAAAGAGACAAATAATAATTCCTTTGTTTCGAATATGGCAATATTTTGTTCACTAACCACACTGGGACCGCCCATAGACCAAAATGACGCCATTTTAGTTATGCTTTCGAAACCACAGACTATTAAACCAAAAACTGCATGAAATGTCAAACTGTGGCGTTATCTGTCAATCGGAGTAAACAAATCTGCACAAACAAAGAATTTCGGATTATTCATTGGTTAATCTCGTTTGTTAAGTTTGTTTAGTTTGCTTATTAGTTTAGTTGTTAAGTTTTTAAAATGCCTCAGTGTTGTGTTAAAGGATTCGAGTCGAGTTCAAGCAAAAAGGACCCTAACATTTCTTTTCATAGGTTAGTAACTGTTTTTACGAAATACTAACAAATATGTGCTAAATTTACATTTTGGGTTTATTTTTATCATTTATAAATGTATTTGGATCTTGTTGATTAAGTTTTAGACTCTTCTAGGCGTTATTTATACAAGTAGTGTAAATAACAACCCCATTGTTTGTTTACACACAAGTTTAGAGATGAGTGGATTCGATACGAAATTATTCATATCGATATTATCATTTTTAAATATTTTGATCTTTATTTTTCAAAAAAAGAAAAAAATAGTTTATATTTAAATATATATTCAGACCGACAAACAGAGTGAAATTAAAAATATTTTTTAGATTCCCTATAAACATACAAACCAGGACAAAATGGATACAAAAAATTGGAAGCTATTGGAACCCTGCAATAAATACATTTATTTGTTCATTACATTTTGAAAAAGAAAACAGCTTTCCAACAATATTCCCGGTAAGTGAAATTGTAGTAATTATGATATTTTACCTAATAATCCTATTAATAATACAACTGTTAATCAATAACAAAGATGACATGTAAGATAATTTGGACAATTTTATTGTCTAATGTTCTGGAGAACCTTTTAATGAACAGAAATAGTTTTATATTTTATTATTAATTATTATAATTGTTTATCTTAACCAACACTTTCATATTCATAGATTGAATTCTAAGTGAGACATAATGATTTTCCTCAGTCAAATAATAGCAATAAAAATCTACCTATGTTATTTTATTTTATTTGGTATGTATTAAATATCCTGATAGGTATTTTTGATTTTAGCAAAGAATGGTGCAACGTAATAATGAACGAAATGTATTAGATGCAACTGGGTGTTTGTTTCGACAGGTATAACCTTGTAACGGTTGTAACATGTAAATTAGTATTAGTTGGCCATATGTTTACATTATGGCGACTAAAAAAGTAACGATAATTGTAAAGTATAAGTATATTTTTAGGAATATCAAGAAATAATTACCTCCAACCGTCACATAGATAGTCTGACCCCACACTAAGATCAAAATGTTTAATACATCATATTACTATTGTTTATGTAGCAGTTGCATTTTTATTAGTTTTGTTACAAATAAATTTATCATAATATTAATATTTATACATACATAAACTCACGCCTTTTTCCCAGAATGGGTAGGCAGAGGTGCAACCAGGACACCCACATTTCAGCCTCCGTGGCGCAGGCGGTAAGACGCCGTTTGTGAATCGAGAGGCCGCGGGTTAGATCCCCGCACCGAGAGAAATGTTTGTGCGGCCCACAAATATTTCTCTCGGGTCTGTGTGTTTGTGAGACCGAAAAGTCTCTCGTAGTTCCTGATACCCACGACACAAGACTCGATCTTAATGTGGGGTCAGGACTATGTATGTGACTGTTGGGTGTTATTTATTTATTTATTTATTTCGCCTTGTATGTTCCGTCCTACGATGTTGTGGGTGGCGAGCCTATCGCAATATCGGGCACAAATTCCTGACTGTGCTGATAATGAATAGAAAAATCCGATATCACTTTGCGCGACCCGGGATTCGAACTTGAGACCTCAGCTTTGTAACCGTACCATAATACAACTACGCCACTGAGGCAGTCAATATTTATACATAAATTAAAATCTATAGTCCACATTATTCACCGCTTGTATGTTTATGTATGTATGTACCTTATGTTTTTTTTTGTTTGATTGAATTATTCGAAAAATATTTTTATTCTAGTGCTGATTTCCTGCCTTCGTTCGCGATGTCCGCTACAATTCCTTTATTCAAAATCAAAATCAAAATATTCTTTATAATTTAAGTTCATTTCATTTGGCGATCTAGTGTTGTTACATAGTTCATTAAGTGTTTTAATTATTTTTTTTTTCGAGTTTCTTATTTTTTTATATAAAGCAGCTGTTAAATAAATAATTGTCGAAAGAGACTGACTTCTGTTATACAGGGCTTCCTAGTTCAGGAGTCAGGGTGTTATTATGTTGTAAACATGTTGTAATGAAATAAAGATTAATTATTATTATTATTATTTATTCAAATAGTCTTTCAAAAGATCTTTTGGATTGTTCATTTCTGCTACCACCGCTTCGGAACGTGTTGTAGCTGTGAAGAAGAAGTGGCGCAAGAAACTTCGTCAGCAACACGAACTGTCTTCTTTTTTCTTTTTTTTATATCGCCATTTAAAATTACAATGGTTCATGTCACAGAACACAATAATGTCAGTTTATTTAGTTAATTATGTTTATTTAGTTAATTGTTTAATTTCTATTTTTACATTTTAATTGTTAATTTTGTGTAGATATTTTATTTCTATTTATATATTTAAGTTGTTAGTTTAGTGTACATATTTTCATTGTTGTTTGCTAAATGTCTGTTTTTTTTTTAGATTTTAGTTATAATTTGGCAAAAGAAATATTGACATGGTGAAAATTGGTGCTTAAGGAAAAAAGTGTGGTATATTCGAAGTCGCAAACAAATTCTAGCTATTAATAAAGTTGTATTTTATCTCACGTGTGTATTATTTGACAAATCCAATCCAATCATCAGGTAAAACTTACCCATCAAATAAATCATAGCATGAAAAAAATATCAAAACATTGACCTATTATTATCAGATTTAATTTTTAAAGACTTGACTGTCAAGTCCTAAAATCCCCTGTTTATACTCAATTGACATGTAAAGCAAAAATTAAAAATGTTATATTAATGTTAGTCGTATGCCACTGTTGATGATCGATATCGATAAAAAATTTGGTACTAGCGTATCACTATTTTTAGGGGCGGAGCCGCCGCCATGTTTGTGAATCAAAGTGGTACGCGTCACGTGACCTTATGCTTTATCCCCTCTATTTTTTAATCATTGGCGCCACCTCGTCAGTGAGCCGTACTTGTTCTTTGCGAATGCGCGTGCGTTGCTCACAACACATTACGAATTACGATAGCATTTTATGTTCATGATGTCGCGATTTAGAGCTGTGGAATACACTGATATGATTTGTTTGAAGGTCTATTTAGTGGCAGTAATATTTTACGCGACGTGCTATTTTCATCCCCCTGCGCAAAAATAAGACTGAATTTGTGTACTAATTGTAAGTGGCATCGTCGCTCCCAACCCAATGAAGCAATTTGGACTTACATAATTTGTGTAAAAGGTGACTTGAATAAGAGCGTTTTCAGTAGTTATTCTACGAATACAATTATGCCTAAAAACTACAAAGGATTCATCGCGCCAAATCAATTTAAAGCCATTTGCGACGCGGCGACGAAAAATGCGGCGTTGCCGCTCTTATGTCTAGGTCAACTGAGGGCAGTAGGTAACTTATAAAGCGTGTTGTATTTAAACCAAATTATTTTATTATTTAGTTTGTTTGAAAATATCATTTTTTCAATTTTAATGTGATTTAAAACCTAATCATTTTAATTTGTTTTAATTGACGTTATTTAATGACGTTGTAATTTAAAGCAATTATAACACCGACACTTTGTATAAAAAAAAGACAAGAACAAGACGTGTGCTCGAAACACGATCTTGCCTACTTTGGAATTCACACATTTTATACATAAGTATTTTTAATATGTGTACATGGCATTGTTGCTTAACATTTTCCACAGTAAATTTATTCTCAATGTGTAATCTATGTTTGCGTACAGAATTTAATCAATCATCTTCTTTTTTTATTATATAAAAATAAGTCGGGTTTTCCTTCCTGACGCTATAACTCCAGAAAGTACCAACCGATTTGGCTGATTTTGGTCTTGAAATATTTGTGGAAGTCCTGGGAAGGTTTAAGGAGTGAGAAAAATTGGAAAATTTCTAAGGAAGATACTAAAAACCTTTTTTGGGTATCGTTCAAGCGTGACGCGAACAGCCAATATAGGATGATCTTTGTTTATTTGACGGGAGACGTAAAAGACGGTCAAGCTTCAACTACCATCCAACGTAAGATGATCTATCTTTCCATTGTCTTTAATTGACGGCTGACGAAATAAAATAAAATTCAAAAAAATTGTACATCGTGTATATGTATAATATTATCTAGATACGGCGTCTTGCGCGTAATTTTGTTAAATATAAAATAAAACGATGTTCATATCGACCAAAATAGCCCATTGTTTTTTGAGATTATTGCAACAGTTTTAAAAAGGTATACTCTATCGAAGCGTTTTGCCGGAGTACTCTAAAATTTATCTAATTATAATTTTTCGTTTTCATAAAGGACATTTTTTTTTAAATGATACTTTTAGATGCGCTGGGGGAACAATTTAAATTCCGCATTAGTACTGTTTTTTATTCTTGAGACTGAACTCAAGAATAAAAAAAATATTGGTACGTTGATGCCGTATCTAGACATTATAATGAAACGATATGCAGTGTTATATTTTTTTAAATATTTGTTCTATTACTTACGTCACCTGGTAAGGCAGTATGAAGGTTTTATTAATTTGTATATGGTAACGTACTAGACGCGACTGCCAACATGGTAACGATGGTCACGGGTTCAAATCCCAGGGCACACCTTTGACTTTTCGGATTGTTTTCTACGTGAAATAAAATTCGCCAACCCGCACTAAGCCAGCGGGGTAGACTATATCATCTTATATAATATATATGAATCGCAAAATGTGTTGGTAAGCGCGTAACTTAACAACGTCTGGACCAATTTGGCCAATTCTTTTTTTTATATGTTGTTGTTGTTGTCCTCCACGACAGCGACACCTGGCTATACTCTATGTGACGGGCGAACCCGAATTTGGTGGTAAAAGTGTGGTTACATAATAAACAGCATAGTTGGCCCACTGCATTATATGTATAGTTATATGTCCGCTTGGGTTGGGTCTTTCTTAATTGGCGTTTGGTATCGAGACTTTCAAGACGCAGTGCTTCAAAATTGCATACACCATCAGCGACAGATCTACGCCAGCCTGGACGTTCCCGCGAGATTTGTTTTTATATGTACATGTATATGGAGAGACGGGATATAATAGAGTGGAAGGTACGGGAGAGGGCTGGGATAGCTGACAGATTTGATAGGACGAAATGTAAATGCACGTTATAAGACGGAATGGATAATAAAGAGAAAGGATGGGACCGATCGGGAAGAGACTGAACAGACGGACGAGACGGGATTTTTTTTTCGTTCGCCTGATGGTAAGCGATACGACCGCTCATAAACAGTAGCCACATTCCACTGCGCTCGCCATCCTGAGACAAAAGATGTTAAGTCTCAATATGTCCATTAGTTGCTCTGGCTACAATGTCCTTCAATCCGAAAAACAACAATGCATTTAAGCAGTGTTGTTTCACGGGAGACATAGACATTGCGGTGGTACCTACCCAGATGACCTCTCACATATGAGATTGAGCCGGACAGTAGGATAGCGACGTCAAGTTTAGGTATACAGGACTTTATACGAAAGATAACATGTATTTGGTGTGGAGTGGAATCAAAAAATATATGCACCCAGGCGAAGTTGGGTCAGGCTATTTTACTATGCTTAAAAAATGAATTTAACCCCTGGCTTGTCGTAAGCGCCATATTGTGGCCTTGAATTAAAATAGCCCCTATTTCAATAACGTTAGGTTGCTTTATTGCTTGAAGTCCGACGAACCTGAGCGCGGTTCGTACGACGGTCCAGGGGATAATAAATATTATATAATCATATATTAACTAAGCCACGGCGGAGCGTGGCGGGTCAGCTAGTAGTATTATATAATTGATTGATGTGTGATTGAATATTAATTGAATCATTGATTTTGACAATAAAATAGTTGCAAACTCGAATGTTCTAGTACCACAGGTTATCACAGACTTAGGACTGTTTATAATAAGCGCCAACTAGGATTAATTTCTTTGCTGAAGAACTACAGGCCCATCTCGCTCCTGAGCCATGTCTATAAGTTGTTTTCAAGGGTCATCACAAATCGTCTCGAACGCAGGTTTGATGACTTCCAGCCTCTCGAACAAGCCGGTTTCCGAAAAGGCTTTAGTACCATAGACCATATTCATACGCTACGGCAGGTTATACAAAAAACCGAGGAGTATAACTTGCCGCTTTGTTTAGCGTTTGTGGACTATGAGAAAGCCTTTGATTCGATCGAGACCTGGGCTGTGCTACAGTCTCTTCAGCGGTGCCACATAGACTATCGGTACATCGAAGTGTTGAGGTGTATATACAACAACGCCACCATGTCGGTCCGAGTACAGGATCAGAGCACGAAGGCTATTCCACTACAGAGAGGCGTGAGACAGGGAGATGTCATATCTCCGAAACTGTTCACTGTCGCGCTGGAAAATGCCTTCAAGCTCTTGCAGTGGAAAGGATTCGGCATCAACATCAACGGCGAGTATATTACTCACCTTCGATTTGCCGACGATATTGTAGTCTTGGCAGAATCGCTGGAAGACCTTAGCACTATGCTCGAAGACCTTAATCGAGTTTCCCAACAGGTGGGTCTTAAAATGAACATGGATAAAACGAAGATCATGTCGAATATCCATGTTGTGCCCACCCCCATTGGAGTTGGGGGCTCGACTCTCGAAGTTGTAGACGAATATGTCTATTTAGGACAAGTGGTCCGGTTAGGCAGGTCCAACTTCGAGAGAGAGGTCAATCGGCGAATCCAACTCGGTTGGGCAGCGTTCGGGAAACTTCGCGACGTCTTCTCGTCCAAAATACCTCAGTGCCTAAAATCTAAAGTCTTCGATAGTTGTGTGTTACCAGTGATGACATACGGCACCGAGACGTGGCCTCTCACTGTGGGCCTCATTAAAAGGCTCAAAGTCACTCAACGAGCCATGAAGCGGGCTATGCTCGGTGTTTCCCTACGAGATCGAATCAGAAATGAGGAGATCCGTAGGAGAACCAAGGTTACCGACATAGCCCATAGGATTGGCAAGATGAAGTGGCAGTGGGCCGGGCACATAGCTCGTAGAACCGATGGCCGTTGGGGCCGAAAGGTTCTCGAGTGGAGGCCACGTACAGGCAAGCGAAGTGTTGGACGCCCGCCTACAAGGTGGACGGACGATCTGACTAAGGTCGCAGGAAGTCGCTGGATGCAGGCCGCTTCCAACAGGTCATTGTGGAGATCATTGGGGGAGGCCTATGTTCAGCAGTGGACTTCCTGTGGCTGATATGATGATGATGATGAGGATTAATTTCATTTTAAAAAATATTTATTTATTTATGTAGAGAAGAGATAAAGAGTACATTAAAATCGACTCTTTCATCCCTAAAGCTTGGTCATTGGCAGACGAGAACATCGTCCTTTGTCAATGAAATTAAAAGAAATAGAAACGTACGCGGGCCCTCTGACGACCCGTACGAACCATATCAGTCGCGTTCTTTACCATAGTTTTGTACCCTTTACTCTATGCGTAAGACAAAAACCTACAATATGTTTTCAGCTTAAGCTTTTAGGGATGGAAGAGTCGATTTTTATGTACTCTTTATCTCATCTCTATATAAATAAATAAATAATATATTTTTTAAAATGAAATTAATCCTAGTTGGCGCTTATTATAAACAGTCCTAAGTCTGTGATAACCTGTGGTACTAGAACATTCGAGTTTGCAACTGTTTTATTGTCAAAATCAATGATTCAATTAATATTAAATCACACATCAATCAATTATATAATACTATGATTGATTAAATTCTGTACGCAAACATAGATTACACATTGAGAATAAATTTACTGTGGAAAAATGTTAAGCAACAATGCCGTGTACACTTATTAGAAATACTTATGTATAAAATGTGTGAATTCCAAAGTAGGCAAGATCGTCTTTCGGGCACACGTCTTGTTCTTGTCTTTTTTTTATATATTTCTACTACCAGTGTCATTTTAAAAGAAAACAAAAAAGAGACTACCTGAAGACAAATAACAAAGTAAACTTTTTCCTATTATAATTCCTAAAACAGCGCGTGTATTTTGAAATTTTAACATCAATAACTTAATATTTGATTGTATAAAAAATTACTCCGTTATCTTTAGTATGATACTTTATTATCTTTAGTACAAATAGGTACTGACTATTTGTTCCCATACTTCTTACTTTAAGTAAGCATATTTGTATTCTTTACATTTAACATTATAAATAATTTCTCTATTAAGCACATACTCTAATCGTTTTTCTTCCATTTTTTAAATGAACGCACAGACGAACTTTTGGCTAATTACTGATAATTAACTAAATAAATACACTCAACAATCACATACATAGTCCTGACCCCACATTAAGATCAATTAAGTGTTGTGTCGTGGGTATCGGGAACTACGAGAGACTTTTCGGTCTCACAAACATCCAGACCCGAGACAAATACTTGTGGGCTTCACAAACATTTGTCTCGGTACGGGGATCGAACCCGCGGCCTCGTTTCACAGGCGGCGTCTAACCAACTGCGTCACGGAGGCTGTCAATTACGTCCAGTCTAGTATTTACAAACAACTGGTCAAAGAACTGCGGTGTTTATTTCTATTAAGTCAAGTTAGATTCCCAGCCACGCCTCATGTAAATAATTAGAAATGTCCAAATTGTATTCGACAATTTTAATTTGTGTGCAGATTGAATAAAGAAAATTATACCTTGTACGTATTATAAATTCTAATTTAATTGTAAGTTTAAAGAAATGTTATATTAGTTTGGCTTAAAAAGCTTGTAGCCATATTTACAAAACCTATTGTGTAAACTCAAGTTTGTCCACAATCGCAAATCACTCAAAAGCGCTGTGGTGCACGGAGAAACCATTATTTTTTTCTCTCTTCAAATTTAATTACATTGGACATTATTATCATTACTACTATTGGACTACTAGTATAAATGTACATTGTATAAATTATGAAAGAATATTTTAATAAAAGCGTTGAAGATATTTTTTACTTTCATTTCTAGTTCCTAATTTCACCACTTGTCAATTTATGTTAGTTGCGCTGTATGTCTCAGACGTTTTTTGTTTTTGAAGGTCATGCCCTCGAATTTCGACCGACAGTGTGCACACAACAAAAGAATCTATTATTCAGCAGTGCGATTCACGTAACTTTTTGACGCGCCGATCAAGTTGCGGTGCGGTTACAATTAAGTTTACGCTTTGGTACAAAATGGTATTCTTGTAAGTGTTTAGCTGCGCGTGAACTGCGCGTGAGCTGCGCGTCAACTGTACGTCAGATGTTTGAAATTTGTTTGAGATTGACATATACGCGCAGCAGTAGAATACGCTAAAACGTTTGCGTGACGCGAACTTCACGCGAGCGTATTTGACAGCGGTTGTCAAAATTACGAGAATACGAAAAGGGCTGTTTTGATCGAAACTTAACCGCAACTGCACTGCAGCTGAACTTATTAAATTACGTGAATCGCACTACAGATCGCTGTAAGACGCGTTGCTCTAGTATTTATGGCCGCTTCTTTACTCTATGCGTAAGACAAAAACCTACAATATGTTTTCAGCTTTAAGCCATTCTATGCATGCCCAGCATTAATTGTGTAACAGCGCCATCTACCGATAAATATAGAGGTACCCAGCGTTAATTATGTAACAGCGCCTGCTGCGCCCCGGGCCGCCATGTTGTTTACAACAAATGCGTCGATAGATTTACTTGTATTTTTTTTAGTGAATTTGCAAATGTAATGACCAGAAAGGATTGCTTTGTGCAGTGATTAATGTGCAGTGAATACATGTATTAAACGTGCAGTGTAAGTGACGTCAAGGAAACAATTGAATATTTGGAAAATAATGCTCGTAACTTATAAAAAATCATTACTCATCAATTCAATAATCAAAAATGTAAATATTCTCTCCAAATATTTGTTTGATTTCTATGAATGTAACAATCACAAACAGTAGACACTTCGTAATTTTATAAATACATGTATTGTTGTTGCCTCCTAATTAATTCAATTGAAAATGTTTATTATTATCTAAATTCATGTTTGTTCGATTTCGTTTTTTGTGTTTATTTACTACCCCTTCATATTCGTTTCATATAAATATTTAAATGAATAATGTATAAAATCAATGTACCAAATGTCAGAATTTTAATAATATCTAATTTTATTTATGATGAAAGATTTCTATTGCTTATAACATAGTACACATGCTTATGTAAATATAATCTAATATACAGATGTTAAAAAATAATCTATTTTTAATTTAATCGATTATTATTTTCTTATAATCGATTTTTTATAATCGATTTTTAAAATAATATCAATCGATTTTTTATAAATCGATTATATAAATTATCCATAAAACATCGATTTTTATTAACAGTGCCATCGATGCGACATATGAAAAAAACTCGGAGTAAGTTTATAGTGTTCAATATTATTGCGATGCTCATCATTTCATTTTTATTAAAAGAAATGTTTAATGGTACTGAAAATTTGTATCAATAAATAAATTTGGTTTCTTTATTCCTTACCTTGAAAGTTTAAAGGACCATTCACTTTGATTTTTAGTTTTAAATCTGATATTTTTTTATTCATATCAATTTATTTGATTTTTATTGTAATAAATTGTTAGTATGAATTTCTGAGATTTTTTATTGAAATATGAAAAGCATTTAGATTTTTAAATAATAGAAAAAATCGTTTTTTTTTTTATTACAATCGATTTTTAACAAATCGATTAATATTAAATAAAGAAAAATCGATTTTTATTTAATCGATTTTTTTTCATTAACCTCACATCTCTAATCCAATACCTCCCATTCAGGTACGCCCAGTTGGGAACCTTGGTAAAATTGTAGCTACGTAAGGCAAAAGTGTACTTTATTTCAACTTAAAATGTCATATTTGTAATAAACACATTTGTATATTTCGACGAATACTTTTGAATGTATAAATGAAATGAAATAAATAAACTCATTTGCAAAAAAAAAACGGGCACCTAAGCAATTAACCATTTCAAATGTTACTATTGGTTTGTTTGATAATTATAGGTAGTTTTACTTTCACAATTTTGTAAATTAATAAGCAAATAATCGTTTTCGTCAGTATTATCATAAAATTTTGATAAAATTTATGGGTTTTAATGCTAAAGTTCACTAGTAGTGTACGCTCGCTAGTAGTGCATATGCTCGTGAAGTAAAAGTTAACAAAGATTTTTGTTTGTTTTTTCTTTAATAAAGTAAAAGCAGATAAATGTTTAGTATCGAGTGTGACCCCCTCTAGCTTAAATCACAGCTTGAATTCGTCTGGGTATGCTAGCGAGGATATCCCGGATACTTGCTTGCGGAATACGTTCCCACTCCGCGGTAATCACATTCTTCAGCTCTCTGATGGTCTGCGGAGCCGGTTGTACTGATCTCACGCGTCGTTTCAGAACGTCCCAGACATGCTCTATAGGATTGAGCCTGGTTCTGGAAGAAAACCATGTACCCAACCACGGGATGATCGTTTTCTTGTGAGTCGCGCATTGAGAAATCGCAAGTCTTCGTATGTGGACCTTAAGAACAACCTCGAAGAAGTAAGAAATGTGCAT
The DNA here is from genome assembly GCA_009982885.2 of Hyles vespertilio. NCBI lineage: Eukaryota > Metazoa > Arthropoda > Insecta > Lepidoptera > Sphingidae > Hyles > Hyles vespertilio. The sequence goes on from CM042817.1 coordinate 760,252, forward strand.
ATTAGTCTATGGACGGTCAGGAGGAGGCTTCTCGCGACCAACATACGCAGTCATCGCCCGGCCCGCGGCCCTAAGTTACTCCGTGAGCACAGAGTTGCCAGGCTTAAGTTTGCTCGAAATTGTGAGTCATGGACTCAACAAGACTGGAATAGGGTATTGTTCTCCGATGAAGCCAGGATATCTCTGTTCGGTGAAGATCGACGTCGGCGAGTGCTACGAAGACGAGGAGAACGCTTTGCAGAGGCTTGTTTAGAAGAAATCACACCTTATGGTGGGGGCTCTGTTATGTTTTGGGCAGGAATAAATTCAATGGATCGTACAGAGTTAGTCTTCATTGAAAACGGCTCACTGACTGGACATCGATACATAACGGAAGTTCTAATTCCTCATGCACAACCCGCATTGGCCGCTTTAGGCGAAGACTCAATTTTTATGGACGACAACGCTCGCGCCCACCGGTCTGGCGATGTGGAAACGTATGTGCAAGCGGTCGGCATTCGCCGTTTGGATTGGCCAGCTCGAAGTCCCGACCTCAATCCTATAGATCATGTCTGAGACGTTCTGAAACGACGCGTGAGATCAGTACAACCGGCTCCGCAGACCATCAGAGAGCTGAAGAATGTGATTACCGCGGAGTGGGAACGTATTCCGCAAGCAAGTATCCGGGATATCCTCGCTAGCATACCCAGACGAATTCAAGCTGTGATTTAAGCTAGAGGGGGTCACACTCGATACTAAACATTTATCTGCTTTTACTTTATTAAAGAAAAAACAAACAAAAATCTTTGTTAACTTTTACTTCACGAGCATATGCTCTACTAGCGAGCATACACTACTAGTGAACTTTAGCATTAAAACCCATAAATTTTATCAAAATTTTATGATAATACTGACGAAAACGATTATTTGCTTATTAATTTACAAAATTGTGAAAGTAAAACTACCTATAATTATCAAACAAACCAATAGTAACATTTGAAATGGTTCATTGCTTAGGTGCCCGTTTTTTTTGCAAATGAGTTTAGTTGTTTATATCATTTGAAGGGTTTTATTTCTAATCTACACAAATACTAATATCTGAATTTGAAAAAAGTTACATCAATTGCATTATTTTGCTAATTTTTTTTATATCACACTAAAATGAACCCTATTTCAATGACAGTAGGTTACTTTTTGCTTGAAGCCGCGCTTGGCGTTTCCGACTGTCTAACGGTCTACAGTCATGACAAACGACAGACTAGGGTAAAGATGAGACGTATTTACGATACCAGGTTTTAAAACCAGGTATTCACTTCGAATTACGGCGCCCTGGTACGAGCAGAAAATACTTATAAGTATGAAAGTACGTCGATGCGCGGAGAGATCTGGAAACTACACATGAAAATACTTGCATAGGAAAACGATTCATAATAGAATATTAATGAGAACCACAATCGTATCTGTCAATAACACATACTTTAAACTTCAAAGTATTTTTTTATTCATACTATTTTGCTCTTTATATGCCTTCAAATACGGGTTGAATTCCTATGCAAGTATTTTCAAATTTAGGCGCCGCTATACATCGGTGCGCGAGGAACTTGGAACACTATACATAAAAATACTTCCATAGAAAAACTATCCTTAACTTAGAATAAATAAGAATCACAATCGTATTCGTGAATAGAAAATACTTACGAAGTATTTTTTTTATTTATGCGTTTTTGCTCCTTATTTGTTATGAAATACGAATTGAATTCCTATGCAAGTATTTTATAGACGCTGCGCCGCGGCTGGGACGCGAAGGGTTGCCGACTCATACTTACAAAATACTTTTACAATATTTTAGACCCTGGTTTTGAACCCTAGTATTTTTACGTACTCGTACTTAGAAGCCCTGGTACTTGATTTTGCAAGTATATCTCATCCCTAGTCTAGGGGCTAAGCGAGTCGGCCGTCTGTAGTACTACTTGGTCTGTGGATACATTATTTTGCAGCGCCGTTGTCATTAAATTCCTGGCTAACATAATGTTAGTGTGCTTGCAAATACGTGCTATTTATAAAATATTAGGCGTTTTTATATTATGATATTTTGTTTATTCTTTTATTAACTTATTATTAAAGTCATCTTACATCTAAAACGTACGAATGTTTTATTAAAATATCTGTGTATGGCAAGTAAAGCATAAGTACTAAGTAAAGCATTTCTGCCTACAAGGAGCGCACGCCCCTTACATACATAGTCTATAAAATCATATTTCATCATTTCACCAGTATGTAATTTGTATTTAAATATGATCTCTAAAACACATAATTAAACAAAAAAAATACCGATCAAAGTTCATCGATCATCCAGGTGTTATTTTCTTACATCTCGTTCTTACTTGGCAACATTAAATCGTAACCCGAAACTCGGGAGTCACTAAGCAATAATGGCAAAACGCAAACGTAACAAAAATTGGTTATGTGATTATGGGTATATTTTTTGGTTTTTTATAAGATAAGAATAACTTTAAGTACTAAAATATGGATATCAACAGAAAGCTTATAGTATATACTTTATTTACAAATGGATTTTATTGGTATGTAATATGATTTAATGGGTGAAAACATGATTTGAAAATGAAAAACCATTGAAATTCGATCTGTATAGAATATTTATTATTTGTTTACAATACATTTTAATTATATTTGTAAAATAATTGTCACATCTAATAATTCTGCATAGTTTTAGATACTTAAAGGTATTTTTTATTTCCCTGTAGCTAGAATAGGTACTAGGATATAATGCTTTATGTTTATGAATATTGAAAATGCGGGAATCGGAAGATTTCTGTCAAAATAAGTGACAGTGACGTGGACGTGTGAGTGGCAATGATAAAAGAATTATAAAGGATCACGCACAAAAGTAGCTATATATGTCAAGTTATAGTTATGTTAAGAATATCGACGCGGAATGTACATTTATGTATCTGTCTCATTTACACAAAGCTGACTTGTCCCTTAATGAAAGAGACAAATAATAATTCCTTTGTTTCGAATATGGCAATATTTTGTTCACTAACCACACTGGGACCGCCCATAGACCAAAATGACGCCATTTTAGTTATGCTTTCGAAACCACAGACTATTAAACCAAAAACTGCATGAAATGTCAAACTGTGGCGTTATCTGTCAATCGGAGTAAACAAATCTGCACAAACAAAGAATTTCGGATTATTCATTGGTTAATCTCGTTTGTTAAGTTTGTTTAGTTTGCTTATTAGTTTAGTTGTTAAGTTTTTAAAATGCCTCAGTGTTGTGTTAAAGGATTCGAGTCGAGTTCAAGCAAAAAGGACCCTAACATTTCTTTTCATAGGTTAGTAACTGTTTTTACGAAATACTAACAAATATGTGCTAAATTTACATTTTGGGTTTATTTTTATCATTTATAAATGTATTTGGATCTTGTTGATTAAGTTTTAGACTCTTCTAGGCGATATTTATACAAGTAGTGTAAATAACAACCCCATTGTTTGTTTACACACAAGTTTAGAGATGAGTGGATTCGATACGAAATTATTCATATCGATATTATCATTTTTAAATATTTTGATCTTTATTTTTCAAAAAAAGAAAAAAATAGTTTATATTTAAATATATATTCAGACCGACAAACAAAGTGAAATTAAAAATATTTTTTAGATTCCCTATAAACATACAAACCAGGACAAAATGGATACAAAAAAATGGAAGCTATTGGAACCCTGCAATAAATACATTTATTTGTTCATTACATTTTGAAAAAGCAAACAGCTTTCCAACAATATTCCCGGTAAGTGAAATTGTAGTAATTATGATATTTTACCTAATAATCCTATTAATAATACAACTGTTAATCAATAACAAAGATGACATGTAAGATAATTTGGACAATTGGTAGTCTGTTGTCTAATGTTCTGGAGAACCTTTTAATGAACAGAAATAGTTTTATATTTTATTATTAATTATTATAATTGTTTATCTTAACCAACACTTTCATATTCATTGATTGAATTCTAAGTGAGACATAATGATTTTCCTCAGTCAAATATTAGCAATAAAAATCTACCTATGTTATTTTATTTTATTTGGTATGTATTAAATATCCTGATAGGTATTTTTGATTTTAGCAAAGAATGGTGCAACGTAATAATGAACGAAATGTATTAGATGCAACTGGGTGTTTGTCTCGACAGGTATAACCTTGTAACGGTTGTAACATGTAAATTAGTATTAGTTGGTCATATGTTTACATTATGGCGACTAAAAAAGTAACGATAATTGTAAAGTATAAGTATATTTTTTAGGAATATCAAGAAATAATTACCTCCAACCGTCACATAGATAGTCTGACCCCACACTAAGATCAAAATGTTTAATACATCATATTACTATTGTTTATGTAGCAGTTGCATTTTTATTAGTTTTGTTACAAATAAATTTATCATAATATTAATATTTATACATACATAAACTCACGCCTTTTTCCCAGAATGGGTAGGCAGAGGTGCAACCAGGACACCCACATTTCAGCCTCCGTGGCGCAGGCGGTAAGACGCCGTTTGTGAATCGAGAGGCCGCGGGTTCGATCCCCGCACCGAGAGAAATGTTTGTGCGGCCCACAAATATTTCTCTCGGGTCTGTGTGTTTGTGAGACCGAAAAGTCTCTCGTAGTTCCTGATACCCACGACACAAGACTCGATCTTAATGTGGGGTCAGGACTATGTATGTGACTGTTGGGTGTTATTTATTTATTTCGCCTTGTATGTCCCGTCCTACGATGTGGGTGGCGAGCCTATCGCAATATCGGGCACAAATTCCTGACTGTGCTGATAATGAATAGAAAAATCCGATATCACTTTACGCGACCCGGGATTCGAACTTGAGACCTCAGCTTTGTAACCGTACCATAATACAACTACGCCACTGAGGCAGTCAATATTTATACATAAATTAAAATCTATAGTCCACATTATTCACCGCTTGTATGTTTATGTATGTATGTACCTTATGTTTTTTTTTGTTCGATTGAATTATTCGAAAAATATTTTTATTCTAGTGCTGATTTCCTGCCTTCGTTCGCGATGTCCGCTACAATTCCTTTATTCAAAATCAAAATCAAAATATTCTTTATAATTTAAGTTCATTTCATTTGGCGATCTAGTGTTGTTACATAGTTTATTAAGTCTTTAAATTATTTTTTTTTTTCGAGTTTCTTATTTTTTTATATAAAGCAGCTGTTAAATAAATAATTGTCGAAAGAGACTGACTTCTGTTATACAGGGCTTCCTAGTTCAGGAGTCAGGGTGTTATTATGTTGTAAACATGTTGTAATGAAATAAAGATTAATTATTATTATTATTATTTATTCAAATAGTCTTTCAAAAGATCTTTTGGATTGTTCATTTCTGCTACCACCGCTTCGGAACGTGTTGTAGCTGTGAAGAAGAAGTGGCGCAAGAAACTTCGTCAGCAACACGAACTGTCTTCTTTTTTCTTTTTTTATATCGCCATTTAAAATTACAATGGTTCATGTCACAGAACACAATAATGTCAGTTTATTTAGTTAATTATGTTTATTTAGTTAATTGTTTAATTTCTATTTTTACATTTTAATTGTTAATTTTGTGTAGATATTTTATTTCTATTTATATATTTAAGTTGTTAGTTTAGTGTACATATTTTCATTGTTGTTTGCTAAATGTCTGTTTTTTTTTTAGATTTTAGTTATAATTTGGCAAAAGAAATATTGACATGGTGAAAATTGGTGCTTAAGGAAAAAAGTGTGGTATATTCGAAGTCGCAAACAAATTCTAGCTATTAATAAAGTTGTATTTTATCTCACGTGTGTATTATTTGACAAATCCAATCCAATCATCAGGTAAAACTTACCCATCAAATAAATCATAGCATGAAAAAAATATCAAAACATTGACCTATTATTATCAGATTTAATTTTTAAAGACTTGACTGTCAAGTCCTAAAATCCCCTGTTTATACTCAATTGACATGTAAAGCAAAAATTAAAAATGTTATATTAATGTTAGTCGTATGCCACTGTTGATGATCGATATCGATAAAAAATTTGGTACTAGCGTATCACTATTTTTAGGGGCGGAGCCGCCGCCATGTTTGTGAATCAAAGTTGTACGCGTCACGTGACCTTATGCTTTATCCCCTCTATTCTTTAATCATTGGTGAGTGGTTATTTATAGAGGGAGCGCTGTCATACATTTGCAACTTCAAAAACGTAGATATGTTTTTGTACGTAATGTTGGTAGCACTGCTATATTAATGTTACCGAGAAATGACTTTTCCACGAAAAATATATAAATAAATAAATAAACGGAAATTAACATATTCACGTTACATTGTTTTTAGCTATCATAATACAAAATATTAATAATAAATGTAAAATAAAACTCACCCTTGGCTTATCATATTTTATTTCGCTCCAAATTCAAATATTTTATATTTTTTACTTAAAAATTATTCCGGAACTTTTTCGGAACTTCAACAATTTAATTACTTGCAACATTGAATAAAAAGGCGTTCGAAAATTCAAAAATATGAATGTTTTTCTGTAAAATGATTTAAATTATTTCTTGTTAATTAATAAGAAATTGGATTTATTGTCGATGATAAACGAATACACAGTTAATAATTAACCCCTAAAATAAATTTGGATGGTATTCGATAGCGCTTAACCACATTTTTTTATTTTTCTTTTTCATGAAATTCATGCGTATTTCACGCTGTCACAATTCATACTGGATGTAGAGAAGAAAAAGGTGGCCCCATGGTGGCCCCGACACCACCATTTTTATCTACGTTTTGAAGTACCAGCGCTCCCTCTATATATATATACTCTAAGGGTTTTTTATAAGATAAGAATAACTTTAAGTACTAAAATATGGATATCAAAAGAAAGCTTATAGTATATACTTTATTTACAAATGGATTTTATTGGTATGTAATATGATTTAATGGGTGAAAACATGATTTGAAAATGAAAAACCATTGAAATTCGATCTGTATAGAATTTTTATTATTTGTTTACAACACATTTGAATTATATTTGTAAAATAATTGTCACATCTAATAATTCTGCATAGTTTTAGATACTTAAAGGTATTTTTTATTTCCCTGTAGCTAGAATAGGTACTAGGATATAATGCTTTATGTTTATGAATATTGAAAACACGGGAATCGGAAGATTTCTGTCAAAATAAGTGACAGTGACGTGGACGTGTGAGTGGTTATGATTTTGAAATTAATTCCAAGATGACCTCGGCTATGGCCAAAGAATATTGGTACCATAATAAATAATTATACATAAGCGTGATTGTTATAAGTTAGTATGTAAGTTTTTTTAAAAATAAACGAACTAGATTGAATATTGTTTTTTTTTTTTCAAATACCGATTTTGAGTAGAAATATACCGATTTTAGCTGGCAACTCTACCGATCTCGCTCTATGACGTTCGAGACCACTGCGTACTGTGCAATGATTAAAGAATAAGGGGGGATAAAGCATAAGGTCACGTGACGCGTACCACTTTGATTCACAAACATGGCGGCGGCTCCGCCCCTAAAAATAGTGATACGCTAGTACCAAATTTTTTATCGATATCGATCATCAACAGTGGCATACGACTAACATTAATATAACATTTTTAATTTTTGCTTTACATGTCAATTGAGTATAAACAGGGGATTTTAGGACTTGACAGTCAAGTCTTTAAAAATTAAATCCGATAATAATAGGTCAGTGTTTTGATATTTTTTTCATGCTATGATTTATTTGATGGGTAACTTTTACCTGATGATTGGATTGGATTTGTCAAATAATACACACATGAGATAAAATACAACTTTATTAATAGCTAGAATTTGTTTGCGACTTCGAATATACCACACTTTTTTCCTTAAGCACCAATTTTCACCATGTCAATATTTCTTTTGCCAAATTATAACTAAAATCTAAAAAAAAAACAGACATTTAGCAAACAACAATGAAAATATGTACACTAAACTAACAACTTAAATATATAAATAGAAATAAAATATCTACACAAAATTAACAATTAAAATGTAAAAATAGAAATTAAACAATTAACTAAATAAACATAATTAACTAAATAAACTGACATTATTGTGTTCTGTGACATGAACCATTGTAATTTTAAATGGCGATATAAAAAAAAGAAAAAAGAAGACAGTTCGTGTTGCTGACGAAGTTTCTTGCGCCACTTCTTCTTCACAGCTACAACACGTTCCGAAGCGGTGGTAGCAGAAATGAACAATCCAAAAGATCCTTTGAAAGACTATTTGAATAAATAATAATAATAATAATTAATCTTTATTTCATTACAACATGTTTACAACATAATAACACCCTGACTCCTGAACTAGGAAGCCCTGTATAACAGAAGTCAGTCTCTTTCGACAATTATTTATTTAACAGCTGCTTTATATAAAAAAAATAAGAAACTCGAAAAAAAATAATAATTTAAAGACTTAATAAACTATGTAACAACACTAGATCGCCAAATGAAATGAACTTAAATTATAAAGAATATTTTGATTTTGATTTTGAATAAAGGAATTGTAGCGGACATCGCGAACGAAGGCAGGAAATCAGCACTAGAATAAAAATATTTTTCGAATAATTCAATCAAACAAAAAAAACATAAGGTACATACATACATAAACATACAAGCGGTGAATAATGTGGACTATAGATTTTAATTTATGTATAAATATTGACTGCCTCAGTGGCGTAGTTGTATTATGGTACGGTTACAAAGCTGAGGTCTCAAGTTCGAATCCCGGGTCGCGCAAAGTGATATCGGATTTTTCTATTCATTATCAGCACAGTCAGGAATTTGTGCCTGATATTGCGATAGGCTCGCCACCCACAACATCGTAGGACGGAACATACAAGGCGAAATAAATAAATAAATAAATAACACCCAACAGTCACATACATAGTCCTGACCCCACATTAAGATCGAGTCTTGTGTCGTGGGTATCAGGAACTACGAGAGACTTTTCGGTCTCACAAACACACAGACCCGAGAGAAATATTTGTGGGCCGCACAAACATTTCTCTCGGTGCGGGGATCGAACCCGCGGCCTCTCGATTCACAAACGGCGTCTTACCGCCTGCGCCACGGAGGCTGAAATGTGGGTGTCCTGGTTGCACCTCTGCCTACCCATTCTGGGAAAAAGGCGTGAGTTTATGTATGTATAAATATTAATATTATGATAAATTTATTTGTAACAAAACTAATAAAAATGCAACTGCTACATAAACAATAGTAATATGATGTATTAAACATTTTGATCTTAGTGTGGGGTCAGACTATCTATGTGACGGTTGGAGGTAATTATTTCTTGATATTCCTAAAAAATATACTTATACTTTACAATTATCGTTACTTTTTTAGTCGCCATAATGTAAACATATGACCAACTAATACTAATTTACATGTTACAACCGTTACAAGGTTATACCTGTCGAGACAAACACCCAGTTGCATCTAATACATTTCGTTCATTATTACGTTGCACCATTCTTTGCTAAAATCAAAAATACCTATCAGGATATTTAATACATACCAAATAAAATAAAATAACATAGGTAGATTTTTATTGCTAATATTTGACTGAGGAAAATCATTATGTCTCACTTAGAATTCAATCAATGAATATGAAAGTGTTGGTTAAGATAAACAATTATAATAATTAATAATAAAATATAAAACTATTTCTGTTCATTAAAAGGTTCTCCAGAACATTAGACAACAGACTACCAATTGTCCAAATTATCTTACATGTCATCTTTGTTATTGATTAACAGTTGTATTATTAATAGGATTATTAGGTAAAATATCATAATTACTACAATTTCACTTACCGGGAATATTGTTGGAAAGCTGTTTGCTTTTTCAAAATGTAATGAACAAATAAATGTATTTATTGCAGGGTTCCAATAGCTTCCATTTTTTTGTATCCATTTTGTCCTGGTTTGTATGTTTATAGGGAATCTAAAAAATATTTTTAATTTCACTTTATTTGTCGGTCTGAATATATATTTAAATATAAACTATTTTTTTCTTTTTTTGTAAAATAAAGATCAAAATATTTAAAAATGATAATATCGATATGAATAATTTCGTATCGAATCCACTCATCTCTAAACTTGTGTGTAAACAAACAATGAGGTTGTTATTTACACTACTTGTATAAATAACGCCTAGAAGAGTCTAAAACTTAATCAACAAGATCCAAATACATTTATAAATGATAAAAATAAACCCAAAATGTAAATTTAGCACATATTTGTTAGTATTTCGTAAAAACAGTTACTAACCTATGAAAAGAAATGTTAGGGTCCTTTTTGCTTGAACTCGACTCGAATCCTTTAACACAACACTGAGGCATTTTAAAAACTTAACAACTAAACTAATAAGCAAACTAAACAAACTTAACAAACGAGATGAACCAATGAATAATCCGAATTTCTTTGATTGTGCAGATTTGTTTACTCCGATTGACAGATAACGCCACAGTTTGACATTTCATGCAGTTTCTGGTTTAATAGTCTGTGGTTTCGAAAGCATAACTAAAATGGCGTCATTTTGGTCTATGGGCGGTCCCAGTGTGGTTAGTGAACAAAATATTGCCATATTCGAAACAAAGGAATTATTATTTGTCTCTTCCATTAAGGGACAAGTCAGCTTTGTGTAAATGAGACAGATACATAAATGTACATTCCGCGTCGATATTCTTAACATAACTATAACTTGACATATATAGCTACTTTTGTGCGTGATCCTTTATATTCTTTTATCATTGGTACTGTGCTGCGTACGAACATACCTACGTACTGTTTGTAAACACTAAACAGATGATAGTGTGAAATAAACTCATAATAAAAAGTAAGATTGTTGTGTTTTGTTTAAAAATAAGTTTCCTTTAAGTAACAGCCATGAGTTATATGCTTGGACATCTCCACAACGGCTGGCAAGTGGATCAAGCCATACTATCCGAGGAGGATCGTGTTGTGGTAAGTAATAGGTTATGAAAGTTCTAGATCCCTAACCGTTATTGAATTTAACATAAATAATATTGAACTATTATTTCAATATCATCTTTATTGCTTGCAATAGAATATAATATGTGGTTGAAATAGTGTCAGCAGCAAAAATTATAAAGTCGTTAAATACTCCTTTGTATGACGCTCTAGTCACGCTTTACATTAAGAATATACTACAACTATATAATGAGCCTTATAAAATGGCCTGGTATAACGAATTCTTTGACCTAATTTTTTTTCTAAACCCCTTGTGTAGTGTATTGATATATATTCATACTCTGCATCTGTGGTCTCGAACTATACATAACGTGAACCATGGGTGAATGGGAACAGATAAAAATGTTGAAGACAGAAACGGTGTGAAAACCATAAATAGTGACCTAGAACTCCGTAAAAGCTATTGTGAAATATACCTTTACATTAAAAATACGTGGGTTAAATGAATTGATAAAGTAGGACATATGTAAAGTGCAACCTAATACTTAAGTAGTGTCAGAGTATTTGGCCGTTACTAATATAAACACTGCTGTTTTTATTCTTGTTAGCTTTATACTCACCATGGCTAAAATAAGAAAAAATCTCCTCAAAGTTGATTGCCTTCCAGCTGTCATGGCCATGGCGGACTGAAGTATTAGTCACCAGCTCAGGGACTGTTACAATAATTCATTTTTGCAATAAAATAAAAATAAGTTTAGTTAACAAGTTAACTAAACTTATTTTTATATCGCAAGCGATATTCTTAAAATGCGTATATCAACAGCACAATTATTTTAAATTACAGTGCATTAATGTTGCAAGTTGATTGGAAAGAATCAGTTCCACTATTTACAAACTGCAGTACATAGTTTGAAAAAAGGAAATGTGGCTTAGTATGTTTTGTTATTAATTTTCAGGTCATCCGGTTTGGTCATGACTGGGATCCCACTTGTATGAAGATGGATGAAGTGTTGTACAGCATTGCTGAGAAAGTTAAGAATTTTGCTGTCATATACCTGGTAGACATCACTGAGGTCCCCGACTTTAATAAAATGTATGTTCCAATTGTGTATTTAATTACAAGTTTAGCTCTGTTTATATGTATAATAATAATAAACAGCATGCCCAACCTGGATACAGAAAACAGGAATAATGGCATAATATGACCACATCGTGAGGAAACCTGCATACCATAGGGATTCATAAGAATTTCTATGGTATGTAAGTCCGCCAACCCGCACTAGGCCAGCGTGGTGGACTATATGGCCTAACCACTCTCAATCGTATTCTCGATTGTAGAGTAGGCCTGTGCCCTGCAGTGGGACGTATATGGGCTGATACAGATACTTTTGTTGGATCACACCCAACATTGGAATCCTATAGGTTAATTGTAATGAATGATATCTTGGTAATATTTTAACAGGATAACTTCTTGCCTGGTATTACACAATTGAATAACAATGAATTATGATTTATAAAAATATTCCACCACTCTCAATCGTATTTACGATTGTAGAGTAGGCCCGTGCCCTGCAGTGCGACGTATATGGGCTGATACAGACAGACAGAAAATATTCAGGGAAAGAAAGTGTATTCCACTTGTAATGTGTTCAGGTACGAGCTGTACGACCCATGTACTGTGATGTTCTTCTTCCGCAACAAGCACATCATGATTGACTTGGGCACCGGCAACAACAACAAGATCAACTGGCCGCTCGAGGACAAGCAGGAGATGATCGACATCATCGAGACCGTGTACCGCGGCGCCAGGAAGGGCCGAGGTCTCGTCGTCTCGCCCAAGGACTACTCTACCAAATATAGATATTAAAATACATGCAATGTACTTGCATACTGCTATTGTAATTAATACGCATTCAGCAGAAATCAGGTGTTAAGGATTAGAAATATTTATACCAGAACATCGCATGTGAAGCAGACAACGAAAAATTGTGAGCTGCTGAAATTCGTTCACATTGGTACTTTTAGATTACATAAACATGTTCAAAATGAAAATCAAAACAGGTGAGGTTGTTAGAAAAGTACTTCTTACTTGAACTATTCACTTCCAGTTTAAAAGGAAAAAAACATTAATATTAAAGCCTTAGGCCCTATTCAGTGCAACGCGGACGGTCCGCGCACGGATTAGTGCTCGTGTCCATCGCGGATCACATCATCGTTCAGTACGACGCGGAGCGCGATTGATATAAAATTGAATTTGGTGGTTGCTGCCTATTTATTAAATAGCAGAAATCGTCGCCATGGTATAAGAAGATTTAATGGGCATCCAATCGTTGCGAAAAGGCTTTTTAAAGGAGAATTTGTAACTTTATTTTCGGAATTGCAAGAAGACGAAATGAAATTTTTCTTGTATTTTAAAATGTCCATCAAGACATTTGAGGAGTTACATGCGAAACTAGTCTTCTGTAACGACGAATAGTACTTTTCGTCCGCGTCGCACGACCGTCCGTCGCGCATTGAACAAGTCTGTTAGACATGGGTAACTCAGCGAAAATCCTTGCGTTAACTCAGTAACTCAGGCGCAATTAACTGCGCTGGCTCACTGAGTTAACTCAAAATTGCGCCATGGCGCAACAAAATGAAAACGCTTGTCGCCGAGTGAGCAACGAAATGCGTTATGCGCGTCATCTGCGCGGCGCACACGGCATGCCACGCTCACAAGTCTGTTTATTAGTTTGTGGCAGTGATGTGCCAACTCGGGATAAACCCGACTCGAGTTACAGAATTCGACTTGGAAGGAAGAAACTGAGTGTTGAACTTTGTAGGTAGGATTGAATTAGATAGGTTTTTATAGTTTTTACTGGTATGAGACTGTACTGTTATGTGTGTCTCATATGTAAGAGGCCGCGATGAGTCTTACTTTAAAATTTACAGCAAAATGATGAAATATTGTACGTAGCTGATACCCTGATATATTGCGTAGGATGCTATGTATCCCGAAAATGTAATGTTCCCATAAATATGCATATTTGCTAGTTGCTACTCTTTCGTACCAACTTGTGTTCACTAACTACGCGATTTTCAAACTCGAGTTAGAAAGAATTTAATTCAAGTTAGTAAATCCGAAATCGAGTTGACTGTTGTATAACTCCTTTTTGCGCCAACACATTTTGAACAAGTGAGTTACCACATCCGGCGCAGTGAACTGAGTTGGCGCAATTGCGCGGCGTAGCGCAGTGTTACACATCTCTAAAGTCTGTACAAGTAGTGTTGAGTAGGACATACAAGAGGCAGTACATTTGTCCCGTACATGATGTCAAAATGTAAGAGCGGCTCAACTTTTTAATATGTACTACTTCATATTTGGTGTACTACTTGGTCTGTAATGTCATTTCATTGGCGTGAGCCGTGAGGCAAAGTTATGACACACAAATAAGGATCAGTACGCCTCACTTCAATTGAAGTGGTACATTGTACTGGCTCAGTACAAAAATGAGGCTACTCTTACAAACTCTTTTTCAAGTCATGTCCTACTCAACACTATGTACAAGTGCATTACCGTCCGTGCGCGGATGCCGCGGACGAGCGACGCGGAGTACGCAGATACGATTGTGGTTCTTATTAATATTCTATTATGAATCGTTTTCCTATGCAAGTATTTTCATGTGTAGTTTCCAGATCTCTGCGCATCGACGTACTTTCATACTTATAAGTATTTTCTGCTCGTACCAGGGCGCCGTAATTCGAAGTGAATACCTGGTTTTAAAACCTGGTATCGTAAATACGTCTCAAACGCGGAGTGATTTCGATCCGCGCGCGGACAGCTCTCCGCGGCGCGGGCGCTCCGCGTCGCTCTGAACGCGTTGTATAGGATTGATACATTTTACCGTCCGTCGCGGACATCCGCGTAGGTCGTCCGCGTCGCACTGAAGAGGCCCTTAAGAGTATTTATATATAGAGGGAGCGCTGTCATGGGAGGCCCATTGTCGGCGCAATAGTTTAGCACGTAATTTTGTTGCATAATTGTATTTATTTTTTCTTTCATGTTTTTATTTTTTGTATATTTTGTTATTTTATTACCTACCTATGTATGTTTGCGCCTTCAATAAATGTATTTCTTTCTTTCTTTCTTTCTATATGGCTGTCATACATTTGCAACTTCAAAAACGTAGATATTCTCTTGTTCGTAATGTTGGTAGCACTCCTATATTAATGTTACCAATAAATTACTTTTCCTGGAAAAATATATATATATATAAATAAATGGAAATGAACATATTCACATTAGATTGTTTTAAATTATCATTATATATCATATTAATAATAATGTAAAGTAAAACTCACCCTTGCTTTATTATAATTAATTTCGGTCCAAATTCAAATATTTTATATTTTCTACCTAAAAAATATTCCGGAAGTTTTACGGAATTTCAACAATTTAATTACTTGCAACATTGAATAAAAAGGCGTAAGAAAATTTAAAAATATGAATATTTTTCTGTAAATTTATGTATATCATTTCTTAATAATTAATAAGAAATTGGACTTATTGTCGGTGACAAACGAATACACAGTTAATAATTAACCCCAAAAATAAATTTGGATGAAATTCTATAGCGCTAAACTTCGATCAAATATACACTAGATACACAGTTCCCTATAAAAGTTCTGTTAAAAAGTGGCACCGATGCATGACATGAAAAAAAGTAAACAAAAAGATCACATATTCCAAATATATTAACACAAATTCCACCTTATTCCTAGAGCTTAAAGTAGCTTTTCACATAATATTGTCTAAAGTTCTGCGAGTTTTTAGAAGCAACGGTAGATGCGTGACTGAAGGCGAAAGAGTGTTTAAAGCACTCTTTTTTGGTGCCATTTTCTGAGCGCACATGTTGTATCTAGTGTATATTTGATCGAAGGCGCTAAACTACATTTTTTGAGTTTTCTTTTTCATGTAATTCATGCTGTCACAATTCACACTGGATGTGTAGGGAAGAAAAAGGTGGCCCCGGCACCACCATTTTTATTTACGTTTTTGAAGTACCAGCACTCCCTCATTTGTATACTCTAAGATTAAAGCATCATGCAAATATTTAAAAGAACAGGGAATTTATTATAATTTACATAAATATAAAATAAAATTTCAAATAAACCCTTTCGTCAATCACCTGACTTCTGTAATATCCCATATACCGTTGATGGAGAACCCCATATGTTAACAACTAAAACTCAAATAAATAAACTACCTATTATGTAATCATGTTTATAGTATCTAAAAGTCAATTAATATGCCCAATATAAATGTATTTCAGAATTTCACTTTATCTCGTGGTCTGCTTCACGTAAAATGCTCCCACTGTACTATTTTCTAGGACATGACTAGGTAAATTAGTAAATACTGTTATTAAGAGCATTATCAGAGCATTGTTCTAAATGTTCTCTAATGTAAAATTGTATATTATCGTAATAGGTCTAAAATAAAATAAAAGATTAAAGCGGCTATTGTTTTTGATTTGAAGTGTACCTAATCCGACAGTTCGATTTATTCTGAACGTAATACTATAACTATGATTCTGAACTATTTATATGATTTGAATAACAGTCAAAACAACGGAGTAAACTTGGAGTAAACCGTTTTGTCAAAAATCCTAGTTTTAAGTTGAAAGGCTTTTGGTCAATCTCTATAGATACCGCGTCTTTAACCGCCTAGGTGAGTTCCCGACCCAAAATATAGTTGAGCTAAGTGGTAAAAATACTCGTATCTATTTGGGATGCCTAAAAATCATGAAAACAAAAATCACTACTTTTGACAACAAATCTTCATATTTTCTTCAAATCATGTATAATGTCACCTGGGGTGATGTGGAACATGTGCGAAAAATTAAATACAATGTGTCAATATCACCCTGTATATTATCTCCCCTGTTTACTTATACGAAATGAAAAATATTGGAATCAAGGAAAATATCTAATTTAGGATACGTAGATACTATACTTGCTACTACTAGAGACAAAATCGAAACTTCTCTGAAGACTTTAAGCCACATTGCTAGACTTTGGACTATCATTATTCGGAATAAAACTGAGATAATGATCGTTGATTGCATTGAGAACAACCGAATTGACGTTCAAAAGTTCGTGGCGGTATGCGAAGGATGGGTAGCCACGTGTACTATCACTAACACCGGGGATGCGAAGACAAGAGTCGAAGACCCTGCGTAATGACTAGCTAGATCCTAAGTGGAAAAAATTACAAATATTTGGAAAGATCCATGAATACTCAGAAACACAAGGTGGGACGTAGTTATGAGATGCCTCGTTTTTCCTATCTTACTATACGGAGCTGAGACAGTGGCTATGGATGCAAAACAGGCAAAAAATGAACTGTTGATGAATGATGAAAAATGAAATGTTTTAATCTTGGAAACAACTAAGTAAAGGAGAGATTATCGTCGATGGTGCAGTTGCTAGTCGTCAAGTTCTTTGGGCACATAATTCGAACGGATCGGTTAGCCATTCAATTACATTGTGTTGATAATATGGTTTTTTACAAATAAAACATTACACGTGGTTTGAGAAAATTGTAATTCAGTCTTCAAAAGACAATCAAGTGGGGAACACTATGGACACTAGTGCTCGACTAGACAGTACGGAGCCACGACCCCGCGCCGCCGCCCGCCGCGCACACTTGCGCGACAGCTAGCGGTCACCACGTGTGAATTCACGCTCACTAAATAATTCTTTATTTTCCATATGTCATTCACAGATAATAATGATAAATCATATCCGTGTCACAAATAATCGATAAAGAAAAAGCAGTCACAATTTGTTCGCAGTATAGTGTTCATAGGTGGACAGCGCGCGGGTCGGGTCGCGCGGGTATAGTCGCGAGCCACGCGCCCGCCTTGTGCTATCATATTATATTCATCTTATTCGCTTGTAGAATCCCTAATAACAATTCAAGAATTAAAGATACATTCATGTACTTTGGCGTTCAATTTTAGTGCCATGTGCGATTCAAAACAAAATACATTAGCGCCAATACGTTCGGTGGCGAGGCCGCGGCTCAGAAGAACTCAACAGACCGGCTGGCGACGTTCCGCGACACGACGCGCGCTCCACCTTCACAGAGTCATCGAAACATACAAACATACGAATCACAGGAGCACGTTCAAAGCGAACGTGTGAGATAACAAACATAAACGAGACGAGGGCGTAGCGGAGTCGAGGTCGACGCGGGCTAGTTGTTGCCGGCGTGGTGCGCGAGGTCGAGGTCGAGGTCGTCGTCGTGCAGGGGCGGCGCGGGGGGCGCGGGCGGCGCGGGCGGCGCGGGGGGCGCGGGCGGCGCGGCGGGGGCGGCGGGGGGCGCGGCGGCGTGCGGCGGGCGCCAGTCGAGGCCGGCGGGGCCCCAGATGGCGGCGAGCGAGCAGAAGGGGTCGTAGACGCGCGCGGGCGGCGGCGGCGCGGGGGGGAAGCCGGGCGGCGGCCGCAGCGGCGCGTGGCGCGGCGAGCCCCACGGCCACGCCGCCGGCTCCAGCGAGCCCCACACGGAGCCGAGCGGACGGAATGCGCCCGCGCCCACCGCACCCACTGCGCCCACTGTCTCCTCGCACCCGCCTGCGACACACGCGAACCGTCACCGTTACGATTGTGACTGTGATACGACTCTTGGGGTCCTACTATATTCATCCGAAACGAAGTTCGAAACTTCGGATGATCGAAGTTTATATACGATACGAATGTACCTACATATACTTATGGTCGTTATTGACTTACGGTCGTAATCATAGACTTATGGTTACGACGTACGTTATACAAATTCTAACTTTTACAGAGTAGATGCATTCGTGTCGTATAAAAACTTCGAGCGTCCGAAGTTTCAAACTTCGTTTCGGATGAATATATTAGAGCCCCTGAATCACATCGAAGAAAAAGTACATCATAAACGAGATACGGTTCGATTTGAAATTTCTGTCTTTCACGCAGAAAAGAGATGAGAAGACGTCTCTCACCGAGGAAATCTCTCGGTGCGGAGTCGAAGGGCGCGCGGTCGGCGGGCGGCGAGGCGCGCCACGCGTACTCCGGGTCGGGGCGCGGCGCGTGCGACTCGCCGTTGAAGAAGAACAGGGAGTGGTCGGCGGCGGGCGGCGGGCGCGGCTCGGGCTCGGCGCGGCGCCGCACGTCCGAGCCGATGGGCGCGAGCGCGGGCGCGGGCCCCGGCGCGCCGGCCGCCACCACCGAGCTCCACGACGCGCCCCAGCGCACGGCGCCGGCGCGCAGCTCGGGCGCGCGCGCGGGCGAGCCCCGCGGCGGGGACGCGGCGCCACGCTCGGCGCGTCGCTTGGCGCACTTGTCGCGGCGCGCGTGCTGCTTGCCGGGCGGCGCGCGCGCGCGGGCGGCGTCGGGCTCGGCGCGCGTGCGCTCGGCGCGGCGCGGCGCGTCCCCGGGCTCGCGGCGCGTGCGTCCCGCGCGAGGTTGCGAGTCTGTCGGTCGTCCGATGTCAGTTTTCGCGCTCGAATCGGGCGCCGCCGGTTCGGCGTCGACGGGAGTGCGGGCGCGATCGTCGTTGTCTTCGCCGTCGTGTTCGTCGGCCGGAGTGGAAGACGCGGACGCCGAAGTCGAACCGGTCGAGTCGACGTCCTCGTCTCCGCTGCCGGGCGCGCGCTCCTCGGTCTCCGGATCGGCCTCGTATCCGTCGTTGGCGACTCCCGCGTCGATCTCGACCGGCTCGGGCGGCGTTTCCCGCGGCGGCGGGCGTTCGTCGTGCGAGTCGTTCCTGGCGACCTCCGCGTCGGCGTCTTCGCTGGAGCGCGAGTCGTCGTCGTCGGCGACGCGCAGCATCTCCGTCCTCCAGCGCTCGAAGGCGCGTCGCTCGGCCTGCGGGTCGGGCGGGGGCGGCGGGCGGCGCGGGGTGCGGCGGCGGCGCGGCGGGGGCGCGCGGGGGCGGGGCGCGGGCGGCGGCGGCGGGGAGGGCTCGTCGGCGAGCGCGCGCAGGTCGAGGGGCGCGCGGGGTGCGGGCGCGGGCGGGCGCGGGGGCCGCGCGCGGTTTAGTTCCCGCTCGGCATCGAGCACGGCGGCGACGAGCACGAGCGCCAGCACGGTGAGCGCCAGCAGCGTGCCGCCGGCGCGCATGGCGGGCTCGAAGGGCGGGCGCGAGGCGGCGGCGTGGCAGCGCGGCAGCAGCGCGGCGGGCGCGACGGCCACGAGCGAGAAGTCGGCGGGCGCGGAGTCAGCGCGCAGGCTGAGGCGGCAGGGCACGCGCGCCAGCGTGTAGTCGGCGGTGAAGGCGAGGTGCAGGTGGCGCGACTCGTTGGGCGCGAGCGCGAGCGGCGCGCAGGGCTGCAGGCGGAAGCCGCGCGCGTGGCAAGGCTGGCCGGCGAGGCGCCAGTCCCGCAGCCACACGGGCACCACGCCGGTGTTGCGCGCCAGCACCGTGCGCACCACCGTGGCGCCCGTCGAACCGCACTCCTTCACCTGCACCGCGCCGAATCGGAGACGACATTTAACGATTGCGTAAAGCGATCAATGAAAATTTAAAAAAAATACGGTTCTGACCTCAAAGAGTAACGGCGCGTTAGTTCCCGGCCGGCGTCCGCCGATCTCGAAACTCGGATATGCTCCGCGGCCGAGCAATTGCACTCCCTCCAATATGGTCAAATTGTTTCTGCGAACGAAAAATCCTCGTAAACGTATAAATACACGTGAGCGTATAAAAGAACGACTCGCATAAAAATATGTTTCATTAAAATCACCTCAAATAAAAATAAGTCGACAGGGCCGAAGGCTCCTTGGGTGAAAATGTGATTTTGATTTCGAGTTCAGTTTCGGGTTTCAACACGAGCATGGGCATGACATGGTCGCTGACGTTGTGCATCGCCTCCGCGCCCGCGGTCCCGTCCGCGAGAGCCTCCCAGACGCGCGCCTCGCCACGAATAACTTTCCATTCCGTCAGCTTGAACGCGTCGCGCGACCACACGCAGTTCTCCGTCTTGCAGAACGAGGACTCCGTCGTGCCGGTGCTGCGAAAACGTACGCACGGTAATAAGCGAGTGCGCAGATTAGAACCGACAGAAGCGAGAGCGCGCGCGCAACACTCACACGTCGTAGTGCGCGTCGGCGAGCACCGGCTGCAGCAGCAGGGGGTGCACGTGCGCGGGGTTGCGCACGCGCACCAGCAGCGCCGCCGCCGCGCCCACCGCCGCCAGCGCCGCGCCCGGCGCCGCCTCCAGCACGCGCGGCCAGCGCCACTGCGCGCTGCCCGCCACGGGGATCTGCACCACGTGCGTGGTGTGCACGTGCAGCGACACGTTGCGCGGGGCGAGCGCCGCGTACAGCGCGCGCCGGGCCCGCGCCAGCGCCGCGTCCGCGCGCAGCCCGCCGCCGCCGCGCGCCGCCCAGCGGGAACCCTCTGCGACACAGCGCCCGTGAGTGCGTGCGCGCTCCGGCACGGAGCCGTGCGGGGGTGGTGATGTACTCACCGGCGGTGGCGATGTCCAGTCCGGTGTAGCAGTGCGGCTCGCACAACTTCTCCGGCATGAAGAGCACTTCACCGACGGCGTGGCGGCCCATCGTCACGTCGACGTCGGGCGTCGGCCTGCGATACGAGAGAACGTCACTGCGATATGCGTCGGGAGAAGCCGAGGCGAACCACTGTGATGACACTCACACGAATTTGACTGCCGGGTCGGGAGCGGGTTGCGTCACGTTCACCACTCGCATGCGCAACGCCGCCATGCTACTCTCGAGAACCAGCGGCGCCGACGACCACGCATACTGTAAATTTAACAATGAAATACAAGTTTAGTCACTCAAAAGCGGGTGCGTCGGCGCGTGCGGTAGATGCAGATGCTCACGGGCGCGGCGGCGGGCAGCTGCAGCGCGTGCGCGCGCAGGCGGCCGGCGTGCGCGTGCAGCTCCAGCTCGGCGCGCAGCCCCGCGTGCTCCGAGCGCAGCTCCAGCCAGCCGCGCACCCGGCCCGCGCGCGCCGGCGCCACCACCGTCAGCACGCCGCGCGCCGCGCCGTACCCCTCCACGCAGCGCTGCACACACACACGGCGTCAGCACGCGGCTCGTGCTCGCACACACACGCACCGGCAGCAGCACACTCACGCAGGCGTGGTCGGGCGGCACGGGACGCAGGTGCGCGCACGCCGCCAGCGCCAGCTGCGCGCCCGGCAGCTCCACGCGCAGCTCCGACACGCACAGGCGCGCCGGCCCGGGGTTCAGCACGCGCACGCCCACGCGCCGCGTCGACGACGTGCCCACCGTGCCCAGCCGCAGCGCGCCCTCCGACGAGTTGGGCCACTCCCACTCCTGCACAGATCGCGGATGAGCGCCCGCTCGAGTGCTCGAGTGGGGACGCGAGGCTCGCGGCGACGACTCACCAGCGCGAGGCGGCCGCTGTACACGAGCAGCGGCACGGTGCACGAGGTGAGGTTGGTGTGGAAGGTGAGCGGCGCGTGCAGCGCCAGGTGCGGCGCGAGCGGCGCGCGGGGTCGCAGCAGCAGCACGGCGGCCGCGGCGCCCGGCGCCAGCGTCATCGGCACCGGCGTCTCGCACTGCCGCCGCACACACCGCACGTTACGCTTCACTGATTGTATTCTGCACTCTTTATTATACATCGCGGCGCGTGCCAGCGAAATTCACGGCACGTCTTACGATCCCCAAAGAGAGTCAAATGTGATAATGCAATAACGCTTCGCTCAAAGTTATAGCGCGGTCGACATGAAATAATGTCTCGGAAATATTTCCCATCGATGACTTTAATCAATAATAATTCTCGAAACTGTGGCGTCACAAACGATCATAACGGACGAACTAGGGCCCCCTACTATATAAATCCGAAGTTCGAATCTTCGTGACGTTTTTCGTTTCGAAACCTACTATAACACGAAATTCGAAACTTCGGATCGAAGAATGAATGATTCGAATATATCGGCAATCCGAACATTTACATTTTTATTTACTATATTCATCCGAAACGAAGTTCGAAACTTCGGACGAACGAAGTTTGTGACAATACGAATGTACCTACTCTGTAAATGTTCGTATTGCCGATATATTGGAATAATTCATTCTTCGATCCGAAGATTCGAATTTCGAGTAACAGAGTAGGTTTCGAAACGAAAAACGTCACGAAGTTTCGAACTTCGTTTCGGATTTATACCGGGTATCTCAAGACTGCTACCGAAAACGAAGCCGGGTGGTAGTTTTAGTGGCTACAAACACAATGCAATTAAAATTTTCGCCTAGAAACGCGACATTTTTTTTTTATGATTTTTTAAATGTCGTCATTTTTGGGTGGTAATAAAATAATAATTTAAACTCTTTTATACCTTAGAGTATTTATAAATAAAAGGGTATATACTATTATTTTAGGAAAAAATGTATTTACCACCCAAATATGGCCATAGGAAAAAAATAACAAAAAAAAAATTGTCGCTTTTTTGTGCAACTTTTTCTGTTGCATTGTGTCTGAAGTCACCTAAACTACCACCCGGCTTCGTTTTCGGTAGCAGTCTTGATATACCCTGTATAGTAGGGCCCCTAGCTCGAGTGAATTTCGTCGATAAGCAATGTCGAGTGATATGAGAGAAACCGTAAAAGGCGTTCGGGAGTAGTGAGTGGGTACTGACGTGGAAGTGTTCCAGCACTTCGTCGGGACAGTGCGCCGCCATGAGTCGCACGGGCACCGGGAACTCGTTGTGCAGGCGCACCTCGCGCGCCGCCTGCGCCTCCTCGCCGCGCGTCGTCACCACGCTGCGGACACACACACGTCACTGCACGCCCACACACGCGCACACATGCACTAGCACGGCACCCAGACACTCACTGCAGCGCGGGCGGCTCGGCGCGCAGCGTGCCCGGCAGCAGCCGCACCGCGTAGCGCAGCGCCGCGCGCCCCACGCGCGCCCACCCCGCGCACCACGCCGCGCCCGCCGCGCCGCCGCGCCCGCCGCGCCCGCCGCGCCCGCCGCGCCCGCCGCGCCGCGCCCGCCGCGCCCGCCGCGCCGCCGCGCCGCCGCGCCCGCCGACTGCGCCTCCGAGTACGACGACCACATCTGCGCATCTGCAACCCACCAGACTCTGTCACTCACGCATCATCACACGCCCCGTCGCATCGCTCGCTGGTGTCTCATCACGAGCCAAATCGCATCACGTGACCGGGGTCGGACGCTTACAATCGAGTGTCAGCTCGGCCGCCTTCATCAGTCGCTGGTGCGGCTCCAGCTGCGAACGTATCAGCGTCAAGTAAACGCCCTCCGATTTTTCACCTGCACCCAGAAAACGACACGCATAATAAACGTCACCTCGCACATGAGAACGAACGGAAAGAGCGTAAAGGTATAGCACAGACCGTTGTGCGCGGGCGCGTCGGCGTGTCCGTTGTGGTGGTGCGGCGCGTGGTGGGGCGTGGGCTCGGGCGGCGGCGGCGGCGGCTGCCAGCGCTCGGCGGCGCCGCAGCGCGCGCCCCACACCGCCGCGTCCACGCTGAGCGGCGCCGCCATGCTGTTGCCCGCGTCCAGCTGGAACGTGTCGGGCGGGTCGCGCGAGCCGCGCACGCGCAGGCCCAGCTGCACCGGCGCCAGGTATTCGCCCGCCGGCGCCGCGCGCGCCTCCACGCCCACCACCAGCCCGCCCCCGGTCATGTTGCCCTTTATCCTGCAACGCGACCGACACTGTTCAACGCTCGCACGCTCGACCCGAGTCGTGACTGAGCCTGGACCACTAGCGTCATCGAGCGACCGAAGACATAGAATTAATGCAACGATAGTTTCTGTTTATAGTGATGATAAAAATAAATATGTACAGTGGACGAGAATCGCAGTTTGCGCACCTGACGTAGGCGGTGAGCGAGTGGTGGTGGTGGTGGTGGTGCGGCGGCTGCAGACGCAGACGCACGATGGCGCGGCTGGAGTGCGGCGGCAGCGTCCAGCGGTCGCGCGGCGCCCACTCGCCACCCTCGGGCAGCGCCAGGCCGAGCCACGCGCCCGACGAGTACACCTCGCTCACCTGCGCAGACACGGCGGCTGTAGCGGGTGTGAATGTGTGTGAGTGTGTGTGTGTGTGTGAGGGGGCGGGCTCGGTACCTGTATGGTGTGCTCGGTGGGGTTGTGCATGGTGAGCAGCGGCTCCACGGTGGCGTTGAGCGGCACGCGCACGTCCACGAGCGGCCACACGCCCCACGGGTTGGCCACGCCCACCGCCGACACCTGCAACGCGTCACACTCTCCACGTTTACTCACACATCGCCTCAATCATCTACAAGTAGTTCACGTTTGTTAATCTCATTAACATGCTACCTGCACGGTTCCTCGTTCTAGCGTTTGGGTAAACTAATACTCAAAGCTTGCACTTACATTATTAAATGCGGCAGGATCGGGTTTTGTAATAGATATACAGTACCATATTTAAAACATGTTTTGCATCTTACATTATGTATTTTATAATCGACAAGACAGTTTGCATTGCATGCCTTTTTGTTCTGAGGCCCTACTCTGTAAATCCGAAACGAAGTTCGAAACTTCGGACGATCGAAGTTTATATACCTACGATACGAATGTCTCTACTCTGTAAAAGTTCGAATTTGTATAGCGTACATCGTAACCATAAGTCTATGGTTACGACCATAAGTCAATAACGACCATAATTATATGTAGGTACATTCGTATCGTATATAAACTTGGATCATCCTTAGTTTCGAACTTCGTTTCGGACACAGATCACTTCCAATAGATACCGCATTACGATAGTTTTGTTTTGAACCGAAAACGCCAACGAAGGGAACTGCGCGGGGGGTGGGCGTGTTGCAGCGCGGTCACGTGGACTTCACTGGAGAGATGAGGCATAAGTCGATAAATAAAAAAATGTATCGATAGTTCGATTTGCCAGTAAGTTCATGTGTTATGATCGCTTCTATAACTTAATTACCAACTTGTGAAATGTTTGATAATATTTTTTCACCGGCCTGATCTGATAAATTATACCAACCGGCAACCGCTAACTACGAATAAAATAGGATTAAGATTTATACTTTAGTATTTAACGGTTTTATTTCTATTATTCACCGTGTATTTTTGTATACCATAATGGCGAAATACCCAAATTAGGTGTTGATATAAAAGATCAGATAAAATATGAAATAGTAAATAACTAAACCTCACGCCCTAAAGGGCTACAATAACTTATTCCGTTTCTTAAATTCTGACGGCAGCTGTAGTAAATGTAAAATATCGACAAGTGACGATGAAACTCACTTGACGAACTATGAATGTTTTTGAGACGATATACTGGGTATCTTAAGACTGCTACCGAAAACGAAGCCTGGTGGTAGTTTTAGTGACTACAAACTAAACTTAGTGTACTAAAACTTATGATAAATACCCTCCCATTATATTTGAAAACGTATACAACTAGAGGGAAGAAAGGAAATTTTATTACGCCAAAGATAAATAAAAAAATATTGTAAAAGTACCTTGTTAACAAATTTAACTATTTCAAATTACATAAAATAACGTAAGTATGGTAATTTGCAATTTGTATTTAAATCAATATATAATTTGTGACATTGTCATTTAATAAAATTAATTTACATTATTGTTTTACAATATCAATATTTCTGGGAATTATATTATAAACATGCGTCAAACATTAGATGAACGCGTGATTTCGCCAAAAAAAGATGGCTTATTACGGTTATTGCTATGCGAAAAAGAGACGGCTGATTCTCCATCCGAACTCGACTGTTTGACATTGATACATTATCCAGTATAAATTGAGCTCGCTCGGGACCAAATTAATTTAAAGAATATTAGTTATCGATGAAAACTTATTGCGTTTTTTTAGATACTTTATTTTGTTGAGTTTTTTGCACACCATTTTATTGAACAAATCATTATTAACTGTAATATTAAGTTCCCAAAATGTAATTTTCGCTAACGTTCGACGACATGTGCGGGTCCACTACTTGGACGACACTGATGACGCGACATTTGGCATCGGTTTATATCTATCTGATAGCTTATATGTGTTGGGCGCAACCGCTGCCTTGCATTAGGTATCTATTGGGAGTGATCTGTGGTTTTGGATGAATATAGTAGGTCCTCTGTATTGTGAGCAGCCGGCGCCACTAGTGCGAGTAAATAGATAGTTGACGTTTACTAATCTTATTTTACCTAATTTGACGAAATGTGAGTCAAATAGCAGCATTGCCGTATCCATATCGACGGTTATTACCTTGTTAATTACGTTTTTCTTTATGTTATATATTTGTAAAGATGAGTAAGTCTATAAAAATTATGTTATTATATTGTAACGCTACTAGATAAACTAATGTTTAGTTATGACAATAGATTTTCAAATAAAAACATAATAAAAAAAAATAGAGTTTGGGGCGTCACATGTACCTAAGTTAAGAAACAGTAATAATAATGAACTCGTTAGTTTGTATATTGTAGTGTGCGGGTGGTGCAATGTTGTCTGTAGTGCAGTACTCACTGGGTACTTGAAGACGCCGAGCGAGGTGTGTATGTAGAGGTGCGCGGACACGGGCCCCTCGCGCCGGCCGAGGTACACCACGCTGAACGTCGTGTTGGCTTGCGGCGCCAGCGTCTGTCGACACACGCACACACGTTACACGGGATATAACATCCAGACAGACTACACCAAAACCTCATTATTATACGGTTTCTGTAAATAAAAAGGCCGTCATTATCTTTAACAATCCAGTTAGATTCTAATTTTTTTTTGTTATTAAAACTATTGAAAGGAATGCTCAAAGCCCGATACGGGTACTAAAATGGCCCCAGAAGGATATCTTGATGATCTTATGAGATCATGGTAGTATAGATGAGATTCTTTAATTCTGCGAGTTTCAAGTCTCTATTTTAATTTCGGTTTAATATAAAAAATGAATGCCAAAAAAAAATCTCGAAAACGACGTAATGGATTCAAATGAAATTTGGACATGAGAGAGATATACCTAAAGCCTTTTTTTCAATAACAAATCATAATATTTCGTAAAATGAAAATGAAAATAATAATTTATTGAATCTATTAAAATGATATATTTATGCTTGACAGCCTCCGTGGCGCAGTTGGTTAGACGCCGCCTGTGAAACGAGAGGCCGCGGGTTCGATCCCCGCACCGAGAGAAATGTTTGTGCGGCCCACAAATATTTCTTCCGGGTCTGGGTGTTTGTGAGACCGAAAAGTCTCTCGTAGTTCCTGATACCCACGACACAAGACTCGATCTTAGTGTGGGGTCAGGACTATGTATGTGACTGTTGGGTGTTATTTATTATTTATTATTATTTATTAAAATGTTCAACATCGTTTAGATTCAGTCATTTTTTTTATCTACCACCCGGTTCGGAAAGCGGTTTTCACTAGAGAAGAACGGGCAAGAAACTCTAATATTGCTCTTTTCAAAACCAGTTTACAATTTAGTGATTATTACATAATTTACAAGTTGGTTTAAATCAGAGCAGTTTATTAAAAATATTTTTAATACGAATATTATTATATTATAATTACTATGACTGAGTGAAGCGAAGTCGCCCAGAACGAAAAATCAGTATACTCTTTTTCGCCAAAACAGTGAATAATTGCGAAAGCCTTACGTAATCCATCAATGAATCCATACATTGTATGTAAGCAAATCGGATAGACCAGTCCAAGCAGCACCCGTTCACGAGTATGATGCATGCGCCAGCCATGGGCCTCCTCAACCATGTTGCAGGGAAGTGACCGACCTGGCACACGACGCCACCGCAAGCATAGACTTTTTAGCGAGCATGACATACCCAATCACTTACACAGAAAAAATGGCAAATTTGACAAGTTACTTAATTTAAATGATATTATACAGAGCATACTAAGACTTCCGCTCCGAGATACTACGCATTTATCTAATTTAATGCTATTCCCAAGCCTTGCTATCATCTAGATATTCTGAAATTTTGTAATATGCTTATTGCATAATTTTTGCTTGATAATTGCTTTGAATTTTGTAATAGATAAGGCTTTAATATGACTGGGAACTTTGTTATAAAAGTGTATACAGTTTAAAGATTTGCTGATCTTGTGGAGTCTGGTCTTATGCGTTGCTAGATTATTCTTATTCCTAGTATTTTTGTTATGAATATCGCTAATCTTACGAAAACTTTCTTTATTTTTATGGCCACACACATGGCGTGCCCACGAATGGTGGTAATTATAAAGAGTAGACGCTAGACAGAGTGGTAATTAGAGAGCGCAGCAGTCCCCTGATGTGTACTGATAACGACAAAGTATTGGCGATCTATTGTTAGCGTCGCGATGGACGACGCAATCGTACACAATACACACCAAACTACACTCTTATATTTATAACGATATATATATATTTTAATGGACACAAAAATATATAATGTACGTAGGTACACGAAGAATATGATTAATTATTATACACTTTATTTATTCTGGAATACGTATACATATGTTCACAGTACCCTTTTCTTTTTTGGATTTCATAACATAATATCTATAACTTCAATATCACCACATATACCTCTACTGACTGAAAATTTTAATAAATTAATCAGGCAGATATTAAATTGCAAATGTTTTGTTATAATATTGTTCGAAAATTCTAAATATTCTTACGACGGCTATGTACGTACGACATGAAGGAATGGAACCTGGCCACAAACTTAAAAAAAACTGAATTAGAAATACATTAATTATGTGCACACACCAAACAATAAAAAACTGAGTTTTAGTACCTATTCGATGTTATTTTGCCTGCAAGTTATATGTATGTTCCGCTGTCCATGAGCAAACTCTGCTGGAATTAATACATGTTAAGCAATACTCCACCACCAACAGTCGACCCTTCCTTAATATAGGTACAATTATAATATATCGTTACTGTTTATCCATTAAGAGTTGTAAGTGCTCTCAAAAATGAACCAGCAAGAATAAGTTAACTTGAACCGTGGCTATTCGCCTGTGAGATATACGAGGGAACAGCAGTGCGATTCACGTAACTTTTTGACGCGCCGATCAAGTTGCGGTGCGGTTACAATTAAGTTTACGCTTTGGTACCAAATGGTATTCTTGTAAGTGTTTAGCTGCGCGTGAGCTGCGCGTCAACTGTACGTCAGATGAATGAAATTTGTTTGAGATTGACATATACGCGCAGCAGTAGAATACGCTAAAACGTTTGCGTGACGCGAACTTCACGCGAGCGTATTTGACAGCGGTTGTCAAAATTACGAGAATACGAAAAGGGCTGTTTTGATCGAAACTTAACCGCAACTGCACTGCAGCTGAACTTATTAAAATACGTGAATCGCACTACTGATATATACCCATCTCAAACTTAATAAAATAATAAATAACACCCAACTGTCAAATACATAGTCCTGAGCCCACACTCAGATCGAGTCTTGTGTCGCGAGTATCAGGAACTATGAGACACTTTTCGGTCTCACAGACACCCATAACTGAAAGAAATAATTGTGGGCCGCACAACCACTTCTCTCGGTGCGGGGATCGAACCCGCGGCCTCTCGTTTTACAGACGGCGTCTAACCGCCTAATTTCACCCTATTCTGCATTCTCAAATATCAGCAACACATGTACATGTTCTGTGTATGCAGGCAGTGTTACAGTGGTCATTTTAATACCTTGTACAAGAAGTATCGATTTTTACTACTCGTGTGGAATTGGCCGTTTCTAGTCAAAGTCCTAACCAGCTGATTCATATTATGCTCGTTTCCCGTTCATAAGCAACAAAATTAAAAGTTGCTTTGGCAACAAGTGACGCACTGACGGCGCGGGCGTCCCTCGCGGCGACTGCGGGCTGCTTGTCGGGTGCTGTCGCTAAGGCGCCACGCCGGAACATGTTATACACAGTCAGGTCATAAGTATTGTTACACAGTAAAAACTTTTCTTTTAGAATGCTGGCCACAAAAAAGTTTATTGAATTCGGATTTCGAATTGTTCATGAAAATAAAAATGTATACTTTTTAGAATTTTACTCCTTTTTAAATATGGAGTGGACGCTTAAAGAAGACCGTGTTGCAGTTATTGCGTTGCATCGTTGCGGTTACGCGCCAATTCAAATTTTTGACATACTGAAAAATTTGAATATAACCAAAAGATTCGTTTATCGTACCATCAAACAATACAATGAAGACTCTAGTGTAGATAACAGGTCAAGAAGTGGTCGCCCTCGGTCTGTTAGGACTCCAGCAGTGATAAAAGCTGTGAAGGCGCGAATTCAAAGAAATCCCAAACATAAGCAGAAACTGTTGGCCCTTCAGATGGGGTTAAGCAGAACCACGGTGAAAAGGGTGTTAAATGAAGACTTAGGGCTTCGGGCATATCGAAGAAAAATAGGACATCGTTTGAATGCTCGTCTAATGGACCTGAGACTGAAGAGATGCCGCGCTTTGTTGAAGCGGTACGCGGGAAAAAAATATCAGGAAATTCATTTTCAGATGAAAAAAATTTTACCGTAGAAGAGAGCTACAACAAACAAAATGATAAGGTGTACGCACACAGTAGTGAAGAAGCGAACAACCGTATTCCGCGTGTCTAACGAGGTCATTTTCCATCCTCGCTCATGGTATGGTTGGGAGTTTCTTATTGGGGCTTAACAGAGGTACATTTTTGTGAGAAAGTTGTAAAAACGAATGCAGTTGTGTATCAAAATACAGTCCTGACGAACCTTGTGGAACCTGTTTCTCTTACCATGTTCAATAACAGGCACTAGGTATTCCAACAAGATTCGGCGCAAGCTCATAGAGCGAAGAGCACACAAGACTGACTGGCGGCGCGTGAAATCGACTTCATCCGGCACGAAGACTGGCACTCCTCCAGTCCAGATTTGAATCCGTTAGATTACAAGATATGGCAACACTTGGAGGAAAAGGCGTGCTCAAAGCCTCATCCCAATTTGGAGTCACTCAAGACATCCTTGATTAAGGCAGCCGCCGATATTGACATGGACCTCGTTCGTGCTGCGATAGACAACTGGCCGCGCAGATTGAAGGCCTGTATTCAAAATCACGGAGGTCATTTTGAATAAACTTTAGTGTCATAAGAATCTATGTTTTGTTAAGTTCATTTTGGTATATAAATGGTTACATAATGAATAAACTTGTTTCAATTATTTTATATTAAACATGTGACAGAATTTATGACCTGACTAGGTATTTAAAGCCTTTGACGATTAGCTAAACTTCCGTAAATCACCGAATACGGTGTCGCTGAGAGGTGAAGGCCGTGTCGGGTCGCGTGTCAGTGAGCCAGTGAGGTAGTGTGTCAGTGTAACGGCGCGGCGCGGCGCATCGTCGACGTGGTGTGAGCCGTGTGGTGAGTGGTGACACGCCACGTGACGTCACTGATAGCGCAGCGGCCAGCGCGGTGGCGTGATCGATGTGGCCGCTGATACTGCCGCTCATTAGCAAAGATAAAAATACAGGCATGACGCATAGCGATACACTACGGGAACATTTTACACTTTAGTGTACTGCACAATACCTACAAACACATAATTAACTACATAAATATTACGCTAATCTCTGTAATAGCGCACTCCTGCACTTGAAAATTTAATTATATTTTAATTACGCATTTTAAACGCTCGTTATCGAGAGCCTATCCCGCAATCACACTGTCTGCATTTCTTATTATAAAAAATAACAGATGCAGTCAGGGTGGTCCTGCTATTAGATTCTACCTAATGGTAAGATCTCCCATGGGTGATGCTTATACATAACTATAACAGATATAAATCTGTAACCAAAGATTTGACACTCCGAGAAAACAGATGTCGTATTCTGGAGAAGTATTAACATAGTAATATATACATAATATATAAGTCCGCCAACCCGCACTAGGCCAGCGTGGCGGACTATATGGCCTAACCACTCTCAATCGTACTGTCGATTGTAGAGGAGGCCCGTGCCCTGCAGTGGGACGTATATGGGCTGATACAAAATATATACAAAAATGACCTACGACAACGCATAGCCAGTAGCTGGCAAAACATGATGAGTGCGCCAAATTATTATTTTTCGTGGCTCTTCATGGAAGCGAGTCAATACTAAGTGGAGGCTTACAGTTAAGCCGTGAACCAATTTAGGAGCCGGGTGTAAAGTGTAATGCAGCGCATGCGGTGCTGACGTCACGCGGCGCTTGGTTCCGCGTGCACGGCGCCTGCACCCCGCCCCGCCGCGCCGCGCCGCG
This sequence comes from Hyles vespertilio, assembly GCA_009982885.2. Lineage (NCBI taxonomy): Eukaryota > Metazoa > Arthropoda > Insecta > Lepidoptera > Sphingidae > Hyles > Hyles vespertilio. The sequence continues at coordinate 793,530 of CM042817.1, forward strand.
TCGCGACCGACATGACATAACGGCCCGCGCACTACTCAACCAGCACCCAGCGACCACGCGGGCTCATGCGGGGTTCATATACAAACCAACTTGCAACTGACAAGCGAGCGAACAAACAAATACAACTTATATTTACACACACTTTGACTCCGCACTCACAAACAAGCCCAGTCCCGTAATTATTTAATACAACGAGAAATTTCGCTCACGCAACCATTATGTGCATCACACAAACATTTATCTCCGGTGTAATTATCAAGCCTGAGACAACACCCGGCTTTTCAGTCTTGACTCTAGAGTCCACTACTACAGCTGTCTGCTTCATTCAGTCAGTCAAGGTGGTTTGCAACATGCATGATACTTAACACACCCACAGCCTTAAGAGCCATTCATATTAATCACTTTACAACAGGGGCGTGCGCTCCTTGTAGGCAGAAATGCAGTGCTTTACTTGTCATTCAAAGATATTTTATTATAACGTACGTACGTCTCAGATGACTTTAATTAATAGTGAATAAATGAATAAACAAAATATAGTAAGTTAAAAACGCCTAATATTTTATAAATAACGCCTATTTGCAAGCACACAAACATTATGTTTGCCACGCGACAAGCAAGCGGCGCTGCAAAGCAAAATAATGAACCTAATCAACCAAGTCATGCCGCCGCGTCCCGCATGACATTTGTTTGCATGTGTGTAGTAATTTTGGTGTCCGTGCACAGTCGCAAACGCACACACCCATGAATATCGAAAGCCGCAACTCCTGCGGCAGGCTACGTAAGTTCGGCAGTTGTCGGGAGTAATCGGAAATGTTCGTTGCCTATAATCCGAGTAAAAATAATAGAGGGAAATCTAATAAATCACCTATGCACATTATGCATTTTTGTTTAGTATGGTTTTATTTGTGAAATGTTTTGTGTTTCGCGGGGGCCATTTTGCTTTTTTCTTGTGTTTTTGCATTGTTTACTATTTCGTTTGAACCGTTGAAAATCAGCGCTGCAGTTTGCTTTTCCCATTCTGCAGCATAAAGCTGAATGGGAGGCCCTTTGTCGGCGTAATAGTTCAGCCACGTAATTTTGTTGCATAATGGTATTTTTTGTCATGTTTTTATTATTTTTTGTATTTTTTTTTATTTTATTACCTACCTATGTATGTTTGCGCCTTCAATAAATGTATTTCTTTCTTTCTTTCAGTATGTTTGTTTCATTTTAACATTTAAAATTATGTACATTTAACAGTTTATTACTGAGTTTTTATAATAATTGTAGTGATTTGCTTTTACTGGTGCGTTTGTTTTTGATTTTTTAAATGTTAATTGATTGTGAGATTTGTGTTGATAATGTATATTTATCAAATGAATGAATGATGTGGCCGATACCTTGCATTTATTTACATCGGGATATAGTAATCTCAAGTAACTGAAACCTTGAATATGTGAAAATTGAAGTTGACTAGGTAAGTTTTTTTATTTTACTTATTAGAATTTCTTCCGCCGCGACGATCGATCGCTATTTTGTCTGCGTTGCCGTAGAAGATGTACATGAATAGTAGTAGTAGATCTTAACTTGTTGTATGGTTTCCGACTTAGGGCCTCTTTAGTGCGACGCGGACGACCTACGCGGATGTCCGCGACGGACGGTAAAATTTATCAATCCTATACAACGCGTTCAGAGCGACGCGGAGCGCCCGCGCCGCGGAGAGCTGTCCGCGCGCGGATCGAAATCACTCCGCGTCGCTCGTCCGCGGCGCGGGCGTCCGCGTGCGGACGGTAATGCACTTGTACGGACTTGTTCAGTGCGCGACGGACGGTCGTGCGACGCGGACGTAAAGTACTATAGTCGTCACAGAAGACTCTAGTTTCGCATGTAACTCCTCAAATATCTTGATGGACATTTTAAAATACATGAAAAATTTCATTTCGTGTTCTTGCAATTCCGAAAATAAAGTTATACTTATAAATTCTCCTTTAAAAAGCCTTTTCGCAACGATTGGATGCCCATTAAATCTTCTTATACCATGGCGACAATTTCTGCTATTTAATAAATAGGCAACAACCACCATCTTCAGTTTTTTATCCATAGGCTTACTGTTGTAACTGTACCACTCTCAATCGCGCTCCGCGTCGAACTGAACGATGATTTGATCCGCGACGGACGCAAGCCCTAATCCGTGCGCGGACCGTCCGCGTCGCACTGAATAGGGCCTTAGAGATCCGTCGCCTGGCGGGGGCTATGCTAAAAATCTATAAAAGAAAAAGTTTTTGTGACCGAGTACTCCGCCGCATACCCAGTGTTATAATCCTGTGCACGCCGCTGCTTTACAATAAACGGTAGAAGCCTATGCACGGTTACAAAGTAAAGAAAACTAATATCGGTGGTGGAACACTGTTATCTTATTCATGACTGCTTCCTACACGCAAGAATTCTCCAAACGATTTCAGTGCACACTACACATAAATTAAAGAAGCACTCGTAGCTAACCCAACAAGCCAACGACGATGTTGTACTGAAACAATGTACACTGTTAAATATTGATAAGGTCAAAATATAGGTCTCATAACACAACAGCTGATAGAGCCATGTGATAAATATGCCGATATAGTAATACAATCTAGTATCTACAAATATTACCTAGCGCACTGAGGTCAATGTATCGTTGGGGCCTAGTAGATGTTCCCATATAGGTCAGTGCTAGAAATAGCAGGCGAAGTCGGAAGCCGTATCGGCAGTTCCGCGTAGTGACGGGTGACGACGCGACGCGGCGGTTATCAACACATCCCGACGGAGGCGAGGACACGCCACGCCGCGCCGCCGCCACACAACACTTTCCATTTCAACCGACCGCAAACGGTTACTACTTACAGATACATTACAAACCGACTGACCACCGCAACGCTACACAATGCACGCGCTACCTGTCTCTCAATACACATTCATAGCACAAGTTACTGTTAAGTATAGAGTTTCGTTCGGTGAGTGCGATTGACGGACGCCCAAGTTAATTCTCGATAAGTCCAGTAGTTACTCTGGCTACAATGACCTTCAAACCGAAACACAACAGTTACACAACATTTAAACTGCTGTTTGGCGGGAGAAATAGACATTACGGTGGTACCTAGCCAGGCGGCCACTCAAATATGATAGATCTACCAGTACTAAATTGTACAATTATTTATATTTGGCAATCTTCGATCAAATATACACTAGATACACAGTTCCCTGTAAAAGTTCTGTTAAAAGTGGCACCGATGCATGACATGAAAAAAAGTAAACAAAAAGATCACATGTTCCAAATATATTAACACAAATTCCACCTTATTCCTGGAGCTTAAAGTAGCTTTTCACATAATATAGTCTAAAGTTCTGCGACGTTTTAGAAGCAACGGTCGGTGCGTGACTGAAGGCGAAAGAGTGCTTTAAGAACTCTTTTTTGGTGCCATTTTCTAAGCGCTCATGTTGTATCTAGTGTATATTTGATCGAAGTTGGCAATGATTAAACTGACAATCTCGGCATGGAAGCTGGTCGGGCCGCCTCCTGGTTATTACCGTCCAATAGATCAGTCGGCGGCCGTGACCGTGCCCTTTACAAGACACGTGCCGCGCACCACACCGCGCCGGCCGAGCCTGCTGGCGACAACGCGCCTGTGCTGCCTACAACCACAACTCATGTGGTGAAACTTGCATGCGGCATGACATGATAGCCGCGTCTGGTGGTAAGTGCAGTACAGTTTGTACAGAAGCTCTCACGCCGGTCGACACGTGGTTATTTTGCTGGCTTATTCGAAACCGGAATCATAAAGGCTGTATTCGAATCCCGCCACACTGACGTGAGTGCTAAGACGGGTTTTCAATTGTGTACGGCGATCACTTTCCGGATGCCTTGCCAATCGTATTGAATAAATTTTATTGAAAACATTTATGGTTTCAATAAAATTTATTGCTTATTGCACTTTAGCGCAGTTCAATTGGACCATTAATTGTTTAGCAATATATCTGAGACAAATGAGTAAGTAAAGAGGCATCGTACTACATGTAGTGGCTCGGCCGTACGTCCGACTCTACACGTGTCAAAACCGACACTAACAAGCTCGCAATTTATACTGTCTTTCAAATTCTGCTCATAATTATACTTTCAAACAAGATAAAAATGATAATATGTATTACGAATATAAATTATGTTACCTACAATAGAATTTATGGAACATATCTATATTTAACCACGAACGTCGTGTGGCTAAAGAATAAGTTACAATAAATGTGATGATTGAGTAAATTATTCCTCGTACGTTCATTTATTTAATAAAAACTTTTAGGGCTAGCGTCACGTGTTGCTGATAAAGTCCCTGACAACCTATGTGGAAAATTCGGTTTTGTTTTGTTGGTTGGCCAATTACACCTAACCCGAGGTACAAGGTGTAATACATGTCGCATTCAGTAGGTAACAGAGCAGTGGTCAGTTAGTGTGGAGACAATAGCAAACCGCAGCCCCTCCCTGCTCGCGCACAATGCTGCGGGTGAGAGGCGCCAGTTTCGCTCACTACTCACTGCTCAGTGCTCGCTGCTTACATTAGATCCAGTTTTTGCGAAATGCGATTGTCTGCGAGGCCACGCATCGGCCGCGCGCTCTTGCAACCCACTTACATTACTGTTCACGTCATCGATAACCTAAGTGGCCTGCATAGACTCGACGGAAGACCAAAAAACCGGCAAAAATCAAGACAAAGAAATAAATTAGGGAATCACGCCGTTTTTTGTAGATAGATAAGTTTAACATTTTTCTGTTTCTTTAAATGTTATCCAACGAATATAATCTTTGTTTTAGTTTTTATACAATCTTTTTAATTGTAAAGTGTCACCGCTTCGGAACATGTTAAAGCTATAAAAAGAAACAGGAAAAATTCTCGAAACATGACAAAGTATCCTTTTTTAGGATTCCGTAGCAAAATCGCAAAAAACGGAGCCCTTATGGATTCGTCATATCTGTCTGTCTGTCCGTCCGCATGTCACAGCCACTTTTTTCCAACACAATAAGAATTATACTGTTGAAACATGCTAAGATGTATTCTGTGAATCGCATTAAGATTTTTCACAAAAAAAGGAAAAAAAATTGTGGGTTCCCCATACTTAGAACTGAAACTCCAACATTTTTTTTTTCATCATACGCTTAGGTGTGGGGTATCTATAGATAGGTCTTCAAAAATGATATTGAGGTTTCTGATAAACAAAAATCTAAACTGAATAGTTTACGCGATAAGGGGCCCTACTATATTAATCCGAAACGAAGTTCGAAACTTCGGATGATCGAAGTTTATATTCGATACGAATGTACCTACTACCTACATATACTTATGGTCGTTATTAACTTACGGTCGTAACCATGGTTATGGTTACGATGTACGTTATACAAATTCGAACTTTTACACAGTAGATACATTCGTATCTTAAACTTCGATCGTCCGAAGTTTCGAACTTCGTTTCGGATTAATATAGTAGGGCCCAAGACACTTCCAAAGTGATAAAATGTGTCCCACCCTGTAACATCTATAATAAGATAATGATAAAACAAAAACAAAAACAATGGGTGCGTGTACTTTGGTACGCGCGTGAGAAGTTATACTTCTTTGCAATAATTAAAAAATAGTATTTAATTTCATGCAAATAATAAATTACAATAAAATAATAAATATAAAAATTAATATTTTAATTTGATGTTCGATTTTAATTCATATCAATTTTTTTTATTAAATTTGTTTATTTATTTTGTTAATATTAAATAACCAATAATAAATATTTAACATTAATATTTTAATAATATTTAGTATTAATTATATTAAATGATAATATTTTAATTTATATCAATAAATAATACATACTCAATTACATTTTTTTCACTAATATTTACAAATTATAGTAAATAATATTAATCAAAATATTCAATTTGAATCACTACTGAATGCAGTCAACTCTCGTTAATTCGAAACTCGAGGGACTCTTAAAATATTACGAAATATCGAGTGTTTGAAATATCAAATGGTTCGAAATTTACGAGAGAGACACTATCAAACTTCGAATTATTAAGTGTTGATCAACTATTATTCAATCAATAGCAAACGTCAAACATTTATACTTTCTCTTTCTCTCTGCAACTTTGAACTGTCGAGTGTTGGAAGCCGTTGAGTTCAAATTAACGCGTCGTTTTGTTATACATATAGTGATGATTTTTTTAGTTCGAATTACCAAGTGTATAAAAATGTATTGATTTTGTTCGAAATATAAAGAGATTTTGTAGGGAACTCGTTATAACTTTGAATTATAGAGAGGTTCGAATTATGGCAGGTTTGAATTAATGAGAGTCGACTATAATACTTATTAGCACATATACACAGTCAGGTCATAAGTATTGTCACACAGTAAAAACTTTTCTTTTAGAATGCCGGCTACAAAAAAGTTTATTGAATTAGAATTTCGAATTGTTCATGAAAATAAAAATGTATACTTTTTAGAATTTTACTCATTTTTAAATATGGAGTGGGTCGATTAAAGGCGGTCGGTGTGACATTCATGTTTTTGAGTTTATGTCGAAATTAAAATAAATATAAAATATATTTATCCCGTTACTGGTTCTAATTTGTGGTGATTGTGTTTTATTTGTGTAAATAATAAATAAATAATTATAAGTTTTCATTAGTGTGTATTGTATTTTCTCTTGTTACGTGTCGCCCCTAACGAAACTCCCAAAAAGTTCCCACGAATCTGCACAGTCGGCAGATTCCATATGAATTACTCACGCCGATGACCCACCAGCATCGTCGGACCACCATCACCGGGCAGCAGTGCTTTTCTTCTTCGATCGCCGTCGAGGAAAGTCGCGACAACCAAATTTATTAGTGCTATAATTAGTTTAAGTTCAATTTGTAATAATTGATTATATTTTATTTTTGTCCTAATTAAAATTTGTGTTTTTAAAAACCTCCTTCCGAAGGCGACTAACGTAACTGGCGCAGTCGGTAGGATAGTCGAGTCAGTGCGTGTTTCCATAAATCGTAACCGCGCTGATAGTCGTTTCGTCGACGCGTCGACTATCTCAACGAACGGGAAGCCATCGGAGGAGCAGGACCATCGAGGATCCAGACGCAGATTAAGGACCCGCAGGGTGAGACTTCCAGACATCGACGTCAATCACCACGAGACCATGTATTTTGCTAAATACATACTGTGAGTTGCACATTTTTTAAATTTGGTTGTCATTCCTAGTTATATTTCCTTAGTCTATATAGGAATTGATCCTAATTCCTACTATTTATATGTTCCACCCACGATCAAGTAGGGAAATTATAGTTGATAGAAGAAACGCTCTTCGCATCGAGCAAAGAGACGGGTATCGTAATTTAAATAGCATAGTAGAGAATTTTGACGAAATGGAAAGGCCTCAACAGGTAGTCGCGCAAAGTCCAGCAAATCAAGGCGACACTATTGATCAGATTTATAAGTCATTACGCTTCGTGCCAGAATTTAACGGAGATAGTAATGTACTCATTAGATTTCTGCAAATATGCGACGAATTAGTTTTAAAGTATGTAAAAATAGCGCCTGGCTACGATCTCCAAAATTATTCATTGCTCAATGGAATACTTAATAAGATTGTAGGGCCCGCCGCGCGATCATTAGCGACAAATGGTAACCCCAGCGATTGGCGAAGTATCAGAAGTACATTAGTGAACACTTTTTCAGATCATAGGGATGAGTCATCTTTATATACTGATCTTTCAATGTTACAACAAGGTAATGATACCCCAAGTGTTTTCTATGAGCGAGTCCAAAATTTACTTAGCGTTATTTCAACGTACATCCAGCTGCATGAGACTTTAGCTACCACAATAGAAGCCAAAAGGCAACTTTATAAGAAATTAGCGTTACAAACTTACTTGAAAGGATTACGAGAGCCTCTAGGTTCACGCATCCGATGCATGCGACCTAACACCATAGAGCTTGCTCTAGAGTACGCTCAGGAAGAACTCAATATTTTGTACATGCAAAATAAGCAGGTAAGTACACACACTAGCAACACGAGTAGGAAACCCTACATACCCGTTAACCCTTACTCGCACCCCCTGAACTCACCACCCTTACACGTTAACCCTAGACCAACACAAAATTTTCATCCCCAATTTCAAGGTCACACTATACAACCCAATGTACAACGACAATTTGGGCATGTCATGCAAGGACCATCCAGGACTCAACAAATGTTAAGATCCCTGCCACGGTCTAACATGACGACAGGATTTAGAATCCCACCCAAATCCCAACCCCCTACTAATAATAACTATCCTCAGCCAATGAGTGGCATCAGTCACCCCGTAGCACGCACATTGCCTCCTTTAAGGCATGACTGGCGAGTGCATGGTAACCCACCGCCAAATAATTATTTTAAAACAAGGGAAATTAATACAAATGACTTAAATGTTCATATTGATCCCCACTTAGACGAATTCTATGATTATAATAGTTTTCAATATGAATACAACGGACTTTACCCACCACTTGAGTGTGAACCTTACGACAATAATTCCTATAACCATCCCATCCCACAAAATCAAGAATCTGTAATCCCGCAGGAAAATTCTTCAAATTTTCACTCGGATTCGGATTCAAATGCCCCAGAATAGAGTTAAATACACACAGTCAAAGGCATTTACCATATATAAAAATTCAAAACCCACCCTTGAAACTACTTATTGACACAGGAGCTAATCAATCCTTTATTAGTCCTGAAGCCATTCAGAAGTATTTTTCAGACATACCACTTAATATTGATCCATTCGAAGTAACAAATGTGCACGCAACCACTAGAAACAACTACTCTATTACAATTCCATGTTTTCCAGAATTTAGATCCCCAGAATATATTAAATTATATGTATATAAATTCCATAGTTACTTTGACGGACTTATTGGACAGGATTTACTGAAAAAATGGGAAACTAAAATCGACCTTAAAAACTTTGTACTAAAGACTAAATTCGCACATAATCCGATATTGCAATGCACTTCTCAGAATTCCATATGCTTTAAAGAAACTATACCGGCGCGCACATCAAAATTCGTAAGAGTTCCTTTGAATGTATCTGATGGAGATATTTTAATAAAGGAACAAGCCGTTAATAATTGCCTTATTCCCGAATGCATAACTTCAGTAGTTAATTGCCACGGTATAATTGAAATAGAAAACCCCACCAGTGATGACATCATATTAGCACCTGTAATAAATTCCTCGAATGAGCGCACGCGACAAGTGATATCAAAGTTGCGCACAGACCATTTAAACGCAGAGGAGACAGCTAATTTATCACAATTATGTAAGGAATTTTCAGACGTTTTTTATTTAGAAGATGAACCCCTAACTTTCACTAATAAAATAAAGCACCGAATTAATACAACAGATGAAAACCCAGTATTTAGCAAAAGCTATAAATATCCCCAAGTACATAAGCAAGAAGTCCAAAACCAGATTTCAAAAATGTTAGACCAGGGAATTATTCAACCCTCGACATCCGCTTGGAGCGCACCCATCTGGATCGTGCCAAAAAAAATGGATGCCTCAGAAAAAATTAAATGGAGACTAGTAGTTGATTTTAGAAAACTTAACGAAAAAACAATAGATGATAAATACCCCATTCCCAATATAAATGATATTCTGGACAAACTAGGCAAATGTCAGTATTTCACCACTTTAGATCTAGCTAGTGGATTTTATCAAGTGGAAATGGATCCCTCAGATGTACATAAAACAGCTTTTAATGTTGACCATGGCCACTACGAATTTTTACGTATGCCAATGGGCTTAAAGAACTCGCCGTCCACCTTCCAAAGGGTAATGGACAACGTACTCAGAGGCCTCCAAAATGTAATTTGTGTAGTGTATTTAGATGATATCTTGGTTTTCTCCACGTCACTACAAGAACACATGGTGAATCTTAAGAAAATTTTTCAAAGATTACGTGAGTCGAACTTTAAAATTCAAATGGATAAATCTGAATTTTTAAAGCATGAGACTCCTTATTTAGGCCATATTATAACACCTGAAGGCGTTAAACCTAACCCAGATAAAATAAACGCAATTTTAAAAATCCCATACCAAGGACTACAAAACAAATAAAAAGTTTCTTAGGATTATTAGGATACTATCGTAGATTTATACCAGATTTTGCCCGATTAACGAAACCTCTGACTAAATGTTTAAAGAAAGGCGCAAAGATAAATTTAACCCCCGAATACGTAAAATGCTTTGAAAACTGTAAAATACTGTTGACTAATGACCCTATATTACAATATCCTGATTTTACAAAGGACTTCATACTTACCACAGATGCATCTAACGTCGCTATTGGTGCTATTCTGTCTCAAGGATCCATCGGTTCCGATCGACCTATTGCATATGCGTCGAGGACTCTTAATGATAGCGAGGTAAACTATTCCACTATCGAAAAAGAACTCCTTGCAATAGTTTGGGCTACCAAATATTTTAGGCATTATCTCTTTGGACGTAAATTTAAAGTAGTGACAGATCACAAACCTTTACTCTGGCTTATGAATTTGAAAGACCCTAATTCAAGGCTCACTAGGTGGAAATTAAAACTTTCCGAATTTAACTTTACAGTTGTTTATAAAAAAGGCAAAAATAATTATAACGCAGACGCACTTTCCCGCATAGAAATCCATAATGAAGAAATAGAATCAATTATAGTTAATATATCTGATTCCCAGAGCTCATCTTCCACAGTGACAGCACCTGACGATAGACCTCTGATAAGCGCATCATCTACTGATACTGCACCTAGTTTAAGACCACTTATGAGTCCATCGTCTACCAACACAGCACCCAGCATAAAAGCATTAATTGAGTCAGATCAGAATAATAAGACTACACCATACACGACCTCTACTGTACACACAAGTGTAGAAAACCCCATCCTTGAAATACCTATCGTAGACGATCCCATAAATAAGTACAAGAGACAGATCGTCATTAACATAGTACCCTATAGAGCTAGCATCAAACCAAAAATTACGAAGCCTTTTGATACCTACAATAAAATAGTAGTTGAAGTATCCCAAGGAAATTTAGAAGACGACATAGTCAATATCATTAAAAGATATGTCGACCCAAAAATCCGAACAGCCATTTTAGTACAACCTTTAGATAAAATGTATAGTATTGTTCCGATAATTCAGAAAACCTTTAAACGTTCATCCATTAATTTAATTTTAGTAAAGCGCGATCTTGAAGATGTCAATCAATTCTTAAACCAACAAGACATTATACGAAAATACCACGAGGGAAAGACAAATCACAGAGGTATTAATGAAACTTTCCTTTCGCTATCTCAACGGTACTTTTGGCCTAAAATGAAGGATACTATTTCGCAGTACATAAAAGAATGTGTCATTTGCGGTTGCGGAAAGTACGAACGTAACCCCTTAAATCAACAATTTAGAATAGTACCTTCACCCTCGAAGCCATTTGAACTAATACATGCCGACACTTTAACTATAGAACATGATAAGTATTTAACGATTATAGATTCATTTTCCAAATACGCGCAAGTCTATAAATTACCTGACTGTACTGCCCCTAACATTCTAAGATCACTTTTAACATTCTGCACTCATCACGGATTTCCTTTAACATTGACAACTGACCAAGGTACAGAATTCACAAATCAAGTCATAACAGAATTCCTAAAAATGCACAAAATCCAACATCACACCACAGCAGCAAATGCTCCAAATGAAAATGGTATGATCGAACGTTTTCATGGCGTACTACTAGAACACCTTAGACTGCTTAAGCTGCAGCATAAAAATGAACAAATCTCAAACTTAGTCCCATACGCATTAATAGCGTACAACAGTTCGATACATAGTGTAACTAAGTGTAGACCGTTTAATCTCATAACTGGACATTTTGACCCTAGAGACCCAACTGACTTAAATTTGACAGAACGACTATTACAACAGTACCTACATGACCACCGTAGTAAGATGGAAATAGTATACAAATTAATCAGTGAGTCATCTCAATCGAATCGCGAAGTAATCATGACACAACGTAACAGTAAGCGTGATCCCGTAATTGAATACGAACAGGATCAAGAAATTTTTATAAAAAATCCGATAGCTCAAAGAAATAAACTAGCGGCTAGATATACTCATGATAAAGTCACTACGAATTTACCTATCCATATATACACCTCAAAGAAACGAGGCCGCATTGCAAAAAATAGAATAAAAAGACTCCCTAAAACTAATAATTCCAATCCGTTACAGGATTCCAATGAGCCTGATGTCCCTGGCCCAAGCACAAGAAATCCGACTTAACAGTCTTCGTGATGGACCTGGCATATTACCTTTTGAGTTAGGACCCACCAAAATAATTTCCCATTTCCACACATTCCTCCAGGAAATTGACCTTAACATCATACGCCATCATATTACTTCTTTATACTCAGAACTCACTAAATCCTCAAACAAACTATCGAACAGTAATTTTACTCTATTCAAATATCAGATCACACATTTATTTGATAAGCTTGATAAGTTATCTCGTCAGCTCGATTCTTTAGAACCAGTTCGCATTAAGAGAGGACTAATAAACCCTCTTGGAACATTTATAAAAAGCATAACGGGGAATCTTGATCACGATGACGCATTAAGATTTGAACACTCCTTACAAGTCTTACAGAACAATAATCTTGAACTTTCGACAACTTATAATAAACACATAAGCTTATTTAAAGAAATCACCGCGAAACAATTTGAAGTACTTAGTAATTTAACTATGAATCAACAGAAAATAATTAAGGCATTAAATTATATTACTAATTTTACAAGTATAGGTAACGATCGAGTTACATTTTATGCGAAATTGTCGCAACTATTTCTTATTATAAGTGAAAACGTCAAAGATTTGTCTGACGAAATTATCAGATTAGAAAACATATTAGCTTTTAGTATTAGTGGCACTTTACACCATTCAATTCTTGGAATAAATGAAATAAAGAGTATGTTAAACACATTGAAACATATTTATAGTACAGATAAAATTTTAAATTTAGACATAAGATATTATTATAATATGATTAGAATAGGCACTTACTTTATAAAATCAAAGATCGTGGTAGTTCTTAAATTCCCAATTACTACTTCCTCCACTTACAATTTATACAGACTCTGTCCTGTCCCGAATAAAAATCATTATGTTATCCTATCCCCTTTTCCTTATATGGCAACCAATAATAACGAATATGTGTACATAGAGGCAGAATGCCCGAAGATAGATACATGGTTTCTATGTGAAGAAAAAGTAAATCATCAGATGAAGACTCAAAAGGACTGCATTCACCATCTCATTGTTTCACAGGAGATAGATGAAACGTGTAAACCCACGCCTATCTCTTTGTACAAGGAAGCTCTAGTCGAGCTTGATAACCAGCACTACATCATATCATTCCCAAAGTCCACTAAAGTTCAAATATTATGTGGACAAGAGCAGCACCATATCCTAGAAGGCAGTTTCTTAGCAACTATCCCTCAAAACTGCAAGATAAGAACACCTGAGTTTACTTTGGCTAACATCTATAACCAGCTCCGCGGAAAACCAATAGAAATTATGTCACTTCCAGATATTGCAATTTCTCAGAATACTGGAGTCGCATATAATCTTACAACAATTGATTTGGATAAATTACATAACATACAAAATCAAATTTCCATGGAAATTCCAGTGAAGCCACCTGTTATTGACTCATCAAGCATTCTTTCCATCACAGTTCCAGTATACACTTTCGTAATCCTGACTATCGTATTCGCTGTCATCATTATGTTATACATTCGGAGAAGACTGAAGAAATCTGCGATTGCAGCACTTACTGTTGAGAATGTTCCCACAACTGCCATAGAGATGTCAACTCAAGATAGAAGAGCCGCAACATTTGCATTAAACATTGGCAAATAGTTGTCGGTCTAGGAGGGGAGGTGTTACGTGTCGCCCCTAACGAAACTCCCAAAAAGTTCCCACGAATCTGCACAGTCGGCAGATTCCATATGAATTACTCACGCCGATGACCCACCAGCATCGTCGGACCACCATCACCGGGCAGCAGTGCTTTTCTTCTTCGATCGCCGTCGAGGAAAGTCGCGACAACCAAATTTATTAGTGCTATAATTAGTTTAAGTTCAATTTGTAATAATTGATTATATTTTATTTTTGTCCTAATTAAAATTTGTGTTTTTAAAAACCTCCTTCCGAAGGCGACTAACGTAACTCTCTTTTTTCTTTTTTCTTCTCATAAGGTGGTAAGTTTTGTTTGTGTGGTGTTCTGTTGATTGGTGCGTGTTTGTCCATTGTTTGTTTAGTGTTAAATTTGGAAAAAAACATATTTATTTATTTAGTAATAATATTTATTTATATAAAAAATAATAAATAAAAACAAAAAGATGGAGACGGATGTACATGATATTAGCCCGGATCCCGACCCTCCACCAGACATTGGTTATAATGATGTACAAAAAATAACAATGACGAGCACTATTCAAAATGCTTGCTCGACTACACCAGCATTTACCCCTATTACGTCTCCTGTACCCTCTGATAGCTCTGCAGCCCCTAACTTTTTGAATACTAACTCACCAAAAGCTAGTTTACTACGAAACAAAAGAATAAGACCCATTTTAAAGAATAAAAAAATACCTTTGAACAAAGTATTGCATAATATGCAAAACATTCTACCTAATCGCATGGACAATACCTCAACTACACTGTCGGTCGTAGATAAGCCCCCATCTAATTTACCAATGTCGAGCTCTTCGGTCATGGATTCTTCGCCAGCGCAACCCAATACATTAATAAGGACCTTATACTCCAGACAGGATACTGGACCCTTCATCGTCTATGTCGAATTAAATGAGGTTTCTCCAGCAGATGGTACCACTTTACATCCTATCAAATTTGGTGCTTTTCTATACCGGGTATATCAAGACTGCTACCGAAAACGAAGCCGGGTGGTAGTTTAAGCTACTTCAGACACAAGGCAACAGAAAAAGTTGCAAAAAAAAAGCGACAATTTTTTTTGATATTTTTTCCTTTGACCATATTTGAGTGGTAGATACATTTTTTCCTAAAATAATTGTGTATACCCTTTTATTTATAAATAATCTAAGTTATAAAAGAGTTTTAATTATTATTTTAGTAAAAACTATGGATTTACCTCCCAAAAATGACGATATTTAAAAAATCATAAAAAAATGGTTGCCTGTAAAGTCGGTTTTACGGGCGAAGATTTTACGTGACAACGTCTTTTTCTCGGTAGAATATTTATTGATATGAATATAATTAAATTGCACAATAGGAACAAGGAATTGAATGAAAATAAGAATTGCACAAATTTTAACTATAGAAATATATTTTGTTTACTAAAACATTGTACATGTAATGACGAATCTAAGCACTCCATATTTTCACTACAGACACAGCTGACGATACTTTAACCACACGTATGAACTTGTATTGTGACGCTTTCTTGTTTTTCCAACGCCAAGAACGTTCGAGAAAGACAAAGACAGAGACACAAGCATGCGCCGATTCAATGCGCCTAATTCTCTAGTGCTGCGCGCGCGGCAGACCGATCATAGTTGAGTGGGAGAGAGACGCAAGGCATTCGGCGGGCCTCTCTCTCGTTCGGTGACTCATCGTAACGTTACCGGGCGTTACACTTTTTCATAAGTGACTCCCAGCCGCAACCTAATTTAAGACGTTGTCACGTCAATAAATTTTTTGGAGGTAAAATATTTTTTTTGGGGGGGTAATTTTTTGCGTAATTTGGGATTTCTGGCGGGGTCAATTTGTAGCCCTCACCAAGACGGTTCCGAGGATACCAAACTCGGTGGGTCTACGACCTATGTTGGCCGAGATAGGATTGGGGGGGGGTGAGGTAAATTTTCGGGGTGGGGGTAGGGGAGGGGGGGGGGGTAGGTTTCGTGGGGAGGCTAATAGGCACTATTTCGGAATAAGGGTGGGGGAAGGCAGGGGGGGGGCTATGGGACAATTTTGGAAAAAGTGGGTGAAACTGAAAAATAATTCTCTAGTGCTGCGCGCGCACCGTTACGTTACCGGGCGTTACACTTTTTCATAAGTGACTCCCAGCCGCAACCTAATTTAAGACGTTGTCACGTCAAAATAATTGTCGCGTTTCTTTGCGAAATTTTTAGTTGCATTGTGTTTGTAGTCACTAAAACTACCACCCGGCTTCGTTTTCGATAGCAGTCTTGAGATACCCGGTATAAACATAAACTCACCAATGTTTTACAGGATGGCATCAAAAAAATCGGACGTAATAGACTCTCAGTGTCATTCCAAACTGGAGAGTTGGCCAATCAATTCATCCAGAACGTAATTTATTCCCAAAATAATTATAATGTTTATATCCCCTCCCATAACATCTCACGAATGGGCTTGGTTAGGGGAATACCGGTTGAGATGACACATGAGGAAATTGTTGAACTGGTTAAACTTCCTTCCAACACAGGTTAAATGATTAAAACGCGTAGACTAAGTAGGAAAACATCTTCTTCAGACGGTCAAAAATGGATTCCAACACAAACCGTTGTTCTTACTTTTGATGGGCAAATACTACCCAAAGAAGTTTACTGCTGTTTCACCTTATTACCGGTAGAAAATTACACATTCCCAACAATACAATGCTTTGCCTGCTGTAGATTTGGACATACACGCCAACAATGCAGATCCAAATTAAGGTGTTACAAATGTACAGACAGTCACTCAGGGGAATCATGCACGGTGGAGGAATCCCAGGCTGTCTGCATTTTTTGTTCTGGGCAGCATTTTTCTACCAATATAAATTGTCCGGAACACACTAGGCAGGCCAACATAAAACACTTTATGTCTACTCACAATGTGTCTTATCAAGAGGCTAGTTTAAAATTCCCACTAGTAAAAAAGTCGTTTGCTGAGGTAGTATCGACCACTCCGCATTTACCCCTCCAACATCCCTCTACTGTATCTCATGGAACTTTTACCCAACAAGCAGTTTCTTCATCTTATCGTAAAACGGTTTCTCTTAAACCTCCGTCAAGACCTCCTACCCCACATTTAGATCATCAAAAAGCCCACAGAGCATTGATACGATCATTTGAAATACCTTCCCCAGAAAATGGCTGTGCTATTAGAAATACTCAAAATATTTCAGACAATGATAAAAAGCAAGTCCCGTCAGAAATTATATCACCAGACGCAATTCATAATCTAATATCTTCCTTAATTAAAGTTATTACCGATTCCAAACTACCGAACAACGTCGCCTGCAATATTATACAGACTCTAACTTTCTCAATTTTTAATATTCTAAAAAATGGATCGAGTACTTCAGTGGAATTGTAGAAGCATATATTTTATTTCATTTATATTGTGCATATATTTTATTTCATTTAGTTTTGTGTTTTTATGTATATGGTGTACAATAAAGTGTTAAATAAATAAATAAATAAATAAGCATAAATAAAAACAAAACCTATTTATCTTTCCTTTTAAACAAACATAAACCCTTTATTAGTGCTATTTCCGAGACCTGGTTAAAACCCAACCACATTTTTCGAATGTCAGGTTATACTGTACTACGTCATGACAGAATTGATGGCTGGGGTGGTACTGCTCTCATAATTAAAAATAATTTAAGTTTTCACTTAATTCCTATTAGATACAATAATAATCTCATTCAGTGTGTAGGTATTCGCTTTAATAATATTTCTTTCCTTTCTGTATATATTTCTAAGAGGGATAACTCTGTTATTTCCATATTGCATAATGTTTTGTCTTCCGTCCCCCCTCCCGTGGTGCTAATGGGAGACTTTAATTGCCACAATCAAATCTGGGGTGCTCATAATAATGATGCCTTCAGTGTAAGAATCGTAGACATCCTGGATGAATTTGATCTGTGTGTACTAAATGATGGCTCCCCGACTCGTACCTCCCCTAATATACAACCTAGTTTTGTTGATTTGTCTTTCTGGTCCCCCTGCCTAGCCAGTCAGTTATCCTGGACCCGTCTCCCATACACCCATGGTTCTGACCATTTTCCCATCTTAGTTACATTCCCTTTCCAAAATATAAAATCAAATATTCTTCCCCCATTGCTGCCATACATCTTAGATAAAACTAAATGGGAAGCATATGCCACTCTGGTAGATCAAAAAATCTGTCTCCTTCCAGAACCCAACCAAATAAATCTCACAGATTGTTGTAATTATTTTAAAGAACTAATTATTTCAAAAAAAGACTGGTCGCGGCTGTGACTGGTAGGTGTCCACACAGCTCATGCTATGATGTGGTGAAAACCACAACATAACGCTGATTTTCAGTGGACACCTTAAGTGACGTCCGCGCGTCAAGCCAGCCAACAATAATACATTAAAAATAAAAAATAAAAGAAAATACAAAAGTGAGTAGACAGATCATAAAAAGTAAAGAAGAATACTTTATTAGGTAAAATTCCGTCTCCCCCTTGGTGGGATTCAGAATGCATAGAGATGATAAAGAGAAGAAATAGGACTGAGAAAAGATGTCACACTATCGTTACCTTAGAGAACTTCCTAAACTATCGTAATGTAGATGCTTCTACCAAAAGATTATTAAAAAAGAAAAAAATTTAAGGGTGGCGTAAATTCTGCGCTTCCATATCCCCTGAAACCCCATCATCACTAATGTGGAATAAGATTAAGTGTTATAGGATGTCGCAAAAGGAGCAATTGGTTACTTCCTACTACACTGAGTGGGTGGACGACTTTCTGAATAGATTAATAATAATAATAATAAATAACTTTATTTCAGACAACATAGATCCAAAGAGTTAGTAAAATTATAGTAATAACTTATAAACTAATGTTAGTTTTGTGACAATAATAAACTTATACTAAGATGTTACAATTCTTGTGGAGAATTAGAGAGCACAATTTAATTTATCATTCTCCACACAAAATGTTTCATAATAGGTGACACAGCCGTCTCCGCTACTGATCTCAGAATACTGTTGCGACTAGCCCGGATGCGGCCCACAAGGGATACCGTTTGCTTGCGAAGAATAGCATGAAAACCATCAGTTCTATTCCTAGCAAACATCTCTGAGGCGCTACAAAAGCGAGGCAGCCGCAACAACAATCTGAAGATATTATTATACTGTACCCGAAGTACATCTAGCGATCTTTTAGTGTAGTTGACCCATAGATTCCCTGTATAAAAACTCTGACAATATGCCTTAAAAAGTGAAATTTTGACTTGGTCAGTACAACGAGCGAATCTACGGGCCAACATATTACCCCGAACCGCCAGAGCCCTGCGCTCCCTTTCTATGTCTGCATTATCTTTTAGGTCTATGTCCTAGATATTTGAAGTGTGACACCCTTTTAATATTTAACCCATTAAGGGTGACAACAGGCACAATTTCTGGAAGCATATTGGTGGCACCAAAAATCATATATTCCGTCTTTTTGACATTATACTGCAATCCATGGGTAGCAGCGTATCTCTCACAGACTTTTAGCATGTTATTCAATGCTCCCACAGTCGGGCTCAGCAGCACCATGTCATCTGCATAGCTTATATTATTTGCGCTTACACCATTCAGTTTGCATCCGACACGCATGCTGCTGAGCTCAACTATAAGATCGTCCATGTAAAGATTAAAAAGCCTCGGGGAAGTTAGGCCTCCTTGTCTCACTCCGCATTCCAGTTTGTATGGTGCAGAGAGAGTGTTAGACCACTTTATATAGTTAATCTGGTTTGCATACCAATATTGAAATATTTGCAGGACCTCCGGTGGAATACCTCTATTCTCCAGCTTTCTCCAAAGTACATCATAAGACACAAGGTCGAATGCCTTAGAGAGATCTAGAAAGCAGGCATAAACCGGTGTTCTTCGGTCAATTAGAGAGATTAGCGCTCCCTTCAGTTCCTAACCATTCCTAAATACCCTATCAATATATTTTTGAAGTTCAGGATCATCCTTCATCGTTAGATTCACCTTTTAATTTGCAAGAGCTATTGTTAGTGCTAGATCGTTGTGGGGACTCTGCCCCTGGATCTGATGGTATACCCTATTCTTTTTTGGTAAAATTAAAAGTAAATTCATTAATCTACTTCTTAAAAATAATTAATTTGGTTATTGATTCGGGTAACATACCAGCTGACTGGAAACATCAAATTATTATTCCCTTACTTAAATCAGGCAAGGAGCCCACTGATTCAAATGCATATCGGCCTATTGCACTTTCCTCTACTATTCCAAAAGTGGTTGAACACCTGATTAAAAATAGAATGGAATGGTTTCTCGAGCATCACTCTTTGTTAGCTGACACTCAGTTTGGCTTTAGGAAAGGACGAAGTATAGCTGACAGCCACGCTATTTTTACGACTGATATCCAATTAGCATTTAGTAACAATGAATCAGTTGTGGCTGGTTTCCTTGATGTTTCAGCGGCATATGATAATGTCAATCTTTGGTCCTTAGGAACAAATTGGTTCAGCTAAGGATTCCTAAAAAGATGACAGATTTCATTTTCAACTTTTTATCTGGAAGAACTATATCATTGAGACATCCAGGCATCCAGGTGACTACAAGAACTGTATGGAAGGGTCTGCCTCAAGGTTCGGTTTTCAGCCCATTGCTGTACGACGTGTACACTGCTGATATGGATTGTAACATATCAAATGTGTGCAATGTCTTACAGTATGCTGATGACCTTCTTATTTATTCAACTCATCAGTCTATTAGTCAAGCAAAAGATCAAATAGAGAATAGCATGGCTGTTTTGTCCTCATGGCTTACTGATTATTCCCTTTGCTTATCACCCTCTAAGGGTGTAGTAGTTATTTTTTCTAGAAAACGTAATGTCCCTTATATACAAATTGAATGCAATGGATTGATGATACCTGTAAAGAAGGAGGTTAAATTTCTTGGGAAAATATTTGATAGTAGAATGAATGGTAAAGCACATATAGCACACACCTTAAATAAATGTGAGAGAAATGTTAATATCATGCGGTGCCTGAGAGGGGTCTGGTGGGGTGCTCACCCATACACTTTAAGGTTAATTTATAATGCCATTGTAAGAAGTCATTTAGACTTTGCCTCCTATTTACTTGTGCCATGCAACAAGGGTGCATTAAAAAAGTTGGAGTTGATGCAAAATAAGGCTCTAAGAATAGTGGTTGGTGCAATGAAGAGCTCACCTACAAACGCCTTACAGGTGGAATGTGCTGATCCACCCCTTAATATGAGACGACAATATCTGTTTGACAGATATATCTACAAAATTTGCCAATATGCAACACACTCTCTTATGTCTAAACTTAGTTTACTTAACAGCTATATTGATACTAAAACATACTGGACACATAAATCTTTACCTTGCCTAATTGAAAGCTATAGAAGACAAATGACACTTTCTGTTGCTATTAAGAAATTCCAAATTCACCCCATGTATTGTTTAGATTACTCATCTTTAATTTTACTCCCTAAAGTAGAATTATCTCTTGGAATTGATAAACATACTCCTAACCCCGATACGAAGTTAAAAAGCATTATTGATGAACGTTGGCCTAATGCTGAAGTGTTTTACACTGATGCCTCTAAATTGAACGAGGATAGCTGTGTAGGTGTCGCTTTTTTTCACCAAGATGCCAACATATCAATTACTCATAAGATCCCACATTATTGCACAGTATTTACAGGAGAATGTTTAGCAATTTTGAAATGTATCATGTACATTAGCCAGCACAAAATTACAAAATCTATCATATTTTCAGACTGTAAAAGTAGTATCCAGGCTCTTTTAACTAATCCTTTTAACAAAAACTGTATATCTCCAATTATACTTCAAATAAAACATCAAATTAAATTATGTAATGAGGAACACCTTCAAATTACAATCGTCTGGATACCTAGCCATAGAGGGATAACTGGTAACGATCAATAGATAAATTAGCTAAATATGCTGTTAACTGTGGTAATGAGGATTGTTTTTCGGTTTATTCACATGACTTGGTTCCCCTAGCAAAAAATCACTTGGAGTCAGCATGGAATGCAAATTGGAACCATTCAAGTAATTTTAAAGGTGCTCATCTCTTCAATATACAATCAGAAATTTCTATGAGACCATGGTTCCCCAAATTGCATCTGAGCAAGCATATTTCAGCCACCATCTCTCGATTAAGAATTGGTCATTGTTCAGCGCCGGTACATCTAGCAAAATTGCACGTGAGGGATTCTTCTTTGTGTGAGTGTGGTCTTGGTGAAGGATCCGTGAGTCATATTATTTTCAACTGTAGGTACCCGTTATTCATCTCCTTCGTTATATGACTTGCTAATTAAAAATAAAGCTCCTCTTCCTTGTAATATTGCAACCATCCTCAGCCTGAAAAATAAACCCAGCCTAAAAGCACTAATTTTATTTTTAATAATACATAATATAAAATTATAATTACGCTTAGGTACTAACCTGCATGTTTATTTCTATTTATTATCATCACAATTGTCATCAGTATCGGTAACGTCATTTTGCGTCAATTACACAGTCAGTTACTCAGACTAAATACTCTCTAGACGTAGCCATGCCGTGGCCGCACAAGAGACAGATATATAATTCTTCAGTGTGGCCATGTTGGGAAAAATTCCTACTTTTGGTGGGTACTAACACAGGCCAACATAAGCGTTGCCAACCGTACGATTTAAATCGTATTTATTCGTATATCATATTTATTATTAAATGATAATGAGTTTATGATTATTTTTTACTTTTTAGTTCGATCTTATATGAAAGCTTGTTTTTTTAGTTTTTAAACTATAATTTAATTGCTTGCACTAAAACATCTATCTTCGGCTGTCTTATCAAAGAAATTACAATTATTGCGCGCAAATTACCAATTATATAGGTAATATTTTTTCAACAATAATATTTTGTTTATTATTCTGGATAAAATATAAAATAATATCATATACTTTTTAAATTATTGCGTCGTCATCAGTCCTGGATACGTATGCAAAATTTCAAGTCAATCCGACGTTTTGAAGTGCTCGAAAATCGACTTCACAGATTCTGTTACATACATACCGGGTATCTCAAGACTGCTACCGAAAACGAAGCCGGGTGGTAGTTTTAGTGGCTACAAACACAATGCAATTAAAAATTTCTCCTAGAAACGCGAAATTTTTTTTTTATGATTTTTGAAATATCGTCATTTTTGGGTGGTAAATCCATAGTTTTTTCTAAAATAATAATTTAAACTCTTGTATACCTTAGAGTATTTATAAATAAAAGGGTATATACTATTATTTTAGGAAAAAATGTATTTACCACCCAAATATGGCCATAGGAAAAAAATAACAAAAAAAAAATTGGCGCTTTTTTTTGCAACTTATTCTGTTGCATTGTGTCTGAAGTCGCTTAAACTACCACCCGGCTGCGTTTTCGGTAGCAGTCTTGATATACCCTGTATAGGGGAAGTTAATAAAACGGTGTTAAAAATAATTAATGATCAACTACTTACATGAACATATTTTATTGGGACTGCTTTTGGTTTTACTATAACATTCTTCTTTTTATAATGAAAGGAATCAATCTCGAAATGTATTGAGCAAATTTTAAAATTATTTGTTGGTTGCCAATTTTGGTGTCCATTAGCTTCCACCCATTTAATTCTAATTACTGTTAGTAGGAAACCTAAAATAAGAAGTAATTTTATTTTTTTACGTATGAATAACGCTATATATGCAAGGAATAATATGCAAGTATTATCTAGGGTAAACCAATTTTCATAACAAGGTAACACTAAACTTTTAAGAAATTAAGGTTATTTAATATTATTTGTAGAATTTCTAAATGTAATCGATATTTCTCTAAGTAAAACAATTTGTATTGATATTAAAATACAACATTATTTACCAATAAACGACAAAATAATTATAATGTAACATAAATGAGTAACTTACGAGTGAAATGTTATTCCACAAATTTTTCGTTCACTGCGGCTTTTGCAGCCTAAAATACTACAACCCACCATTGCATATACACTATAGTCACTAATATTTGTATAAATTGCTGCTTTACACTATCCAAAACTATTAAAATATCGGAAAAACTGATTGACGTATATTTGTTTGACAAACTGCGCTTATTGACAAATAAAAAAAACCGGCCACGGTGACAAGGACAAAGAAAAAAACTCTCTGTCTCTTTTACGCACACTAATTTTTAACTTGCGGTCTCACTCTTATTTCTCACGTTCCAGTTATGGCTACGTCTAGAGAGTATTTAGTCTGAGCTGGCAGTAATAGGCTTAGAGAACTAGTTGCCATTAAAAAAAAAAAATGGAGTGGACGCTTAAAGAAGACCGTGTTGCAGTTATTGCGTTGCATCGTTGCGGTTACGCGCCAATTCGAAGTTTTGACATACTGAAAAATTTGAATATAACCAAAAGATTCGTTTATCGTACCATCAAACGATACAATGAAGACTCTAGTGTAGATGACAGGTCAAGAAGTGGTCGCCCTCGGTCTGTTAGGACTCCAGCAGTGATAAAAGCTGTAAAGGCGCTAATTCAAAGAAATCCTAAACGTAAGCAGAAACTGTTGGCCCTTCAGATGGGGTTAAGCAGAACCACGGTGAAAAGGGTGTTAAATGAAGACTTAGGGCTTCGGGCATATCAAAGAAAAACAGGACATCGTTTGAATGCTCGTCTAATGGACGTGAGACTGAAGAGATGACGCGCTTTGTGAAGCGGTACGCGGGAAAAAAATATCGGGATATTCTTTTTTCAGATGAAAAAATTTTTACCGTAGAAGAGACCTACAACAAACAAAATAATAAGGTGTACGCACACAGTAGTGAAGAAGCGAGCAACCGTATTCCGCGTGTCCAACGAGGTCATTTTCCATCCTCGCTCATGGTATGGTTGGGAGTTTCTTATTGGGGCTTAACAGAAGTACATTTTTGTGAGAAAGGTGTAACAAAGAAATGCAGTTGTGTATCAAAATACAGTCCTGACGAACCTTGTGGAACCTGTTTCTCATACCATGTTCAAAAACAGGCACTGGGTATTCCAACAATATTCGGCGCCAGCTCATAGAGCGAAGAGCACACAAGACTGGCTGGCGGCGCGTGAAATCGACTTCATCCGGCACGAAGACTGGCCCTACTCCAGTCCAGATTTGAATCCGTTAGATTACAAGATATGGCAATTTGGAGTCACTCAAGACATCCTTGATTAAGGCAGCCGCCGATATTGACATGGACCTCGTTCGTGCTGCGATAGACAACTGGCCGCGCAGATTGAAGGCTTGTATTCAAAATCACGGAGGTCATTTTGAATAAACTTTAGTGTCATAAGAATCTATGTTTTGTTAAGTTCATTTTGGTATATAAATGGTTACATAATGAATAAACTTGTTTCAATTATTTTATATTAAACATGTGACAGAATTTATGATCTGACTAGGTACTTATAATTCGCACTTGTATGTATGGAAGTAAAACGCGCGTTGTGGATATAGAAACTAGAAACAGGTGGATAAATATTCTAAATATGAAAAAGTGATCAGAGGTGACGAGCATGCGTACATGCGCGACTAAAAGAGGTTCTGTTTCTATTTTGTTGTTAGCTTTTTTTTCGAGACTTACACCCGAATACTGGAACGCCATTCAAATAATAAGTTGCTTTTAACAGCGCACGGCCCACTTAGCCAGTACATTTAATCGGGATTAACGTAGTTAAGCGCCATTTATATTTAAGTTGCGTTCCAGTATTTGGGCGTTAATGAGTGGTTTAGTGGCCAGCTTCAGAGGATCAAATTTTCGCTACATATGCGCGCGCATCGTAAAATTTCACTCGCATCATTTTTTCATAACGCGCCTAAAGAAGTTTAACTTCAAAAATATACGATGTACCATACAAACTTCCACAGAAAATTGGTTTGAACGAGATCTAGTAAGTCGTTTTTTTTAATACTTCATAAATTGTAAACCGCAATTTATCTTAATTATTAAAAATTTAATACTATAGTCTATAACTATGACTCCAATGTCGTGATGGATGAACTTTAACTTATATACCTACAGGTTTGTACGGAACCCTCGGTGCGCGAGTCCGACTCGCACTTGACAGGTTTTTTAAAACACATTTCAAATTGATTAATTAGTATAATTGCAATATTAATATAATATGCAAGTGGTTCTATTCAAAACTAAGAGACATGGCACCCCGCAAGGCAAAAAATTTGGGCAACTCGAAACTCGAACCATCAGTTCATGGTTGGCATGGTCAGAAAGGGCAAGGTCCGGCGCCATGCTATAACTACTGAACATTGATTTAAAACTGCATGTTTCCGCTTGTCAACACCCGGAACAGATTGTGGCGCTCCCGCGAACTAACGCGCCGGAACGACATTGAACTTATTGCTCATAATATTTCACATTACGCCAATGCTAATACTACATTATACATGAAGTATGAACATTACCAAATTATGTAGCATGTAACACCGTAAAGCCGAAATCAATCTATAGTACGTACGTCTTACGCATAAAGTAAAGAAGCGGCCATAGATACTAGATGCGGCTAACTGGACAGTCAGGACAATGGAACATACAAGGTCATGACTTAAGCTTAGGACTGATAGAATCCATTGTTCAGAACGGTCTATGACGCGTTTCACTAGTATCTATGGCTGCTTCTTTACTCTATGCTTAAGACGTAATACGATAGTTTGATTTCAGCTTTAGTGCGTGAAGCTGCTGCCTGCTGGCAACTTTCTCCAACACACTCTTTCAAATTTGCAGTAGTTTTATGGAATAATAAACAAACGAGCACACTAGCCATAGTTTATGTGAGTAGAAAAAACTGCCAGCTGGCCATCTTTTTAAAAATAAGATGTCGATTACTACTGCATAAAATCGATTAAATTCCGATCGTTTGCGATCGAATCTTCGGGGGTATGGAGCACCCAGGCAAGTATCTCAGCCCACTCGCGGCTGTGTCAGAGGTAGGCCTAGTACCACTAGCTTTACTAATCCTATCCTAAAATATCTATGCAGGACACAAACTCAGCTCCTAGGTAACTACTACAGGTCTACTGGGTGTAGGTCTCTCATGTCTGGAGGAACTTCGGCGTGTTCTTTTTGAGGTCATGGGGATTCTTCAAAGTGCCAATGGGGCAAAATGAGGTTTTACTCGATAAAATCCGGTATTCTAGCCTAGTGCCGGAATCCAAGAGGATTTTCCACATGCAAAAAAAAAGTATCTCATATATTAAAGGCCCCTGGGAAGGTACCCCCGCAATGACTATTTCCCCCGCAGAACAGGAGAGTAAATATGATAATAATAATGCAGTGTATAACCTGACCGAGACAGGAACCCAGAATATGACGATTTACAGCCGATAGAAGGTGCCATTTCATCAATAAGGATATTATTTACAATACAATGTGTATTGTTTGAGGCTATGTATGGTGGTGGTGCGTCACATCGACCACTCGTAACGTAAATAACGCACTACAAAACTGATTGCAAGCCGTGCAGTGATTTTCAGTACGAGAGCGAATATCAAATGTTGTTACAAATAGGGTTTACGTGAGCATTTACATAATATTATACGTGAGTCTGCGCGCGCGCCGCTCTACTGAAAACGCTCGTGACGTGCTAATTGCCTTCCTAATATGGCCTATAGACACGAGCTTTTACTTCTGGTTAGTGCCGAATGGCATAATTCCATGAGGGACTACTGGGAAATATATAAAATTGTTATGTACAACATTGATAACTAATACTGACTTAATCGACCTCTAAGAAGTGACTACCTATATCAAGCGATCTATCTTAACAAACAAAATAGAAGATTGACTTATATTTTTAAACACAATTAAATTTCATAAATTTATAAAACAAAAATAATTGACAAATTGCCAGAGGACTAGCGTCGCGTCAACTGGTCAACAAGACAAAAAGTTTAGGTAGTTC
Source organism: Hyles vespertilio (assembly GCA_009982885.2). Lineage (NCBI taxonomy): Eukaryota > Metazoa > Arthropoda > Insecta > Lepidoptera > Sphingidae > Hyles > Hyles vespertilio. Next base: position 821,611 of record CM042817.1, read on the forward strand.
TAATAGGAAACGTAAACATGTAGCGGAAATATAATGGCATCGTACAGAGACAAGATATTTATCTAATTAGTAATTATGTATGAAGCTGTGGCTCAATTATCTCAAGTGGAGCTATTTTATACCGGGTATCTCAAGACTGCTACCGAAAACGAAGCCGGGTGGTAGTTTTAGTGGCTACAAACACAATGCAATTACAAATTTCGCATAGAAACGCGACAATTATTTTTTATGATTTTTTAAATATCGTCATTTTTGGGTGGTAAATCCTAAAATAATAATTTAAACTCTTTTATACCTTAGAGTATTTATAAATAAAAGGGCATACACTATTATTTTAGGAAAAAAATGTATTTACCACCCAAATATGGAAATAGGAAAAAATAACAAAAAAAAAATTGACGCTTTTTTTTGCAACTTTTTCTGTTCCATTGTGTCTGAAGTCGTTTAAACTACCACCCGGCTTCGTTTTCGGTAGCAGTCTTGATATACCCTGTATAACGCGCGGACTGACGCGTCTAGATATGCACGTCACGGAATCTCAGTAACGATGTATACACCATCTTCTTCAACTATCAAACTAACCTATTGTTCTAATCATTAGGTCAAATATTTTTTGAAAAACTACCTATAGAACATTGTTTTTGTTAAAATCCAGTTCCTATATTATCTACAAAACACAAAATGGGCTTAGTTTGGATCTGCCTGATATTCAGCATTGACGCGGCCTAACATTGAAGCACTGCACAAGCAACTGATTTACTCGAACATGAAGCCTCAAATTGCTTGTTTTAGTTTCCAGTAGCAGTGACTACTACGCATTTTCAGTTAGAGAGAACTATCATAATAGTGTTTAGACAAATTTTACTGATATCATTAAACCTGTTAGGACTGTTTCTAGGGCAATTACTTTGCAGGCATATATTTATAGTTGTCAGTATTAAAGTGTGACAATGAAATTAATAGGCTCAATGTTTAAATTCGAAAATAATTTGTTTATTTACCAGCTGTTAAGATCATGCCTAATGAATCATTATAAGTAAGCGCTGGTAATAAGTATGTGTGTGTGTGTGTGTGTGTGGGCGGCGCGGAGGCGTGCGTATATTTACTCGCGCTAGCAGCGTAAAGGAATATTTGGTGGTGATTTAACTACGCGCTATAAGGAAGCGCACGCGGACGTGTTGCACGTCGCGTGCGCTTGGAGCGGCCCACTCCTACTGCTTGCTGTGTCAACTGTCAACAACTAACAAATAACAAGTGAGCATCGGCGCGATATCGCTAATGAGCTGAACAATCACTGCTCGCCACACTCCACGCCGCGCACCACCTACTGTATACTCGCACAATGTATAATTATCTCTTACCATACTCAACTGCCTCAGTAGCGCAGTTGTACTATGGTAGGACTTCCAACGCAGATGTCTCGGTGTCGAATCCCGAGTGGAGTAATGTAATATTAGATTTTTTCTATTCATCATCAGCTAGGTTTAACAATTTGTGCTAGATAAGACGATAGGCTCCCCCATATCATATCGTGAAACGGAACACACAATTCGAAACGTGGGTATACTGGCAGAACCTGTGTGTTGAGAAAAAGGAGTGAGTTCATGAATGTAGCTAGTTATGTATCACACTTCAGTTATTACATGTAACGCATATAAAAAAAGAACATGCAGATAGTATGCAAATATCATCTGGAGTTGTATACTAAATACCTTGTAGAAACTAGGAAGAACTTCCGTGCTTACCGGCATTTTTGCCATACCTATTATTTACTGGAATCAGGTATAACAGCTCACATAATAGGTGCCCATTTAAATGTAATAATGAATTTAACAGCTAGCTTCTCGAGCTACTACTTACAGCCTGATGCTGGTGACAAAACATTGAACTAGAGGTTCACACGGAGCGAAGTGGACAATAATTATTTTATTTGCAACTCCTCCCATTAGTATAACTTTCTGATTAATTGTGATGCGGGTTAAAGACAAGTTAGACATTCCCGGAGACTCGCCGAGCTTCAATGCTCGGTGTCATTACATTGCGTGCCACTGTTGATTGTTGATCCTGGCTCACTGGAGTTACAGTGGTGGGTGCACGGGCGGGACAGTCTCCATATAACGAATATTCTTCTCGTGACTTTGCGACAGGAAAAGTTAGCAAAGAGTAACAAGTTAATCTACTAAAATAATAAATTTATTGTATATCTATTGCATTCTATTATTTCCCAGTAGAGAGTTCAACAAGTGAACAGTGCGATATTTCCATAGTTTGATTACTCCTCAAAAATAAAATGTCATATTTTAGCAGAATTTACAAAAGGCTCTTAATATCGACACGTTACGTGCTATTTAAAAACAATGGCTATTGGCGTTATAGTAGCCACATCATAAATCGTTAAGTTCGTCCAATAAAGTTCCTCTACGCAAATAATGGCTGATGGCCGATGACGCAGAATACGTAAAGTGTATACTAATTTATAGGGATAATACCTATAATACGTGTTACATTTTCCGCCCACCCACAGTGGTAATGACAATATGATGCGCAATATTACTGTATGAATTTGCAAAATTATGCTTCGTTAAAACCAGGCAATTTGATAAATCTTTTCGCTGGTTGTGAGCGCAGGTGCACTGTGCAATGCAAATGTATCGACTGTGGAATGATATGCTGCCGGCTGCGTCTTCTGTTTACCATAGCAATGGTAGCGAATAGCACACGCCGCCCCCGCGGGCCGCATCCCGCACCCGCCAGCTCACCGCTAACAAATTATTTCGGGAATATTGAAACGTAGGTACTTAAATTACAAGCAGCAGTAAACAGCATCACAGCACCGACCTCGCACAACTCTAAATATCCACTAATCTAAGCAGTTACAAAGAGCACCGCCGGCGCGAGGAGCTGCCAAACATTCACACAACCCATGTGATCAATCGCGGTATACACAAGTCTCCACTCTTACATACCTTAATGACGTTTCACAATGGTTTGTTACTAATATACAGGGTATATCAAGACTGCTACCGAAAACGAAGCTGGGTGGTAGTTTAAGCGACTTCCGACACAATGCAACAGAAAAAGTTGCAAAAAAAAGCGACAATTTTTTTTTGTTATTTTTTTCCTATGGCCATATTTGGGTGGTAAAAACATTTTTTCCTAAAATAATAGTATATACCCTTTTATTTATAAATACTCTAAGGTATAAAAGAGTTTAAATTATTATTTTAGCAAAAACTATGGATTTACCACCCAAAAATGACGATATTTAAAAAATCATAAAAAATAATTGTCTCGTTTCTAGGCGAAATTTTTAATTGCATTGTGTTTGTAGCCACTAAAACTACCACCCGGCTTCGTTTTCGGTAGCAGTCTTGAGATACCCGGTATAGTCATCGAGCCAAGGAAAATTTCACATTAAATATCATTGCAAATTCCATTACAATGACGAGGTTTGCTAATTAAAACATGACACCTTCAGTCGTCACAGGATTATTCAAATGCTTCATAACAGTGCCAGAAAAGCTGCTTTTTACAAAGCTATGTACTACCGTCTACACTAATAAACTAGTATTTCTGACGTAATATCATATATATAGGTGTATATATATATAGATAACTATATAATTATTTTATACATTACCTAGCGATAGGCTCACTTATTGGCTCATTTTGGAACAGAAATAGGCTCGACGACCTATGCGTTGGTCTAGTGACAAGACTAAAGGATCGGCTGGCGCCTGGCCGTAATGTAATGCCTGAAATGGTATGGTTGATGGAGAACAGCGTGAGCACAAAGAGTGCGGGCGGGCGGCGCAGGGCGGGCAGACCGCATCCTGCCGATAGCGCTGCGGTGCGGTACGATAACTAGCGATAACTCATGTGAGCGACGAGCGTTGCGCAACCGCTGCACTACACTACCCGCGCCGCGCCGCACCGTGCCGTGCACCAACAATTAGCCCGCACTCCACACTCAACTGAGTAGATAATCACAAACGCATGACTGTCGTATGCATCCTTATCAATGTTGTAGATTCGCTTCGATTACATTATATTAAAATATATTGAGCAATCTATTTTTTGGTCACGGTCGCTGTCATTAGCAAACTTCTCGTTGAGGACCTTCGATCAAATATACACTAGATACACAGTTCCCTGTAAAAGTTCTGTTAAAAAGTGGCACCGATGCATGACATGAAAAAAAGTAAACAAAAAGATCACATATTCCATATATATTAACACAAATTCCACCTTATTCCTGGAGTTTAAGTAGCTTTTCACATAATATTTTCTAAAGTTCTGCGACGTTTTAGAACCAACGGTCGTTGCGTGACAAAAGGCGAAAGAGTTCTTAAAGCACTCTTTTTTGGTGCCATTTTCTAAGCGCTCATGTTGTATCTAGTGTATATTTGATCGAAGTTGAGGACTATTAAATAGAAATATAATGTCCGTATCTGACTCGAAAATCTATGTCCTTTTCGGTCTCAATAATTAATCCCGTAAGTAGTCTACCATATACGTATGTATGTAACTCCGTGCCTTATTTATTAATTCGTTAAATATAAAAACCTAATTAGCAGAAGTTCAATATTTATTAAATAAGTACATGTAGAAAGAGAATCGGCAGAATGTATTTTTCGGTTGCAATTATAATGTTTGTACTATTGGCTTATAAACTTTGAATTGGAAAGTGCGTGGGCGTGCACGGCAAAGAGGCTTTGCAAGAACAAAGCCGAGGCAGTTATCCAAACCTATACGGCAAAGGATCTGAGAGACAAAATAATATGAGGTCTTCTGGTCAAAATGGTTCGAGATTATTATAGTCATCAGTGAGTGCTCCTCGAAATTCAGGACTTAGAACTAAACGCCAGCAATGAGTGCGCCAAATGATTGTAATCAGAGATGTACGATGCCAACTTATCTGCTTCAGCACTTTCTTTCAATAAAATAATTTCTAACTTGACCGGATAAACTGCGGTGCGTAAAAAAATGTCCTCGCGATGTTCCCGGCGTTCCTCAACACGGAAGGGCAGTGTTCGCTTCTGTGCGTTATCCAGCCCCGTCCTACACCTACTGGTGCTAATGACAACGCACACTGTGACGTCACGCTTGTTTACTCCGTGTGGAAGTGTTTCATATATTATTACTTCATTACACGCGAAATAACACCGCATTCGTGCGACTATAACAAACAACGCTAATATTCCTTTTGAATTAAACTCTGATAATATGGATGGTATCCATATAATATTAATACGAGCTGCCTAGCCTTTTCAATAATACTCCCGATTGTAGAGGTGGCTCGTGAATTGCAAGTATATACGTATATGAGCTGATACAGATACATACAGTATACAGTTGAATTATGGTACATTTAGTGATTATTTTAATATACGGCACGTTATTTTCTTACTGTTCATTGTAAGTGTATTATAATATCGCTTATAGGAACCGCGCGGAATAATAATAAGATATTGCCCTGCAAGTTACAGCTAAAACTATTACATTTAAGTAAATACATAATAGAAACAGAGTTTTCAAGTAATTAACTGTTCCGTTCGTGTCATCTACTAGATATTATTACAGCTGTATTATCTTATCCACAACTCCGCACGCTTGCCCGCGCTTGCTATTACGATATTATATTTTAGTGACTGCAAATCATTATGTATTTTTAAGATATTATATTAAAGACGTCCACGTCACATGTTTTCCTCACAATTTATAGGGTCAAATGCTTACGGATAATATTTATCACTGCACACGTAACCATTGAATTAATTACAAGTGCGACGGCGCGGCGTACAATATCTCAACCGGGATTCGTACACAATACTTATTGTAAGTATATGAAAATGCCTGTGAATCACGAGTTCATGGGTCCAAATTACACACAGAAAACCATTTTGAGTAAGCTTATCGGTAAAGACAATCGCTACGAGTAGTATAGAAGTGGAATTTGTGGCTATCATGGCGAAAGGCTCCTCTCTATTCTGTTTGGAAAATTGGTTCACGGAACTGAAGATGGATTATATATTACCACATCTGCTAAGACTTTATGGATGCAGGTATCTGTTTACACGTATACTATGTTACCACAGTAATTCAGCTTAGTTTCGTTACAAGTGAACGACATTGCGGTTGCTTTGCCAATATAAGAAAAAAAACATTATACAGGGTATATCCAGACTATCACTGAAAACGCAGCCAGATTGTAATTTTAGTGACTTCAGAGTTCAGACACAATTCGAGTAAAAATGTCACAAAAAGGCAACTTTTATATATTATTTTTTAATTATCGGCGTGTTATGTTGGTAAATAGCAGTTATTATTGAAATATTAATGTGCATACGCACAAGGTTTGAATTATTAATTTAAAAAAGGACGTATTTTACTTACAAAAAAATTTGCGCTTTATTTTACCTTTTTATTAGTTGCATACTAGCTGTTGTCACTAAAACTACCATCTGGCTTCGTTTTCAGTAGCAATCGGCATATACCTTATAGATTGTCGACGCAGCAAACATACTGTGCCGGATATGAACAAGCGACGCGATGCGACGATTGCAACAAATAAAGAGATAGATGTTTGTGAGATCCACAAAAATCGTTCCAGTGATGGCCGCTGGATGTGCGGTGTGTGTGAGATTGAAACGTCTTTCGTACGAGTAGTTTCTGATAACCACGACAGAAGACTCGATCTTAGTGTGGGGACTAGGGCTATGTGACTGTTGGGTGTATTTATTTATTTATTTTTATTTACTTGCGAACCGGTTTAAACTGCAGGACATACATTACGCAGTCGCATCATATTATGTATTTAAACATGTATTTTATCTACCCCTATTAATATACCAAAATCGCTTAATGTCAAATAGATAACTGCCCATCATCAATCAAAGCCTGATGCACATCCAATTTTGCGGCAGCTTCTTCACCTAGCCCGCTAAAGAGAAAGTGATAATCAGAAAGATGTTTGTCGGCCTGCTGGCGCAGGGTCATTCGTGGTAGGTAATATTCAGCAAGAATGTGGCACACCTTAGACTCGAAGAAGGATGCGTGGAAGTCGGGGGTGGTGCCAGCGACGGAGGCGAGATGGAGCGTGGCGTTGGCGACGTTGGTGAGAGTGATGGAGCGCGCGTGCGGCGCGGCCAGCGGCGCGTGGCCGAAGTGCAGCGCGGGCGGCTGCAGCGACACGCCCTCCGCCGCGGCGCGCGCGCGCCCCCCGCCCGCGCCACCCGCGCCCCCCTCGCCGCTCGAGCTCGACGACCCGCCCCACTCCTGCACATACACCACCAGTCAAACCATGCCACACACTAGTCGATCCTATCCTCTCCTTTGCCCAGGTCCTTTTGGCCTCAACATGATCGAAAGTGGTAGATCTACAATGTTGTCAGTCGAGAGTCGCATCTCAGCATGGATCTATCTTAACAGGCCGGTATAATTGTATCTATTGGCGTGGGTCTGCCATCTGATGCCAATGGATACTCTGCCTGGGCGGCATTTGCGCTCACCATCAGGTGCAATGTGGCCACTATGCCGGGTCAGAATAAAAAAAATGAATGGGTAGGCTCGTCCAGGACGGAACCACTGTCTCACAGGAGATACTAGTAGTAGATCTTGCATATGTGAGAGGCTACCTGGCTAAGTATCATCGCAATGTCTACTTCTCCCGTCAAACAGCAGTATAAATGCAAAGTTGTGTTTCAGTTTAAAGGACATTGTAATTCAACGTGTTGATTGATTTTGCTACTGTTCACGAGCAGTGGTATTGCTTACCATCAGGCGAAAGGCATGCTTGTTTCGCCATACATGGCAAATAAAATATATGTTGTGATGAATTTTGTTCAGTGAGTGACCCTTCGTGATTGAATGGGCCACCAACACATTCATGCCAAGGGTTATGGTTCATTGGCGGCAGGATCACTCACAATCAGGTGACCAGGTGTTTGCTTGTTTGTTATACCAATGTAATAAAAAAGTGTTTAAGCTTGCCAGCATTCTGATGATTAATGGTGGGAATCAGCATATGTGATATGGAATAGCAATTACCATCATGATGAACATATATGATAAACTTTTGAAATCAGATGGTGACAAAAAATTTGCTGTACAATTTGTGTCACTACAATTATCAGTGTGGATCACCTTCAGATAGTCTGGCAGCCATCATGTACAATTTAAAAGTTCACAGTCAAACATAGCAATATAAAGTGGGCAATGACTAGGTCTGTGGGTACAGCAACTCAATAAAAACTGATATCAGCAGTGTGGGAGTGGTGTGAGGTGAACGACCTCATCTGCCACCACATGTTTAATCTGCAGAATGCCTATTCTTAAAATAAAACAAGAGGAAATACACACAGAGCACAGTAGCTACACTACACAATACCCCACACATGAGTGGTGGTCCATTATCAACTATTAATAAAGACTGTTCAATTAACATATATTTAACATATATTTTCACATTTATTGTTTTACACCTTTTGGAATTCTTAAATTCCAATACCATATTTTGTAATTATTAAAGCATATTACAACATTAATTAATATAATTTTTATTTTTCGTGTTTTTTTTCCTATATTAGAGAAACTATGTATTTAACACCTAAATTCAAAGATAGGAAAAAAATAAAAAAACTTTTTTGCAAAAGTTTTACTTAGTTACATTGCGTCTGAAGTCATTAGAACAAACACCTGGCTTTGTTTTGACATAGGTACCCTGTATTCACTCAACAAAACTTGAATCCCACATAAAGTGTTGTAATTGTTAATATGATACACAGTAATGTAAGTGGTTATTCACTGACCTACACTCACATGAAATAAATGGTGAGTAAGTGCAAGGTGGTTGTGCAGAGAGTTCTATATGTTTCATAATGATGTCACAGTGTTGCAATGGCTCAGTTTGGGTATTATGTAAGGAGTGCTAATTACCTGGAATGTGACCCCCTCTGCAAGAGAGTCATGTACTGACACACCTGCAAAAAATACAAAATACATTTGTATGTCCACTTTACTTACAGATTGTTTATTTAACCTACTTATATTGTTCCCACAATGGTCATGGACATTTGTAAATGACATAATTATTGATGCATGTTGGTGATGTAAAAATTGACCTATTACATAGGTATATAATATGTTTTATCTTGCTGCCAGAATATCTATAACTAATAATATATGTATGTTCCGTATACAAAAACCAGATATACCGACTCAGTTATAGTATTTGGCATGGTTTTATTTATATATTTATTAATTATATTTCAATATGCAAATAAATTCATTTCCTTAGTTTTTCCAGTGTGTGGAATACATATGCTAGAAGATGCTCATATGCTAGAAGGTATCTTCTAGCATATGAGTGTAAGCTGTGTCAAATAACGAAAAACTGGAAATAGAGTATGTAGCAAGTTAACACATGGAATTCAGTATTCAAACGATGTGCACGCCGGGCACTAAGAATTGAACGCAGGCGGGGGTCAAAAAAAACAGTTGGCAAGCGAACATCTGGTGCAGCTCGGTGCGAGAGCACTCGCACCGGCTTCGATCTACACCCGCCGCCGGTACAGCAGCACACGCTGCCTCCGCGCGACCAAAATACTATCCATAGTGAAAGAAAAACGACAAACAAATCCGCCTCGGCCCCGATCTAAAATAACACCGCGCCGCGCACTACCGCCTCGGCACCTCCATGCCAAGTTGTTGCTGCTGTTCCACATTCCATTTTTTGTTCGAACTTGATTACTATTGCCAAAACACACCCTTTATACATACTATTTAAAGAAAAGAACGTGGGATTTCAATTTTAAAATCGATTTTACCATGGCTCTTTCCCTGGGCTGACAGTTTTGAGTTCGGAGATATATCCAATAATGTCAACACAAAAACATAACACCACACTATTTTGTGATACATTTTGACACAATTATTCGAATTAAAGCACTGTTTATTCACATTTCTCAAACACAAACGATATTTCTATCATATCAACTCACGAGACGTGCGCATAGAGTATAGTAATACACTGGGTAGACGTGCGTTCGCGAAGTAATATCAAATATGGCATTGACCACAGATAAGTTCAGTTCAGTTCAGTTTTTGTTTTTAATGGCTCTGTCGCAGACTCGACAATTTTGCCAATGTCAAGTGTTGGAAAGCACAGATTAAATAAAAAGCGTATAAATTGGGAAAATAAAAACGGAACAAAAATTATAAACTTAATATTGAGAAAACAATAAAACATTGATGAAACTAAAACAACAACACAAAAAAAACTATACATTTAATTAAAAACATAGCGAAATTATTCACATAAAGAGAAAAAATAACTAACCATTGGACTAAATACCATTACAACAAAATATTACAGTTTAATATTATTTACTTCAATAAATTTAACAAGAGTATGAATGAATGAAGTATTGGTGAGAGTAAGAAGGAAAGACATATTGACTGGTCTAGGGATATCAGAATTTAAAAACTTATATAAATAAGAGTGGAGATTTCTGCAGTTAAAAAAAATATGATCCACAGTGCCTTCTAGACCACACTCACACAACAAGTGATCCCGAACTCTTATTTTATTCAAAAAAACCGGAGAGCAAACATGGCCCAGACGCAACCGAATGACAATTGAAGTGACTTTCTTGGAAAATGCCCGAAACTTAAAAAACCATGGCTTAACAGGAATGGAACGCTGTATATTATAATAATAATTCCCTTTAAAAACGGAAGATTCAGCCCAAATGTCGTACCATTGCCTCAACATCCGTGGTTTCGCCTCATTAGCAAGGTCACGACCAAAACTGTCCCGATAGGTTTCAAGACCCAGACTGACAGCCTCCTTAGCCTGACTGTCTGCCATCTCGTTACCAGTTATACCACAATGAGACGGAATCCACGCCAATACAACTTTTAAGCCATGAGACTCACATTTAGCTAACATTTCCCGTATTTTTAAGGTAATGCAAAAATTATCTCTACTCCGAAAAGGATTTTTTAGAAGGTCCTGGAGACAACTTAAAGAATCTGAAAATATTATACTTTTGGGTATACTGTGTGATTCAATGAAGCATATTGCCTCTAACAAAGCAACAGCTTCACCAGAAAACACAGACAATGTTGATGGACATTTAAATCTAAGTGCTATGCGAAATTTTGGAAACCATACAGCTGCCCCTAAATTGTTTGTACCCTCCAATTTGGAAGCATCTGTGAAAACCTGGAACCAGTCAGTCCAATTGGCTTCTACAAGACTAATAAATGTTTGATTAGCTCCAAGGGAGCTTTTTGCAATCCCGAAGTTTAAAATCACTTTAGGTTGGAATATAAGTGCCTCAAATGGAACACTAAAGATTGGGCTAACAGGCAGTTGACAAATTTGTTGACCTGAACTGACGAAATTGAGATAGCTTTTCAACAGACAAGGTTTTGTTTTATTTAACCAATATTGACTGATAGGGACAACACGGGATAAATTCTGAAGTAAAGGAATGAGGTTATGCGATGACAATTGTATAACTTTAGAAAAGAACCTATCAGCAAGAAACTGCCTACGAAGGAATAGAGGAGCCTCTAAACATTCCACCTGAAGAGCATTAAGAGGGGAAGAACGCATAGCCCCAGAAATCACCCTCAAACATTTAGACTGAATTTTGTCCAATTTAACTAAAGCCAATTTACTACAGGGCTCCAGAACGAAAGCCCCGTAATCAAAGTGACTGCGTATAATAGCATTGTAAAGTAACTTTTGACAATATGGATGCGATCCCCACCAAACACCTGATAGGGAACGAAGAATATTTAAATTTTTTTCGCTTTTTTCAGAAATATAATTTAAATGATGAATACCAGATAACTTTGAATCAAGAATAACCCCCAAAAATTTAACATAATTTTGAACCGGAATAAAATTATTATTCAGTGAAATTTGGATGTTTGGAATAGAACGCTTTCTAGAAAAAACAAGGGTCTTACATTTAGATATTGATAATGACAACCCATGGGACAAGAGCCAATCGTACATATAGAAAAGAGCAGAATTCAGGCGATTGGAAGCATTAGAAAATGAATCACTAGAAGCAAATAAAACTACATCGTCAGCATATTGTAGAATAGAACAGAAACAGTTAACAGACTTGTCTAAATCATAAGTATATAAATTGTACAATAATGGACTTAGCACTGATCCTTGAGGTAGTCCCTTCCAAATCTTACGACTCGGCTGAAGATTCCCTCTATATCGCACAGATATACAACGGTCCATAAAAAGATTACATATGAAATTAATGATTCTAACAGGGATACTTAACCGATGCAGTTTTTGCTTTAGTAATGATAGCTGTACATTATCATATGCAGCTTCTATGTCAACAAAAACACCAATAACATGGTCTCCTCTAGTAAGAGCCAACCGCACATAAGTAGTAAGAATACTTAGACTATCCATAGTTCCCATAGACTTACGGAAGTCAACCTGGGACTTAGGTAGAATATTACTGTGCTCAACAATCCATTCCAGACGATTTTTAACTAGGTGTTCAGTAATTTTAGCCAAACAAGAGGACAAAGCAATCGGTCGATATGAAGATGGGTCATGTGGATCCTTCCCTGGTTTTAAAATTGGAATTATTAATTGAGTTTTCCATGAATTTGGAATACTACCAGTTTCAAATATTTTATTGATAAGACGAAGAAAAAACAATTTGGGACCACAGATAAAAATATAAATGGAAATTGGAAAACACACTGACATGAGACATCTGTCGCATTCGGATCCAACGTTCTGTAATCCGAAATGGTGCGTTTTAAATATTGTTACATTTGAAATTTTGTCAAGAAGTAAATGATTTCTGTAATAATAATTAGTAACAAAAATGTTTACTCTACATTTTTTTTAAATTATTTTAGCACTTTATATGAGTTTTCTGTTTCGAAAAGTTCATGTAAATATTTTTATTTTGTAACAGCTTTTATAAACCTGTCTAAACAAGTGTCGCCAGAGAAGGGACATAATTTGTGGACATAATTCGAATTTCGATTTACCAATATTTTTATCATTCGTGTGTAGTTATAACATAAAATTTAAGAAAGGAAACGATAATAACTGCAAGATTTCACTTCTGAGACAACTATTGCGACGGATAATGGATGATAACTGTGAGTAATATACCACAAAAGCATTCCTCATTGACTCCAGTTTAGGTGTTCCATTTTGGTACACAAAAGATTGCGCATTAACAGCAGCTCGATCGAGTTTCGTTTATTATTTTTTTTCTAATCCGCGCGGTTCAGTTTGCTAATGTTGTTAAAGGATTTTAATTGACTGTTTGTTAGTTTTCTACGTAATTGCAGCTGAAAGCGACGGAGAACAGAATGAGGCTGCCGCCGGGGGCGACAACCTCCCTCTGGACGATAATGACTCGGATGAAGAAGAGCAACAGTTCGACATTTCGCTGGCCGCCTCCCATTCTGTTAGTATTTATTGCAGTAATTGCACCTGCATAAGTAATGTTTCTAATGGTATTTGCGCGTCTTATTGGCTAAATTCTCCTCATATAATTCACTTTTTTTTTCCAAACTGCTTTATAACTGCTGACAAGAATCAATATTCTACCAAACTGTATGAATGTACCCAGTATATGGGACCGGGGCTGGTGGCTGTGAGTGGACGATCGGTGCTGGAGGCGGGGTGGGAAGGGCGCGTGCCGGTGGTGGCGCACCACGGCGCCGTGTTCCCTGGAGAGACAGTGCCCATGCTGCTACCCAATGCACATGATGCCGCAGTCCTCTCCAGGGCCATAAAACAAGACAAACTCTTTGGATTGCTGTGCCCTGAGTGAGTGTTATAATACCATTAAAAATGTATTGTAAATTTTTAACTTTTCTTTAGAATAAATATTACAGCTGTATCTAATGTTCAAGTTAAGTATATTATTTCATCAATATTGCATAATTTCTGATAATATTAATTTTGTTCATGTTGGGTAAAAACTTGAATATTCAGTAAATTTTAGAAGATATGGTGCAAAAATTATTTTTCTCCATTTATCGTAAAGCCAATTGTCTAGTGAAGAATTAACAATTTACATAAGTAATGTTGTTTTTAGTAGATATGTTGTGTTTAAATGTGTTGTATTTATTGTATAGATATTGTAATATTTCTAAAATAGTGGCATAGTGGTTGCTGTTATCTCAAATTGTTTTCAAGTAAGTGTAAGTTGTAGTAGTCCAAATTAAGAAAATAGTGGGAAACAATTACATGGCAGTGGAATAGTATTCATAATTTCTTTTTAAACATTGGTTCATTAAGGCCATAATAGACTAGTATGTACTGGCTTTGAACTGTGTAATCGGATTAGTAATACATAATCAGTTTGGCATTGCATACTTTCTGGGATAGTTGACATCGGGCATATTATGCTGCAACACGTAATAGTGGTCGGTGTGATATGTCGCAGCGAGAGCGGCACGCTGGTGTCGGGCTACGGCGTGCTGTGCGAGGTGTTCGAGGCGGGCGCGTGCTCGGAGCACGAGCCGCCCGCCGCGCTGAGCTTCAAGGCGCGCGCCACGCATCGCTTCCGCTTCGTGAGCATGCCCAAGCACTCGGTGCCCATCCACCTGTACACGCGCATGCGCTGCGTGGAGGTGCGCGTGCTGCCCGAGGTGGAGCCGGCCGCGCCGCTCGCGCGCGTGCGCCTCGCCGCACTCGACGCGCTGCGCCACTCGCGCGCCTCCCTGGACCGGCAGCTGCGCGGCATGGACGCGGCCGTCACGCCGTGGCCGCTGTTCGTGTACGAGATCTTCGACTACGCGCGCATGCGACAGATCATCAAGGACTACTTCAAAACGATCATGCTCGGTGAGAGTCATTCGCAATCACGCTTTTCATACATTAAAGTGGGGAAATGTTGTAAGTTGCAGCAATAGAGATTAGTGGTGGTGTGAGTAGTGAGTGAGTGTGTGTGGTGCAGACAAGTTGCCGGAGGACGCGGTGTCGCTGTCGTTCTGGGTGGCGTCGAACCTTGCGCTGTCGGCGCGGGACCGGCTGGCGCTGTTCGTAGTGGATAACGCGCTGCTGCGCCTGCACATGGAAGTGCGCTTCATCAGCCGGGTACCGCCTACTTCTCATTCCACATGCATACACATCTCACACTTCTGACACACACCACACTCTTCTGCTTATGTTAACTAGCTTATGTATTTGAAAAAATCGAATCATCCTTGCAAGCTATTTATACTATTATTAGATTGTGGTTGAAGATGTCTTTGATTTGGAATTAAATTTTGTCCGTCGTTTTCAGAAAAGCGTGCTGTGCTGTTCGGGTTGCATGGGAGAGATAGCGCGACGCGAACACATATTCGCCATGTCCAGTGAGGGCGTGCATTCAAACTACACCAATTTAGGTATGACACGTCGAAGTAGTTGAATAGATTGTAGTGTAATGAGCGGCGAGTGTAGCGAGGGTTGTGTGGGTTGTGTGCGTTGTGTGCGTTGTGTGCAGGCGGGTTCATGCACGACATCGTGACGGTGTCGCGCGCCGTGAACACGGAGCTGAACGGCTCTCCGTCGGCGGAGTACTCGTGGTTCCCCGGCTACACCTGGACCATCGCGCTCTGCCAGACCTGCATGGCACACGTCGGCTGGAGGTCAGTGCGCTCAAATTGTGCTTTATCAAAATATTATCTCAGTACCCGGCGATAAATATTGCACATCGACATTTGGAAAGAGACAATCGGCTAATTTCGGCTTCGTAGAGCGTTTTCTCTGTCGCACGAAATACAAACAGTCCGGTATCTATTAGGAGCTGTTAAAACAATTTTAATTTGCTTCTTTTAATAATTGTTTTTATTCTTTGTATAAAATACACCAAATTTTCTATAAGTTATGGCTTTGGGTTCGGGTAAAATAAAATAAAAAAATATGTTCACATTATGTTTACGTATTTAATTACTTTGGAAAATTACAGCTGTAGTGTACATAATAAACACCATTGTACCTATTGTTAAAGTGAGACATTGTAATAAAAATAATAATATATCTAATTCTCAATTACTTCCATTTCACTATCTGGGCTCTCAAAGAGGTCAATATCACTGTCACTATCAGCCGTATTTATCACTAGTCTATCAGTGTAATAGGCTATTTGACAACATTGAAAATATACTACGAATTGTGGTCATCCTGCAAGATAATAGCATAAAAAAGCATATTTCACGATAATTTGAACTAAATTAAGTATATTTTTTGTAAAATACACGAAATAAAATTGATTAAAAAAAGTCATTTTCTCTGTGACCAGAAGGCTCTGTGATTGGTTGCAGCTCTCGTGACGTCATCACGCAGTAAAAAGCTTTGTCAATTCATTGTAGTAAGTAGTAGGCAGTTGCGACTTGTGATTGTAGATCTGAGTTAGTTGTGGTTGAAGTTTTTTCTGAAATAGTTTTCAGACTTTACCTAAGAAATCTTTAGACTTTTTAATCCATTTCGGGGCGAGTCTCAGAATGGAGTCAAATTTTGTACGAGCTGATAGCAGCAACCTACCTAGATGCGTTGATGGTTGCACATTCCTTTAAAAATAACGCTGGTTTATATGCTGCGGAACTTAAAAATGTAAAAACAGCACTGTAAGTAACAGTAATTATCTATAAAATGATCTTATTTTAGATTATGTTGAAAAACCCTTAGAAATATACTTTTTTTCACATATCTGCAAGGGAATCCTATGGAGACGATGCGATTAGCTATGTACAAGTATACCGAGAGGTACGAGTTTATGAATTTATCATGGTATTTCGTTTTATGAAAACAAATACTTAATGTTAGTTACAATTTAGAATATACAGGGTATATCAAGACTGCTACCGAAAACGAAGCCGGGTGGTAGTTTAAGCGACTTCAGACACAATGCAACAGAAAAAGTTGCGAAAAAAAGCGACAATTTTTTTTGTTATCTTTTTCCTATGACCATTTTTGGTTGGTAAATACATTTTTTCCTAAAATAATAGTGTATACCATTATATTTATAAATAATCTAAGGTATAAAAGTGTTTAAATTATTATTTAAGCAAAAACTATGAATTTACCACCCAAAATGACGATATTAAAAAAATCATAAAAAATAATTGTCGCATTTCTTTGCGAAATTTTTAATTGCATTGTGTTTGTAGTCACTAAAACTACCACCCGGCTTCGTTTTCGGTAGCAGTCTTGAGATACCCGGTATACTACGTTAATTAATAATTACATCGAAATGACCTTCACACATAAAAATGTGCCCATGGGATGAAATGCTTTTTGGGTCTCTCTGAGCTAGTTCTAACCACAGTTACATTATTTTATCACGTTAATTTAACTGTCATATTTTATGAAACCTATGAAAGCTATTGTTATAAGGAGGGCCTAATAACTGCGACACAGTTACAACTACTGCAGTTATTATAGCAATATTTTTATTGTTACATTCTTTGTTGGTTCAGAAATAAACTTTATTTTATTTACAGTTTACGTCATTTCGGATTCGTTGGAATTTAAACAGAGTTTTTTTATACTCGTATTTGAATCGAATTGTGACACTAAACACCATTTATACATCATTATATTTAATAATAATGAAGAAAACTGGTAAAAGGAATTCAGAAATAAACTTTATTTTATTTACAGTTTACGTCATTTCGGATTCGTTGGAATTGAAACAGAGTTTTTTTACCTTTTACACTCGTATTTGTGCATTGTGACACTACACACCATTTATAAACCATTATATTTAATAATAATGGAGAAAACTGATAAAAGGAACTTCGTCGCTATAGTATTAGTAAACAGTTCGCTGCGCTGTGACGTCATATGTCAAACAACCAGCGCCATCATTAAAAAGAGCGTTTTTGGCACACTTTTGGAAATTTAAATTGTATCATTGTTTTTATTCATAATGCAGTAAAATATTCCGCAAATATCAATGTAATGAGCTTAATATGCTATACAGGATAGTTTAAAACCATTATTGAAAATTAGTCAAATAAACTATTGTCTAAACCGTGTTGAATGCTTCTATAATCATTCTCACATTTGATTGTGTGATCGCAAACCTTTTCCACTCTTCAGCTCCGATCATGTTTACTTTTTCAGTTAATAACGTTTTCACTGTAGTTAAATTCATACCCACATTTCTAGAGGCTACATAGCCTTTTAGTTGTGACCATATATTTTCAATTGGATTAAAATCCGGATGATACGGTGGCAATCGCAACACAGTGTGCCCATGTTCGGCAAGTACTTTGTCCACGAAAAACTCTGTATACCTTGCGGTGACATATAATAGCGTAAATCTGGGTTTTTGTTAATTTTGGATCAACTGGAATTTCGTGTCTGTTTAACCAGTTGATCATTGAAATAAAACTATTATTTACGGATTTTATCGCGGATTTGGTTTAATTTTTACATTTTTTGAATTCCCGACGTTTCGATTACTTTACAGCTTTCGTGGTCACGGGTCAGTTGATCATTTCCTGTTTAATGGTGTTTGAGTTGGGGGGTCTTTCAACATATTTATTGTGATAGGGTGCGTTGTCGATAACTAAAACGGAATCTGAAATTTGAAATGAAATGAAATATCACCTGTAGTATCCGTGGATTTATACGTTAAAAAGGCACCGGGTACAAAGCCTTTTTCATTTCCCGCATTAACTATTATCAAACGTTGACCTTTTGAAATTGGCATTTTTACTCCTTTTTTCTTATCATCATTCCAAGATTTCCCTTTAGTGTGGGATGTATGTATGTGTAGCGACACGCGTATAGATAATTGCATAGTTGCATCTCACGGCTTTGTTTAGTTGCTAAGTTAGTGTGGTTGCGCCCGGCTCAATGTAGAGTCGTATAATACAGTGTATTAGTTTATATGGTGGTTTGATTTAATATGACTCTTTATGAACACGATACATCAATAAGGACAGTATTGTATATTAATATTTGTAAATGAAATTGTACATTTCTTGTATAATACTTTTATTTGAATGACAAGACAACGTCATAATATCTAAATATAGTTTTTCAGTAGTTGTAGTGGTCAGAAACATAACAGTGTCCTCCCCCTCAAATATACACTATCTGCAATTAATATTCATGATTGAGAGCGTAAGTCAAGGATCTGGTCTACATGGAGTTTGTGAACTTCTCCGCTTTCCGTTCTTATTAAATAGTGCAGACGGCCCAGGACTTTTTCGATTCTGCCGAATTGCCATTTGTTGGGACTTGTGTAGTTTCTAAACTGCACCGCACGTCCAACGACGAATTGCTTGGTTACAGCGGAATTTGAACTTGCCCTCTGACTCGCTGCCTTCCCTCTGAAATAAACGTGTAAAGCGGTGCGTATTTCTCTCCCGAACATTAGCTCATACGGGCTCTTTCCACTGCTGACGCTAGGAGTTCTTAGTAGATGTGTTTTGATGTCCCGTAACTGCTCAAGTAACGTACCCGGCTCGGAGCTTGCCGCACGCAGTGCCTTCTTAATCGTCTGCACGAACCTCTCTGCTTGCCCGTTAGTAGCTGGATGATAAGGCGCTGACGTTCTATGCGTGACTCCCGTATTCTTCAGAAATACCTTAAATTCATTTGACACAAACTGTCGACCATTATCCGATACTAAAGTTATTGGTACTCCAAATGTTGTAAATAAATCCTTAAGTATGTTTATACACCATGAGCTTGTAGTAATCTTCGTCGGTATGATTTCTACCCACTTACTGTAAGCGTCAACTAATATAAATAAAAATTGTCCTTTAATAGGACCCGCAAAATCGATGTGTACCCTCTGCCAGGGTCCAGATGGTTTTTCCCAGTGATGTAGTTGTACTGGCGTTGGTTGGTTTTGGTTTAATCGGCATTCACGACATTGACTCACCAGATTCTCTATGTCTTTATCAATATTTTTCCAGTAAACGTAGCTACGGGCTAGCAATTTCATTTTTACAATTCCCAAATGACCTTTATGAAGTTCTTTTAACACTGTGTTTCAGAGTCGCCGGTATCATAACCCTGGTACCTTTTATAATACACCCATCTTGCATAGTAAGTTCATTGTCATTGTATCCATATCTTTTAACACTTGTACCTGTCATAAGTGCTCTCATTAGTGTTTCATATTCTGTATCTTTTGTACTTTCTTCAGCTATCTTTTGCCGGTCAATTGTGATGGCATTTATTTGGTTTCTCTGGAACACGCTGCAAGTGTCAACAATATTAAAAGCTATTTTATCAACTGGAAATCGTGACAAGTAATCTGCGTTACTGTGTCCACTTGATGTTCTGTACTCAATCGTGTAATCAAAACCAGATAGGAAATGGGCGTAATGGAAAAGCCTCATAGTACTCATTGCCGGTAATGTTTTATGGGGATGAAATATTGTAGTAAGTGGTTTATGATCCGTGATAAGTATGAACTTTCTTCCGTAGCAGAAATGGAAGAACTTTTTAAGTCCCCAAAATATAGATGTCGCTTCCATGTCAATTTGGCTGTATTTCTGTTCACTTGATGTGAGTGAACGAGAAGCAAATGTCTATCAGAGCCGTCAAGCATCCTATGTGACAGAACGGCGCCAAGTCCTGTCGGGGACGCATCTGTAGCAAGCACTAATGGCTTATTGGGATCGAAGTGCATTAATACCCTCTCACTAAGTATTTCCTTTTTAATTTTGCTGAAACTCTCCTCGCATTTCCTGGACCAAGAAAATTCTACCCCTTTCTTTAGCAAATTATTCAAAGCATTTGATATTGTAGCTAAATTTGGTATAAATTTATTGTAATAGTTCGCCATTCCTAGAAAAGTTCTGAGTTCGTTGACGTTTTTAGGCCGTTCGGCGTCCAGAATGGCTTTTAATTTATTTCTGTTCTTATGTAAACCATTTTTATCAATCGTATGTCCCAAATAGTTTATGCTTTTCTTGAAAAAATGACATTTATCTTTATTTAATTTCAAATTATATTCTTGTAATTTTTTTAGGACTTCGCGTAGTCTTTCTAGCAGTTGATCTTCTGAAGATCCTTGAATTATAATATCGTCAAAGAAACATTTTACTCCTACTAATCCTTGCAGCAATCTGTCCATAAATTTTTGCCACACATTCGGTGCTACCTTCACTCCAAACATCAAACGGTTCACTTTGAATGTACCCTTATGCGTACTTATTGTCTGCATCATGGCGCTTCCTTCTTCCATCATCATGTGTAAGTATGCCTGGCTTACGTCCAATGTGCAAAATATCTCACCACCATTCATTTCCACTAGTAACTAGTCTTCAATTATCGGTATTGGATACTGGTCGTCTTTGATAACCTTATTTAATGTAATTTTATAGTCCGCGCATAGGCGTATACTTCCATTTGGTTTGACTATTGGTACCACAGGCGTTCCCCATTCCGAAGTGTCAACTTTCGTGATAACTCCTTGTTGACATAAGCGATCTATCTCCGTGTCAACTTTTTCCTTTAGAGCGTACGGTATGCGTCTTGGTTTGATGAAAATTGGTGTTGCTCCTTCTTGTAAAGAAAAATGTACCTTGTAGTTAGGTATACAGCCGAGTGTTCCATCAAAAACCTTAGAATATTCAGCTAATAGTAAGTTAAGTTTTTTGTCAATACTAGGTTGTAAAATGTTGATATTGGATTAATTGAGATTTATAAGTCTAATCCATGATCGACCGAATATAGATTCCACGTCTTGTTTTATAATGTACTAGCGGCCCGGCCCAGCTTCGTCTGGGTGCATATATTTTTTGATTCCACTCCACACCAAATACATGTTATTTTTCGTATAAACTCTTGTATACCTAAACTTGACGTAGCTGTCCTACTGTCCGGCTCAATCCCGTCTCATCCGTCTGTTCAGTCTCTTCCCAATCCATCCCGTCCTTTCTCTTTATTATCCATCCCGTCTGATAACGTGCATTTATATTTCGTCCTATCAAATCTGTCAGCTATCCCAGCCTTCTCCCGTACCTTCCACTCTATTATATCCCGTCTCTCCATATACATGTACATTGAAGATTGCCTTATGAAATTTTTGTGCAGCAGAAATCGTAATATTTTAATTTCACCACAACTTCAAAACCAAACGTCCAATTTTAATCATTCAAAGACCAAATATTATCAACATAAACTGTACTTATTGATGAAATAATTTTGATAAGGATTAATAGCATGAGTAAAATAAACGCGTTTAAATTTAGTCCAAAAAAAATCAAGATTTTTAAATAAAAATGTGGTTGTTGTGCCTCACTCGACATAGATAGGTATAGTGTGTCGTGGACTTTTTTGTAGATATTTATAAGATCTACAATTAATTATAACATTTTATGGTTCTATCTTTTGTAGTTTAGGCAGCGTACGCAAAATAAGTAACTTCTTTGGTTGATTTTTTTCAGTTTGTGTCCGAAAAATCCAAATATCTTATACGGTACCCTATTTTTTTCCAAAATAAAATATAGTCTATGTTACTCGTGGATAATGTAGCTTTCGAATGGTGAAAGAATTTTTAAAATCGGCCCAGTAGTTTTTGAGCCTATTCATTACAACCAAACAAACAAACAAACAAAGTTTTCCTCTTTATAATATTAGTGTAGATTTTTCATTTCCAAGTGACATTCTATCTTGAAAAGAAGTAAAACTTCTTACGTGTGAATATTATTTATTTAATTGTCCTATATTTATGTAGCTTCATAATATACTCTTTAGGTTACACAAAATAAATTTCGGAACGCATGAATAAATATTTGACAACCAATTTAAATGTCAACCACTTTTCATTATTGTCATTAATTTACATCTTTAAAATCTAAAATACGCCATTAATCGAATATTGTGGATATATGTTGTCGATTCGAAACCTTTATTTAAATACGTTATTTAATTTGAGGGAAGAGTTTACCGCATCGACGGTATGAACATTAAATGTTTGACAATGTTTGACAGTTACAAACCCATGAACATTTTGTATGGCAAAATGTTTTTTCCTTTATTTTATACTTTCGTCAATTTAATCGAGATAAAAACTATCTCACCCTTTAAGTTGGAACAAATAACACATATCTACAAAAGGAGATGTGCTATCTTGGGCCGTTTTGTGTACGTCTAATACAAATTCTAGAAAAAAATGTGGAATTCAAATAAAATACATTTAGATTTCTTGGACAACAGGGGGCTTTATACAAAAATGTGATTGTTTTAGTACAGAAGCAATATTTTCTTCTATAATCTGTCCTCCATGATGCCTAATTGTCATTTCGTTCAAAAATGCGCGAACCCATTATCTTTAACTTGAATATGTCTTATTTTTAAAACCCCCCTACAAATTATAATTATTGTCTATATTTCTTTTTCCATATTCTTCGCTTTTTAAAAGACGATATATGTTGTTAAAGAAGTCACTTTTATTATTTTATTTATGTTACATGATTTTAGTTTAAGAACGAAAATGTTTAACTTGACAGCAATTGCAAAACTCTGTGTTATCTGTCTACGTCTGTGGCCGTAATTCGTATTATTTTTTATTATTCGCATACATTTCGCAAATGTGTATTTGCTTCTCTGTATACCTGGCTTTGTTTTATGGATTCTGATTCTCGCAGATGATATATCTTGACGTTTAAACGCAATTACTAGTTCGTATTTTGGTGAGTAAACATATTATTTATTATTTTGAATGCCACATGTAAGTAATACTGTTATGTTTTTCTATGTTCATATTTCTCTTCTAACCCACAATTCTGCTTTTCAGCACATCAAAAGTGGCGCTTTGCTTGAATTGCACTTCTGCAATTGTTGAGAAATGGTTGAATTGCACTTCTGCAATCAAAAATTGAAATGGATTCTATCATTCAACAGAATCTTAGTAACTACATGGGCTGCCAATTCACTCTCGTGTAGAGTATTTCAAAACGTTTTATTGCTGAAATGGCAGAACAAGAAGTAAGTATTCTATTTTCTTCATTAATTTGGGAAATGTATGTGTTATGCCAATTAATCAAGGTTAATACAAAGTATGGAGTATTACAAAAGTATTCATGATAGAGCTGAATTGCATTGTGTCCACAGGACAAGTCTACTAGTACATAAATATGTAAGAAGTGATATTTTATATATTGTTGTTTAAATTGTTAAATGAATTACATTTTCTTTTATTTCCCTCTGGACACAGATGATCTTGTGTTATGTATAATATATTATATTATAATTATATCCATAATAACAACACTATGTCTGATGGTAAGCACAAATGCCGTCCAGGAGGAATATCTAATGGCATCAGATGACTGTCCCAAGACATTTCATACAATTATCCGGCCGGCCTGCTAAGATGCTTCTTTAAACAATAGTCCGCTATTGTTTAAAGAAGAAGACCTGGGATCATACACATGTGACTGCAAAGAGTTGTTTATTCATCATAATTCTTCGATATCTGCAATATTAAATCTTTTTTATTTTGTTTTAGTTATCAGGACAAGCAATTATCTGTACAAACTGCTGGCTGCAAATAAATCAAGCTGTAGACAATGAGCAAGATTTTATTCCAACTCCGCCATAAAAAAATTGTATCAATCTCGATTCTTTTGGACATACTTAACACCCACAAGTGCTTCATGTTGAAAGGAACATGGCTGGATACTGGACAGTGGGTTGCTGTACTCATACCATGATTATACTGTGGTATTTAGCCTTTAGGTTGGGCTACCAATAGTACAATATAGGAGCACCGGCATTGTTCCTAGATGTTTTGACTGGAGATTATTTTTAGGTGAATATAAATAAAAAATATAAAGCAAGATCTGGTTGTACTTTATTGTCCTTAAGTTTTGTTTGATTTTAGTTTTCTTTCATCAATTAATCCTACTTTTTCCTTATGTGTGCTCAGAAATAACCAGTTAGAATTAATGTCAAATACATTATTTGTAAAATAATATCTTAAACCTTAGGATAATATTATTTTTAAGTATGCAGAAGTCTAATATACTAACGTTCTTCTTGAAATTCCAGTGGCATTTGCAACTCAACTGCGCTTGAACCTTCTTAAAATAACAACTTACATTTTCATCTTAATTTTTTTTAATCTGTCAGCTTCGGTTACAAAATATTTATAAACATTGTAGATAATTTGACCTCGTAAAGGTTTCCCTCTTTTTATTTTATTTTTATTTTTATTTATTAGAATCTCCAACGAAGACAACACATAACATATATAAACTCATTTGCAAAAAAAACGGGCACCTAAGCAATGAACCATTTCAAATGTTACTATTGGTTTGTTTGATAATTATAGGTAGTTTTACTTTCACAATTTTGTAAATTAATAAGCAAATAATCGTTTTCGTCAGTATTATCATAAAATTTATGGGTTTTAGTGCTAAAGTTTACTAGTAGTGTATGCTCGCTAGTAGTGCATATGCTCGTGAAGTAAAAGTTAACAAAGATTTTTGTTTGTTTTTTCTTTAATAAAGTAAAAGCAGATAAATGTTTAGTATTGAGTGTGACCCCCTCTAGCTGAAATCACAGCTTGAATTCGTCTGGGTATGCTAGCGAGGATATCCCGGATACTTGCTTGCGGAATACGTTCCCACTCCGCGGTAATCACATTCTTCAGCTCTCTGATGGTCTGCGGATCCGGTTGTACTGATCTCACGCGTCGTTTCAGAACGTCCCAGACATGCTCTATAGGATTGAGGTCGGGACTTTGAGCTGGCCAATCCAAACGACGAATGCCGACCTCTTGCACATACGCTTCCACATCGCCAGACCGGTGGGCGCGAGCGTTGTCGTCCATAAAAATTGAGTCTTCGCCTAAAGCGGCCAATGCGGGTTGTGCATGAGGAATTAGAACTTCCGTTATGTATTGATGTCCAGTCAGTGAGCCGTTTTCAATGAAGACTAACTCTGTACGATCCATTGAATGTATTCCTGCCCAAAACATAACAGAGCCCCTATCATAAGGTGTGATTTCTTCAAAACAAGCCTCTGCAAAGCGTTCTCCTCGTCTTCGTAGCACTCGCCGACGTCGATCTTCACCGAACAGAGATATCCTGGCTTCATCGGAGAACAATATCCTATTCCAGTCTTCTTGAGTCCATGACTCACAATTTCGAGCAAACCTAAGCCTGGCAACTCTGTGCTCACGGAATAACTTAGGGCCGCGGGCCGGGCGATGACTGCGTATATTGGCCGCGAGAAGCCTCCTCCTGACAGTCCATAGACTAATATGCACATTTCTTACTTCTTCGAGGTTGTTCTTAAGGTCCACATACGAAGACTTGCGATTTCTCAATGCGCGACTCACAAGAAAACGATCATCCCGTGGTTGGGTTCATGGTTTTCTTCCAGAACCAGGCTCAATCCTATAGAGCATGCCTGGGACGTTCTGAAATGACGCGTGAGATCAGTACAATCGGCTCCGCAGACCATCAGAGAGCTGAAGAATGTGATTACCGCGGAGTGGGAACGTATTCCGCAAGCAAGTATCCGGGATATCCTCGCTAGCATACCCAGACGAATTCAAGCTGTGATTTCAGCTAGAGGGGGTCACACTCGATACTAAATATTTATCTGCTTTTACTTTATTAAAGAAAAAACAAACAAAAATCTTTGTTAACTTATACTTAACGAGCATATGCACTACTAGCGAGCATACACTACTAGTGAACTTTAGCATTAAAACCCATAAATTTTATCAACATTTTATGATAATACTGACGAAAACGATTATTTGCTTATTAATTTACAAAATTGTGAAAGTAAAACTACCTATAATTATCAAACAAACCAATAGTAACATTTGAAATGATTCATTGCTTAGGTGCCCGGTTTTTTTGCAAATGAGTTTATAAAACTACATATTTATCATTCTGCGTGCATCTTCAATTACAGGAGTGTACAGCTTGCACAGAGTTAGTTAACAACATAAATATCAGAACAATAATGACAATTCCAATATGAATAAGGATGAACAGTCTGCTACTGAATAAGACTTACGGGCTCCTTAATAAAATAATTACATAAGAAAAAAGAAATATCTTTAACAGTTACAATAATTTTAAGAGTACTAAAAATTATACACAACAAAACAAAAATAGACTCTTATAAACGAAATTAAACAGAAAATATTCTTAACCTTAATTTAGAGCTCTCAGTCTTTTATAGAGATACTTGCAAATTAGAACGTAAAATTAATACGGGTTAACAAAAATGAACACTAAGCCAAACTAAATAAGAGATAACATGTTGAAAAACGAATTAAAAAATAGAAGAAAAAAAAAACAAATCATAACACAATAATTAGGTTACTTTAAATTAAATTAAATGACATTGTTGTAGTGAGACTTAATTTTAGTTTTAAATTTGTGCAATTTATCATGAAATACCGGGTATCTCAAGACTGCTACCGAAAACGAAGCCGGGTGGTTGTTTTAGTGGCTACAAACACAATGCAATTAAAAATTTCGCTTAGAAACGCGACAATTATTTTTTATGATTTTTTAAATATCGTCATTTTTGGGTGGTAAATCCATAGATTTTGCTAAAATAATAATTTAAACTCTCTTATATCTTAGAGTATTTATAAATTAAAGGGTATACACTATTATTTTAGAAAAAAATGTATTTACCACCAAAATATGGCAATAGGAAAAAAATTACAAAAAAAAAATTGTCGCTTTTTTTTGCAACTTTTTCTGTTGCATTGTGTCTGAAGTCGCTTAAAGTACCACCCGGCTTCGTTTTCGGTAGCAGTCTTGATATACCCTGTATATCTATTTCGAGCGATCGTGGCAGAAAATTATACAATTTTATAAAACGCGTTATTGGTGAGTTGGCACCCAAGTTCGTTCTATAATTTCGAGGTTTGAACAGTTTATAGACATTAGGGCGTGGTAAAGTTCTTGGGATGGATATATTAATTTTGCTTATAAGTTGGGGACAGTCAATCTTGTTATTAAGTACTTTATAAAAGTACATCCTTATGTACTGAGTGACCTTTCACTCAATTTACGTCTAGTATTAAGGGATGTCATTTGTACTGACGATAATCTTTCAGCATATGATGTATTTTTTGCGACTCTTGTAGTTGAATGTAAGATAATTAATAAATCGTTTTTGCACTTTTTCAATTCTATTTTTATGGACATCCAATTCAATTCTATTATCCTAAAGATGCCATAATACAACTTTAAATTATTTAAATTTGGGGGTGTTAACAACTGTATATATATATTTTGAACTGGACGCGACCGCACTCTATCGCACGAAATTACCGCACTCTACGAAGCCGAAATTAGCCAATTGTCTCTTTCCAAAGGTCGATGTGCAATATTTATCGCCGGGTACTGTATTTGAGACTTGTAACATCTGTGAAAAACATCTATTATGGATTTTCTTAAGAAACATGAAGTTCAAAATAGCGGCAAATTCAAATTCTAAACATTAATTAAGATATTATTAGTATAAAGGGTCTCACAGATATAGAATCTAAGAGCATTCGGAGCGATTGCTAAAAAGTTCATATTAGCGGCCACCATTTTCAATTCTGACCATCAATTTTGATAATCGAGGCGAAGAGATCCTCAGATATTGAATAAGAACAATTTGATCGATGGCTGATAAGTTTAAAATGGCGGCCATCATTT
This sequence comes from Hyles vespertilio, assembly GCA_009982885.2. Classification (NCBI taxonomy): domain Eukaryota; kingdom Metazoa; phylum Arthropoda; class Insecta; order Lepidoptera; family Sphingidae; genus Hyles; species Hyles vespertilio. The sequence continues at coordinate 850,279 of CM042817.1, forward strand.
TCAAATCTGATCATTTATTTAGATCATCGGGGCGTAGGTTCACTCAGACATCAAATTTGAGACTAATTGGGCGAAAATATGACGACATTTCATATATTGAAAATTGAAACAGATTTATTTATACGTTTTTTTTAATTGCATTTGATGGCGAGACCAGCATGCCGTTCGCCTGATGGTAAGCGTTACGACCGCTCATGAACAGTGACAAAACGAAACAATACCTTCAATCACAAATGCATTGCTTGGCATTCCACTGCGCTCGCCATCCTGAGACATAAGATGTTAAGTCTCAATATGTCCAGTAGTTACTCTGGCTACAATGTCCTTCAATCCGAAACACAACAGTGCATTTAAACTGTTGTTTGTCGGGAGAAAACTATTTAAGAAAAAATATTTAAGAACGTTTTCAGTTAGCAATTTTCGTGTTACATTTTAGTTTGATAAAATTGAAAATGCCACATAGTATATACTCGGTATTGATGGGTTTGCAGATTCGACGCGATGAAGCGCAACTTGCGGCCGCAGCAGTTCTACGCGCTGTGCCGCAACTACGTGCAGCCCCGCGCCGAGCCCGAGCCGCCGCGCGCGCCACATCTCTAGAGCCGATACTTACTGTCTCGTGGATGCCTTGTTCCGACTATAGTGTAGTGTTTTTCCGAGAAATAACCGAAATGCTGAGCGCTGAAAGCTACATGACTTGAATTTGATGATACTAAGGGGAAGTAAGTTTATTCTGCTACCATCTACTTATGTAGTTCTTCTGTTGTTGTGACATCAATGTATGTGTCATACGTGTCTTATTTGACATCGTCCCCAAATATATTGTCAGTCTTTTTATGTTTTGCATAGTGTAACATATGAAAATATATTTTAAAAGCTTTATTTAGCAGCATCATTGCTGTGCAGATGTGTGTTTGTATTTAGGTGTGTGGCTAGCGGCCGAGCCCTAGCCAGTGTGAGCTGATATTTATAAAGATGGACGAACAGGGAAGTCTCTCAGACTGATAGATGTGCCGTGGGAGAGATTATGTTAATTTACTAGTTTTAATGATCATATACAGGGTATATCAAGACTGCTACCGAAAACGAAGCCGGGTGGTAGTTTAAGCGACTTCAGACATAATGCAACAGAAAAAGTTTCAAAAAAAAGCGACAATTTTTTTTTGTTATTTTTTTCCTATGGCTATATTTGGGTGGTAAATACATTTTTTCCTAAAATAATAGTGTATGCCCTTTTATTTATAAATACTCTAAGGTATAAAAGAGTTTAAATTATTATTTTAGCAAAAACTATGGATTTACCACCCAAAAATGACGATATTTAAAAAATCATAAAAAATAATTGTCGCGTTTCTATGCGAAATTTTTAATTGCATTGTGTTTGTAGCCACTAAAACTACCACCCGGCTTCGTTTTCGGTAGCAGTCTTGAGATACCCGGTATGTAGTTAACAAAGAATGGTCCTCTGCACCAAAAAATATCATTATCATAGTCTCTGTAAATTTATTCTTATACTGTGCTTGGGGTTTTAAAGCCTAAAAATCATTGCATAGAAACAATGTCAGAGTGGTGGAAGCGAGACTTAAATAACTCAAATTAGTTGCGTTGTGTAACATATTAATCAGTAAAGTGTTTATCTATTTAAATCTTGTTTTAGCTCAATATGATTAGAGTTATGTTTAATTTATGCTCAAAATTTGTAAAATAATTAAATAATAATAAATAAATAACACCCAACAGTCACATACATAGTCCTGACCCCACACTAAGATCGAGTCTTGTGTCGTGGGTATCAGGAACTACGAGAGACTTTTCGGTCTCACAAACACAAACCCGGAAGAAATATTTGTGGGCCGCACAAACATTTCTCTCGGTGCGGGGATCGAACCCGCGGCCTCTCGTTTCACAGGCGGCGTCTAACCAACTGCGCCACGGAGGCTGTCAAAATTATGATATACTAATAGAAAACCTTTGTATAGCAATCAAATATTGTACACACTATGCTTTGCCATATTAATATTGTTCAATGTGGTAACTTCTGAGCATTACTAATGTAAGTACACTCATAATAATATACTTTTGTAATTAAACTTATCTAATATTATCACTTATTTTGAGAAAATATTGAAAACACTTTTATTGTGTGAAGTTGCCACATTGACTAAGTATTCTTATATTTTGTTATATATTTGTATGAAGTTGGTTAGCTACAAGAAATAATTATTTGACGCGAAATATAAATAGATGTATGTACCTACTTCCATACCACTGTCTGTTACCTAAAAGTATATTTAAGTCAATAAAGAATATTGTTGATATGAAATCTGTTTATTTATTTGTGAGTTACATAATTACTCTGTGTAACCAGCATATCATCTATTTTGACAAAATGTTGTCTGTTGCGCCTATAATAATAAACTATCCATTGATGTGGCTCAGGTATGTCTTGCACACAAACACGAGTTGGGCACGACTTGGTCACAGTAAGATTTTTGAAAGAATAAGTTAATTTACACTTATTTTTTTCTTATACAGAAAGTTACCGAATACATATAATAAGGAAAAATAAAGCTTTGGAAGGGGCGTGGTCTGTGTGACGTCACTTTAGTTGTGGAAGGGTGGAAGGAGAGGCTGTGGAAGGAGTGTTGTGGAATGGTGGGAGGATAGCTCAGGGCAGCGCCAGCGCATCGCTTCAGTCGGATCGTGACAACGAGAATAGACGGACGTTGAGTCATTACTGTCTTTCTGTTTATACATTCCAATTAAAATATAATTGTTGATAAATTAAGAAATAAATTTATTGAAACTACCTAAGTCTATAATTAATTGTGATAGAATATTTTTTTAAATAAAATTAAATTAAATTTATAACTTCAGAAGTGGGATTCGCTCACTCCTGTTAAATTATTTCCTTCAGTAAATTCAAACCAGTGTAACTGTTTTGTAAAGTCGTGTTTATCAAATCATGTCTGGTAGACCGAAACGAAGCAGTGGCAGGCAAAACCAAACGCCTGTCTCTGGTTTGGAACAACAGCTTCAAGCGATAGTTGATCGCTTAACCGCGCTAGAAGATAATTCTCAAGCTCGACGTGCGAGCAATATTGGTGGTTTGTGTAACCCGAGTGACATTGTGCCACCTGAACTAGTCGCCACGCCAGTGCTGCAACCTCCGCCGATTGAATCATCGGGTGCGTTAGCTGTGCCATCAAGTAGCGCTTCATGTTCGACAGGTTTGGACACCTCCACTGAAAATCATGCCCGTTCTACGGAGATGGTTATGAGTGAGGTAGCTGACAAGTTAGTAAACACAATCAGCTCTATGTCGGTAAGACCAAACCATATTTTTATCCCCAATTTTGATCCCTGTTTGCATGATTTTGACACGTGGTGCGAGGATGTTGATCATATGCGCGTATTATATAAATGGGACGATCGCGAGTGTTTATCACGAGTTGGTACTTGCCTGAAGGGAGATGCGCGTCTTTGGCTCCACGAGTGGGCAAGTAACGATCGCAGTTGGTCTAGTTTCAAGCGAGAGTTTAAAGCTCTATGTCCACGCCGACTAGATTTTGCAAACATTTTGTTTGACGTGATGAAGACTGATTCGGATAAGTACCCTACATATGCAGAGTATGCCCGCCGTTCTTTATTACGCTTACGTATAGTTCGTGGATTGAGTGACGAACTAATTTCGGCAATTATTGTCCGTGGAATAACAGATCCCCATATCCGTGCAGTAGCGACAAACGCTCATTTATTACCTGATGATATGGTAATTTTTTTATCAGTTTATGTAAAACCTACCCACTTGACATCATCTCGCGACCGATCTCGCGGTACTTTCCACTCTCAATCAAACTCGAGGAAACGCGTGAATAGTAGTTTACCAAGATGTTTCTCCTGCGGTAACTTTGGCCATAAGCAAAATTCGTGCACTAAACGGCCCAGAATGGATGGTTCGACAAATAATACTTTACCTAGTACTAGTTCTGTAGTGCGATTCACGTAACTTTTTGACGCGCCGATCAAGTTGCGGTGCGGTTACAATTAAGTTTACGCTTTGGTACAAAATGGTATTCTTGTAAGTGTTTAGCTGCGCGTGAACTGCGCGTGAGCTGCGCGTCAACTGTACGTCAGACGTATGAAATTTGTTTGACTTTGACATATACGCGCAGCAGTAGAATACGCTAAAACGTTTGCGTGACGCTAACTTGACGCGAGCGTATTTGACAACGGTTGTCAAAATTACGAGAATACGAAAAGGGCTGTTTTGATCGAAACTTAACCGCAACTGCACTGCAGCTGAACTTATTATAATACGTGAATCGCCCTACTGATCATTTTAATTCCAGAGCGAAGCGTGAACCGTGTTCATTTTGTAAAAAGCTAGGTCATAAAGTCGATGACTGTTTTGCAAAACAACGCAGCGAATCACGTGGCAAGTCCAATGTAAATTTTTGTCAAGAGATATCTGATTTATATAAAAAGAATGACATTGCAACTGCGGTGATTCAGGGTGTACCAGTTGATGTGTTAATTGATAGTGGATCAACAATTTCGTTGATATCAGATACAGTCGCAAAGCACCTCCAGTGCACGCAGACTCCTTCATTTCGCGTTCTGCGTGGTATAGGTAGTCAAGAAGTAGAATCATGCTATTGCACTACGCTAACAGTAGAATTTCCTGAAATTTCCCTCGAAGTTGAATTTCATGTTGTGCCTAACCGATTTATGAACACCCCAGTCATTGTCGGTACCGACGTACTTAACAGAGATGGTGTAATCTATACTCGAACACGTGGTACACAGCGGCTTACAAGAAACAATTCTGTGCTTAACATTACGGCCGACGCCCAACTGTCAATCAATACCCCATTAGTTGGTAATTATAGAAAACAGTTGTTAAAAATTCTTGAGAAATTCGTGAGTTATCTTGTTGTCGGTACCGCATCTACTACGGTTAAAACGGGTTCAATGCACATTAGATTACAGAAGGAAAAACCCGTAGTTTACAGGCCTTATAAAATGTCTTACGATGAAAAATTGAGGGTAAGGGAAATTATTAAAGACTTGTTAAGCAAAGGCATTATAAGAGAATCTGAATCAGAATTCTCTAGTCCTATCCTTCTTGTAAAAAAGAAAGATGGAAGTGATAGGCTCTGCGTAGATTTTCGAGCTCTGAACGCGAATACAATAAAAGATCACTATCCATTGCCACTGATAGATGACCACATCGATCGTTTGGGCAAGGCCAAATACTTTACGAGTCTTGATATGGCCACCGGGTTCCATCAGATCCCAATGGATAGCGAATCTATTCACCGCACGGGGTTCGTAACGCCAGAAGGTCATTACGAGTACATTAAAATGCCTTATGGTCTTGCGAATGCGCCAATAGTGTACCAACGCATTATATCCAATACCTTGAGACCCCTAATTGACTCCGGTAAAGTTTGTGTCTACATAGATGATGTATTAGTGCCGAGTTTTACCATTGATGAAGGTTTGCAAACGCTTCAAGAAGTCCTGGAAATCTTGACTAATGCAGGATTCTCCATTAATTTAAAAAAGTGTAAGTTCCTTGCCTCTGAAGTAGATTATTTAGGGCGAACAATTAGTAATGGTCAGGTAAGGCCGAGTGAGCATAAAGTTAAGGCTTTGTTGAATTCCCGAGTGCCTAGTAATGTAAAGGAAGTAAGACAGTTTTTAGGCCTTGCGGGATATTTTAGGCGGTACATTCCCGGATATTCTCAAATTACAGCATGTATCGCTAATTTGACCCGCAAGGGTATTCCGTTTTTATGGGGTGAAAATCATGAGAAGGTTCGCAAAGATATAATACAGCGATTGACCACTGAACCAGTATTAGTCATTTTTGATCCTTCTCTACCGACTGAAGTTCACACTGATGCTTCAGCACATGGTTATGGAGCTGTCTTGCTCCAAGTTCATAATGGTGAACATAAACGGCCCGTGGCCTATTTTAGTAAAGCCACCCAGGGTGCTGAACCGCGTTACCACTCATACGAGTTGGAAACATTGGCTGTTGTCAAGTCGTTACAACATTTCCGACACTATTTAATCGGTATAAAATTTAAGTTGTAACGGATTGCAATGCATTAAAGTTAACTCAGCGCAAGAAGGATTTATTGCCGAGAGTTGCTCGGTGGTGGATATTCTTGCAAGACTACGACTTTGAGCTTGAATATCGTAAGGGGACTGCGCTATCTCATGCCGACTATCTAAGTCGAAATCCAGTAAATGTTTGTGAAATTAAAAGACCTCGAAATTGGGCTCAGATGGCGCAGGCCGGTGACGAAGAGGTGCAAAATTTACTGCAAAAGCTCAAAGCCTGTGAAATTGATTCATCTCGATATGTCGACCATAATGGTGTCCTCTATTATAAAACTAATGTAGTTGGTGAACAATCGCGTTTGCTGTGCTACATACCTAAAGGACATCGACTTAGTTTATTGCGCGTCTTTCATGACGAACATCAGCATATTGGAGCTGATAAAACTGTAGACTTAATATTAAAACATTTTTGGTTTCCTGGATTAAGAAAATTTGTTCAGAAGTATATTCAGCATTGCATTGTCTGCCTCTCTCACAAAAGAGTACCACGTCAGCCATTGCAACCTATTGAATCGTGGGTTAAGCCCGATCAACCCTTTGATACAATTCACAGTGATGTTTTAGGACCACTTCCCGATTCAAATGGTTACAAATATGTATTAATTAATGTAGACGCATTTACTAAATATTGCCTCCTATATCCGATGCATAAGCAAGATGCAAATGAGTTGAAAATATGTTTTGAAAATACTTTCTCACTTTTTGGTACATCTAAATTAATAGTTGCTGATCGTGGTCGGATGTATGAGAGCGCATTGTTTGTTAATTGGGTTAATGAACAAGGTTGTGAGATGCATTTCATTACTCCTGGAATGCATCAAAGTAATGGACAAGTTGAGCGATATTGTCGCACTATAGCGAATATGATCCGTATAGAGACCAATTTTAGACATGAAGAGTGGTCAAATGTTTTATGGAAAATACAGCTCACCTTGAACATTACATTACAAAAGTCAACTCGATGTTCGCCACTAAATTTGTTAGTTGGCAATAATGGCGCAACGCCCGTTATAAGATCTCTGGTACGCGATGTTGCCTTGGAATCTACAAGTCCAAACCGCGAATCACTACGCGAGCTTGCCCGACAACGTTCCTCCAGGCTCCTGGATAAAAATCGCACCCGTCAAGATGTTTATGTTAATAAAAAGCGCAAGGACCCGCACTCGTTCAATATTGGCGACATGGTATTTGTGCGTAAAGATAATCAAACTACAGGCAAGTTGGACTCCGGCATGCGCGGACCCTATGTGGTAAAAAGATCCTTACCACACGGTCGTTATGAGTTGAAATTACTGTCGGGGTCTTTCGGCAAAACCGGCTGCAGCAGAGTATATGGTGAGATGGCACGGAGAATGGACCCCCGATGTGTGTGCTATATTTTTTGAGAGTAAGTTTACTTGTGTTACCTTTATTTATAAGACATCCTGAGGGCTCTGTCTTGGTCATCCTGAGGGCTCTGACTTTAGTTGTCGTAACCTGAGGGCTCTGCGACTGTTATAAACATATTGTGTACGAAGTTTGTACTGTATATCCCGAGGGCTCTGTACAGTGGGCATCCTGAGGGCTCTGCCAATAGATGTGCAACTCGAGAGCTCTGCACATGTGAGCATCCCGAGGGCTCTGCTCAAGATTAGAATTATTCATTTGTATGACTTCAATGTATTAAGAGTTTCAAAATAATAATAATAAAAAAAAAATGCTTAAAATATTTGTGCTGTTTCAGACGACGACAATGAGAGCGAAAATAACGCTGGGGATCCATGTACTGAACCACAGGTCGTGAGAGACGACATACATTTACCAGGCTCCGCAAATAATTCTGAAGATCTGCAGCCACTACAACCACATGCACAACCATACGTCACTAGATGCGAGGACGCATCACTGTCAGGAGACGCCGAATAAGGAAAAATAAAGCTTTGGAAGGGGCGTGGTCTGTGTGACGTCACTTTAGTTGTGGAAGGGTGGAAGAAGAGGCTGTGGAAGGAGTGTTGTGGAATGGTGGGAGGATAGCTCAGGGCAGCGCCAGCGCATCGCTTCAGTCGGATCGTGACAACGAGAATAGACGGACGTTGAGTCATTACTGTCTTTCTGTTTATACATTCCAATTAAAATATAATTGTTGATAAATTAAGAAATAAATTTATTGAAACTACCTAAGTCTATAATTAATTGTGATAGAATATTTTTTTAAATAAAATTAATTTAAATTTATAACTATATGTTATTGAAGCCCCAACAATTCCACATGTAAACCATATGCAAATTGCCAATAAGATTGTCCATCCTGTAACATAGCAACAAGCAAGTGCATGGCATGAAGTGTAGGTTCAGTTGCAGTGTGGCTGCACATACTGTCACATGCACGGCTTCTGCACTTGCCTCTTACTCCTCTTCTTCACTTGCCTACCTGTAATGTAATATTGATTCACCTATACTAAGTGTTTATATATCAAATATACTACATTTTATTTAAATTCTTGATATTCTATAATACAGTGGTTGCATAATAAACATGAACTTTTAATGAATCACAGAGCATTTATAATTCTTACTACAACCACTGCATTATTAACTTATTACGACCGTTTAAAAAGGCTTTTAATATATTATATTAGCTTAAAAGATGCCACTGCTGGGCAAACACCTCCCCTGAGCTCTTCCACATCTCTATTCAGAACGATTTGCATCCAGTCCGAGTTATATTCAATAACTAGCACCAAATAATTTTGGAGACTAAGAATCAGCATGTTTAACACCATTTTGTGTACCGAAGATCGGTCCCTAAATATGCAGTTTTATGGAAGCTGTGCTGCTTAAAACTGGCTTACCCAAATTTTTATTTGAACCCACATCCTTATTTAAGCCGAGTGTATGAAGCAAATCTTTTTGCAGTATGGATCGCAACGTTGTCCTGGGGACACGTAGGGCTACAGCTCTGGCACGCAATGATAAAGCTGGCGAAGTTCTCATGGATGTTGTCACCTCATCGACCCGAGATCTTCTATAATGGAATGTGTAAAGATTTTATGATTCATTGGTGTGTTAGAGAATTCCAAGATGACTTCGTTAATTGAGGCCATGCTAAAAATGGAATGTTTCCTGTATTTATTTCCATCAATAGATCATCTATATTATAGGGCTTAAGCATTAAATTGGTTTTATTTCTACTGTAGCAAATGTCATGAAAAGATATTATATCACCAATGTGGGTATTACATTAGTGGTGTTCTAGTACTTGTTGCAGTAGTCAACATTAAGTATCGTTATTAATGCAGTGTGAGTTTATACCTGGTGACTGGTCGTCCTGGTCTAGGGGCATCATATACGCTGCCAGTGGAGAACAGTTTGCGTTCCCAAACCAACAGTGTGTTCTTGGCAGGAGGCTCGCGACCGAAACGCATTCGGAAGTCCTGTCTGATCTAAGAAAGTACATTTATTTCTTTGTACATTAAATATAAAGGAGAATACTCGTTGTATTGGTAAAAAATATCATCGGTCCTGATATCAATACTGCTTAAAATTCAATAAAGAAGTTTTGTTGTTATTCTTAAATGTTTCCGGTTTTATCCCGGGTGGCAGATTATTATAAAATAAAGTTATTAATAACACATTTTACTTTTTGAGCACCGAGACAAAAAAATGAGAATACTCAAGTCATAGTATTAGTCAGAAATATTGTTGATCCCAATACCGTTACTGCTTAAATGTGATTATAACATTTTTTTATGGTTTGATCTTAAGCGTTTTCCGGTGTAAACCTGGGTGACAGATTTAAAAAAATATTTATAATTTTTTTATTGTACACATAAAAAAATACAATATACAGAAACAAAAATTATCATTGCATTTAAATTTGAAGGAGGAGAAAGAGAAAAATATTTTTTTCTCAAAGTAATTATCATCAAATGAGAAAGCCCATTTTACTATGAAACTTAGTATCACTGCGAAGATTGTTGTCCCTCAATGAAACCTACTTCAACAAATATAAACATAGTTGAGATCCAGGTTCGGAGTTCTTGGAGAAATGAATTTGGGGTCAAATAGAAAAGATTTTTTGTATGGGGCTCAGTGAAAAAAATTTAAAGTTTGATAATTACTTTATTTTATAAAAATCTGCCACCCAGTACAAAACAGGATTATTTTAAAAGCAAATCATAAAAAATTGTATTATTAATTTTACACAGTACCGGTACAGTCAGCAATGATAATTTTACTAATACTATAAAGGAGTACACTCCTTTTACATATTTTTGACAGAGAACACAAAAAAAACTATTTTTAATTGGACATCAAGTTAATTTCTCCATGAATTCTAGGCCTGGGTTTCAAACAAGTTTATTTTTGAAGTAAAACTATTATTTATGGATTTTATTGCGGAATTTTATTTTATTAAGGAAAAACAAACATTTGTACATTGTGTTTGAATTAGTTTCATTTGTACATTTTTTAACTTCCCAATGTTTTTATCACTTTACAGCTTTGGTGGTCATGAGGTGGGCAATGTTTAGTGAAAATATTTACTTTTCCCTATAAAAAATACTGTGTTTCATAGAGGTAAAAAATCTTCGCTCAGATAATAAGTTTCATAGTAAAATGAGCAGTTCTTTAAACTATATTGCTTTAATACATTCCTACAAATAACGCAAAATTAAACTACATAGTTGCAGTATTCCAAGTTCTTAACCACAGACTAACCCGCTTTCTTAACTCACCTGGCTGATGCTATGTTTCAAACGTTTTCTCTCATGAACCCACACAGCAGCCACCAATCTTTCCTCGACACTAAAATTTGAAGTATCAACGTTTGTCTTTAATTTTTCTGTGCTTTTGTCGCTTTTTTCCGTTTGCAACTGTACTTCGAATTGGCCACAGTTATAATTTTGCTGCACGTTTACTATGTTATGCGGAATCAATGGCTCAAATTGATCACTACGAGATAAAGAGATATCTTTTGTATGGTCAACAATTAGCGAACATTGTTGATAACTAGGATGAGGATACACTGGCTCACTAGAATAATGGTAAATATTCATATTTATGTTGTATTCTCATTCATAAAAACAAAAATTAAAAGTAATTTTATCACAACAAACAATTATAATATTATTCCAGTTCTCAATTTTCAACTGACATAAAGCTGAAAACACATTGTAGATTTTTGTCTTACGCATAGAGTAAAGAGTACAAAACTATGGTAAAGAGCGCGATAGGCTTGGGCAAAAAATATCGATATATCAAAATATCGATATTTTTTCAGAAAAATATCGATATAAATTAGCGATATTTTTTCCCGCGATATATCAATTTTCGATATTTATTTTCAGATATCAAAATCGATATATTTTTTAAGCTCTGCTGTCTGCTCATGCGTCACATCATGTTTTTGACCAATCCGATTTCGTAAATTTAGAAAATATGGGTGGGTCCTCTATCTGGTCCAGACATGAGAAATTATTAAATCTGAGCATAGGTTCGTCAGAGGTTCAAAGCAGTAGCTGTGTCCCCAATGAACTGAAGCAGTATTTGGACCAACCACTTTTAGAAAGAAAATCTGATCCAATGTAATTCTGGGTAAATTGTCAACATTACACGCCGGTTCCCTCGGATATCGCTCAAAAATATTTTATTTGTCAAGCATCTTCAGTGTAATCTGAAAGAGTAGCTTCAGTGGTAAATTTGGCTGTGCCAAATGATAGGAGCAGATTAACAGGGGAACACATCAAACAAAGAGTGCTCCTGATGTCAATATCAGACAAATGCTGGTTTGGATAATGTTGTTTTTATTTTGTTTCCTCTTTTTATGTCGAGCAATTCGATATTTTTTTAAAATAATAAAACTTATGTTGAAACAGGCTAGATGTGTATTTGCTTTGAAATTTCGATAATTTTGGCAATTTTTATAAATAATTGCAAATTGGGCATAAAATATCGTTATATCGAAATATCGATATTTTTTGGGTGATATATATCGATATATTTGAAAAATATCGATACGATAAATATCGATATATTTTTTCCATTTGCCCATCCCTAGAGCGCGACTGATATGGTTCGTACCACAGACGACTAAAAATACAGACGGCCAACTCCATACAAATTTTTTAACACGTTATGAAAACTCACACATCGAAACCAAACATGCTTTTCTACATATATAATTCATTCAAACTTCATCGGATCTTTCTTTCTTTTCATTGATAACTTTGTCACTGACCAATAGTATTAAAGAATTTTGTTCATCGTATTTGAGCCATCTCTTTCGTACGTTATACGTATATATATTAGATACGTTTCCCACCAGAGCTGATCTGAAATCGGTACTTTACCGAAATTACCGATTTTGAAATATTTACGGATGTACGTTATACTTTCAGTAATCCGATTTTTACTACCGGAAATTTATCGGTTTTATATTTGGGTTTCATGCTTTTATGTTCAAATTTATGGATTCAAAATGAAAATAACAAATAAAACCAAGTTATAATTCTAAACCTTTAATCAACAATATATTCTTTGATTTATTTGATGTTATATTTTTATATTAAAACACTTTTATTTAAACATTTTTATCCTAATGAATATTATAACCTCCAATACTTTTTTATACATCTTCAGATTAATTTAAACATTTTCAATTTGTTAATATCTCTTAATTTTAGGACCAATAAAACAATGCCAAATTTAAGAACATGACTACAGAATTGAAATATGCATTGACAAATAAAAGTTTAAATGGAAACATTAATAATTGCAAATTATATTTTACAATACCATGAAACAGCACAAGATTACTTTGTTGGTAAATTTTATCTAAGACACAATTGACATTAAGAGCGTATACACCTTGCGCGCAAAGTCAACTATAGGTATTTCTTCGTTAATTTCACGCACACATAAGCGACCAAAGCTGTGTGCGTAGAGCTGCCGCGTCGGCTCGCTATACAATCGGCTCAAACAACTTTGATCCGTGCGCTTCAAATATTCAATTGAAATGTAACTGTAAAATAATATCATAAAAATATTTTATTTGCATTATAAGTAGACAAATATTACTGTGCAAGCAAAGAATAATACAAATTTTGGATACTAACCATATTTTCGTTATTATTACATTGTTAAGTTGCATTCAAATCAGTGTTCAATCAGTATACACTACGGACGTTTTATTAATCATTTCGTGTTCGAACACATAAATAGTGTTAGGGGCCTTACAACCCCTTACAATTACGAAATATATTTAATTTTATAGTACAATACATAACATTATTTAGCCTCGGAATTACATCCCATTATATTACCTGAAACATAATTTATACTCACTACAAAATCATTGTAGGTAATAAAAATAATTAAATATTTTACTACCAAGTACTAAGATGTGGTAATCGCATTCCGCGCGTGGCTATTTTTATTACGCGCGGCATAATCGACTGCAGCCAGGCCGGAGCGACGAGCGATACGTCCTCCTTCTAGAAGGCCTTGCGGCGGTCTGATTTGATCCACGTCGGACAGCGTGTTTTATAGTGGTTTTTAAAATATTTGTAGAAAACATAACAACTAATTTTGTTGAAATATAAAAATGGTAATTTATTGATAAGATGTTCTTCTATTGTAATATGCAATTGCTATAAAAAATTATGTACGATAAGTTGGTGAAAAAAAATATGTTCTTGACGAGAGTTTCTGAATAATTTCACATTGTTTAAATTTTTATTTTTCTGGAACTAAACACAAGAAGATTATTTTTCTCAGCAAAATCCCTCCATAAGGGTCTTATTAGTCTGATAATATTTTTATTTTCATCTTATATTTAGTGGTTTCGGATATCTTAAGCTTCTAAATTGCCATTTAAAGCCTAAATAACGAAACTTGTGTTCAGTAATCCTTATAGTACTCACAAATTATCCATCAATCTATAATGTTTTCCACCAAAATCCCTAGATGACAACCTTTTCTAAAATTAGTACTAATTATTTTACCTTGAAATTGTTTATTGGTGGCTATTAACTCATTTGAAAAGTCCTGTTTTTAAGCCAAAAAGCGCGTGCAGGGTATAAACGCTCTTAAGTAAATAACAAAGCGATTTGGCTTACTTTTGGAGAAATTGAAAAGCAAAAACAAGACATGCATAATTAAAATAAGCTATCAATTAACAAATAATTAGTCAAATCATGGAACGCATTAAATGCATGATAGCTATACTAAAACTTTTTTGATTAATTATTATAATATATTAAAGGAATAGGCAGAACATATGTTTAAAATAAAGTCATTTTAAAGAATGTTAATGCTATTACTATTATAGTATGCACAATATAGGTCTATAATATAATCTTATAAACAACTGCATTGCACTGAATTTGAAAATATAACCAAAATCTTAACAAATGCATTTTTATGAGAATCCTCATTATATCAAGAAATATAAATATTATATACAGATTATTAATGAACATAATTACTTCTGTTGTGATTTAACCTTCACCAATATGAACATATAAGTCTACAAAAAGTGATCCTGCAGACATAGTAGAGACTTTTTTTGTACTTCCAACGATGAACGCATTTGCCTGCAAATTGCTTGGACTGGAAATTTCACCCGAGTCTAGCCTAGAAATTATAACAATTAAAAACAATTAATAAAAAAATAAATATTATAAGGGCACAATCTGTTGAAGTTGACTGCTTTCCTGACTTTAGATACATATAACCATAAAAACTGATAATTATAAATTAATATGTTAGGAACTTGGAAATACCTATACCAATAGCTTTAATCTTGCACTGTACTGTGCTGGGTCGACTTATACTTTCCACTGCAGAGCACAAGCTTCCTCTACAGTCGAGAGTACGAATGAGAGGAGTAAGGGTACATAATCCATCAACTCTAGACACTAACAAAAAGTTAACCTTATCACATGTTCAGAGATCTAATAAATCTGTATTTTAATGGGTATTTATTTCAACTTATTGTTATTTCTTATATTCCTGTAGCAGATTAAACTAGAAATAGGGTCACAGCGGAATAACATATTATTATATTTACCTTAATTATGTCAGATGAGGTTAGATTTATGTTTTACAATAATTTCAATAATTTGGTATTTCTTGCTCCGCCAAAATAGCTGTTCACTTATTAAAGTGTTTGTATATTTTGTTTGTGAAGGCTGCACAGATATTTCTGTTTTTTTCGTTTGTGCACTCGGGAACAAAACACATAACTAAAATTAATAATTATCACGTAAATCACAAGTTTTTAGATACGATTTACACAAACCAAATTATATCACGTTTGTACTGTTAAATATTTACGTTACTGATTACAAAACAGATGAAATAACACGCAATTAAAATAAAATAAGCAAATCCAAACTAAACAGCAATCGACTGTTGTAAAATATGGCGGCCGGCAATATGGCGGCGACAGGCAACAGACCTTCACGAACGCAGGACCTCCGCGATAGCGGAGGTCCCGCGTTGTGGAAACAATACCGGGGCGTGAGCCCTCTGATTGTGGTCTATCCAAGCGACCCGTAAACACGGTGTCGTTCCTTGGTGAAGTCCGAAACGAGTTCGGACTTTAGGTGGCTTCGCGTTCGGATCTCGCTCGGAGCGAGATCCTTCCTTAGGGCTACCGGGACCCGCAGACGGCCCGCCCATCCGTTATGGGAGGGTCGGCTGACGGGGGAGGTGGCGGCGACAGCGCACGCCCTCAGACTAAATACTCTCTAGACGTAGCCATGCCGTGGCCGCACAAGAGACAGATATATAATTCTTCAGTGTGGCCATGTTGGGAAAAATTCCTACTTTTGGTGGGTACTAACACAGGCCAACTCAAGCGTTGCAACCGTACGATTTAAATCGTATTTATTCGTATATCATATTTATTATTAAATGATAATGAGTTTATGATCATTTTTTACTTTTTAGTTCGATCTTATATGAAAGCTTGTTTTTTTTAGTTTTTAAACTATAATTTAATTGCTTGCACTAAAACATCTATCTTTGGCTGTCTTATCAAAGAAAGACAACTGCGCGCAAATTACCAATTATATAGGTAATATTTTTTCAACAATAATATTTTGTTTATTATTCTGGATAAAATATAAAATAATATCATATACTTTTTAAATTATTGCGTCGTCATCAGTCCTGGATACGTATGCAAAATTTCAAGTCAATCCGACGTTTTGAAGTGCTCGAAAATCGACTTTACAGATTCTGTTACATACATATAGGCGAAGTTAATAAACGGTGTTAAAAATAATTAATGATCAACTACATACATAAACATATTTTATTGGGACTGCTTTTGGTTTTACTATAACATTCTTCTTTTTATAATGAAAGGAATCTATCTCGAAATGTATTGAGCAAATTTTAAAATTATTTGTTGGTTGCCAATTTTGGTGTCCATTAGCTTCCTCCCATTTAATTCTAATTACTGTTAGTAGGAAACCTAAAATAAGAAGTAATTTTATTTTTTTACGTATGAATAACGCTATGTATGCAAGGAATAATATGCAAGTATTATCTAGGGTAAACCAATTTTCATAACAAGGTAACACTAAACTTTTAAGAAATTAAGGTTATTTAATATTATTTGTAGAATTTCTAAATGTAATCGATATTTCTCTAAGTAAAACAATTTGTATTGATATTAAAATACAACATTATTTACCAATAAACGACAAAATAATTATAATGTAACATAAATGAGTAACTTACGAGTGAAATGTTATTCCACAAATTTTTCGTTCACTGCGGCTTTTGCAGCCTAAAATACTACAACCCACCATTGCATATACACTATAGTCACTAATATTTGTATAAATTACTGCTTTACACTATCCAAAACTATTAAAATATTGGAAAAACTGATTGACGTATATTTGTTTGACAAACTGCGCTTATTGACAAATAAAAAAACCGGCCACGGTGACAAGGACAAAGAAAAAAACTCTCTGTCTCTTTTACGCACACTAATTTTTAAGTTGCGGTCTCACTCTTATTTCTCACGTTCCAGTTATGGCTACGTCTAGAGAGTATTTAGTCTGAGCGCACGCCGGTACACGCACACATTCATAAAAGTGAAAGAGATGGGGCGAAAACGGCATATGAGAAAGCGAGAAAGAAAATTGGGTTACTTTTTAAGCCCGTTAAACGGGCCTGGTTCGTACGGGTCGTCAGAGGGCCCACGTACGTTTTTATTTTTTTAATTTCATTGACAAAGGACGGTTTTCTCGTCTGCCAATGACTAAGCTTTTAGGGATGAAGAGTCGATTTTTATGTACTCTTTATCTCATCTCTATATAAATAAATAAATAATATATTTTTTTAAATGAAATTAATCCTAGTTGGCGCTTATTATAAACAGTCCTAAGTCTGTGATAACCTGTGGTACTAGAACATTCGAGTTTGCAACTGTTTTATTGTCAAAATCAATGATTCAATTAATATTAAATCACACATCAATCAATTATATAATACTATGATTGATTAAATTCTGTACGCAAACATAGATTACACATTGAGAATAAATTTACTGTGGAAAAATGTTAAGCAACAATGCCGTGTACACATATTAGAAATACTTATGTATAAAATGTGTGAATTCCAAAGTAGGCAAGATCGTGTTTCGAGCACACGTCTTGTTCTTGTTGTCTTTTTTTTTATATATTTCTACTACCAGTGTCATTTTAAAAGAAAACAAAAAAGAGACTACCTGAAGACAAATAACAAAGTAAACTTTTTCCTATTATAATTCCTAAAACAGCGCGTGTATTTTGAAATTTTAACATCAATAACTTAATATTTGATTGTATAAAAAATTACTCCGTTATCTTTAGTATGATACTTTATTATCTTTAGTACAAATAGGTACTGACTATTTGTTCCCATACTTCTTACTTTAAGTAAGCATATTTGTATTCTTTACATTTAACATTATAAATAATTTCTCTATTACGCACATACTGTAATCGTTTTTCTTCCATTTTTTAAATGAACACACAGACGAACTTTTGGCTAATTACTGATAATTAACTAAATAAATACACTCAACAATCACATACATAGTCCTGACCCCACATTAAGATCAATTAAGTGTTGTGTCGTGGGTATCGGGAACTACGAGAGACTTTTCGGTCTCACAAACATCCAGACCCGAGACAAATACTTGTGGGCTTCACAAACATTTGTCTCGGTGCGGCGATCGAACCCGCGGCCTCTCGTTTCACAGGCGGCGTCTAACCAACTGCGTCACGGAGGCTGTCAATTACGTCCAGTCTAGTATTTACAAACAACTGGTCAAAGAACTGCGGTGTTTATTTCTATTAAGTCAAGTTAGATTCCCAGCCACACCTCATGTAAATAATTAGAAATGTCCAAATTGTATTCAACAATTTTAATTTGTATGCAGATTGAATAAAGAAAATTATACCTTGTACGAATTATAAATTCTAATTTAATTGTAAGTTTTAAGAAATGTTATATTAGTTTGGCTTAAAAAGCTGGTAGCCATATTTATAAAATTGTTGTGTAAACTCAAGTTTGTCCACAATCGCAAATCACTCAAAAGCGCTGTGGTGCACGGAGAAACCATTATTTTTTTCTCTCTTCAAATTTAATTACATTGGACATTATTGTCATTATTACTATTGGACTACTAGTATAAATGTACATTGTATAAATTATGAAAGAATATTTTAATGAAAGCGTTGAAGATATTTTTTACTTTCATTTCTTGTTCCTAATTTCACCACTTGTCAATTTATGTTAGTTGCGCTGTATGTCTCAGACGTTTTTTGTTTTTGAAGGTCATGCCCTCGAATTTCTACCGACAGTGTGCACACAACAAAAGAATCTATTGTTCAGATCGCTGTAAGACGCGTTGCTCTAGTATTTATGGCCGCTTCTTTACTCTATGCGTAAGACAAAAACCTACAATATGTTTTCAGCTTAAGTCATTATTTTAGGGAAAAAGACAGTTTTGATTTCTTTTAAATTGTAAAATACAAAAAAAAGCAAATGCTGAACATGTTAACTTTTAGAAACACTCGAGACTATTTCGTTGATTTGATGTTTGAGATTTTTTTATTGGGAAATGGGAAAAGGAATTCCAAATCATACAGCCGGACCTTAGTTGTTCATTCAAGGGATAATAATTTATTCAGAAAAGATATTACGAAATCAATTCTAATAGTACGAAATACATAGTGCGATGATTTCACTAATATCTTCCTCACTTATTGATCTCTTATCAACAAGACCTTTTTTGGGGAATATAAAAAACTATTGCGAAAGAAAACGTATTAGTAATGAAACCTATGAATAAAACAAACCATTTTTCTATACATTTTATTATAATTATCTACTTCTTAAAAGCAGTATCGGAAAATTTTCTGTCACTAAATAATCATCTTCAAATATAACTGCAATGTTTAGTTCAAATTCTGTAACAAAATAGGTTCATTGCATTAATGAGGCACATTGTAATATTATTTTTATCATTTATCAAGGTTCGCGACAGGTTGATATGGCAATTAGGGTGCCATATCAACCAACCACCAAGGTGCGTATGAGGTGACGTGTGCGGGAGATGTCCCCGCATACCCGCATATCGCTGTTATAACTCCATAACCATACCTACGCCTGAATACTCAAACGCGACTTAAATATTATGTTGCACTTGTTGCGCTAAGTGGACCGTGCTGGCTAAGAGCAACTTAATATTTGAATGTCGTTTGAGTATTCGGGCGATAGCGCTGCACGAGTCCGCATCGACTGCGTTTATCGATTTCAAATCTGCTCACTTTGTTCTTTGCGTACGATATTGTTGTGTAATTAATTGACTGCGTTGGCTTTTAAACTTAAAAAAAATCTATTTAGTTCTTACGGTTATGCAATAGGGATTACGATTATGGGGGGCCATAATCGTTTTTCTCATAATATATCTTTTATGTGCAGATAATGATCAGTAACAAATTTTAGAACCTATTGCATATAATATACTTGACGTAATTATTACTCTTAGGTCATTGCGTTGCTGTAGATAACATATCGATAGAGATTGCTTAGATCCAGATACAACATCACCAGAAAATTCCATGTCTACTTGTCACTAACTGTAATAATTATCCCATCAAAAACATCCTGTAAAAAAAATCCAAGTCTCGCAGCTCAGGTTTTCTACCGCAAAAAGTTGTGAGATGCATGTAATACCAAGTAGATTAATTTATTTAGTCCTTAAGGGACCTTCTATATAAAGTTATTACGTTAGTTATTACCATATCAATATTAAAAATTCTTTACGTTTTAAATAAATGGATCGACTTGGCCATCGCATGAAAACATAATGTATCGTACAATTTATACATAATGCTGCTGGCCAAGTCGATCTATTTATTTAAAACGTAAAGAATTTTTAATATTGATATGGTAATAACTAACGTAATAACTTTATATAGAAGGTCCCTTAAGGACTAAATAAATTAATCTACTTGGTATTACATGCATCTCACAACTTTTTGCGGTAGAAAACCTGAGCTGCGAGACTTGGATTTTTTTTACAGGATGTTTTTGATGGGATCTCACGTCTTTTTGTAGAGTCCTACTTTTTCGTTTTCGGTACTTCTTACTTCTAGAATATCACTAACGATTTTTCTTAAAGCCTCTGTCTTATGTATTTTTCTTATGTTTGTAGGTATCAATTTATCACAAATATAGCGGATTTGATTATTAATGTTCTTTCTTTCATTGTAATTGATATTTTCGAGCTATTTCGTCTATTTATTTGCAAGTTTTTCTTCGTCATGTTTTTCTAGAGGAATGTTGTACAGTTTCATGGGCTGAATACACCATTTCCCTCTCTATATCCCCTCCTGTTATGCCTCATATATATGGATATCTATCTACAACTATTATTCCATTATATACGGGTACAATGATTAATTAACTGCAATACTTGTAATCCTATACATTTATATGGGATTACAAAGTTATTCACGCAGTTGGTCTATCTAGAAAACTAGACACAAATTATGAAATGTTTGAATTTTCTCTTACTTTAGACACTAAACACTAATTATATTCTAAATTTGAAGGTTCTATGTCTGCTAGAAGTGCCTTAGACTTTTGATGATCGGTCAGTCAGTCAGTGAGTGACAAAATTAAGAAAGTTTGACTAGTTACAATTCTTAAACTACTGGTTCAAATTGAATGAAATTTTAAATATACCGTGTTTACATAATGCCTGCTTAGTAACTGAAAATTCAGGCTTCATGCTTTAGCCACAACGAAGTTATAGGGGGTTGAAAATGGTCTGAATTGCTTCGAGAAAAGGATGTTACGGCCATGCCACTTTTAGCTCGACTTGGAGGGGGCTCGGCCGCGCCCCCAGATCATTGGTACAGTATTAATAACTATTTACCAATTTTAAAGTTGACTGTCGTGGTGGTGGGGCAAGTGAACAACCTCGGCAGTACCATGTACAAGGGAATGTCACGTGATCGACACACATCACCATCTCCTATTTGGATGTTTTGGATTTCAGTAGCTGAAAATTTAACATATATTAGAATATTTTAATATTTATACAAGTTATACATATAAGTATTATAATAATATCACCGTCTCTAGAATACCCTTCGGCGCATCCGCAAGTTTCCACACGCACTAGTTGAAGCTCTATGGATTTGATTGGCACTGAACATTCGTCTACTCGAATCTGTTGGATTATACACATGAAAACTTGTATTGTACAGCACACAGGATTTTTAAATCACATTTTTGTTAAGACCGTCACTTTTAAGGTATTCAAATGAATAAATACACCCAACAGTCACACACCTATGTGTGTGTCCTGAACCCACATTAAGATCAATTAAGTCTTGTGTCGTGGGTATCCGGAACTGCGAGAGACTTTTCGGTCTCACAAACATCCAGGAGCCATACTATATTCATCCGAAACGAAGTTCGAAACTTCGGATAATCAAAGTTTATATACGATACGAATGTACCTACATATACTTATGGTCGTTATTGACTTATGGTCGTAACTATAGACTTATGGTTACGATGTACGCTATACAAATTCGAACTTTTACAAAGTAGATATGTTATGGGCCAAGTGATTAATCGGGCATTACTCATAATGCCCGGGCAATATGAATAATGCCCAATAAGAGCGGTCAATGTGATTATAACCAATAAATTTATCACATTGCCCGGGCATTATGAATAATGCCAAGTGCCTATTGGGCAGAGTGATGTAAAGCGAATCAAAATCAAAACAATGAGCCGAAGTGGTAGAATTTAGAATAGGCAGGGGCGTGCACTCCTTGTAGGCAGAAATGCAGTGCTTTACTTGCCATTCACAGTTATTTTATTATAACGTTCGTACGTTTTAGATGACTTTAATTTATAGTAAATAAATGAATAAACAAAATATAATAACTTAAAAACGCCTAATATGTTATAAATAGCACCTATTTGCAATCACGCAAACATTATGGTTGCTACGCGAAAAGCTAGAGGCGCTGCAAAGCAAAATAATGTAGGTCTAATCAACCAAGTCATGCCGCCGCGTGCCGCATTACATTTGTTTGCATGTGTGTAGTAATGTTGGTGTCCGTGCACAGTCGCAAACGCACACACCCATGAATATTGCAAGCCGCGACTCCTGCGGCAGGCCTCGGGAGTTCGGCAGTTGTCGGGAGTAATCGTAAATGTTCGTTGCCTATAATCCGAATAAAATTAATAGGCTGGAATCTAATAAATCACCTATGCACATTATGCATTTTTGGTTAGTAAGGTTTTATTTGTTTAAATAGAAATGTTTTGTGTTTCGCGGGGTCATTTAGCTTTTTTATGAGTTTTTGCATTGTTTACTATTTTATACTAGTACGTTTGTAAAAAAAAATAGATTTCTTAACGGATTTTTCATTTTAACATTTGAAAGTGTGTACATTTAACAGTTTATTACTAAGTTTCTATATTAATTGTAGTCATTTGCTTTTACTAGTGTGTTTGTTTATTTTTTTAAATGTTATTTGATTGCGAGGTTTGTGTTAAAAATGTATGTTTATCAAATGAATGAATGAGGTGGCCGAAATCTTGCGTTTATTTACATCGGGATAGGTATAGTAATCTCAACTAACCGGAACCTTGAATATGTGAAAATTGAAAGCTGACTAGGTGAGTTTTTTTTATTTTACTTATTAGAATTTCTTCCGCCGCGACGATCGATCGCTGTTTTGTCTGCGCTGCCGTAGAAGATAGACATGAATAGTAGTACATCTAAGAGTTGTTATGTTGGCATGGTTTCCGACTTAGAGATCCGTCGCGTGGCTGTGGCTATGCTAAAAAACTATAAAAGAAAAAGTTTTTGTGACCGAGTACTCCGCCGCATACCCAGTGTCATAATCCTGTGCACGCCGCTGAGAATAGGGCAGCACGAGGGGGTGGGTTGGGAGGAGTGGAGGGGGAGGGGGAGTGTCGCACCTCCCCTGGTACCACTCCCATGAAAAGGTTGTGGCGGTTGCAATACGCCAACTTAGATTTAGCTTTTAAAATAACACGCTTATTATTTGTAATTTGAACATTATTTAAACACGCATTTCATTTTAAAATATGACTGCAGATGTTTAACCATAAAACATCTGCGAGTAGTTTTATTAAAGTAAGAATTTTTATGTACCGTATTGTGTAATATTAGTTAAAAAGATGCTGTGCTAAATTATTGTTTCCTAATTGTAATGGCCCGTTCATGCCGGGGCAATAAAACTGTATTATTATAGTTAAGTTCTTTAGTGGCGGCAATCCTTTGCAACAAATTTATGTTTTTTAGACAATAGTACACATGTTTGGGTAAACCTTTCGGTTTGGACAATAGCCCAGACCTTAATTTTTAGTTGAAAGGATAGACCCTATTTTATGGCTTAAATATATTTTCTGTAAGATTTATCCCCACCGATTCGGGTAGTCCTATTCGGGTAGTTGGATGAAAAAGATAGTCTGCCATCTCTCGTCACGAGCACATCTCGCTCCGAGTCGCATAATTATAATTTTACTCTGTCTGTGAATGTATTAAGTGTTAATTTACAAAATATACAATAGTTAGTTCCTGGCAGTGAGTGCTTATTCTAATACCTACACTTATAACCACCAAAAGGTAACACACCATTCCTGAGAAATATCTATTATAGTAACCTAACCCTTAAAACACTTGTTGTCAATACAAATTAGTTTCTGCATCGTCTCCGGCGCTACGGGAAGTTCAGCCCCTTCGCCCTTGCGTAACAAAAGATATGCACCCATGCTCACCTCCGCTGCGGCTCGCACGGTTGCCTATCCTTCGTTACAGCGGGCGGGGGCTGCTCTCCCTCCGCGCCTCCGGCTTTTTATATACACTCTAGGGTCGGTAGCCAAAGACTACGTGAAGTCGGGGTGTCCCGAGTCGGTTTTGGGGCACATTCGACCTAACTGATCCATAAAGTGGGTACACTAATATCCTTCTGAAGATAATGTATCGGACGTAAAAAAACAACTAAACATAAGCAGATCAATTCAACCTTTCTAATTTATGGGTCTATCGCAGATGCGACAACGCGGCAGCGCACCACGTAAAAATTTACCTATTAATCACATTGCCCGATCATCAAATTATATAAGTGAAAAGCTTAGATTGTCAGATAATAAAATAAAAACTACCTGGCAAATTATTAATACTGAAACTGGGAAAAATAAAAAAAATGACAACAAAATTGCTCTCCGCATAAATGACGACCTTATTTCAGATAAATCTACTATTGCCAATTATCTTGATAATTTTTTCACTAACATACCATTAGACTTAACTAAACATTTAGATTCATCAGTAGATTTAGCGGAATCTTTTTTAAAGGAAAATGTTCCTGGAAATATGTCTAAGTTTAACTTTCAAAAGGTAACCAGTTGTCAAATAATAAAGGCTTTCAAGCAAATTAAAATAAAAACTACAGAAGATATATGGGGACTGTCTGTTAAAGCTATAGAAGCTATTATTGTTAACATTGCACCGTTATTAGCTACTATTTTTAATTCCTGCCTAAGTGACGGTATCTTTCCCGACTTAATGAAAATTAGTAAAGTCGTACCCATTTTTAAGTCAGGATGTTCGAACAATCCGTCGAATTATAGACCCATTTCTGTACTACCGGCTCTTAGCAAAATCTTCGAAAAGCTTTTACTTAATCAAATGCTAGCACATTTTGATGAAAATAAGTTAATACATAGGAATCAATTTGGTTTCACAAAGGGTCGCTCAACTCAAGATGCCGGGACATCACTAATCACGTCGGTTTTAGAAGCCTGGGAGGCATCTCAAGATGCTCTAGGAGTTTTTTGTGATCTCTCCAAGGCTTTCGACTGTGTTGACCACCAAACACTTATTATGAAGCTAAGGTACTACGGAATCAGTGATACGTCACTTGATCTCGTAATGTCTTACTTGTCGGGTCGTGAACAAAAGGTTTCTTTGGACGGGCTCACTTCGGTAGGATCAAAAGTTAAAATTGGGGTTCCGCAGGGCTCCATTCTGGGCCCCTTTTTATTCTTAGTCTACATAAATGATCTTCCTTGCATGGTTCAGAAGTGGTCAGACATAGTTTTATTCGCTGACGACACCTCTATAATATTTAAAGTTAATCGGAAAGACGATAATCTAGATACACCTAACAATATTCTTAATTTAATTTCGGATTGGTTTTCTGCTAATAATCTACTATTAAATGCTAGTAAGACTAAATGCGTCCGTTTTGCTTTACCGAACGTGGCAAGCGTAAACACGCGTATCGAATTAAATTCAGAAATTCTAAATTTAGCTAATTCCACAATTTTTTTAGGGATCACTCTAGATAAAAAATTACAATGGGGTCCACAAATTGAGAGATTATCAGCTAAACTTAGCAGCGCAGCGTTCGCGGTCCGAAAAATAAGACAACTAACTGACGTTGCAACGGCTAGATTGGTATATTTTGCTTATTTTCATAGTATAATGTCATACGGCATTATTTTATGGGGATCAGCGGCTGATATCGAATCGATATTCATCTTACAAAAAAGAGCAGTCCGTGCTATTTATAATCTAGGAAGCCGCGATTCTTTGCGATCTGTTTTTAAAGAAAGCAATATACTAACCGTGTCATCTGAATACATCTTTCAGAATATAATGCACGTTCGTAAAAATATTAATAAGTTTTATAAGGTCAGTGACACCCACACCATTAATACGCGGAATAAAAATAAACTAGCAATACCCTCGTTTAGACTAGAAAAGTCAAAAAAATCTTTCTTGGGTAGTTGTATTAAATTTTATAATAAACTTCCCAATAGGATAACGCAGCTACCGGACAAACTATTTAGGGTCCATATTAAAAACAAACTTATGACTAGGGGTTATTATAATATTAAGGAATATATTGAGGATAAAAAAGCCTGGGATTAGGTGTTCTCTTGCACATTGCGACCTCCTGGGGCCCTGAACTATTCGCTTATTACACCACCTAATTTAAATAATTAAAAATATCTAAAATTGTGAACTCAAAAATTAAGCTATATACAATCAAATAAATCAATTAAATTATATGACGACCGATCGAAAAAATCATATAAAAATAATAATTAATATGGCAAATCCTTGTAAGACAAGTCACAAATACTTATTTTAGTAAATTGACCAAAACCAAGCCCACTGAGTTTGACTCGCTGGATCTACTCAGAAATGGGTCGCGCCGCGTAGTATCCAGTGGTAAAGTAAAGCCCGCTGAGTTTGTTCGCCGGGTCTTCTCAGTCAGGGCCGCGTTGGATCCGGCAGTAAGCCTAAACATACGGGACGTATCGGAAATACTTATGGTCGTTGTCTTAAGTTGGACCCAAAACAAGCCCACTGAGTCTTAGTCGCTGGATATACTCAGGACTGGGTCGCGTCGCGTAGTTCCAGTGGTAGTGTAAGCCCACTGAGTTTGTTTCGCCGGGTCTTCTCAGGAAGGGCCGCGTTGGATCCGGTGGTAACTATAAACCGCTACGCACCGTTGTAATATTTATGGTCCACAAATAATATAATTTAATTTGACTAACGTAAATAATGTATTTCTTTGACAAATAAATTACTATAAAGTAAAAACTAATACTTTAAATAAAATATGAATAAAAACTAAATAAATTAAAAAAACTAATCATAAATTATAAATAAAAATAAAATTAATTTAAAAATAAATAAAATTAATAAATAAATTGATAAAAGCAAGAAATTAAAATAAGTAATAATAAGCATAGGAAATATATTGTAAATAGAGATTAAGTTCTATGTGTATTGACTTGTCATAAGAGCTCCTTAATTGCCTACGTGATCAATAAATACATTTCATTTCATTTCATTTCATTTCATCATGTAGCTATATTCATAATGCCCGGGCAATGTGATAAATAGGTGAGTTTAGATTGTAATTAATCACTTGGCCCGATATGGCTCGGCAATATTCATACTGCCCGGGCATTATGAATACTGCACGCATTAATCACTTGGCCCATAACAGATACATTCGTATCGTATAAAAAACTTCGATCGTCCGAAGTTTCGAACTTCGTTTCGGATGAATATAGTAGGGCCCCAGACCCGGAATAAATATTTGTGGGCCGCACAAATATTTCTCTCGGTGCGGGGATCGAACCCGCGGCCTCTCGTTTCACAGGCGGCGTCTAATCGCCTGCGCCACGGAGGCTGTAAAAAAAAATATTAGTTTAATTATTCTAAAAGTGGTAGTGCCACACTATTGTCAGTCATGACACAGCTAGATTTGGCAGGCTCGTCCGCGGCGGTGCCACTGGCTCACAGGAGGTGACGTTTCTTTCGACGAGTGAAATTGCTGAAAGCCCAATAGCCATCTTCTCATCCTTTTCCTTCCAGCTCCCCTACCAAATTGACGAGCTGACAACACATCCATGATCCAAGCGTTATGGATGTTCATGGGCGCCAGTGATCATTTACTATTAGGTGACGTGCTTACCGGACCAATGCAATAAAATAAAACATACCTATGGTTAATTATTACTCACTTTTGCAGTAAAGAACATCTAGTTTTCTGCCAGTTTAATGGTATTTAACAATTACCAACCCGTACAAGGCCAGCATGGTGAACCGAGACCTAAATCTATGTCATCAGTAGAGGAGTCCTATGTTCAATAGTTATGGGTTAAGGTTTTATTAAAAAATCTAACTAAGAACCATATGTTTTGAAATACTTACTTTACCAGTGATAGCTTTATCGAGTGGACACACTGTGGAGTCTATTTCGGCATATATTTGGAACTGCGGCATGACGCCGCGAGATGAGCCGCCGCCGCACGCTCTGATGGACGCCGGCGTGATCTCACATCTTACTGGTTTAAGAGGGGCAGGATCTTGCTGAAAAACAAAACCAAACATGTAAGAATGTTAATAGTCAATTATAGTTGTGCATTTGTTTCTTTAAAGGGTGGCAGCAATAGTTTAGCTTATGGTTTTGCGAAATAATCATATGCCAAAGAATTGTGTATTTAAGCTCAACAACTCAACCAGTGGCGGATTTACATATTTGCCGCCAGTAGGCTATTCAAATTTTACCATCCCAAATTTGTCTTCTGTAAATCAAAATCACAAAAATGGCCTGATTTACCTATAATCTGCCGCCCTACGTTTCAACCTACTCAGCCTATTGGTAAATCTGCCACTGAACTCAACAGAACATTGCTACTTGGGGATTAAACCCAAAATATCTTCATTGAGAACAATCACAATCTTTCGTGGCAGTCCGCTCCGTGACCACGAAAGCTGTAAAGTGATCGAAACGTCGGGAATTCAAAAAATGTAAAAATTAAACTAAATCCGCGATAAAATCCGTAAATAATAGTCTTATTTCAATAAAATATGCGATATAATATTGTCAAGTACATTAAGAAAATTTTATGGGGCTTACATGTTTGCATTGTACAAAGAATTGACAACTGGCATAGAGGGGCTTGTTGAGGAATGATCTCTTCATGCTGCACTTCAATGTATACATGATGTTGACAAACACACCATGGTATGTCTCCAACAGTCCAGGGTAACCTGGAGATACGGCTTGACGAGCTCGCAGTGGTATTTCAAAGGGGATCTCAGTGATTCCCACTGGTATTTTGCCTGGTGGAGCTAGTTCTATCACTGTGTTGATCAGGTTCATTGGCTGTGGACACAAATTATATATTTAGTTTATTGAATAACTTATTAAGTAAACTGTCAAGGTATTTGATTTGGCAATGAAATGAAAATACTTTACTGAATCTTTAAAATGTTATACATTATTTATATTCAGTTACTTTTCTCTACCAGGTATATAAGGCTGTCTTTATCAGATAAAAACAGGCGAGAAAATCTAGTATTGCTCTTTTCACAACAAATTTGGGATACAGTGAGTACTACGGTTGCAGCTTAGCTTTATTCAGAACAGGTCACAAATGATTTACCAATTGAGAAACTATAATATTGGCATAGCCACTGTGGGGCCGTATTGGGTGCTTGCCCCACCCAGGCTTTGACCTGTAAGGTTACTGATCAACTCTAAAAAAATAAATAATCTAGGTAAAGTTCTAGGCAGGTGAGCAATAAGAAAGTATTTAGGATAATTTGAATTACAACAACAATTATAAGGTGTAACCTTTTTACGGGAAAAAAATACTTGGGGAAGACCTTGGGTACAGTTTGCTAATTACATATGATTTTAGACTGCTGCCCCACCCTGATCCCACAGCTGGCTACGATCATGCTACCAGAACAGATAGAGTACAGGCTTAGGAATGGCAGCTCAATATTCCTGTATAGTCAGTATGCTCAATAGTACTGAAGAATGGCTAATAATGTTATGTGAAATAAAGTGAAGGTATTAATACTGTCTTAGAACTAGTATAAATATTTTATGTATTGAGAGACTGTAGCCTGTACCTTTATGCTGTTGGAAAATGCTTCAAATATGCCCACGTTCTTGGTGCTGAGCTGCAGGTTGACACACCCTTCCATGTTCAGCGAGAGCCCCTCGTGCTTAAGATCACTACTCGTGTCCACTACCACCACGCCAGCGATCACTTCCTGATCAGGAAATTATAAATCACATAAAAAATATGTAGGTAAACAAATAAACCCCTTATAATACAATAATACTTTTGCTATTAGGTGTAATGCGGTATTGATTATCTACCACTTTCTACCTTAGTTTATCCTTAGTCTGTGGTAATTGAGAATGAGGGAATAAAACACATTGAATAGAATAAAAGTTTCGACTGAACGACCGACCCATTTCCAAAGAGCAAACCTCATCTACACTCACCCCCTCATGATAAACCTTACTTGCTCTTTTGAGCAATATATTCAACGCTACAGACATCTTCTTTGCGTTGTCTTTACAATTTTATTATTACATGATCTCAATAACAAGTAAAGTGTAAACAAAACTTTTATTGCCCAGTGACCAAAATTACAAATGTCATTGATTTGATTGACAAAAAAACTGATATCATATAAAAGCGTTTTGTTTCAAAATTTGCACAGGCTAATTGTATTCAAATCAGCAATAAAACTGATACATAGGCATTACTTATAAAATATAAATAGAACATTTATTAAAAAAAAATAATAAATATTTAACTATTGCGATCAAAAATAAATAAATAATGTGATCTCCAAATTGTCATATTTTGTTATTGCAATTTCGTAAAAGAATATCTTGCAAACCAGGTTTTCCTACAATGCATATTTTGACGGGTTGTGTAGTAAATCTGCTCATGTTTTTATTTGTGTGTCGCATTACTACACCCAGTTTTATACCCTATTTCCTTAATGATAGAATACAAAATGTCAATTTTCTTATATTGTCACTGTGTTTAAGTGTGAGAGGAACTTGTATATTCGAACAGACAGGCTGACCAATGAAAACACTCAGCGGGAAAATGAAGTTGAATCAAAGTCAGTTGAAAAGAAATGTCCGTTCGTGGCGGTCGGATACGATTTGTCTCATTTTGACAATTTGCGATTTTTTTATTTATTTTGTTACGTTTCTTATAGTTAAATCGTGTGATACAATTTTTAATAAATAACAGTGTTTATTGAAGTATTGTTGTATATTTGTGCGGGTTCAAACGAAACAGGTGATACCGACACGGGATCCCCGAATGGATCGATATCGGTGACTTAGTTCGGAGGAGGAATAAACATCGAGCTGGGGGTGTCGGAACATGGAGAAGTCGGCTCGGCCGCGGACGGCGCTCAACGAGTGCGTCAAGGTGGTGGTACGATGCAGGCCGCTCTCCCAGAAGGAGAAGAACGAGGGTTACGATGAGGTGAGACGACGCTCGCAGCGTTGTTTTTGTCGGACGGAGGGTGCGCGAAAACCCTGCGTCGATTAGCGACGTGATTGAAATGTTTTGGACTAACATATTTGACCTAAAAATGTATCCCAAATCGGGAGCGTCCGGACGAAAGCGCTTATCGTTCCGTGGTATGTTTGTATAATTATTGATTTTGAAGTAATTCCGCATCGCGAAGAAAGGCGACAGTAGTGATTCAGTCGCGTGGGTATCGCATAGCTCGCATATTATGGGCGAGTGCACGCACTCCATTGATCCGCTGCTGCAGGCGGCACCACGCGGTTGCACAATGACTCCTCATTAACAAAATAGGCGGCAGTAGTGTACCACAATGGGCGGCTGTTTCCTGGCGCTCGACACTTTAACAAATGTAAATCACCTACCTTCATTACGTAAATATTATCATCATCCCATGTCAGGATCTGGCAACCCTGACCCCCATAATTAATATAAATGTCTTGTTTACATTGGAACAGAGGAATTATGTAAGATGGCTTTTCTCAAAACCGTGCTGATTGGAAAATATATTGAATATCAATTTTATCATTATATTATGAACAGCCAAATAAACAAAATAAATCATGCATATTTTTACTTTCGTGATGTTTCATATGTTTTTTAGATGATATGAGCCGATAGTAATGATTCTGTGATGTTTGAATGTGTCAAGGATTCACCTTTAATGAATTTGATGAAGGGAATCCATTAATATTTTTTTACAGTCATTACATTAAATGTTAAATAAGTAATTTTATATTTTCTTGATAATATTTTCGGCATTGTTAGAAAATAAATTAAAAACAATTTAAGAAGATTTCAGTCAATAAAATAATATTAATTGACATGTTTATAAAAAAACATCTGTGCCCAGAATTTAGGTATATTTTATAACAAAAAGGGTCAACATAGCCAATTAATCTAATAGGAGCTGATTACATATTACTTTGGATTAATGGATATTCTTATGAATAATAATATAAGAATTAATTTTCATATCTTTAATTAATATTAGATTTATGGTAGAAATATGTATTCAAGCACAGATTCTGTGATTAAAGTCAATAATTTTAAACCTAATTAATAAACAAATCAAGAGACAGCTCTGATACTAAACTGAATGATATGACTCTGTGATTTGTGAGACATCATACATATTACATACTCATACTTAATATTTTTGATGAATAACATTCAGTGCTTAGTAGAGGTGTGAGTGAGGTGACTCTCTAAATTTGAGATTATCTAGGCATTGTCTGTGCGTTATCAGTGTATCAGTGTGCAACACAATAAATTAAACATTTGTGCACATATGTAGGTTGATTCAATATAGCCTTATAACATCAAACAAGTTTCCAGTGTATGTATACCTGTACTGCAGCTCCTAGAGCAGTGATTCTCAACCACTGTGTCGCGGCACTTTTGTGTGCCGCCAAATTTTGCAAATATATAATGTTAATATTATTAAATTATATCATTTAAAAAGAAAAATATTTTAACATGAATATGTATTTAAATCCACAAAAAAAATAATTATTTTATTATTTGCTTTGCAACGCGTTTTTTCTTAGTGCCAAATTGTGATGAAGCGGCGTGCATAGCAATAGGAATATGTCTCAAGGCGCTCTTTGTGTGCCCCCAAATTTTGACATCGTTAAACATGTGCCGCAACAAAAAAAGGTTGAAATTTGAAAAACTCTCAAGAAATATTTTCTGTGAAAATTTTATTCATAAACGAACAATGTTTTTAGTTCATCTTGTTACTTTGTGTTATCATTTAATTCTTTCTCAATGCTGTCAGTACCATGTAGCTATAGAACACAATTTCATTGAATACTTGTATCAAAAACAATAATCTTGATTTTCCATGTTATATAACAAATATATTATGTAGGTACATATTTTGCA
The DNA here is from genome assembly GCA_009982885.2 of Hyles vespertilio. NCBI lineage: Eukaryota > Metazoa > Arthropoda > Insecta > Lepidoptera > Sphingidae > Hyles > Hyles vespertilio. The sequence goes on from CM042817.1 coordinate 883,738, forward strand.
ATAAGAATTAGAAGGAAATTAGGTTTTTTTTACGAAAATTGCATTTTGTAATATTTTGCAAAACCCAGTATTTGTGTTTTCTTTGGCTGTGAAGTCAGTGGCAACTTAATTTGCGTTGCGTACCTTATCATATGTAGTGCGTGTATACTGTATAGGTATAGTGACGTATCCATGGCAACGCTAGGGGAGACCGCGTCGTCGTAGTTGCATCTATAGATATATCCTTTAGAGGCTCTAGGAATATTTATCTATAATCTAACAAGACTCGAAGGCCATTTTCTACTGTACCATAACCAAAAGACGAAAATAAATTTGACAATTGAGGAAACATATTATCTGCGTAAAATATACTTACATTCCAATAAAAAATAGTGGATGTACTCAATACATGTATAAAGGAGAAGGGGCATCCCAGCCTATCAAACAATAACGACAAGCTATATATCAATGGCAAGGTCTTTTCGGGTGCTACAACTTCTTCTATGGCAACAAAATCGAAATCGCTGTATTTTAGAAAATATACGCCCGAATACTGGAACGCATTTTAAATATAAGTTGCGCTTAACTACGTTAATCTCGCTTAAATGTACTGGCTAAGTGGGCCGTGCGCTGTTAAGAGCAACTTATTATTTGAATGGCGTTCCAGTATTCGAGCGATAGCTACTTAAAGACATCTCAAGGCTTATATGTATGGGCTTGAGTCCATACATATGAGCCTCGCGATTTCTTTATGTCGATATACTTCTTTTCATACAGCGAATCGGGATTTCTTGGCAAAGAAGAAGTTATTGAAAACAAAGAGAGCTTTCGAATGACATATCGCTCGTCGTTATTGGTCAACAGGCTATGAGTCCGTATACATATTTTCATCCTTGCGTTACCTTTACGCAGCGATATTTTTTTCCACGCAGAGATTTAATACTGACCGCCATAGAAGAAGTTATAGTATTTCAGAAGACCTTTCTAATGACGCATTGCTTGTTGTTATTGCTCACTATGGCGAGGCTCTTTCGCGTGATTTTCCTGCAGACTTTAAGTAGCTATTTTTCTAAAATACAGCGATTTCGATTTTGTTGCCATAGAAGAAGTTGTACCCGAAAAGACCTTTCCATTGACATATCGCTTGTCGTTATTGGTCGCTAGGCTGGAGTCCATACAATGTTTGCCCCTTCTCCTTAAAATTTGTTTACTTTTTCTTCGTATGTTGGATATTATGATATTATTCCTTTCAATAGCAGATCCTTTCCCGATTGCCGTAGGTATACGGTTGTTCACCAAGACTCGGCGCTGAGTCCATTCCTCTTCAGCGTTGTGCTCGGCGTCATCACCTCTCTGACATTTCGGACCCTGTGGCGTGGTTGTTGATTTACGCCGATGATATAGTACTGGTGAAGGAAGACCGCCGATATCTGGAGTGCAAGGTCAATCGGTAAAACAGGCGCTTGAGAGCGGTGGTCTACCTCTAAATGTGGAGAATACCGAGTATCGACCCCCAAAGCAACGGAATAGAGAAAGAACTTTCGTAAAGACCGACAGGCTCAAGTACCTCGGATCCGTACTGCATGAGCCTAGTGACATCGACCTCGATGTCAAATATAAGCACCCGTATAGGGCTAGTAGGTCTAAATATAATATCGCTTGAGATGGATTGGTAATATCCTAAGAATGCCGCAGGAGTAACTCAGCAATGAGTGTCTGAGCCTGAACATTCCAGGGCCCCGAACGAGGGGTAGACCAAATATGCGATGTCGTCAAGGAAGGTATGAGGGTCAACCTTACTATTGAGATTGCCGAAGACCGGACGAAATGGAGGAGACTCAGCCGGAAATGGATTCACATGGCACTGGCACTGGCTGGGATAACGCCTACGCAGAATGAATTCAGTAAAATATTTCGAGTTGAAAATTAATTATTAATATATTACTTACGGGAATCTAACAGTCCGTAAAATAAGACGAAAAATGTCCATGAGATTTTCGTAGTAGCATCTGCATCTGCACAGTAGTCTATGTTAATGTATATTTTTATTAATTTCGAAGATTGTGTTCTAACTTATATTTTTACGAAGCCGTTATCGGGGATTAGTGATATTTGTGCAGCGTGCGTGTGGTTCTCAAAATATTGCATTACTCACGCCGAGCATATTTCATTGTATTTAACAACACTTTGAAACCGTAAAGTCAGAGGCTCAAAATGGCTAATTGAGTCTAATTATACAGTATAATGCTGGGATATTTGCAGAACACTTGCGTATGACTAGTGCGCTCAACAAACAACATTGAGTAGTTGACCGCGCAGCGGCACCGTGCGAAGTAATAAGTATTTACGGAGATATATCAAGTACTAAATATTGAAAAGAAAAAATATATTAACTATTTGAGATTCAACGTAGAATTCCAGAAATCAGTACAAAATATTCCGTAATATTTCACCAACAGCAGGGTCATCAAATATTTAAAAACCCCAAAATGTGTGCCGTGTACAATGTTTACGGAAATAAACATCCATAAACAATAGTTTTAGTTACAAATCAATCAGTTACAAATACGTTGCTATCGATGAATCGTTGCGTATATTGTCCCCCTAACTACTACAGCCGCCTTGCTTTGTAAATTGTACGGCTAGTGACAGTGTGTCAACTGAATGAGCTGCACTATGCACTGCTAATACTGCAGGCGCCGCATTGTTTGCGTTATGAGCTCGTGGCGACTGCCGACTGTCGCCAGATAAAAAACGTTTCTTCTATGAATAATCCGTCACTACGGTGTTCGCACTGTAGCACCAATTACTGTATAATGCAGCGTGAGTCACAGACACAAATACTAATGTTTGATAACCATCTTATCGACTATCACACTATACACTTTTTTGATAGAGAAGTGTGGTTTTATAATGGTATTGTTGATAGTAAACTGTTGTTCTGTGTTGCGTTAAGTAAATAAACTTACATTTTGCCTAGTTCGGCGCTGGGATTGAAACAATTTGGTACCATTCGGATTGTCTTCATTTCTTTTCATATTGCAGGAAAAGAGACATATAAGCAAACCTAAAATTGACCCATAAAATAAAATTAGGAGTCATAGGCAACCGGTTGGTATACTAAGGTGTCCATTAAATTCATGAAAAGATAACTGGAATTGATGATTTAGTTACAAAAATTAAAAACAATACTTGATTGCGAACAGTCAAGAAACAATGGTCGTTTGCTATGAAGGTTTTCACAAACACGGAAATAGAACTACTTCAATACTTAAGTATCAAGTGGCACGAATAGCTCTTGAAAAGATAATAGTGATAATGCAGGAATTGGAAACAGAACACATGAAATAGAACTATCGATTAGTTATAACGCAGTCGGTCTATTATTTCAATGTGTAACATTCGCGTAAATCTAAGAAACCATTAACTAGATACGTACACACCTACATACCTACGTGTCACATTTATGCGACGTACAAACTCCCTTTTACTGTCTTTTTGTTGTTAGCTATATATATAAATTTATGTTAAACGAGTGTGTGCGTCATGTTATTTGTGGCTAATAAATGAGTTTTCTTTCTTTCTTTCTTACAAAAAAATAATCATCGCCGACATCTAGAATATTCCTCTTCAAGTAGGTATTCACAAAAGTTTCGCCAGTGTATCTGAATTCTGTTGGAAAAGCACGTACGAGCTACCGAAGTTGGTCGGCCTTTACATTGATTAGTTTTCAGAGTACGTTGGGCTCGGTATACACTTGCTACTCGAAAGTGAACAAGAAATGTTAATTAAGTGATTTTGTTCTCAAAGGTCTATTTTAAATAATCTTAATACCAATCGACCTTACACTCAAATAACGAAAGCGAGTGATATTCAACAACATAAAAAAATGCATTATAAATAGCGAAATTTTTGTCAAACAATAAGTAGGTATAATTGCGTGGCGCTGTTACTCAAGCGGTCAAGTTAATATAGAGGTGCGACGTAATTGGCTTTAATACCTAAACTGGGGCGGGTATTCAGTAACGTTGTGGAGAAACAATGAAACAATGTGGCACCGTGGAGGGTGCGAGTTCTGGCGCACGCCGTGAGACCGGCTCCGAGGCGCCGCTGCAGCCGCTGACGCAACCGCTCCCGTGACACACCACCCGTCTGACAGGCCGTCCTGAGTCCTGACGCACGCGCCACGCACCACACGTCGTGCTGCCCGCACTCTCAAACTGGATTGATGAAGACATAATTCACTCATGTGACGGATTATAATTGAACGCGCCGTATGAATAATGCAACCAATTCATAGTTTGAGAACTGGTATTTTTTTGAGTCTAAACGAATTGCCAGAGTGGGGCAATTAATTTGACAATTAAATGAACTGAATGAACGGGATTAGATTGATTGTCAAATCAGTTATCAAATGACCCCGACAGGTCAGCAGAGATTTCGAGGCAGACAATTATTTCGTTACTGGGGTAAAGGAGGAAACTACCTGGCAATACAATCGATATTTTGGGACCCTTTGTTCATGAATGTGGATCTAGATCGAGTATCCTGAGTAGATTTTCAGATGTTTATTTATTACATTTTTTAATTACTATGCAACTACAGTACCTAATTGATTATTCTGACTTAGATACCGTGAAACCGAGAGGTATTATTACGCGTATCAATCAACATTCGGCAAGAGACGAGAACAAGATTGTAATATTTAATAGTTGCTATATACATACATAAACTCACACCTTTTTCCCAGAAGGGGTACGCAGAGGTGCCTGGACACCCACATTTCCCCATGTATGTATGTTCGGTCGCACGATGTGATAGGTGGCGATCCTATCGCCATATCGGGCACAAATTCCAGACTTCGGGCTGATAATGAATAGAAAAATCCAATATCACTTTTAGTGGAGCGCCTGGGGGTTTTCACCTCGAATTAGAGTTATAGTGAATGGATTAATATGATCGATGTGGGATATTGTTTTTTAAACTACAAATTGCAATGTTTACCCAAAAAAAAATGTGCACTCCATTTTTTTATTATTTAAACAAATTATTATGAAAAATTAATGTTTGACCATATATTTTCACTTTAATTAGTATTTTTTTTTATTTTTGTGTTAAATCTTACCTGAGTAGACATATAGGAACATTTTTCAAAGATACCTGTGTATAAACATAGCAATAGGGATCTCGAACAGAAGAACGTGGAGGGGAGTGCGGAGCGACAGCTATTATGTACAATGGAATTTCTCGGCCAGTTTAATTATAAATGAAACGTACTCTATTGTGCACATTAAAAAAAAATAAGGCAATTAATTACGACTAATGAAAAGAAAAAAAATAGTACAAAATCTGTTTATTTAAATATACTACATTGTTGTCTACACCAAATATTTTCTTCTACCTCATCTATCTGTATAATAGGTGAAGTATTGGAACTACTATTTCCGCTGCACTGTAAACATGCTACTCTCTTCAGTCGGTCCCTCATTATTGAGGATCGTGACTCTTAATTGTCTTGATGACCTCTCTCCACCGGCACCGGTCCTCTGCTTGATGTAATGCTGCATTAAGGTCCCCAACCTTTAGTGCATTGGCAACCTGGTCCACCCATCGTTTGGGAGTTCGTCCTCGTCTTCTTTTTCCCTCCAGTTTTCCAACAATGAGCAGTTTTTCCAAGTTGTCTGGTTCGCGTCTAGCGATATGTCTGAAGTATTGTAATGTTCTGTGTAGGCAAGTTGCAGAAAGTTTTAGTCTTCCTTCGAGATGCACTTGTTTTAAGATGGATATGTTGGTTCGATGTGCCGTCCACGGTATTCTTAACATCCTGCGCACCACATCTCAAACGCATCTATCCTCCTTCTATCTGCTGCTTTGACGGTCCAGGATTCACAACCGTATAGAAAGATCGGTATCACCAAAGTGTCAATTATTCTTATTTTTGTTCTATTAGATATGTTGCTATCCTTCCATACCTTTTGAAGTTGAGTCATTGCAGCTTTGGCCATTCCGATGCGTCGCCGTATCTCAGGTTCACAGTTACCCCTGTTGTTTAATACAGAGCCGAGATATAAGAACTGATCTATGGTGTCGTATTCCCCAAATATCTCTGTGTTCCCAAAAGTCTCTGAACGGTCGACTAGCATTATTTTGGTTTTTTCTTTATTTATTGTGTGGTCAAAGTCTTTGCTGCATCGTTCCAAACGTGTTAATAAATCGGCCATTTCTTCTTCTGTGGACGCGAAAAAAAACATGCTACACTGCAGTATAAACCACTTTTTCGGCATCCACACGCAGCTCCACGCATAAAAAACAATTAATTCATTATTAATTGTTTTTTTATTAGATTTCGAACAATGGATAAACCAACGGATAGCAGCATGGCTGATAAAAAATTGCTGCATAATATGTATACACCTGGGTTCATATTTTCATCAAAAAATGTTGAGACAGCAATGAATTTGGAATCAAAAGACAATGTTATAGTTTCAGAAGATATCTCTTCCATCTCCATCTCATCTAAAACTCATGCTTTAAATACATTGAGGTTCGATTCTTAAATAAAAGCAACAGCCAAAAATGCGAGTGTTCTTTTGTCATCACTGCCTCCAACAACAGATGCAGCGTTTGAGCACCTTAAAAGAGTGTACCTACAAATTCAGATATGGCTAAGAAATGACGTAGTTATTGAAAATTGGGGATGCAAGTATTCCAACAACATGTACATCCCAATATCAATGAATCAATTACCTGCTCCGGATAATTTATTGCAAATGTTATTTTGTAATTACAAAAAAGGGACGTGGAGCTGCGCGTGGATGCCGAAAAAGTGGTTTATACTGCAGAGTAGCATGTTTACAGTGTAGCGGAAATAGTTGTTCCAATACTTCACCTATTATACAGATAGATGAAGTAGAAGAAAATATTTGGTGTAGACAACAATGTAATATATTTAAATAAACAGATTTTGTACTATTTTTTTTTTCTTTTCATTAGTCGTAATTAATTACCTTATTTTTTTAAAAATAGACTACGTTTCATTTATAATTAAACTGGCTGAGAAATTCCATTGTACATAACGGCTGTCGCTCCGCACTCCCCTCCACGTTCTTCTGTTCGAGATCCCTATTGCTATGTTTATACACAGATATCTTTGAAAAATGTTCCTATATGTCTACTCAGGTAAGATCTAACATATAAATAAAAAAATACTGTTTAAAGTGAAAATATATGGTCCAACATTAATTTTTCGTAATAATTTGTTTAAATAATAAAAAAATGGAGTGCACAGATTTTTTTTGGGTAAACATTGCAATTTATAGTTTAAAAAACAATATCCCACATCAATCATACTAATCCATTCACTATAACTTTAATCCGAGGTTTTACGGTTTTTAATGCTCCAGGCACTCCACTATTTGCCCTACTCGGTTTCGAACCCGAGACCCCAGCTTTGCAAGCATACCGTAGTACAAATACGCCACCGAAGCAGTGTAATAGTTTTTTCTTGTTATTATTATGTCGCGATGAAAATAACAAGCCGAAAATTGCAATGTAAGATTTATATCGATATGTGGGCACTGGTTATTGACCCCAAGTTTCATTAATAGTATCATATTACAACATTATGAATGGAAGTGTGTATTTGTACGCAGTATTTATGATATGATTCGTAATTAAAGATGAAAAACAAATCCAGCAGCGGTATTTCCTAAGGAATTGCAGTAGTTTTCCAATTCCAATTATATACCCTGTATGGAGAATGAACATAAAACACGGCGATCACGAGGGACAATGGTCGGCAACATAAAATCGGAGATGCGACAGTGGCCATTCTTTGTAAATGCCCATTAATACTTAGTAGTACACCTTATTAAGACGTAGATGATCTGGCGCGCGGCCTTCTGTCCGGCCTAGGCGTACGCGTTTAATGCCCGCACGCGACTCCGTCTTGACGACAATCAAACTAGTTTTTCTTACATGTATACAATGTATATAATATTTAAAAACAAAGAGGAAACTAGTCTAGTAACCCGTCATGCCCAACAACCACGTTCCTCGAGTCACGTGAAACAAACTAGTCCTTGTAACTTCTCAATGAAAATGTTTTAGAATTGGTTATGGCGGAATAATTGTCATCTTATATCTCTTTGGTAGGATTCAAATATTCTCACAATGTTCCAATAAACCTAGCTAAACATAACTATAGAAGACTTACGTGTACTATCTTGTACCGAATTTGGAATGTTATTCACGAACTCTTTCGGCAATATTTATATTTGTTGACGATATCTATTCATGCATCCGGTTACCCAAAACCTACTTATCTTTAACGCCTTTTTAGACACAATGGATGTCAGTTTACTGATAAAGATCAGTGTTTATTGAGATGGAATATTAAGCCCCTACACGACTATGTAAGTTTATTTTAAGAATTAGCTTCCATAGCGTTGAAAATCGTTAGGTTTTGATACGAGTAACTAAGTATCGAATTCGATGTTTCTTTCTACCCGAGGTGACCACCTCTCACAGTCGGTGTCTTGGTCCGTCTTTCTGCTTATTGATCTTATTCTTTTTCCAGAAGAGGAAGGCAAAGGTATTATACCAAGACGCTTTTCGCCTTTTGTATGTTCCATCCCATGATGTGATATAGAGGCGAACCTATTGCCATATGGGGCACAAATTCCTAATTCCGGGTTGAAAGTGAATAGAAAAATTTAATATCACTTTACTCGACCCATGTATTCGAACCCGAGACTTCAGCGTTGTAATTGTACCGTAGTACAACTGCGCCAATGAGGTTGTTGTATATTTGAGATAAAATACTACTTAAATAGCATATGTAATTAAGAACCATTCAGCTTAAGAATAATACGTTCTGCTATTAGCTTAATGACGGGTGCTTTGTCGTTTGGCTGGGGGACGTTGCGTCGGTTTTGATTAATGTCGCGCCGCGCGGCATTACACTTAATGAGTAATGACTCGATGCAGTCAGCTTACACTCAACCGACAGCTCGGACACTCTCTCATTACATGGAGTAAACTTTGATATGTCGTGCCTTCAACTCCAAATCATCGAGCGATAGTCCACGTTACTTATTGTCGGAAATTCACAGAAATTTATGAATTTTGCTGGAAACAATCAAATTTAACTGGCAATGACAGACTCCGTGGCGCAGTTGGTTAGACGCCGCCTGTGAAACGAGAGGCCGCGGGTTCGATCCCCGCACCGAGAGAAATGTTTGTGCGGCCCACAAATATTTCTTCCGGGTCTGGGTGTTTGTGAGACCGAAAAGTCTCTCGTAGTTCCTGATACCCACGACACAAGACTCGATCTTAGTGTGGAGTCAGGACTATGTATGTGACTGTTGGGTGTTATTTATTTATTTAATTGTTTCTTGGTTACTTAAGCAATACGAATTTTGAATGCACGTTAATGAACTTAATGATGTAGCTGTGTTTAAAAATATTTTGTTTTGTAATGCTTACGGTTTTGATTTACTCGTACTTCGGCCAACTATAAGAATGAGGACGATTCAAATAAATTTGCACTCAAATCGTAAAGTTCTTTACTTTTAGACTACTTTTAAATATTATGAGGGCGATATATGTTTATAGATCGCATCATTCAGTTTTGATACACTGTATCGAATCTGGGGGCACGGCAGTGCCCCCTCCAAGTCGAGCTAAAAAGCGGCACAGCCGTACTATCCTTTTCTCGAAGCAATTCAGACCATTTTCAACCCCCCATAACTTCGTTGTGGTTAAAGCAAGAAGCCTGAATTTTCAGTTACTAATTAGGCATTGTGTAAACACGGTATATTTAGCCAGTAGCATTATGCATAAATTGTACGATACATTATGTTTTCATGCGATGGCCAAGTCGATCTATTTATTTACAACGTAAAGAATTTTTAATATTGATATGATAATAACTTACGTAATAACTTTATACATTAATTTAATAAATTAATCGACTTGGTATTTCATGGATCTAACAACTTTTTGCGGTAGAAAAACTGAGCTGCGAGACTTGGAATTTTTTTACAGGATGTTTTTGATGGGATATGATTAACAAATATGGTTAAATGAATTTTGCGAGTTTTATAAAGAATTTCAACCTTATCATCGGCTGTATTCCAGCGAAAAACATATAACCCAAGGAGTAATTTGCTTTGTCACGTACACGCCTACTACCCACTATACCGCCGGCAAAGCCGCATAATCAAGCCTCCGGGATAGATCGGGATGGGATTGCACAAGGAGCCGGTGCGGCGGCTTGTTTAGTACAATAATTACTAGCATTTTACACGGCTGTTATAACTGAAGTGATGCTCTGCGGCTCTCTGAATGTTGCTGGCATATCCGTTCTACATAAACCCGGATACACATAATAACTACGGAGACAGGAAATAAATAGGCTTGTAACGTAAAACACTTGAAACGAAGTCCTCGGGTCGTGTGATCATAATAATATTCATAATAAAACAAATGAAGTTGGCAATCATGGTCCTGTTTTTGCGCCGGTGAAACTGTCAGAGTTTCACCAATGCAATGTTTTGGATGCAATTCGGAAATAAAAATGAAATCGACCTTGGTCTCCATGAGATTAGCGATGCTGCTGGTTGCGCAAGCGCGTGGCACGGCATGTTGCGGCGCGGAGTGCCGTGTGTGGCGCTCGACTCTGCGACACGTGGTTTTGTCTGGAGTTATGTTTCGATAGAATTTGACTGTATGGTAAAATTGGACCTTGTAGAGACTAGGACGAATTTCCGTGCTTTCCGGCGTTTTTGCCATACCTATTACTGGAATCAAGTGTAACAGCTCACATATTAGGTCCCATTTAAATGTAATAAGGATTTGATCCGTGGTGCTTTACAGCTGGCTTCTCCGGCTGTAAAAGTCTTTTTGCGAGGTTAATTACCTCTTTATTTCATTGCTTTGTCACCCGCTTTGCACGGAGGGAAGTGGACAATAATTTATTTCCAACTCCTCCTATTAATTTAACTTTCTGATTGATTTCGTTGCGGGTTAAAGACAAGTTAGACATTCCCGGAGACTCGCCGAGCTTCAATGCTCGGTGTCATTACATTGCGTGCCACTGTTGATCCTGGCTTACAGGAGTTGCAGTGGTGGGTGTGAGGGCGGGACAGTCTCCTGTATGGTAAAATTTTAAAGTTTCAATCAATCTTAATTACCGTCATTTCCTTTTTATGTTTATTCTTGCAATAATGAATTCGTGATGCCCCTACAATTCATGATCCAAGCGTTATGGATGTTTATCGTTTGCCCGACCTAATCAGTAAAAAAAAATGGTACAAACAGTAACCGCAAACGTTTATATCTGTGGTGGCAATTATCAACACTCCTTATAGATAAGTCAATAATGCAATCAATTACGGTGCGTATGATACGCCGCGTGCAGTGCGCATTTGCGACCGCAATTGAAACCGATCCAGTCCTCTTATTGCCATACCTGACAGTTCATCTGTTGCCTTGAAAGCATTCCCACTTCATTCATTGTCAGTAAATTCTCTCAATGCGTTGTTTTTACCATGCTGTTGTAATATGGTTTGCCACTCGGAACAAGCAACCTTGTGGTGTATGACCGAGGCAATTGTTTATGATTTCGTTTTCCATTTATGTGGAAACTGTCGTTGTTAAATAAAATATTTTCTGTTCTTTTGTTACCTTTAATTTTAGCACTTTTAGTTATTATTTTCTATGAATTAGTCGAAATTACTTTCGATCTTTTAAAGATACTAGGTCGCGAAATTCGAAAAGAGCAGGAAATTCTGTAAAGTCGACCATTCCTAAAACTGACGTAAAACTTTCCAGGTCCCCTTTTTTTTGGACCAATTGAACGATCTACTATACTGTACATAAGGCAATCTTAAACAATCTGGGCGATTTCATTCAGCCATTCGCCTGATGGTAAGCGATATGACCGCTCATGGACAGTAACAATACTTGGCATTCCTGAGACATACGATATTAAGTCTAAATATGTTCCATAATTACCCAGGCTGAACTGTCCTTCAAACTAAAAAACAACAATGCGTTTACACTGCCGTCTTTCGGAAGAAATAGGCATTGCGGTAATACTTACCCAGGCGGCCTCTCACATATGAGAGAACCACCAACAATCTTTGGATTTTTAGCTATTATAAGTAGGCTTAATACTGGCGACGAGCTCGTCACCAATACCGCAAAGCCTGAAGATGAAAGTTTTCAATGAGTGCGTCCTACCCGAAATGACATACGGAGCCGAAACGTGGACATTGACGGTGAGACTGGTTCACCAATTCAAAGTCGCTCAACGAGCAATAGAGCAGTTTTCCTGAAGCATAGAATCAGGAATGAGGTTATCCGACAGAGAACCAAGGTGACTGACATAGCCCAATGGATCAGCAAGTTGAAGTGGCAGTGGGCTGGTCACATTTGTCGGAGAACCGACAACCGTTGGCGTAGACGTGTTCTCGAGAGGAGGCCGCGCCTCGGCAAGCGTAATGTAGGACGCCCTCCAACGAGGTAGAGTGATGATATCTGAAAGATGGCTGGTAGCGGTTGGAGACGTTGGGCAGTTGAAGATCGAGCCCAGTGGCGTGCCATAGGAGAGGCCCATGTCCAGCAGTGGACGCGAATAAGCTGATGATGATGATGGTTTAATACTATTTAATACTATTTGACAGCCTCCGTGGCGCAGTTGGTTAGACGCCGCCTGTGAAACGAGAGGCCGCGGGTTCGATCCCCGCACCGAGAGAAATGTTTGTGTGGCCCACAAATATTTCTTCCGGGTCTGGGTGTTTGTGAGACCGAAAAGTCTCTCGTAGTTCCTGATACCCACGACACAAGACTCGATCTTAGTGTGGGGTCAGGACTATGTATGTGACTGTTGGGTGTTATTTATTTATTTATTTATTTATAACTATTCAAACTAATAAATAAATAAATAACACCCAACAGTCACATACGTATACATAGTCCTAACCCCACACTAAGATCGAGTCTTGTGTCGTGGGTATCAAGAACTACGAGAGACTTTTCGGTCTCACAAACACCCAGACCCGGAAGAAATATTTGTGGGCCGCACAAACATTTCTCGGCGCGGGGATCGAACCCGCGAGCTCTCGTTTCACAGGCGGCGTCTAACCGCCTGCGCCACGGAGGCTGTCTACTAAACTACTTATTAATAAACACCTGCATGCAGTTATCGATTTGTTTCCCGTCACATTTGCATGAATTCTTCTACTATTTGTAAAAGTTGATTTGAATATTCAATGAAGCAATTATTTGTGTATACAATGTGTGCTATCCCTGTGTAGACTATAGTCCCGCTATAGATATTCAACTTGGTGTTATCCCGGACTGTACCTAGGTCCACTTTCTTAATTACTTTTCCAATTTCATCTGGTAGTTGAAAAACCTTTATTATAAGGCGATTGCTTATCATATCTTCATCAAAAATATTTTTTTTGGTAACTTCGATATAATATAGTTCTTAGCTTGGCGACAAACTCCTGTGGGTTTCTTTGGACGTAACGTGCGTAGTTTAACTGTAAATCAGATGTTCTTTTTGTATGGCTGTAAACTTTTTCCTCTTCATTTTAGTACAAATTTCTTTAACATGTAAACCACTGGAGTTGTCCATGCGATGGGTCTACATAAAAGGATCAATAATTACATTGCACACAACCGGTTGGATGCCGGTTGCGTATGCAAGCACAAGAGAGACTTGATTTTAATTGCATTTACTATATCACAAACACCAAGATTAACATAGACCTTTCGTATGCTAATAATGCGACGGAGGAGTGGATGATCCATATTCATATTGGTTTAATTTTGCTAGTTCGTTCCTTTGTAAAGTAAAGACAGACTTCTATCACAAGTACCTACTGATATGTAGAATAATTAAAGCATGTAACGTAGAAATGGTTACTGCGTGCGCGTCTGAAATATCCAGCATTTGGCTCAATATGTTGAATGTTAAAGTTTCTACGATTGGAACTGAGTTTTGTGCTGAGGCAATTTACCGACCACCTATTGAGCCTATTAAACTCTGGAGGGTGGTTGTTAAGTGTTGAATGTATTTTATAATGCAGGATTCTAACGTATATGCTATGGGCCAAGTGATTAATCTGGCATTATTCATAATGCCCGGGCAATATGAATACAGTGTGCGGTACAAATTACAATGCTGGCACACGTCTAGTGGCTGAAAGTGTGTACTGTGTATTACACGGCGAGGGCGCGCGTGCGCACCGGTGCGTGAAACTAGCCGTTACGTGTGATTGGTCGGCGGCGGTTCTACTACGCGCGCTACGCACTAGCCGCGCGGCCGCCACGAGCGCCGCACGCCACTCAAGGTCCGGCGCTTTTGTAATGTTTTGTAATTACTTTTCATGGATGCACAACGTTCTAGGCCAACACGCAGCTACCTGCTGAAATCATCCACTATTCACACTAATATTTAAATGATAATTGTATACATTGTAACAACGAAGTAGGTACCCGTGATTGCTATTTATGCATATTTAAGAGCACAATTAATATTTTTTTATGGAGTTAATAAGCGACTTCCAAGCGATGTACCGGGCGCAAAAAAACTCAAATCGATATATTCTAGGTAGTGGCGTTTTAGAGCAATCTGAGATATTTTTTCATTTATTTGTTTTGTTTTGTTAATCTTTATGCAAATATTATATTTTTTTTTTTGCACTGCTTAAATGCACTGTTGTGTTTCGGATTGAAGGACATTGTAGCCAGAGCAACTACTGGACATATTGAGACTTAACATCTTATGTCTCAGGATGGCGAGCGCAGTGGAATGTTGCTACTGTTTATGAGCGGTCGTATCGCTTACCATCAGGCGAACGGCTTGCTCGTCTCGCCATCCAATGCAATAAAAAAAAAAATATTATATGTGGCAATAATTTAATGATTTACCTTTAATTTCTGTAAATTCTCCTTTTTATCGTATCAAACAATCTATAATTATTTGTTACTTTTGTTGATAAGTTTCTTATTCGTTTGATATAATTCCTCTAGATCTAGATGCACGGAAGATAGTAATCGCTATATTTGTTACTCAATACATTTCCCTGCGCTGAGTCTCTGATGTCCTAGTTTTTTGTGAATTTTATTTTAGTCCAAATGGATTACAATCTTCACCCAGCATGTTACCGCGTTAACAGACATAAGTTTACATCTGATCCATTTTAATTACCGTGTAGTCATCAATCGTGACTTCGACTTTGCGATTTGAAATACGATTCCGTAAATTCGTACATATTTGTTGGGGTTTGGTTTTACCTATCTTTTTATTTGTACATGATAAAATAGGACGAACTTGGCCTATATTAGAACATTGAATATTAGAACTGTCAGCACAAGTTACATAATATGAAATATTTATGTACAAATTTAGGAATATAATATACTTAAGTAAGTAACTTGAATTGTACAATAAAAAGTATAGTACAGTAACATTATTTTGAAAATATTTATTAAAGTACTCCACACGAGTCTGTTTTTGGATTGTAGGGTGCCTCGTTAGCGGACAGCTGGTCGGCTGGTCGGCGCACACGCGGTGGAACGATCACAATCTGTTAAGACAATGGTTTTGAACTTGAACGCGGCGCCCCGTCACTCACTTTACACGTTTCAATTAATTTCACATGATACTCGGCCGCGACAATGACCTCAACCCGCGCAACACTTCGCATAGTTTGGACATTTTGCATGATGTCAGATTGGACGCAGCAGTTTTTATGTGAAATAATTATTTAGGTGGACAATGGTTGCGTTTTGTGAGAATTTTGCACTGAGCAGCTAAGTCCGGATCGATCTGACTCTTCTTTGTTTATGTCGTTTTGAATCATCACAGCTATCATTGTTGTTGTAATATGCAATTTGTTTTCGATAACAACTATAAAATTAGATTACTTTCCCAAAGAGCATACTTATTTTTAAATATTTCCTGTATGTTAAGTGAAAACTTTTTAATGGGTAGTAAGTATAGGACATTTCCATGATTTGGTTTAATTTTACATATATTTTTTTTGAGTTCCCTACGTTTCGATTACTTTACAGCTTTCGTGGTCACGGGGCGGATATCAGCGAATCCGCGATAAAATCCGTAAATAATAGTTTTATTTCAATGTGTAACATTCGCGTAAATCTAAGAAATCATTACATTTCCATGTATTCGTTGCTTTCAACAAGTTGTTCTGAAAAATAGTTTGGGCCCATGTCTGATAGTTAACATTCTTATGGTGATGATGTCATCGAGTATTAAGATCATCAAAATATTATTTTTTAAAATATTACGACGAATTCAGAACCTCCTCCTTTTTAGAAGCTGGCTAAATAGGAAGAGTTGGAAATAAATTATTGTCTATTTTTAATTCTTTTAAAAAGGCGTAAAGCAACAGCGATTAGTAATAGTTTCGAAATGTGTTTCTAAACAAATAAAAAGTCAATGAGTGGTTGTTGACGGGTTGACAAGGCGCGGCGGCGGGCCGCAACTCTCGTATGAAAGTGAAAAATTACGCGTACAACTGCACTCGTCGGAACATTTTGGACGGCCCACGACTCTCGCTGTTATTACTTATTATACAATGCCTAAATATGTGCCAAATATTTGCACATAAAAGCGCTGCTTTTGTATTTTTTTGTATAAGTGATTGCACTTAAAAACGGAAAGCACAAACGTAATGTATATTGCGGATTTTTCTGGAAGGCTGCTAATGCATTAAAATGTGTTTGGATATTTCGTGATTTCATGTCACATTTGTAACTTGTGTAATGTGTAATTAATCTACATGTTTTAAAGTCTAGACTATTTTTATAATTACACATGTACCTATCTATGTAATGCCTTTATTACAGAAATATATTTCAAGGGCAGTTGGAAAATTCATGCTCAAATATAATTAATCCTATTAATTACTTAAGTGATATTACGAAATGTTACTTACTTTACAGTATGATAAAGATTATTTTCATACAGGCATTAAGGTAACGTGAATCAAGTAGGTATAGAATTGTAACACTATTCGTGAATAAGAAATCTAGGTATGCTGCATTAACTCTATTTTCGTGGCTCTTTGTCTCTGCGTAAATAAATCTAAATAAATACAACCAACAGTCACATACATACTTAGTACTGGTACCACACTAACATTTAGTCTTGTGTCGTGGGAATCAGAAACTATGAGGGAATTTTCGGTCCCACAAGCATCCAGATCCGAAACAAATACCCGTATCACTGAAATATTTATCTTCGTGCGAGGATTGAACCCGCAGCCTCACGTTTAGCACCCGGCAGACTATCCTCGTTACTGCTGAAACAGTTCTATGATGTCAGTCCAACCCCATATCTGCTCCAAATCCGATTAAGGTGACAACTACAATGTTTATGTATGCAACTTAATTCGGAATCAGTATATCATTGAGTCGTTATATTTTTTGGAAATTAAGCACTGCAATTATGTTTTTAGATAATTAATGCGCCGCCCATTGCACTACTAGCCCTTATCAGTTTTATATCTAAATAATATGTATGTAGTAAATATTCATTGTCAAAATAGCTTTAATATAATAAATAGAGAAGCAATTAAAAATAATTGTATTTGGTACCTGTTTGTGTTATGTTTTCAGTGGCGTCTTTAAGCTTCGTGTTCGCTGACTATGTGATGTATTTTTGTGACAGTTTTACGCATTATGTATCTGTGTCGTCTTGTGTACAATAAACAATTGTTCCATAGGTTAAGAAAGCTCGTCCCGAACAGAAATGGTACGAGCGCCTCTCGTCCAAGAATCCGGTGGACAACAGGAAGTTCGAGGGACCCCTACAGGTGTGACGTCACGCGACACGGCGGGCGGGGTGGGGGTACTAATGTTCCAGAACGCTATTACATGCCATTACGCTCATGGTGTGATCTTAGAGATGCCACCTATACTTTAGCGGAGAGAGAATCGTAGATAGATTACAAAATTATTTGATTTAAGTAAGACTTAATTGAATTAAAGAAAAGGAAGTGATTTGTGCTAATGTACGGGTGGCAACCCTATGAATTGTGCAAACGTCAATGCCATGTTGAAGAAACGAGTGAGGAATCTTTCTTATGCAATGATTTAAATATACATAGAAATTATGAGAATGTACTACGAAATATTTTCAATTATTTGGATATTTTGTTAAATTGTGAACTGTGATATGGTTCTTATGATTCAGAATGTTTATTTGATTAATAGACAAGAATTTACTTACAAGCACTTTTAATTAACATCCACTATGTAAGTGCAAGTGTTTGTGCACCCTATCTGTTTAAATTCCTTGATGTTTTCAAATACTTACTATTTGAGTATGACCTTTATATTTCTTATATTTATTTTCTGACTCGACGCTACTGTGGCATGTGATTTGCACAATATATTTCCTCGTCCACTGTTTAGTTAGATCTTGTCCACAAAAGGCGAATGATGTGATGTGCATTTTTTTTTTCTTTTTTGTTATTCTTCGGGTCGCGATGTCTATGATTGTCATTGTTGCCTCTTATATTGACAACATCTATAAATTTCTAAATGGTCTATTTGGATGAAATTCGCCTCTTGTGGACAGGGTCTTAGTAATAAATGTGCTACTTTAATGGGGTAGTAAGGTGGTGGTGGTGACGGCCATGGTGGTGGTTAAATGGCTTATTGATTGTTTAAAGGAAAAGTCGACTAATCAATACTCTTCTCTCACGAACACACTCAGTAATGTATTATTAATTACCAATATCAATTACGACAAGGTTTTTGTGATGATTAATAATAGATTAGTGATCACGCTTGTCTTTTATATCGTTGAAAATGTTGATATTTACGTAAATTGAATGAAATATTTTTGGGAAAAGCTTTGATTTATTTGCAATATATCAAATGTACTAAACTGTAGTTTTATATTCAGAAGCTAAATGACGCAATAGTGAATAAATTAGGAATAAACTGATACGCACTTAAACTGTAATTAAAATTTGATGGAAGATCTTCAATCATTCGGTTTTTTAAGCATTAGACAGAGTATTTTTTGTTGATTGGCGCACGGTGCGTCATTAACTTGAATGCTTGCCAATATGATACGGCACTCGGCAGATAGCATCAAGAGACACGCCGCTGGTTGGTACCAGGGGTATCTGCTATTTTCTATACAAACTTCTAGAAAAGAGCGACATCGACAGAATTAGAGATGAAAGAAGGATATTTAAAGGCTTCATTTGAATGTAAAATTGCAGAAAATGATAGTGAAAAAAAAACTAGGTGCATTAAGTTTTTGGATGATAGATTTGGAATGCGAATTGGCAAATATGTATTTTGGAAGTTTTATATTATGGAATGATTATTGTTATGGTAGCGATGTTTTTCGTGTTTAAGTAATTGTATTTTCCTTGTAGTATTTATTTTTTGTGTATGTCCGTATTATGTACATATTTTTAGTAAGCATTTTATTATTAGAATTAACACGGCTTTACAATATTGTTTGCCGAGAGAAAACGTTTTGTCGAGTACAACAGTGTTAAATGAAACTAGTGAAAACTGTATTTGTAAGTCGTCTGGTGGAACGTTTCCCGCAAAAAAACTGTGTAAACAGGTTATTAACGCGACGCTAATGTGTGATGCGGCGTACAGCGCACACCCATTCATACGCGCACTAATTGACTCGCTACACCTGCAAAAAATACCCCGTAACTAATATATGTAGGTAACAAGTTGAACAAAAAATGTTACGTAACAATAAACACTCATTAACATAGTTTTATTCAAATACATTAAACGGCTGCGGGAGTTTCAGGTTTAATTTAATTTGGGATGGTGCATTCGTAGATGTAGCAAAAATTTGGTATTTAGTCTAACAAATCGTTAAGAATCAGTGACGCAATACAACAAAAATCTTCTAAAACATTTATTTTTTCATAAAAATATTTTGTATTAAAAATGCTTTGAGAGCCGTGAAACCTACGTCATTTTAGCAAAGCTGAAATTTAAAGTTGCTTACAGAATGTTTAAAAATAGTTGATACTCAAAACAAAATAAATATGCAATAGAAATCATCATTTCAGCTTTGTTGAAATAACGTAGATCTTGGGCAATAGATCCGAGCAACTGTAATGTGTTACGAACAGCAACATTTGTTTTTACTTTCGAAAATTGCTCGTTTGTCGTAATTTTGCATGAAGTGTTGTATTTTGTCACTAGTAAAGACGAGTTGTATTGAGAACACATTCCCAAGTTCACGGACGTAGCCTTGGCACCGACCTTGAACACAACCACTGTCTATTGCTCGTCGTGAGAACGACGCCATGAATGAACCAGCATTCATTCAGCGATGCCACTCCGATGAATGTTCCATTCTCATTTCAACAATAGCACAATTACTTACAATACCTATTGTTATTTGAATATTTTTCATACTAATCATATCGAGAGTACAGGTGATAAGACCGCAAAAAAAATTTGTTTTGTTTATTTCTGTCACTTTTGCCACTAAAAGTCTTTAGTGGTGTACTCTAATTTCTTATGAATAATCTCAATTTGAATGTCAAATGTAAATTCACACTATAAAAACAAATCCAACGTCGATCTGCAATCGTTAGAATAACCAGTTAATAGTGCTAGACAATTAGCGTAATGTTAAACAGTCGGTAAAGCAACATTGTTGGTCCAAGCTACGTCCAATGGTTTTGGAGCGTCGAGGCCGGTGCAGTTGGGTGCAGATGTTAAGGTGTTGTGGTGTGCAGGTGGTGAAGGTGTGGCCGGAGCGCGGCGCCGTGCAGGTCTACAACCCCAAGGGACAGGACAAGCTGTTCACCTACGATGCCGCCTACGACTGCACCGCTGACACACAGACCATATACGATGAAATGGTGGGTAGTCTTGCTCATGTATTCTTTTATTTATATTATATCATAAATGCATATATACATTTAAAACAATGTACGTAGTGGGGGTCACTCAGCAATAAGGAAACGACTCAATGAAAGAAAGATCGTATATCAAAGAAACGAAACCTCCTGCTAGTATTCCAAAATGATGGGCAAAGTAGTCACTAGTTGCAATAGAGCACAAAATGTAACAGAGCGCTATCCTGTCGCTGTGTCGGGCCTGAATGATTAGTGATTTCCATCAAAATATACGAAGGAAGTGCCTTACCAGGCTATAAATGGTAAAACTTCACCACTGCCTATATTCAGTTCCAGGACACACAAAAGGCAGTAATACTATTATTTTGGAAATGGTACAGTAAAAAATATTAATTAAAAGCTGATCTCCAATATATATTTTTGGGAATCATCAATCAACGTAACAATGCATCATTTCAAATTTCGATATCAAATAATAGCGCTTAATATTTCATTACTACTCCTCCGTCTTAAAACCTTTGTCAAATTATCTAATTTAAGTTAAATGTTTTTTTCTTCCAAAACTCTCTTAAAAGTGTTTCCACCAGGGAATCGAACTTTATAGGCTTTGACAGGTAACTAAATCTCAAAATAATTAGGAATTAATTTCGTTAAGAAATATTAGGAGTTGTACCAGTATTTTATTTCAATACTATTTGTCAACTTTAACTGCCTATAAATTTAACAAAGTTTACATTTCCTGAGAAACTGATTACATTGCAGCAGTGTCTCCCTGACACTAAACAAATTACTTGTGAACTTCCTCGAACGAGTCAAATAAATCTGAAGAATACGCCACGAAATATTTGTACTTTGCGTGCATTCAATCGAAATCATTTTCGGATTCGGATTCGGATTATGGATTTTGTATTATTCTACATTGTTGCTAATACATATAATGAATTGGATAATCTAACAAAATTATACAGTTTGACAGAGAGCATCAGGAATGCGTAATGCTCGCGATAGATTTCGTAGAATTTGTTCAATTTATAGTCACTAACGTTGGTAACATCCTCACTCACTCATGGCTCTTATTTGTCAAAGGTATGGTTCCTGGCTGGTTTTAATTGGACGAGCGCTATATGTTCCCACAGCTACATGTTGGCTCCGGTTTCTAGGTAAAAACTATAATCTCCGACTAGGCGGAAAAAACGCCGGATTAGCGGATGTGCGCTGGTTTCAGTGGAGCGTTGTGCAAACATTACGACGCGTTGCATGAGGTGAAATCTCTCTCGTCTCGCTGTGGAGCCGCATTCCCGAACCCCTCCACCTCCCCTAGAGTGTGTGCGTTCGATGCTGACTGCTGACTGCTGGTATTGTTACCAAAAATATGCGAGCGACTCACAAAGCGACACGCGCGTCACTTACTATGAAAAACTCGGCGACGTCACCCGCACATCCAGATGTAGGTACCGAGAAATGTTTGTTCATACTTTCAGAATGTTGAGCTGTTACGCATTCTTCAGCCTTTTTCTTTGGGAAGTGATTGGAGAGCCGGTTATATGTACATCGCGATGTGCGCATTTCTAAATTTTTAGATCATATATTGCTTAGTTTTCGTCCGTGTATGATTGATCACTTCGCTTACCGCACGGTTGATCATCAATGCGTTACTTTCATGAGTAATTATATTTATCACGTTTAATAAATGACCACGTAAAATATAATTGCTTCTACTCGCATACTGAACATCTTACCATTATTTTGTTTCACCTCTGCCAAAATTGAAGTTTATATCTGCGAATGACATATGTAAATGATTCCATATAATTTGTTCGGAATACGTAAGTAGTTCCAGATTGCAAAGAATAAGTAACCGTGAGCATATTTACTTGTATGTCACGTGGGTTGCACGAAGCTTCCGCTTCCCGTAATTTTTTTAATGTTATTCATAAAGTTCTCATTAATGTTTGTCAGTGCCATCCGGTCCTTCCCACCTCTTCATTAACTAACTCGCTTAGGTAGTGCCAAGGTATTTTTTAAATTTAAATTCAGATGCGAGTACTATTACTATGTATACTATTTACGTAGATTGTACAACTGAATCTGATCTACATTATGGTGTAGAAGTGTGACTAGTTATGACTGAAAATTGTTCTATCATCTGACTGCGGAATGTTGCGTACAAAACTGGGTTACAACTCGTATCACAGCCTTTGGTGCTACTCTATAAATTCAGTTGGGTCTCAGTAGCCTCAGGAATGAATATGCGCAATTTATTTACAGTTTTTACCATTTATCTCTTTCAAGTTGTGCCTCTGAAGTAGAGATTACTTCAGTTATGGTTCTACAATTACTTTACGTAACAGAAATAAAAATAACCTTCCAATAATCTATACTAATATTATAAAGCTGAAGAGTTTGTTTGTTTGAACGCGCTAATCTCAGGAACGGCTGGTCCGATTTGAAAAATTCTTTCAGTATTGGATAGTGAATTTATCTAGGAATGCTATAAGCCACCACGCTATGACTTATAAGAGAGAAGCAGTAGTGACATTTCTAACAACTGCGGTCCGAATTTTGACCGCAATTTTGAAACTTATGTCTGCACCCGGGCAGACCCGGGTCCAACCGCTTGTCAATAATATTTGTAATGTTCTTTTCTTTTTGTAACAATGTCCTAGATAAGTTCGAAAACATTTTAAGTCCCCAAGCCCCGCAATGTCTACTGAAATATATTACCTACTTTGTAACCGGTCGGTATAATAATAACAACCCAAATACTTTTTACATATTTGTCGGAAGTTATGAGTAATATCTTTAACAATGTCACGTATTTTATAAACTTTTTTTTTTTTTTAGGATACTAATTCGGCTTCAGTCGGACACTATTAATTTGCCACTTCGCTCTCCCTATTATCAAGAAGCTTTAAAGAAATGGGAAGGTTTATTATTTTCCACATCAAGTTTTTACACTTTCTGTTTAGTAGAATTAATAATAAATATATCATCCCTCTCTTTACAGGTTTTAGGTCACCTCTTTGGCAGATATCATTTCAAACACTTCATTGAGTTAGTCGTAAAAATATATCAGTCATACGAACGGAGTCACTTTCGGTGATATAATGTTTGTGCGAATACATTCGTCAGCAATAATATTTATAACCCTGACATTGCTTCCTGTACTTTTGCCAATATCTCATCGCATTCCCGTCAAATATTTCATACGCGGCTGTGATGATTTCCTATTAAAATAGACCAAGGCTACATCAATTTTAACATCCGTACACTAGCGGTGAAAAGTCAAACCAATATTATCCAACATTTAAGAAGATACTTATAGTGGTACAAGTCTTTATTTATACAAATCATTCTATTATTCATTATCATCTGGGGCCGCGGCCGAGCCCCTCCAAGTCGAGCTATAGGCCGTAACATCCTTTTCTCGAAGCAATTCAGACCATTTTCAACCCTCTATAACTAACCCAGCAGCATTATGTATAAATTGTATGATACATTATGTTTTCATGCGATGGCCAAGTCGATCCATTTATTTAAAACGTAAAGAATTTTTAATATTGATATGGTAATAACTAACGTAATAACTTTATATAGAAGGTCCCCTAAGGACTAAATAAATTAATCGACTTGGTATAACATGCATCTCACAACTTTTTGCGGTAGAAAACCTAAGCTGCGAGACTTGGAATTTTTTTACAGGATGTTTTTGATGGGATATTAATATCATAAAATATAATCAGACTTATGCGTGTAAAGAATTCTTGGTCTTTTAAATTTAACTTCTTCGATCTTTAGTAGGTGCATAGATGTGGAAATCGGTCTTAGAATTGTTTTAGCTAGTTCGTTTAATTTCAGTTTATTTCCAAATTTAAAAACAAATCAAACAAGTAAATTATACAATCGTTGCCATTTAAGGAGTCAATTGACGTGATACATCGATAAAAAATAACCCTGTATCAGCTAAATCACAGTCAGAGGCGGAAGGAGTGATGCCGTGCATCCTACGCCGGCTGCTGCGAGTAGTTCGCTGTCCTCGGCCACTTTCAACACCTCACCTTGAACAACGCTGAAGGTTTCCCCCGCCAATGTTTTTTACTGCTATGAATCACCGCGATAGTATGAAACACCTAAATTGGAAGGTGTCGCTGTAATTTACGACTGAAGTGAACGTACTTTTTCGGAGATACATAATCATTATAGACCAAATTTAGTGTTGCACATATTTATAATATTAATTTCAGATATACAAATATCTGTATATACTGTAGGTTAAAAAAATACAGTTTTAATCTAATATAACAAAAGAATAAGGCCTTCCCTAAAATAATTGCTCAGTGAAGAGTTTTGTCTTGTATCTAGATCTTCAATGTCACAATGGTCCAAAACAACAGCAGGGCTGTGGGCGGACACTGTTGACCCTGGTGGAGCATCATTAACGAGTCATTGCGTCGACGATGACGGGTGTTGCGCGAGTTGCCGTCAGTTTGTTTGCGCTGCCTGCTCGGCTGATGCTCCGGCCGCCCACACCGCGCTCCGCATGAGGGCTACCATTAATTACGTGTCATCGACGCGACAATCACACAGTTTGGGTATTCGAAGCTTATTGAAGAATAGCATAATACATGATGGTGGTAGGTCTCTCATATGTGAGAGGCTGCCTGGGTGGGTACCACCGCAATGTCTATTTCTCCCGTCAAACAGCAGTTTAGATGCACTGTTGTGTTTCGGATTGAAGGATATTGTAGCCAGAGTAAATACTGGACATATTGAGACTAAACATCTATATGTATGTCTCAGGATGGCGAGCGCAGTGGAATGTCAAGCATTGCTTTGTAATTCAAGGTGTTGTTTGGTTTTGCTACTGTTCATGAGCGGTCGCATCGCAGGCGAACGGCATGCTCGTCTCGTCATTAACATAAAAAAAAAAGCAGATTACGTACTTATGGTACCACTGTGGATGAGGCTACATCGATTTTCGTTGACCTGTCATAGGTTAGTAAGTCCTATAAATACTTTAAATGTATTTATAAGACTGTCTCCATTGTCTGAATCGTCTCCAGAGGTTGTCTGCAAGAAATTACTTTGGAGCGAAAAGACCACCTTTTTCTTAATTTTTAATATCTTAAAGTGTTGTGGCTTTTTGTTTGCAGTTAAGAATAAATAAATAAAATTGACCCATTGCTTAAATACAGGGTATATCAAGACTGCTACCGAAAACGAAGCCGGGTGGTAGTTTAAAGTCTCCCCTGTCGGGCGACCGTAAGACGGTCGCGCGACAGGGGAGAAATCAAAAGTCCGTCATCTGTCACATTTTCCCGGAAGCCGTAAAGTGGCGTCCAGGGTATACAAAGTTTATATTATTCTCGATAGTTACACAGTTTTTTATAATTTAGATGTTCTTGGGTCGCTCCATTGTGAAAAAATTAATAAAACGTCATTAAAGTCGACAATGCCCGCGAAGTTTGAATATGTTGTTTATTTCTGAAATAAAATTATTAAACGTGGTGGATTGTTCGTGAAAAGAAGAAAATATCATGGAAAAATAAGTAATTTATCATATTTCAGTGTTATACGTGATGTGTGGTGTGTTTTTAAGTTAAAATGTACGTGTCACCGGGCGGCCATTTTGTGTTAAAATTTGAACCGATATATTATGATGGATATTCCCACATACGTGTATCTAGAATTTGATATATTTGATAACTATCTGTGCCCGCGACTTCGTCCGCTTGGAATTTAACAAAAAAGTTAATTAGTTTATTTCGTTGTTTTTTTTTGTTTTTGAATTTTTATTTTTTGTTTTAGCATTTTTATTTTTTGCAATTAATTTTCAGTTTTTTAAATTAGGTTTATTGAAAAATTGCGCATGCGCGTGAGCTGCACGCGGTACTGGACAGTACTTGGGCATTGCAACATTACTTTATTTTTCTAAAATAAAAGTTTTTTTTCTAAAATAAATGTAGCCTAAGTTACTCCTTATTATATTAGCTAACTGACAGTAACAGTCCCGTCAAAATCGGTTCAGCCATTTCAGGGATTAGCGGGAATAAACAGACAGACAGACAGACAAAAAAAAAAAACATTTTCGTTATAGGTATCGTGTATATAACGATATGTAGTTGGTCATTTTATTTTATTTTCACGTTACAAACAGACACTTCAATTTTATTTATACCGGGTATCTCAAGACTGCTACCGAAAACGAAGCCGGGTGGTAGTTTTAGTGACTACAAACACAATGCAACAAAAAATTTCGCAAAGAAACGCGACAATGATTTTTTATGATTTTTTATATATCGTCATTTTTGGGTGTTAAATCCATAGTTTTTGCTAAAATAATAATTTAAACACTTTTATATCTTAGATTATTTATAAATAAAAGGATATACACTGTTATTTTAGGAAAAAAAATATTTACCACCCAAATATGGTCATAGGAAAAAATAACAAAAAAAAAATTGTCGCTTTTTTTTTGCAACTTTTTCTGTTGCATTGTGTCTGAAGTCGCTTTAACTACCACCCGGCTTCGTTTTCGGTAGCAGTCTTGAGATACCCTGTATGTATAGATTTCAGTGAATTTAGCTTTCTTGTTTTAACCAATTGGGTATTACCAATTGGGTTGGCACTAACACACACATTTATATGTTACTGGAAGTGTATGAAGTCTAGGAATTGTATACAGCTCCTAGGAAATGTATACAATTCCGAAGCTTTTTAGGAAATGTATAAGAATAACGGTTTCTGTAATAAAACACGTTGTTCAAATGAGAGTAATATTTTTTATCACAGGTAACAATCATAGCGTTAAATTCTATAATACTTAACCTAACTTAATTTTTTTTTCTCGCTGTGAAAATCCCTTTACGGATCATCCCACCCCCGAAAGGGCGAGGGTGTGTCGGACTCACCGGTGCGCCTTCCGGCCCAGCGAGACGTGGAACTGGGTCGGGTCCCTATCGTAGTCTGCGCACCGAAATACCGACTAAAAACCCCGCGTTGGCCACCATCGGTGCACTTTGGAGACGGCCCCGGGATACCGCTCAACAGACGCGCCAGGACCGCCTCCTTGTGCACTGCCGCGTGCTTAGCGACCCCAAACCTAACCTAACCTAACCTACACGCATTGACCTTTTACGCCGCACTAGCGCGAGCGCGCCGAGCGCCCGATCGGATGATGCAATACCCTCCCCTCGCTCCGCTATCCCCGCTTACCCCTTGATATCTAAAATATCTTACATTTCCGATTACTATTTAGGAAATGTATAGATTTCCTAGGAAATGTGTCTAATGTTATTTATTTCACATATTTCCGGGTGATTTTAGGAATTACATAGATTTCCTAGGAATTGCATACAATGACGGATTACATACATTTCCGTTAACATATATATGTATGTATGTATAATCCCTATAAAAAAACGGTGAAGGAAAACTTCCCTAAAACGGTGAAGGAAAACATCGTGAGGAAACCTGCATACCGTAGCGATTTATAAGAATTTCTATGGTATGTAAGTCCGCCAACCCGCACTAGGCCAGCGTGGTGGACTATATGGCCTAACCACTCTCAATCGAACTATAGATTGTAGAGTAGGCCCGTACCCTGCAGTGGAACGTATAAGGGCTGATACAATTACAAAAAAAAATAATCCCTATAATGGTAAGAATCCCCGGGTTGGCCCCGCCTACGACCCCCGACGACGACTGGCCCTGGTAACACACACCATATGTACTATGAGGACAGACGAGAAGATTGTCGAACTGAAAGAAGAATTGAGCAGGTTACACTGGGACATTTTGGTGTTATCGGAAGTCCGAAGTATCAGAGAGGATACGATAACCTTGAAGTCTGGTAACCTGCTCCTCTGCCGGGGGGACAACCAACAGTCCCGAGAAGGTGTCGGATCTCTTGTCCACAGGTCTCTCATCAACAACATCGTATCCATCGAAAGTGTGTCGAGCAGGGTAGTGTACCTTATACTCAGAATATCAAAAGGGTATTCGTTGAAGGTCATACAGGTATACGCACAGACCTCGACACACGCAAATGAAGTATAGGAGATGTATGAGGACATGAGTCGGGCCATACATACTTCCAAAACCTACTTCAATGTTGTTATGGGAGACTTCAACGCAAAGTTGGGCAAGAGAAGCGATGCAGAGTTGAAAATGGGGCAATTTGGACATGGGTAACGGAACCTCAGGGGTCAGAGGCTGGCCGACTTTCTAGAAAAAGAGGGACTCTTTGCGATGAACTCATTTTTCCAGAAGCCGCCTCACAGGAAATGGACCTGGCTGAGTCCTGACGGTTCTACGAGAAATGAGATAGATTTCATCTTCACGACGAATAGACGGATGTTCAGAGACGTCTCTGTGAGATCTACAGGGTGAAAACCGATAATGATCACCGAATGGTTAGGGGCACATTGGATATCAAAGTCGAATTAGAAAGTCGTCGCTTGATGAAGTCTATGCTCCGGCCATATTTTTTTTTATAATGGCCTGGCATAGTGGCGGCATTGCACCTGATGGTAAGTGCCAATGCCGCCCAGGCAGAGGCATCGGACGGCAGTCCCATGCCAATGGAAACAATTATGCTGGCCTGCTAAGGTGCCTCTTCACACCACACCTTCACACACACCTACTCGCGCCCATATCCAAAACCCCGAGAGCTTTCAACTCGAGCTTACAAATCGCTTTGATTGTCTAAAAGAAAACCTTGCATTGGAACAGTGTTGAACAGCGGTTTCGTAGAAGCTGTCCATACAGTGGGATCTAAGTATTTTAGACCTCGCCGTAGAGATAGACCACAAAAACTCTCGATCCACACTCTTGACCTCAAGGCCGAACGTCAATCTTTGACGCTGCAGCTCTGATCACGCCGAAGTATATCGGCGGCTCAATAGAGGGATCTAGAAGTCCTTGCGACACGATGTCCGTGCTCACAATACTGTGAACATTAATTCGGTGGAACGGAAGCCCCAAAGTGTTTGCAAGAGACTTGTCTATTGGGCAAAGCCAGTTGTCTAGGCTGAAAACGGCCGATGGCCGCGTACTATCGACAAGGGCAAAGGTATTAAGAGAGATCGAGAGGTTCTACGGACAGCTTTACACCTCGGTTGTCGAGCCTACTGTTAGCTCGGCCGAAGACCCGAGAGCCGAATTGATCTGACACTTTAGCGATGATATCCCGAACATCAGCCTGTGTGAGATTGAGATGGCCCTCAAGCAACTTAGAAACAACAACGCCGGGTGAGGACGGATTCACTTCAGAGCTTCTGAAAGTGGGCGAAACGCCGATACTGATAGTCCTTCAGAGGCTCTTCAATTCGTTCTCCTCGAAGGCTCGACGCCAGAACCACGCTCCTGCTCCATGCCTCTGGCGTTCAGCCCTCTGTTCTGCAAAAAAGGTGATAACACTTTGCTGAAGAACTACGGTCCCATTTCGCTCCTGAGCCATGTCTATAAGTTGTTTTCGAGGGTCATCACAAATCATCGCGAACGCAAGTTTGATGATATATACAAAAAACCGAGGAATATAACTTGCCGCTTTGCTTAGTGTTTGTGGGCTATGAGAAAGCCTTCGATTCGATCGAGACCTGGGCTGTGCTACAGTCTCTTCAGCAGTGCCACATAAATTATCAGTACATCGAAGTGTTGAGGTGTATATACAACAACGCCACTATGTCGGTCCGAGTACAAGATCAGATCACGAAGGCGATTCCACTACATAGAAGCGTAAGACAGGGAGATGTTATATCTCCGAAATTGTTCACTGCCGCGCTAAAAAACGCCTTCAAGCTCTTGCAGTGGAAAATATTTGGCATCAATATCGACGGCGAGTATATTACTCACCTTCGATTTGCCGTCGATATTGTAGTCTTGGCAGAATCGCTGGAAGACCTTAGCACTATGCTCGAAGACCTTAATCGAATCTCCCAACAGGTGGATCTTAAAATGAACATGGACAAAATGAAGATCTTGTCGAATATCTATGTTGTGCCCACCCCCATTGGAGTTGGGGGCTCAACTCTCGAAGTTCTAGACGAATATGTCCATTTGGGATAAGTGGTCCGGTTAGGCAGGTCTAACTTCGGGAGAGAGGTCAATCGTCGAATCCAACTCGGCAATACGGCACTGAGACGTGGCCTCTCAATGTGGGCCTCATTAAAAGGCTCAAAGTCACTCAACGAGCCATGGAGAGGGCTAGGCACGGTGTAACCCTACGAGATCGAATTAGAAATAAGGAGATCCGTAGAAGAACAAAGGTTACCGATATAGCCCACAAGATTGGCAAGTTGAAGTGGCAGTGGGCCGGGCATATAGTTCGTAGAACCGATGACCGTTTTGGCCGAAAGGTTCTTGAGTGGAGGCCACGTACATCCAAGTGAAATGTCGGACGCGTGCCTACAAGGTGGACGGACGATCTAGCTAAGGTTGCAGGGGGTCGCTGGATGCAGGCAGCTTCCATCAGGTCATTGAGGGAGGCCTATATTCAATAGTAGTCTTCCTACAGATCTTTCTTTAGAAAACGAAGATCGGGTTGTTTACCCTCTGTGCCCCAAAGCGGGCTCGACCCGTATCCAATTTTTGGCCGAATATCCGGCCACTGTCGCTGGCAAGAGTAAGTTGCTGCACCTATGTGTGGTGTGCAAGGAATGGACGCACACATTATGACCCGCCTGCAACGTTCCTCTGTGCGTGTTTAGGCGAGGCTTTTTCTATATATTTTTTCTATTGTACTGTATATTAAACTTTATTATTAATTTTATTTTAAAATTATAATTAATTTTATTTTAAAATTACAATTAATTTTATTTTAAAATTAATATGTATTTCATTACTCGAACGAAGCCATATCCATGTTAGTCTAGACAACGAATTCGATTTTTTCAAAGAAATGTTGGCATGAAAATTCGCGAATTCCGCCATTTTGAAAAGCGGACAGTCAAGGACATTCGCGATTTCCGCCATTTTACATGACCGACAGGACAGTGGTTAAGCGACTTCAGACACAATGCAACAGAAAATGTTGGAAAAAAAAGAGACAATTTTTTTTTGTTATTTTTTTTATATGGTCGTATTTGGGTGGTAAATATATTTTTTCGTAAAATTATAGTGTATACCCTTTTATTCATAAAGACTCTAAGGTTTAAAAGAGTTTAAATGATTATTTTAGCAAAAACTATGGATTTACCACCCAAAAATGACGATATTTATTTTATTTATTTATTTAAACACTTTGTACATATTAATAGTACAGGCGGACTTAATGCCTAAGGGCATTTTCTACCAGCCAACCTTAAGGTAGTGCAGAGAGACGGAAGCAGGTGCTTATTAATTTATAAGGAAATAAATGAGAAGAGAATATATATTTATAAAACATAAATAAATAATAATATTTATACGAATATATATCTATTTAATTATTATTATTTACCAATACAATTATATATATACCTACACATACATACATACACATACATATAATATATATATATATATACACACACACATACATATATATAAACAAGTAAATAAATAAATACCTACATTAGTGGTGAGAATCTGCTACTTCGGCGAGGAGTAATTGTCGAACCTTAATCTTGAAAGCCTGCCGTGTTGTGCACGACCTGATTTCGAGTGGGAGTGCATTCCAGAGAAGAATGGATTGGATAATAAAGGAAGAGTGAAGGAAGTCAGAACTATGAGGAGGACATTTTAGAAGGAGATTGCTAGACGAGCGCAGATTTCTAGAGTATCACTGAGGTAAATGAATTGCGGAGACAGATAAGAAGGACGGGAAGGAGACTTTAGAATAGAGAAAAGGGTAGTGAGGGCACGCAACGAACGGCGCTGCCGGATGGGAAGCCATTTTAACTGCGATCGGTAGGAAGAGATATGGTCAAACTTGCGAAGATTAAAAACAAATCTAATGCAGTTATTTAGAAGACGGTCGAGTTTGTTGAGTAAATCTGCATTCAGATCAAAATAGCACACATCACCATAGATATTTAAAAGATGATAAAAAAAAATTGTCGCGTTTCTTAGCAAAATTTTTAGTTGCATTGTGTTTGTAGTCACTAAAACTACCACCCGGCTTCGTTTTCGGTAGCAGTCTTGAGATACCCGGTATATCTAAAATCCAAAAACTTCATCTGGTTTTATGTGAGTAGCTAGTAAGTATTTTATGTTTTCATGCACACAAACAAAAATATTATGCAACTCTTCCATCGGTCAATAGATTTAGAAACAAAGTATATTCCTGTGTTAATATTCTATGTAGATGGTTTTGAATCAAGATAAGTTTTAAAATGAGTTAATGTAACAAAATAATGCTTCTGGTTTTGGCGTTTTTTTTGATGGCCCTTGGATATGTAACGTCAACATCTTATTCGCGCATAAGTCAATAAATATTTTTGGATTTTGGATGGATGGATGGAAAGCTGTTGACGTGAATCTATCGAATTTGTTGGAGCCCGAGTTGGAATCATTCCAAAAACTACGAAGAAACAAGGAAATGATTTAACTTTATGAGACTATCGCGTAAACAGTAATATTAGCTCCCAATTCATTAAACAAGATTAATTATCCGTAGATATTGCAGAAAAGCCGTGCGTAAATGGAATAACGAAGAGATAATTAATAATTTGACGAATATGATGAAACACTCAGATGTGGGAGTTGTATAATTTAACTACTAGTCGACGAGTGTGAATGAACCGACTCTGATGAATAAGACTATGAAATACGCATAACTGAATTAGCTTCTTATTATGTAAATGATCAGTTTAAAATCACTGCACATATCTATGCAGCTGAAGTATAATCCGTAGAAAAGGGTCCGCATGCCGTGGAAGATTATCTTCAAACGGCTATGTGTTTACATGGTGGGCTATTTTTACGCAGATAAAAAGAACGTCTGAAGAAAACTGCTGCAATATGATGTCCACATGGCCTCCACGCTTTTACTGCCAATACAGTTTTACGACAAGATGACGTCAAGTCTTTACTGCTACAGCAGCGTGCGCCCAACGCTCTGTGTTTATGTTTATTGGCAGAAACATAAAGCAGCTTAACACAACAACTAGTAATCATTCATACAATATCGCAGGGACCGTCAGACTGCACGGCACTAACTGATTATGTGCAATTTTAGTGAGTGCTGAGGCAAATGAACTGAAACACAATATTGACGATACATGTCGTGCTAATGATGCTTAAACGTTTGACACAAGCTGACGGCCTACGAGTCAGTTGACCGCCTGCTCAGATATACAAACAAAAAAAGATATAGAATCTCGTATGAAAATACTCTATTGTCTTTAATTACCAAATTTCTTTGTCTCGGCAGAATCAGAAAATATTTTTCCGAGACTTGGTCTATAATGTTCATCTTTTTATGAAATAAGTGTATTCCCTGTGGTTGTGAAACAGCAAGAAAGTCAATACTGATTTACTCCGTAGACGAGTTTGAAAGTTTAAATCAACAGGTCCTTACACTAAACTACCTGCTTAAAATTTGATGTCCAGCAATTGCAGTAAATAATTTTCATATTGTAATTTTTATTAGAATAGATTTGACATCCATGAAATCGAATGTTTAATGTATGTTGAGGTATAGACAATATTGAATACAGTAAAAGTAGTAATTTTTCATTCCATTTATAAATAAACTGCCTTACATTACCTTCATGTGCTCACGGAGCGCATGCGCAAAATTTTAAATTGATGATTTGACCTCGACATCCTTCATATAGTAATTGTTATAATAACTAAAATGTTAATACAAATAAATGCTCGACGGTGGCCGTATACTGATAGATTCTAGACTTTTTCTCTTTGCGCCTGACTCGGTATATAATAGCCATTGATTTAATATTGTTAGCAGTATATACATTTTACATAAAGTAGGGGAAATTCGATATATGCGTTTGATATTCGATAGAGGGCCAGATGGCATGCGACTTCCCGAATGCACAATAACCTGTAGCATCCTGCCTCAGATATTGCAATTTTTTTGTTGAATTGTGGGTGTTCCTTCAGCTTAAGAACATGAATAATGAATGAAGTAGTTAAAAGATAAATCGACATGACGACTGGTGGTAGGTCTCTCATATGTGAGAGGCCATCTGGGTAGGTACCAACGCAATGTCTATTTCTCCCGTGAAACAACACTGCTTAAATGCACTGTTGTGTTTCGGATTGAAGGACATTGTAGCCAGAGCAACTACTTTACATATTGAGACTTAACATCTTATGTCTCAGGATGGCGAGCGCAGTGGAATATTGCTACTGTTCATGAGCGGTCGTATCGCTTACCATCGGGCGAACGGCTTGCTCGTCTCGCCATTCAATGCAATAAAAAAAAAACATATTGATAAGATTATGATTGTCGAATTCTTAATGTTCTCATATTGCAGTCTTGGTTTAATTCAGCGGACGTTACAGGTTTTAATTACATTATATTTTATTCAATACTGGATTATTTCCCATGAGGGCTGACGTGAGTTGTGAGTTGGAATACTATAAGGAGACTGCTTTCAGCAAAATGAGTATGTTCCATCAACTCCTTCTAGCCAGCTGTTGAATCAATTGTAATGTTTACTGTGCATAGATTTTTCTTTTTGTTGAACCAAACTTCAATGTTGATAGTTATGCACGCAAGGTTACGATTTCATTATTCAAGGAAATAACATACAACGTGCGCGCCTCCCGTTACCTTTTGTTCACTAAATCATTTACTGCATTTACCGAATTACTGCGCTTTGTTACAAGGCTGTTTTACGATCGATGTTGCAAATACAAAAAAAAAACTTTAATCAATCTCAGTATTCTTAACCATTGTTGGTAGTCCATGAAACAATATATTTTTTTATTTGTCTGACAAATGAGCAAACAAGTCACCTGATCGTAAATAAGACTGTCGTTCAAAAACATCCATAAACAATATTGGATGTGTTACCAGCCCATGAAATCGGGAGGAGACCAGGAAGGGAAAAGGATGGCAAGTAAATCTGCTACTTCACGTCGGTTTCATGCGAGACAGTGTAACCACACTGGACGAGCCGTACATGAATGACCATTCATGTAGAGTCAGTCATGACTCTACATGAATGGTCATTCATGTAGAGTCATGACTGACAACAGTTTGGCTCTACCACTTATCACATATTCAAAGGCTTGCAATTTAAAACGCTGAAGATGATGATGATTTTAGATGATAGGCAATAGGATAAAGAATAAGATATTAAACTCGATATAATACTGCTTATCTGCGTAGGAAGTTCAGAAAATATTTGACTTTCAAGTTAGAGCCGCGTCGTAGCAACATAACTTGTTGGATTCAAGGTAACTGGGTCATCTCCAAAAGCAAGTATAATCGTAAATTGTTACAAGTTTATTCTGTGAAGAATTCTTGCGTGTAAAGATATCGTGTTAGCTGCCGCCTCGCGTGTTCAATAGATTAATATGTTTATTAATATTTTGAGCACAGCTGCTCATTCAGAATCGGATTCTATAGTATTTTTTGCAATAAGGAACTACACTCCATGTTGTGTTTCATACTATAAAATATTATTACCAATGAAAAAGGTGTGTATATAGACTAACGTTTATAACTATTGTAATGGATATAACCTTTACACAGCTTAAAAAAATAAAGCCAGGTTAAATGTTCAGTATAGATTTAAAGAATAAATTGGCATTTGTTATCAGGCTTTTGAATCTTATGTTAACTCGTATGCGAAATAGATAACCGAAATATTTGTTATAGTTGTTGTAATTTGTGTCAATCTAAAATGCGGGAATTCGAGATCCCGCTTGACTATTGGCTCTTTTACTTTGAAGCTGCATTAGGTTCAACTATTTAAGGCTTTAAGCCTTTACTCTCATAGTAGAGAAATCGAAAAGGCGTTTTGACTAGGGAAATATTTCAATTTGATATATTATGTATGTATTGTGTATACACGTCTGCGGCAGTAGGTACAGTCAACGAACAAAGTCGTTGAGCATATTCAAAACTCCAAAAGTCTTGCACACATGAAGCAACAAAAGTGGTTGACCAGGTTCGGCCACAAAAATTCGTGAACACCTTAAGGTTACAAAAGTTTCTGAGCAACAAAAGCAACAAAATTCCTAAACACGCCAATATTACATAATTCAATGAACACTTGTAAAAAGCAAGTTTGCCGTAGATGTGTTCATCTACTTTTGTTGCTTTGTAATACAATTTATATTTTTTGCTTTTCTCTGCATTGACTTATTTTGTGTTTTTGTGAAATAATATATATTTACGCGAAGTTTAAATGTTGTTCTTGTTCGTCTGTTATAATACGTGCCTAATGTTATTCATACCGTGCTGTTGATGTTGCAAATATTATAATAAAAACTTACATAAAATAAAAAAATATAAATTACTCACTGTACTACTTGTACTTGTGTGTACGATTTCGGAAATAATTTAAAAGAGTAAATACAAAGATAATAATAACATTTATTGATCGAAAAAATGAATTCAAAATACATATATCTAAAAAGGGTAGAAATATTTAAAATCTTGTGTGGCCTCCATTTGCTTCGATGACGGCCTGTAGTCGGCATTGCATAGAATTTACCATATTTGCACACACATCTCCTCCTCTGAATGTATCCCATATGCGTTCCACGTGCCTTATAATGCCTTCCTTCGTACGTGGCGTGTCGGGCTCCCAGGCTTGGACAATGAGACCCCATAGATTTTCTATAGGGTTCAAGTCTGGACTCTTCGGCGGGAACGGCATCTCTATAACAGCATTTTCATTATTGCAGAACCATGCTTGACATCTTCTAGCTTTGTGCACGGGGCTGTTGTCGTGGATGAGGTGTATTGGCTCCGATACGTGCATTCTGGCCGTAGGAAGTAGCAGGTTCTCCAACAGATCTATATAGCCTTCGCTATTCAAGCGGCCGGTCATTTCTGTCAGCTCACCGGGGCCCGATGCACTCATCCAGCCCCAAAAACCAACGCTAATACGGCCGCTCGATCGATTAGCTCTGATATTTCTGGGGTTATATCTCTCACCAGCTAATCGCCAAAGAGTGCATCTTCCATCTTCCGATGATTGGAACGTTTTTTCGTCCGCGAAAACGACTTGTGAGAAATCGAAATTCAGAAATCTTTCGGCAAATTGCAGGCGTTCCAGTTTGTGCTGTGGTGTTAAAATAAGTTTTCTCGCTGGAACTCGATTATGAAAGCCGTGTTCTTTCAGCCGCCGACGAATTGTTTGTGTCGATAGATCCATGTCTGCTGCGACCGTCGATACACGAGTGAAGCCGCTGCTTTGGAAACGCCGAACAATATCAACATCTTGATCTCTTCTAGTTTTCCTCGGTCTACCAGTACGTTTAGATGTTTCAATCAAACCTACAGAATCCCACCGTCTTGTCCACAGGTATACGGTATTTCTCTGAAAAAATATATCATTAAAATATGATTGACTGCAGTCTATAGTCATTAATAAACTGCAACTTAATGCCTGGATTACAAAAAAGTAACCAGTGGTAGGTATATTGGACAAAAATAAATAAAATTGAAAATAAGCAATACACCCAACAGTCACATACATACTATTAATACATGTTACAGATAGTATGATTTTAATAAAGGATTTCATTCACTGAATTATCTGTTTTTTAAAACGGAAGGGACGGTATGTCAGTAGCTGATCTGAATTTAAAGAAAAGAATAATCATTAATAATTTTGATTATAATCAATAAACATTAATGCTAATGGTAATTTATATTATAATTATATTGTGATCAAAATAAATTGCTGTTAATATGTATTTTTGATCTTAAAAAAGAACGTAATTTGACTGAAGTATTAGTTTTTCTAACGAAGGGAAGATATATAAATAGTAGGTTGCAATCATAAAAATCAAAACTGCAAGTCGTCTACATACTGAAACACCATATTTACTCGTCTTTACTAGAGCCGAAAATGTCACATACTCGTTTAAGTGAACATTGTAGGCATGAAATAGTGAGTCTTCGCGACGACGGTATGTCTGTTACCGATATTGCACGACGCCTAGGTGTTGCTGTAAGTATACATTTATTATTTTTAATTTAATTTGTATTTCTATTATGTGTTGTTGTGTTCCTTGTGTCTTGTGGTTTCCAAACGCTAGAGTCAGTCGTAAACCTAAAGTTTTAAACCCCGTACGGAGACGCGGATTTTTGTTACCCCCAATAACTATACCTACCTATATAAATTTTCGGTTTGAGTGTTGTGAGATCATAATGAGACTTGCGTGTATTTGATAGCCGACGTAGCTCAGTTTGTTAGATGCCGGCTGTGAAACCGAGGCCGCAGGTTCGATCCCTGCACCGAATCAAATATTTTTGTGAACCACAGGTATTAGTTCCTAGTCTGGGTGTTTGTGAGACCGAAAAGTCTGTAGTGTAGTGTAGGTATGTATGTGACTGTTGGGTGTATTGCTTATTTTCAATTTTATTTATTTTTGTCCAATATACCTACCACTGGTTACTTTTTTGTAATCCAGGCATTAAGTTGCAGTTTATTAATGACTATAGACTGCAGTCAATCATATTTTAATGATATATTTTTTCAGAGAAATACCGTATACCTGTGGACAAGACGGTGGGATTCTGTAGGTTTGATTGAAACATCTAAACGTACTGGTAGACCGAGGAAAACTAGAAGAGATCAAGATGTTGATATTGTTCGGCGTTTCCAAAGCAGCGGCTTCACTCGTGTATCGACGGTCGCAGCAGACATGGATCTATCGACACAAACAATTCGTCGGCGGCTGAAAGAACACGGCTTTCATAATCGAGTTCCAGCGAGAAAACTTATTTTAACACCACAGCACAAACTGGAACGCCTGCAATTTGCCGAAAGATTTCTGAATTTCGATTTCTCACAAGTCGTTTTCGCGGACGAAAAAACGTTCCAATCATCGGAAGATGGAAGATGCACTCTTTGGCGATTAGCTGGTGAGAGATATAACCCCAGAAATATCAGAGCTAATCGATCGAGCGGCCGTATTAGCGTTGGTTTTTGGGGCTGGATGAGTGCATCGGGCCCCGGTGAGCTGACAGAAATGACCGGCCGCTTGAATAGCGAAGGCTATATAGATCTGTTGGAGAACCTGCTACTTCCTACGGCCAGAATGCACGTATCGGAGCCAATACACCTCATCCACGACAACAGCCCCGTGCACAAAGCTAGAAGATGTCAAGCATGGTTCTGCAATAATGAAAATGCTGTTATAGAGATGCCGTTCCCGCCGAAGAGTCCAGACTTGAACCCTATAGAAAATCTATGGGGTCTCATTGTCCAAGCCTGGGAGCCCGACACGCCACGTACGAAGGAAGGCATTATAAGGCACGTGGAACGCATATGGGATACATTCAGAGGAGGAGATGTGTGTGCAAATATGGTAAATTCTATGCAATGCCGACTACAGGCCGTCATCGAAGCAAATGGAGGCCACACAAGATTTTAAATATTTCTACCCTTTTTAGATATATGTATTTTGAATTCATTTTTTCGATCAATAAATGTTATTATTATCTTTGTATTTACTCTTTTAAATTATTTCCTAAATCGTACACACAAGTACAAGTAGTACAGTGAGTAATTTATATTTTTTTATTTTATGTAAGTTTTTATTTTAATATTTACAACATCAACAGCACGGTATGAATAACATTAGGCACGTATTATAACAGACGAACAAGAACAACATTTAAACTTCGCGTAAATATATATTATTTCACAAAAACACAAAATAAGTCAATGCAGAGAAAAGCAAAAAATATAAATTGTATTACAAAGCAACAAAAGTAGATGAACACATCTACGGCAAACTTGCTTTTTACAAGTGTTCATTGAATTATGTAATATTGGCGTGTTTAGGAATTTTGTTGCTTTTGTTGCTCAGAAACTTTTGTAACCTTAAGGTGTTCACGAATTTTTGTGGCCGAACCTGGTCAACCACTTTTGTTGCTTCATGTGTACAAGACTTTTGGCGTTTTGAATATGCTCAACGACTTTTGTCGTTGACTGTACAATGCGCGGGCGCGCGGTTTGTTTGTGCGTGTGTGTGCGGTGCAGTACGTAATATGGTGTAGTAAGTCAAGGCTACGAGAGAAGCTCAGTGTTACGTCACGCGCGCCGCACCACACTCCCACACCCTTTCTCCATGGAGTCTCTTAGTCGCGACTCGCGATCCATACGCATCTATATTGTTTGCTGAACTTTCTGTGACCTAATTTAATTCAAGTAGTATGACACCCCCTATTCTGTCGCTCTCAACAGTAGCGCAGTAGCAGCAGAAACCGATAAATAGACCTTGTTGGGGGTTTATTAGTTACACCTAATTATTTAATGATGGACCTTAACAATAGACTTAGCAAAACAAAACAAAAGTAAGGAGTTACCCAAAATAATTGACAAAAAAAAGCAAGTGATAAAATATACTCAAAATAGAAACAACATGACGGTAGACAAGTTATTAATATCCAGTGCAAAATCTAAATTTAGCAGGTCGTGTTAGCAAATTACATCGAGGTTCAATTCATTATCGAATTATATACAAGTTCGTATTCTTGCGGCGCAGGTGAGGCGGCGCGCGGCGCGCGGGGCGAGGTTGGCGGAAATTGCATTTGGGATAATTGTTCAATAGATTTGAACGATAATGTCGGCGAGGGACGTGATGATCTAATGAATAATATGTTATTCTTCCGTGTGAACCGTTGCACTAGTTAGTAAGGTCTTTTAGGACACGTTTCAGGTTCATAGCAAAGGCAAAAAATAACATGATGCATAAACGGTATTATTTTGTATTACGTATCTGTCTTGACTTTCAATTTCATTGAAGACATAGGAACGAAATATATGTCTCAGTCATTGAGATAATATACTAGAGGGGACACTGCTAACAGAATGTTTGTAACAAAATAAAGGGTACATTATATTTCTGTCTTTGTCACGCCTACAAAGTAACATATCTTCCCTCTCGCTTCAATGTGTACCCGTGTGCACGCATCATATGCAGAGATTTTGTTCCCGATGT
Source organism: Hyles vespertilio (assembly GCA_009982885.2). Lineage (NCBI taxonomy): Eukaryota > Metazoa > Arthropoda > Insecta > Lepidoptera > Sphingidae > Hyles > Hyles vespertilio. The sequence continues at coordinate 925,707 of CM042817.1, forward strand.
CCGCTCTAGTATAATACCTCAATGGTCTCAGTATTTCTTTACTTGTATTCGAATAAAAAGTATAGCCCATGTTTGAAGAACTGGCTTATCATCACTTAGGAGGTTTTGGTGCTATAGCTATGGTTGTGGTTCGCAAATCTAGAATGATGAGCAAATACGGGTCGTATCTCAGGAAAATTCTATATAGTACAACAGAAAAGGAAGAAACGTGTATTAATGATAAGAACATAGGCCAGTAAGGTATAATTAGAGCCGTTCATGAATAATTACCTCAGAAATTAATCCTATTAACAGCAATTTGACAAAACTCCCACTAAAACCAAGAAATTGTTGAATAGTGGCGGCGTTAATGTAATCTGCACGGCAATTGCCCGCTTTGCCGTGGCACCTGCTGTTCCGAGGCTGGACCGTGCTCCGATACCGCGCGTTTGTTACGCTGCTTAGTGCTTCACTATATTGAATATCGATCTATTGTTTGCCTATCGTTTAACTGTTACTATTTAGTTCAAACAATAACCTGAAAATCTCATAGTTTGTCTTTTGTCATTTACGAGGTCGTTTTCTTCTTATGTTTAGCCTGTAACCATACTAACATGAAGTAAACGAAACATAACTTTAAGATTAGGATGAGCATGTGGTGAAGCAGATTAACATGGTTTAAAATTTTACGAATGCGCATTTGCCTCACCACAATCCTTTCGGAAAATGCCATTAGCCCACGACCTTAATGGGCTTATGTTACTCTTTAATCGGAAGAAAATTAATAAGAAAATTAATACAAGACTCGTCAGGCTTAACCCTTTAGGCCTAGTACCTATAAATTAATAGATTTTACACAATTTTGAAGTTATCGCCAAATAATTTTCTAAGTAAATTATGTGATAAGAAATATGATTATCGAGTACAAAGTAGTACATTGAAAAAAATGCAAAAAGATGTATTTGCAAGTTGTTGTTTAAGTTGACTAAACAATCTCGTCATCTGATCACTTCAAGACCGTGAAGCGTATTTTCCTGTACAAGTACGTCTTGGACTTGAGTGGTGCTTTTTGCAAGTGACCTTTACTATTTACATTGCCATATTGTTTCCATAATGGTCTTAAAACTTGAAATTAGCCTAATGTCCGTCCAAATGATGTAGCGGAATACATAAAGTTGTCTCATGTTTATCTTTACTTATTGTATTTATCTCGATGTTTTATTGCCTAGTATAATTCCTTCTCGCGCCCGTCATGATCTCGCACATGCATACGTGTTAATCTAAAGGCTCTATGTTATTTTTCTCATGTACTATTTTTAGAAGGATTAATCTGTTTTACAGTCGTCTGTATGCCTAACATAATTTCCTTCCGGGAAATTTCCATCCCGACCCCGTCAAATTAATTCATATTAATTACTATTTAATATGTGCAATCTATATGATGAAGATCAATGAAGCGTGAAGCAATAAACATAATCAGTAAACTCATTATAGTCAATGAGACTCAACTTACCTCATCTTATTCTACAATATTAACGTATGTATTATTTGATGTTTTCACTAGGTACGGCCCCTGGTGGCGTCCGTGCTGGACGGATTTAATGGGTGCGTGTTCGCGTACGGGCAGACCGGCACGGGCAAGACGCACACCATGGAGGGCACGGCCGACCACGAGGGTATCATCCCGCGCGCCTTCCGCCACATCTGGGCGCACATCGAGAACGGCGCCTCGCCCGACATCACGCACCTCGTGTCCTGCTCCTACGTCGAGCTGTACCTCGAGGACGTACGGGATCTGCTCTCCAAGGACTGTAAGAAACTCACTATTAGAGGACAGGTCAGTTGCTTCATATTGAAAAGGAACTAGAAAAACTAGTTAATTGATACACGCAGCAATCACATACAATTAATAATAATAAAGAAATTATTTTACACAGAAATAACCCGTAATACTCAGAACAATCACAACTCTGGCTCTAATACACCACCTCCCAATGAACTACATACATTTTGGTCAAATATATGGAATGTAGCTGTAGAAATACATAATAAAAGCGCTGAATGGATATCCACCCATACGCCGAACATAGCATCCGATATGATATTCGACAAAATACCGATAGAAATCTTTATGGAAGTTCTTAAGAGAGCACATAATTGGAAAGCGCCCGGTAGTGACAAAATGCAAAATTATTGGTATAAAAAATTCACGAAGATTCATCCTATTTTATACAAACACATAAATAATTTTATTCATTCACCCGAAACTATTCCACACTACATCACGCACGGCATAACATACATGATCCCTAAAGACTCTGATTCCCAAAATCCTGCTAAGTATAGACCTATTACATGTTTACAAACTTTTTACAAACTTATGACAGGCTGCATAACAGAAATAATCTATAGTCACATCATAAACAATAATTTACTATCAGAAGAGCAAAAAGGATGCAGAAAATTAAGCAGAGGCTGTAAAGAACAGCTAATAATCGACTCAGTAGTTATGAAACAGGCTATAGCAACAAAAACAGACATATCTACGATGTATATCGATTATAGAAAAGCTTTTGACTCAGTCCCTCACAGCTGGCTCCTGCATATAATGCAACTCTACAAAATACACCCTACAGTTATCAGTTGTTTAAAGCATACTATGCTTCAGTGGAAAACTCAATTAAAGTTAAATAACACCATTCACCCAGAGTTCATATCAATCCGTAGAGGTATCTTTCAAGGCGACTCACTTAGCCCTCTCTGGTTTTGTCTGGCCTTAAATCCTCTCTCAGTAATGCTTAACCAATCACAATATGGCTTTCCCATTACATCGTGCAATAGACAGGTGATGCTCTCACACCTGATGTACATGGACGACATAAAACTCTATAGTAACTCTATAACCTCGCTACATAAACTCGCTGATATAACACAAATATTTTCACAGGATATACAAATGGTATTTGGAATTGATAAATGTAAGACCTTCACTATTACATCCGGAAAAATCACTCCCAATAGTTACACTTTATGCACTGGAGAAATTATGGAAGGCCTAGAACGAAACAGCTCATATAAATACTTGGGATTCGAGCAGTCCAAACATATTCACTATAAAACTACTAAATTAAAACTTAAAGAGACCTTTAAACACAGAATTAATAGCATACTTAGATCCCAACTTAATTCCCGTAACCTAACTAAAGCCATTAACTCCTTTGCCGTCCCTGTACTCACATATTCATTTGGTGTTTTACCTTGGTCTCAAAGCAACCTAAAAAATGTACAAAGGATTATTAATCGAAAGAATTAAAAACCGAAAGCATCACCCGCGCTCATGTATTGAAAGGTTAACTTTGCCAAGGCGCGAAGGAGGCCGGGGGCTAATAGACATAGCAAATCTTCACAGCAGACAAATTACTTCATTGCGTACATACTTTCATGAAAAATCCAAGAATTCTCTATTACATAAAGTCGTGAGTAATGCAGATAACAAATTTACCCCATTAAATTTAAATAACCATATAGTACAAAATAATGAAAAGGTTTTAGAAAACAAGGAAAAAATCGCAACTTGGTCCCTAAAGTCACTCCATGGAAGACATCGCCAAGATTTGTGCCGGCCTAATGTCGACTACGAGGCGTCGAACGCATGGCTCACTCACGGCGATCTCTTCCCAGAGACAGAAGGTTTCATGTTGGCGATACAGGACCAAGTCATTGAAACCAGAAATTATATGAAATATATTGTAAAATCACCGATACCTTCAGACTTATGCAGACGCTGTAATAGCTCATCCGAAACTATCCAACACATTACAGGCGCATGTAAAACAATAGTACAGACCGACTATAAATACAGACACGACCAGGTAGCTAAAATAATACATCAAAAACTTGCACTGAAATATAAATTAATAGAACCAACCACACCCATTACACCGTATTATAAATATATACCACTGACTATTTTAGAAAACCAAACACACAAATTGTACTATGATAGAGCTATATTGACCGACAGGACAGTACACTACAACAGACCTGATATCACAATAATAGACAAGTCGCAGAAAATAGCCCATTTGATAGATATTGCAGTCCCAAATACCCATAACCTCCAAGCAACTCTTACTGAAAAACTGACCAAATATACTGAATTGTTCCATGAAATAGCCCGAATGTGGAAAATTAATAAAGTTAAAATAGTACCCATCATCCTATCTACCACAGGAGTAATACCAAAACAGCTACACGAGTCGATTAAAACACCTAGATCTTCCTTCTGCCTTGTACATTCAACTTCAGAAAGCAGTAATTTTAAACACATGTCGGATTACACGAAAATTTCTAAACACAGACCCTCACACCTCAACACACATTTACACACATGCACTCAGGAATGAAGAAAACAGTACTGCCGATCGTGAATCAGATATCCCAACTATTAATGGTACTCACTTGGCCTAGGCCCGTGAGATCCATTTAAACCGGTTTGCAAAAACCGAGCAGATAAAAAATATCTATACCAAATAATAATAATAATAAACGTTTATTTGGTTTAGAGAAAATAACACAAGCTAAAATAAAAAGTCAAATCATAACAAAAAAAAAATAACATAAAATAACAACTAATACAATATATGCTCCCTAAACCAAAAAGGTTCCAGCTCAGCTTATTGCCGCAGCCTGAGCTACGGCGCTGGTTTTCAGCTGGACCTAAATATATACGAAACAAGAAAAAAAAAACATAAAAACTTAAACTTTTGCTTAAAAACATATTGTCCACATTTTTGAAAAACAATTGCAACAATTCTATTCATTTGATGGAAAGTCGCCCTGACTCTACATTAGGAGGTATAGGGTTTTTTTTACAAAAAATAGTTTTTCAAAAGGGGCAAATTGGAAGTACATGAGAATAGGAAATTTAGTATTTTAAGATATCACTTCAAAGTAATAAAAACATCCTATGAAAGTGGTGGATCCGTAAAAGTTACATTTCGTGAAATTCGTCATATTTGTGTGGATATGTAAGATTTTTGTTGACATGTCTGTGATGTTTCAATAGACTTTTTGGTGTCACAACACCCAAATCCGAATGTAAAACTTGTAGATCACCGTGAATCTTGGTCACTACGGCTTCTGGCTTCACAGCTAGCATCTTTATCGACTGCGCTATTGCTGCGTTAATGCTGTCAATGCTAGGTTGTTTATACTCTACTAGCGGTCCGGCCCGGCTTCACCCGGATGCAGATACATTAAAAATCCAGTAAATTAAAGAAATAGGAGCTATTTTCCGTGATCACTATTTTAAATATTAAACTCAACGTTACTGCTGTAGTTTTAACTTCCATCCCATTCTTTTGGGTGTGAAAGAATATCAAACATATTTCAATTCCTTGCACATCCCATGGGAACACTATATTTTGTTGGACTAATAAGTAGCCTTTTTGTTAATCCAAGTTGTCAGCTACTTCCATAGTAAATTTCATTACAATTAGTCCAGCCGTTTGAACGTAAAGAGGTAACAAACACACAAACTTTCGCCTTTACAATAGTAGGATTTATAACTCACTACCTATTTCTATAACCTCCCTGCGTGTTTATTTGTTTCTGCGAAAAGTCATATTGTTCATAGACAAGATAAGATGCAGATTGTAATGTTCATTTTATGTAGCAACATATCTGATAATGGATATTGTCTCTACGTCACGAATATTGTGTATTTCAGGAACCAGTTCGGTATTCTTAAACGTTTCCGCTTTGATTGATCAAATCACTGCTTCGCTTATCTTCGAGTGTGTTCTCTTAGTAATCTGTATAAACTTCACTTGAGTATAAAATACATTTATTATGCATTAGTTTGATAACGGCGCCGTTCAAATATTCCATTACACTCACTTGTGCAATACGCATATCTTTCCATACATCGCTCAAGTCAATAACTACTCAGTGCTTTCTCAGACCAATTGTTATTTTCAAGCAAATTAAATATGTATACGTTCACATACAGGGCTGGCAGGAGAGCTAAAAGCGTCAACGATAATTACAACCACACTCTCATAATAGTTAAAACATGTTCTTATAAATTTAGTAGGCGACTAGAATCACCATATAAGAATTAGTTTCGTTTAAGTTTGCGGTCAATCGAATTTCCCCACGTCACGTGGGTCATGGTGACCTTCAGTGCCAGGTGTGGTCGCTGTTCAGACTCGCACGAGAGTGGCGCAGATGTTCAGCGCGAGGCTTCCTCTGTTTGTCGCCGGCTCGATGTTTGCTCAGCCGACGCGACCTCGCCGTGTGTGCACCGCACGGTGACAATCGATTCGCAATTACCTGATAATTAATACTTGTTTTCCTTCATACTTATTGTTAGTACTCAAGTACGTGTACTTGTGGAAGTGGGTACTGTGTATTAGGTCACTTCGTTCTTCAAACACTTGTTTATTGGATAGGTTTACGAGAACATTCTGCTCCTGAAACGTGCTCGATTAACATAAAGTGTAAACAAGATAATATGTTGTTACTTACATTCGAAATGTTTATTTAGAATGCTAGTATTCAAAAAAGTATGCACAAACAGCACAAACGAAAAGATACAAAACAATGTAAAATAAATCAAATCTATATTCTCTAACTACATTGTGCAAGTAATAGCTAATATAATTCCTACTTCATCCGAACCTAAAATACTGCGAAGTAAATGCTTTATTTTGGTACAATGTTACTTTAACAAAGCCGTTCGAATAGTTTTTTTCTCGATAACCGCGCACGTCGGCGATCGAAAGGAGCTTATTGTCTGTATCCAATACATACTGTAGATGTATTGTGTATATTGTAGGAGCTTCTCTTCTATCCCTCAGTCGTAAAACGAAATGTTTCAATCAACTCGCTGGCTCTATCGCCAATACGATATATCTTTCGTTTCTATCCGTATCTCCTTCAAGGAATAGGTTTATATTATTGCTGATTTGCACGCAGATTCTTGTAGAACGCGATACATTATCGGTACTACAGGTTGATTTGGCTCCGTATCAGTTTTAATTTCAATGGTATAAGATACGCGTGTACTGTGTGACACGCCGATAAACATTCAATATCAGCTGTTTGATTGTAACTCGTATTAAGATATTTTATTTGTAAACCACAAATTGTGTTGTTAATTGATCTTGTAGACCTGTTAATTGAGATTTATCATCACGGTTGCGTCAGAAAAAATAGTCAGATGTAGTCAAAGTTACGCATCGCCAATGAGCTTTTAGTCTAATGATTAAATGCTTATTTCTTGCTAATCACTCTTTTTATAATTTCGTTTGCCTCGTGTCTCCAGACTCTAGAATCGAACAATACTACAGCAGATAATGTTTTTGATTAATATCATACGTTATTGCATAGTAATTGGTACTATGCATCTGAATCTTATTAAAGTTTGGTAAGAGATATTAGAGAGTTCTGTTCATTGTTATCAACAACTAATGAGAGTGGCGTCGCTGCCGGCTGGCGCGGTGCCAACGCCATCGGGTTTTTATCGTGTTTAGAATGCTGGATTACGTAAAACAGCTTTGGCATTGTGATCTTATTATACCTATTTATATCTTTAATCTAATCTTTAATTGTAATCGTTTCATTGTCCTTGCTTAACGTGAATTGAACATAAGGCCGAAAATAAAATGTTGATTCTGTTAGAAAAGTGGACTGAATTGTATAATATTGACTAATAATATTGGCGTATTTAAAAAAAAATTACCTAGAGGAATAATTTTTGGGCTCGAATAATTTCGCCGAAATAGATCCCGCAAGTTCAGGGCTCATCATTAATTTATAAGTCATTGCCCCGACTCCAACCCCGGAGGGAAATTTCTGCCTAATTGAGGATGACAGTTTGTTACCGAACTAGTAAATATTTAATTGAAACCGCCATTGCTCCATGAATCAAATCCCAAAAACAATGACACATCTTAGAGCTCGTTAAGTATCGTTTTATTTTATTAAAGCGAAATTAAATAAACAGAAAAACATAATTCCCATTAGTGATCAACCATAAATGTTTTGAGCGAAAATAAATATAAAACACGAAGTCCTATTACGACTGACATTGACATGCATAATGGTCCACAACAAAACATAAAATAAGTTGAAAAAGTTATGACAATACCTCCGTATGATCTCACTCGTCCATATCTCTTTATACGTGCTAGAACAAGATGACAAACTGTAATGTCACATCGGAACAATTTAGTTATTGAGCGCATTAGTCGGGAGTTGAATCCTTGACCGCTGGACGTAGACTATGCTAGGGCACTCGGTCAAGGACCTGTGATTACAAAAGCTCTCATTAACATGCTTATGAACGTTGTTTTTTATTAATTGGAAATGTTTTTGTTACTACCATAGTCTTTGTAGAGCAGCAACTAGCAAGTGACAATTTGATTTGTGGATAGAAATCCTGCTGTTTCGATTCCTGTTTGTGCTAAATACCTTTTAATAATTACATAAAAGTATGAAGAATTACAAAATGTAATTTAAAACGAGTCAGGATGTTGAGTTACTCCGCGTTCATTTAGTCGGTATTCAAGTGGGCATTTACAAGTATAACAGCTATACTACACTTAACGAAGCTACATGGAACATAATATGAGCCAGAACCAGGTCACATTCATTAGCCAAAAAAATAGGTACAGAACGGAACGGTCTAGTCTAGAATGTGTGGAGTGTAGATAACGTTTTTAACTAATGAAATTAGACGCGGCGCGACGGCTTGCCAAAAATGCGTCACTTTCGGGTGGAACGCACCTTTTTACATTACCCCGAGGACATTCTATGTGTACTTGTATCGACGTAGCACCTCGGCAGTTAGTGCCAAATACCAGCTCATTTCTATGAGTCGACATTACTTTTTATAATATGGTGATTATTTTTGTGGGAATAATATAGGCTTGTTTTACCAAGATAAAATGTAAAAATCCTGTGTCAGATTTAAAACAACACGAGCGAAACTGTTTCAAAATGTTTTGTTGCACAACTTGGGAAAGGTAAAAAAAAATGATTTAAAAATATCATTCACTAGAGATTCATCATTCATTCAGAGAGTCATTGTTACGCATTATTCACGATGTTTAGTAAATGTGTAACACACATAGCAATCAGTTTAGAATGATATATATTTTTAACATTTTTTCTACTCTTCCGGGCTACTAGCAAATAAAAAATATTTGTAATTTTAAGTATCAAAAATTTCCTACAAACCGCTTTGCTGCATCACTGTTGGTGACTGGTGCTACATTAGTAATAAAACTGAATGATTGCAAAAAAAGAAACCCCACAACTTCAATATCTATTGAGTTGAGTGACGTTCTGGTGTAGATTTTTCTGTTTTCGGGGCAGTGTCGATTTACAGAATAGAAGACAAAGGTGGTTGACCTTATACAAGTGTCATAATGTTTTTTTTCGTGGATGCCAGATGTGAATCTACTTATCTATTCACCATTTGCCTGATAGAATATACAACACATGATAAGTGCATTGTGGAAATTATAACGGTTTGCACCAAACGAAGTGAGTTCTGGTTAATCCCTATTAGAAAGCGCGTATACGAATTATGTAATATAATTTGAAGATAGATTTTTTTATTAAAGTTTTTTTCACTATTAGGTACTTAGAAGACTTGAATATTTACACCTCTGTTCTAGTAATAGGGGTAAATGTCGGAGTACTAATCTTCAGCTGTACTCTGTACTGTACTTCGATGTATCATGTAGGGTCCTCTAGCAGTGACCTATTAATACCGATATGACGTCCCACTTATCAATGTTCAATTGAACAACGATCTACTGATTGTCGCATCAATTGCGATTTGCGTTCCGGACGTCCTACAATGTTTTCATTTCTGCATTAGGAACTTAGTTCCAATGAGTAGTTTTTCAACTGCCGGTATTAAAATTTCTATTAATGAAAATGATTGAAAATTAACCATTTGACATGATAAGTAGTAATCACCGATTTATAAGATCCGACAATACAGTGGCATTGCAGTATGTTTTGTAGTCTTCGTTTTGGTTTTCATTGGTCATAGATGTCTTCATCTCTTTAAGTTGAATTATTTGCAACGTGTATTACTCTAGTGCCAAAACACGTGTTTGGTAAGGGCCCTGTGAGTTCGCGTGTGGCAGCGGCACATGCGAACAGAATGATCTACGCGGGTGGCGAACACTTAACGCCGATCACAATCATAGCGAACACGTGCTCAATTACCTATATTATGATCTATTAATTGCATGGCTAACCCCTGATTGTGTAGGAGACTGAGTCCCAGCTGTAGTTATATTAGCTTATTCAGAAACTTATTCCCAAAGGTTGTAAAGTATGAGATTTTACTTTCGATCCGTACATACTTTTTATAGGTGTTATCGATATGTAAAATTAAATCTTGAAATTCGTAACTTCAGAGATGACTAGAATAGCAGCACGTACACGTATTATTTTTGTAAAAAATTGGGCAAATGTTTTCATAATACTAAACTAATTTTCTATCAAGGGGCTCCGTTGAATAATTACTACAGTTGCTTAATTAACGACTAGTAGAATACAATGAAAATGGTTTATGGATCGTGTAGGCAATTAAATAGCTTTTATGAGAAGTCAATACATGGTACTTATTCTATATTTAAAAACAGTTTATTCAATTGTCATATAAATTAAATTTATTTAGTTTTAGTTTTTGATAGTCGTCTTAATTATTATTTCAATTGTTCATTTGTCCCTTAGAACCCGCTCACACACACACATTTCTAGTATTGTAGTAGTACAGTAAATAATGTTTATTAAACAGGAATTAAACGGTTTCTACATCCCCGAGATGACGTCCGTGGTGTGCAAGTCTGCGGCGGAGATGGTGCGCGTGATGCGCGCGGGCAACAAGAACCGCGCGGCCGGCCGCACCGACATGAACGAGCACTCGTCGCGCTCGCACGCCGTGTTCCTCGTCACCGTGGAGACCGCGCACCGCACCACCAACCGCATACGGTAAGTACTTGCAGTTCTACATGCTGAATACTGAATACGCACGTCCAACGTCCATCCATAGCCCGCAGGGTCGTCCTTCTATACAGATTGCGCAGTGTCGGACGTACGTTCACAATGCGCAGGGTTGAAAGTCTATACAGATTCAGCAGTGTCAGACGTCGATCCGCAATGGGCAGGATCGAATATCTATCAGATTAAGCAATAACGGACGACCACACTCCAGACTTCACATACAATATGTATCGTCAAACGTTTGTTCAACACGGTGTTGAATGTCTAAGCACTAGGTAAACTCTTATTTTAAAGTACGGACAATTTTATAACGAAAATAATATACATTAGCATTGATAGAGAAAAAGTTCTAATCTTAAGCAGCGATTTCAAATTCTCGGTACACAAGTTAAAACTTTTGGACATGCTATAGCGAGATGTATGATAATAGTTAAACTTTTAATACGGATATGTACCTATTGCCCAAACATATAACGGATATTAATTCAACCGAAAAATAAAAAAATAATAGTAGGTACTTACAACGTTAAATGAGAAATAAAAAACCCAAGTTGATTAATTACACAGCCCAGTATTTATCCTAAGATTAAAATGAAACCTCAGTAAGTCGCGTGCAAACATAATAATTCAAAGTTGACGTGAATCCGTGTTAGTAATCAGCAAAAATGAAACAAGTCTAGAAGACGTGGCTAATTAAGTTTCCACGAAGCTTTGTGTGTAGTATGAATAAGAGCGGTGTGGCCACTCCACGTGAAGTGGCGCTTCAAATATTTCATATTTCCCTTTAGTAAATACTAGGGGTGTATTAAAAGGTAATTTTAATTCTTCAGTCTTTTAAAATTAAAGTAATTTCCATTTATTTTTGACATGACCAAAATGCGCTTACGTATTCTTACCTAACGCTCGTCGTAGCACATCCGAGGATAACACATCAACATCCTAATTAAGGGTACTCAGCTATAATCAATACGTCAATCCTCTCGCCATGGTTAAATAAGTTACGGAGCCATTATCATCATATGGTTTTCGTACCCGTGACCCTCGGTTATTTAGAATACGTTATAAATAATATATACCACTAAATTTGATAAAAGACAAAAAGATAATTTGGTTCTTAAATATTTCCGGTAAATCATATCCACATATATCACAAGATAAAGAATAATAATCTTCGACGTCGCATTTACAATACCAGTATTATAAGTAAGCTTATGGTAAGTTAATTAATCAATAAAAACAATCGTCGGTTGACATCATGCTCGTTGAGTCGCGGTGTTTAGTTTTTACGCACGCGCGAGTCGCCTCGGAACCAGTTCTACAACACAACACAACAATATGCAACACGACACAAACACAATGTTGTACCATCATCTATACACTACAACATATGATGCGCTTCTATTTTTAAACCTTATTGTATAAAGCGAGTTTTTAATTTGAATTGTGTGTAAAGTTGTGATATAAAGCTACTATTGTGCTTGAAAAAGTCTACCAAAACGTATTTTGTCTGCTTGATGGACTCAGGCATAAATATATTGTAATTTATAAACCAAGACCATTTTGTACCTTGCATATAAATTATATTGATGGGATTTAACGTAATTATTGTTAGGTAACATACATAATGTGAGAAAAAAACAGTTTATATACAGGGTATATCAAGACTGCTACCGAAAACGAAGCCGGGTGGTAGTTTAAGCGACTTCAGACACAATGCAACAGAAAAAGTTGCAAAAAAAAAGCTTCAATTTTTTTTTTGTTATTTTTATCCCTTGACCGTATTTGGGTGGTAAATACATTTTTTCCTAAAATAATAGTGTATACCCTTTTATTCATAAATAATCTAAGGTATAAAAGTGTTTAAATTATTACTATGGATTTACCATCCAAAAATAACTATGTTTAAAAAATCATAAAAAATAACTGTCGCGTTTCTTTGCGAAATTTTTAGTTGCATTGTGTTTGTAGTCACTAAAACTACCACCCGGCTTCGTTTTCGGTAGCAGTCTTGAGATACCCGGTATTCCTCAGATACCTATTATGAGGATACCGGATGTCCGATACATAAAATTTGAATTTTGAATTGCTCAATTGCAATAATATCCTTCAGTCCATCAATTAATATGCGACATCTTATCAGATCATTTTTATCGTTGTTTCTGTATATTTTTATTAATTATGCAATCTGTAGTCTCCTTCAGTTTGAGACAAAAACAATTTGTTTTTACTAAAACACATTAAGTAAATGTCATGTGTAATATCGTTTACAAAAATATATGTATTAGAAGAATACTAATGCAATACAATACTACACTAATAATTACCAATAAATTTATCTTATTAACCATTCATCAACCATTTAAAGTAATTTAAAACACGTGATTTCAAATTAATTACATGGATAACAAATAGCTTCTTTAATTGGACGAATTGGCGTATTAATGGCGGCGGGAAACTCGTATCCGCATGGATTTTCACCATCGTACATAAACAATACAACTCAAAATTATTGTTTTCTGGGATCACTAAGGACCGCTAGTTCTCTCGCATGTCGATATTCTATTCGGATAGCATTGCATATAATTATCATCATCGGCATTGTTTTTCTATTTTTTCTATTTTTGTGTGAAAATCCTAATGCGGTTCAGAGAATACATCTATTTACCAAGTTTCAACCGTATAATGCTTGTTGTGTTTCGGAAAAAAGCGTCTGTGACATACGGACAGACAGACAGACATGACGAATCCATAAGGGTTCCAGTTTTTGCCATTTGGCTACGGAATAGGAGAGCGACCATTTTACTATGAAACTTAAACTGAAGTGACTTATTGCCCACGTATAAAACCGATTAGATTTAGCTAGTGATAAGCTTGGCACTAAATGCAAGGTGAGGGTCATGTCTGGGTGTATTCCGGCGAGTGACGTGATCCCGGCGCCCTTGTGTGCCGCGGCGCCGCACCACTACTGGCCGGCCGTCTGCTATCGATCTACACCTACATAAAGCCTTTATAATAGCCAACGGCGATTTGCATCTATGACCAAATAGTCAGTATTTTTTCAGGGATGATTAGGGCTCACACGGTGGTTTTAACTGGTGGTAGGTCTCTTATATGGATTATTTCTCCCGCCAAACAGCAGTTTAAATACACTGTTGTATTTCGGAATTGGAAATAGTAGTATTTGGAATTGAAAAGTAGCTAGAGTAACTACTGGACATATTGAGACTTTACATCTTATGTCTCAGGATGGCGAGCGCAGTGGAATGCCAAGCATTGCTTTGTAACATAATTCATGCTACTGTTCATGAACGATCATATCGCTTACCATCAGACGAACGGCATACTCGTCTCGCCATTCATTGCAATAAAAAAACACCAAAACTCGAAATCATTTGACTCTAGTCGATTATTTTCGTAGCATTACCGTCACCTCTAATAGACATTTAAAATTCACAATGATTAAAAAAATATCTGATGTTTCTCTCAACTGTGACTCTTTAGCAATGACCTTGTCATACTAAATATACTGTCTCTATACGTATCGTAGAAAACCGTGGTTCGATGTTTTTAAAATAAAATAATTTGTTGAGGTCGCTCGGTCGATCCATGTTGCTTTTAAATTTGAATAAGTAGAGATGACACGAGTTTTTTTTTTGTTTTTATTGCAATGAATGACGAGACAAGCAAGCCGTTCGTCTGATGGCAAGTGATACGACCGCTCATAAACAGTAGCAACATTCCACTGCACTCGCCATCCTGAGACATAAGATGTTAAGTCTCAATATGTCCAGTAGTTACTCTGGCTACAATGCCTTCAATCCGAAACACAACAGTGCATTTACGCAGTGTTGTTTCACGGGAGAAATAGACATTGCGGTGGTACCTACCCAGAAGGCCTCTCACATATGAGAGACCTACCACCAGTACCAGTACCAGTAGTAGAGTTGTTTGAGGAAACGTCTGTTAGCTTTCGTATTGTGATTATAGACAGAGATCTCTATACACAAGCTAATTATGACATGTAATTAACGCACATGCAGTGAGTTAGCGCCGGGCGGGTGTTGTATCGATACAAACAGACACTAAATCTTGTTACTCACGCCTCGGACCGTTGCCCTCTTTGTACAGATGAGATTCAGCAGCGTTCGTCATGTTTCACAGAAAAACTTTAACGCCGGCTCCATATGTTGGCCCTGAGTGCCTATGTTAATCATCCAACATACGCTTTTCATACTGCCGCGACAAAGTGACGGCACTACATCCAATAGTAAACGCGGTGCAGTCTACGTGGAATATCTGTCAATGAGAATTAGTAACCTCTCGTCAATTACTACAATTATTTCAAATCCCTATGACTGATTTTTTACAATTACGTGCAGTGTTGCCTGTTTGGCGATTATTCGTATTCAAACACAAACGAAATAACAGTACTTAGTCGCCAACCACTTTACAGTATGCAATTATGATTTAGAAAATGGCTCGCGTCAATGTTGTACCTAGGTATTGGGCAATTGTCGTTAGAGCGAACCTTACGGCCAACGTGTAGAACCGAGCGACGTAAAAGAATGCTTGTATCCCGTGAACACAGCCGAGAGATGTGGATAACTTGAAGCCAAAGCTTTGTTTATTGCGGCGTGAGTACGGGTTAACGATACAATACTTTCGGATGGAAGGGATTTCTACATTCAATAAATGTCTTATTTGGAAATCTAGTTAAAGCAGCGACCAAAAAACAACTGCCTGAAATTGGAAAGGTGGCATAACAATGAATATAAAAAGGTTAAATATGATTAGAAATTAAAGGCGATGCTTGTGAGCACGATAAAAAGATATAATTTAAATTGTTTTAAGAAATAAAACAATTCCAACAGGCCATTGTGGAGATCATTGGGGGAGGCCTATGTTCAGCAGTGGACTTCCTGTGGCTGATATGATGATGATGATGAAGAAATAAAACATAAATATATTGATATTCAAGGGATAGGAAGGAACTGCCTCTTAATTTTCTGCATTTACACATTGTTCTACATTTTATATATGAACTAGCGGCCCGACCCAGCTTCGCCTGGGTGCATATATTTTTTGATTCCACTCCACACCAAATACATGTTGTTTTTAGTATAAACTCTTGTATGCCTAAACTTGACGTAGCTATCCTACTGTCCGGCTCAATCCCGTCTCATCTGCCTGTTCAGTCTCTTTCCAATCCGTCCCGTCCCTTCTCTTTATTATCCATCCCGTTTTATAACGTGCATTTACATTTCGTCCTAACAAATCTGTCATCTATCCCAGCCCTCTCCCGTACCTTCGATTCTATTTTACTTTATGTCCCTTCTCTCCATAAACATCCATATACATCTTATATATAAAATAGGAATTATTAATAGGTAATATGAGAGTTACACTGAGATAGCAAAATAATAATTGTCAACGTTACTACTACACTTGATGCATAAACAATAATGATGGCCGACAACTGTGTAGGGAGTGAGAGAAGTCTTATTGTGTGAGAGGAACAGGAGACTGGCTTCGTTCTCATCCCTACTCCGTGCTGTTTACTGTTTTCAGAAGTGACACCTGCAGACATCTGGCGGGGATAACTAATTAAATGACGATTGATCAGTTTTCGACCGGAGAGGAAAAATGATTACATTACTAAAATGGCTATTAAAAATAAGGGTTGATCGTAGAAGGGTGAAAATTGAGGATTGTATGTATTTTTGTATGTTGTATCATAAAAAAATAGAAATTAAAAATGTTGTCTAAAAATAAAAAAAATTTTTGGGGTGGACTACCCCTAACATTTAGGGGGATGAAAAATAAATGTTGGCCGATTCTCATAGATACCGGATAAGCACAAAAAATTTCATCAAAATCGGTCAAGCCGTTTCGGAGGAGTATGGCAACGTAAACTGTGACACGAGAATTTTATACCGGGTATCTCAAGACTGCTACCGAAAACGAAGCCGGGTGGTAGTTTTAGTGGCTACAAACACAATGCAATTAAAAATTTCGCATAGAAACGCGACAATTATTTTTTATGATTTTTTAAATATCGTCATTTTTGGGTGGTAAATCCTTAGTTTTTGCTAAAATAATAATTTAAACTCTTTGATACCTTAGAGTATTTATAAATAAAAGGGTATACACTATTATTTTAGGAAAAAACGTATTTACCACCCAAATATGGCCATAGAAAAAAAATAACAAAAAAAAATTGTCGCTTTTTATTGCCTCTTTTTCTGTTGCATTGTGTCTGAAGTCGCTTAAACTACCACCCGGCTTCGTTTTCGGTAGCAGTCTTGATATACCCTGTATATTAGATTATTCCATAAATCGGATTACAGAAACGCGGTATGATTGCGTTAGTTTCATATCAACTTCCCCTCAACTCAGTTACTCGGAAACTAGGTGAATCAACTCAATTCGTGGATATAAACGATGCCAGAATGACATTCCCGGTTGGGGATATCGAATTAATTCTGTAACGAGTCGGTTGCCAACTATAAACTGTAAGGAGGGAGTCCTCGTGGAACTCCGTGACAGTTCCCTGTTGTGAATCCATTTCAATATTTGATTAACTTCCTTGCGAGTATAAGACGTTGATATTCTAAGGGACTTGCCAGTTCGGTGTCCGATATGTTTTAAATGTACGCAGCTGTGGATTTTAAAGCAGTTACGAGTAGCAGAATTGTCTGTTTATGTTTTGAACCAATTATCCATTCATGTGTTTAAATGTATACTGGTTTGTATTAGACTATCCTTTGTAGCTATACTAATATCCGAACATATTGTCGTTGTTAAGTTAAAATATATAGATAAATCAGCATATATTACCACTCTTCTCTAATGCGTTAAATAATCTGCAGATGACTGGTTGCATAGGTTTCATCTGGATGCATAAAGCAGCAGACCGGGCTCTGTGGCGTACCTTGAAAGACGACTATGTCCAGCAGTGAACTTCAATACGCTGATGATGATGATGAAAGGTGGCATTAGCCTGTGTACATACTAAGATACATACATATTAATCTTAACGCCTAAATCTTCCTACGTTCTATACTACAAATGACCTATCCACTTGGCCTTGTTCACTAATAAGAACTATTTGAGCATCTGAGACACCTCACTTCGTTAAGTCGTGGTGGGTGGTATATCTAAGAGCTCTTCACTCGTCCAGAGCCGGAGTAACGTGACACATTACTGCACCATCCATGCGTGTTGATCGCTCCGAGTAGTGTTTCATGCAGTATCTAGTTACTAGTGGTTCGCGGCGATATTGTTCTATCGGCATGCGATATTTACACGAATTGTTCGGTTTGTGGATGCAGTGGACTGGAGATAGGTAAGATGACATTATCAAATTACCATCATTAATGGTACATCTACTTTTAACATTGACATGACAAGTGACTTCGATCCATGACATGGTAAATGTCATGCAATCCAAATAGAGTGGCCATTATCAAGAGACGAATAAGTTTGTTGCAGGCGGCCATTCATTACTAGACATTTCATAAGCTAAATCCAAAACCAAATATAACCAACGTAGTTTTTTATTCCTTGATAAAGTGCACTGAGTCAACACAATATTAAAATTACTTACTCAGCAGCTATTTTTGTTACGGTGTAGAAGCAAAATTTACGAGTTTAAAATTATTTTTACTGGTATGACAACTATTTTAACAGCTAGAGCAGTATTATAAATGTTATAAATTCCAGTCCAAGCGACGTGCAAACGGGACAGTACTCAACAATAGCTACTTTTTCAATTTTTTGACGCTATAAACGTTGTGTCGAGAATAAATTGCACGGCTAGAGGCGTCACAATGGACGGCAGGCGCGCGGCAAAAACTCAACACCGTCATCTCCAGTAAAAAATGAACAATCGCGAATCAATCAGGGCGTCCGTTGTGTGCCAAATGTACGGTGTACAACAAACCGCCATGACACCTCATTTCTTTGCAAATTAGGCAGTGGGAGGTGGACTATACAAGAATACACGTCAACTGTACACACAAAAAAATACAGTCAACTACTTAAAAACAATAGCTAAGTTGGAAACAAATTATCCATATTAAGGGTCAACGTAGGCACGATGTGGTGTGTAATCGTGGTGGTCGGTAGAGGTCGACGGAGGTCGCCTGTGGTCGACTAAGGTCGGTGCAGGTCGCTCAGTCAATACAGCGCGAAGCCTAATAACCCGTCACCCGCCTGTGGATGTAGGATTAACCCCGTTTTAGAGCGCGCACTCTTCCGCGCGAAATCAAATTGCACCCGATACGCTTTAGTAATAATTACGTGTGCCTAATGGTGTTTTCCTGCCTCTAGGATGTGATGTATTGTGATAAGCTGTAGTTCCACATACGCACGTATACTCGCCATATGCCCGCAGGGATAGTCTGAAGTGCAATAAAGATGACTAAATTGCTGGTATTTCAGTTGTATTAAGCGATAGTGCTGTTCTATTGCCACAGTGGGCACACATCCAATTCCTGGCAGGATTATGCAGAAAAGCTCGCGTAATGTGTATTGACTGGCCGTAAGTCTCACAATATACAAATTAAGCTATAATTTCTTATGTTTTGTGTGACGTTTATGAGAATAAATCAATTAATATCAATCTAGCCAAAACTAATGCTACTTTCTTAAAGGCGATTTTATTGTCTCCTTGTAAAAAATTTATAACCCGAATTATTATCAACAACATAATATTACACCATTCAAAATAAATAATAAATTTTGTTAAATATGCACAAATTAGTCCTCTAATCTTGTTACTAAATTTGGCAATAATAAAACTATAAATATGTATTTATAAGTATGACTGCATTAGCAGCTCGCTGCATCGCCGCGCTGTCTCACGACTAATTTATAGCGAGTTTTATATGTTTTGTACAAATGTCAATGCTTGCACGCGGTCAGGCAAATGTCATGATATGTATAATATTATGTATGCTCGTGTTGCCACCCACTGCTCTCCAAATACTGCTAGTGATTCACTTGAGGCAACCCTCGAATATGGTCAAGGTTTCCTCACTTCCTAATCGTTTCCTGTAGTTTTCGGTATTTGGATTTTACAAGTACGTTAGTTGCTTTTAACTGTTATCGATATTTAACATAATATGGAGACACTTTTCTAGTATCAAAATTATCTGCTTCATTTGGTTAGATTAATATCAGCCACACATTTTAAACATTGGTTCCAGCTTCCTCTATCTTGATGATAGAGAGGGCTTAAGTTATAACCTACCATACTCCATGATTATTCAGTGCGATTTGGTTAATTTATCACCTCTCAGATACATATATTTCATATGTTATTTACTAGGGATCTCGAATTCAATTTAATTGCGTAATGACGCCTTTTCCACAAGACTGTCTTTACTGCTTCCGCGTAGTATTGTATGTAAGTTTTTTTTAGATTGTTCCTACATCAATAATCATGCACATCATAAATATCCTACTATATTGATACATGTACGTTATATAAGTATTATTCAGCTGAAGCCCCGCAAGGGTGTCGTTGCAAGTTGCAAGCGAGCGCAGATGACGCGCTTGCACCTTACCATCAAAGGACTTCTCGACGCCTTCTCGAACGTGACTAACTTACATACCTACCGGATCCTGACCAAAATAAGCGTTATATTATTGTGTTATGTATACCTAGCATGCAAATATAACCTAATGTTGTTTACTAAATGGATTTGACAGAGGCTACATGATGTATTTTTAAAGCTTTCAGCGTTATTAATCTTTGGATTTTAGGTCTCTCTAATTCATCGTTTTATTCTTTGACTTTGATGCGAATTCTATAACATGCACATAATAAAATGGGCAATAATTCATTTTCTACTCTTCATTTTGCTTTTTCATTAACTTTGTCGCGGATTAATGACAGTTTGAACATTATCAATGATTCTTAAGACTTGCTAGTTCCGTTCGATTATTTTCTCTGGTTTATAGGCGCTGCAATATTGGATATAATGTAAGCGTTGTTTAGTTGTAAACTCATAAAAATCTTGAACATACGGATTCTTAGTCAGAGCTAAAGCTAAGCTAAGTCTTAGCTAAAATGTGTTGGAGCCTATTATTTCTCCCGCGACCACAGATCAGACAAGATAACAGATGAACTGAAATGATAACATTTGAATGCGTCATTGTTGTCGCGTGTCATTTGGTAGTGCAGACAAAGCGGCACTATTTTTTATTCGGCAGCTGCATTTAACTCATTTAAGATCTAGATAATAAGCTAAAGCTTAACCGCCGTTTGAAACCATTTATGTCTACTTCAGAGGTTTTTTTTTTGCTGTGAGACTTACAATCTGTTATTTTTTGTTTATTTGTAGGTTTTTAAGGTGCCCAATTATATGTCATCCATTTATAGTCTCTTCTTGCCATCATCCAATAAATATTGAATGCTACTACCAAGTGAGTGTCAGTACGTTAGTAAGGGCGGCGCGTCGTGAGTGTCACGTTTTTCACGCGCCTTCAGCAGTCACGCTCCGCCGTACGCTCACCACTCACGTATATATAATATCATAGAAACTTCACTGCATTTAGAATTATTTACATTGCACTTTTATATATGCTAAACCTACTTTCTTTAGTACGTTTTTACTTAATATTTGCTTCTTTTCTGATTAATTTCATTGCGGATAAGACATGGTAGAGTCCATTAGAGACAGGTCGAACGTGGCCCGTGGGTGCTTTATTATGAAGTATTGGTGGATCAATATTTATCCTTGCTATAGACTCGGCGAAGCGGTATAGTTGCTACATTGGCACAATATCAGCGCAATCTAAAAGTATCCAAGCCAGCAAAGTCCGCATGTATTTTCCTATATTTTGCCCGATATCAGCTGCCTCAGTCATACTCGGTATCTATTATAAAATCAATTACCTAACAAGGAGTTCAATATCTGATGTAGCATGATACTAACGGCGCGCACGTGCCGACTGCCGACCCTGCCGACCTAGTAATTGGCAACAGCGACCTTGCCGCTTGCGGTCTCCGATACACTGCACATTTGGGCCGCGCCACCACACCACTGACGTGCACACGCATTTTCAACAGGGTGCTCAGACTTGCCAAAGTGTACACTGTCTCGGTGCAGGAAATACGGCAAGCGTTTGGAAATGCTATGCTTATAAAGCCTGTCCTTGGCTACTCAAACTACTCAATCAAAAATTTACTTAAGTTGGACTGTTATAGCGCCCATAATCTTCCATCAAACTCATGTCATACCTCCTTTAATTTCTGGTGCCCCTGGCTGCCCTACCGTACCAACCGGTACTCGACCTGGGTATTTAAGATCTCACGATATACAAACCATACACCATTCGTCTAGATCGATGACGAAACCTCTATCTGTCTCTCCTCTACAGCCACAGATAGTGTACATTTACCTTAACGAAATCCATCATTGCACATCAGTCTACCCTGACGTCAGGTCGCAGGTCGCTGCTCGCTCTGTGTCACTGAGCACACCGCAGATTTTATCACGAGGCTGCAGCGCACAAAATATTTTTCATAATTAGCTTTATTGGCATCATGGCCTACACCGAGTTCCGGTTTCCTGTTTATAACATAATGCGTGGAGTTACTGTTTGTAAAGCCTTGATTAAAATGCAAATAAACCAAGCCTGAAATTGTATTGAGGTTTTTGTCGCAACTCGCGCTAACTGACCGCTTTATATTTGGTTGTAGGACGTTGTAATCGATACTCTGTATGCGAAATTAATTTTATGTGTTCGTACTTCTGATCGTTTTTTGCCTCTTCATTTAGCATTTTACACCTCATGAGTAATTTTTAAACAGATATAGGTTTTTAAAGTAGTTATTAAAATAACCGGTAATATCATTGATTGGTAATATACACTATATTGTTTAGGTAAATAAATTAAATTAATTTTAAATGACTAAAATGAAAATTTGGTCAGGGTTGAAAAGTATGGAAGAGTAATGTTCGACGGTGTACTATATCTTCTCCAAAAGTTAAGAACGTCATAGTAAGAGAATAAGGGATAACATATAAATACTAATTACTAAATATGTTTGAAGTTTTGAACAATATTACAGTTACATATAAGGTTGCATCGAAGACACGAGTGAAACTTGATTCATTCATTCAAGTTTGTTGGTAAACTCATTTAGTGAATAATAGAGATTCCGCGCGACTCATTAGTTCTCAAACGATTTCAATTAAAAATCCTATCACCGCCAGACTCGTACGACTTCCAATTAACTACACAGAATTCACAATAGATGCCATTTATACACCAATAGAGGTACGATTATGTGTTAACTGCTGCTTCATTCCAAGTTTGTATCGGTTATTCTTCGTTTATTGTTTATTGTTTATTTGACATTGTATCGTCCAAATATTGAATTTTCAATATATTTTACGGACAAATCAGATGTTTGTCCATCTGCCATGTCTTAAAATGTTAAACTGGTCATAGTATTAACAGTTTGTTAAAGACTGGTGGGTCGTGATTACGCTTTGAATGGGTCGACTTCATTGAGGCTCCATTACTGTGAAATCACAGAAGTAAACATTCCTATCGCATTACATTTGCTCAATGGAATAGCTAGTGAGCCATTAATTCATATAGTTACTGTCCAGTGTCGATCGCCTTCTTTTTCTTTTAAGCCTAACAACCCGTGCTGTTATATTTGACATCAAAAATTACACTCATGGCATAACGTCGGCTTCCGTTTAAAAAACGCTCATAAAACAATGAAATATTGCATCAATAAAGAAAAAACGTTGTTTATTTATGCTCGTTTAGCATTATCTCGGGCTATGGATGTGATAAGCTTATATCGCAGATTATAATGTATTTTGGCGCGGTGGTAATGAGCGGTTATCGACGCGATCAAGGGCACCACGCGACTAATATTTCAGCTGCAACTTGCACGTAGGACATTATGAAATACTCCGACTCATAGAATCATTTCTGTAATGACCAGATCATTTTAATGCAGTAGCACTTCAAAGCAATGATATATAATAATCATTTCATAAGGACTTAGATAAATAAAAAATATTGTGAATGTGAATTGTAAAAGTCAGTTGTAACGTTTAAATTATCGCCCTCAAACATAAGCCAGAACCCTTAAACAGATACAGATTCTGATCAGTACGATTGTTTCCGAAATTGGTGATCCATTTTATGTAAAACGTTAGCTGTTCTATTTATTGGAATATCGTGAATTGATACAACCTTCATTCATTGATATTTTCACACCTTCTAACTATGGTTATGTCTTCATCATGGTTTGCCAGTTGCGGCAATAAGCAGTTGCTATAACGCTATAAATCATTTCCCTGGCTTATATTTCCTCGCTCCGGCCTTTATATAAGTAATAATGTGAAAGGGCAGGCTGCACTAAAACCTTATTGTCGCGAAATAAACAGCGCGTTAGTGTAATGCGATTCGTAATAGGAGATGGCTTCGTCATCGGCCGGTTATTTTGCATGCACGCTTTATGTAACACTCGAAACTTTAAAGTTATGTATGTCAACTTTATAAATTGTATATTTGTTTAATTTTGTACTGAGAATAATTGAATCGAAGCCTTCTTTATTGGAATTTGCGAATGAGAGGTGGTGATTAAGTTAGCTTTCGAGTTATGCATTTTATAAAACTTTAAATAATTATGTTAGGTGTAAGTAACGAAAGTATTGAATATTAGTCTGCCTTACGTAAAAAGAAATGTATTTACGCGTATGTATAAATTCCAGGGCTACACATAACAATACCCCTGTTGCTCTCCCGTCCCTCCTTACATTTTGATATCATGCTCCGACGACGCAATTGTTATGGAAGTTTATCGATGGCGACAATCAGTTGCTACCAGGTGACTTGTTTCCTCGTTTGTCTACGCAATAAAAAAGGATAACTGTAACAATTGCAGCAAGGGCGATGTAAGCGTGGCATATGAGGCGCTTCGACTCCTCGCGGAGACTGTCGTAGCGTAGCTCTACACTCTACAACGTGCATTTTGTATAAACAGCGCGCGTACCCGCGTGCAAACACTACGGGGCTGCCGCATTCATATTACACATACACACTACCACACCGCCCCACCGCGCCCCACCGGTGTCAAGTGGGCACGCGTAACTCTTTATACTACTCACTAGGTCACTGGGAATGCATACTGTATGGGAAAAACGTATCTCGTGTATTCAAAAAAATCTATTAGGTCTTGATGACCGGAGCATAGGCTTTGTGTTTCGGTTGGTCATCGGTGTTTGCTGAAAGTCCGGTTCCCATTTGTTTTAGGACCTTACTTACTTTTTCTTTTTAAGTAGTTGGCAACGCATTTACGGTGCAAGCATTGTATCTATGTCATAATTATAGTCTTATCATTTACTATCGAGTGAGTCGTACTTATTGAAACTTGATAAATTATTTTTACTACATTCATATTAAATAAAAAGGTACTATTTTAACTAATTGATCTTTTAGCAACATCACGAAAACATACCGCCGCGATATATCAAAGAAAAGGCTGGAAAGCTCATTACGGCTCATTTCCCTCGGTTTCGAGGGGCGGGCGGGGTTAAATGAGGTCGGCGGCCTTCCAGTCTGGCGCTCGGGAGCTGCCTGCGTCGCGTACCTAGTGTTCCTGGTTATATCACTAACATCTCATTAACATGATCCGGTAGAAGTTACAACTTGGTATGATTCATTAAGGCAGAGAGATGAATACAGCTTAAAAATTTCAAAGACCCGCCGCAAAACGCCAAAATGATAAGGGGGTACTCTTTACTCCGACACGCCAACAAATGTTCGAACATCGCATGTAAAACTGTACGAATATGCCTACATACTTTACATGTTGGATCCTGTAACGCACGTCATAATTTTAGATTAAGTTCCACGAATGATACATTTAATAGAGAATAGTATTAATTTTTATAAGTAACCTATCTTTTATGTTAATGTTCCACATCCGCACATTTGAGCTTCATTTCGGTGTATCTATAGAGTAACAACCAAGACTTACTACTCATGCGAGTCGACCGGCCATCAGCCGTTTTGTTACTTTTCTCCAAATGGAAGAAATCTTAAGACAGGGACTCCGCCCGGCAACTATATCGCTATCGTGAGGTCGGCGACCTCAATACTAATCTTCTTAACCCTCTTCAATATCTAAAGAGCAAACGTTACAATTTTCCCTTTCATTAAAAGTATTACCTTCCGTGTAAGAATACGATGTTGTAATGTCGAGTAAATATGTGCTCCTTTGCGGTAAATATTGTTCGTTGATCTCTGCGGTTATTGCAGAAGTATAGATATTATTTGTGCAAGAATATTAACCTACCTAGTTCCGATCGCCGAAAAAGCGCGTTTAAAAAAAAGTGACTCTACAGCTGACATTCTTACAAAAAAATAAAATATGCAGTGCAGTAGTGACAAATAATATAAAAATCAATTGCCCAGCCCCGGTGTAGTGCTGTCTGAAAATCAATACTTGTAAACAACGCGGCGGGGATTTCCGAAGAAACTACTACTGGCCAATCTAACACGTCATGAAGGCAATAGCGCGGCTATCGACATATCGATTGTACTCGAGCTTTATGTAACTGAGTGTGAAAATAGAAACGTAATAAATGGTTTGTTTGTCCGTCTGTACTCTTTACACACTGCACAGTAAATATTGTTTAACATGGATTCGGTTTGGAAACCGTGGCGCACGCAACTCGCGCGTAAAAATGTTAAATGTTACGTAAACATGTGTAATTGATTGGGACACGAGGGTTTAAACAGGCGAAATTATATAAATACATACACATATAAATACATCCCATTTTACCTTCTCATACCGTCATACCATCAGGCTGTGGAATTATTTGCCGTCTCACGTGTTCCCTCCTTCTTATAATCCTGGGTCCTTCCGCCGTAGTGTGAAGAAGCATCTTAGCAGGCCTGGGACTACCGTCCGATGCTAATGGATACTCTGCCTGAGCAGCATTTGCGCTCACCACCAGGCGCGATGCGGCCACTATGCATAGCAAGTATTAAAAAAAACATATAGAGCGACAAACGGGTATAATTAAATAGATGAACAAAAATAATAAAAAAGAGGTATTTGTCCATGCTAGACACATTGCCTCTCACTAGAAATGTCAAATTGGTAATTTCGGTTTAAAGAAATTGGTAATTTTGGAGGCAAATCCTGGTGCATCTGCTGTAGGTGACTGTAATTGTTCACCTCGTTTTAATAGATTACATCTGACGACCGAGATCGTCTGATCAATTTGTCAAGTACGTCAGGAATGTAGTTCTTATGAATTATTTGCATGTTTTAAATTAAAATAGAGTCAAGCAAATAACACTTTTTTGCGTTTTTTGCCTAATGGCAATAAACATATAACTAAATAATTTAGTTCCACATTGAAAATAATCATTTGACACATCCAGAAAATAAATAATAATATACAGGGTATATCAAGACTGCTACCGAAAACGAAGCCGGGTGGTAGTTTAAGCGACTTCAGACACAATGCAACAGAAAAAGTTGCAAAAAAAAGCGACAATTTTTTTTTGTTATTTTTTTCCTATGGCCATTTTTGGGTGGTAAATACATTTTTTCCTAAAATAATAGTATATACCCTTTTATTTATAAATACTCTAAGGTATAAAAGAGTTTAAATTATTATTTTAGCTAAAACTATGGATTTACCACCCAAAAATGACGATATTTAAAAAATCATAAAAAAAATTTTCGCGTTTCTAGGCGAAATTTTAATTGCATTGTGTTTGTAGCCACTAAAACTACCACCCGGCTTCGTTTTCGGTAGCAGTCTTGAGATACCCGGTATGTATGCTTTCTAAGTCTAACTCGTGTTTTCGTTGACAAATATTTTGCATCAAACGAAAATATACCTGGTAAGAGAACAATATTTAGCCAAACGTTTTGCGTGTACGTATGGCAATAAACATATAACTAAATAATTTAGTTCCACATTGAAAATAATCATTTGACACATCCAGAAAATAAATAATAATATATGTATGCTTTCTAAGTCTAACTCGTGTTTTCGTATACAAATATTTTGCATCAAACGAAAATATACCTGGTAAGAGAGCAATATTTAGCCAAACGTTTTGCGTGTACGTATGGCAATAAACATATAACTAAATAATTTAGTTCCACATTGAAAATAATCATTTGACACATCCAGAAAATAAATAATAATATATGTATGCTTTCTAAGTCTAACTCGTGTTTTCGTATACAAATATTTTGCATCAAACGAAAATATACCTGGTAAGAGAGCAATATTTAGCCAAACGTTTTGCGTGTACGTTGTGACCACATTGTGACCGTCTAGTAGCAGACACTGAGCAATAACAGGCAGAGTTCACAGTCATTATTTAGCAATGTAGAGACTAGAGATGCAAACGTTAGAAACCGACCAAGCGCGAGTCGGACGGTTCAATCCAAGGTTCCGTAACAACTTGTGGAAGCAAAGACCTAAGCTAGAGTAACATATGGTCGAATTTTGATATTTATTAATATAGAAATACACAATATGCTGATTCCGTCGCAATATAAGGAACCTCTTCAAATATTAGATAGAAACTCCAATAGCGTGGTTAGCCACCATTTGGCTGCAGAACCCAAAAGGTTATAAATAAATCACCTATAGAAAGTCAAAGTAATTTGAGTCGGAAGATATTGAGTAGTCCATTTAGCACGTAGCGGAGGGTCAAGGGAGGACTGTGCGTCGGACAGTTAGCGCCTGCAATATAACACGCGCTAATCTGTAAACGCTTCCTGTGTGCTGGTCCGCTTGCCGCTCCCTTGTTAAGAATCCGCTGTTTATTCGCGATAACGTGCGAAACAACCTCAAGTACATTACACGAAAATAGAATGTTTTGGTCTTTTTTCCGACCATTGCAATTGGTATCACTATCATTGTGATTTATGACATTCAAAATATAGGTGTTCTGCTTTTCTATATTTGTCGGGTTGCCGTAATGCGTATATTGTGATTTCCAAAACGATTTCACTTATCATATAGCCATCAGTCTGTAGTATGACGTCAATCCTTTAGAAATTAATTCAGTTCCGATAAGCTATATTTTTCAACTGCATTATGCATAGTGCATCATAGTTACTGGTCCTGATAATCGCACTAAGGACTTCGCTGTTCACAATCCCTATCATTAATTAAACTTTTTTTAGTTGGTATTTATAAAGGGTCCAGCGTGAATGAATTCATCTCACAGCGAGTGTATTGCGTCGCAAACATAGTCACGTGTAGACTGCGGTACTGTGGAGGTTGTGCAAATGTTTGCCGTCGAGTTGTTAGTTGTGTCAAACATGTGCGCCGTGCATCTAACAGACGAACGACTGCAGTCTGCATCGACACTACTTAGCGCCATTCACAAACAAACTGGACCACTACTACACACTAGTAATATGTAAACCTTTGTAGTTTGCTGCGAAAACTCGGTGTTGATAAATTAATATTGTAACATGGTCAATAAATCATTCGAAGAAAATTCAAGAATAGTAAACTAGTCAATATCATACCTAATTGATGTATGCGATCTGTCACTTTAAGGATAATTGAATAATGATTAAATCCAAATAAAACTATTTAATTTTCGCTCGTCGATATCCTTTATCTGTACGACATGGCACTTGCCATCAAGTGCAGTTTAAATAGTTGAAAAAAAAAATACAATAATTGAATACTAAGAAGCCTTTAAACTCTATTTACTTACATAGTATATCAACAAATTGTCACATTTGTATAGATAAGCTAAATAAGAAAGCGTCCACACCCTTGTAGTACGTGTGTGGTGCTTTCTCTATAATACGCGTGTCAATATTGACGTGAGCAAGTGCCGAGTCCTGTAAGCGAGTGAAAGTTGCGCTAACACGCGCCCGACCGTGCTCGCGGACACGTAGCTGCAACACGTTAGGAACATGTACATCATGCGCAAATATTATCACTAATGAAATAGTTACACCTGAGTAATTTTAATATACAGATGTCTAATGACTATTCGCAAATGTATCTGTATCAGCCCATATTCGTCCCACTGCAGGGCACGGGCCTCCTCTACAATCGACAGTACGATTGAGAGTGGTTAGGCCTTATAGTCCACCACGCAAATGTATACTGTAAGAAAATAATAGAAAGTTGAATATTTCAATGCCTATAGTTCTAAAACTCTACATGATGATTTGAAACAAAAAACGACTCTTAGAATGATTTAAGTGTTATTGTTAGTAAAGATCTTTGTTAGAAACGTTTTGATATTATGATGTAAGCAAATAATTGCATAATATGACATTACAAGGGCCGAACCACATTTGGTAATATGGTAACATACCATGAAACCAGTCTTTATGATCACTCTAAGCGCCAGTTGAATGTAAAGCCTAATATGGACGGGCGACAGGAAGTTCTCACTTCTAATGCAGTCTGTGCTTCTCATACAAACAACAATGCCCACAATTATTAGTAGTCGCGGCTCGGCACAGTAATTACAATGTACAAGTGTATCAGCCGCACGTGCGTCACCCGCGCGCGCAGCCTAGCATTACACCGTCATATTGTTTCATTATGGCGCTGCTTTGTACGAAAATGTGGACCAAACCATTGTCTTTACTAATGCTATTCTATATCAGCCCATATACGTCCCACTGCAGGGCACGGGCCTACTCTACAATCGTAAGTACGATTGAGAGTGGTTAGGCCATATAGTCCACCACGCTGGCCTAGTGCGGGTTGGCAGACTTACATACCATAGAAATCTATATAAATCGCTATGGTATGCAGGTTTCCTCACGATGTTTTCCTTCACCGTTTTAGTTATATTAGTTATAGAATAAAATATACAATGACCATACTGACGCTACTGTTATCAATGTTATCATTAATGACGTAGGTGTTGTAGCGTAAGGCGATAGGATTTTTACGTCCGATTGATTGGCGAGCACTTTACACACACATCATACAATACGGCTTAACTTTTGCCTCAAGTTTATGTGCGTTTAGAAGACGTCGCAATTACAATGACTGGCGAATGATTATTTTTATACACTTTACTAAAGTAATTTAAAAGTAAAGTCACATTAAATTCCTATGTAAGCTAACACCTGAATTCCTGATATAAAAGCAGAAGTGCTATCAATGCTACAGCTTGCTGAATATGTGTCTCCATAATAGTATAGTATATAAGGCAAGTTTATCAATTTGAACGTCGGTTATAATTTTTCCCCCCATAAGAACTCATGTAAAAATAATAAAAAAAAATATTAAATGTGGTGATTGACATTTCGCAAAGGGTTTGTGCAAACTAGTACGGTAAAGGGGTGGTTGGTAAAGCAGCGCTTAGCTGAGGTACTTATTACTGAATGGAATTGTGGAGGCCCCTCGTCTGGGCGCGCGTGTCGAGTGCGTGCCCTCTCCTGCTACAATCTAACGTTGATCTTGTTCTACCTGAGAGCTCTTTATTACTTCAATCTTTGTAAGCAAGCGTGCAAAAAGTTGAAAATTCTACATCAATCCATTCACATAATATGTACAAAACATTCCTACTACTGTATATAGGATACCTTTATGATTTAAGGCCAAACAATTTATCAACATGTTTGGTGGATTATTTAGCATTTCGTCACTATCCACATCCACAAGAAATCAGTTGAAGCTGGACATTAAACCTATGTGAATTTGAAGTGCGTGGTGGCCTGTTGGTAAACGGACTAGACGCGACTGCCAACATGTTCACGGTGGTCGCGGGTTCGAATCCCAGGGCACACCTCTGACTTTTCGAAGCCATGTGTGTATTGACAGTCAATCACCACGCACTATAACGGTGAAGGAAAACATCGTGAGGAAACCTGCATACCATAGCGATTTATAAAAAAAATTCTATGGTATGTAAGTCCGCCAACCCGCACTAGGCCAGCGTGGTGGACTATATGGCCTAACCACTCTCAATCGATTACGATTGTAGAGTAGGCCCGTGCCCTGCAGTGGGACGTATATGGGCTGATACAGATACAGATACAGAATTTGATTATGCTTTTTTATGATATTGAATTAATGTATCCCATATCTATGGCATACATTTTCCTCTACGCAAGTATTTAGTAGGTGTTATCTCGTTTACTTCTGTAACATCTACGAGTTGTATAGGTGTTGCTTTTCAAACAGGAGCAATCATTCATACAGCATTGTATATAGACGTGTTATCGCCAAGTACACTACCTACCTTGCTAGCAGCTACTACGTG
Source organism: Hyles vespertilio (assembly GCA_009982885.2). Taxonomy (NCBI): domain Eukaryota; kingdom Metazoa; phylum Arthropoda; class Insecta; order Lepidoptera; family Sphingidae; genus Hyles; species Hyles vespertilio. The sequence continues at coordinate 957,996 of CM042817.1, forward strand.
ACTTATCACTAATGAGCGGTCCTACTTGTTCTAACTCATTCATAAATCTGCCATATCGAGACACGCATTTTGATTAAAGTCTACATTTATACACTTATTTATATTTTCGTTTCATTGAATTTTCCTAGTGATAAAAAGCTTATTACATTAACAATGCCTCTATACTTGTTACTTGGAAGACTGCTAGTAATATTTGTTACGTAAGTGGCAATAAGGTTGGCAGAGCGACGATATCTGACCTATATCTACCGATACAAATGCTTGGTATTGCAGTCGGTTCCACCGGGAAATGGTTCCGTTTCAATGAAATAGCAATCTTTTATAACGTTTATTTTGCTGTTATGATTCATTGCGCGATGATTGTTAATATGTTATCCTTCTATCTGAAACTTTAATCAACGACAATTTAACCTTAAATCCGGCAGCTAATTCAAAGGGGTTTGTTGATTGCCTTTGATGTGATGGTTTTTACAATGTACACAAACAAATTAGGTTAATATAATTACATCATCACCCAGCCTGAATCAGTCAATGCAGGACATAGACGTTTTCGTATTTACGCTAACCTTGTTGGTATTCTCTTCAACGTTCTTCATATCATCGGATCAGGAGACACAAAATCACCTTCAATACACTTAGTTTTACTTCTTGTTTCATTAACAATTTAATGACAATTTAATGCTGATCTTTTTGCCACTGAATAATTTTCGACGTAACTCGATTATTCCAGTTAGTTCCTTCAAAGATCCCCTCTATATCTTAAGGTCGTTCCACATAGTACATAGTTCCGTCTATTGTTAAAGTCTGTAAGGTATCGCAAGCAGTGCAGCGTGGCACGGTGTCGCATATCACACGCTGACGTCACGACTCACTCGGATCTCAGCTCCGTGTTAATCCGAAGCCGTGGGACGAATTGCCGACCATACCTGGCCTGAACAGATATTTATCCTAACTCTAATAACGCACATTTGACCCAATTGTTAGCTGGCTAGCGAAATTACTCTAATCATAGGTTACTCTAATCAAAAGGTTTATATTTGATTTGTTATATTGACAGTTGATAAAGTTAATGTAATCTGCAAAAGAGCATTACAGAGTAGGTACTTGTGAACAAATAACATTGCTGTGATAAGACAGAAAATTAGCTATTTGTTTTTCGTTAGGCGCCATCTGCTTTTTTTCGTCAGAAGTTCGAATGTTGTTTCGATATAATTTCATGATTAAAAACGATTGTTATGAGTCACACTGCAAGACAGAACTTGATTTACATATAATATCTTTCAACTCCATAAGAAAAATTGTGATAAACTTATTCTGTTCTACAATGGTATTAGTGATTATGATATTTTGTTACAACTTATACTATTAATTTCCAACAGGGCTTGTATGCATACATCTATACTTATATATAGATACAATTAATTCTTTATACTAATATAGACAGAAGCCACAAAAACGTACTGTTTGAACAATACTGTTATATTCAAAGCGAGATTGATCAAATGACGCGTTGGGCGGGAACACAATTAACTTACAACAATGAGCACAGTAGTCATACTAAATCATCAGGCTGTGTAATGAAGCAGACTTGGCCCGTTATCCTGTGGGCATTGAGTGTGTCATTAGATTTAGCTGTACTCATAATTACACGCAGTTCATGTCTATACCACGTTCGGAATATTTGACGAGCACACACACCGTACCACTATAGTCACTTCGCATCACTTGTTGCCAATTACTTATTTCATCAGTAGCGGTCTAATGGCAGTGTGTATGGCCTTTAAACTGTGAGGTAAATAAAATAAAAGATAAGCGGCGAGGCACATTTCACAACTCTTAGACCTGAAATAAATATTATGGATCTCACAAACATTTACCTCGATGGGACGATCGGTATCCGCAGGCTCCCGTTTTTTAACCTTCAACTCCTACTGTCATAACATCTCGGCCTATGTTTGCTAAGCAAATGTTTTCGAGCCCTATACTCATTTGCTTTATAATCAATACGCGCGTGCACGCTAAGTAGTTTTGCCGTCAGTTTAGCAGCGGGCCCGTCCTGCCGCTAATCACTGCAGACTACACTCTACAGCGCCTACGCGCGCCCTACTTGCGTGTTGTTTTGGGACATGTAGAAACAATTGAACATCGTTCACAAATCACGGGTAATCTCGCACGCAGCCGCGATTGAGATGTCGAGTCAATGACACAGCTGTGAGCCCGCGCGATCTGAGCGAACAATACCAGTAGCATGACCTGTAGCCACTAGCTACAGATTAACTAGTGACAATTTAACAATGGCTATTACATGTGCAAACGTCAATAAGGTAGCCAAACTTGAATAAAGATGGAATGAATAATGTATCTATTTCATCTTTTATAGGTGTACAAAATATTTTTCAAGCGACATTGATAAAATTCTGTAGTTCTAAGACATACCAGTTATCACCAACACCATGTGTATAAGATTGCTCAGATTATTCCAATCCCACGGTTCATCGCACTGCGGTGTCGACTGCCGTCCACTTCCCCTCGGCCCTCAATGAAGCAATAAATAAAAGAGTGACTCGCGTATTGTCAATGTTTGAATTAGCGTGGAGTGCGGTGGCCGGGGCAGGGCAGCGGGTGTGCAGTATGCCACATACGTACCACGTCGGTAATAGGTCGGTCGGTTGGGAGGGCGTGTGACTGCCGCAAGAGGGAAGTAGTTAGCGCGACACATCCGAAGGGGGCTCGACCGGGACTCAGTGCTGGGTGCGCTGACCGATGACCCAAGGCGTATTCGCGTTTTACTCTTATACTGCACAAACTACATAATCCTTAGTAGGTATGGATATTTCGAGGTTTAAAGGGCGTATGGTTTAGGATTATACATTGTAATTATTTTGTTCGTGCAAATATTTTAAATACGGCATATTGCACGTCTTGCTCTCACTTTGTGGTGGGCCCGTACGAAAAAGTGGTTGACTTAATGGTAAATACCAACGATGACCAGAAGTCCAGACGTTGTTCCTATGACCTATAGGACACGGATGTACTTGTACTACCACATACATCGAATTCAATACATAAACAAGGGACACTACTTGACAAATAAAATAAATTCATTAATAAATTAATTCAACCAAGAATTAAAATAAGTAATACTAAGTATAGGAAATATATTGTATATAGAGATTAAATTAATTTGTATTGACTTGTCATAAGAGCTTTAATTGCCTACGTGACCAATAAATACATTTCATTTCATTTCACTCTTTAGTCACTAGACATTGTAATCAGTTTATTTCATTTTACATATTAAAGTTTTAAAGAACCCAGTATGATCGTATGATTTATGCAAAATAGCGTCACTTTAAAGCCTCAATAGATTAATTTCAATGCTATATCTTCATGAATATTGGAGCGAACAAAGTGTCGGTAGCCAGTACTCGGCGGGAAGGGTAGCCGCGTGGCCGGCGCGCGCCCTCTCTGTCTAGACGAATATTTCACTCGAGGGATTTGACCCTCACAACACCCCACTCACGCGCTTTTATGCCAGGGCTCTTTGTTTATTTCGCGAACCCAGACAGATATATTGCGCGGTGTAATTGACGACTGATACTGCGGATATTTTGGAACCTCTTTAGACGTAGATTCGTATCTTAAGTAATCAAAATTTAATTATAATTAATATTGTTTCTTTTGAATTGTTGACCATACCGTACAGCGTGGAAAAGCACGTGGTGGCCTACAGGCCATGCTTTTTCATGCTTTACTAACAGGTAAACGGACCAGACGCGGCCTATCCAACATGTTCACGGTGGTGGGCGGATTCGTTATACCCGATTGTAAAGAAGGTCCGTGCCTGGCAGTGGGACATATATTGGCTGATACAGATCGAAAGGTGTTGCAAGCTTTTATGAAAAACCTAAGCGAGCGACGCCCACAGCACGAACTGTCTACTTTTTCGTGACTACGATGAACTATGATACTAAGAAAAAAGCAGAAACAGATATGAAATACAGCGTCCTATTAATTGTTCATACCATTACACTACTACCATTACATAATATGTATATTTCATAACATAAATCTCTAATAAGCCCGTTAATATTGTTACAGCGTGGGCAAGTTGAACCTAGTGGACCTGGCGGGCAGCGAGCGGCAGGCGAAGACCAACGCGTCGGCGGAGCGGCTTGCGCGAGGCGTCGCGCATCAACCAGGCGCTCTCCTCGCTCGGGAACGTCATCTCCGCTCTCGCAGAGAACAGCCCGCACGTGCCCTACAGGTCATACTTGCATACTTGCTGTACTCGGGCATGACGCCCGTAGTAGCCGTAGTTATCGTCAATTTACTGCGTGTCTTCACCCGTCTATGCTCGTTTCACACTTACAAGGGTTCGACATTTAGACAGACTTCTTTGGGTGGAGCTTCGTCTACCATTGTGAGGAGTTCAATTCAACATTCTGGCGAAAAAATAAAATTAGTCAAATGTCTGATGGTTTTGATTTCAAACCCATCAAAACACACGTATCTATATACAGCTGTATCCAGATTTTTTTACTTATGAATTTTAAAAGTTTTATATCTCAATTCCAATCACATGCAAATCTGTTATGAATTGTACAATTGAAACAACAAGTGCATTGCGTGTTGTGTATCGTTTGCAGGGACTCAAAGCTGACTCGTATCCTGCAAGACTCGCTGGGCGGCAACAGCAAGACGATAATGATCGCGAACATCGGCCCCGCCTCATACAACTACGATGAGACCATCACCACGCTGCGGTACGCGCACCGCGCCAAGGGTACGTTACCTCCTACAATACGGGATAGTGTATTTTGCTATAAGGGACAAAATCAAAATCAAATCAAAATATTCTTTATTCAAATAGCTTCACAAGATCTTTTGAATCGTCCTTTTCTGCTACCACCGCTTCGGAACGTGTTGTAGCTGTGAAGAAGAAGCGGCGCAAGAAACTCCCTCAAAACAAAAATCAACAAACTCTGATTTAGCCCGGGTGACAGAGTTTTATAGTAAAATGGGCATTCTCCTTTAATAGTTTAAAAAAATAATGGGTAATTAGAGCCTTCCTCGAGTAGAGGTGTCTATTCGGCAGGCTTGGGCCATCTTAGACATGTCTCTTATCGACGTGAGAGCAGTTGAAGATCATGCTAATAAGCGTGTAACTGGATGGTTTTTCGTACAATTTGATTGTAAATTCATGGTAGCCGTCAGATTCAATTCAGATTTTTGTATTAATTTTAATCTTGTATGTAAGCAAGAGTAAGTATTACTTACTAATATAAATTGGTTAATTTTGTGCAGCGATAAAGAACAAGCCGGTTCGCAACGAGGACCCGAAGGACGCCAAGTTGCGCGAGTACCAGGCGGAGATCGAGCGCCTCCGCGCGCTCATCGAGCAGCGCAAGTCGCTCTCGCTCGACAAGAAGCCGCGCCGCGCGCACAAGCCGCGACCAGCCGCACAAGACAACGTGCTCGGTGTGTACGAGTCTTTATACATCTATATATCCTTGTTCATCTCTTGTGGCTAAGGTTGATGATGGTGATGGAAGCAAGGCTGGACGACGGGATCGTCGTTTAAGTAGCCTAACAAGGGATTGTTGTCGTCCAACAGCAAGATGTATCGATATCATTATAGATAGTAGATCGATCTTGGATAGTCTGGCGCAGGCTGAAAATATATGGCACGTAAATTAAAGGTATTTGTTCAGATATGATATAAAAGGGGTGTAGATGATACCTAATTATGAAATGTTACAACTGATATTGGATTCATCAAATCTGTCTTGATATTTTCAGTGGAAGAAGACACAATGAGCATAGAAAATGAACATATCCTCGCGGAATCAACGATAGAACAGGAGAAGAATAAGACTGAGGAGTTGGAGCACCAGATCCGCGCGCTGGAGGACCGGCTGGTGCAGGGCGGCGGTGGCAAGGACCTCATCAACAACCTCAACGAGAGCCAGATGATCCTCGAGCAGCACAACATGGAGATCGCCGAGCGGAAGAAGCGCGAGGTGGAGATGCAGCAGAAGATCGAGCTTGAAGAAGAAACCACAGCTATAGTCACTAACACATTCACCACGCTGCAGCAAGAGGTCGACCATAAGACGCAGAGGTGAGACCTAGTGACATAGTGATATTTACGTATGGACACACTTTTGCGTATATCGCAGTCAATGGCCGGCGCATGTGATACCTATAAGGAAGATGACTTTGGAAGGAAGGAAGATCATTCATGAACCGACATCAATTATACCACGAATAAACTTATTGGCCATGAATAATGTTTAGATTGAAATGATTTGTGTTTTGCATATTTGGGGCGGGAATATAATGTTTAATTCTCTACCTAAGAAGTCACACACTGTCACATGCAGTGTATGAAGTGTAGCTTGGTCGGCAGTGGATAGTGATCGCGCGTGCTCTGTGCAGGTTGAAGAAGTGCGTGTCGAAGTACCTGTGGCTGCGCGAGGAGATGGTGGAGCAGCGCGAGGCGCACGACGCGGAGCGCCGCGAGCGGGACGCGCTGCAGGCCGCGCTCATCGCCGAGCTGCGCCCGCCGCCTGCTCGTCGCCGACAGCTTCGTGCCCGACGCCGGCCGCCCCGCCGTGCTGCGCGCCAGGTACCTGCAGGCACACTCGCCGAGCTGCGTCGCCTTCTGCTTCCAATACAGCATCATACATACATACATAAACTCTGATTTTTCCCAAAAAAGGGGCTAGCAGAGGTGCCGAGACACTCACATTTTGCCTTGTATGTTCCGTCCACGATGTGATAGGTGCATACTTCCTGAGTTTGATCTGATAATGAATAAAAAATCCAATATCACTTTGCCCAATCAGGGTTTCGAACCCGAGGTCTTAGCTTTATATAACTCATATTGATGTACCTGTTTTTTTTCTTCTGTTTTTGGCTTTTGTACTTCTTTTACATTAGCCAATGTCGAGTACTAGCGATATTGACAGGTTTCATTGGACTCAAGGTAAAGATAGGGAAACTATAAGTTACCTGTTGTGTGTGTATAGGTACAACGAGGACAGTGACACGTGGGAGCGCGCGCGCACGGCGGCGCGGAGCCGCTGTCGTGGCGGCCGCTGGGCGGGCGGTGGTCGGCGCCGGCCCGCATGCGCAGTGGCGCTGCAGCGCCGCCTGCCGCGGACACCGCGCCCGAGGACCGGCTGGAGCTGCGCCGCTGGCCGCTGCCGCCCACCACGCGCGCCTACACGCCGCCGCCGCCACGACCGCCGCCACCAGCCAGCACCGCAGCCGCCGTAAATATACCTCACTAATCATATTCATATTATATCAGCAATAGAATATTGACTATACTGATTTTTTATATTTTTTTCGCTACCAAACTTAAATATGTTAAAAATATGCCTTGGCTGTCAAAAAAATAAGACAAATATTAATATTTAAAATTAAAGAGTAGAGGTGTAGTGGGGATATATTGCCCTCTCTTTCAACACACGCACACTGGTAATCTAGACATCTATATATACAGGGTGGACAAGAAAACGGCGCACCTGCCAATATACATTATAGTATATGGTGAAGGAATCTTAATTAAGACGGATTTGTATGGCGCTAGCGAATATTAAGAAAGATGCCGAGAAAAAAAAAACTAACGTTACACATGCTACCCCCTTAACATGTTAAGCTAAAGTGATTGAACCTTACAAACTGAACGGTAGGACATTCAACAATAAATAAGCAGAGCTCATTATTTACTTATAAGTCGTGCGATTGTGTACATCACGCTCAGGGTACATAAAAAAGATATTAAATTAATACTGCCAACAGTCACATACATGGGTACTAACCCCACACTAAGATACAATCTTGCGTCGCGGGTATTAGAAAAATAATTATGGTTCACGGAAATTATTTGTCTCGGGGCGGGAACCGAACCCGCGGTCTCTCATTTCACAGGCGGTTCTTACCAACTGCGCCACGGAGGCCGTCGGTGACTCATATGGGCTGGTTAGTTGTCATTAATGACCACCAAAATAGTTAACTGACCTTGTAAGGTAAACCGTAATGACCTTGATAGGCAAAGCTGGAAGCGCAGGATCCGCCAAAACCCGCACGAAAACCTGTCACAGTTTGGTAGCACAAATCACTTTTTCTTTTACATTTCACATAACACAAGTTACATCAAAAGCTATCAATTGGGTAATGTTCAAAGCATAGTAAAATTAATAAATTTACTCAAATAACTGAAAACGAATTTACAATAATATGCACATGACTAATACATGCACACGCGATTGCAATCCGAATTCAACTAATAAAAAATAAATATTATTTTGATTCTTGAAAGATAAAGGCCTGTTCACATTAGATACAAAGCTTTCCTATTTGAGTTTATAATATTCATCTGAACAATTAGTATTACTACTGTATCAGCCATATACGTGCCACTGCAGGGCACGGGTCTCCAGTGCAGTAAATTAGTAGTTAGTGTTTATTGATTTTACTAATTTTATCCAAATAAGTCTCATATGCAAATTCTATGCTATAATGGTAGACGACATTTCTCTAGGTATAAGAATTTAGAAGAAATTTTATCACTTTAAAGTAACATTATTTTCAAAATACATTAAAATAATGTTAAATACAATAATAAGCAAGTAAATAGGCAATTTGTATTGACTGGATCGGCTGATGACATATTTAAATAATATTATAAGCTATTGAGCAAGTATCAGATCAGTCCAATATTTTTTTATTTTTTTTAACGTAACTTTTATATCGGAGTACTTAATCTAATTAAGTTATATCAAGTGTGTAGTGTGAACAACACCTCAAGATGTCTTCAAGGCTTCTTTTGCAAAATGCCAAAAGTCTACCCACAAAGAAATTGCCGCCTTTCGGCACGCACTCACAAACGGCGGCGGCGACCTCAAAGGAAGGAATAATCGAGCCGCGTTGGATCCGACAAAGTACACTATGACCGGCGGCTTCCTTTGACTAATAGGGCCGAATTGGGCCATCATTTTAAAAATATTATTTTTATTAATCAGTGTTATCAGATTATTTTTTCAATGAATCTAAATTATTAGAAAATGTAAATGTTATGTAGGTATTATCAAAACTTTACTAATTATAATTAAATTCGCATCTTACATGATTTAAGCGATGACCAGATGTGATTTCTTGGTATCTTTCAGTTTGGATTTGTGACACTAAGGAAAATAATGACAAACAAATAGTCAATCCATTCACGATGCAACTGCACCTAAAGTATTATGTTGTTAATGTATTGACGATTAAATCTTGGTACATCCCTGTTTAACTGATTGATTTATTAGAAATGAAACAAAAAATATCCTTTTTGAAGTTAGAGAAGGATAAATATACAGCTAAGAGTTTCATGACCCTTACCCATGTGTAAACAGCGTTAAAAGCGAAGTTAAGAAAAGTTTTGATGCTGTTAAAAATGGTTTTCGTGGTATATTTCGTTAACCGTTCAATTAACGACGAAACGAAAAAAATACGTATGTGTTAAATCTTGTTCTTCATCCATTCCAACTGATTTTATGCGAAAAAGTGGTGATTAGACTTAAAACTTTAAACGGTCCATAACTTCAAAACGGATAGGTATTTCCAAATATTAGTTTTTTATTACGATATTAATATTATGCCGTTGTACCCAACTGAGCAAGTGCGCCATTTATTTGCGCTCCCTGTATAAATAAAATTGAAGTGTCTGTTTTAAGAGTGAATATAAAAATAAAATGTCCTACTACATATCGTTATATACACGATAACTGTGCCGAAAAATGATATTTAAATTTTGTTTGTCTGTCTGTCTGTCTGTCTGTTCCGGCTAATCTCTGAAGTGGCTGGACCGATTTTGACGGGACATTTTTTGTCAGGTAGCTGATATAACAAGGAGTAACTTAGGCTACATTATTTAGAAAAATAAATTAACGTTGCAATGCCGCGCGCAGCTCACCGCGCAGGCACCACTGGGCCGTCACGTCGGGCGCCTCCCACCACTTCTCCCACCAACGAATCAATATCACAATTACAAAATATTGTATATAAAGAAAATTTTCAGTAAAGCTAATACATAAAAACTGATAATAAATGATAATTAAAATTTCATCATGGGACTGAATGAGACGGGACATAAACTGGATAAAACGGGACGGGAAATATAGTCGACGGCGCGCGGGAAATATATTTAGTACGCCGAAAAAATATGTTGTAGCCAATCAATACTGGACTCAAAAGCTATCTGCACCCGGGCGAAGCCGGGTCCGACCGCTAGTGTATAATACTCTAGTGGACGTCGCTATCTTTGTTTTGCATTTCTTTTCTGTTACTCCCACTACAACATTTAAAACCTTTCTAACTTGTTTCATTCTGAACGAATTAATAATTTTCTTTATTTGTAAGACCGTTTGGATTACGTTTTGATAAATACATAAAAAAATAGGAGTCAAATACCCTATTAAAAATATTTTGTGTCATCTTTCAATCATAAAATATTATACGAATTATACGAATATCTTAAGTTTAATGTCACCATAACCGAATTTTATTATAGCTACAAATCATCATCTAATAAATTAATAGTATTTAACAAAAACCAGGATACACTAATACCAACTCCAACATTTTTGTACCATAGACACCAAGTACATTAAAACTTAAAAGCGCCATACGCTCATTGTACATCGCCCAAAGGTCGTTCACCCCGTCACATTACTCAGCTGTTATCACTGGGAAATAATTTACATATTACAATTGCAAGGAATCGTCCCTGAAAAGAGTCTAGTTTATGTTGAATTCAGTGAGGTAGAAATATAGTAAAATTTTTTTCAGCACAATACAAAATTGTGATGTTTGTACGTTGCAGAGCGGGGCCGTCGGCGATAAAGAAAGAGCACGGGTGGAGAGCGTGGGCCGCAAGTCGGCGCGTCCCGCCCGCCCCACCACCGCGCACCGCCTCGGCACCGCCGGCGTGCGGTAGGCACCACCACGCGACACTACCCGACATTACTGTCACTGAAAGGGTTTAATGTTCTCTAAACGAGTTGTACAAAAATGTACAGTGTTTCAAATTTGGGGGTATATACTATATATTTACAGTTTTTATGTATAATATATTGGGGTCGAGCGGAGCGGCGCCGACCTCCACAACACGACCCCGTGTTAATGTTATTGGAGATGGAATAAGGTTTTATACCCCCTCCACCCGCCCCGTAACCGGCACCAGACTGAGAAGCAAATTGTCAGAAGGAGGGGCCTCGTCGCACCCGATGAACTTCACTACGTGAGGAAGTTCGATGTGAACGCGACGGGCCGACACCACCGAAACGTCCCGAACCTGCCCGAAAACTATTAACAACTAATGTAATGTAATTCGTAGTAGTTACTCGTGTATTATAGATATTTTGTACGTTTCGAATGATTTCAGTGAACGGCGAATGCTTGTAATGGCTTCAGTTAACGCTTGCACGAGTGATGAGGACGGGTTTGTGAACGGTCGAGACGCATGACCGACCGCGACGGTTATGTCGTGGTGATTCAAACCATTGACGCCGTTGCCGGTCATTGGTTTCGTTATAAAAATATTTGCTACAATCTATTAAGTTTTGTTACGTAAAGGTCACTACGAGGTTTACAAATTCACGGTAGGGTTAAACAGTGCGCCGCACTCGCGTGGGTGCGGCGTCCGAGCGCTGTCACAAAGCGGCGCGTTGATCTCACCGTGGTTTATTCCCAGTATTTATGTCGGCGGAAACTCTTGGACATGTTCTTCGATGTGGCCGCGGTTAGGCCGCGTCGGACCACAACTGAGTTTTATTATCCGAATTTCGGTTTTAGTCAATTTTAGGTTGTCATTTGTTTTGTATGCGATTTATTTTACCGTTGTTGTTTTTGTGAAATTTATTTTGTGCTTCGATATCTGAGTTCGTATTGAGCAAGTGATATTAGTTAGTGTAAAGTATTCGTGTATTTAAATTATATGTTTAAATAATATTTTGTAATGAATTTGTAGTAAGTACGTAGAGTAGTAGGTAGGTAACGAGACTAGCCGCGTGTCCGCGGCTGCGAGACCACACAGGCGCCGCGGCGCGGCGTTTTGTTCAAACGCGTTACCAAAGATGGAAACGGTCCATTCCACGAGTTGAAGTCCATTGCTTTCGATATTACCATTGATCATGTTCCTTTACATGTTAAATTTCGATTTATTGTAATATTATTATGTATTTCCAGACACGGTTTCTAGTCAATGATTCTTGTATACAAATATTGTAAATATTATATTTTAGGTATCAGAAAATTATATGATATAGTGTAGGTAGGGCGCGAATGTTCGCACAATACATTTACCTGCGAGATGCAGTTTCCGTCGTGTGGCGTGTCGCCGACGCGACACGGTGCAGTCACCATTAATTGCTAAAGTTGGAAGATGTGAAACATGTTGTTATGCTATCATGATAGGTAACCACTTCTGTGTACGTTGTTCAGTATTTATCAATTGGTTTTACTATTGTTTGGTAAAAGAAGAATCATGTGATATGTTATTTGGAAACCGCTAGTCGCTGTGCCGCATACACGCTTATACTCACTAATAAAGTATTTTAAATTTTTATATGTTTTTATTTTCATCTTTATTTATACTTCCTGTGTTACAAAATGAAGGCCAATATACTGTCAAATAAGGCTATATTGCCGTGAATATACCAATAAGTATGTCCAAATAATATGCTGGATGTTCAATCAACGAGGGACGCAGTTAACGTAAACAAAAAATTAAAACTAAATAAATACCTGACGGCTGGCACCCCTATCGGTATGCCAGACATACATCTTACAGATGGAATAAATCACCATTCATTTATTTATAAAAAAAAACAAACAGGCTTTTAGTTTATCAATACCTATATACTTGCAGAATACTGAATACAACTGGTTTTAGTATTGATCAATAATTTTTGAACCTGGTGATACCATAAGTGCCAGATTCAAATCCTGTACTCCTCTCTGATTTTGGAGACATTTGTGTTCTGGTTGATTATAGTCGATCACCACGCAGTCTATGGTTATGGAGGTGAAGGAAAACATCGATACAAAACCAACGTACCATCGCAATTTGTAAGATATTTTTGTTATAAGTAAAATCTATCAACCACCATTGAGCCAGCACGGTGGACTTAAATATGGCCTAACCGCTCTCATTTCGTACTCTTATTGTTATGGAAGATTGTGCCTTGCGGTGGATCGGATCCAGTATCCGCAGACGAACCTGCTTTTATAGGCCGATGCAGTTTTAGACATTACATATGGCAACACTATCACCTAATTCACGTCATAACTCAGAACAAGAACTAAGCATAGGGGTCTGAAACATACTCAATACTTATCCTGTTTTTACCAATGGGCGAAATCATGGAAGAGAATGAGACAAATGGTATGTGCTAAGGACGGCTCATGTTCACTCATGAAAAGTCAAATTGCTATGTTGGGTATGATTACGCGACCGAATTAAAAAGTGCAGTTATGTCAAATGTTACAAACACCAAAAGCGCCGACACAATTTAGTTACGATATATCAATAGTGATGTGCGGCACATTTTATCGAATATATAAATAATGTATATTTTAGTTACTACCCATGTTACATAAATTGTACTTTAAAATACCTACCCGGCAGTGTAGTGGTAAAAAGCGCTCGGCTACTGCGCGAGGGCTGTGGTCTAGGATACTCTTCATAATTTTCGATATCATCAAGTCCATGGCAAAAAGTTATCTTTAAACTTTGCGTACTAGCAGAGTACCGCAATCACACATGTAATGTTTTTTTTACATTTACAAAATGGGTTTTCATGGGAGTTATCTTTATATTTTTGCTAGTTTCTTTTTTGTCTTAGTACTGAGGACATCAGAGAACACCTTTTCAAAAAAAGTAGATCATCGTATTATATTTTTTGTTCTGTAGCTACAGAGACAGATACCAAGTTTTTAATAAATAAAAAAATGGTTATGGATTTAAAATAATAATAATGATTCATGTATCGATATCGATAAATTATCAGAAGAGATCACGGCACAATTATTTCTTGTTGTCAAAATTAGACTGTACGTTGAATATCAATAGCGTTCCTTCTATGTTAATCATTGTTCTGAGCGTAATTAGTTCCCTATTCGACCGTAGTCATAGATAGTTTATAAACCAATTTTAGTTATCGAGTGTTTTGTTTTCATTCAAAATTGAAAGTAGTTGGAATGGGACAAAAAAATCAATAACAAAAATATGTTTATAGACTCTCCATTAATAAGGCTGTAAACCTTTACAGGGCAAAATACATAATTTGTAACACCCTTGGTTACACCAGAATAAATCACAATGAATGTATTAGTTCGTTAGTTGAACAATAGTTTACATGCATTTACATACATATTGTATTCTTATCTATTTCAGACTTAAATACTAAAAACGCTGCAACAAACTCTTTGTCTATTACTCCTATTATCGAAATATTGGAAAATAAAATTGTTAAGGCCATTTACTATAAAAGCACGTTCAAGGTCGTCAACATTGTCGAATATGTAACCGGTTAAAACTAAAATTGTGACGTAGATTAAATTACGCATAGCCGCTAAACATAACAAATTAATATTGCAGGATAACAAAATAAATTTTACCTATTGTATTTTTTAGAATATATATTAATTATTATTTAATTGTATGATCTAAATAAAACAATATAATGTTTTGGAACGGAGTATAATTTCTAAACGCACGTTATGTAAGAGGGTTTAGAACGTAAAATTAAGTGATGTGCCATGCTCGATATATATCGTCATAATAGACGGTACGCATGTTGTATAAACATTAACGAGTTTAAACGATGATAAATATACCGGTTTCCTAAATTTATTCCGTATTTTTATATAAATGATTGTTTTATTGTTATAAATTCTCATACCTCCATTTTTTGCAGCAAATTTGTACCTTCCAGCCCAGCAGCTTTCAACAATTCGCTAAGGGTTCCGTAGGGAGTGTCTACCTGTGGAGCGCGAGCGGAACGGAGAGTTCGCGAACCTGTCGCGCGCATCTCGATCTTGCATCATCGATAGCCTCGGCACGGACACACGGCGGCGTTGAAATTTCAAATGTTCTCACCGTAATAAAAAACCAAAAATATAAACCCTTATCTATTACCAAATTCAAAGCTACTATCAAGCAAACATTATGCAATAAGTATATTATAAAATTTCGGAATATTTAGATGATAACGAGGAGGTCTTGGTGTGCTCTATAAAATATTATTTGATTAAGTAACTTGTCAAATTTTATGTCATGCTCGCTAAAAGTCTGTGCTTGCGGTGGCGTCGTATGCCAGGTCGGTCACTTCCCTGTAACATGGTTGAGGAGGCCGATGGCTGGCACATGCGTCGTACTCGTGAACGGGTGCTGCTTGCGTAGACTGGTCTATCCGATCTGCTTACATTGTAACGGATTGATTGATGGATTACATAAGACTATCGCAATTATTCATTGCTCTGGCGAAAAAGAGATACTGATTCATCGATCTGGGCGACTTTATAAATCAATTTGTAAATTTTGTAATTATTCACTACATTGTTAACTGGTTTGAAAAGAGCAACATCAGAGTTTCTTGCCTTTTCTTCTCTAGTGAAAATCGCTTTCCGAACCGAGTGGTAGATAAAAATGACTGAATCTAAATAATGTTGAACATTTTAATGGATTCAATAAATTATTTTCATTTCATTTCAATCTTTTGTTAGAGTGGTTGCCATGCCTCCAATTAAATAACGGTTCTGGATTTTCTCGTTGAGATAGTTTAGTAATGGAATAGGTTTGAAGAAATTATCTTTGTCTTTATTGTAATATATGGCACCGGCAGTGTTATTTATTATTTGAGTATACGGTTATAACACCTTATAATTACTATTATACCTTCTGCTACACCTATATTCACTACTCAGCCTCCTATCGCTAAAGAGTGAAAGAGTTTTATTAGCTTCACCTGTATGTATGTATGTATTTATGAGAATCTTAGAAACCGATTTCGAGTACCTTCCGATTGATTTGAAATTATACATACTTATCAAAGACCGGAAATACAATAATTTAAAATATATGCGACATTATCTTCTGCAGAAGCAAGAATTTATTTAGAAAAACATAATTTGGCAAATTAGTGTCTGTCTTCTGTTGTTAAGAGAGCCATACATAGGGCTTTTTATTTAAAATAATAAATAATAGTTACAACACTGAAAAAACATGCTTTAGCAAAAGACCCAAATAAAAGGCAAAAAAATTGTTGCAAAGCGTGGGATACTTACAAAATATCTTATCCACATTGTTAGAGCGTGTGTTTAAGTTTTTTGAACTATTATTTATATAAAAATATATTTAAAGGTTCATGATATAAAAAAAACCGTTGAGCTCTTATCTGAACAAAAATATAAATATAAAGTATTTTTTGTTATTTTAAAAATATTAATCGATAACGCTCGTCGATTTATAGCGTGACATTTAATCGAGATAATTGAAAGACCACGCTATGCGTACATCATTATTTTTGTAACCGTCGTCCAAATTCAAAAGTTCTCGGGCTTTGTTTCGGTTGCAAGATGTGAAATAACGCGAAAAATTAAAATTAACATAATTAGGTCAGAAAAATTAAAGAATTATCAAGTTATAGATGTTTTCTGCGGCGGTACGTTCTATAAAGTGAGACACAAGGTCACCAACAACATTTTCGCATGGAAGGCGTAACGATTGCTCCGCGTACTCCGACGAACAAATACAAAGCGTCGTTAACGAAGTGAAAACAATAAGCAAGTGATATCGGACAGCTTAATACGTTACTACGACACCATACTTTCAGCAGCCATCCAAGACATTGTACTTTGGTCCTTGAGTTATAATTCGTGGCGCAGTGTGCAGCAATTGATCGAGGAATGCAAGGCCGCCGACAAACATATCGCCGAGGGCTTCATTTGGCGGCTCCTGCACGAGCTGGCGCGCGTTTGCAAAGCGGTGGAGCACTTGAACATACGCGTCCTGCAGAAATGTATAACCACAACGTCCGTCTTTGTCAGCGACAGCGGAGAAATTCGCGTCAACTGCTTCAACCTGGTGCCCGCGGCCGGCTCCATCGACGTGATGCGGCAGCTAGGGAACGTGGTGTATACACTCTGCTACCAGTCTGGACTGTGCGACGACAAAATCAAGGAATTTCGCTATAGCGACGATCTTAGAGATGTTATCAGCTTCCTGATCGAGGACAGAGACTCCAGCCTGCGACCTGATATCGTCCTGTATCACCCTTACTGTGCTGGCCACCTAGAAACATTGTCAGAACTTAAACACTTGGATGAAATACTGTTGCCAACGGAATACAATCACACAACATTTGAAGTTAACAAATGTGACTCTGAAAAGGCTGTTGAGCTGTCTAAGACCATAGAACCACTACCCAGGACTATATTCAATGTAGTGGACAGCCCTATATATTGCAATATCATCCTAAAAAGTCTGTGAACATCCCGTTGCTGATTCACCTTTGAGCAAAGAATGTCTGTCTCCTACTTTAGCTGCCTTGGCATGAGAGCTACCTGCTATGTGCCACGCAGCAGGAAGCCTTACACTGGGTGTTGTGGATACATATGATTGCCCTCAAAAGGTTCGGAGGACACACTAAGTCAACAGTGGATGTCACGTCTCATTGCGCTGCGCCAACGCGAGGAGTCGCTAAACAGACGTGAAAGAGATCTCATAGCTAAAGAAATAGTCAGCAGTCCAG
This sequence comes from Hyles vespertilio, assembly GCA_009982885.2. NCBI lineage: Eukaryota > Metazoa > Arthropoda > Insecta > Lepidoptera > Sphingidae > Hyles > Hyles vespertilio. The sequence goes on from CM042817.1 coordinate 975,806, forward strand.
CCACAAAGCTAGTGCCACTGGATGACTCGACTGACTTGCTCTCTAACCAGCACAGTAATGGCATCACTTTGCCTCCCATGCTAACACAAGCTACTGGTGACAAGACGGGTATTTTCCGCGCCGCCGCCACCGTAGGGCCTCCTCGGTGCGCTCCAAGGGCAGAAGGAAGAGCTATGGGTATGAGGACTTAGACAGTTCCCTCTCAGCTGATGCAGGGGACAGTAGCATGGTCATAACAGCCACTAAGTTCACGAAGGACAACATGCGCGCGGCGCAACATTTTCCCTGACGTGTCTACAAAGAAAGTTCACTTCACATCATCAAACCCCTTTGTGGAGAGTGATGAGAGTGTCACATTGACATTTTATGAGGTTGGACAACACAAACAAAAAGGAAAAACAAAGGGAGTCAGACAAACTCGCTAAAGACATCACAAAGTTAAGTACTTTAACATGGATAAGATAGAAAGTGAGAAGAGGTCTGCAATGGGTATTGGAGCCACTCCTCGCCTTCCAAACAAGCCAAAATGTCAAGTAACATATTTGGGGACATCACAAATCACAGCATAAAAAAGACACCTTCCAAGTCGAGCATCTTCTCAGTGCATCTCATCCAGGTACTCTATGATGTCTAGGAGTGAGTGGAGTGTGGACTCATTCAGCAAGGTAAGTGAGGGCAGCATATCTGATAGGACTAGATCGAGCATGAAGCTCATGCAGACTCCAACTGCACCCCGTGACAAAAAGGGCAAGTCTCGGCAAATCATTGCTGACTTTAAAACACCATTCAAGTTCAGAGCTTCCAGAACTGATGTCATAGTCTGGTACAATAACATTTAAGTCTATAATTTTTCTTTAATACTTAGATTTTATATTTGAATGTGATCTCCATTCTTTATGATAAGTTTTGTAAGGTTGCATATTTGGTAACAGATTAGTGCTAGATTTACATTATACAAGAATTGTTTGTAAACAAAGTGTTTCTAACACCTATGGTAAAGATGAATTATACTTTTTGTATGTGATTTATGATGAAAATACCAATATTGGGAATTAAAACTGAACAAAAATTACTGACACAACTCGGAATTAACAGTGACACAAATAGGTTGTTTTAGCCAAACTCATGAAACCTATAATTATTTACATTACAAAGTGGAAAAGAGTGGTCTACATTTTCAATAATGCTCAAACAGTTATTTTAAACTTATTAAAATGGCTTGGTGTTAATTCTACAATAATTTAGGTGAAAAGTTGAAACCACTGTAGCAAATGAGTCAAGTACTTTTAGAGTTGATATATATCAAGTTACTTAGATAAAGGTTGTGGTTTTAGATTTACTGTAGTATAGTTTTTTTATTGCTTATCTTTCATTTGCAGTTCCTGTTAATATCAATAATTGGAACTTACATCATTTCCATGAAGTCAACATCACTGATAAGAGATGTAATCACATTTATACATAATAAATGTTGTAAATTCTATATTAATTATAATACAATAGTAACAGGCACACAGTGACTTATGTTCTGGGAAATATTTCAAATAATTGCGTAACAAAGACCTTATAGGTTCTCGGAAAATTTAATGATCAGTTGGATCATTTACAATGGTTTGCCAGTGAGTGTTTCGACATTACAACACTTTATCATAAGTATGGTAAACATAGTCTTATCTGTGCTGAGGACTGCAGGATATATTGTTATTTATATTTTTTGTACATAAAATGAATACGGACATCAACCCACCCTAACATTAGAATAGTAATATTAGCATAAATAAAAAGATTTTATTTGTATATTGGATCAAATTTTAAAGTCAAATTATTTTTATTATAGTATCATATTATATGGCATTCAACATATTATATGTATAACTAAACAATTAAAATGGGCCAAAGGCACCAGTGTTGTAAAATGTATAATTGTTTACAATATGTACTGCATCTATTAATTGCAGTATGCAGATATGTTCTGTGTACATTTTGTATATTATGATTAAACATATAGTCTATGTGTCTTCCATGCATGTAATGATATAACATTGTAGTTGTAAGAGTATTTGTGATGTTTTATGATTGTGAGTTGCCATATTGTAGCGTAATGTGTTTTATACACCATAGTAGGTTTAATGAGGCATTTATAATTGATTTTTTTGCTTAAGATTATGTGTAGGGATTATTAATAAGCACAAAATAAATGTAAAAAACCTCAGGTGGAGTTTTATTAATTCAACACTCCATGACATCTATGTCACTTTGCTTGAGAAAATATATTTTCACTTTGTATTGTCACTATTCTTTAAGGATACTGGGACACTTTTGTTGTTATGATTTCTATGAAGGCATTTAAGGCAATAATTTCTTTAACAGGTACTGCTGCACTTCCATATTAGTTATTGACTGCATTTTTTTGTTTGATTCATCATAAGTATATTGTTATTCATTCTCATAACTATTTTTTCTTTTTGAGTGCCTTATCTGCACCTTCAACGAATTTTTTGGGCATTCCATATTTTTCTACAAGTAGTTTCGCCACAAAGTGAGTCTGAAATAGAGGATATTGATTAATTTAAGTTGCATATTAGAGATTTGTTAGTTTACAGTACAGTATACAGTAGATATACATAGATATAGTTATACTGTTGATATTTAAGTAGTGTAAAAAGTTATTGAAACCATACAAGGTTTGATTCAAGCAGCAAGATAAAGATAGCCTAGTGCTATGTGCTGAACTACTATAGCTTTACATTTTTGTAATACTGGCAAAGGTAGTTTGTTTTCATACCTAATAAGAAGAAATTGAATGTGATACCCATTTAAATTACAAAAGCCAGGTGTCCGACCTTGGCACTGATAACCTAGTCTACTCCCAACTATATAACCCGTCTCTAGACATGGATGAATAGTTGAAGCAGTATGTTTTTCTATAATATGTGTAGGACTGGTGGTAGGTCTCTCATATGTAAGAGGCTGCCTGGGTGGGTACCACCGCTAGCAAAATATCTATTTCTCTTGTCAAACAGCAGTTTAAATGCACTGTTGTCTTTTGGATTGAAGGACATTGTAGCCACAGTAACTATGGACATATTGAGACTTAACATCTTATGTCTCAGGATGGCGAGTGCAGTGGCCAAGCATTGTTTTGTACTTCGAGGTGTTGGTTGGTTTTGCTACTGTTCATGAGCGGTCGTATCGCTCACCTGATGGTGAACGGCAGGCTCGTCTAGCCATTCATTACAATAAAAAATAAAAAAGAGTGTACCTGGTCTCCCTGCAGCATGAGTTGGTCGGCGCTGGCGCCGGGCGCGCGCGTGATGCCGCACGACGCGGCCGCCGCCTGCTGGCACGCGCGGCTCAGCGCCGGCAGGCTGAACCCGTAAGACTCGAGGTTCGACACCAGAGTCACCTGCAGGAAACATTTTTTTTATTTCAGGCTTACTGCTTGTAGGTATATGACCTATCCAAATAGCATCATTTTAGAAAATGGTGGGAAACTCGTCAGTACAACTAATGTTTGGTTCATCTTGTGTATATCAAGTCCCTTGTTGGATAAGCTATGTGGATTGTACTGTCCTGTATCTAGAATAATTTCCAAGACCGAAATTAGGTCATCTAACATGTAAGTTTAGAGTTCTAGTATGAAGTGCATTTTGAAAATGTACCTTTTTGTTTCCGCTTCTATTGACCACTTGCATCTTGATAGGTTCCAGCTTGGCCTTGGTGAGTTTGACGGTGCCGTCCGCGAACCGCATCTCGGTGCTGGCCGTCATCTTGGCCTGCACGCACGACATCAGCTCGTCCCACTTCACACTCTCCTGTACATTACATATAGTTTAATTTACATACATACATACCGGGTATCTCAAGACTGCTACCGAAAACGAAGCCGGGTGGTAGTTTTATTGGCTACAAACACAATGCAATTAAAATTCGCCTAGAAACGCGACAATTTTTTTTTATGATTTTTAAATATCGTCATTTTTGGGTGGTAAATCCATAGTTTTTGCTAAAATAATAATTTAAACTCTTTTATACCTTAGAGTATTTATAAATAAAAGGGTATATACTATTATTTTAGGAAAAAATGTATTTACCACCCAAATATGGCCATAGGAAAAAAATAACAAAAAAAAAAAATTGTCGCTTTTTTTTGCAACTTTTTCTGTTGCATTGTGTCTGAAGTCGCTTAAACTACCACCCGGCTTCGTTTTCGGTAGCAGTCTTGATATACCCTGTATAATCACGCCTTTTTCTCAGAAGGGGTAAGCAAGGGTAAGCAGAGGTACAACTAGGTGTCGAGAATATTCATATTTCGCCTTGTATTTTCCGTCCCACGATGTGCTAGGGGGCGAGACTATCGCGATAACGGGCACAAATCCCCGACGCCGAGATGATATTGAATTGAGATGAAATTTAAAAGAAAAAAAATTACTTTGGCCGACCCGGGATTCGGACCCGAGACCTCAGTTTTTACGTGTGCGTACCGTAGTACGCCACCGAGGCAGTATAGTTTAATTAAATTACCAGATTGGTTTCTTAAATTGATGTGAATGTTAGAACATTACACATTGATATAAAAATGTACTTTATAGACTTTTTCCATAGATGGCGTTGATAGTAGATAAAAAGATACTTTTTTTCAGGTACATTTAAAATAGAAGGCACTCAATTTTAATAATGACTACATACCGGGTATCTCAAGACTGCTACCGAAAACGAAGCCGGGTGGTAGTTTTAGTGGCTACAAACACAATGCAATTAAAAATTTCGCTTAGAAACGCGACAATTATTTTTTATGATTTTTTAAATATCGTCATTTTTGGGTGGTAAATCCATAGATTTGCTAAAATAATAATTTAAACTCTCTTATATCTTAGAGTATTTATAAATTAAAGGGTATACACTATTATTTTAGGAAAAAATGTATTTACCACCAAAATATGGCAATAGGAAAAAAATTACAAAAAAAAATTGTCGCTTTTTTTTTGCAACTTTTTCTGTTGCATTGTGTTTTGAAGTCGCTTAAACTACCACCCGGCTTCGTTTTCGGTAGCAGTCTTGATATGCCCTGTATACATATATATTTTTTATCTTTTTTTTATTTACTTACGTAATTGTTGCACACTTTTTACAGCTTTTATACTGCAACCATTTGAGACTATTTTGAATGTTTGTTACGATATATTTTAAAAACAAAAGAGGCCTGATTTCACGATGCGTTTCGTATTGAATAGGAATACGATGTAGAAAGGTTCAAGCTTATAAAAAAGAAGCAATACGCCTTTTAATGGATTGATACGAAACAATTAGAAAGATAATCTAGTTTCCTTCAGTGGAAACTAGACTGCCTGAAAGCAGGGACCGAAACCGGTAACGAAAATACCGGTATTTTTTGGTATCTACCGAAAAAAATAATACCGGTATTTTTAAGGTAACCCCTATACGCCAATTTTATTGGATTCCTAGAATTTAACCGGTATCATACCGGTAACCGAAATAAGGTTTACTTCTATGTTTCATGAGCCGTTCCTTATAAGACAAAGCGAGGGCGGTGCCTGTGTGTGGTTATACCGTCGTATGTCTTTACTAAACATTATGGCACTATACCACAGATTTATCTTTACTCATTTCATGATTTTTTCAAAAGAATTACACACCAAAAAAGAAATGAACCCATTCCAGCGATATTGTGTAAACAACACGACAAGTATGATATTTATTTGTTATGCAACAACAACACATTTTGTTATGCATTCAAGATCTTTTTAGGTTACCGGTATTAAAACGGTTACCTATATAAGGGTAACCTTTATAATGCGTTATAGCGGTTACCGAAATCTTAAGGTAACCGAAATTCGTCGATACCGGTACCGTAATGTCGAATGGGTTTCGGTCCCTGCCTGAAAATAATCCAAAACCTTTGTTTTTAGACTAAAAAATTTGCCCGATTATAGATTTAGGAATCCAATACAGATCTGTGTTCAGATATGTACTTTATAAATCATAAGTCAATTGTGATATTCATATTCAAAAATAAAATAAAAATAGAGTAAAATATTCATAGTATATACCTGTTCCTGCTTGCCCACGATCTTGGCGAGCACGGGGTCGAGTGAGACGGCGCCCTTCACCCGCGTGCAGTTCAGGTTGTGAGTCTTCACATACTCAGTCACCGTGCTTCTTATCTCTGTCGACGTCAGCGCTGTGCCTTTCCTGTAAAATCATTTTCGAAATCTTTTATATTAGTTTTTATTGCTCACATTCAAAGGGGACCACTGACTACACAATAAGGGGTAAGTATAGTGCGGTCCCGTTGGAGTACCATCTAACGCCATTACTTTACGGTTGACAGAATTTCGCTAGGTTGGTCGCATCCTAAAATAATAAACGTTTTTTTACATCATATTTACGAACTATTGTGTTTCGGATTGAAGGACATTGTAGCCAGAGTAGCTACTGGACATATTGAGACTTAACATCTTGTCTCAGGATGGCGAGTGCAGTGGAATGTTGCTACTGTTTATGAGCGGTCGTATCGCTTGCCATCAGACGAACGGCTTGCTGGTCTCGCCATTCATAGCAATAAAAAAAATTTGGATCAACTAGTATTTAGAATAGTTTTGAGTACCTAGTTGGCGGAGTTATTAACAGCCTTCAAATATATTTTTTTAATGTATCTATCTGGCTTTTTGTTTGGAAATAGTATGGCTACGCAAGGTAACTGACTTGAGTGGCGCAAACAGTGGTGTGAGCGCGGCAGTGAGGCAGTATAGTTCGCGCACCACTGGCGGCTCGTAGTCGCGCGCGGGCGGCGCGGGCGGCGCGGGTCGCGGCGGGCGCGCAGTGTACCGCGCAGCGCGGCCGGCACCACGTGGTCGCGCAGCGCCGGTGACAATAAGTTGAGTGTCACCAGCGCCGACACGCCGCGCTCCACCTCACGCACCTCTACCAGACCTTCCTGTGGTAGTGACAAAGGTGAAACTAAACTAAAACTAAAAAGACATACGTCATTTTTTTTAATATGTTTTTAAGGCATGTTAAATATAAATGATAAGACAGTAAAATTCATTGTGCATTTGGCTTCCTTAAATTACATTAATGAATGAATAAATTAATAGCATACGAAATATATTGCTACTTATCATCATTTATTTTAGCAAATGTTTGAAACAAGACACCTTGATATGATAACTGTTGTAAGATTTTTAATTAATTATTTTGGCAATTAATTTTGAGGATTATATAATTCGTGGCATCCATTTCTCAGTATAAAATAAACAAAACATTAAGTTAACTATATACCTCTTGCATAGCTTCTAAAAACTTGCCCTTTTCTTGTATGACGATTTCTTAACATCTAGTGTTTGATCTGAAGGGCACATGGGCATTAATGATTCCTGAAAATAATAGAATTATTTTTGAAGTCACCAAAATTTATTTTTGAATGTTTCCTATTCGGATATTTTTATCATTTTATATATGGGTAGGAACGGAAATTTCGGACTGGAGCCGCGTCGCGTTGATCGTTACTTCGCTACGCAACGAGCTGCAAGAAATATTTTGGCGTACGATATTTTGAGAAATAAGAACATGATTTTAAGTTTTGGTTGTGATGTGACTGTGACTTAGTGTGTCGGTGTATCGGACGAGTTTAGCTCAGCGGGTGTTCAGGTTAGTGGTCTCCTAATATATTAAATGTCCAGACAAAAACGAAACCAACCGAGACGGCGACAATGTTTTGCACAAACATAGAGACATTCATATTAAAAATATAAATTCTGTATCAGCCCATATACGTCCCACTGCAGGGCACGGGCCTACTCTACAATCGAAAGTACGATTGAGAGTGGTTAGGCCATATAGTCTACCACGCTGGCCTAGTGCGGGTTGGCAGACAAAAAAAATATATATATATATATGTATATATATATATATATATATATATATAAATATTTTGTTATATTTCTAAAAAAATTGTGTAGTGAAAGCATATTCGAATGTTTATAAAGATTTCATAGATAATTAGTTTTTACTTGTAAAATAAATTGGTTTTAAGTGGCAGTTCTATATGTTTCCCTTCCACCTTGAGGAATGTCAATAAGCACCATCGCAGCAGTCCATCCATGTCTGTAGGGACATCTAGATCTATTTGAGAATCATCTGGAACAAGGTGGAAATAATATTCAATTACTGTAACAGACCACATACATTCCACTGCAGGGCATCGGGCTCCTGTACAATGGAGATTACGATTGAGAGTGGTTAGGCCATACAGTCAGTCACACTGGCCCAATGCGGGTTGGCGGACATACTTATCATAGAAATTCAGACAAATTGCTATGGTATGCTGGTTTCCTTACCATGTTTTTCTTCACCATTGTAGTGTGTGGTGATTGACTACATACACGACTCCGAAAAGACAAGTTTGCCCTGGGGTTCCAAACCACCATGAATGCGTTGGGAAGAATTCTTATATGTTCATATACCTACTACTCTATACCGGGTATCTCAAGACTGCTACCGAAAACGAAGCCGGGTGGTAGTTTTAGTGGCTACAAACACAATGCAATTAAAATTTCGCCTAGAAACGCGAAATTTTTTTTTTATGATTTTTTAAATATCGTCATTTTTGCGTGGTAAATCCATAGTTTTTGTTAAAATAATAATTTAAACTCTTTTATACCTTAGAGTATTTATAAATAAAAGGGTATATACTATTATTTTAGGAAAAAATGTATTTACCACCCAAATATGGCAATAGGAAAAAAATAACAAAAAAAAATTGTCACTTTTTTTTGCAACTTTTTCTGTTGCATTGTGTCTGAAGTCGCTTCAACTACCACCCGGCTTCGTTTTCGGTAGCAGTCTTGATATACCCTGTATAATATGTAAATTTCCTGCAACCGAACGAAGTCAGGCCAGCCCGATAGTTACTAATAAGTTGAAGCAAACAATAGAAATAGATTGTGAAAGCATAACCATGTAAGGCATTACATGACATGTTTTTTGCTTATCTCATATCTGTATCTGTATCAGCCCATACACATCCCACTGCAGGGCACGGGCCTCCTCTACAATCGAGAGTATGATTGAGAGTGGTTAGGCCATATAGTCCACCACGATGGCCTAGCGCAGGTTGGCGGACTTACATACCATAGAAATTTTTATAAATCGCTATGGTATGCAGGTTTCCTCACTATGTTTTCCTTCACCGTTTTAGTGCGTGGTGATTGACTATCAATACATACATGACTTCGAAAAGTCAGAGGTGTGCCCTGGGATTTGGACCCGCAACCACCGTGAACATGTAGGCAGTCGCATCTAGTCCGTTTACCAACAGGCCACCACACACTTTATCTCATATACTTTAGTATAAATTATTTTGTTTTAAATTTTCGACTTGCCGTAAGCATAATGTTATTGCCTACATGACCAATAAAAATGTAACTACCTGCAAGTGTGCTATCATCAATCTCAACATCACTGGAGGCTTGCTCCTCAGTCTGTGGTTGTGGATCGGCCTCCACGATGAGTTGTGGCTGGTTGGGTACTGGCACTGGGGAAGGGTTTGCTGGCTGCTTGCCTAACGCAGGCCATTCTTCTTTTATTGTCGGTTGGATGTTTAGCTGAAATAAATAATTGTTGTTTATTAAATGCAGAATATTATAGTGAGACTCACTATTCTATTCTATTGAAAAACAATATGTTTTTTTTGCAATAGACAATGACTCATAATTTGGTGAGTAACATATTATATTCTAAATCTATGTGTCACAAAAAGTACTAGATAAAAGAAGTTTTTCTGTCTTGTGAAATTTATTTTATGTTAACAATGCTTATGTTGCAACAATTAATATATCTACAAGTTGATGATTACTTGTAATTAAGAATTATATAATTTGGTTTAAGGTTTCATACCTGCTCAACTGCATTTAGAAGGCTCAGTGATATTTCTCCACTTGAATAAGAAGGTGGTCCCAACTTAGGCCTCTCCACTTTTGAAAACTTGGGATCCTTACACAGCAGATCTCCATATACATGCAATGTATCCAGGCAGACGCCTCTAGAAATAAAAATTGGTATATTGTAAGAAAAGAGATGTTGTGTCTTGAGAAACATTTAGCTTTAATCAATATCTAGGCCTTTTTGCTGGTAGTAAATACTTATTAATTTCCAATATAAAGTACTGTTAGCAAGGTAATAAATTGTCATAGTGTCCCATGGGAATGTTTTTCGTTTCATTTTTAAACTAGTGTGATGGCGTCTTTCAGTAAAGATAAAATTGTTATGCTAGTGAAAACTATTTCCATTGTAATGCACTTCTGATGTGCTATTTAATCAATTTGTCATACCATTGTTTATTATGCCATTATAATATGTAATGACAATATATTAAAATAATTTAATGTTAATTTCACAAATATCAGATGTAAGTGAATTACTTATTTGAGGTAAATGATAGAAATACTCACGCTGCCCTGAGGAGCATGTCTGCACTGGACATGGTGGTGCGACCCACTACAGCTGCTGCAGAATTGTCACTTGTCTGCACAGCTACTATTGTCCCTCTTTGGAATAATGGGAAACCTGCCCCACCAGCTGGTAACACTACACCTGGCAGGTACAGGGGAGCTCCTCCTTGCATCTGTATTTACAATTGCAAATAATAAACTTCTAAAAATGGCATGTGGTGAAGAATACAAATTTAAAATTAAATGTGTTTGGGCAATCTTTAAAATTAGATTTTTATAAGTTTTGGATTAAGTCAACCTTCTTGATAATGTTCCTACATGTCAGTAGGATCATTCGTTCGGTTAACATTTAACAAAAAATGGTAAGGGAGCCTCTTTTCAAACATGCTTGTACCTTAGACAGCACTGGAGAGTGTATAACTAGCGAAGGAGCTAACTCAGGCGCCTTCCAAAGAGCGCACACTGTTGGCACCATCCCTTCTGCCGTCTCCACCATCATCGGCAGGCCGTCCACGACGTACGCGTTTACTAGCTCACCAGAATTAAGAACCAACTTCATACAGATACAACTTGACTTCCCAGGCACTAATTCCTTGGCTTTCTCCTCCGAAAGGGACGGGAACTCATCCTGTATCCTTTGCACTAAATGCTTTCTGCAAATAACAAAGTATACAGTTAAAAATGACTGTTAAAAGTTCAATAAGAATTGCTGATTGTAAAATTTGGCATACTTCTCGGAATTCTTCAGTGTGTTGTTGGATTTTAATTTGTACGGTTTCGCAAACATCTTTAGCGATGTTTATGAGCGCGTGACGGTGAAACTTATAATAAATTTCATGGAAAATCACTATTTTTGTAAGTTTACGCGGTGCCCGGTGTGACAATTCTGACAGCTGTTGTTGACTAGTGTTGAGTAGGACATACAAGAGGCAGTACATTTGTCCCGTACATGACGTCAAAATGTAAGAGCGGCTCAACTTTTTAATTTGTACTACTTCTTATTTGGTGTACTACTTGGTCTGTAATGTCATTTTATTGGCGTGAGCCGTGAGGCAAAGTTATGACACACAAATAAACATCAGTACGCCTCACTTCAATTGAAGTGGGACATTGTACTGGCTCAGTACAAAAATGAGGCTACTCTTACAAACTCTTTTTCAAGTCATGTCCTACTCAACACTATTGTTCATTGTTGACTCTTGTTGTCACTTTGACAGTGGCAGTTCTGAAATGTAATTCACCTGGCAACTGAGAACCACCAGAATTCAGATCTTAAATATTGCACAAACACTCGTATAATTTAGAAGCCAAATAAATGAAAATTAATTTATATACTTTAAAATTTGGAAATAAAGTAATATTTTACTAATAACCAAAATAGTATATTCTATTTGGCGTGATGCTTCATTGCTATGTATATTTTGGATGGCGTTATTACAACAACAACAACTTTGATTATTATTGATAGCGTAGTTAATATGGACTTTAACGCTTAATACTACTTATACTGGTGGTAAGTCTCTCATATATGAGAGGCCGCCTGGGTAGGTACCAGCGCAATCTTTTTCTCCCGCCAAACTGCAGTGTGAATGCACTGTTGTGTTTCGGATTGAAGGAAATTGTAGCCAGAGTAACTACTGGACATATTGAGTTGAGACTTAACATCTTATATCTCAAGATAGCGAGCGTAGTGGAATGCCAAGCATTGCTTTGTAATTCAAGATGATTAGTTGTCTACTGTAATGACCGCTCATTGTAATGACGGATTGTTCTAACATCCTGACTTAAACATTGTACCCATTTTAAGTCAGGATGTTCGAACAATCCGTCGAATTATAGACCCATTTCTATACTACCGGCTCTTAGCAAAATCTTCGAAAAGCTTTTGCTTAATCAAATGCTAGCACATTTTGATGAAAATAAGTTAATACATAGGAATCAATTTGGTTTCACAAAGGGTCGCTCAACTCAAGATGCCGGGACATCTCTAATCACGTCGGTTTTAGAAGCCTGGGAGGCATCTCAAGATGCTCTAGGAGTTTTTTGTGATCTTCTCCAAGGCTTTCGACTGTGTTGACCACCAAACACTTATTATGAAGCTAAGGTACTACGGAATCAGTGATACGTCACTTGATCTCGTAATGTCTTACTTGTCGGGTCGTGAACAAAAGGTTTCTTTGGAAGGGCTCACTTCGGTAGGATCAAAAGTTAAAATTGGGGTTCCGCAGGGCTCCATTCTGGGCCCCTTTTTATTCCTAGTCTACATAAATGATCTTCCTTGTATGGTTCAGAAGTGGTCAGCCATAGTTTTATTCGCTGACGACACCTCTATAATACTTAAAGTTAATCGGAAAGACGATAATCTAGATACACCTAACAATATTCTTAATTTAATTTCGGATTGGTTTTCTGCTAATAATCTACTATTAAATGCTAGTAAGACTAATTGCGTCCGTTTTGCTTTACCGAACGTGGCAAGCGTAAACACGCGTATCGAATTAAATTCAGAAATTCTAAAATTAGCTAATTCCACATTTTTTTTAGGGATCACTCTAGATAAAAAATTACAATGGGGTCCACAAATTGAGACATTATCAGCTAAACTTAGCAGCGCAGCGTTCGCGGTCCGAAAAATAAGACAACTAACTGACGTTGCAACGGCTAGATTGGTATATTTTGCTTATTTTCATAGTATAATGTCATACGGCATTATTTTATGGGGATCAGCGGCTGATATCGAATCCATATTCATATTACAAAAAAGAGCAGTCCGTGCTATTTATAATCTAGGAAGCCGCGATTCTTTGCGATCTGTTTTTAAGGAAAGCAATATACTAACCGTGTCATCTGAATACATCTTTCAGAATATAATGCACGTTCATAAAAATATTAACAAGTTTTATAAGGTCAGTGACACCCATACTATTAATACGCGGAATAAAAATAAACGAGCAATACCCTCGTTTAGACTAGAAAAGTCAAAAAAATCTTTCTTGGGTAGTTGTATTAAATTTTATAATAAGCTTCCCAATTGGATAACACAGCTACCGGACAAACTATTTAGGACTTATATCAAAAACAAACTTATGACTGGGGGTTATTATAATATTAATTGCCTACTTGACCAATAAATACATTTCATTTCATTTCATTTCATTAACAGTAGATAAACTATCGCTTACTACTTACTTAATTGGAATGGTAAGCTCGTCTCGCCATTCATTGCAGTAAATAAAATTATAATATCAAATCTTGATATCAATTCCCCACGGTTCTTTTGTTTTTATGAGTACTGGAGTAATCAAAACACGTCGCGAGGGGAGTGATCAGCAGTATCGTACATGCGCCTGGTACTGCAAGGCAATTGACGTCGTCGTTTAAAATGATTTACGGTTCACATGTTATGGAATTTTATTTATTGCTAAAAATCTCAGAGATTAGAATTAACATCTTATATTTTTGCAGTTTACTAAACTGTCGAAGGAATTGAGCTTATTCCATAACCATTCCTAATAGACGATTTAATAAAACCCTAACATGAACCTGAGATTAATGACGGAATTGATTCTTGTTTTCATTCTATTAGCATTTGTACAAGCCTATCCAGTGGCACAAGGAAAAAAAGTGATGATTAGTCGAATTAACTTCATTCACTATCTATCTCATTATACATACATTCAGATCGTACTGCTTCAGATTACACACAGTGACGAGTTTGCTATCGATATAAATATTCTTAAAATCTTAACGTTTAATGTGGATCTTGCTTGACAATGCGTAGTAGAGACGACAGTCGAGTGTTTGCGTGGTAATGTACCATCAAGCAAACGATATCGATCACGATTTTTTATGCCCCAGATTTGTTGTAGTTCGTTGGTACAAGGTGTTATTGTGAGCTGCTCGTCTCACCACAATAGAATTCTGAGTGAATTCTATTGTGGTGAGACTATTGTGAATTTTGGTGAAGTTATTATGAATTTTGCAGTAGTTAGTATTTTGTTTCCATTTTGCGGGAAAGAGTTGTGTTTCGTATTGCAACAAAGCATACTGCGATTGTTGATATTTATTGAATTTTGACTAGTGGGCCAGGGCCTGAGAAGTTGGTAGGAGATCGGGCTGACAAATATCCTCCAAAATATGGTACAACAGTGTGCAGGAATGGTCCTGGTTGAAGCTATGGCGCCCTAGCTTCGAGTTCCCAGGGCCGTTCCAATTGCGCCGAAGAAGGCTACACAGGGTTTAGGTTAGTATGCCCTAGATCGGTGAGCCCAAAATAATCGCTCCACTTTCCCCCGAAGTGGTGCGTTAGCGGTAACGCGATTTCCCCGCGCTAACAAAAAAAAGGCCTCTCATATGTGAGAGGCCGCAATGGTAGGTACTACCGCAATGCCTATTTCTGTCATCAAACAGCAGTATCAAAACACGGTTGTGTTTCGGTTTGAAGGATATTGTAGCTTGAGTAACTACTGGATATATTGAGACTTAACATCTTATGTCTAAGGATGGCGAGAATTGTTCTGTAATTCAAGGTATTTTTTCCTACTGTTTATGAGAATTCGTATCGCTTAAATTCATTCATTGCTATTATAAAAAGGTTTTTTTTGCATTAGTAGGCAAGGAAAAGCAAACAAGCATACTTAATTAAAATATTTAAATAATTTGAAGGTTCTTTTTAGAGATCTTAAATAATTAAATATTCAGAAATTAGTCAATCAAATTCCTCGGACAAAAAGTTATTTCTTAAATGGGACACCAGTTTTAAAAAAGATCATACACTGGAAACATTTAGGAAGTTAGGAATTCAAAATTTGTTAAAATTACATAGGGCTAACAATTCAGGGCCTTGGACTAGTTGAAAATTTCATTTTCATACATCGCAAACAACGCAAAAGTGAAACTGTTAAAAAAATACTAGATAAAAGCGAATAAAGGTAAACAAAGCTGATCGATTGGTTGGCAAATATCCAAACGCTGAAGACCATTAAAAATTGCATTGGTTGACGAAGTGCGCGCCGCTCCCGGTCCCGCAATGCAGCTCCCATCGACCCGTCGCGTCGCGTCGCGCCGGGGTTAGACTGCGTCATTCATATCGCTACACAATACACATTCTCACTTTAATTCGGAGTCTATTATATATGCATGGTTTATTTGAATACAAATTGGGCTATTTATTGAGAGTTAGGGGACGTTGGTTTGTTATTTCGTTAATGATAAAGCGGCTCGTATAAAAATTTAAAACGTACCTGGTGTATTTTGAAAAAGTACCTATAGTATACATATTAAGATTCACAACTGAATACATATAATAATTTTCTAGGTACCTACTTGTAGAGAATAACTATAAAGGGCCTATAAATAGATATCTAGATTTATGACTGCTCATGAATAGCAATGCTTGGCATTCCATCATTTAAGATGTTAAGTCTCAATATGTCCAGTAGTTACTCTGGCTACAATGTCCTTTAAACCGAAAACCAACAATGAATTTACTCTACTGTCTTAGTATGTAAAGTGTACTCTGTGCTCTACTGTTTGGCGGGAGAAATAGAAATTGCGGTGGTACTTACCTAGGCGGCCTCTCATATATGAGAGACTTACCACCAGTATAGTGGATTGAACACTATTAAGTACCAATTAGACATTGTATTGGTTAATATCAGCTCACCGATCGGATTTTGGCAGGCTAGTATCTTAACAGTTTGTCTATTGTCCAACGGTAAGACACATATTAACACGCATGACATAATCAGTAGGTATATTTAACTTTTGTGGCTGTTAACACAGTTGCCTTGTTCAATGTGGGTGGGTATTAACATAAGGTATATGGATAATATGCAAAATATATCTGCTTAAATAAATACGTTGAGGTACTCATCGGTCATAAATAGTTTATGATTTAATTTTTCGTATGTGTGTATTTATTTTTATACATCAATGTTTTATAACGTAATTGTTACTTGTTAATAACCTTTGTATTTTCTGAATAATAGGTTCATGTTAGGGGTGACATTGTGTGATAAGTAATAGTCGTGTGAAATAATACGCAACCAATGATTCGTTTTCCGCCTTACAAAAGACTTCAACGTAAATACGGTTGCTCCGACACAATTTATTGTAATCTCACCCACAATCGACCTACATCGTGTCAAATCAGAAGTGTTCTAAGCAGAAGTGGCCTAGATCTGAATAAAACGCTCATCCGACATCAGTCAACATCGCCGATGAGGCCCGCCACTTGACCGCCTTGCCCGGCCTACCAGTTGGCCGCGCCTCGTGGCGCGTTATCGCACCACATTTTTATAAGGCCCTTTTAAACCCGCCCGGAGCCTTTCCGCTCGAAATATGGAGTCCATTTACATAAATGGACTCCACTGCCGTTTACTTTACTATGAATAGCAGAAAAAATGTCAAGTCATGACGTTTTGTCGTTTTAATGGAAATGTGCCGTGTAAAAGCTTTGAGGACGCTGAAATTGAAACGCTTGAATTTTTATTTATTTCATCAAAAACGTGAAAATAAGAAAAATAAACGTAACAATGTAGCTGTGTATAAACGTGGCACACCAAAGAGAAGAAAAGGAATTTATCAAAAGATCTAATTGCCTTGTGACTCCCGTGCAAATCTTTATACGATGTCTTTGAGCAATTTCTCAGGCAGTGTTTACAGACACTCAAAGGGAGCGTTTAAATCACGAGTTTTATAAGCTTGGTAATTGTAACTGAAACTATAGGATATCCGAAATAAATGCGACAAGATAGATTTGTGTATTATAAAATATGTATTCAGTACTAAAAATATTTTATTTGCCTTTTACCTTTGCTTAAAAAATGTAATAAAAGCTGAAAGTATTCTATCATCGTAACACAGATCACTCATCGTAATAACAGCTGAAACTGGTATACCGTATATATATGGTATATATAATTCGTGTATCCATTGCATTCGGTATCCAAATTTGATTTTATGGATATAAAATCAAAAATGGGGTGTGAGGATTCACACCCCTAGTTTAAAGTTACTAGTGTTGATAATAATTACAATTTGCCAGTTCGCTGCTATTCCGCGGGTGATTGAACGCGAGTGCAAATGTGTGGAAGAGGCTCGATGCTCGAAGAGCTATTGCTCTTGTGAATCGTTCGCTCAATTTCGTATAACGTTCGTTGGAGCTCTGAAGCGTCATCACTATGATGTATGCGGATCAGAGTTGTCAGCATTTTGCCGGGAGAAAGAGATGATTAAAGGAAGGAGGAAGGAGGGATATGATAGTAGCCGTGGCGCAATTGGTTAGGTGCCAGCTATAGCCTATAACTAGAAGTCGCAGGTTCGATCTTCATATAATCCCTAATGCTTAGGTCACGGTGTTTCTTCGACGAGAATGGGCAAAAGTTGCAAAACATGTTAAAATTGTTGTTGTATGTTAATTATTGGGTAAGGTCAGATTAAGCCTATATTTGTCAGGATTTTTTTTTATTTTTTTAACTTTTAAGAATTTATGGTTTTAAAGGAGATATTTTTTTACTATATATGTATTTATTTTCAGTTCAATTTCAACATGGACTGAGAATAGACGAATTCAATTAAATAAATATAGGTACGCGATACATTACCTAAGGGTTCGAAATTTATTGCTATTTTCCGATGTTTCCACCGACGCGACGTAAACGTTCACCTACTTATTTGTAGCCAAAAATGAACGGGTAATTTTTAGGATAAAAATCGGGACGTCCAGCCAAAATCAGGGCGTCTGGCAATGCTTATCCGGATTGGCAATTTCACTAATGAGCGTTTCACTCATGGGATTTCGCTGTTGCTGGCATTTTGCCATCCCTTCCGCCCTCCCATCACTCCAACCTACTTACAATGAGCTCGAGCGGTTTATTTTTCCATTTGTGTGTTTCTTTTGTCATTCAACTTCTTTATGAAACTGCGTCGCCTTCTTCGCGCTGTGTCTTGTTTCAGAAATGTTTTAGATGTGTCTATCGGGTTGTATGTTTAGCGTTATTTCTATGAGTTTGTATTTATAGGGGTGTTGTGTGCAAACACGGCAAGAAATCTATATCTACCATATTATTTTATTGGTGTTTACAATAACAAAGCAAGAATAAAATAGTCTTGGGGAGTTCAAAATAGAGTCAACAGAACTTATTTTAGTAATGATTCAACTTCCTCGTAATTTTTAATTTTGTGCTTAGAGTAGTGACGTAATATTTTATTTACATACCTACTATCAAATTAGGTTCTTAGGCTACGGTAGAAAGTCTTTTAAAACCTTAGCTTAATTAAATGGTTTAATCGTTGATGGGTAATGTAATAATAATGCTAAGATAAGCGTAGTAAGTTGGTAAACAGAGTCCCACGCGCCGCCCGCGCTTCCAGTCAGTAAACACTGAGGAGCACAGATAACTACTTAATCATATTATGTTAGTTCTCGCGTTTATCAACGAAGGGGTAGGTAGAGGAACCGCTAATTCTATTTACTGCTTGCGCAGATTATTTCCGTTCCTAGGTTGGAGGCAAACATTTCGCTTTATTAATGCTGGTATTACGTGTATGATGTAGTTCAAACTAATATTTTCTAAACATGCATATATTGCGTTAAATAGTCTTTACGTGGGAAGGAAACCAACTTGCGTACTTAGCAATCACATACATTTCATCTTATACGAGAATTTAGAATCATTCAAATTCTCGCTAAAATACATTTTTTGCGACATTTTGAACCCACAATCTCACAGTTACACAACCCATACACATAGCCATTGAGCATCTACGACTACGTTATTATAAATAATAATGACCATAGCTCGGCCCCACGTGTCCGCCTCCCACGCGGTGGTGCGATTTATTAGCGGATCTGCGCAGCACACACCATTAGTACTTCCACCCACAGCCAAATGATTATTATTTAATAATAATACCTATAACAAAAAAACTTCTGTAAATCAATAATAACAAAATTAAACGTTAATAATTCCATTTCTACTTTGGAATCGATTTGCGTATGTTTGATGCCCGCACGGACAAATGTGGAGTGTGGTCTAGATTTGTGTATCTATACTAGTAATATTATAAAGCTGCAGTTTGTTTGTTTGAACGCGCTAATCTCTGGAACTACTGGTCCGATTTGAATGATTCTTTCAGTGTTGGGTAGTCCATTTATCGAGGAAGGCTATAGGCTATATATCATCACGCTATGGCCTATAGGAGGAAAGCAGTAGTGATATTTCTAGCAAATACGAGGAAATTTTGTTCGTTTTTCGTGGTCCGATTGGTCGATATTCTAAACTGATAGTCAGAATTAAATATTTTGACCGCCATTTTAAAACGTGTATGCACCCGGGCGGTGCCGGGCCCGACCGCTAGTCTGAATATAATGCTACAAGGCAATGCTAAAAAAAGCGCTGGTAATTAAAACAAATCATGTTCATGTACAGCCCTGTTGGCTACAATCACTTGAGCTAATAAAAATATAACTTGATATTAAAATCAACAACCTAATTTAAATCGAATTAAGCTACAAATCTACTTACCGTTGTTCAAAGAAATAAAATCATTGCGTGTATTCCAACAGGAATAAAAGAAATCTGCCTAATGCAACAGACAGGTTACAACCGCAGTAAAGTAATATTTTTTGTGGGGTACCTGTGTAGCACAATAGGTGTGCATAGACAGCCGGCAGGGGGCGCACTCGGACGTCCGGTCGGCCGCGCCCTGATCCGTCCCTGTGGGATACAGGGACGGATCGGGTGATAGTATTTGTATAGCATAGTTGATAGTACAGGCAAACAAATCGTCGCACCTGATTGAAAGTGGTTACCATAGCTCAATAATATGTACAATGTTAAAGTTTAATTGGATCGTATTTGTATTTACCGGCCTCTGAAAGTTGGATACAAAAAGGGAAGGAAAGAAAAAAGTGACTTTTAAGATTCAGCAAACTCGAAACTAAATTCATTGTTTCGTACCAACTTTCTTTGAATCCTCTCCCATGTAACTTGTCTATTTTTGCTCTATGTAATTCTAGTTCTAACTTCTACAATAGTGCTACAAAAGTTGATAAACAACGGAACACTATTTGGTCTGCATGTAAAGATACTGTAGTTGTGAACTGTGTATCAGCCCATATACGACGCACTGCAGGGCACGGGCCTCCTCTACAATCGAGAGTACGATTGAGAGTGGTTAGGCCATATAGTCCACCACGCTGGCCTAGTGCGGGTTGGCGGACTTTCATACCATAGAAGCTTTATAAATCGCTATGGTATGCAGGTTTCCTCACGATGTTTTCCTTCACCGTTTTAGTGCGTGGTGATTGACTATCAATACACACATGACTCCGAAAAGTCAGAGGTGTGCCCTGGGATTCGAACCCGCGACCACCGTGAACATATTGGCAGCCGCGTCTAGTCCGTTTACCAACAGGCCACCACGCACTTCTACTAGTTGTGAACTATAAGAGAACAATTAAGCGCATATAGCATTTTTACCACGCCTTAGCGATTAGTGTGGGTGGTCCTACACCCCATGATTCCTTTCTGAATCTGCGTGATACAGACAGGGTGCGGGCGCACCTGTTGCCAGTTAATTCCATTAATGCATGTCGTGCTGCACATGTCGCGGTATCAGCCCTACAAATATAACCGCTATACTGATGGTTCATACTTCATACAACTAGGACACGGAATTAATTGCCAATTTTCATTAGGCAAGGGTCTTTGAACGATTCTGATAGTGAGGGAATGTTTTGAAAGGGGCATTTTGTTAACTCTGTGGTGATAGTTTGACCCATCAAAAACATCCTGTAAAAAAATTCCAAGTCTCGCAGCTCAGGTTTTCTACCGCAAAAAGTTGTGAGATGCATGTAATACCAAGTCGATTAATTTATTTAGTTAGTTATTACCATATCAATATTAAAAATTCTTTACGTTTTAAATAAATGGATCGACTTGGTCATCGCATGAAAACATAATGTATCGTACAATTTATACATAATGCTACTGGCCAAGTCGATCTATTTATTTAAAACGTAAAGAATTTTTAATATTGATATGGTAATAACTAACGTAATAACTTTCTATAGAAGGTCCCTTAAGGACTAAATAAATTAATCGACTTGGTAT
Organism: Hyles vespertilio; assembly: GCA_009982885.2. Taxonomy (NCBI): domain Eukaryota; kingdom Metazoa; phylum Arthropoda; class Insecta; order Lepidoptera; family Sphingidae; genus Hyles; species Hyles vespertilio. Next base: position 997,398 of record CM042817.1, read on the forward strand.
TACATGCATCTCACAACTTTTTGCGGTAGAAAACCTGAGCTGCGAGACTTGGAATTTTTTTACAGGATGTTTTTGATGGGATCTCACGTCTTTTTGTAGAATCCTACTTTTTTCCTTTTCGGTACTTCTTACTTCTAGAATATCACTAACGATTTTTCTTAAAGCCTCTGTCTTATGGATTTTTCTTATTTTTGTAGGTATCAATTTATCACAAATATAGCGGATTTGATTATTAATGTTCTTTCTTTCATTGTAATTGATATTTTCGAGTTATTTAATCTATTTATTTGCAAGTTTTTCTTCGTCATGTTTTTATAGAGAAATGTTGTACAGTTTCATGGGCTGAATACACCATTTCCCTCTCTATATCCCCTCCTATTATGCCTCATGTATATAGATATATATCTACAACTATTATTCCACTATATACGGGTACAATGATTCATTAACTGCAAAAGTAACTTTGTAATCCTATACATTTATATGGGTTTACAAAGTTATTCACGCAGTTGGTCTATCTAGAAAACTAGACACAAATTATGAAATGTTTGAATTTTCCCTTACTTTAGACACTAAACACTAATTATATTCTAAATTTGAAGGTTCTATGTCTGCTAGAAGTGCCTTAGACTTTTGATGATCGGTCAGTCAGTCAGTGAGTGACAAAATTACGAAAGTTTGACACATTATAATTCTTAAACTACTGGTTCAAATTGAATGACATTTTAAATATACCGTGTTTACACAATGCCTACTTAGTAAATTCAGGCTTCTTGCTTTAACCACAACGAAGTTATGGGGGGTTGAAAATGGTCTGAATTGCTTCGAGAAAAGGATGTTACGGCCTATAGCTCGACTTGGAGGGGGCTCGGCCGCGCCCCTAGATAAAGAAAATGTTTGAAGTATTAGTTCTTCAATTTTAGTTTATTCTATTATTACACTTGTTATAATTTGTTCAATAAAAGATGACTTGTTGCTACACACAGTGCTCAACTTAATTCTATATTTATGTTTAGTTTATCCGTTTTAAAACATGATTAAACATTTTAGAAAACATAAATGACGAGGAAAGTTTTAAAATGTAGATACATTACAGAACAAAATCCTCATTACGTTGGGAGTACCTCTTTCCAATTTCAATCCTTTTTCCTTCTCGCCCCTCTTCCGATTTGATGGTCCGGCAACAGTGATCACTTACCATAGGGTGACCTGTTGCTCGTTTTCTAGACCTATGTACAATAATGAAACAAAAAAAAAAACATTCATCGGGTCTTTGAAGTTCAAACCACCAATCTAACATACACTCTCAATTTCCTCCCTCCCCATCACCTCCTAGATTAATGAATCGTGGTGAGTGTACGTACTTTGTACTACGTAGTGTCGCGGTGCACCACGCCTTGATTATAGAGGGCGTGCAGATCGCGCCAGACAAAGCCGCCGCCTGGCGGATTAAAATATAAACTGCTTTAGGCGATACACACACGATAATGTATTTCGCTCCGGATTACCACTTTGTACCCTGGAGCATTTGTTAACGTTGAACCTTGTTTCTCTGAACAAACCCTTTTTTTTGTTATAATGTTTTCTTTTTAACCTGTCCCGTTTTAAATAAGTGAAGGAAATTTTGATTCAACATTTTAATTAATTATTATATTTGCATTAAATATGTACACAACCTTTTCATTTTGTTGAGGAAAGCTGCATACCATAGCGATTTAAAAAAATATGTTATGTAAAGTCCACCACACCGCACTAGGCCAGCGTGGTAACTATACGGCCTAACCACTTTCAATCGTACTCTCGATTTTAGAGGAGGTCCGTGTCCTGCAGTGGGTCGTATGTATGGGTTGATATACATAATTTTTTTAACAGTATCTACATGCATAATGGAGACTGTCCCAACTTCACGTCCACCATTGTAACTTCTGTAAGCCAGGATCAACAATGGCATGCATTGTAATAAATAAATAAATAACACCCAACAGTCACATACATAGTCCTGACCCCACACTAAGATCGAGTCTTGTGTCGTGGGTATAAGGAACTACGAGAGACTTTTCGGTCTCACAAACACCCAGACCCGGAAGAAATATTTGTGGGCCGCACAAACATTTCTCTCGGTGCGGGGATCGAACCCGCGGCCTCTCGTTTCACAGGCGGCGTCTAACCAACTGCGCCACGGAGGCTGTCAATTGTAATGACACCGGCGAGTCTCCGGGAATGTCTAACTTGCCTTAACCCGCAACGAAATTAATCAGAAAGCTACATAAACAGGAGTAGCTACAAATAAATTATTGTCCACTTCCCTCCGTGCACAATCTACATGCATAGATAATTGGTTTACGAATTTGGAATGTTGCGTTTTGAAAACCGTTCAAAGCTGGGGTGCAAGCAGCCTTATTACCTATTAGATTATTTAAAATCCAAGCGTGAAATATCGAATAATGCCAACCGTGCCGATTCCAAACAGCTCAGGAATTATGGTAATGTCTCTCCGGTTTTATGCATTCCTGGTATCGCCAATACTATGCACAACAATAAAGTGAGCCTTTTTATTCCTCCCACCTTGAATTGTGCACTGCACTGCACACGCATTCCTAGCGAAATCAAATGGAACTTTTTATTGAGAACGAATGTTACTCTTATGTTCCTTAAAAGTTGTTTTTTGTTAGGCAATCGTATTTGCATGTCCATTGTTCGATATTTAAATAAGGCATTTTTAAATTTAGGCATCTTATAAAGCGCAATTTTCTCCTGGTTTGTGCATGCATGAAATGCAATTTATGGAGATAAAAATAGCGCAGTGGACATTTAATTATCAGGCGTTTTTGTCTATACTATATTGCTATAGGTAAATTTATTTTTGAGTCCTTTAAACCACCTACTAAACGCTGAAGCTACAAGAAAATCATGAAAATCAAAGTTGTGGTTTGGTCATAAAAATAAAGACAAAAATAAGATATTAAAACGAAACAAAACACGATTAACCGGTTTATAAACATCAACAATTTCTACTTATTTTGTGAGTTCAGGTAAAAAAATGATACCACTATACAAATAAAACGACGAACGCCAATCATCCCATTGTATTATGTGGTAATTACATGAAATTGTCATTAGCAACCGATTAGCCGGATAAGTAAACATATTCCGAAAGTCTCGTTCAACAGGTAAATGTGCATGAGCAAGGTGCATATCAGTTAATCTTTGAACGCGATCCGATTACTGCTGTCGTATTGACGATTATCCCGCGCTAATATTTGCTCTTGCCATATTAGTGTGCGCGACGGATATTTAGCGGTAAATCTTTTATACAAGCATATTACGAAGATCTTAGAGGGAGAAAAGCATTCGATATTAAGAGATCTTGGGATGTAAAGCTTCTAGTTATCAATAGCATTCTTTGCTCTGGGAAATTGAAATTCTTCAAGGAAGATTTTCGTTGTAATATAATATTAATAATGTTCTGTAGTAGAAATTACCTAAACAGTTTAAAATGTTGCCCAAAATATTGTAACTATCTGCGGCAATGGTTAGTGACTTTCGGACACAGTATCCAAATAACTGATCGTCTATCGTTCCGTTTTGATCAGTGGCAAAAATGTCTAATGTACTTGTTCACTACATAGTTCAGTCAATATGTAAATTGCCCTCCGAATAAAGACCTACCGTTATTAAACATAATGAATCGTTAGGAGGGCATGTCAAGAGGTCACAGAAAAATTAAAAAGGTCGCGCTGTTTGCTGATTTTGAGAAATTCAAAAAACAAATAAAAAAAAATTTAAAAACGCTTTTTTCTTGGAAACTATTGCTTTTAGGAAAAAGTTTTTGAACAAAAAATGTAGAAGGCATTGCGAAGTATATTTTTTGTCATTGGAGTGACGTCATCCGACTTGAAATACAAAAAGTAGGGGGCGCTAATGGATCAAAAAAGTGTTCCAACGCTATTTTCGATAACAAAAAATGATTTTTTTTATAATAATGTAAATTAGAAAGTTGTTCGTCACAAAATTAGCTATAACTTTTATTTAAACAATTTTTTTATAAAACTTACCGTTTTCGAGCTGGAACTTGTCGAAGGGTACAAATTGTACATTATGTACCGTGCCGTTGCACAGTACTCATGCCATTCAGTTTTTATCTTTTTTTTAATTCAAATGAAATAGCACTAATTGTTTTCTGATTTTGTTATCAAAAAATTTGAAGTTTAGTTATCAAAAAATTTGAACTTTTGTTCAGCAAAATTTGAACTTAGGTGAATTTATCTATGTTTTGCATCACATTATTTCAAGTCGGATGATGTCACTTCCATGACAAAAAATGTAGTTCGCAATGCCCTCTACATTTTATATATGAAAACTTTTTCCTAAAACCAATAGTTTCCAAGAAAAAAGCATTCCAAATTTTTTAAATTCATTTTTGAATTTCTCGAAATCAGCAAACAGCGCGACCTTTTTAATTTTTCTGTGACCTCTTGACATGTCCCCCTAACGATTCATTATGTTAAATAACGGTAGGTCTTTATTCGGAGGGCAATTAATTATTCCTTACATATTGACTGAACTAACAATGCAATCCAAATATTAGTTATCTCTCACTGTACGAGTTACAACCAATATAGCTAGGCTCTACAACACAAGATATGTTTCTGTGCTTCATAAATTTTAAGAAAGGGCAAAAACAGTTTCTTAGTTATTGGACTTATGGGAATGTCTTACGAAATTATACATACGGGGGGTTTCGCGGATTTAGTTTAATTTTTACGTTTATTAACTTCCCGACGCGACGTTTCGATTACTTTACATCTTTTGTGGTCACGGGGTGGATTGAGGTATTAGACATCCGCTCAGATCCCAATGCTTGTGCAAGTTTCAAGCCATATTCTCTATTGAAATTGGGATTATTTTGTTTTTCAATAGCCACGCGAAACATCCTGGACAGGAAAAGGTGTTCTTTTGCGAGGACTTGGAGCTGGGCAAAGCCAAGGTAATGTTTGGAGCCTTCCTCTATGTGTACAGCAACTGCAGACTTCGTAAAGTGTCGAAGACCAGAAAATACGTCGCGTCAGATTAACACACATAATATGAAAGAATTACCCATGCATTTAACATCTCTCTTAGTAGGTATACTGGGTATCTCAAGACTGCTACCGAAAACGAAGCCGGGTGGTAGTTTTAGTGGCTACAAACACAATGCAACTAAAAATTTCGCATAGAAACGCGACAATTATTTTTTATGATTTTTAAAATATCGTAATTTTTGGGTGGTAAATCCATAGTTTTTGCTAAAATAATAATTTAAACTCTTTTATACCTTAGATTACTTATAAATAAAAGGGTATACACTATTATTTTAGGAAAAAATGTATTTACCACCCAAATATGGACATGGGAAAAAAATAACAAAAAAAATTGTCGCTTTTTTTTGCAACTTTTTCTTTTGCATTGTGTCTGAAGTCGTTTAAACTACCACCCGGCTTCGTTTTCGGTAGCAGTCTTGATATACCCTGTATAATTTTGTTTGTAACTTAAATTGTTTTAATGAGTATAGCGTTCATCTGAACATATTAGGTAATTAAAACTTAGAGGTGTCGGTCGCTGTGCAAGAAACATATTGGGTGGGCCTCGCTGCAGCGCTTTACAGCGGCGTGTAACAATAACAAGCGGTGTTGTTTTCACAATGTTTCCGCTCTCACGGTGTGTCGCGCGTCCGCGGCGGCGCGGCGGCGCGGCGCGGCGTCACACAGGCCCGGCCTCGAGACTCTTCCATGTATTATGTATCGGAGATAATCCTCTTAGGTTTATAACACAATTTTGTTAATGAATATATATTATTCGTGTAAGAAAAGATTACCTGGTTATTAATTTTCCTGGGCGTTGAAACAGAAAATATTCCTTCCATCGTTTCAGCTACGTATAAACTTTTAAGTTTTAAGACGTTAAAAGCCGAAGTGGATAGATAAGTCTCCTTAAAATAAATTTTATTACCATTTTAATCCCAACTTAACAAATTAACAATATTTAAGAATTATTGTAATCTTGGAAGACAATACCTACAAACTATAACTTTACAACTCTGTGCCTGTTCGCTAAACTCAGTGGACCATAAAAATAATCTTTGCCGATTTATAAGTTGTTACTAACAACATAATCTTAAAATATAACTCCTTTTAACTCTTATTTCGTAGCCGTATCTCTGGAATTTACTCGATATGATAATAAGGTCGGTATCTGATTTTTATTACATATTTTTATAATAGGCTTCATGTTTTGTTTCTCAGGCTATTAATGAAAAGCAATATAAACGTCGAGGTAAATCTACACGAATACATTAGGTACGTGCAAAAGCGATCGCGTAAATAATTAAATCAGTATTGTGGAGAAGCTGTTTAATTGCACATCCTACGCTCTCGACCAATAAGGCTATTACAAAAACGGACTAGTATTTAGTGCTGATCGATTAACTTATTCCACGCCATAGATCTTATTTTAATATTTTATTAATAATTTATGCGTATTATTAACCTGTCAAGATTTAATTATTTTATAGTTTATGCGATATTAGATCCTTTAAAAGGAAAATGGAGTATTAAATTTCAAAGTCGATTTAAAGGGACAAATCTTGATTGATTTTTATTAAATTATAATGGGCCAATTTGCAAGGACGAAGGGACAATCATAAAGCAAAGCTTATAGTAAAACTACATAATTATTCTTTTGTAGGCAATACTTTTTATAAGAGATTTAAAACATTGCGTTTAACTATTGTACTGTTATCATAATAAATGTTATTTTGGTCTCTGCCAAGTCACATTTTAATCCAAAATGCGGTCTTCGTTATAGGGTGTTAAATGTTCTAATAATTATAAATCTGTATACGCCCATGTATATCCCACTACAGGGCATGCGCCTACAATTGAGAGCAAGTTTCAGAGTGGTTAGGCCATATAGTCCACCACGCTGGTCTAATGCGGGTTGGTGGACTTACATACTATTTTTTTTTTATAAATCGCTATGATATGCAGGTTTCCTCACAAACAATAATTATAAATATTCAGTAAAAAAATTGTTAATTAAATGACACTTCATTATAGCTGAGTGCGTCACTGCGTCCGCCGCCAGATATAATGCGTCATCCATTGTGTCCTCGCGGATTAAACTCTCCGTTGGTTTTGAGAACGGCCTGCCTCCACCTATGCATAATATGTAATTATGATTAACTCCGCAATTACAGTGAAAACAAGCGTGTATGCCGTATTATGGTATAATGTATCACAGCTGTTTTCTTATTTCAATAGCTGACGCAATTTTTTGATAATATTTTTTATTACATCAAGAAGAAAACAAGAATAAATTTTGCGTATAATGATATGAAACGTCAAAAACTTTTCGGGAACCCTTCATTTTATCTCCAACCAGATCCGACCTCAATCCTTGTGTTCGTTGTTGAACTTCTGGCAACGTATCATCATGTATTTCTTGTATATGTGTCTACATTGAACCTTAGATACCTCGAAGCTGAGATAAATAAACTTTTTCTACGTGAAATGGAACGCCAAGCAAAAATATTAGGGTCAATCTATCTCACTAAGAAACTAGAAATAGGTGCGGGGTGGTTTTGTGCGGCAATAGAGGGCACTGAAAGAGGTTATTGGGGTCAGTAAGAACTAAGAACCTCGGCGCATTCCCTCAGGCGACTCCGAGAAGGGTGTCAGTGCGGTGGGTTGTGTAGACAAAAAAAAAAACATAAACAATAACAATAACACATATTTTAAACACATCAAGTGTTTGAAATAAATTATTAACGTATTTGGAATATATTGTAGAAATCAATACCAAACCCAAGACCAATACAAGATAAATACCAAGACCTGTGAAATAAGGATAATTTGCGGAGTCCGCAAAATAGACGAGCGTGTGTGCAGATGTTGATGAAAGTTAATGTTTCAAATGAGGATATTATGTTTGGACTGCAGTATTAGGATTTCTATGAACAATCCAATGGGAAAACAGTGTGAGGATTCTCTATGTCATTCTTCTTAAAGTGGGGATGGTGCATGGTGTAAGTAATGTTACTTACTCTCAGAAACAGATGAGTCTAATAATTAGTAGAAATGATTTGTTAAATAATTTAGTGGAATAGTACGCAGTATTACTGCGTACCATGGCGTAATGGTGCCAATATTTAAGCGAAGGCCGCTCAAGGATTTAATTTGGTTATAATCCTTGGTGCTTCTGTAGATGCTAAGTACAATAAATTTAAAGCAAAATCCTAATGAGATGATTTCAATGAGAGTAAAAGTAATTAAGAAACATCAAAACAATAATTGTTTGTATTTCACCAGTAAACAATACAGAAGAGCAAGTTTATTTTAGTAACTGCAAGATCATAATTGGTTAAGTTAGTGAACTAGTCGATAAACATGAATGTCCTCGTAAATTTGTAAAACGTAACATTATTGTTTTAATGGTTTTTATATAAATATTCTTTAGTCGAAGGGACCCTAAAAATACTTTCCCAATGTATCTTAATTGCTTGAACTGATTATAACGTTCAAGGACGGTATGATTTATTAGGTCGGCTGGATTACGAGTTAGATAAACTGGATGTCACATAAATAATACAAATTATGTGCTCTTTGGCTGCTATCCTTATCCTCGGTTTATCGTATTTTTCAATACAAATGCTGGAGGTCCTTTCGGTGTCCGTGTGATTTTATAATATTTTAATGCATTAGACCTTTCGTTGATTATCTCATATTATTCTGTAGTTTTTTTACCCCTTTTTTAATTGTTTCGAAACAGTAGCCTTCTTATTTCAACTGGTTTTAAAATAAGGAATATCTATAATAGAATAAGGAATTGCCCAAAATCCAAATGACAATTTGCCTGCTGAGCGCAAATAGGAATACACACGAAAATGATTTGCGTTATTTTAGTAGTTACGAAGTTCATTAAAAACCGACAAAACTCAACGCTGAAAAACAGACGAAAAAAACAAAAAAACTAATTAAATAAGTGTTCATCAACGCGGAAACGAATAGTCAGAGGCGAGGAGAGGGTAGATAGCTCTATTGTTTATTATTTACTTACTTACCTAACTACATACCTACTTATTAGTGGGCACATACTGTTTATATATGATAGTTTATTATAAAATGTACATAACAAGATATTGAAAAGTAGGGTTAACTTATCGTTCTAAACAAAAAGTCCGTGCGTGGGATAAGTACGCAGTGTTTTCGTTTTAAGTTGTTCCGAACCAGTAGGTATTGCTAATAGCGGTGATGTACATAATATCTATTTATTTAGTGTTTGCAAACAGTATTCTCATTCATTGGTCCTTCATGGTAATCATCATTCAAGTGGAAAATGTAAATAACGAGTAACGACATTATTCCAAAGCAATTCTTTTTTTTAATTCGATAACATATTCTCCATATAAGTATTTCTGGATTACCTAACTTAGCCCACAATGGAAATACATAGAGGCTTAATTTCATACACGCACTGTGTACTTTAAGTGTATTTTACAACACATACCTGTTTAGAAATTTTCCCTGTATATTCAATTCCAGTTTATCGTAAACATATGTCATTCTTTTTCCAATTTATTCCAGAAATGAAATAGGAGAAATAAAATCAGGCTTTGAAATGCGACGTTGAACAAATCGAGTGCCGGCGGGTATTCCGGCGCGCTCGCGAGTCGCGAGTACAACTACAAAGTATGTACAAACTAAAGTCGAGTCATTCATATCGCACGGCGACGCCGCAGCGTGAGCACGTGTCAATGCTAGAGACTGCCGCGAGCGCGCGATCACTACTTCGCGAAAATCGCAATTGTTTCACTTTAATAACAGTATATTTAATTAATTTGTGAGTGAGAGTTTCATGACGTCTGGCCATTGTAGTGGAACTGCAGTTATGTGTGTTTACGCGCGGTGCTAACTTCATTTCGGGTGAGTTATTATTTCAAACTTTTATGTGCAAGCAATTGAATCGAACTGTTTACGTTTGTTTTAATGAATTATAGTGGGTTATTGCAACAGGACCAGGTTTCTCCGTATTGTTAACGATCAGAATAATGTTAAAGAAAGTGTTTTAATATCTGTCTACTTAGTTTAATGCACCGGAGTATAGATTCAAATTAAAATCTGAGACAATTTTATTCGTGATAATTATAAAAAAATGCTTACTACTTTCTGTATTATAAGTTTCTTTACATAGGGCACATTTTATAATAAACGTATAACGTGATTCTGTTGTTGTGGCCTATACAAATCTGTTAAAAAGGCTTTAAAAAGGTATTTATAAATTAGCCCTTTGCACCTGAAAGTTTCTAGTGGCTTTATTTTCCTACAAAATAGAATAAAACATTGTCTTATAATTCTGAATCCTTGTCAGATCGCATAATATATGACCATATTAAAAGAATAATAATTAACTTTTTTCAACACATTGATATTCAAAACAGAATTAAAAACAAAGTCATGCTCATTGAATTAAATAGGATAATTTATGCAGATTAATATGTATATTTGCGGTTATATTTAACATTTTCGCAGGGTTATAGACTACATCTAGAATCTAGATAATATTTTATTTATTACTTTTATTTATTTATGTATCACCTTAAATATAATACCATAACAGTTTTAAAACTAAGGCGGCATTACACTAAACTACTCTCAATATCACATTAATATGGATTAAGATGAAGGCAATGGTTAGAACGAAAGCAAAATTACAGATCGAGATCACATTAATGTCTTGGTCTTATCATTTAGAAACTGTAGTTGTTCGGTACATATTTTATAAATGTAGTTTATTTGGCTGAACAATGTTTGATAAAATTAATAGGGCATTTTCTCGAATGTAAAGAAGTAGGTAGCTGAGAAAACACATAAAAATCACGTTACGTCTACCTCACGCAGCTGTAGGGTAACACTTGATGATAACAAAGTTTTCCGTAAATCTGCGTATTGCTACATAAACGGTAATTTTTACAAAATAAATATATTTCGAAATCGCGGACAAAAATATGCCTTGACTAGGAAGTACCAGGGTGGCATCAAATTATAGGAATCAATGGTATACACTAGCGGTTGCTGGTGTGGTAACGTTCATTGCACCGTCACTCGGTCGCTGATAACTTGCCGTAATCTACTTTAATCTGTGTTTTTGTTTGGACTCGCTGACCGGCAGCCGTCAGGTAAAAAGCAGGTAATTTTAATGGCTTTCTGGAACTTGTATTGTTTACTTTCCAAGTGTTCTCATTGTAACAGTTGTAAAAAGGTTTTATTGACAAAACCTTTTGAAATAATACTAAGCTATTGCACTTTACGTAAAAGTAAAGTTTTTATGTACATTAATTACCTTGGTAATTCGTCTCGATAATAGTCTTGGTTAGATGGGTTATGTATTTGTTATTTACTGCCACAAAAATACTGCTGAAAATCCTAAATTCAAATCGTTCAGGCTGTATTCTCCATGCTAACATAATGCGAGTTGGTCATCTTTACATATCTTAAAATCCTAAATTATTACAGAAAAGGCAGGTAGATATACAGATTTCCTCCTTATATTTTCGTTCACCTTAAAAGTAAATAATACTTATAAAGAATACACCAATTACTTCTTAGAGTCACATTTGATAATTCAATATTGTACCATCGTCTTTCATGGGTCTATAGATATTTTAATAAAAAGGTCGGTAGAACATACAGTTCTCTGCTGAGTGTTTGATAATGGATTTATCGTGTTAGTCTTTTTAGAACCAAATACTTGGGGTTATTCGAGCGACCGAACAATAAAATGAATGTCGTCTTATTGTAGTTTCTCGATAAGATAAATTGCTCTGCCTTTGTGTTTCAATCATTGAAACCTCATCTGTTTGTTCAAATGTAAGACGTAACTTAGGCTCACAAGTCTTATACTTCTTAGTTCTTAGATATGTTCTTGATTTAGGTACTATATCTGTATTCATTAATGTTTATTTATTATGTGAAAGGATCCAGTATATCTGTCAAATGTAATGTACATAGGTATAATATTAATTGTTCCAATTTATTTTTTATATTAATGTCATTGCCCTCAAATTCCCACGATGGCATGAGTATGAGCTTTGAATGGGAAAACATTTAAATAAAGATATATTATTATTCATACTATATTACGTGGCCTCAATAATTAATAATCACAACTGATAATCACTGGGACCTAGAAAAATTAATAATATGTTATAAACATTGGACTAAGTATGATTTACCAAGATAAGCTAGGTAGGGTTTAAGTAAAACACTAGGATGATGGTCAGTGATGAACCTGGACTGGATTAGTATTTGTTAACGATGCTAGCATATTTCGTAATTGTTCGATTAAACTTTATGAAACCGCGATTCATAATTTCTAATGCACATATTTACAAATAGTTCTAAGGAAATCCGCATGACTAATAATAACTGAACTTTTTTTTACTATAACTTACATTATTTTAGGACACGACTGCCTTATTCTGAATTGAATGAACATACTGCAAAAAAGTAAGTTGTACTCCAAATTGAGAAACGTTCAAAAGGATGATACGAAAGAGTGGTACAATTAGCATATTTAATTTTGTGACATAGTTTATACCCATTGTCCATGTGGTAAAGGTGAGCAGTGAGCTGAGATACCAAATTATAGCTCATAGTATATAAATAACTAAATCCTTTGTGCTCTCATCAAAATGTTTTTAAATATGCTTCAATTATTACAATCGTGCTTTAAAGTATACACAAAACACGAATTATTGTTATTTAAAATGACACGTAATTATAAATAATTTCATTCTTGCAGTTATTAATTAATTAATTAAAGTGAGGATATATGAATTAAATTAACAATAAATATTAATTTAATTCAGTTAATTTATTAATAATTGCTCGGTGCATTCTTTCGCCGTTCTATTTTCACGCTTAATGATGCAATTAGTTGTGAGTAATTGCATATCTGCACTGATTGGCGAATGTGTGAGCCATAATTATAATTAATTATTATTGTGTTGAAATACTTAGCTAATGTCACCTCAGTGTTTATTGTTGTTGGTAAGAGATATATGACTAAGTAATCTAATTACACCTAGTATTGACGAGATGAGAAATGCTCAATTAACTATTCCGAATAGATAAAAGAAAAACTCAATGAATTAGAATTTATCAAAATGATAATATAACAATAATGGTATTGTTTTGACGGATTGAATTATTGCGATCTTAATATTTTTTCAATTAAAACTTTATACTGACCAGTATTTCGTACCAGGGCGACAGATAGTGCACGGCAGTTAATTGAATGGTCGGCGGTCAGTGGCGGGTGACCTCGCAGTTTTTGTAGCCCTCATCGCCATAGCTAATACGTGATCCGTAAACTACCTACATAAGTCTGCCAGCCTAGTACTGGATGTGTTGTTAAATGGTATTGTTTCGAAATATTCGTGGCTTTTTAACTACATATTACCTAGTCAGGTTATAAATTCTGTCACATGTTTAATATAAAATAATTGAAACAAGTTTATTCATTATGTAACCATTTATATACCAAAATGAACTTAACAAAACATTGATTCTTATGACACTAAAGTTTATTCAAAATGACCTCCTTGATTTTGAATACAGGCCTTCAATCTGCGCGGCCAATTGTCTATCGCAGCGCGAACGAGGTCCATGTCAATATCGGCGGCTATTGGGATGAGGCTTTGAGCACGCCTTTTCCTCCAAGTGTTGCCATATCTTGTAATCTAACGGATTCAAATCTGGACTGGAGGAGGGGCAGTCTTCGTGCCGGATGAACTTTTTACTGGTGGTAGGTCTCTCATATGTGAGAGGCCATCTGGGTAGGTACCACCGCAATGTCTATTTCTTCCGTGAAACAACACTGCGTAAATGCACTGTTGTGTTTCGGATTGAAGGACATTGTAGCCAGAATAACTACTGGACATATTGAGACTTAACATCTTATGTCTCAGGATGGCGAGCGCAGTGGAATGTTGCTACTGTTCATGAGCGGTCGTATCGCTTACCATCAGGCGAACGGCTTGCTCGTCTCATCATTAACTGCAATAAAAAAAAAAAAAATTAAGTCGATTTCACGAGCCGCCAGCCAGTCTTGTGTGCTCTTCGCTCTATGAGCTGGCGCCGAATCTTGTTGGAATACCCAGTGCCTGTTTTTGAACATGGTATGAGAAACAGGTTCATCAAGACTGTATTTTGATACACAACTGCATTCGTTTTTACACCTTTCTCACAAAAATGTACGTCTGTTAAGCCCCAATAAGAACTCCCAACCATACCATGAGCGAGGATGGAAAATGACCTCGTTGGACACGCGGAATACGGTTGCTCGCTTCTTCACTACTGTGTGCGTACACCTTATCATTTTGTTTGTTGTAGCTCTCTTCTATGGTAAAATTTTTTCATCTGAAAAAAGAATATCCCGTTATTTTTTTCCCGCGTACCGCTTCACAAAGCGCGGCATCTCTTCAGTCTCAGGTCCATTAGACGAGCATTCAAACGATGTCCTGTTTTCTTCGATATGCCCGAAGCCCTAAGTCTTCATTTAACACCCTTTTCATTCATTTCATTACATTTTTATTTTCATGATCAATTCGGAATTCGAATACAATAAACTTTTTGTGGCCAGCATTCTAAAAGAAAAGTTTTTACTGTGTGACAATACTTATGACCTGACTGTGTATAATGAAACAAATGAAAAAGTATTTCTGGTAGGATGATCTATATGTAGAATGCTTAGACAAATCTGAAATAATTGAATGTAAAAAAATATAAATACACTAATTATAAAACACGGTGCTCTTTCTCTGCACCACCCAAAGGTTGACTGACTGGCAGAGAATGCCTCAGGCATTAAGTCCGCCTTTATACAGTTTATGTACATATAAATTATAAAGCATTAAATGAATAAATTAAACAATTATGAAAAAAATGGCCAGTAGTTCATGCTGTGAACGTTTGTTTTCATACCTGTAATACGTTTGTCATATTATGTTTGTTTAGATAAATAAATACGGATATCATTATCTGACTCATGAAATTAATGATTGAAATAAGTTGCTAGAAGTGTGAACGATTACCCTTTATTAGCACGAATGTAATTTAATAATCCAGACCAAATCCATTTTAGTCGACATCCAATCAATATAATGAGGTGTCCGATTACGAAGTACGCAAAACCACAATTATGTGGCTCAATAAAAACTACGCCAAACCCAAATATTTGTATCTTACAAATTGCGTTTTTTGCTGGCGTAATAAATAGACGGCGTGCCATACTATCGATGAAAAACTTGATGCCTAAATATCGACAGGACATAATGATAGATTTACAAGGATCGGTAATTGCGGCAGGAAGGGGGAGTGGGGAGGCAAGAGGGGGGAATTATTCAGTGATCAAATACGCTTTTTACCTGCCACTTCATTAGCTCAGCATTCCTTATGTGCAACAAGGCAAACAACTAAATTTTTCAATCGTAAAATTGCTAATGATATTGTGTTGTCCGTATACAAGCACGGGCTGTTGTTGCCGGCTTTTTATAATCAAATTTATTCCTAGTTAATTTCTATTACTACATGTCGATCTTATCGGGAATATTTTTGCATTGAATAACTCCTACATATTCTACAATGACTGGAGAATTGAATCTAGAACCGTGCGATTCAATCTACGTTACCAATATAACTACCAATTTACCAATATAAATAATAACTGAGTCACGTGAAAACAAAACTAGGAGTGGTAACCACCCCTTCCTTAATGCAATTGAAAAGTTTCTCTTAGCTTTTGGCATCGAGTCAAAAAGTCCTAACCCTGCACCTTTATTGCGTCTAGACAACATTAACTACAGCTGAAGGCTCCATTTGAGCCGTAAAATCCATTTAAAGTATTTATATATTATAGGGAAAACACTAGGCTTAGTATTCCAGTCCACTACTTGTAGCAATATGAACCTAGATATTTATACTGTTTTGACTGGATCTCTTCGTTAGAAAAGTTACGTCTAAGACCATCCCTTCGAAATTCTAATGGAAAACTGTAAAATTTGATGGTTTCCCCACGAAGATTTCGAGAATTTTCTGTGGCTTATCATAGCTAAAACTGAACTTCGTAACGATAGTTCGGCTTGTCTTCAAGTTCCAACTATATCTTTTTGTCATTATCTTTAGTCACTGGAAAGCCTAATAGTGTGAATCCAGCAAAATATTTGCAATCTTTAACTGTCATTAAGTCTGTAAGTAAGTAAGTCATTAATTACCTTTAAAGAGACAGTGAATCAATAAAAGTGACAAAGGCATATTATTTTTCCTTAGGGCGGGCGACAACTATTGACTCGGCACAAGCCACTATACCGTTTATTTACATATCATTTATTTTATTGACATCCACCGTCCTTCGGCGTCAAGGGCGCATTGAAATTCTTAAACAGTACATTTCGCGTGTAGAATATTAATAGCTGCATCGGGCGCATGACGTGTCGGCTGTAATAAGTTTCGGAAATAAAAGATTATCATTAGCATGGTGTTTACGCCACTTTGCGTCCAATGTCAGGCTTTGTTGTACGTGGGAATTAGTGTTCATATAACTATGGTATACTTGAATAGGATTAGATTGTGATTTGTAAGCAAACCTGGTGTAGCATCGTAAACTGTACCTGGCTGGATATAAAGGAAATGTTATCAGATATAATGTGATTACAGCCGTAAGGAACCCCCAACGCGTAAAATGAATTTAGATGTAAACATACATAAATGTTACAGGAAAATATTTGTGAATGGTTATTGTCAGCTGTTTCAGTCATAATATCAAGAGTTTTACACGCCCGTGTTTACTCGGCATAAGCGATTTTCACAACCACGCAATTACAACCCAAAATAAGTTTCCCGTTTAGTATACGGGTCTGAATCTACGCTTTCAATTATTTCCTGTTAACTATATCATTACACCACAACTTATATCATACACCATTATAAATAACTTTACCTTATAGTCTTTTTCTCACATAACTTGTCCGCAGAAATAATTGGTGAAGAGGCGCGGCGGTTCAAATGAGATGCACATAAAATTAATTTAGACCGCGTCCTGTCGTCGGCAACGGAAATCGTCATAAAATGTCCACCGATGTGGTTCCGCGCATAATAATTCTTGCTTTCGAACGTCCCTCGGTTTGTTTTGGTGGAATTCGTGGCGTGCCGTTGTAAAGCCCAACCATCTGCTTTTAAAAACCTTACGTTTTATGGCGATGCGGATAAATATGCTTTCCCTTTCAGAGATTTATTCGTGCATTTGATTGAGAATAAATATAGATTGTTTGTGGGGTTATAAATAATGCTATATCCGACATACGAACGCGTTTATGGAGAAACTAAATAAAATAAATATTTGACAATATTTGTGCTTTACTATTATTACGTTAGGTAAAAATGCTTTTATCTACTAATAATGAGGTTATACCTGCACATATTATAACACATTGCTAGAGTGTAATTTTGTATAAAAATTATCTGAATCGCACGTCTTAATCTAAGACTAAGTTCGAAGTGAATGGGAAGATTCATGTAGTGTAGTCATTGAGATAATATACTAGAGGGGAAACTGCAAACAAAATGTTTGTTACAAAATGAAGGGTACATTCTATTTCTGTGTCTGTCACGTCTACGAAGTAACATTATCTTCCCTCTCGCTTTACTGTGTACCCTTGTGCACGCACCATACGCACAGATTTTGTTCCCGATGTCCTCTCTAGAATAATACCTCAATGAGTGTAGTATTGAGTTTTAGAGATGGAAAATTATATCTTACATGTTGACGTTCAACGTCCGAACATTCGAACTTCGTGTCGGAGTGTAGAGTAATCTCCTAGGGCTATACCAAGTGAATAGCGAAAAAAAATTAAAACCATTTAGCAGCTTACAAATTGTAATCGAACATCTCATCCCTCCATAAACAAGATAACTATTTAATTAGTAACTTGGAAAAGGTATGACAGTTATCAAATTAACGCAGTTCCCTGTGGTGGGGCCACGTTTATGAGCTGTAAGATAGTCCCCCCCCCCCTCCGTCTCCTTTAAACCCTTGCCTCCCCCCAGTCCACCGCACCTGTCTCGCCCGCCACACAAATAATAAAGTTTGTCTATAAACGGTGCGGTCTGATGCGGCATGTCAAAAAAAACGTTTACACGACGTGCAGTATGCGCCAGCTTCATACATATTTGTTGACACTTCTCGGCATGACTTGGCTTCAGATATTTCTTTGAGGGTTTTTTTTAACTTACATGGAGAAAAAGGTGGCGACATGATTTAGGTTTGAGCTCTTGCTGAATGCTGCATGGGACACAGACATTTGCTTATGTGGGGTTACTGAATATTGGGGTTGCATTGAAATTTATTGAATGTTTTTAGCATCATAAAATATCTAAAAAAATGTTATCAGCTTGAAAGTTAAATTATATATTTCTCAAAATGCTGAATAATTCAAATTGCACCCAACAAACTGCACATATTTGATCAATAATAATTTGATATTCCAACTACTTTTATATCTCTTCTCAGAGCTACCATTTAGATGCCCACATGTCAATAAACAATTACATCGAAAACAATCAGTCTCGATCGTTCCCAAATCATTTCATTGTTCCCTTAATCACTATCTACTTGGAATCGGAGTAATCTAGCCAGGTTTCCGTAAACATGTACTCTGGAGTCATTGCGGCAATCGAAATAGCCATTCTAGGTAGCCTGGTTCGCAACAGATGTGTACAGATTTCCTTAATGATACCATTGGATCTCTATTCTTCGAAAACTGCTCCATCATTGTTGGAGCCATTGTTTTGTTACTTTAGTATTTTCGATTAGTGAGAAAAGCTGTGAAACATTCTTATTTTTAAAGGTATTAAAAACTACAAATTGCAGTTTGAGGTTGTTTTTTTTTTAACTTTATTGTTTATCGGTCACGTGTTGAGATATTAAGTAGACCCTTCTATTTTTCTTCCATTTTACATTCCTGTTATATACTTAGGAAGAAACTTCGTAAAATACAATTGGATCCTAGATATTTGTTGTTTTCCAGTTTTGTTCAATTAAAAAGTGATATGTGTTCAATATCCTACAATCAATAAAAACGTGCCTCTTGTAATCCTTTTTTGTTTTCTTTACTGTTTATTTGTTTAGTCGTTATTTAATGAGTGCAATGCCGTCCAAATATAATTTAACAATGTATATAAGATTATCTTTGGCCATTCGATAAAACTATGCCTTCATTTACAGTTTCTTATTCGTGTATTATCGATATTTTTTCTAATATCAATATTTCAATATCTATAGTCACGAATCTAGACCGGCTAGCTTTGTCTCGTCTGACCTGAGGTCACGTCGCTAAGAAAGGCAAAGCATTGCACTAACCATCGGTCGCGGATCATCACCGTTTCGCAATCGTGGCTCGTCCATCGGCATTGTGACCCCCCGACCGCCGGGCCCCCGCCTGTCCCCCGGCCGGACTATCGAGCCCACTTTTTTGCCGGCTCGGCAGTTGCGTCACACGAAACGCACCTGTAGAATAATTTTATTGTCGTTTGTGATGTGTTAATGCCCGCTGTACAAAACCCGATCGAATTGTGGCATGATTTGTTGAGGAACATGTGTGGTACGTTTGCGATGCATCAAATGACAATGCAATCAATTGTCATGTTGTGCATAGCAAATGAAGTGCCTATATATTTACTTATGACATTTTAACTTATTGAAACAATAAAAACTGAGATAAAATGGATTAAGATTTTGTTTCCTAATTATTAAGATCAAATTTATTTGTCAAATGTATAAACATATAATATACGTACACAAAAACATTTATTCTCATTATTCATAAAGTACATTTCTTTACGTAAGTCAATATTTGCCAATCTGATATCGTTAACAGATGATAAAGTACACACGAACCAATATTAGACTTTATTTTCAACATGAAATACTTATCAATGTTGTTGTAAACAAATAAAACAAGAATATCATTAGCGAGATAGTTATCAGTCTACGAAGTTATCAGCATCCATTGAGTTACATGTTCATCTGTTTCACTTATCTCGTAAACAATGATTTGAGCCGCCATCAAATGTCCACATCCCTACCTCTTTACTCTCCCTTGTGAGTGTTAGGGTTGTCATGTGACATTCTGCATTATACTTCCTGGTTAATAGCTACACATTTATTTCTATACAGTAATGCTTTTTGTATTACTTTATGTAAAGCTCCTATAATTATATGAAAATTAGAAGAACATGCCATGGATTTTTATAATATCCTGAGATGACATCTAGGAATATAGCTAAAGTGGATTTATTTTTAACTTTCCTGGACAATACCAAGCATTCATCAGTTTTCTAAGATTTTCAAACGATTTAATGATTCAAAGTTTATCTGTAAACCAGAACAATGTCAGGTCCAACTTATAACCCCAACCTCTAACGATTTTGCCTAGCCTATATCAGTACTTTAACCTATGTACTCATTGATAAATATTTTTAGGAGAATAAATCTAAAAGATAATCTGATCTTTTGAGTGTCAACCCTACTTCAGTGTTGTGTTCTCGTAAGTATCGTAATGTCTTCTTCGCGCCCACGCTGCTCCGCCCCCGCCTCGCCATTGTCTTCAATTATGTCGGTTGGGAAACTGCGGCTGACCCGTGCCCCACTACTGTCACTAGCCTTCGTACATGACCAGCGAATGTAATTGCAACTGGTCTAACTCTGCATTTAGAAAAACTACGTTAATTTAGTTTGGAAATTAAATCTCTTATTTGGAACCAGAGGTGGACCAAAGAAGCGCTGGCTAGATGTCGTCAATTAAGATATGAGAGTTAATGGATTTACTATTGGAGATGCCAAGGTCGGGAGAAATGGAGAAAAATTAGCCGGAAGGTGGACCCTGATACCAGTCGGGATAACGCCAGGTAGAAGAAGAATAAGACCATTGGTCTGATCATTTTTTGGTAGAGCCATGCTGTAGGTCATTAAAGCAACAATAAGAAATGGTTCGTCTCGACCAGGGTTGTACCGCTGCCCCACAGATTATATACTGTCATAAAATAATAGCTTAGTTGTGGTGAGGTTGTGGCATTTCGTTCGGTCAGTGAAATTGCTGCAGGCCCAAAAGCTGACTTATTATTATGAATTACAGTCATTTATAGTCAGTTGTATAATGTATTGTAAACTTGTAGTTATATCTTAAGACATGATAGATATGATCTGTGGAGAACCATTATGATGAGGAAAATAGCCGGGAAGAGAAGTGTGGGAAGGAGAATGAAGTCCTGGCCAAGGACGGACAGACATGGACTGGAATAAAAATAGTTAAAGAGCTGGACGAAGAGAGGTTTAAGGAACTGACTGCCAACCTTCTGTAATGGAGAGGCATCTACAGAAAAAGACTTGTCTCTTTGATATGTTATAAAAAGCTACTCAGTAATTTAACTAATTAAAAGTTAAATACTAAATAGCCATTTAATATATCACCGAGTATTTGTAGCCAAGTATTGATTAGTTACCCAATCATACGTTTTCATTTTTCAAGGGAGCATGGAAAAATGGATCCTATTACATATTTTTGCATAATATACATACACTTAATCGTATGATACAATAGGTAGCTGATTATTCATTATTGTAATTTGCATAACAGCTCCTTCTGTTTTTTTTCGCACAATTATTTGCGCTGTCTTGTTATTTGAGTCAGGCGGTGCGTATTATTCATGAAGTGGTAAGCAACATTTTGATTCATGTTTTTATACGGTCGTATGGAGGCGGTAGTTATATCCGATGTTATTCGATACTATCCATCGCTCGTACACTTTCCCTGCTTGTGATTCGACTGAATATTATACTTATTACGAGTTGCGTAGAAATTCACGTAAGTACTTTGCATAGAAATTGAAGAGGTTATTATTTTAAGTTTCCCATTTGCTACGGACTTGCATTTACTGCAACTTGTCTCTACTTTTCCCTAATGCAATATCTCTAAAATGTTGTTGCATAATCTCATCTTTATTACATCTCTTTATCAAGTCTACAACTTATCTGGCTTTGCGGAAATACTGTGGTTTAGACTTTTGATTATAAAACGTACAGTCAGCGACATAAGTCGCTACACATTCACGAGATTTGGAATTGTCTTATCATCCAAAATAATAATTATTTTCAATATCATATGGCACATCTCGGCATAGATGACTTTACTTGGTTATATTTTACGACTACAGAGTAGTACGTACAAATTTTAATTCATAAAAAGCTTATCAAAAAATGTGAAGTGTTCAACGACTTATGTCGCTGACTGTACATATAGTTTCAAGTAATCAATTTTAGTGGCAAATTCTTTCAATTTAAAATATACACAATCCTAAAAAATTATTAATTTAAAATACCACATGCTCCTATAACAAATCAAGTACAAAATATTGACAATGTTGAACATATCCTACTTGTATGAAGCTATAGCGGCCATCAAGGAGAGCACTGGTCAAGCGAGTACCGAGTGCCGACACAAAAGGGACGCGGAATTGCTCTGCCAGCCTTATCTGAAATACAGACATGATTTTATATGCATTTTTGTTAGCCTACCAAACCGTATATTACCGCCTTGGTATATTCAATTTTCTATTTTCGTAAGGGTTGATGTTAAACAGTTATCTAGTCGTAAACTTATAATAAATAATTATTATGATTAAAAATTATTTATAATATATAACTTGCATATACGTGGTGAAGTGAGATAAGGAAAGAAATGGCAGGCAGAAAAAAATATTACGATCACAATATCATGTAAAACATATGTATTAATAGTGGTTAGAAAGTAGAAACTCTTCAGGCGTAGTTTTATGCGCGTAAATACTTTTATGTGTTTTAATTATGCTTTTTATAGATGCTTTAGCATAATATTATGTGTTGGTAGCGTTACTGAGTTTTTAATGTATTACTGCATTTTTCTATTCTACGTAAGACGAGTTTGATAGTTACTGATCCAGAAATAATTAGCGGCATAATCATTATGACATAAGTAGGAAGGGTCAAAAACAAATCAAATAGCTTCATGATGCTTTTTACAACATATTTTAACAATCAGAACATTAATAACTGCACGCCAACTGTTTCCGTTTCATTAACCAAATTTGACAGTCTCCGTGACGCAGTCAGTCGCCAACTATGAAATAAGAAGCTGTTGGTTCGATCCTCGCACCGAGACATATATTTGTGTGATCCACAGGTATTTTTCCAGACCCAAAAATACCTGTGTGTTTGTGATACCGAAAAGTCTCTGGTATTTTCTGATACCCACAAAACAAGATTCGATATTAGTGTGAGGTCAGGACTATGCATGTAACTGTATTTAGTTATAAAAATACAATGATGAACAGGAGTTATGGCTTCGTCTTATCTGAAATTATTTAAAGACAAGCTGTAATACTAACTACATATCACGCGTGAATGAATAGGAAACGTAACACGAAAGTATATCCCGGTAAATGCTCGTAACCATGGCAACGAGGACCGGTCCAAGCGGATACCCTCACAGCTCACTGCAGCACACAGCTCCGGCGGACTAACGGTACGCTTAAATAATATCATTGCATCACACTTGCGGCTCAGTTTGCCAGTTTAAAGAATCGATTAATTATTTTGTACTTGTTCTTCAAGTTTTTTACATATGAGGTGTTGATTTTTTTTTGTAATTTATTGTTGCGAATATGGTGTTGTGTGTGTTGTATAGTATCTTGAATGGCTCGTTACCTCCGGGATATAAATCAACCCCATTGAACAATAGCTATAGTGTTATGGGTAGCATAGTCATTCTGATTATTATAGGTTGACCGCTAGTCTAATAAGATCCATAGGATTTTCAACTCTTATATGTATAGCTGCAAGTAGAAAAATACTGATACAAAAATTGTTAACATTTCAAAGCTGTGTAAAAACGCTTCAAGTTATAATGAATTAACTTAATTAATGCAAAAGCACATTTCCATAATAACAAGTGACAGAAACGTTCATTGAAAAGAAACTGTTTGGAATCTAAGTAGAATATGTAGTAGCACATTCATCTAACTCGGAGGATGCTAAATATATCCCGTGGCATGCAGGGGGAGCGACAGCAGTCATAACAATAATATTCAAATAAACAAACTGTTACTGCATTCATTTTTCTTCATTTCAAAGTGACAGATCTATCAGGAGGGTTGCAAGTCGGCCTAGCACTTGGGCGACGAGTCCCATTTGTGAAAGCATTTTCAACTGTATTTTCAAGGATTAAGGTTTGTATTAGTATATTATTAGCTTCAAGTGATGAGTTGTTTCTATTTACAACGGTTTTGTTTTGTTTTTCACCAGCATTAGTTGACTGAAGCAAAAATTAAACGTTTTAAATAGTAAGTAGTAATATGTTTATTAGTTTGTCGTCTTCTCTAATTAAAACATTTAACATTTTTAATGTGCGTATAAAGTTAAAAGCTGTTACACTTGATCATATTAATTTATATCAGGAAATGTTACGCTTTTACGATCATGGTGTCTTCTTAGATCATTTTGTAATATAATACTATCCGCAGATTACACAAGTAACTATCGCTACTCGTCTTTGCCAAGAAAAGTAATGATGAAATAATTTTATTTTTGTTTGATAATTAAATTCATTTTGGTGCTCAATGTTTTCGCATCTACTATCTAGATTCATTTGTCTTTCTTCTTTTTTTGCTCATATTAGCCTTCGAAGTAAGATACTTATAAGGGCTTCTAATCTTAGCATCGGCATTTGTTAGTTATTTGGAGTTCTTAATGAAGCATTTATCGACTGAGGCGAGTCTAACTGATTTCCAAGATTGCTATCATCTGTCGAATGGGTACTTTCTTATTCCTTTAGCTATTTAAAAGGCATCATTACTGCGTAGTGCCTGTAGTAAATAAGCATTAATAAAAGCTATATTTTAATCGAACATGATACTTTTTACGGACTTAAAAAATTATGGTCTATTAGAGAAATAAATGTATTTACTTTAGTAAGCAAGTTTTTTCTAATAATATTATACACAACGGTCTATCATCAGCGTTAATATTTACCAAGGTTGTGCATTTCTTAGTAACAATGCCTTCTTAGTAGCAATTTTCATATAAACAATATTGTGTGGTACTCCCATTATAATTTACAACCCACTGTCCGGGACGTCTTCCACTTTACAATTTGAGGTGCTTTATGGTCAGTAGTTGGAAAATTCATATTTGTCACAATGACTCAAATCTGGTGATCTAAATCTGGCATTCCACGTAAAATCCGTTGTTGTCTGTGGCCGTTGTTTGATGTTTGCGTAACAAAATGTGTGTGATGTTATCGTCCCCGGGGCGAGTATGCGCTGTTTGGAGGTTTAAGTTCTTCTGAATGAGGTGTCACGAGACACTTACCACGACCGGTTCTTTAAATGAGCATGGACGAGGTTTTTATGATGCCGCTATGGTGGTTGCTCTTAATGACGTTTTTGTAGTGAGTACGTTGTGAATTACAGTTCTTTTAATGAAATTATTGGGATTCGCTATTAAATCGAAGGACCCTAATTGATGCAGATTTAATAAAAAAAATTATAATTGCAGTTTTTGCAAACGTGCTTTTACTAAAATTGTTTTGTCCATTATATTGCATTTGTGTTTATACACGTTTTAACATTTAAAATGCCTATTTAGCTGTTGCAATTGTTGTTGTAAGTGCGTGGTGGCCTAAGTGCGTGGTGGCCTGTTGGTAAACGGACTAGATGCGACTGCCAACATGTTCACGGTGGTCGCGGGTTCGAATCCCGGGGCACACCTCTGACTTTTCGAAGCCATGTGTGTATTGACAGTCAATCACCACGCACTATAACGGTGAAGGAAAACATCGTGAGGAAACCTGCATACCATAGCGATTTATAAAAAAAATTCTATGGTATGTAAGTCCGCCAACCCGCACTAGGCCAGCGTGGTGGACTATATGGCCTAACCACTCTCAATCGATTACGATTGTAGAGTAGGCCCGTGCCCTGCAGTAGGACGTATATGGGCTGATACAGATTTAGCTGTTGAGCAAATTACTATTTATTTTTGTCACGGCATTATTTGTACGCTATCAATTTCACTTATATTTTTTGCCTGTTTGTGCGTTAAAGCCAGTGCATCGTGTTCGTTTGTTTGTGGTATCGGTTACTGCAGGTCGCCTGTCGGGATGCATTGCCGGGAGCGGACACAGGGACACAAATATTTATATTTTTGTCTCGCCACGTTGCGGTAACACTTCCTCCCCGCAAGCGAGCCGTCAATTACGAACGCTCCACGCCACTGCTCTCAGCTCAACAGAAATAGAAGAACTTCTATTTTTTTGTTTCACATTGATGTCAGTCGTCAGAGGAACGTTACGTGAACGTAAATAAACAGATTGTAGATATGCATTAATTGCCTTAGTTAATACTTTAAATGTGCGCGCTCGAGCGACCGCGCGACGCATCCGCTGCGAGCGGAGACGATTCTGTATCAACTCACTTATTGTGTTGTGACTTTTTATTAAAGCGAGTGTAGCCATCTGCAGAAAAACACGCCGTCTGGTGCTCTGTCGTGACGTGACGCACAACGTCTCATTCAAGGCTCAGTTGAATATAAACTCGGAGCATCCCTTGAGGCGTAATGAGATTACGGGCTAACGCACGACGTGCTTTTTAAAAGGAAGAAATATGTTCATGAAGTTGTAGACGTTTATAGTGCCTGAAGAATGTTGCGTTGCATAATTTCTTTAATGCAAAAGCTGTATGATCCCAAATGAATAATAATGAACTGCTAGAAAACTTAAGGATGTTTTTCATGCATCGCCTTTTGTCTCTGTACCCGCATTGGGCATACCTGTTTAACTATGCAAACCCCTGCAGCGGTAGAGGAAATCCCTGCATTGCGTCACGTACACCAATTCATGAGCACTTATTGTTCACGTTTATAAACATAAACAACATTTCTAGACGTTTGTTTAAACAAATTAAGTGATCGTCGAGTGACGAGGGCGTCTCGAGTGCTCCCAGGAAGGCCCGCATCCTGGCTCCAATTATACCATTAGGGCTTGATCGATGGCGAGGTGTTAAAACGTTATGGCGTGTGATTTATGCGCAGGAATCCGGCTCGAAGGACCACCCGCCGCACTTCCAACGGCTAGATCAGATATTATCTATAAATATGCATGTATATGTTTTATTTGATGCTGTGGCAGATAGTAAATGTAAGCGTAAAGAGGAAATTTATTATGTGTCTCGATGTAGCTCTTATTTACACGGAGAATAGAGTTTTTTTTGTCAATGTGTTCTTTTTGTCTTGAGCAAGTAAGCGCTGATTAATCATGGCAATCGTTTGTGTCGTTTACGCCTCAACTGAGTTGTTTTCCATATTACATTATATTTCAGTAAAAAGGGTTGTATTATCATATCTAAATAATAAATCCCGCCTGTCTTCTTAAAGGACAAGATTGATTTTGCTGGATTTGTTAATACTGAACATGGCTTTAATTTTCAACGTGGTATAGATGAAGATATTACGCATGCAGTACCTTTAATGGGTATTCGTGTAATATATAGATATGTGCAGTGACAGGACCGTGTCTATATTGGCAACACCTGTCAACGGAAACTGGAATTTATGAGTTCTCAGCTTGCCCGGCCAATAAATAATGCTGTACCGTATTTATATGGAAAACTGTTTGTAGTTTTGTCGGTTAATTTAAGTATTCTAATAATTTTATAAGGAAAGGGATGAAATCATACAAATATAACAATACTAGAGGGTTGTTATATTAATGGATTTTTTATTTGATTCTTAAACACTCATATTGACTGACGTACATACCAGGCATTCATAAGCTGCAGAAGCTTATAAAGTAATTAACAAATCCGTATATAGAACGATATTGAAAATGGAACATTAAAACTTTGTGAATTTCATTCGACGTAATATTTCAAATTATGAATACCTCGGCGGCTCTATAAATCGTGTGTAATATTTAAAGTGGTTCGTATCGCGGGGGCGAAGTTTATTTTAGCTGACGACGCGATAGGGTACTTCCGACGGGAAGGGACTCTCCGAAGCGTGCCTAAAAGGAGACCGAGCGCAAATTGAATAGGTTTGTGCCTTGTACGAGGTAGGGTTAACGCTGTAAATCGAAGCCAGTAAGGTATCATTTAAAATTTATTGTGGACGCTGTAGGCCCTGCAATAAATGTTGGAGTTATTTTGCGATGTATTACGGTCAATGGAATTTCTCTGTTTTGTCGCTGTGTTTGCACAAATGGTTTTGTTATGAGTCGGACGCGACGGTCTGAATATTCAATGGATTAAGGCATGGAGTTTGGAAACTAGGTTTCATATTTTCACTTTTGTATGGTATAATCTAAGTATAAAAACGTTGATTAAAATAAACGTAGGGTTTTAATCCTTTCTCTAACTTTTTGAGACCAATCCGAAAAATTATACAGATCTGACCCTAGTCAAGTAGGTACTTAATTTATCCTGTATTATTTTAAACGATTGAGGAAAATGCTGGGTATATGTTTTTTCTTAGTTGGTATTTATATTTAAATCCCACTTAGAAAACCTGCCACATAAATCTGTCGCATTATATAAGGCCTCAATAAGTTCAATTGAAGATTTTTGCTGTGACATGATTAAATTGGATTTCAATTACTGGACACCATGTGTGGTGTGGTTACATCAGCACTTTCCATGCGGCGATTCAAATAAGTTTACGTTATTGACGAGTCTCGACGCGGCACAATTTTCTCGCTGATGTGTGCATATTTTACACGTCGACCCTGCGCAACATGCATCGACATGTGTGATGTCGCAATTTGTTAAATCATATCAAATTTATTAGCGATTTATTTAACTCTGTTGTATTAGATGTGTTAAATCTAAATGTCACCTGTTACGGAGTAATTATCTGTGTCAGTTCTAAGAACAGATTCAGATGGTAATTTATTTAAAAAGGATGAGATTACCACGTGTTTAAAGTAAAACTAACTAACTACAAAATAAACTTCGACTTCATAAATATTTAGTTGTAATTTGTTTTGGAAAAGTAAAGTGAAATGAATCCAATTCCGTCGTGAGTACCAGGTTAGCATAAAAAAGAAGCGTCACAATTTCGCTAATTCACTCACACTAGTGTTGCACGTGCACGCAGTAGTGCGGGGCAGACAGTCTGGCGGTCGCTGCTTGGTCCGCGAACAATGGCGGGTGGGTCGCGTAGTGAAGGGCCCTAGCCGACCGCGCCTGAGCATCGCTGTCGCCGCGATGAATCGCAATCAAGGGCCTTCACGGCGCGTTACAGCCCTGATGATGCATTGTTTAGCTCGTGTATAGGAAATGGGCGTGGAATGTCCGCACTCGTGGGTCGCGGGAGATATTATTGATTCATAATTCGGTTTATTTTCTATCTGAAATTGTTGGAATTTTTATTTTAAAAATCTCAATATTTTTTATGCCTGTTTTGCAAAACAAGAACGGACTGGCAAATGAAATCATTATTTACACAGCTGCACTTTTATTTTTCACCCCAACATATACATGTGAGCACATAATTGTAATTTATTCTTCAACGTTCATTGAATTTGAATTTGCTTTGAATTTGTAATATTTTTATTTTTATTGTGAATTTGCCAGCTGTATAAACTGTAGGTAACGCGCACAGGAAAATGGCGGAATTTGCCATACATGCTCGCGTCACTAGTAGTGTGTCATTGTTAATGCTCCACGCACCTTATGAGCGCCTGGTACTTGTGACTTTATATTGACATTTTTGTTTCATTGTTTCTAATGAGTCATGCGTAAAGTAATTTGTATAAAATATACATTCGTATGGAAGAAACAAACTTTAAATAACGGTAGTGGTAGATTACTGTAAAGTCCCCCTTTTGCTGTAGGTATTGTGAACCAACTAGTTCCCTCACTCGTGGTAAGTGGCAGAGGGGTAGGTAACTAGCGAGGGCTAGCGAGCTGCGAGGTTTTGTAAGAGTGAGTCGACTCTCAAACATACTTACACACAATTTTAATCGCAAATAATGAAAACAAAAGTCGCTGCTCTTTGCCCCTCAATCTAAATAAATTAAAAAAATTGGTGATGTTGTCGTTGATATCCACACATGGGTCCCAGTTTTATAAACTACGCACGTCGTCTACATGTGGACCCCACGCGCGATCCATTCTGTTGCAATGTACGAGACTAAAGGTACCATATATGACACCATATCGTTCCATGTCGGGTGAATTATTACGGTCAATCTGGCCGCACATCAAATGCATTGTTACGTCACACAGGGATTTGTATGGGGACGATAAAAGGGTTGAAATGTTTATTCATGGTCATTTGTAGCCGTAACTATTGTGTGCGGCTTTAGATGATCTTTTGAATGCCCAGATATATTATATATATTTTTTTAAATTAAAATAACCTATTAGATAGTGTATTTAGATTCGTTTTGGTATTTGCTCGTAAAGTCGATTTGTTTTACTACAAACAAACTGAAGAAAATGAAAGCATATTTCAGTCAATAAAAATAAACTGCAAGTAGCTGTCAGTCGACTGCGCAACACAATGAAAACCGAGTGCATAACACATGTTGGAAAAATGATAAACAAATTGCCTAAAATAGACGTGAGAAGGCGGATTTTAAACCGGCCATTTGAAGCGCGCGTTTTATACCAAACATCAGTCAACGCGTCAGCGAGATCAAAAGATGGACTTTCTTCAAAATATTCTTTCCTAGTATCCGGATTTTATCGTAAAAGCATTGCCGAGTTTGGATTACGGTTGGATATGGCCTAGATTCCTCGGTATTGATATGATGGCGTGTAAAAGATATAGACAGGCTGGCTTTTGTACTGTTTAAGCATACCTTTATAAGTAGTAAGTTTTGTAATAACCATTCCTGCTATATCTTTAGACCAGCCGTCTATAATATCGATTTTATTTCCATCACACCTGGAACGTGGTTTTATTCTTTCAGCATTTTATTCCTCAACTTTGTAAAATAGGAATGTAAGACTTTATTTTTAAGAATGTGTAGCTAAAACTCAGGGTTAAGTCAATAAGTTTATGTATAGTTCGTAAGTCTATTCTCAGTGAAGTTGGTACCAGGGGCACGCATTCACAATCGGCCGCAATAAAATAAGCTTTACAATAGTAGAGTGGCGCAGGGCGGCTGCGGCTGATTCAGCGCCGCTGCATTTGTTATTAGTGTTTACGCACGTCTAGACAGGCCGGCCCGCAGTCTACTCTGTGCCACCTACAGGCTGGGTGGCCCACTCAAATCACAAATTTACCCGTGCAAACACAATATCCAAGGTATTTTCGGGATTTATGAGCCTTGCACAGATATTGGTACTGTTAAAATATTGGCTCTACCTATAATACACAAATTTCCACAATTATACCTTTTGATATAATTGTGGAAACAATACAAATGTTATGTAATACTCAAAATACTGAAGAAATATTAAAATTAATTGTCATATCTTTTTTTTTTTTTTTTTTTTTATTGCATTGAATGGCGAGACGAGCAAGCCGTTCGCCTGATGGTAAGCGATACGACCGCTCATGAACAGTAGCAATATTCCACTGCGCTCGCCATCCTGAGACATAAGATGTTAAGTCTCAATATGTCCAGTAGTTGCTCTGGCTACAATGTCCTTCAATCCGAAACACAACAGTGCATTTAAGCAGTGTTGTTTCACGGGAGAAATAGACATTGCGGTGGTACCTACCCAGATGGCCTCTCACATATGAGAGACCTACCACGTTTTAAATAACGGACTCGTGATGCAAGACTTTAGGTTGTTTTAATTAATGCCTCAACCAATTTAAGTCTAGAATTTTAAATAAATCACCATTGTTCACTTTTACTTCCTGGAAAAAAATGCCTCATATTTCCGAAAATACACGGAGCTGGCAACCCCGTGACTGTAGGCTCCACACTCGAAGCTACACGCATGTATAGTACATTTCCGCTGTGCGGTTGTTCAGCAGACAATATGCCGCACCGGGATGCTTTGAACTCGCGTCAGATTAACGTTCTGTTGCCAATGTCACATGCGTTTTAATTCCGCGCTCTGTAGGAGTCAGTCATAACAATAATTGAAAACTACGGATTGTTATAGTATAGACTTGTTAGGTGGTTATTTTGTACAGAAACTACCCACAACACTACGAAATAGCTTACTACAACTATAGACTATAGTATGGAATTATCAGACAAAAAATATTATTTTCACTGGATACAGTAATTCATAGATTTTTTACTCCAAACGTTCATATGGCTGTCAATTTATGATAGTGCAAGAGTCCCAAGTTACAAATTCTTTGATAACTCGGAAATCATCCTTTATAGTTAACTTGATCTACAGGGTGTACGCTTGTGATGGGCTATTAATACCACTTGGACAAATCTGTAAAGGATCATTACACATTTCTTGTATAATGTATTAATATAAAATTGACTGTAATTTTCTTTCTACAATCACACATATTAAGCATGAAAAGAAAATCCTCTTTTAATTTGTTTATTTAAATACAGGCACTTAGCAAAGCGCCAGTTCCCGACACGGAATAATTACCGCTCTTTACCGTTAATTAGAGTTTTCACAAGTCTGCCAAAACTGAAAAGTTTGAGCGCAATTAATCCGGAGTTGTATGGCGTAGCGGGGAGACTGCGGTAAATATTTGTATTACTCACGCGCCTGTACAGTGCCTCTCAAACTTTAAGTGATATTTGAATAAGTTTTAATGCTATGTATCTCCAAGTTTTACACGAAAATCATTGTCTTCACGCATCAGCAATAAGTTTTTGTATCAGCCCATATATTTCCCGCACAGGCCTCCTCTACAGTCGAGGGTACGATTGAGAGTGGTTAGGCCATATAGTCTCCCACGGTGGTCTAGTGCGTGTTGGTAATAAGAAGTTTACCGCTGAATATTTCGAGTAGGTGCTTCTCGTAAGGATTTTTATACAGGCCTGTTGGAAGCAGTGCATCAAAAAGTTTGGTGGGGTCATAATTAAATATTCAACTTATGATTATATTCATGACATTTGTAGTTGGTTTGAAGTCTGTGAATGGGAGATCATAGGTTCATCATCGGATTCCATCACAATAATTAGTATTATGCTGGATATTTTTATGCTGGATTTCTAATACTTTTAGGATTAGTCCGCGGACTGGTTGAGAACCGCTGTTATAGGCACTCCGACTTTCACGTCAACATTAATCATTATTTGCATAGGAGCCGCGTGGGTGACGCTGCCTTATCATAATAATACATTGATCTCGTTATTTCGATCTATTCCACTTTGATCACCTGGGTGATATCACCTGGGTGATCATAGGACACTAAATTGTCGCCTATGATCACCTGCGATTATGATCACCTGGGTGATCATAGGCGACTGCGACAAAATTTTTATTATACTATCCTATGATCACCTACAATTTTTCTTTACTTTTTTCACAAATCACCCACTGTGCGACTCCACATATGACACACACACACATTGGGGGTGGGTCTCTTAAATGTGATAGGCCGTCTGGAAAGGTACAAACGAAATATTTGTTGCTCCCGCGAAACAGCAGTATAAATGCACTGTTGTGTTTCGGTTTTAAGGATAAGGAGGAATGCCAAGCATTGCTTTGTAATTGAAGGTGTTGTTTGGTTTTGCTACTGTTTATAAGCGGTCGTATCGCTTACCATCAGGTGAGGAGCGGCATGCTCGTCTCGCCATTCATTGCAATAAAAAACAAAGTTTTAATAATATTTATTAGAGTTACAACAATTAATTTTTCGTTTCTCATCGCAACTTCTCTAGGAAAAATAAATAGTGACAGAACCACGCAAAAGTGCCATTTGACATTGCTTGATGAAATCTTCACGAACAATATAAATTCGATTTCTAGTTTAGAATAGTTTTATTTCAATGTGTAACATTCGTGTAAATCTAAGAAACTATCGAAGACTTTCGATTTAAGGCACTGAGGTATTTTTTACGAGAAGTCCTATGATCACCCAGGTGATCAAAGTGGAATAGATAGATCTTATAGAGTAGAGAAAATATTTGTTTATTATAAATAACTAACGACATGTCCAGTGTTCGCAAGAGTATGTTATTTTTGTAGTTCCCTCAGTATTCAATCATTTAACAAAAAAGAAAATAATATTTCCCATTCATTGCTTCCTATCTTATCTTCATCTTTCACCACCTCTTTCTGGTAAGGGTTGGCTTATGAAACACGTAGAACTACTTGTTTCGTTATAAAAGAGAGAAAGATTATTCCTCATGAAAACTTTGTTACGCATGATTTCAGGAATTAGAAACGGCTTACATCCTATATCCCCAAGTTCTACGCTGTCTTTTCGACAAATTTCATTAAGATTAGTTCAGAGATTAAGTCTTGAAAATGTAACAAACAGACATACCCTTCCATTTATATTTGGAATTCTGCGAGACAGTACCGTTTCACTCGGAGATACAATCTCGGCAGTCGCGGTGGGCGAGCGTGGCGCCGGAACAATGAAATGTCGCAGATTGGATTCCATCGGAGGAAAACAAACAAAAAACGTGTGAATCACAAATATTTGTTCCGGATTTTGAATGATTAAAGTTTTTTAGGTTTTTTTTATATTTACTGTAGTTTGTTTGTTTATTAAATGTCTAGCATGTATGAATGTTGCTACGTTATGCCATGTACTTATATGCATAGCTATTTCAGTGTGCTTTATGAACGGCGATATAATGCATGAATCACTGAAGTTATCTTTCAGACATTCAGTATATCAACATGTATTGGTAATTGGTATGATGTTAGAAAGAAAGAGGCTGCGTATTTGACATTAAATTGAGACAGTAATTGTTGTGTGAACTATAAATATTTGTTACAATTTCGAGTAGGTAGGTAGGTAGCGAAACTGAAAAGCTTTTAATCGTTTCTGATACCCACTACAGAAGACGTATAGCGGGATTTTTGGGTTTGTAGTCAATGTTTTGTGTATACAAACACTTTATGTATATTAAGTGAAGAAGTTGATAAGCATCGGAGAATGTGTGCGTTGCACAAATAATTGTTGGAGATTAGTCAATTGATTAATAGCCCTCCGCTTGCGACCCGCATTCTGCTCTGATTGGGGGTAATTTCTGCTAACCCTCATTGAGTCACTGAAACGTTCTTGTAATAAATATGATTCCATTTCTATTTCATTGGGAATTATTACGCATGGTTTAAGATACTGGTTTAACTTACACCAATGATCATAATTGTCTGAAAAAAATTACTGGTGGTAGGTCTCTCATATGTTTCGGAGTGAAGGACATTGTAGCCAGAGTACTACTAATACTACAGGACATATTGAGACTTAACATCTTATGTCTCAGAATGAAAAGCGCAGTGGAATGTTGCTACTGTTTATGAGCGGTCGTATCGCTTACCATCAGGCGAACGGCTTGCTCGTCTCGCCAATGATTGCATTAAAAAAGAAAACATGATTTTAGTACTTTTTGGAACACATATTGAACCTGGCATTATTTAAACTGATAAAATATGATATGATATGTCATGTCTAACATTTAAAAATAGAATATGCGTAAAGACAAATATTTTTCTTGTAAATAATGTTTGAAATTCCATGCTTGGGAGGTCTTTGTTTTGTAATTTAATGTTTAAATACAGTATTGTTCATTTAAAGAATGATTAGAATTAGCGGAACGAATACTTGTAACATGTGTTTCGTGATCAATAACCATAATGTGTGGAAATAAGTGTGATATCATTCCATTGTGGCCACATGGTATAATATGGCAACTGTGTGTTAACGAAGTTAGATAATTTTTTATGTAGCTGATTAACAAAAGCGTCTTACTTTCTTATATATTACTTCGTGTACAAAAATAATAAGAAACATACGTACCGCATTCAGGCAAATAAAATAAAGATCAGGTTGAAATGCAACCCGTGCACTCCTTTTTACAGCCTAAATTAATAAATCATCTCTATTTAATAATAGGTTTCAAGAATAACCCAATCGGGTGAAAGGTATGCCGACACACTCGCACATATTTTGATGTCTGACTCATTTCGATTTATGTTTTTTTAATATCTATCTTTGGATAGTGATTGGAATGCTTATTAATTTCGGACTCAGGATCTCTCAAGATGAGAAGTCTCAGGATGTCGAGCGCAGTGATATGACAAGCATTGCTTTGTAATTCAAGGTGTTGTTTGGTTTAGCTTCTGTTTGTAATTATGATTTTAGTACTGTCCATAAGCGGACGTATCGCTCACTATCAGTTGAATGGCATGCTCGCCCCACCATTCAATGCTATATTTAAAAAATAAAAATAAATGTATTTTTTTATTTTTTTTTATTTTAATTAGTAATTTTCAAAAGCTCGCCTTCCCAAGCCAATATGCAGGAGTAATAAGGATTCTTTATTGTCGGTAATACAGAAAGAGGATTATAATAATTACATTGCATGCGTAGTAATGAGGAGCGCGAGTGTCTCCACAACGTAATTATCTCACGCTTTACATCATCCTTTTAGTTCTTTTCACATTGTGGCAATTTTATAATCAGTTCATTTTCACGCGTACTGTATGTGTTATTACAGTATACGAGTAGTACTTAGATAATTTTCGTCCATTTTGGAAAACCTATTAAGCGGACAATACTTTTCTTCTTCTACCTGGCGTTATCCAGGCCGGTGCCAGAGTCCGCCTTCCGGCAAATTCATCAAATTCTCCGGCAATTACTCAAGGCCCGATCTTCGGCATCCTCAATAGTAAGGCCAAGCGGACAATATACTATAACAACCAAATTTCCAAGCCACATGTATATGGATTTCTATTATTTATTATCGAATTAAGGTTCAACGCAATTGGTTCACGATATTAATTCATTTTGCACTGTGTTATCATACTAATGTCCTCTACACATAGTTACAAGGCTCATAATTTACAAATCATACAATTTCAAAGGCCGTAATTTAAGCCACGTTGTCTGTATTTAGCAGTGACTACAATGTCGTCATGCGATCTTAATTGTTACATTACTTGGCGGGTTAAACGTATGATTTATGAGCGGCTCTCCCTAGGTCTTAATCAGCGAGACTTGTGCACTAGATGGCCAGCGTGTCCTAGATAGCGCTAGATTGGAGACCTAGTTTAGTAAGAAAGGACTGCGAGCGGATGCAGTCGATGATGATGTAATTGAGGAAATTCTGTTAACTTGTTGTTGATTTCATTTATTTTAATGTTTGCATTGAATTGCCAATCAAAGACATTTAACATGTCATTGAAAAATCGTTTATTAGATTGCCGTTAAAGTTACATATTAAAAAGAAACTGCTTTTTACGAAGTTTAAGCCTTTTTTGGTTTGATTGTTACATTTTTCAACTTCTCGATGCGACGTTTCAATTTCTTTAGAGCTTTCGTGGTCATTAGGCGGACTATCCGGAAAAAGCAGATCGCCCAGAAACATCGTATAAATTTGTTGATTTCAGTATTAAAGCGTTTTATGGACTCTTTTTTTTTTCGAGTTAATTTAAAGTCTAAATATATTAGAAATACATTGATTTTGAACTCAATGAACGACGGGTATCTAATTGAAGAATCTTGGTGGACATATGTATCATAGCACCAAATTATTAATAAGTTTTACTACTGCTATATTCAAATTCTCTTGTTAATATCTCTGCGGTTAAAAAGTGTACATAACGACTGTTAAAAAGCCAATTTGCAGAGTACATAATCACTACAGTAACTCAAAGTTTCCATGGAGTAAACTTTGCGCGAAGTTAGACGTCCGTCGCTTCGCCGTACAGCCGGAACATGATTACTATTCAAAATATTTGTTTATTTTTTAAATCCCACTCATAAAGGACTCGCCACACTTGTAGCCATTGCGTGGGAACATTACTATGGGTTCCCGAGGGGTGTGTTATCGGTTAATGTTATTTATAGTTTTTAAACTAAGTTATCTTGCACTTGTTCCATTGGACTCTGGATTTTATTATGCTGTCATAAATGTCACAGTTTTTTAGATTATCTTTCAATAGTAGATTATTCGTAATGTTGATCTTTGGTTCTGAGGATACTTAAGGGACAATATACTTTTTGTGAGTGTAAAAGATACCAAATATCATTGACACCCACTCATACTTAGAAATAGCTATTTTATTGTGTTACTTTATGGATGTTTTTGAATAAAATACTAGCTGCAAGCATTGTACTACAGCTCGATGTAAGAGCAGAGTGTGTTCATTATTATTCTAAAGTTAATAAAACCAAGCTGTATTCATGTATTGTTGTAAGTCGACTTTTGTTCACGAAATATTCTGAAAACTACCCTCTGTTTACTGGATCGCGTAACCGGGAATAATGGAGAATACTAGGTATGCTATGCGAAAAATAGCGCTGTTTATAACACTTTATAATAATAATTTCCATTATTGCTACTTACCTATACTATCAAATCTCGCTTACTTATTACATTTATAAATGATAGCAAAACTTAAAATCACAATTAATTAATATTTATTACTATAGTTTGATAAATAAACATATCGCATTCAGTTCTAAAGTTCATCAAAAAGCAAAGATTGTGTACAGAAATAGCCCAATTTATAGTGAGTGCATACCACAGTCGCATTAAGCAGCGTGTTAATTCCGCCAATGTTTTCTCATTCCATTGAAGGGTTCAAATAGCCGTAGTATTTCGGTACTACTGTTGATATCACTATATATCGATTATACTCGTTCATATAAATCTGTCTGCCCTCTTATATTCGGGGGTGAGGACTTGCGCGCTGCGGGATATTTTGTCCCGCTCTCTCTTGCGAGAATGGAAGTGAAAGTGAGAGAGAGGATAGATCACGAGATTGATTCACGTGCTGCAGATGCTGTGGACTGGTCTATGCGTTAATGAGCCATTCTTGTTGTTACTTTTTACGATTAGATATTATTGTATTTTTTTAAATCACATTTCATTCATTTTTTATTTTAATGTATGAATAATCTATTGTCCATGCTATTATGCTTGAATATTGGAAGTATAAACTGTAAATTGTAAAAAGATTAAATGTTATTTCATGTACTAGAGGGATTTTGTATCTCATAAATAAAATTTAAGAATGAGAACATGTAGTAAATAATGCTTATTCTTGCTACCGCGATTGAATCTACAATGTAAGTTGCCCTTTACGTACGCAACTACTGAATAAAACAAAAGATCAGCGATTTATCGTCGTAACCGTACGGTTTGTGACTTGTGAGTTGTGTGGCGACTCGCGATGTATGGGATATTGTTTAAATGCATCGCGCTTCTAATAAATATCAACTTGACAGAAATATGGTGTCTACACACATGGCTCCTTCAATATTTGTTTCATATTATCTGTACACAATCTAATGATTTAAACTTACGTATAGAGTAGTTACGTATAACGTACTGTTAAAATAAAAAAGCAAAATACAACACTTTTAAACCAAATTAATATAATTAAGTTTCTGAACAAAAAATTAGAAAAATGGGTGTTTAAAATCAACGTTTAGAAATTAAGTTTCTAAATATGGATAGTTAGTCAGTTTCGATAGTTATTATATTTTTTCGGTACAAAAATAATTATTTAATTCAAATTGGCACTGAACACCCGTAATATAATCTATGAATCTACTGTAGTGAATGCGAGAGTAATTATAAGTAAATACGAAGATAATGTCACCACCCAAATACCCATGTAGATAAAGCCTAGCTTACACTGGAATATCAAACGAAAATTACTATTCGGAACACGGCGACCTGGATGTTCGCCCTCGAAATCTGAACTTGACCTTCCTAGTTCACTTTAGCACAACGCGGTCCACTTTCCCAGATGTCTCCGTGGTGTTGTACGCTACTAGTCCGCGGCGCGTCGTTGCATGCCGCCGACCGCGCTCGCGCCGCGCGCCGCGTCACGCGACTCCACGCGAATCGCGCGCGTTCCGTCTACACTTGCCTTAACTTCGCCTCTAATGTGGTTAGTGATTTACCTTAGAGCAGATTTAATTACTAAATAAATCTATATATAGTTATAAGGTAAGTTTATATGTGTTTGAATTCCCGTGTGAGGTTTTAGTTAATGGTGCAGTTAAATGTTTACAACATGAATTTACATTTCAGCAACTGTGAAATTAACATAAACAAGTCCTAAAAAGTTTATTTTTTATTACAATTAGTAAAATATATTTTTCAGATTGGACATAAATTAGAAGTTCGTTATCGTTACGTTATAAAGATTCAAAAATATTGTTGTTTAGATATTTTGAGGACATTAATTGACCAGTTAATTGAATGTATTGTAATTACTGCCAGTAACTTTATGTGAAACTTTTTTTAT
Organism: Hyles vespertilio; assembly: GCA_009982885.2. NCBI lineage: Eukaryota > Metazoa > Arthropoda > Insecta > Lepidoptera > Sphingidae > Hyles > Hyles vespertilio. The sequence goes on from CM042817.1 coordinate 1,037,900, forward strand.
CAGGAATTGCATACAATGGTGTTTAAATTCTAATAGGAATCACATTACAACTTAGATTGAAAGAAAATATATTACATGTACGAAAATTGTGATTTGCCTAAATAAATAAATAATAATAAACCACCCAACAGTCACATACATGATTCTGACCTCACACTAAGATCGTGTATTGTGTCGTGGGTATTAGCAACTACGGGAAAATTTCGGTCCCACAAATACCCAGACCCGAAACAATTATGTATCTATGAATCACACAAATTGTTTCGGTGCTGGGATCGAACCCACAGGCTGGCGTTTCGCAGACGGTGTCTAACCAAGTATGAAATTAGGGTTTAGTTATTTTAAGAAAAACCGAAAATTATACATAAGTAGAGGATTGTTTGTATTTTTATATTCATTTAACATATCACATGCGACAAGAAAGACTTAATGCTTATCAAGTGCTCTCTTGTGCCTAGAATACTTCCTATTCTGTGATTATCACAATTAAATGACATAATATCTAGTATCTGTGATATACACATTGTATATTTACATAATAAATAAATAAATAGAACATCAGACACTCATATTTCCAAAATCTTCTGGCTCTTTTCTATGACTTGTAGACTCATTTAAATGTTTTATGTAGATTATTTGTAATACATAGAGACTTCAGTTCATGTGTTCGCTAAAAATGAATTTTAAATCACGGATTATTTTGCTTCCAATATAAGCTATAATCGTAGAGAGTATTCTCAAGCATCATAACTACGATATCGTAAAATAAAATAAGAACTTATAAAATAATATGAATACTTTTGTACCTACTACTTACAGTAATTGTAGTACATACATAAACTCTATCATAATGTAGGCACAAGAGCTTCAGTGGAAAGTTATACAATTATGATAATACCGTGACAGACGTGTTGTCTCGTGTCGTCTCACTGATTCATCAAACCAACATATATACATAATCATTACATGCTATGATGTATTATATGTTAATAAATCATACATAAAGCGAAATCTTAAGGGTTTTTGTTTGATCATTTTTAAGTGGTAGACTTGACTTCCTCGGTGGCAGGTGTACTACGGTCTGATTACAAAACTGAGGTCTAGACTTCCAATCCCGGGTCGGGCAAAATTATACTGGATTTTTCGATCTTGGAGTAAGGAGTTTGTGTCCGATATGCTCGCACTCCTTCACGTCGTAGGTAGGACGGAATACAAAAAGCGAAATGTGGATCTCCTGATAGCACTCCTGCTTACTTCTGGGAAAAAAGTGTGAGTTTATGTTAGTAGAAAATAGACGTGAAGTACCTAATAGCTTCGCTGTTGCCATTTCTCGGTGAGATTGGAGGAGACTTAAAAGTTAGCGCAGCGTTTTAGGTAAAGTCTGACTATTATCAATCTAATATTTTACTCGAAAATCAAAACAAATGTGTCTTTGATATAAATAGATCCGAGATGACGCATTTCTTTACGCATCAAATGATTTGCGTAGCAATTTTTTATCAGGTTCTTATTGACTTAACACTTCGATCAAATATACACTAGATACAACATGAGCGCTTAGAAAATGGCATCAAAAAAGAGTGCTTTAAGCACTCTTTCGCCTTCAGTCACGCACCGACTGTTGCTTCTAAAACGTCACAGAACTTAAGACAATATTATGTGAAAAGCTACTTTAAGCTCCAGGAATAAGGTGGAATTTGTGTTAATACCGGGTATCTCAAGACTGCTACCGAAAACGAAGCCGGGTGGTAGTTTTAGTGACTACAAACACAATACAACTAAAAATTTCGCAAAGAAACGCGACAATGATTTTTTATGATTTTTTAAATATCGTCATTTTTGGGTGGTAAATCCATAGTTTTTGATAAAATAATAATTTAAACACTTTTATACCTTAGATTATTTATAAATAAAAGGGTATACACTATTATATTAGGAAAAAAATAATTTACCACCCAAATATGGTCATATGAAAAAAATAACAAAAAAAAAATTATCGCTTTTTTTTGCAACTTTTTCTGTTGCATTGTGTCTGAAGTCGCTTTAACTACCACTCGGCTTCGTTTTCGGTAGCAGTCTTGATATACCCTGTATATTTGGAATATGTGATCTTTTTGTTTACTTTTTTTCATGTCATGCATCGGTGCCACTTTTTAACAGAACTTTACAGGGAACTGTGTATCTAGTGTATATTTGATCGAAGACTTAACATCTTAAACATTATGATAAGCCGAAGAAAGCCGAGAAAACGAATGCGCATTTGTAAGGCTGCGGGCACGAAACTAGCGATGGCGGAGCGGTGGCGGGGCGATGCGGCGGCGGAGCGGGGCGATGAAGAGTAGAATTTCGCGTGGGCACGAAACATGACGGTCGATCAGTCGCTTATATACCAAGAGCCCGTGGCCGCCAGACCTTCGTTATTTTATAAAATCTGAAAGTTTGTCTGCGCATGCCTCTAACATAGGCATCACACGATCACCTATTATGAAGTTCCGATCGTGGTTGCTTTGGAAGTTATGAGCTTTAATGTTTCTGGCAAGATGAAAGAACCATCAAAAGTGTCTGAATACCAAGGAAATATTTGTTTGTAGTTACCTTAATAACATATATAAAATTCGGCTTTTATAATATAACTTCGGCAAAATTACATGTTATTAAATATGACGCTATTTTCAAACTTTAACATAATGCAATTTTGTCAGCGTTGTAGTATAAAAGCTGAATTTTTATATATGTTGTTAAAACAACTATAAAAAATATTTCCTTAGTATTCAGATACTTTTGATGGTTCTTTCATCTTGCTAGAAACATTAAAGCTCATAACTTCCAAAGCAACCACGATCGGCACTTCATAATAGCTGATCGTGTGATGCTTATGTCAGAGGCATGCGCCCACAAACTTTCAGCTTTTATAAAATAACGAAGGTCTGGCGGCCACGGGCTCTTGGTCTATTAGTTATGACAGGGAAATATAGATCAAGTCGGCATTGCTGCAGATACTACACATCATATATTTGTTACATTTCTACCTACTGTTTCAGAATAATGTAAAATAAAATATAAAAACAAAACATGATAATGTATGTTTAACAACTTATAAATTTTTAATTATTTCTAAGGCTACAATATTAGATAGATTTTAAAAACAACAGTACCTATAATTGATGTATTCTACTAGAATATCTGCATCAGTCCATATACGTCCCACTGCAGGGTACGGGCTGTTGGACAGTACGATTGAGAGTGGTTAGGCTATAAGTATAATCCACCACGCTATTAGATTATACTTTTGTTAAAAAAATATGGTTAATTTAAACATATATTTACAATTCCCAATGTATGTAAATAAACGAAAACTTCGATTTTTACCTATTTGTCCATAACATTAATCTTATTCGTCACACCCGCGCCGCTGTCGCCCTCCTGCCGCCTGTGCAACGCTCGATCGCCCCGCCCCGCTGTCGCGTGTTTCGTGCGCGTCACCTATACTGTCCATGCTTTTGAATGCATCGCCGCTGCTCCGCCGCCGCAGTTTCGTGCCCGCAGCCTAAGGCTGCGGGCACGAAACTAGCGATGGCGGAGCGGTGGCGGGGCGATGCGGCGGCGGAGCGGGGCGATGAAGAGTAGCATTTCGCGTGGGCACGAAACATGACGGTCGATCAGTCGCTTATATACCAAGAGCCCGTGGCCGTCAGACCTTTGTTATTTTATAAAAGCTGAAAGTTTGTCAGCGCATGCCTCTAACATAGGCATCACACGATCACCTATTATGAAGTTCCGATCGTGGTTGCTTTGGAAGTTATGAGCTTTAATGTTTCTGGCAAGATGAAAGAACCATCAAAAGTGTCTGAATACCAAGGAAATATTTGTTTGTAGTTGCCTTAATAACATATATAATTTTTTTTTATTGCAATGAATGGCGAGACGAGCAAGCCGTTCGCCTGATGGTAAGCGATACGACCGCTCATGAACAGTAGCAATATTCCACTGCGCTCGCCATCCTGAGACATAAGATGTTAAGTCTCAATATGTCCAGTAGTTGCTCTGGCTACAATGTCCTTCAATCCGAAAAACAACAGTGCATTTAAGCAGTGTTGTTTCACGGGAGAAATATACATTGCGGTGGTACCTACCCAGATGGCCTCGCACATATGAGAGACCTACCACCAGTAAAAAATTCGGCTTTTATAATATAACTTCGGCAAAATTACATGTTATTAAATATTACGCTATTTTCAAACTTTAACATAATGCAATTTTGTCAGCGTCTGACCGTGTGATGCTTATGTCAGAGGCATGCGCCCACAAACTTTCAGCTTTTATAAAATAACGAAGGTCTGGCGGCCACGGGCTCTTGGTCTATTAGTTATTACAGGGAAATATAGATCAAGTCGGCATTGCTGCAGATACTACACATCATATATTTGTTACATTTCTACCTACTGTTTCAGAATAATGTAAAATAAAATATAAAAACAAAATATGATAATGTATGTTTAACAACTTATAAATTTTTAATTATTTCTAAGGCTACAATATTAGATAGATTTTAAAAACAACAGTACCTATAATTGATGTATTCTACTAGAATATCTGCATCAGTCCATATACGTCCCACTGCAGGGTACGGGCTGTTGGACAGTACGATTGAGGGTGGCTATAAGTATAATCCACCACGCTATTAGATTATACTTTTGTTTAAAAAATATGGTTAATTTAAACATATATTTACAATTCCCAATGTATGTAAATAAACGAAAACTTCGATTTTTACCTATTTGTCCGTAACATTAATCTTATTCGTCACACCCGCGCCGCTGTCGCCCTCCTGCCGCCTGTGCAACGCTCGATCGCCCCGCACCGCTGTCGCGTGTTTCGTGCGCGTCACCTATATTGTCCATGCTTTTGAATGCATCGCCGCCGCTCCGCCGCCGCATCGCCTCGCCACCGCTCCGCCATCGCTAGTTTCGTGCCCGCAGCCTTAGACTTTCATAAATATAAAAGTGGTTAGAATTGCATCACACTTATGTCATTATATGAAGAATAAAGTAATATTTTGTTCATATGTTTGATATTAGTTAATTGCGGTATAAGTTTGCGGTATCATGTTATTCAGTACAAAGTTTATTCATCACTACTTTTGCCTATACTTATACGTAGTAATTTTATTTCAAATATTTTATATGTTTTCTAACTCATTAATTTCGTTGCAGATTGAAGACCAGCCAATGTCAAAAAAAAAATCACCGAGTTTCAGCACTCGGTTTGAATTCTTTTGCGAAATGAGTTTTTACATTATTGATTTTAGAATCCAATTGCAACTGTGTAAAAAATACAAATATTTATAGAACTAAAATAAATAAGAATATCAGATTAAAAGAAAACATTGCACGCATGCCAAACTCCTATTGATAAGAGATAACGATAAGACGCCAAGATGAAGGTCGTCCCGTGCGCAGATGTAATGAGTTTTTCCTCTGGCGAGCTGATAACCGTTATCACGACTGCAGTGTGACGCGCGATATGCCGCGTATGTACAGTCAGCGACAAAAGTCGTTGAACACATTTAAAACGCCAAAAGTCTTGCACACATGAAGCAACAGAAGTGGTTGAGCAGGGTCGGCCACAAAAATTCGTGAACACCTTAAGGTTACAAAAGTTTCTGAACAACAAAAGCAACAAAATTCCTGAACACGCAAATTGTACATAAGTCAGTAAATTTACATTTAAATGGGACCTATTATGTGAGCTTTTAGACTTGATTCCAATAATAAGTATGGCAAAAACGCCGGAAAGCACGGAAGTTCTTCCTAGTCTCTACAAGGTCCATGTAGTATACGACTCCAGATGATATCTGCATACTATCCAGCATAGTTTTACGCTCATTCTGCCAAAGACTACACTCCCAAAGTATATGATGCGCGGACTGCTCATACTCGCAATTAGGTGTTGAACATGGGCATGCAGGCGATTCAACAAGCTTAAAAGAGTAAAGTTTAGACCTAAAGTTACCATGGCCCGTGAGAAACTGTGATACGCAATAATCGACATCCAGCCAAGTCTTTGTCAAACGGTCACGAACGCAAGGAAAATATTGATATAGATGTAGTGATGATGTGATCCGTGGTGCTTTACAGCTGGCTTCTCCGGCTGTAAAAGTCTTTTTACGAGGTTATTTACCTGTTTAGTTCATTGTTTTGTCGCCCGCTTTGCACGGAGGGAAGTGGACAATAATTTATTTCCAACTCCTCCTATTAATTTCACTTTCTGATTAATTTCGTTGCGGGTTAAAGACAAGTTAGACATTCCCGGAGACTCGCCGAGCTTCAATGCTCGGTGTCATTACATTGCGTGCCACTGTTGATCCTGGCTCACAGGAGTTACAGTGGTGGGTGTGAGGGTGGGACAGTCTCCAGAAGTCAGTATTTTTTTTTGATATCTTTGTATTGCGCACGCCCACGGACTTCGATATGAACCAGTTAGCTGTTAACTATCTGGCGAATTTCCGTGACAACTCATAACAATATTCAATGTAGTTTCTCAAAATATTCCTAAAGCCACAACGCGTGTTTTGTATCAATGGAGACAGTTAAAAATAATAATTATTAGTCAGAACGGAAAATACACACCAATGGTACATAAGTTTCTGAACACCTATAAAAAGCAAGTTTGCCGCAGATGTGTTCAGCTACTTTTGTCGCTTTGTTATGCATTCATTGTAAAATGTTATTTCATAATTTATAATTTTTGCTTTTCTCTGCATTGACTTATTGTTTTCTGTTTTTGTGAAATAATATTTATTTATGAGAAGTTTTAAGCGTGTTTTATATCAGTGGCGTAAATAAATTATAATTATTATTAGATTCAGAAAGTAAATAGTGGCAGCATTTTTGAACTTTTTAGATTCAATTGGGTTCAGAATACATATCTGAGAGACCCTTCGCTCCGATATTCTAAATTGATAGTCAAAATAGAATATTTTAGCCGCCATTTTTTACTTTTTAGTTATTGATCCGATTGGTTTCAAAATCAATATCTACTGAGTTCTTTGCTCCGATATTCAAAATTGTAAGATCAATGGAAATCTATTTATTTACAACGTAATGAATTTTTAATATTGATATGATAATAACTTACGTAATAACTTTATACAGAAGGTCCCTTAAGCAAGGACTAAATAAATTAATCGACTTGGTATTACATGGATCTCACAACTTTTTGCGGTAGAAAAATTGAGCTGCGAGACTTGGAATTTTTTTACAGGATGTTTTTGATGGGATTATAGGTGTTCAGAAACTTATGTACCATTGGTGTGTTCGTCGCTCAGAAACTTTTGAAAAAGTATTTTCCGTTCTGACTAATAATTATTATTTTTAATTGTCTCCATTGATATAAAACACGCGTTGTGGTTTTAGGAATATTTTGAGAAACTACATTGAATATTGTTATGAGTTGTCACGGAAATTCGCCAGATAGTTAACAGCTAACTGGTTCATATCGAAGTCGGTGGGCGTGCGCAAAACAATTTGCGTGTTCAGGAATTTTGTTGCTTTTGTTGTTCAGAAACTTTTGTAACCTTAAGGTGTTCACGAATTTTTGTGGCCAACCTTGCTCAACCACTTCTGTTGCTTCATGTGTGCAAGACTTTTGGCGTTTTGAATGTGTTCAACGACTTTTGTCGCTGACTGTACTTCTATTTATATATAACACGTGGTTCACTGATATAGTACGATGATATCATGGTGCATTAAGGGATAAAAGTTCCTCGTTTGATATGAATTAAATTAAAATACACAATGATCTTCGATCTGTGCTGAAGTCAGCGCAATTTGAATCAATAAATTGTGTTCCAAGTTGCCTAATTTTTATTTGCATTGCACATATTGATAATGCATCTAATATTCAAATCTCATTTATTCGTTTTTTTAAGGGTTAGCTTGACTAAACCCACAACTACACCTTAAGCATGTCAAGTTTATCTTTAATATTTGTACAATTATGCATAATGTATAAGTACAATAATGTATGATAATCATGTAATATTATCTTAAATGCTGACAAACCAATAAAGATAAAAAATCTTACTATGTTCCTTCGTTCTAACATGCAAAGGGGAGTGTTGAGGAGCCCAGGGGGAGGGGAGAGAGGGCTATTCCAACCAGCGGCCACAACCGTTATGCATTGTAGAACAATGGGTGTTTATACCTTCTTTGTGATCAGTGTCACGGTAACCCGATCAAGTGGTCGGAGCAACTGTGTTTAATTATGCAGAATTATGAAGTGAACGCTGCACTGGTCGGTTCCACTTAATAATCCAATAAATGGAGTATTTAGTAATGAACTGTTCAACTCTAAATAAAAAATAATTACGAGATGCGGAATAGTTTTTGTGATCGTTATATTTCGCAAGTGTATGCATCAGCCCATATACGTCCCACTGCAGGGCACAGGCCTCCTCCACAATCCAGAGTTGGATTGAGAGTGATTCGGCCATATAGTCCATCACGCTGGCCCTGTGCGGGTTGGCATTATTATGACTATTAGATATATGTTATCTATTTTTTTTTATTGCAATGTATAACGAGACGAGCAAGCCGTTCGCCTGATGGTAAGCGATATGACCGCTCATAAACAGTAGCAACGTTCCACTGCGCTCGCCATCCTGAGACATAAGATGTTAAGTCTCAATATGTCCAGTAGTTACTCTGGCTACAATGTCCTTCAATCCGAAACACAACAGTGCATTTACGCAGTGTTGTTTCACGGGAGAAATAGATATTGCGGTGGTACCTACCCAGATGGCCTCTCACATATGAGAGACCTACCACCAGTAAAATCTAAAGCCTCAAGGAGTCCAATGAAAATAATCTCACAAAGCTTTTTACGTGGGTCTTTGAGAATACTGTTGTATACAGTGACCTTATTGTTGCTTTGTTTTTTTATCGGCCCGTCATTAAGGCTGTCCAGTACAGTCATCTTATCAATGTTGAAGGTATGTTAATAGTCATTGTTACTAATACTTACTTATGTTGACTGTGCTGTGGAATTAAAATTAGATCTTAAACAAACTGCTTTTTGAAGATGCTGCATTAGAATTTTATTTGGATTACTTCGTTATTAACATCTTCTATTTTAAAGAACAATTTACTTATTGGTCAGAGAAAATGGGTCACTTAATAAGTAATGTCCACACAAAAAGTAAATTATGAACTTGAAGTATTTATATTGCCTTTGGTTATACATTAGTCTCTCTCTCCACACATAACAGCTGTAACAAAACACTTATTAATCAGTCCTCTAACTTAAAGACAAGGGACCGTTGTAACATTATATGTTTTATTACTTGTTATTATGTTACAAAAAAGTGTCATAAATAAACTCTGCCTGAATGTAAGATAACTAACATGAGTTTTACATATTAATTAACAAAAGGATGAAATCCGATACAAGTGCGACATGAGCAGAAACAATTGAAATGTAGTGTAACGCGACACATATTAAGGTTAATGAACATTTCGTAAGCGGTACGATTGCGAGCCGCGGCCCGTACTGCCCGCTAACCTCACTATGACGGATTGATTCATACGTCATACGTGTTCATGGATTAGCAGTTAGCACTCATTGGGAACGTATTCTATAGCACCAAATAAAAAAAACATCGACCTTAATATTTACAGTTTTAGTAGCTCAGTTGATTACTACCGCTGATTTTACAAGATGCTTCGGTCATAACATATGTATCAATTTGATTGGTTTGTGATTTAAAATTAATCGTTGTGTGACCTTAAAGTCTTGTGGATACTGGATACCTATGCCACAATAATTTTATCTTCTTGTCGTGTCAGGACTGATTTAATTGTTTGATTTCATTATTTGGTATATTTGTATAGAGTATTACTTTCATTAAAACCCTTCAGCAATCCACAAATTCAATTGTAGTTCAACAACGTACACGCGCCGCGTCTAGTGGACTCTTAGCATAGTGAGTAGTGTTGGAATCGATAACGCGCGGCGATTGACCGTCTCGCTGCCTCTGACCCCTTTCGGATTTCAAGAACAATGCACTAATTGGCACAGCCCGTGGAGTATTTAAAGTCAAACTTGCATCGCTCGTGTGAGTTTTATTGTGAAGTTGAATGCGTTGCTGCGGGCTACGGCAAGTTTGCTGGTACTGCGAAATGGAACGAGGAGTTGCCCTGGGCTGTTTCTATACATTAGTTAAAAACAAAGGATATTTTTGCATTTACTGGTTTCGATCTTCAGGTTTAAAATAACTTGACTCTTAGAGAAGTTGGATGAATAAATACCATATAGTAAACCCCCCCCCCCCTACCTCATTTGTTCTGTGGGTTACTGCTAATTATTAATGCATCCTTAGAACTTTCATAATCTAAACTGGTTCTCCTTCAAAGCTCATCTGAGCGAGTTACTGAAAGTTGCTTGCATTCTCAATCTTAGTCCAGTTAGTCCTCGAACTAGAATCCTTGACTTAACCGCAACTTTAATATTTTTGGCATACATTTCGTAACAACGCAGAGATAATCGAAGCACTTTTTCGTTCACAATTCCCATGTTGTAAGGTTTGGTCGCAGCTAGTTAAAACATACAACTGTGTTGTCTATGGTTGTTAATAAAATATAACGAGCGTTTATAATCTATGTTCAGATTTTATTGTATGAACCTCGTTATGTTTATGTAGTGGAGCTAATTTTATTGCTATGTGTGGAAATACACTAGTTATGTACTGCGGGTTGGATTATTTTTACATTTTAGTTTTATTTTAAAATTAAATTACTGAGAATATTTATTTTTTTATCTAAGAAATAATTCAAGAAGTTATTATTTATTTCTTTACTTATTATAAAATGCGTAAAAAGGATAATGTTTTATTCTCCTATAATTAATATTAAAATACATAAATACATGCAAATATTAAAATCATATATTTTCCGTTCATTAATAATGCTGATTATGTATCGCAATTATTATTTTCGTTCTGCATAGCTTTTGATTGTTTTTCACGATCTTAGATTTCACGGTTATTCGTAGTTACTAAAAATAAATTCTGTTACAACAACAATTTAATTATTTCCCACACTACATATATCGATCAAGGAATTTCTCATCGACCGGAACATCTTTTAAAGTCAATACTAGTGATTTTATTACGCGAATCATATAATGGAATCTTCTAAAAGGTTTGCGAAGTGTGATGATATCCAATGGTTCTATTTTTTTAAAAGTGTATCAAATACTTGATTTTGATATTACATTAGTTTTAGTAAGAGTCTGCTTGGTTTACAAGACATCTTATATTGTTATTTTGTTTCCACAATGACAATGGCTTGCGCTCAATAATAAAATTGAAAAATTAGTTATTATTATTATTATTTCCTTTCTCCTACTTAGTATTTGGCATTACCTCAGCCCGAACTAGTCGGTTTTTTCTGTTTAATTACCATCCCACCGAGTTTTGCATCCAAGGTTGTGAGATCACAAGCATTCATGTCTTACTTGACGATATTAAGCCAGCGTTTCTTAGGCCGACCTTAGGTTTTCAGCCCAGCTATATCGAAGCTCAAATATGTTGTTAACGTAATCGTGACCAAATCTTTACTCTAACATCATTAATACTGTACTCATTGTATACAAAAAAGCAATAATTTAATTGCCACAGCAGTTGTCTAACAAGATTGGATCGGAAGTAGAAACAATCGGAGCAAATAATAACTACCTGTAGCGAGATTAGAAATACGATCAATTCTCATAAAACGCAACTAGCAATTTTGGAAACGCTAATTGTGACAGGAAAAGTGCGATCGTCGAGCATGAAATTCGGAATTATAATTGGAGACGGAGATGAAAGCCGACGATCACGATTCACGGGCAGTTACCGTGCCCACTCACTGCGATGCGGTGATAAATTATATTTGCCGCGTTAAATAACCGCTCTTACGTTCTTATGATCCCCTAGTACTTTTGAGATCTTCACAAATGGCTTTCTGTTTGTATTTTAGAATATTTTTCTCTCGTCTGTATTTATCTAGCAGGGGCGGGGAGAGATATTTTTTTGTTGTGCTGTATACAACAGGCTGCTCTTAAAAACCGACCTAAGTAATTTTTAGGGGAGCTAAGCTTAGAAATAGGCATTCTATGACTAAAGGAAGTGAACATGATAAAAGGCAGTTCAGTTTTTAATTTTCCTAGTCAGATTTGATTTAATTTAGTAAATACATGACTAATTCGGAAAAAACAATGTGCTATATTTATGTAATTTCATGAAAGAATATACTAAAAACGGAGTTTCAAAGTCATAACCCCATAATTGATACTTAAAAAAATATCAGCATTAAAAAACCCACGCACTGCTGCGTGGCTTCCCTCCTCATTAGTGTAAACCCTTAGAGCCTCGCACTATATTTAATTCAAATAGAATGTTTTCACCTCGTGACCTAAATCTTCGAATCGTACTGTAAGATACTGAATGCAATATAGAGTTGTTAACATACTTGCAAGGAATTTATTTATTCTTTCGTTGTCGAAAGCTCAATTTCAAAGCTTAATAATACGATATACAAATTAAATTACTGTTATTCAGTTTCTAATCGTAATTTAAGTTCAGATTTAATATAACCCCTAGTGTTTCCTCTGAACTTGTGGCATCGTTGGATCAGTTTTGAGGTCATCTTAAAATCTCCATGAAATATCAAAATCTTAATTATTATCTGATCTAGACCGTTGGAGTGCTCAATTTTCTAGTGAAGATTTCAGAATATATTTCCACTGTTTCGAGAAATTACACAGGTGCCTATGATCCATACATTTTTCCTCCTTTTAAGACCATTCATAATGATTGTACTACTATTCTAAAATTGTGTTGCGTCATCTGCGCGCCCGCCTTACCTACTTTGCCACTGTGCATAATTATTTGTTATACAATTAATTGCATTGTGAAATAACAATTAACAGCTTTACAATTTTAGTGAACGATATCTTAGTTCGATCCACAACTAAAGTAATTCAATTCATCTGTGAACAAAGACATCGCCAGGTAATCTGCATTCCTATGTGTTTTTCCGACAATTTTAAAGGTGTGTGAAATACATCAACCCGCACTAGGCCAGCAAGGTTAAAGGCTCAAGACTCAATCGTAGAGCTGATAAAAGTAGTTCAATAATATAATTTTTTGATATAAGAGAGGAAATTAGAGGAGAAACGAGCTTGTAGGTGTGGTTCAGTATTATCAATTATATATATCAGGAGGTGTGCGTGGTGGCCTGTTGGTAAACCGACTAGACTCGGCTGCCCACATGTTCGCGGGGGTCGCGGGTTCGAATCCCAGGGCACACCTCTGACTTTTCGGAGTCATGTGTGTATTGATAGTCAATCACCACGCACTAAAACGGCGACGGAAAACATCGTAAGGAAACCTGCATACCATAGCGATTTATAAACATTTCTATGGTATGTAAGTCCGCCAACCCGCACTAGGCCAGCGTGGTGGACTATATGGCCTAACCACTCTCAATCGTACTGTCGATTATAGAGGAGGCCCGTGCTCTGCAGTGGGACGTATATGGGCTGATACAGACAGATATCAGGAGGGGGAACAGGGAGAAGAAGGGGGAGGGGTGTTAAGTCGTGTGGCTCTCGACCGGCGCGTGCACCGTATTGTAGTATCGTTGAAAAAACTCAACGGTATTTTAACTGTTACATAATCGCTACACTCTAGACTATTATTTTCCGCACAACGGTTTCTGCCATGCAAATAGTTTAGGTTCCAATGGCGAACACCGCTGCTTGCGACTAGCTTTGGACCGATATCCGCAATGAAATAACTGCATATTTTGATAAAAAATATGACTCATTTTTCGCCTGCACGAATATGAGTAATGAGTGCTAACTTTTTAAAGTTTACTGACTGTTTTAGTTTGGAGAAGTTTTCTCAAATAAACTATAAGGTTAGGCCCTTGTAAATCTTGTTTGGAAATTTTTATGGCAGCCCTTCTGTCATACAACTATTTCGTTATGAGTTACGCGATCAAATAGCTTCTTTTTATAATGGAATTACTAAAAGTGCTTTATTTTCAAGTTCACAATTTTGAAGGAAACTCCGTAGTATCTAATCCGAAATAAGTAGCTATCTTAATAAGCGTTTTCGAACAATTTTGTGAAGTTTATCCTGATCTCATCATTCTCGGAGTTTTAAGATCGAACAATTTATAAAAACCTGTTTATTTTTTTAATGTGCAATACATTTTATATACCGAGATCGTGTTTTGTGGCTTTTAATAAGTCTGCACACCCTCATATAATAAAGGTGTGACTCTACATGTATATGTATGTAACCCCTTTTCCATTCCGATATTAGATACCATACCCCGGTACTAAACAATTAGTGGCAAATGGCAATTAGTGGAATGGTCCGTTAGCAAATTAACCTCATGTTATACCTATACGAAAGCTAATAAAACACATACAGGCAAGGCCTGGTAATTTGCTTGTTTCGTGGATACACCGCACATTAGGGTTATTAATTATATGGAACTATTTTCATTCGATTTAATAATACTTTAAAATGTAACGAGTATAAAACTTAGTTAATTGAATAAATAAAATAGTTTAAATATCTCGTTTAATATACTTTTAAAATGTAGCTTTATAAGGTTTCATTTTCACCTCATTGGTTTGCGAAGTATGACTGTAAATATGTGCTACATGCCTGGTCTTACATATATTTTAGTTGAGTTTTCGGCTTATTCTAAGCAATATGTCCCCTTTTGTGATCGCTAACCTATTTTCAATTGTGTCAGCGGTGTGAGCCAAAACTACACGACACGTACATACATACTCGTAAGTTATGATGATATTAAAAGTATTTTAATAAAATAATATTGCTAATGTGCGATATATCGAACAACCTTCACGAGTGTTATGCTGCCCTGGTACTCCGACCCACTGGTCCAGTCAGCGGGAAACATTTTCACCGATACGCGTTCAATTTATTTATCACTGCTCATTAAACCGCGAAGGCTTCGTAATTCTATGTTATTAATTTGTATTGATTGCGTTTGATTACTCATTATTTTATTTGATTGCTTTTCAATTGATAATAATATAATCATTGAAAATATTTCGTTGGTAAATATTGATGGGCCAAATTGTGTTTTTCTGCTTATTAATGAGCAAGTTCGTATTTCAGCGCTCATCTTGCCATTTTATGATCATTATTTCTCATCATAGTAGATTTCTTTAAGCTGTTGTGGATACTACTGCTTATTATGAAAATCCGAAGCATAACAGATTTGTTGTTTCATTATGTTTTAATATTCTGCGATGGCTATTTCGGAATTGGTCAGTAATCAGTAACCAGATTTTGTCAGTTGGCCAACAAAGTTGTAGCCACTAGTTTATGTGAAAAAAAAACTGTAAAATAATTAGTGACTAAATTGCAATTATACGAGCATTATTATTTTACTATAACCGTATGGAATGAACCCGTCGACCGCGGTATGTGGGTGTTTAATTAGTGTCGGTTACGCTGGTTGCTGGTCGCGCCGGCACAGTTATTGCATTTAACTGTTATGTAAACTGCTCCGTTGTGAAAATTATTAGTATGGGGTGCTGGTTAACTATTTCGTGGCTTGCATTGTTTGTAGTTCATATTTTGTTCTTAATAAAATCTAGCATAGCTTCGGCCGTCCGGCGGCAAGATGGGTCGAGGATATTATAAAAGCACTTGTTTCTAAGTAATTAGTTAACAATAATATTCTTAATACTATGATAAAATAGCTTTATACTGTAGTCTTACGTAGAAATTCGTTACTTCTTTGTTTTTTTTTTAAATGTTGTTTTATAATTGTTATAATCTGGCAAGCGTATTTATGTCCTATGATTAGAAACTATCGGATTTATTTATATTTAAGATAAGAATTAAGTATGATGAGAAGATTAAGCAATTATGTATTAATCATTGACATAAAAGTAGCGAGTTCCTTCCTCTATCTATATTCATAATGATAAAATACCTTAAATACAGATCATTGACCGCCACTTGGAATCGATTTTGCATCGTACACAAATTCTGCAAAAAAGCGTTTGGTAATGGCTTTCGCGGCACTTCTCTTCCCTTCGCAAACGTGATCGAACAAAAAATGTCGCGAACGTGCGTGCTCGCAAATGTTTTATACAAACCGGTCTTGCTCGTAATAAATCAATCGTAAAAACAATAAACTACAAGTTACAAAATTAATAACATTTCTAACAATCTAAAGAATTGTTCTGCAAGGTTAAAATTATCTGGTTTATCATGAATTATTCAATAACGTCATTTAAATATCAAGAAATAAAACATTGTTGTCAACCTGTGTGAATTAAAAATAATTAATGAATCACGGTAAATAACATGACATAATGCATACTTGACATACAAATATTTTTTTTAGTAAAAGTGTTCCGTTCATTCATTCATCAAAATACATGCAGAATCTCGCTTACCTCACGTAACGTAACATTAAAAAATAAATAATATCCAAGGAAAGCGGCTGCATCACAGATAACATCAACGATTAATCATTTTAAGGCTGAACGCGTGTGCCTTTGCATCTACGCGACCGATACGGCAATGCCAACACGACGATGTTAATTAATCTGATTATGTTGGCATGGGCCCTGCCCTCGATGCTGGCAGCATTTGTTAAGGCTCGCGGACAGCTCTGGGCCGCGGAATTCTATATTTAATTGATTGCGTTATGAATTAATTTATTGAATTGTAATTGGCTTCATTATAATCAAAGAGCAACATTGGCTGTATTGACTATAAGTTATAACATTAGTTATAAATCCAATCATCATCCAGTATTGTTATTTATTTGAAAATAAGCATTAGATACTATAAAATAAATATTTATAGAATACATATATTAGCATCTCAATATTATGCTTATTTACATTAATAAATATCTTGACCAAGGTGGATATCTAATTAGAATATTAAAAAATTATGAAAGTTTGTTAGATAACAGTCAATTAGGCAAATTATCACTAATACAATCAAAATGACATTGTATAATGCAATATTATGTTATTTTACGCTCATTATTTTTAAGCCGTAAGTCCGAGTTATTTCCCAAGAATTTATTCACTTTGTGCAAGATTTGAGAAATATCACATCACATTTTATAATTTTAGGAAAGCTTACAGACTAATTAATTACTAAATACAAGCAAATTACCCACAAAAAAATTTAAATATTAAATGTGTTACTTTGCTGATTACAAGCTTCCATATATACAATATCTACATAATGTGTACCGATGTTTAAATGCTAATTTATGTTATATTAATTTAAGGAATAAACTTCTTTTAATATGACACAGATAGGGATATTAATTAAATTATTGACAAAGATAAGAAAACAAAATAACAAATTAAAATAGTATACTTTTAGACTTTTCAGTACGGAGTTTCAAAAATGTTTTTGCTCATTCTGTGTTTTTGACAGAAAAACGACCGCGCGAGCTGTAGTTAACATTAGTAATTATGTTTAAACTATTAATAATATAGTCAGCATAAATTAGCAGCAATATTAATTCCCCCATTAACACAAAGATGATAATTTATACGATAATTTCCGTCGTGATGATGTAAGTGGTGAAATGGTGGTGACCTGCAGTGGTGGTCGGCGGTTTCACTCTCATCGGCCGCCGCCTTCACGGTCAAGGCGAGCGCCGCCGGCCGCGTTGTATCACGGGGCGTATACTTCGTGTTCGTATACATAGTTGCAACTTGTATGCTAGCGGTGACTAGTTGGACACCTTAGAGAATGAGGACTAAGATATAAATTATCGGTTAGTTCAAGATAATAGTTATGTCCAGGACCTGCTCCAAAAGCATATCTACATTTGTGCTTCATTCGAATATAAAAGAAATGAATATCCGTAATTTTATGATTAAACATTAAGTCCTTGGGAATTGGGATTGGGGGATTGAAAGTTCTCTCTCTTCTTTCCCAGCCTTATTTCCTTCCTAGAGGCAAAATACCAACAAAACAAAACTCACTCATACTTCTTCGGGCATCATGTATATCTTCACCTTTGATCATTTTTCATTCATTAGCAATTAAACAAGTCGCTTGCATAAAAATATCTACATAACGTATTGTGTAGTATAATAGAAACAAACTATCTTGTTTATTTAATAATTTTGGTCAATCACAGTAGGACGAGCCTGCCTTCCGACCTCGCGTATAGTGTAACACTTCCACCGGCGTTAATGTATGCAAATCATCGTTGCCGCGTGTTCTCATATCACGTAATGTGCTCAGTCCATTCGGAATATTCATAAGCGAACTACGGAAATGCTTTGGGGTCAAGTCGACCAAACCTTATAGCTGTGACGATGTTTCATTCAGTTTTGTTCTGTTTATGACTGATATTATGTTGAATTGAGGAGATATCGGAAGTGCCCTATGAGCTTTGGAACTATTGCACTCATTTGTTATCGAGAATGAAGCCTCACGGCATTGTTCAGCAAATAAGGGATCAAGTATTTTTCATTTGTAAAAAATGTTCATTCATAATGCTGCTTGTTTTTAACTGTTATTGAGTTATTCATTAACGGCCGTTCTGTATATCCTATCGATCTTTAACAAGAGGTTAAAATAGCTACCATTGCTATGGCGGTACAATTAATATACATAAATATTTTTTTAATTATATGCTTCATTAAATAAATATTGCTCTATCTTTGTTAACTGAAACATAAAATTCATCTGAATCTCTAATGAATTCTCTTGTTAAAGATAAATAGATTATTGAAAACGACTGTAAGTCTACACCAGCCGAGGATAATAAAGGCAAAGTTTATTTCCATGTCTTGCAAAAGAACATGATGTTAATTGATAAAATTCCTTATTTTATATTATCCTTACTTTTCCACACCCAATAGTAATCATAAAACAATGCATAGTAAACAAGGCCCGACAAAACGCGTGACCACCTATCCCTTCCATAAAATGAATAATTAATTTCCTAACACTCGTGACTTATATTTACTATATTTCTATTTAAAACCTTAGGAATGCTAGATAGTAGATGCTAATCAAGATCCTGATCCATTGACCTTGGTACGAACTATAAATTCTTCATCGGAGTCAACGCTGGGCTCGTGGCAGTCGCGTGCTCACGATTCTCCAGGGTCGGCTTACACAAGCTGTTGCTAAGTAACCTTCAGTGCTGAAGAGACGGTATACCGACTAGCTGATATGTATTTTATAGTAATGTGCTGTATTGTATAGGGAAATAATAGGCTCTTGAATGACTATTTATTTGGATACATACGTACCCGTCAGCTATAAGTCTATAACCCTAAAAGGGTAGGTTTGTAATAATAACAGGTTTTATATTAAACTGGAAAAATTCAATATCAAATTAGGTTTATTTCAATGACTTTAAAGAATATATTAAATTGTTTATATATTCGACTTTATCGGAGTTTCGCTAACTTTGTATCTTTAATATCTAAGGCAGACTAAGATTAATTACTGGTTTCAATAGCTTAGAATCATAAAAATTATTGCGTAGTCATAGACAAAAGGTTTTAGAGGGTCAAGAGCAACAAAAGAATTAACAAGGTTTAATTAATCAACTTAATGGTAAAAACACAAAGCAAATTTAGAATTCCCGTAATAAACATATCTACAGGAATAGAACGGTTTAATAGAGAACTTAGAACGAACTACATTAAACATGATTGAGAACATTCATTTTGAAATTAAGTAGTGAATTACTTATTGGCTGTGAAACGAGATTTCGAGGATTTACAATCACGTACGGAGAAAAGTGGTCTACACATATTTGTGTTATTGCTAGGAATTATGGAACTGAATAGTCCCTACTCATAGTTTCTGATACCCACGACATAAGGTTTACTACATCTTACTATAGTGTTGAAATTACAAAGTATTTATTTACTTCCCCATACGACAATTACAAAAACCTTACTCAACAAATAATTGCGAAGAATTCCCTTCATATCCACAGCTGATTGTCGTAGGGCCAGTAGGAAAGTAGGAAAAGTTTAATTACCGCATTCATGTAATTGCAATGATAGTGTACTGCAGTGTGTAGTGTGGTCGGTGTATATCTCCGCTGTGAACGACCGGAGAAAGCGTCTCGAAGGCATCTCCCGCCGCCGCCTGCACGCTATTACTGCTAATACTTACGCTTCCAATGATATGTTTAATTTCAATTGCGATTATGATCTGTTAGGTGTTGAGGTGTTGGAAATATTTACGATAAGTGATACATATGATTGATACGGAACCAAAAAGTTACTGATTTCCAATTGTTCGAGGTTCTCTCTCTCTTCCGCTACGGCTCCACTGCTGAACAAAGGCATCCCCCAAGGATCTCCTTATAGACTTGTAAGTTCAAAGTTTAACATTGAGTCACGTTGATGCAAATTCTTGAACCAATTTACATTCAGCTAATTTAGCCGAACTCTAAAATGTCATGTTCAAACTAGTGTCGAAGTGTCTATTGTCTACGCATGTACTCAGGAGAATTTTATTTAGCTATTTCATACAGTAATGGTCTCTGAGTTTTGGATAATTTGGAGAAATTATTAATCACACTATGGCAAATAACTAAAGTTGGTAGTCAATGTATAATTTCGATAATATTATGAAGGCGATGTAATTAGTGTATTAATGTGTTTGTGTTTTTGTTGCAGTTACCATTGTGTATGATGCGCCACGCGATCTGAGCCCGGGTGAGTGTCAACTAATTGATTTGTAATAATTACATGACGGAACTCTTACAGTGCTTGCTTTCACGAGTCTCGTGTCTACTCGAATTATTGTCTGTATGATAATATACGTTGTATTTTAAAATACTTTTGGATCTCCAATTAGTAATTTTTCTCTCTATTTGTATCAGCATACAGGAGAAATATATTTAATTAGATTTAAGTAACATTTTACGTAAATGCTTTGTTTATTTATTATTAACAGTGCAGTTTTGCATTGAATGAAAATAAATTATATTATTGTAGTTTATTGTAGTTGTTTAAATCATGCTATTCTCGTAGTGATAGGCAGACGCACGGGTTGCGCGTCTACCTGCCTTTTTCGCGATAAAAGTGAGTATGTTTATTTTATTTTATTTTTTATTTTATTTTTATTTACACAAAACAGGTTACAATCTTAAAGCTGCTAAATAGTTACAATAATGATTTTTATCTTGAATATAACCCAAAACTTGTGTTTCACGCACAATATTATACTACGAGGCGAATATACTGCAATATAATATATATAATATAATATAATATAATAATTAATATATATAATATATATATATTATTTTGCAATGTTAAAGAATGTTTTATAGTTGTTGTTCGCATTTATTTTTCAATGAGATCATATATTCTGATTAAATTACTTTTTATTTTCTCTTATAAGTGATGAATTCCAACACGTTATCTGTTTATTATCAAAACGCGAGGGGTTTACGTACGAAATCTTTGGAATTTTCAACAAGTATCTTAAATTACGATTTTGACGTTATATGTATCACAGAAACTTGGCTGACTGCTGGTTTTTATGACTCTGAATACTCTGATAGTCGTTATGTTGTATTTCGTTGTGATCGTGATCTGCTTATTACAGGTTGCGCACGCGGCGGTGGTGTGTTAGTAGCTATACGTCGAAACTTAAATCCAACGCAAGTCAATCATTTAAGTTCAATTGCTTCCGTTGATGAATTATGGCTAAGTTTTTCGTTATTACACAGTAATTGTAACAGCTCGACGGGGCCGGCTACACCATCAAATATACATATATTGTGCACATACATTCCTCATGGTCACACACATTTTGAACGTTTGAACTCGTTTTTCGATAGGACAACCGAATACGTTAATGCACAGCCAAATGATATTTTTTTGATTATCGGAGATTTTAATGTCACACACGCAGATTGGTACTATGATGAGGCCATCAGCAGCATGAATTTACTCACAAATAACAACCGCCTATCCATTTTGACTGCCAATTTTATGAATATGTCTCAGTTAGGCCAGTTTAATTCTTTTTTTAATTTTAATGATAGAATATTGGATCTGGTTTTTTTGTAATTTACATTGTGAAGTGTGCACCTGCGATTTTCCCATTGTAAGAGAGGATCCGTACCATAAATCTCTTACTATTAATCTGTCATTACAATTTTCCCATCCTCTTGTCACAAATAGTACCGTTAAAAAATGTTCTTTAAGTCAGATTTTGATTCAATAATTAGAGAACTTTCTCTTGTTGATAGGGATAAAGAATTCGGAAATATTACTGACGTTAACGCACTCACTTTATGGAAAAAAACACTTATTACCCCAATCTCAAAAAACGCTAAAACAAATCTAATACCGGAGTACAGAGCTATTTCTAAACTTTGCATCCTCGGCAAAATATTAGAAAAAATAGTTACGTCACAACTTTCATATCATTTCCGCCATCATATATGTATCTAATGAACATTGAACAACACGGTTTCATTAAATTGCGCAGTGTAGACACGAATCTTCTTTCATTTACAGAATTTTTGTTGAATGCTATGGATAAAAATCTCCAGATAGATGCCGTGTATACAGATTTCTCCAAGGCCTTCGACAAAATCAACCATGACTTGTTAATGGAGAAGCTATGGAGGGCCGGCATACATGGCAGTCTCTTACGTTGGATCGAGTCTTACATCAGAAATAGAAGTCAAGCCGTGTGTGTCAAAGGTTACATATCCGATTTTTTTGAAATATCTTCAGGTGTACCGCAGGGTTCACATCTTGGCCCAGTTCTATTTACCCTCTATATAAATGACATTACCAAAGCCCTCCCAAACACTCATCAATTACTATACGCTGACGACACAAAGTTATTCAGAGTTATAAGATCTGTTGATGATTGCCTTAAAGTCCAGTCAGACATAGACAATTTGTCGAAATACTGTGAAGATAACCAGCTTTTCCTTAATAGTGATAAATGTTTTATAATTAGTTATACGCGTAAATCTAAACCAATGCATTTTCATTACAAAATATTCAACTATACATTAACTAGAGTAAAAACTATCCGGGATTTAGGTATCACAATGGATGAAAAGCTGTCTTTTAATTTTCACATAGATAAAATCGTTGAAAGATCCTTAAAAATGCTTGGTTTTATAAACAGGTGTAGCAAGCCATCCAAAAACCCTCACACTATTAAATTATTATATTTTGCGTTCGTGCGATCAATTTTAGACTTTGGGTGTATAATATGGAATCCTTTATATAAATTACACGTTGCCCGATTGGAAAGAGTACAACGAAAGTTCATTAATATTTTAAATTACAGAAATAATTGTTACTCAAACACTTACGACGAATCACTTAGTTTAGTTTGTACCATTTAACGTCTTTAGAAACACGCCGATTACAGTTTGACTTCCTTATTTTATACAAAATTCTAAACGGACTGATTGATTGTCCGGATATTTTATGTAGAATAAATTTAATTGCAAAAAGTAGATATTTATCTCACCCCTCTCGTGTATGTCAACTAAACGATAAACACCTGCAAATATTTATACCTCCTACTGCGAACAAAAACTATACACGTAATCGTTTCCTGGTGAGAAGCTTAAAAAATTATGATACAAAATTTTGTAATACACATACTTTAGTATCAAATATTGACATATTCTTCAATTCTCTTAATAAATTCAAAAAACTTATGCTTGCCCAGCTACAACCATAAAACATTATTGTACTTACGTATGCTTTGAATCAATTTTGTGTAATAGTTGTTGTAGGCACAACTTGATTTCTTTCTTTTTTTTTGTTTATAACAAATTATTGGAACTTTTTTTTACTACAAACTGTTAACTTAATAACGAAGCACAGATGCGTTCTATTATTTGTCGAGCACCATTCTATAATTAGTTAATTTTCTGATAGTCATAGGATATTATAGTATTTACAGTAGAAGTTATCTTATTATATTGTTCACGGACACTTGAACTTTTTGTAAAATAAACTAACCTCTTTTCGGCACTAGAGGTCAATAACACTAGACTAATATTAGTATAAGTAACCTAAGTTCTTATTTAAGTAAAATACATGTATATGACTGTTTGTTGCCAAAATAAAATAAAAATAAAAATAAAAACGCTTATACAAACGTTGTTTTGTTTCATATAATATTGAATCAGTCCATATACGAGTACACTCTGTGTTGAATTCTATGCAGGGCATGGGCCTCCTCTACAATCGAGAGTATGATTGAGAGTGGTTCCGTATAGTGCACGAAGTAAATTAAGATTGTAAACAAAAGTATCATAGATCTATTCATACGTGTTCCTTATACCTTAGTTGTGAACAAGAAACAAAAACACAAATCAGGTCCACAATCTGACTCTAATCTAAATAGTTCTCGAAAAATGTTAAGCGCATTTAATCTGTTATTGCAAATCTAAATAGGTTTGTAGCCAGCGGAGTTAAATGATTTATTACTTAATAGAGCAGCATTGTTAGATGTTTTTGTAAGTTAAACGTGCGAGAACAAGCCAAGTATAAGCAAACAAAAACCGCCATTATGTTGTATATAATAAATCAATAATATGAATGCGAATTTCTGTTATGTAACAGATGCAAGCTTGAATACTTATGAATTATGAGGTTTGAAATAATTGTTAAGTTGTAGATATTTTGAAATTCATAGTAACTTTATGATTTAAATAGAAAATTGATTTGGTTATTCCCCGTTTTTTGACACTTATTTTTTTACTTAGCGATTAAAAAGCTTTTATAGACGATTAACTGTTTATTATTTTTTTGGTGAAGGCCATCATTTAATAATTAGAAATAAGCAATCTTCTGACAGATAAAAGAAATGATTAATTTAATTTAATTACCTCAGATGAATTTACTATTTATAGGTCGTAAAGCAAACATTTGATAGGTATCTAAAGCTCAGTGGTATATTCTAGAACGTATAAGCTAATAACAAGTGTTTCAATAAGTTTAATTAGGGCACTGTATCTCAACCTAGCGGTGGTCGGCGAGTCCCTTAACGAATGAAGTCACAGACAGTAACTAATAAAAATGCGTGAAGAATTAACAGTAATTGGGGTCATGTCGCTCGCTCTCATAACAACTGGCCGCTGTTGTACTAAACGGAAAGCTTACGTAACTTACCTAGCCCAAGCAGGGACGCACGTGATGCACTACTTACCTCCTCGCGATCCTCACAGCCTGGTACTTGCTCTTGAGGCTTGCTGGATTTACTATACTAAGTATTATTTTTTTATTGCGATGCATGGATGGACAAGCGCTCATAGACAGAACTACAACCAAACAACACAATGAATAACAAAGCAATGCTTGGAATTCCACTACGCTCGTCGTCCTGATTCATAAGATGATAAGTCTCATTATGTCCATTATTTATTCTGGCTACAATGTCCTCCAAATCGGGACACAATTGTGCATTTACACTTATCACACAGTCAGATTACAGTAATTATTACTCAATTTCAATTTCATTATATGGTAATTAAAAATCAAATTATCATTAACTGGCTTAAAGTGCCAAACGTAACCTCCACAACACAATCATATTGGTCATCTAATCCTATACATTCTTAATAAATTCCCCCTAATCTGCTGTTCTGTCCCTGGTGCAAGCTTATGAACACGCAGACTTTATCCGATTATCATAGTACGTAATGCCAAGCCATTTTTGACGAATGAACTAACTCTCCGTCGCGGTCGTCCAATTACAGCTCTGTATAACAATCCGTTTTTGAATAATCGCATTGTTGTGGAGAATTCGCTCCATTGTTTCATGAATTCCTGGTACCTCGACCATACATTTGTTAACAATTTTGCTGATTACAAAAATAATTTGACCGACCTTATTTATTCTTTAAAAAATACATTAAGTATTAAGTACCATATGACCAAGAAAAGTTTGGTTCATTGATTAAACAATAAAGGTTTTATACCACCATTGCACATCAAATTTCTTTATAATTGCTGGCCTTTTTTTGGCGTTAAAGTACGAACTAACTTCTCAACTAGTTATTTTTAAACGCTTGTTTTAAGTACTCCCTACTTTAGTTTCCAGACTTCGAAGAGGCGAGAATCTCAGAGTTTAAAGTTGTTTTTTTCTCAGCCAGATAAGAATAATTTCTGAATTAACTGTTGGCTGTTCACTATTCAATCATGTGCTCATTATAATACGCGGTCTTTACTACAACTGCAATTTATACTCTTTTTAGGTATTCAAATTGAAATTTTAGGCGAGTCATTCCAATGTTGCCCGTCATCGTCATTACCCGAGTGTTTGTATTCAATTGGAATCCGTCAAACGAGTTGATTCCGACATTTTGGCGCATCATCCGAGTAATTCTGTTTGTGATGATAATTTCAATTGGTGTGATACCATATTATTTTTAAGGTAATTTAAAATTTTAATTTAAATTACCAAGGAAACATAGTCTCGAGGTCAGCGACGTATAATTTAAATAAGATTAACAGATAACCTACAGTTTAAGAATAAAAGTAACCTAATCTCGCTAAAACTATTCCATGGAATTTGTTTGTATATATTTATTGATTGTATAGAAGGGTTCGATAACTAGGTATTCCATTTTGTCTGAGCTTTTCTTACTTGAAAATCAATAATTATCCTGCACTTTAAATCCCACCAAGATTCAAAGTCAAATTATTCCGAAATTAACATCAAAATGTAGATCTAAAGCTCCCGAATACGTGAGGACACAGTACAACAATACCAGTAGGGCAATTACATAGAGGCGTGCAATAAAGGCTATGCGACCGCGCCGGACGCGGCAGATGTGCTGTGACGCAACGGTTCCGCTTTCCGACTCAACTGCGCTGAATTGTCGCATATTACACTACCGCCACTTTGGGACAATTGACAGAATTACAAAGTGTCAAATTATGAAGACGAAACTCAGTTTTGGCAGTTACAGGTATTTTGTATTTTATTACTTTCGATATCTGCATGGCGCAGCTTGGTTAGAAGACCGCAGGTTCAATCTTCACAAAGGCGAATATTTATGTCATTTACATATATTTATTTTGGAGTTGGGTATTGCAAAATCATAGCAATTTTGCCCTAGGCATCCCAACAATATTGCCTTATAGAGCACAGATTGCCAAAACCAGTATCGGACTGGGTTTCAAAATTGATTAAAAACATTTCCGTGTACCTCACTGCGTCAACGCATCATGTTTCTAAAAGTGTATGTAAGGTTAAACTTGTTGATGAAAAAATACATTGTTTTTGTAATCGGCATGAACGTAACAATTACAATGAATGATTGAAACACTTAATTGTATATAAAAAACCGTACAGCATTAAATTCTTTATTGTATGAAGATTTAAACAATACACTGAAGGTTACTTGAGTAACGCATTTTGAAATAAATATTCAAAATTTTGGTAATAATTTTATTACTATCGAAAGCATAATTGTATTTAAAATCGAATTGCTTAATTGCTTATGAAAAATAAATATTAAACGCTAAGTGCATTTGAAACCATGCCTAATTTTTTTTATTTAATTTTTACCAGCATAAATATACATTGCTAGCTTTCACACTTGTTTTAATTATATTCAAAAGGAGTATTTATGTAAAATATAGTTTCTACCGGTCCAGTAGGATGTATACGCCCACACACATAATCTCAGTGAGATGAGTGACGCTAACAAGACACTGACCCACTGTAACAGCTTAATACTAGCCAAGCATTGCGGAGTTTAATTACTGATTGTACTTTCACTATTGCGCTCACGTGTCACGACGTCTGAACAACTTATTTACATACATCTTTATACTGGGTATCTCATTTTTATTGGTTCGATAAATTGTCTACTATGGAATTGATGGCAATTGCAGTGCAGATAAATTGTTTTCTTTAATAAGGTGCGGTTGTCTGTCACCGATTTACAATATAATAGGGTCAGCCCACTGAAAACCTAACATGTAACAGAATATGTACTGGTACTACTATATTATAGTTACTACAGAATAGGAGAACCATTGGTATTTATATGTCATGGAACTTCAAGGCTCAGCCAAATTTTGACTGTAATTTCAACAGTAAATTAATAAAAGGTGTCTGACCATCCAAATACTGGTCCAGCGTAGTGAACTGAGTTTCAAATTGGGTTACATTTGATGGAGAAACCCTTATCAGTATTGGAAAATATACAGCTAGCTAGAAACAGAACATTTAAGACAACGTGTTACATTACTCCACCTACTAAACTAAATTTAGCACTTGTTTTAATCTACATTTATATGCAAATTAGAGCATTTCGTTCGTGAAACTCATCACAATCGTTGTGCCGTTGGTCGGGTCACGATATTTTGGAAACCACTCGGCCACTCGCAGTTACTAGTGCATAAAACTTGTCTTATTATCAATAACTATTATCGACCATAATCCGTGACGTCTGGTAATGATTTTCTAGATTACAGCCGAAACAAATACTTACTTTTACTTTTTTGTTTGTGAATCGTGGAATTATAAATGATCCAAATTCTTGCGGATATAACATGATCAATTTTAGACTAACTTTATTTATATTTGTACTTATAGGCGTATTAATTGCTAGTCAAGCCATGTACCATAATGTTCATAATAGGAATTTTAGATCAACTCAACGATGATGTGTTTCACGATTTGATAAATCACAAATGAATTTTCCTAGACTTCAATTTGTGCCTGACATGGCAAAAGGCTTGTCCCGTACGGAATTTAGATCGGAAATGTGGGTGGCTCTATTGAAACCTCTGATAAGCCCCTCGGAAATATACGCATGCGTATGTCTGACGTACATGCATACATGCCATCTCCAGTATACATACATATAATTTATCTGATATATTCTTTATTAATTTCACAATTATGCCATAATATACATATAATTTACATGCGTTATCTCCTTAACACAATCGATACATCCAGTCATTATTAATCTTATCTTATATGAATTATGTTTAAGTTTAGACAAAACTTTTAAGTGTTCTATATACTAATAAATTAACCACAATTGTATGATCTTTTTTTACTTGATTTATAAGAGTGTCTCGTCAATTTATGTAATATTATAATTGGCCCTGATTGACCTTAATATAGTTAAATGTCGTAATTATAATTGAGTATTTCTCGGTAGCGCGTGACACCGAGTGTTAAGTTTTCACTGCCCGAAGGCCAGTGTTACAAGCTTCGTCGCACCAGAAAATAAATCTCAGTAAACAACAATTACACTCATTTTGTAATTAAATCTGCTAATTCTGTATTATGTTGTTGTATGAAGTCTTAATGGTATAATTATTCGGAATGGCGGCTTTCTAAGGTGCGTAATGTTTTGGGGAAAATACCTAGTTTAATAAAATTACAATGCTACGAAAAATATAAATAGTTATAGTTATAGTTATATATAGTTGTGAAATTATCTCGTTATTATATAACAGTCGGGCACCATTAAATTTCCTCGTATTTGTTAGATATTTTTTACTAGCTATTGCTTAGTCCCTAAAGATCATATAACGCGATATCATTCCTCGAAAAATAACCTATCCAAGACAAAAATATTTTTACAATTCGAAAGAGTAGTTCCTGAGATAAGATGTAACAAACAAAACACAAACACACCTTACATATTAGTATAGATTTAATGTGATACGAGTATATTTGATTTACTTGAACTGGTAAAATGATTGTAGGTTCGTAGATTTGTTGCTTCTTCCGTATGTACAAATAATCTTACCCACAGAGTATATTTTACATACTAAGATAGAGACGTCACACAATCAATTCAAGGCGCCCTCTGGCGTTAAGTAAGAAAAACAACCCAGTAATATATCTTTAATTACTTTCATTACGTTTATATTATACGAAAAGAAAATATTTAAGAAGGTTTGGGCCTGAATAAGATCTAACAGAATCCATTTGAATTTTGTCTATTTGAAACAAATTATTCTGTATAGAAATGTGAACATAACAATTCTCATTTCCGCATGTGTATGCATTTTAATAAATTTAATAATTGTTTTAAAATTAACTCATCAGCAACTAAGCTAATCAATGCTGTTAAAAGTAATTTAGGGCCAATAATATCCGCGTAAAATACAATCTACCTAAAATGGAGAAACCCGTACAAACCAACGAATTTTTGCCCTCTGGTGTTAAGTTAGTCAAAACGATTATTATAATTCGTCGATGTTTGTTCTAAGTTAAACCACCGTGATCTTACCAACATTCACCTCCAAAAAAATACCACAACCAAGACCTTACGTACAAAGTTCACCTTCAATCTGTAAATAAATATAAATTAAAAACAATCAAAATGGTAGCTATCAGTAACCACTCACCACTCATATCGGCTATTAGTAATTGCATTAATTGCACAGATTATTGTATTACTTAGTGACGTGACATCAATGGACACGAGTCGAGGTCGGCAGACCGACACACACTTCGTGAATGTCAATTAATCTGCTTCGTGGCTGGGAATCTATTAATTCGGTATCCTTTTAAGGCACGTGACCTCGTGTTGTGAAACTTGACCGGGTGCTCGTGATAGGAGGTTTTGGGCTTTTGAAAATGATATTTGAATGTTGAAGCCATTAGCATAAGTTAAGACAAAAACGCTAATTCTGAAACACAACCTTGTATTAGATAACATATGTCCAAAAGTTTATTTTTTGTTCTGTAAAATAATTGTCTAATAAATTATCTTTAAGTTTTCTCATTGCTTTACTAGTTGTTTGTTTCATTCGATGTTGCAAATCCTGTATAAATCTTATGAATAGCTAATTAATAATGTGTCGGCAAAGATGCAATGTATCGTCTTATTTAAATACGAATGTGTATAACTAACTTAATCCCATTACAAAAGTTGTAAATCCCGAAAGCATCGTAAGCCGTTCTATTACCATTGACGAGACAAAAATCGCACCTGAAACTAGGAATTATATATTTTAAGATAATACATTAATAATACTCCGGGAAAGCAGAGGCGACGTTTCTCTGAATTACGTCATATTAGCACTTCAATATTTCCTAGAACGTGTTGTAATTACTCAGTGAGATAACGGCGAGTAGGCCGGGCTAATATTTGTGACAGAGCTGGTAACTCATTTTATACTTTTGTTTTTAATGCAACATTTAATGTGCAATTAGGGTTTTATGGGGCAGATATATATAGGTTGAAAGTTGTTTCAGGTTTTTTGCATTTGAATACGAATTAAACAACTTTTCAGACAGATATTATGCAAAAGAAGACACCTGTAACTTGTAACGATATTAAAATAATACTTTCAATAAATAAGTACAAAAAATACAAAAACATATATATTTAGAGCATATTTAAATGAATTATTATATCTTCAACAAGTTAATGCAAACAACCTTGAACATTAAGGATATACAAAAGATCACTGGCATTGATATTCTATACAAAAAACAATAATTACAAATGAAAAAATTGTGACGTCAGCAGCTAATTAGAGTACTCATACACCTTAACTAAGTTTGTTATTAACACGTGAGTTTTTGTTTGTGTTATTAATAGAGGCTGGCATCTGGCGTCGCACGGGGGGACTACCAAAGGAGCGAGTATTTGAAGAATATTTTGAAAGCGCGTCCTTGGAGTCCTGTTGCCCTAGTGATTCAATTTTTTTCTTAATTTTTTTTTATTATTCGAATTTTTTTCCCTTGGTATCAACGATTTTATTATTAATTAATTGGTATTGGCACATTACATGTGGAATTTTGTTTAAGATAATTAAGTAGTATGTACAAACTGTTTTACTCATTTTTATTAACTAATAGGGTTATTGACAAATTTTCAAAAAGTATTCTAAATGAAAGAATATTTCTATGATAACATGTAAAAAATAAATACAGCAGTTTAAACTCAATAATGGTATTTTTAAAATTCGATCTTAAACTTCGTGTCAAAACGTCTTCTCCATGACAGGAACAAAGTGACGTCACTAAATAAGTATTCAGACGAATTCGCTGTGGTGAAACTGTTGTATCAGTTCATTTAAATTATTTAGAAGTAAATAGTTAAATTTAATGCACAAAATAAGTAGGTACAATAAAATGACACGTTTTTTAAGAAAATTATTATTTATATTATAATATATTTAATACAGAACATTATATGTTTTAGGTAAAGTATTTACGCAATTGTCTTCACGTTTCGAAACTCAGATGCAATAAAATTTGAGTTTGATGCAAAATAATTGGCTGTGAGTGTCTACAGTAGGCAAGTATGCACTATCAGCTTTCGTGAATCCCGCTTCCATGATTCAAAATTGAATGCTTATGTCCTGTTTTAGGTATATACCATTAAATTTACTAAACAAGTATGTAATTAAACAGGAATTTTAACTTTCACGCAGTTTATGAAGTTCTTTTCGTACTATGTAATCGATGTTTACCCATGTTAACTTATAATATGACGTCACGAGCAATGTGTAAGGCAGGGCGTTTTGGATCACGTGACAGACAGGTTAAAAAAATGTTTTTTATTTATTAAATTAAAAATATTAATTCAATTTATTAAATAACATATATCATTCTAAAATAGCCTTTATTAGATGTTCTTTCGTTGTAAAATAGTTTGGTATTTTATATTGATCATTGGCAAATACCCTATTAAACATAGACGCTTTATTTTACACTAGACGTACTTAAAATGCAAACAATAAAAATTTTAATAAGTTAACATTAACCACAATCCTTTACTAATTATTTTTAAAATGGCATTCAAACTATCAATAAAAAGGTTTTCGCCCTAGTGAACTACCTTAACTAACAACAATAACTTTGTTAAGTTTTAAATTTAGTTGGTAATAAGTGTAATTTATATGCGATATGTGTTTTGGAAGCACTTAGGGACAAACATTCAATTGGCTAACAAATTGTTAACAATGCATAATACTAGGAAAATATTACATGAAAAGAATTGCGGGCCCTGGCGCCAGGCCAGGAAATGCGAAGAAAACGAGTTTACTTCAGGTCAACTACCAGGATATCAGCATTGATTAGAACGTGTTGATGCGACTGTTATTATTAGAGGAAATTGCACAAACAGTATCATTGAGGATTAAAACAGAAATGCCATAATTATTTTTCTGTCGGGAACAAATTCATACTCAGGAAATTTAAACCATAAATGCATTCAAACCTTTTTAATTAAAACTTACGGTTAACAAACAGCCTGTATCTGTAAAAAAAGACATTTTAATGTTATATAAAATTTCATTAATTTTAATCGATCTTCGATAATCGATTGATTGCCCAAGATTTATGTCACCCGGATACCATAAATTAGAGGAGGTTACATTTGGAAACAACGCGCGTCCGAAGCTAAGCCGTCCAGGGCAATGGGTTACCAGGGTATTAGCATGCGCACCGCGAGGAGGTACCGCTACGGATCGCGTCTGCTTTTATCATCGCGGCCATTGGACCACGACCGTGCTCCGCGAAGCAAGACATGATGCTTGACGTTTATGTTACCCCGTTATGCAAACATTAATGGGACTGCTCTATTAATAATTTTATGAAAACTTCGTTTAAGGAGGGTAGAGATCCTGTTATCATTATTTATACATGTAGCTTGTGGCTTGAAATTAGTTCATTTATTAGTAGTACGGTCAAATTGGTATAATTATTTCCCTAAGTGCTTTGGTAGTTGTTTTCTTAAAAAGAATATTAACTAGATTTACTAAGTATAGAAAGGTCTGGTGCGGCAAAAAAATCCTCATTATGTCACACAAATTGTTCAAAATTTTCAAGGCTCTTATTTGACTATGCTATTCTAATACTTCTGATGAACAAAAAGGCCCTCATATTCCCAGAAAACACACGTATTAAGTGCGAGCTCGGGACTACGTGTATGACTTAAGGGTCATTAATTTTATCTTATACCTAACCCGTCGCGCAAGATTCTCTACCGATGAGCAATGTACTTCGCATTATTGTCCATTGAGTTATTGCAAGCACTAGACAGGATACAGGCTGGGCAAGTAAGATTGACAAGACGCGCGGTGTTTGACCGTTTAACGCGTTGATGGATCATTTCCCCGACGAGAGCCTGCCAAGTACCACAATGTCGAGTGGGAGGTACATTGTGTCGGTAATGTACAGTACTGTAACTAGATAATGGCTGATTTGAAGGGCTCGTTAGACAGAATTGTAGCAATTCTTGGCTGACGTGTGTCGTAGACGTTAAATTAAACTGAAGGTTGTATGCTACTGCCTACTGGTAAGACTTTATGAAGATATTAGAATCTAATATCTTCATAAATTCAAAGGTAATATTTGAACCATGTTTTTTAAATGTTTTGACAATATTATTTTTATTTTATCAGGTCCTTCTGAAAATGGATAAATGATTAAAAAGAAGAAAGTTTAATGATAATAATAGTGATAATGATAACGTTATGGACCAAGTTAATGAGCCAATCCCAGGCACAAGTAAAAATACTTCTTGCTAAAAAAATATGTTGTCCATCGGAAATATAATGATGACTTTTTGAAATTTGGATTTACCTCTACAATGGAAAATGACATAGTTGTTCCCGAGTGTGTGATATGTGGTTTTAAATTATCAAATAGTGCTATGGTTCCTAGCAAACTCTAACGTCAAATATAAATGAAATTATCAATTCAGGACACTTCTTCGCGCCTTGCTGCTTTAGAAACTCATATAGAAGAGCTGGAGCAACGAGCACGTCAGTCAAATATCGAGATAAGCAATCTTCCAGAAAGACGGGGAGAGAATCTTGTGGCTATCCTGGAGAATATTGCAACCATTATCAAAGAGCCAGTCAATGGACGAGACTTAGTATCCATTCATCGGGTTCCGCAGGCTTCAAAGACTCAACGTCCTAAGAACATTGTTGTTAAATTTTCGAGTCGCCTGGTTCGAGATAATTTTCTTTCGGCGTTTCGCCGAAACAAGCATTTAACTTCCGACCAACTAGGAATCAATGGCATATCTTCTAGAGTGTATATAAACGAACATCTTACCCTGAAGAATAAGGCCATATTCCGAAAATCACGTGAAGCTGCGAAGCAGCATGATTTTCGATTCGTCTGGGTCAAGCATGGAACCATCCTCGTCAGACGCAATGAAACCTCACCAATATTTTCAGTGCGTGTTGAAAGTGACTTAGCCAAAATTGGCTCACAAGTTAAATGACTGTGCCCATCGTTGTTACCTACTTCGGCTTTAAATGCCTCTGTGCTAAATTATAGCATATTTATTTACGTATACTGTAAAGATATAGGTAAGCGACTAATCTATATAATTATTGTTATGATAGAATCTTGTGGCCTCTCAAACCAACACTACTCTGTGTGTTTACTTAAACTTTATTCAACGATTTACTTTTTATCAATTACCCGACTTAATTTTAATTTACCAACAATCAATACATTTCACAAGTTTTGGCTACTTTTACATACATATATTGATTTGTTCACTCATTTATTGCAACTCGCATTAATTCTTATTAAGTATAGTATTTTTTGTACAAATTTTAATACTTTCTTTACGAATCGAACGAGCAAAACTACTCATTTAATGGTCCCTACTTCTTTAAGTAATATGTATTATTTACGATTATATTATTTACTATGTCTTGTAATAGAATAATGATATACTATCAAAACTGTAGAGGACTTCGAACGAAATTAGATACTTTGTATACGAATGTTTTGGCGGCTTGTTATGATGTGCTTATACTTACTGAGACATGGTTAACACCTTATATCGCAGATCATGAAATAATAGATTCCCGGTACATAGTACACAGGTGTGATCGAAATCGTGAGGCAAGTGGCAAACGGGACGGCGGCGGCGTGCTGGTGGCGGTACGTCGCGGCCTCACTACAAATCAAGTACAGTTTTCTTTCAACAACACATATGACGGTACCATCCTATCTTCATTAATTGATTGCGTTCTTGTAAAAATTAAAATACGAAGTAAGTCCTACATGATATGCGGCTTATACATACCCCCTAATCAAAGTTATTCAACATACTCGTCTTTTTTAAATATACTGTGTTATGAATTGAATGATAGTGACTTAGAAACCTTTTTTATTGCCGGGGATTTTAATATTCCTTTAATTGATTGGCATGATTTTAACCCTTCGAACTTATACTCCATTCAGCCCATTGACAATAATTATCTTATTAGTAAATGTTTGTATGATTTCCTACTACGCAGTGAGAGTAAACAGTTTCATTGTATCAAAAATAACATTAATCGAACTTTGGATTTATTTATATCTAATATTGAATGTTGTTCCTGTGAACGTCCCACCGATATCTTGCTGCCTGTCGATTGTTACCATCCGCCATTTTGTGTTCTCGTTCCTTTGGTTTTATCTGATAATATGTTAACGAATGTTGTGCAGAGATACCGTTTTTTTGAAGGCGACTATGTAGTTATTAATGAATTAATTAAACAAATTGAGTGGGAAAAAAATCTTATGGGCGTATCTATAGATGAATCATTGAATGTATTTTATAAGTTATTATTCAATATTATAAAATCACATATACCTTTACGTCAAATAAAATCTACGCGATATCCACCTTGGTTTTCTCGTTCACTTACTCATATATTTAAAAACAAAGAAAACGCATGGCGTCAATGCAAAAAATATCAATCGACAGCACATTATGAAAAATTTTCACTACTACGGAAGACTTTCAAAATTGAGAGTAAAAAGTGTTTCAGTCTATACATAAATTCAATCGAAGATCGTTTAAAGGAAGACGTTAGAGCATTTTGGGCTTATGCTAAGAATAATAACAAAAAGTGTGGTATTCCGTCCTCAGTACATTTTAACAACGTCAAAGCTGAAAGTCCAGATCAGATATGTCAACTATTTGCAAAATTCTTTGGATCCGTTTATGAGTTGGGTAGTAGGAATTGTTCGGATCTCGAGTCTTTGCCAACCAACAACAATTCCGACTTTATATTATCTGACATAAATATCACTAAAGATATGATTTTGAAGGAACTTAGGTCCTTAGATATGACAAAAGGACCCGGACCAGATGGCTTACCCCCGTTTTTTATCAAACATACCGCTGATTCATTGGTTGTTCCGCTGCAAATAATTTTCACTCGTAGTTTGCGCGAAGGGATAGTCCCTTCGCGCAAATTAAATATTATGAAATATTTGCAGTTTATGGAAAACTGCAAATATTTCCCCCATTTATAAAAATGGCAGTAGGCATGACGTGACTAATTATCGCCCTATATCATTGTTATCTACTTTGTCGAAAGTCTTGGAACGAATAGTCCACAACAATATTTATCCCTACTTACATAAAATAATTATTCCAGAGCAGCATGGGTTTATAAAAAAACGTTCAACTATTACTAATCTTACTTTATACACTAATTATCTTTTCCGATGTATAGACAACCATGCCCAGGTAGACTCAGTTTATACTGACTTCTGCAAGGCTTTTGACAAGGTGGATCACGATCTACTCCTTCAAAAACTAGCTTTCAATGGTATTCGCGGAAACTTGCTGAGGTGGTTTTCGTCCTATATTATAAACAGAACACAACGGGTTGCTTTTAATGGTTTTACCTCGGATATCATCAAAGCTACTTCTGGGGTAGCACAAGGATCCATACTAGGACCTTTGCTTTTTATAATTTTTATTAACGACATTAAAAATTGTTTTAAACATACCCGATTTCTACTATACGCTGATGACCTAAAAATATACCGTGAAATTTATATTGCTGATGACTGTTATAAGCTACAAGATGATCTAGACCGTCTATCCTCATATTGTCATACAAATAAATTATACCTTAGTATATCTAAATGTAAGTCTATAACATTCACAAAAAAAATTAACTCCATACATTTTACCTACTCACTGTGTGGTAATCCTTTGGACAGCGTATCAATGATAAGAGACTTGGGAGTAATGATAGATTCAAAACTACACTTTGACTGCCATATAAGTCATATAGTCAATAAAGCCTACAAGTTATATGGATTTGTATCAAGAACATGTATTCATTTTAAAAAACCTCAAACTTACATGCTGCTATATACTTCATTAGTAAGATCTCAGCTGGAATACGCAACCCCCATTTGGAATCCATTTTATGCTAAATATGTTGATATTATTGAACGGGTTCAACGCAAGTTTTTACGTATGACGAACTATCGCTGTTTCCGTTCGAAATCCTCCTACGAAGAACTACTATATAAATTCTCTTTACCAACACTTAAAATGAGAAGATTGCTCCTCGATCAACTTTTATTATATGAAATTTGTCATAATAAATTTGACTGTAATGAACTAGTAAATCAAATACGTATTCACGTACCACGTCGGCCGCACCCAATACGTCAAGTATGTAAACAAAATCTTTTTGCTATTACACATTGTAAAACGAACGCGGGCGAACGTGCACCGCTACACAGAATACCTAAATCATATAATAATTATTTCTATGATATCGATATCTTTGCAAATTCGCCCGCATCATTCAAAAGGGCTGTAAATAATATTATTTGTACCCTAAACAATTCTACTTAACTTTGTTATGTTGTAATTTAGCCTTTTTATCAAACTTTATAATTAATTACCTTTCTTTTTCTGTATGTCAAGCCTGTTTGAATTACCTAACTGTGCCTGTATAAATATAATTAGACACGTTATCTGTTTCTTGTGACCTTATTTATGTACATTTTAATTATTGTATATTAACTTGTCGGTAGGATAATACTTCCTATTGCCCGAAATTTGTTATTGTAATGCATCATGAGGCAGTTGAAGCGAGGGAGGACATAGGAGCTGCATTCCTCTGTGTCTTCACTGGCCCTATCTGTCTGTGATGTTTAATTCGTGGGCAACGGGGTTGGTTGCACTTTAATTAAATTTTTAGAAACATAATATTAAGTATAGTTATTAGCAAAGTGTAATTGTTTGTTGCTCCTTAAAAATAAATGAAAAAAAAAAAAAAAAAAAAAAAAAACATCAAGCTCAAATTTCGCATTAAAAATATTTTTATTATTAGATTGTAATTAATCCCTTAATAAACGTTTAGTTATTATTGTAGTATATGTATATTAGTTGATTTCATATATTTAAAATTTTTCTCATAAACTATTTATGCAGTGTGTTGTAGTAAGTAAATGATTTTTATCTTTTTCTTTGTGTGCCGCCAAATTTTCAAATCGTTAAATATGTGCCGCAACAAAAAAAAGGTTGAGAATCACTGTATTAGATATTATATGGGGAATGTGCAGGCCAGGGGATTAGCTTGCTTATAAAGCAATTCACCTGACACGTAAAACAAGTGTGAAAAGAGGGTAAAAAAACTTAAAATTCATTTCCATAGGGTCGCTGTCAAATTCTTGGGGTTGCGGTTCAATATTCAGCAGTGTTTTTTCTGTGGTATTATGATTGAGATGTTACTCATGTAATTTTTTAACAAATCATCATGTAAAGCTATAGATTTCGATTGTTGATGATTATATTATTGGAGTTACATCTCAAATAGGCACAAAAACATTACAACAGTTTCTAATATCTATTACTGCATACAAAAAACTAATTTCTCCGCATTCATGATGTCTTCTTCAACGGTTGTGTCCAAATGACAATATTACGATCGCCATTTCCCGGAATCGGCCCAGTTTGAATGTATGTTTGTGTTGTTGTTCACATCGATACTGGTATTACGGAGTACATCGATTTCAATAATGTAGTCCAAAGAAACATTGGTTTCTAAGGTACAACTTACCACATTTCGATATGCCAAAAAACCTTTTTTTCTGTTTTCGTAGCCATAAATGATTCCAAAAATTAAAATTCTCAGTTATCTTCATCAACTCCGCTTAGAGCACCATTGCTGGACTCGTCTCATTACCAATCTCATGCCAGATCGACATTATTGACGTGCATTATTTATAATATTGCCAATCCTGCCTAATACTGGAAAACCAATATTTCGTTTAGCTTTGCCACCCGTTTTATCAGCTCCTTTCCAAAAAGAACTCAAAATAAATCAGGTAAAGCTAAAATATATAAGCAGACATAATAAATTCCATCTAAAATCAGCTAGACTTTTAGAAAAACTTCTTGTTTTCTTCCTAACTCTACGTCTTTAAGTTGTAATACTGTAGTTTTCATGACGGTATCTCCGTGCACATTGTTATTTGTGTAGTATGGTTGATTTTGTACTCCACGGCGCTGTGGGCGGTCCGACTCGCCCCGCGGCCCAGACCTTGTCAAACCACGAGCATACCTGTGTGAATTGTATTAACACCATACGCATAGCTTATGTAATATTATTATGTAGACGTGAAACTTTAATTTAAATAGTAATGTAATTATGTTTATCGCAATATCCGAATCTCATATTTATTTCTAGGGAATATCGCATTAAAAATACGTGCTCCTTGATATCTTTGTTAGACACATATAAGTTGCCAGGCTAGAGGTCACAGGTCACAGGACACGAGGTCTCGCGATTGAATGGGGTTTAGATCGTAGTCTTTTATGCTACCCTGGTACTCATTGGTTTCATTTATAACTAGCTTGAAGACCAAAATAGGATTGTAAAGTTAATTTGACGATAACCAGTATAATTATTTATTGGTACATTTAATCTTTGACAGTAAACAATAAAATAATGTCTCTTGCTTACATTTTAATAAACGTTGTTTTTATTTGTATATTTATTTGTTTCGGTTATCAAACATGTCAGTCTGTGTCTCGAGATAGAAAAGTCAATGCAAACCTCATATCAAGTGAACTTTGTTCAACACCCCGCCTTTCAAATATCAAAACCAGATAGGAAACATTGAGATGCTCGGTAGCAGATACCTGTGATTATTTAACACGAAAAAAACACACACTTATCCAGATCCCAAACACATAAGGCTTGTGTCGTAAAATTTAAAAATAAAAGATAATTTTCACTACAACATGCTAGACCCAAATAATTATGGATCAGACAGGCAAATATTAGTCTCGGTGCGGGAACTTTAAATTAGCCGCCACTGCTTTTACGGGTAATTAGAAGGCGCCCTTAATCAACTGTACGGAAGCTAGCTCTCTTCATGCTGAACTTAACAAAGTTAACTTAATCCACCATAATAATATCCAAGTTTACTTTGTATTAATAACAGCGTCGAAGTACCACCAGGGCAGCATAGCGTTAAAGGATCTAATATGCTTTGATCGAGTTAGCGCGTGCGGCCGACAGCGCGTGTCGCAGAGGTGAGCGCACAGATGAGTGGCGACGGCTCAGTGTCGGCGCGGTCGTGCCATTGATTGCACTCGATTCATCAATGAGCACCATGGGGGAGCGCGGGGGTTGCGGGGGAAGCGAGGCAAGAGGCGGGGGCTATACCCTTTGGTTTGTGGTACACAATAATTAGCCGTCGAGGTTTTATTTATAAGCCTATACAGGGTATATCAAGACTGCTACCGAAATCGAAGCCGGGTGGTAGTTTAAGAGACTTCAGACACAATGCAACAGAAAAAGTTGCAAAAAAAGCGACAATTTTTTTTGTAATTTTTTTCCCATGCCATTATTATATGGGTGGTAAATACATTTTTTTTTCCTAAAATAATAGTGTATACCCTTTTATTTATAAATACTCTTAAGGTATAAAACAGTTTAAATAATTATTTTAGCAAAAACTATGGATTTACCACCCAAAAATGACGATATTTAAAAAATCATAAAAAATAATTGTCGCGTTTCTTTGCGAAATTTTTTGTTGCATTATGTTTGTAGTCACTAAAACTACCACCCGGCTTCGTTTTCGGTAACAGTCTTGAGATACCCGGTATGTGCCGAGAAAACAGTTCACAGTTGTATCATGAATGATGAGTCGACATATTCTAAAATGTAATATTAAGGATTTTTTTACCTCATTGGTTTCATTGACTTATTAACAAACAGTCCTGAATTCCAAAATTATATTGAAGGTGAATTCATTGTAGTCAAATAACTCGCTGTAATGTTCAGTCTTGTCCCACAGACAGCACTTCACATTTGTGTACAAACCAACAACCAACGTAACCAAACAAGCCCGGCATTTCGTGCGTTCCGTACTACGTGTGACAGCACATCAAAAGCCCGCGCCATATTGTTTACGCATGCAATTTGTATTTTACGTGGAACGGAGCGTCAAACGACTCTCACTAGAAATGGAAAAGGTTTTAGAAGATTTTTATTTGAACATGTATACAACATGTAACAGATTTAAATGTAAAAGCGGAAAGTAGTACGTTCAGAATCAGCTACTAAATCGATATCAACATTTTTTTTGGTAGGTATTTTTTTTCAAAATAATTAGTTAAGACCAAGTAAATTACAGACACTCTTTCATTTAGTACTCCGAACAAACGAAATTGAAACGTAACTCGAGGACATAAGATCATTTTTAAATGAATCACTAAACGAATACTCTAATAAACTAAATAATGAACAAAAATGAACTTTATTTCGATGGTCATAAAGTTTATTAAAGCAATCTATCATTAATTAAACGCACACAACGATAGGCCTGAATAAACGTAATAAGCTACCAAAATAAATAACTATCATATTCTCTTTTCCGCACATTTAACTACAACTAGATAGAGCAGGATGCAGCTATTGTTTAATGCAATTTGATCCATCCGACAAACGACGCGACGCGACGGCGCGCGCGGCGGTACATCAAAAGGTTATAGCGATGCGCTGCGAAAAAAATTACTCCCGGTATTTGCAGGACCGGGCGATCCAAATCCCGCGCAATACATGCACTTAAATGAAACAAATTAAATCGTAACAATCACTATGAATAGAAACAACAAGTAGGTATTTCTATGAAAAATAATTTCGCGGAACGTTAAAATGGTGGTTAAATTCGGATTGTAATTTTGCTACAATGTATGCGGAATCCCGGTGTGTCGGATATCCCGTTATTGCAATCCCTAAATGGGCACCGTCTATGTGAAAAAAATCTAGTCGTGCACCGCAGTTATCTGTGTCTACTTGTGTTTATGTGTTAAGTAGATATTTCGATAACTTTCGCGCGCGATGTTTTTCGGTATTCGAATATTGAATACACTGAAATGGTGAGAATTTTGGCACTGTGTGGTGATAATGTATCATTGGCATGCAGGACAGGCCACCAGTGTAGTGTCTGACAGTATCTCGATGCTGAGTTCGGAGAGCGCTGGATAGGTCGCGGCGAACCTGTGCAATGGCCTCCTAGGTCACCTGACTTGACGCCTCTTGACTTTTTTTGTGGGGACGCGACGTAATAAATCTCTGGTATACTTCAGTGAAAGTACTAATGTGGAGGAACTAAAAAGTAGAATAGTGGCAGCCTTCCTAAAAGTGAAGAGTGACACCGAAGTTTTACATAAATTACGTGAACAATTACGCAAATGTGCATCAAAGTGTATCAAGGTGATGGACATTTCGAACATATTTTAAAAAGAAAACGCCGCATGAGTGCCATGTAACACGTAAGTTAATTTTGTTGTATTTTTTGTGTTGTAATTCCCAATCTGGTCTTCGTTGTTAGATATTGCGTTATCTTATTCATTAGTTATGCAAAATAAATGACGCCCGTATCCCGCCCGCCTGTAGGAACTAAGTTTAGCGGAAGTGAAATTAATAATATTTTATAGCCGAATCATGCAAAATATTGTCTTATGTTGGGTTCGTACGCATTATATCTAGTAAGTAAAATATTTAGATTTATAGCTAAAACACAAATGTTATGCTTACAGATTAAATTAATAATAATTTGTTTACCGAACCACCCAGTAATCAGTTACGTACGTAATTTGTATTTCGTTTATTGTCAGCTGTTTCTGCCGGCGCCGCGCAGCGTTCGGCGTTAGGTACTCGTGTGAATGGGTCTTGTGTACATGTGTGCGTGTCCGCGAGCGTGTGTAGTAGTGCACTCTTATTTGTAACTCGTAAGGTAACCATGTTAAGTGGCTACATTTGGTATAACTAATATCATAAATAAAAGATTTTGTAATTATGGTAGTACAATTTCAAAGCATAAACTATGATTGCAATAATATTTTAAAGTTGGGGTGTCTGAGGTTGTGAATTAATCCTGTTACACGTTGTATTTGCTGTAGAGCACATTAAAACTAGCAAATATTATATTTCGTGTTAAATAATTGTAAGATTCGAAAGTCAAACATAAACAGTCTCATTCATACAGTTTTAAAACCTATTTTAAGTATAGAATGGCTTGTCCCTTTCGGACAACTTTTCAATTCAGATTAAGCGAAGAAAACAAAAAAATCTAAAACAGGTGTTAAAT
Source organism: Hyles vespertilio (assembly GCA_009982885.2). NCBI lineage: Eukaryota > Metazoa > Arthropoda > Insecta > Lepidoptera > Sphingidae > Hyles > Hyles vespertilio. Next base: position 1,082,334 of record CM042817.1, read on the forward strand.
CTATTTATTAATAAGGCTGTAAGAATACACTGAGAAACGAATAAGGAAATGCTAGGGCATTCCGGATATTCTGCCTACAGATGTATATTGATCTCATGTCCCTTTAACAAGGACAGTTCAATGGCTTTCCCTTAGTTCAATGGGCAGTATACTACTTAGATGTCACGTTTTTCTTACAATTGGAATTTATTGATTTTTAGAATCATAGGGGTCACAATTCTTAGTCTGCAAGGGTCTTCATGCAATGATTTCTCGTCTATTAGTAGTTTGTTTCCGTTATTTCAATATTAATAAGTAACTTTTATACTATCAGTTTAATATGAAGGCACTATTTAATTAGAAAATATAAAGAAATCACAGTTTACGAAATTATATATAATTGTTACATCATAGTAATTATGTGGTTAACAAAGACACTTTTTTTGGTAAAGTTTTGCGGACTTCCATAAAGTTTCCGTCAGGTAGACCAAAGACCAGAACCATATTTAAATGTTTTGTGAGGTCAAGCGGCCAATATAATAAATCTTTTATCATCCCATCTTACTTTCATAAAAATAGATACCGACTGTGTTATTTACGCATTCACAAATAATACATACAATTCTACACCTGATTTTGAAGCCCCAGTTCTGTAATCCCGTAGGATCTGGATGATGTTTGTTTGTTCCATTAACACTCTAAGCGGAGTTGAGGCGAGACTGTTGACAGACGCTGATCACGCGCAACATGCTCCGTGTTGTCGGGTTAATGGATGTTGCGTAGTACATGTGTACAGGAAATATTTGTTTTATTATAGAAATATAAAAAGTAGAAACTAGTATCGAATACGTCTCATTGCAAGGGAAAGATCACCTTTACAGCAGAGTCTGATTGACAACAGTCCACCACTACGGCCTAATGGCTTGGTGGAGAAAAGGTTTTATTATTTCTGGTATAAATCATACACCGAGCTTATTTTAGGAAATGGTTTAAAGTTGTTGATTTCATCAGAATAGAGTGAAATGCTCAATTATTGGAGTAAAGTTATTGGATTTAAGGCCATGGTAAAATATCAGTCTCTCTTAAATTCAATTGCTACAATGACAACTAAATACGCAGGTATAATTTAAAACACAAAGAAAAGAACGAATTCAAATGACTTGGAAGTTATTCCAATAATCTCTACGTGCGACTCTATTTTACTAATAACTGGCGTGTATTGAAATTAATATACGCGAGCTACATTTATCGTAATAATCACTTAATTATTATCTTGACTCAAATCATGAACCCAAAACCAAAATAATAAATTCACTCAATAAGTCGCGAACACGAAAGACCCAGAAAGATTTCACGATAGATCGTTGTATATGCCACAAAACCGTAATATTGAGGTTATTCCACTCATTTATATTACATTTTAAAGCTCTAAGGCATAGTTTTGTGAATTAAATGACCTGAAAAGGTCAATATAAGTGCTAACTGCCCAAATACGTTATTCGGGGCGCTTTAGCATGTATTAATGTGAAGGATGTCAAGTGAAACGGCTGTGCGTGCCCCGGCGTGCCCCGAGCAATGAGCAGCATGCAGTGTGTTGCGAGTCATGAACAAAACAGCGCCGATGCCAACAATCTGCTCGCCGCAACTTTAAGGGCACCGACACCGCTGTCATGCGATCCTGGTACTCTGATATAAGGGATATTCAGTTCACTTGGTCTATGTTGAACCTTATGATTATTACCTACGACCTTATTCATAGACAATTTATAAACCTATTTTAGCTATCGAATGTTTTCATCGTTTCAAACAATTTTTGAATTCAGTTTGAGCGAAGAAGACAAAATATTCAATAACTAAAAATAGGTTTATAAACAGTCTTATCAATAGGGCCGTTAGTCTTTATGTCGTTTTACATATTTGGGTTACAAAGTGCTCTTCTTCTTTCGACTCGAAGACTTTTTCGGTTTCGTAACACCTAGACCCGTAACAAAAAATTATAGATATTTTAAAGCATTGCCTCGATGCAGGAATTGAATCGACGTCTCGTTTCACAGGCAGCTTTCTTTGCCAATTGACAAAGGCTCTCTTAGAAAATCATATTGAATATAAAATGTTATCGATAACACTTCCATCTAGGCTAGAATGTTTGACAAGACAACCTACCCCTTAAGTCACGAATGACGATCGAACGAAAGTGAGTTGTGGTGAGCACCTAGATACAGTGGCGTGGCGTGGCGTACCGCTAGGAAACGATCGCCGCAAACCGCAGACGTCGCCAGCCGACACCGATACTGCACTACATACAACCCTCTGGCTTATCGACCTCGCTGATCATAAAGCAATGACAACTGATGGAATGGAAAATAACATTAAAATAGAGTATTACAGAGACTTACATTTAATAAATGCTCCAAGTTTGTCAGCGCACTTACGTCTAACTTAGGCGCAATGAAGTTTGGTCGCGGTAACTTCGGCAGATGGCATGTTTATTATCGCATTACTCAGCTGGATATTAATATTATAAAAAGGAAAACTTGGCTTTGCTTGTTTGTATTGAATAGCCTCTGACACTACCGAACCGTTTTGAAAAATTCTTTCACCATTAGAACCCTACATTCTGATGAACATGTCGATAGAATCTTTTCAAAAAAGTGTATGTGTAACCGGGCGGAGCCGAGTCGGGCTGCTATGTCAAATAAAATCCAGCTTCCTTATTTTAGTACTGGATTCGTTCGTTCGTTTTACTGTAAAAATGCTGTAGAACCTTTTTGCCTCACGAAACGTAAAAATAAAAATGAATGTGCAAATTGATATAGGAATGACTGCTCTAAGAACGATTTTCACAAAAAGATTATACTCGACTTCCCTTACGAGAGGGTTCCACCGGATCAATACTATTTGTAGACCAATAGGAAAAGCCCTTCTCGCGAGAGAGTAAAGGAATGTTATGACAAAGACACCTTCAAAATCCAACAAGGCTTAGGTACATTTATTCTTCTCTGGTTATCAAGAAATTATTTATTTACTAAATTATTGCTTATCATATCTAAGTAGATTATACAAATAAAACCTAAAGTTTTCTCGTAACTTCCTGGTAGAAAAATGAGTGCATTAACATTTAATTTTATAGTACCAATAAAACGCATCGTAGATGTTGAAAAACGCTGGCAGTTTATAAATGTATCGATATGTATGGATCATATCGTCAGCGTCCCACAGGGCCGTCCCTTCCTGGGTCAATGACAGTTCACGGATAGAGGACGCCTAACTACAACACCGTACCAACATTACGCACGTGGAATACACAAACAATATCTTTGATTATCTCTCAACTATTTATTAAACAACTGCACTACCTTTAGTCGATACAACTATCAGGCGAACATAAGTGAAAGAAGTAAACACATTAAAATGTTTCGTAATCAATGCCTTGACGATTAACATCTGACCAAATACAAACGTAACAGGATAGCATAAACAAAAGGGATTGAAAGAACAATTTCCAGACGGCGTCACCCGACACCAGGTACCAGGGGAGCATAAACAACGAGGAACTAACGTCCTGATAGACAGCTCTATCTTTATCTATGGGCCGCATTTCCCAGCCCATATGAGAGTGCTCACAATACCGCAGTGAAGTCACGGACACATGATACCGCCTGCAGTCGCATTGGCATGTACCGCTCTTAGGGTTATCGACATCTATTCAGATTAATTATATCAGAAAATTATTTAACTTTAGTGATATGTTTATCTTAACCATCATCATTTCTAACATTTGAACTTTTACCATTCATACGATAATATAAACATTGTCTTCTATCATAATTTTTCCTTCTGTAAAACTGGGTCTGGGTTATACCACTTTACAGTTTACTTTGGGTCGAATTAAGTATAATTCCAAAAATACATGACTCAGGAGGTAAAGATTGCTTGCGGACAAATCGGCACTAACCCTTGAACAGACAAATAAAAATTTATATGCTTGATGTTTTTTTTTTTTATCAGGAAATAACTTTTGCATGTGCAAGGCGGTTGTAAGCGCCGATATAACGGGTTTTGAACATGTATTTAAATTTCGGCTAACCTTTTAAAGTAATTATCGATTCATCAAAATGGAGTGCGAGATCTTTAATTTGATAAGGTTTGTAATTTTATGATTCATAAATATCAGTACATGTTTACTCAAATTTTATAGTAATAAGCCTATTAAAAGTAATTAAGTAAACTTCCTAACTTAATGTTCAACTTAAGAGGAAAAGTAGAGTAGGAACTTTTTTGCTTTTACATCTAAAATAATAGTGCAAGGATATACCTTACCTTAAAGTACATGGTTCTTAAATTCCATAATAAATATTTTTGTAATGCAAAAAAGTGCATCTCACAACATAATATTGTAATGTACTGAATTCAAACTAATATGCAACATGGAACAACTAAAATTAACACGCGCCTGCAAAAAGTATTGAATATTGTAAACTAGTAGTTTATGTATGTCCGCATTGTATGCACAAGTTCGTTTACGCTAATCATGTAAGTGAACGCAGTTTTGCTAAGCGCCAATTTGTGTACATAATAGGCTAAATATGTCACAAATATGTTGTTTTACATTCCATTCCACGACAAAGCTTTATTTTTATTTCGGTGAATGGCTATTTGACTAATGGTAAGCGGGACGACCACTCTGTGGACAGAAATAAAATGAAACAACACCATGAATGACAAAGCAATGCTTGGCATTAGTAAAGTTTCATTATGTCTCATTAAGTATTTATGTACATTAGTTACTTTGGCTACAATATTTTTCAAATCGGAACATTCACACACCAGTAAAAATGTTATCAGATTTAATTGTAATCGAACATTTTATATTTCCGTCATTTTCATTCTATCCTCTCCCACCGTCTTACGTAATAAAATAAACACTCAAAGATAACACACCCCTAAATTAGTTTCAGAAGCGGGACCAAGTGCGATTATCCAATTAAGGAGTGGACGGGAGCCGGCGCGGTCGATGAACCTTTATCTCTTATAAAATCGCCAAGCGGTCCTGCGCTCGGAGAGCTTGCAGCGCTCACCGCTCAGCCCTCACAGCGCTCAAAGGGCTCGCTTTATGAAAGCATAACGATTACTCAAGCGCTGACAGCTTGATTGTTGGCATGAGTAATGTCTCCAGCCGATATTGGCGCGAATCCTCTTCAATAACTCTATATGAGATAATGGGAGCATCTTGAATTGCAGATCATTGTCAGTACATATTTCAGTAGTTTATTTTTACATACATAGGGAAAGACAGTCATGCTATTTGGGTTAGCCGAGCTTATTTCCGTGCCATGCATTGATTGATAAACATCTAGACTTTCGTCTTGCTGGACCAAAATTTCAGTCAGGGTTATACGTGACATTTTAGAACTATAAAAACACAAAATAGGGTTAACATAATTCACAGTTCACAAACTGGAAATACAACATAATCTTACATTTTTTAGTCGCTAAACAAAAAAATATATTTAAAAAACACAAACCTTTAATACTGTTTCAAAGGGTTTGTCAAAACAATCGTCATTCGTAGTTCTCAAGCTAAATTTCTATATGCTTAAATGTAATAACAGCAATTTATCAAAATGTCGCCTTACTAAATATAACATAAAATTTAAGACTCAATTAGGGAACTTGAGTATTATTTAGTCTCGAGACCGTCTAGACGAGCTTAACGAGATTTTTATCTACATGACGAAGTTCTAATTAAGAGTTAAAAATTAAATATTTACTGAGGAGCGTGGTATTTAAGTGTTTTTTTTATGCTTAAGCAGGTTAAAATATAAAATAATTTACTCACATATTTCAGGATAGCAGCAGGATTTTTGATTAAGTGAGTAGGCAGATATAACGATCAAGGAAAACATCGTCAGGAAACCTGCATACCATAGCGATTCCTAAGAATTTCTATGGTATGTAAAGTCCGCTAACCCGAATTGGGCCAGCGTGGTCGAATATATGGCCTAACCCCTCTTAATCGTACTTTCGATTGTAGAGAAACTCGTGCCCATCCATCCATCCATCCATCCATCAGCCAAAGGAAGTCCACTGCTGAACATAGGCCTCCCCCAATGATTTCCACAGAGACCTGTTGGAGGCAGCCTGTGTCCAGCGACGTCCCGCGACCTTTACCAGGTCGTCGGACCATCTTGTTGGTGGACGTCCTACGCTGCGCTTTCCGCTACGCGGCCTCCATTCGAGTACTTTCCGATCCCATCGGTCATCAGATCTCCGCGCTATGTGCCCGGCCCATTGCCACTTCAACTTGCTAATCCGGTGGGCTATGTCGGTTATTTTAGTTCTCCTACGGATCTCCTCATTTCTGATTCGATCTCGTAGGGAAACCCCGAGCATAGCCCTCTCCATAGCTCGTTGAGTGACTTTGAGCTTCCTAATAAGGCCCATAGTGAGAGGCCATGTCTCGGTGCCGTAAGTCATCACTGGCAACACACAACTATCGAAGACTTTCGATTTAAGGCACTGAGGTATTTTGGACGAGAAGACGTCGCGTAGTTTCCCGAACGCTGCCCAACCGAGTTGGATTCGACGATTGACCTCTCTCTCGAAGTTGGACCTGCCTAACCGGACCACTTGTCCTAAATAGACATATTCGTCAACAACTTCAAGAGTCGAGCCCCCAACACCGATGGGGGTGGGCACAACATGGACATTCGACATGATCTTCGTTTTGTCCATGTTCATTTTAAGACCCACCTGTTGGGAGACTCGATTGAGGTCTTCGAGCATAGTGCTAAGGTCTTCCAGCGATTCAGCCAAGACTACAATATCGTCGGCAAACCGAAGGTGAGTGATATACTCGCCGTTGATGTTGATGCCGAATCCTTTCCACTGCAAGAGCTTGAAGGCATTTTCCAGCGCGGCAGTGAACAGTTTCGGAGATATGACATCTCCCTGTCTCACGCCTCTCTGTAGTGGAATAGCCTTCGTACTCTGATCTTGTACGCGGACCGACATGGTGGCGTTGTTGTATATACACTTCAACACTTCGATGTACCGATAGTCGATATGGCACCGCTGGAGAGACTGTAGCACAGCCCAAGTCTCGATCGAATCAAAGGCTTTCTCATAGTCCACAAACGCTAAACAAAGCGGCAAGTTATATTCCTCGGTTTTTTGTATAACTTGCCGAAGCGTATGGATGTGGTCTATGGTACTAAAGCCTTTTCGGAAACCGGCTTGTTCGGGAGGCTGGAAGTCATCAAACCTGCGTTCGAGACGATTTGTGATGACCCTCGAAAACAACTTATAGACATGGCTCAGGAGCGAGATGGGCCTGTAATTCTTCAGCAAAGTGTTATCACCTTTTTTGAAGAACAGTACCACCACGCTCCTGCTCCATGCCTCTGGCGTTGAGCCCTCGAGGAGAACGGAATTGAAGAGCCTCTGAAGGACTTTCAGTATCGGCGTTCCGCCCGCTTTCAGAAGCTCTGAAGTTATTCCGTCCTCGCCCGGCGCCTTGTTGTTTTTAAGTTGCTTCAGGGCCATCTCAATCTCACACTGGCTGATGTCCGGGATATCATCGCTAAAGTGTCGGATCAACTCGGCTCTCGGGTCTTCGGCCGAGCTAACAGCAGGTTTGGCAACCGAGGTATAAAGCTGTCCGTAGAACCTCTCGATCTCCCTTAATACCTCTGCCCTCGTCGATACTACGCGGCCGTCTTCCGTCTTCAGCCTAGACAACTGGCTTTGCCCAATAGACAAGTCTCTTGCAAACACTTTGGAGCCTCCGTTCCGCTCAATTGTCTCCTTAATGCTCACAGTATTGTGAGCACGGACATCGTGTCGCAAGGACTTCCAGATCTGTCTATTGAGCCGCCGATATGCTTCGGCGTCAACGGAAGACTGCAGCGCTAAAGATCGACGTTCGGCCATGAGGTCAAGAGTGTGGATCGAGAGTTTTTGTGGTCTATCTCTACGGCGAGGTCTAAAATACTTAGATCCCACCGTATGGACAGCTTCTACCAAACTGCTGTTTAGCTCGTCCACTGCAAGGTTTTCTCCTAGACAATCAAAGCGATTTGTCAGCTCGAGTTGAAAGCTCTCGGGGTTTTGGATATGGGCGCGAGTTGGTCGGAGCGTAGATTTCATCAAGCGACGCCTTTCCGATTGGACATTGATATTCAGGGTGCCCCTAACCATTCGGTGATCACTGCCGGTTTTCACCCTGTTGATCACAGAGACATCTCTGAATATCCGTCTATTCGTCGTCAAGATGAAATCTATCTCGTTTCTCGTAGAACCGTCAGGACTCAGCCAGGTCCATTTCCTGTGAGGCGGCTTCTGGAAGAAAGAGTTCATCGCAAAGAGTCCCTCTTTCTCCAGGAAGTCGGCCAGCCTCTGACCCCTGGGGTTCCGTTGCCCATGTCCAAATTGCCCCACTTTCAACTCTGCATCGCTTCTCTTGCCCAACTTTGCGTTGAAGTCCCCCATAACAACATTGAAGTAGGTTTTGGAAGTATGTATGGCCCGACTTATGTCCTCATACATCTCCTCTACTTCTTCATCTGGGTGTGTCGAGGTCGGCGCGTATACCTGTATGACCTTCAACGAATATCTTTTGGATATTCTGAGTATAAGGTATACTACCCTGTTCGACACACTTTCGATGGATACGATGTTGTTGATGAGAGACCTGTGGACGAGAAATCCGACACCTCCTCGGGACTGTTGGTCGTCCCCCCGGTAGAAGAGCAGGTTACCAGACTTCAGGGTTATCGTATCCTCCCCGATTCTTCGGACTTCCGATAACCCCAGAATATCCCAGTGTAACCTGCTCAATTCTTCTTCCAGTTCGACAATCTTCTCGTCTGTCCTCAATGTGCGAATGTTGTGTGTTACCAGGGCCAGTCGTCGTCGGGGGTGGTAGCCGGGGCCAACCCGGGGATTCTTAGCACCCCCTGCCCCACCGTAACCATGACTGCTACCATAGCCAGGAATAGTGGGGCTGCCGGGGACTGGGGGCCTGGTCTCTATAAGTGTCGCCATTAAGGGGGTATTTGCCAATACTCGCCACGCTTGGCAGGCGGGTTGGCGAGCGCAGTAGGGGACTGGCGTTAATGACGCTGCTGCCCGCCATTAACCGGGGAAAGGAAATAGGATTTGTGGGTAAAGGATGTTATAGGAAAGGAGAGTATGGCCTGAGGGAGTGGATACTGCAGTCACGGACGGGAAGTTAAGGTGACTGCAGTAGCTCGGGGGCCGAGGTCGCGTACTCGTAGCACCTATACTAGGGCAGGCCATGACCACTAGATAGGAGCATCCCTGACCTGAACCCGAATTGGGCCAGCGTGGTCGAATATATGGCCTAACCCCTCTTAATCGTACTTTCGATTGTAGAGAAACTCGTGCCCTGCAGTGGGAGGAATAAGTCAAATACCGAAGCAGGTAGAGTCTCTTTTTTATAGTTCAGATTATGTTACAATTTATAAAATTTTCTCAAACGGAATGCTAGCTAATGCTAAATGAAAATCGCTTCTTACCAGGAGATCTCATAGTTCTCACTACTTTTCGGAATTTATGCTTCAAAATCGACAATTCTGAGCTCTACATTTTCAAATGCTATTTTAACATTATTGTTTCTGTTAATCAGATAGGAAAACGTTTTTCTTAATACGATCATAAAACGCTCATGTCATAATTATAAAATATGAAATACCCATTCATTCTCCAAATACTTCACTACATAAAGTAATCGCCAAACTGCAACTTAAAATTCCTTTCAGTAAGTTTCGAGTGTTTCGCAATTGGTTATCGATATAAAAACCATTTACGCAGCAATTATATATAAAAACTCCATTCAACCGTGGACAAGTGGTAACAGACCTTCGTACATTTAATTTGCGTAAATGGAGGATTTAGTCGAGCCCGCTCGCCGCCCGCTCAACTTGACCCGCGTGCATACCAGGTGTGCATTGTGTGGGAACCAGTGGCATAACCACCCATTGCACTTAATAAATTCAATTAATTCGAGCTTCTCGAATGTGTATGTTGTGTATATTAGTGGTATATTTGTATTGAGTTGGATACCGACCACTGTATAATTATGATGGTTTTGCCGGAATATTGACTGTGAAAATATCCTGTTGTAGGTTCAGCCTATCTATAATCATGTCTATTTGAATGGACTGTACAAAATACAATAAACTTATCATCAAGTGGATTCAAACATAGAAGTTACAATGTTACAATATTTATGCGTTAAACCATGATATGAATTGAAATCGCTTACGAAAATGTATTTGATGTGTCAATACATAGTATAAAACGAAGTAGTTTCACGACGTCTGTCTGTCGTTATGTATGATTTTGATGCCGTTCGTTTTGATTAAATTTGAATAAAAGAGATTTTATAACAAAGAGCCATTCAAGAGGAAGTTTTAAAAGTATAGTAAATACATATTATTGTAGATAAATCTATTTTCACCTGGGCGAAGCTAATGTTGAATGTTCGGACCCCGTACGTAAGACTTCACTAATGTGCGTCGTACAAACCATAGACTAAGTTCAGAGAAAATTGTAAGTAGAATAAAGAATAGTATTGATTTTTAGACGTGGAATACTTATATCTTGCTACAGACGTCGAACATCCGAACATTCGAAGTTTGTATCGTTTCATAGAGTAACCTCCCTGTGCTTGGCCGCTAGTCACTCATAAAAATAATTAATCGACTAGGGGCAATACGATATTGTTTAATTTAATACAGATGGCCTAATTAACCCGTGTTTAATCGAGTGTGTCATACTGGTCGCTTGCTAGAATATTTCGTGGCACATATTAATTGCCCGATTGCACTACAGCGTGTCGGTAATTACAAAAATATTCCGGCAAAAACTTGTTTAATACTTTTGTTCCTCGGAAGTAAAAGTATTAGAATTGAGCCGGCTCGGAATTGCTTAATTGACAGGACTTTTTACTTTTTTTAGACTTCTTGCAAACTGCCTAGCGGTAATTAAATTAATAAAAAGGAAGGTAATTTATGAAATTTATGGTCAAAATTTGCTAAAGCTACATTTGATCGCATACAAATATGTGTATCGTTTTATAAAGGACTTTTAACTCTACTCCTAACTTTACTTTCTACATTTGTCCGCTACGGGCAACAATTTTTCTATTCAGAATTATTTATCTATATTAGAATAAAAAAAACTTTCTATTCTTCTTCTTCTTCGAGTGCCTCTTCAGTGCTGAAGGTTGGCCGTCAGCTTCTTGTATTTTTCCCTGTCCTTAGCCAGGTGGAATAGTTGTTCAACGGTGCTGATACCGGTCCACTCCCGGATGTTTCGAAGCCACGATTTTTTCCTTTTAAGCTTTCTATTGCCCACATATTTAAACAGATTAATAAAATACTTCTTCGAAGAAATATTTTGATATGTAATATGAATAATGTTCACAGAATTTATATTCAACTGTTCTATAATTATGCTTAGTACATTTAACCCACTCACGTCTATTTTAAATACTGTTCTGGCTGGTCCACGTGGCTCAGATACCCATAGTGGGTAGGTGGGTACCCACAGGTTCAAGTACCCTGTACCAGGTTGATTGGTGTATATTTGATCGAAGTTGACGACTGTAGCATTGACTGACTGTCAATAACTGTCAACAAGGCTTGCGCTCGTTATGTATTTAATTTTACGCAACGCTATTATTTCATCAAGCTGTAATTATTGAGTGCTGTAATTGACGTGTATTTTGTAAATACTGATATGATGATTGAGTGGCCATAGATCACACCACAAGCTATTTTATGCAAATACGTGTGACTATTATTGTGCGTGTCTGGTCTGTGCATTTATAATAATTTCAATTTATATAGATAGATAGATAAAAACGTTTATTTTTTTACACAAAACAATTTTAAAGAGTTACATCAACATAAGTAATAATTACAAATTTCACTCCTTGGAATCCAATTTTGCTCATGTTACAATTCCAAAAGATATTCAATAAGATTACGAAGACGACCCTAATTTCAATTCTTATTTTTTTCACAACACAACACATTTCGCTTTGAATTCCAGTTTTAAGGTTTTATCAATCAATCTGAAATACATATTTCGAACGGAATCGCGTGCCATTTTCTATTAAAACCAGTGTACACAAAACCAGAACTTACTTCCAATGCTGTAGGGATTGTTTTTATCTGCGGAGTAATTTTTAGAGGTAAAATATTGTCCCAATTTGTGGGAATCGATTCCTGTGAGGCTTCCGTGTGGCGCGGCGATGGCGGCACCGTCTCGTCCCCGCTGACTTCTGTCTTTATATTTACGTTTGTTGGCTCCATAACTTATTAATATTCAGAACACGAACATTTTTACTTGCACTATTTTACGTTTGTATCTTGAGCCATTATTATGTCAAATATCAGCCAACATCCAATAGTCCTACAGACCGAGGTACGTCGGTCATGCTTTCTTAGATGGCAGACAAAGTTCAACTACTTAATCTGGGGGCGCGGCCGAGCCCCCTCCAAGTCGAGCTATAGGCCGTAACATCCTTTTCTCGAAGCAATTCAGACCATTTTCAACCCCCTATAACTTCGTTGTGGCTAAAGCATGAAGCCTGAATTTTCAGTTACTAAGCAGGCATTGTGTAAACACGGTATATTTAAAATTTCATTCAATTTATACCAGTAGTTTAAGAATTATAACTTATCAAACTTTCGTAATTTTGTCACTCACTGACTGACTGACCGATCATCAAAAGTCGAAGGCACTTCTAGCAGACATAGAACCTTCAAATTTAGAATATCATTAGTGTTTAGTGTCTAAAGTAAGGAAAAATTCAAACATTTCATAATATGTGTCTAGTTTTCTAGATAGACCAACTGCGTGAATAACTTTGTAATCCCATATAAATGTATAGGATTACAAAGTTACATTTGCAGTTAATGAATCATTGTACCCGTATATAATGGAATAATAGTTGTAGATAGATATCTATATACATGAGGCATAACAGGAGGGGATATAGAGAGGGAAATGGTGTATTCAGCCCATGAAACTATACAACATTCCTCTAGAAAAACATGACGAAGAAAAACTTGCAAATAAATAGATTAAATAACTCGAAAATATCAATTACAATGAAAGAAAGAACATTAATAATCAAATCCGCTATATTTGTGATAAATTGATACCTACAAAAATAAGAAAAATCCATAAGACAGAGGCTTTAAGATAAATCGTTAGTGATATTCTAGAAGTAAGAAGTACCGAAAAGGAAAAAAGTAGGACTCTACAAAAAGACGTGAGATCCCATCAAAAACATCCTGTAAAAAAATTCCAAGTCTCGCAGCTCAGGTTTTCTACCGCAAAAAGTTGTGAGATGCATGTAATACCAAGTCGATTAATTTATTTAGTCCTTAAGGGACCTTCTATATAAAGTTATTACGTGAGTTATTACCATATCAATATTAAAAATTCTTTACGTTTTAAATAAATAGATCGACTTGGCCAGCAGCATTATGTATAAATTGTACGATACATTATGTTTTCATGCGATGGCCAAGTCGATCCATTTATTTAAAACGTAAAGAATTTTTAATATTGATATGGTAATAACTAACGTAATAACTTTATATAGAAGGTCCCTTAAGGACTAAATAAATTAATCGACTTGGTATTACATGCATCTCACAACTTTTTGCGGTAGAAAACCTGAGCTGCGAGACTTGGAATTTTTTTACAGGATGTTTTTGATGGGATACAATTATACGAGCAGTATTATGAAAAATGTTCCATAATAGAAAGCATCTTGGGTATCTTGATTGCTTAATGTTTTTGTTTTGGTCCTAAAGGAAATGAATAAACAATTCTAGCTATTATCTAAAATAGGTGCACAAATAGTAAATATCAAAGCGTAAATAAACGCTATAACTCCCATTTAGTTATTTAGTCATAAAAGAAAGATAAACAGAATACCGATAATCCATATTTAGCACAGCGATGAAGTACCAGGCTCGCATAAAATGCAAGGTATAAGTGTCGCGTGCAGTACATACTACATATAGTACATACTACGCACGGCGGCGGCGACCCACCGCGTCCGACGCACGAGCGCCGTGCGCGTATATGGGCAGCTTGTGATCTAGCCGGCCGCCGCCGGCGCCTTTGTCGGGGTTCAAGGCTCGAGCAACAGATTACGGGGAACCGCGCTGGAAAAATGATCGTGTCGAGGCTGCCCAAACGGGTTTGGGACATGTATTATGTGAATGTATTATAATTATGCGAAAATATTTATGAAGGTTTAAAAAGTGAATGACTGAGCAAGGTATGAACGAAGATAACGGGTTACCAAAATAATATACTCGAAATTGACTGGTCTTATCGCATAAATATTACTGACAATAATTTCTAAAATCAAAAAACACTATAAACACCTAGCTTAAATATTTATTAAAATATGCTCAAATCCACTTCGGAGCTATATAACTATTACCTAGTTACATATGTAATCTTGTTTATATGTAAAATCTCTAAAATGACACCAGATTTACCAAAAGTAGACCAGTGGCAAATTTATCACTACGGACTCCAATTTTTAATTGCAATAAAAATAAATTTTCTAACATTTTTGCTTATTGACCTTCGTAAAGCTAAAATGATGGTAGTAGGCGTTAAATTACAAGTTCGTGTGCAACACAGCACATCTCTTTGATGGTCTGATGTCTGTCGAGGCATTTTCCGCGTTGCCAGCCCCTTTTGTGTTGTAATTACTGGTTGTCACCTGTCAGGACGGCCTTCACACTCGCTCATTAGTTTTGGAGGCGTCGGATTTCACAGCTTAATTTTTCACTGTAAGTTTTCGGTATTAGACGACGAAGCTGGCGCCAACTGGGGTTTGTAATTAAACTTAAGGAAGGGGTTTTGTCGATGCAAATCGTTTCCAACAAGTACCCCTAGCGGAAAACCTACATGCAGCACTAAAAAGAGCAGATATAAAAATAGGTTGTATTTCAAACTTTTAAATTTAGGGAACTCCCGTGGGTGAAGATGACAATCAGAATATGAATTCCAATAAGAATATTTTAAAATAATAACCCCACGTAAAAGTAGGACAACAGAAGATAGAAACAAACAAACTGCTAATTACTATACCTACTCAGGCTATAGAATATAAAGCCTATACAATATACATAGAGAATCAACAAATAGTATCGAAACCATGCAATTATAAACTTACCAGTATCGAAAAGGAAATTGCCAGGCAAAACTCAATAGCGGAACTTCTTATACCGAGCCACAGAGCTCACATGCAAATTTGCTGGACTGACATGCAAATGAGTTCGGAAATTGGTTTCGGTTACTGTTCGGGCCCCCATTAACTCTGGAAGGCTGAAGCATCCGCCCTATGTTAACGACGCGCATTAACTCATAATCGGTGCTCATTTGCTATTTTGTTTTAAATAGTAAAAATATTTTAAAGGTTATTCGTTTTATGACCAAATGTGTCTAAAGATAGCGGACATGATTTATCGAACGTCAAGTTCTCGATTTCTTGGCCAAGAATAATACAATTTTCTGAGAGCCGTATTAAGGATGTAGGAATGCTTAAATAATCGTTAAATAATATCCGAAATTCGAAGAATTACTTCGAAATTCAGAGCTTAGACAATCATCAATGCAATATTTCTCAGTTTCTGGAAATTAACTGCTAAATTACCTCAAATACTTTAGATTTCAATTCAATTAACCACACCGAGCTAGTAAACTGATCTAAAACCTTACTCGTATAATATGCTCGCTAAACTCGCTTGCTTAATATGTGAGGTAGGCTTCTGACAAATAGCATGGTTATAGATTGATATTACAGATAATGATAAAAATACACACAGGTTTATTGTTCTCTATATTGGTACTTGTCTTGATGATTGCTAATTTATGTTCATTCAAGATTGACGCATAGGTGGGTTTCAATTGGTACATCGTTGGCACTTTATCAACGTTTATTTATTTACATACAACAGAATCAATTGCAACTATATCTCTACTCTTTTACTTATCAAAAGTTATAGAAAGTTTTATTGCTTCTTACATTTTTAGAAGGCTCGGATTTTTCAATGTAGCTTTACAGACCATTGGAACGATGGATCACCGAATAAAAGTTATTTTATCAGGAATTGCGCGTATTTCTACTTTTATGAAAGATTCATTTGATGTCTTTGTGGCGTCGAGTGTAAGATCTTGTAATTTTATTTTCGGGATTTCGATCTTCGCAAGCCAAAACATGAGTATAGCCCGTAGACATTTGTCTAGCCCTGTGTACTTGCAATTTATTCTAAATTTTATCTTGTTTGTTACAGAGAGCAGAGCAGCATGTCGTACTACCGCTGCGGGCCGACGGCGATCGGCAGCCGGTCGTCGTGGGCGCCGGCGACGACGCCCGTGTCCCCGCCGCAGGACCACAAGCCCTTCCCGCGCCCACTCAGCGGCACCTTCGACCGCATCTACAACTCATTCGAGAGGACCAATGCTTTTGAGTGAGTACTTAGTTTTTCGCTCTCTCTCATCAGTAAAGGAAATCCACTGGTGCAATATTATAGAGACCTGTCGGAAGCGGCTTACAGATGTAAAGCAACTTCCTCAAACGTATCAAGTCTCTAGCACCTAAATAATGAAACCTATTGGTTTCTGTTATCGTATTCAGTAAAGTAGTCTTTCTTACTTAAAATAAAATTGCCGATTTAAATTGGATTTTGTAAAATCACCCACGATTCAGACGGTTGTAGACACCACTGAGAAAATCTTTGCGGAAGGACTATTAGCAATAAAATTATGGCTGAAGATAGCAAAACTATTGATACACTGCCTCTGTTTTACATAGGCTTACTACCTGTAGACTAATCACTAGCCTTCTCCATCAGGTACGTGCGCAACAATTTCGAAGGCAAGGAGGAGGAGCGGCACACTGGCCACGGCGACGTGGTGGTGAACCGGCGCATGAGTAGCAGCTTCGAGCGAGCTGACTGCGCGCTGGCTGCCGTCGCTCCTGTCCTCGAAGACGAGGACTTCTACCGCGAGAAGATTCTGTACTCGCAGGCGAGGCAGCTCTTCCCGCTGCAGGAGGACCTGGCTGACTGGATCAATAAGATCATTGGTGAGTACATTACGCTTATTAGTTTCGAAGCAGTTGCAGATATCTTATAGGGAGAAATGCTTTCACCTTGTTGAAGGCTGCCAAATATAATGCTATGCATTCTTAACTAAAATTTATGTATTGCTATTTGGGTTAACCCGTGACCTATCTTACATCATTGGAACTGAACTTTTAATAACTTAAATTGGGTAATTTTGTATATTTTCGTATTCTGTTGATTTTATTTGTAATACCTACATTTATTGCAATGTTATATAAATTATGATTGTGATTTCTAATTAAAAACTATAGCAAGTTTATTGCCAATGGTGACGACATAAATATGTAATAATATATTAACAAATTAGTAAATGAGGGCCCACGATCCACAATGACAGTAAAAGTCGATAAAATATGTTGCTTCTGAAATAAAAAGCGGTATCAAGTAGGGTCCGTCCCAAAAGACACTCATATTACATGTTTTACGATTCTTAATCATTTAAAAAGCCAATATTTTTTTACCTGAGTGTCGCCGGGGAATTGTGCTATAAAAGTTTGTACCTGAATTAATTATTTACTGCGCTCCGGGCACGCACATACCGCATGGACGTAAAACGTACTTATACAAAAATTTATTCAGCATGAAAATGAACCAATGTTTTCTCTCTCCAGATATCTAGATCAGGGTTGTTTCCGCATGCCAATAGGCTGTTTCTGTTCGCCAATAAAATTTCATATAAATCTTAGAATATTATTACACATAAAAATACTTTTACATCAAAGGAATCTTATAACAAAACGCCAATAACCGAAATTCTTTAATGTACATAATACATATATATATATATATATATATTTTATTGCAATGATTGACGAGACGAGCAAGCCTTCGCCTGATGGTAAGCGATACGACCTCCCATAAACAGTAGCAACATTCCACTGCGCTCGTCATCCTAAGACATAAGATGTCATTCTTTATCTTCTCTATAATATACTTTTTAATCCCCTCACTCCCTCATATCTCAAAAATCGCTTTGAATACCTTCATGATACGCATTCGAGGTCTCTTAGGTCATCGGAGAACTTAAGGCTGAAAATCCCCGCGCATTCCACTTCCTTCATAGACAGATCTTTCTCCGTACAAGCTGCCAGGTTGTGGAATGCTTTGCCAGTAACGGTGAGACGGGCTAAATCTCTGCCCATCTTTAAAAAATTGGTTAAAGAACACTACTTTCAGGTTCTATGAAGATATTGGACTTGTTCACATTTTCCTTTGTTTATTATTTATTTATATCGCTTTTATATTTATTTTTTTATATTATTTATGTATACAACGTGTAACAGGATTAATTCACAACCTCAGACACCCCAACTTTAAAATATTATTGCAATCATAGTTTATGCTTTGAAATCGTACTATCATAATTACAAAATCTTTTATTTATGAAATTAGTTATACCAAATGTAGGCACTTAACATGGTCACCTTACGAGTTACAAATAAGAGTGTACTACTACACACGCTCGCCGGACACGCACACATGTACACAAGACACATTCACACGAGTACCTAACGCCGGTCGCCGACCGCTGCGCCGCGCCGGCAGAAACAGCTGACAATATACGAAATACAAATTACAAATTACGTACGTAACTGATTACTGGGTGGTTTGGTAAACAAATTATTATTTATTTAATCTGTAAGCATAACATTTGTGTTTTAACTATAAAATCTAAATATTTTACTTACTAGATATAATGCGTACGAACCCAACATAAGACAATATTTTGCATGAATCGGCTATAAAATATTATTAATTTCACTTCCCCTAAACTTAGTTCCTACAGGCGGGCAGGATACGGGCGTCATTTATTTTGCATTATTATTGAATAAGATAATAAGATAACGCAATATCTAACAACGAATACTAGATTGGGAATCACAACCTAATCACAACACAAAAAAATACAACAAAATTAACTTACGTGTTACATGGCACTCATGAGGCGATTTCTTTTTAAAATATGTTCGACATGTCCACCACCTTGATACACTTTGATGCACATTTGCGTAATTGTTCACGTAATTTATGTAAAACTTCAGTGTCACTCTTCACTTTTAGGAATTTGCTCCACATTACCCTCCTCATCCTGGATCCTCCACATTAGTACTTTCACTGAAGTATACCAGAGATTTATTACGTCCCCACAAAAAAAGTCAAGAGACGTCAAGTCAGGTCAGGTGACCTAGGAGGCCATTGCACAGGTTCGCCGCGACCTATCCAGCGCTCTCCGAACTCAGCATCGAGATACCGTCAGACATGCCAATGATACATTATCACCACACAGTGCCAAAGTTCTCACCATTTCAGTGTATTTGAATATTCGAATACCGATAAGACATCGCGCGCGAAAGTTATCGAAATATCTACTTAACACTTAAACACAAGTAGACACAGATAACTGCGGTGCACGACTAGATTTTTTTCACATATTCGGTGCCCATTTAGGGATTGCAATAACGGGATATCTGACACACCGGGATTCCGCATACATTGTAGCAAAATTACAAACCGAATTTAATCACCATTTTAACGTTCCCCGAAATTATTTTTCATAGAAATACCTATTTGTTGTTTCTTTTCATATTGATTTTGTTACATTTAATTTGTTTCATTTAAGTGCATGTATTGCGCGGGATTTGGATCGCCCGGCCTTGCAAATACCGGGAGTAATTTTTTTCGCGGCGCATCCCTATACCGCCGCGCGCGCCATCGTTTGTCGGATGGATCAAATTGCATTAAACAATAGCTGCATCCTGCTCTATCTAGTTGTAGTTAAATGTGCGGAAAAGAGAATATGATAGTTATTTATTTTGGTAGCTTATTACGTTTATTGAGGCCTATCGTTGTGTGCGTTTGATTAATGATAGATTGCTCAAATAAACTTTATGACTATCGAAATAAAGTTCATTTTTGTTCATTATTTAGTTTATTAGAGTATTCGTTTAGTGATTCATTTAAAAATGATCTTATGTGCTGGAGTTACGTTTCAATTTCGTTTGTTCGGAGTACTAAACGAAGGAGTGTCTGTAATTTACTTGGTCTTAACTAATTATTTTGAAAAAAAATACCTACCGAAAAAAATGTTGATATCGGTTCAGTAGCTGATTCTGAACGTACTACTTTCCGCTTTTACATTTAAATCTGTTACATGTTGTATATATTATATGTGTATTTTGTGTATTTATATGTTTATTCAACATATTTATGTATGTTTATATATAAACTTAATAATATTATATAAATATTAGTAATATTACTATATAAATTGAATTATTCGTACACCTGAAGCCCCAACGTTACGTTCTTATCGTTTATCCATCCCATGGTTGTCTGGCAGAGATTGCTTCAAGCAATAAGACCGCCACTTGTGCATTTTTTTTTTTCATGTTGTTTTGTAATTTTTATGTATATATGGTGTACAATAAAGTGTTAAATAAATGTTAAGTCTCAATATGTCCAGTAGTTACTCTGGCTACAATGTCCTTCAATCCGAAACACAACAGTGCATTTACGCAGTGTTGTTTCACGGGAGAAATAGACATTGCGGTGGTACCTACCCAGATGGCCTCTCACATATAATCCTGGATCCTTCCGCCTAAGCGTGATGATGGAATTGTGCGTAACCAATCGGTATTTTATCTGGAGGGCTTTGATATTATCATTAAGAACGGCATCTTATTCTCTTCACCGAGGCAGATCAACAAAATTAGAAATCAGGAACTTAGTACAAACACTCATAAAAGTCACGTGATGTTTGTACGTAGTCAATAAGCACTTATATCAATTGTAGGCAATCATTTGTCGCTCGTAATAACATCGATAAACAGTGAAAATACACGAGCGAAGTTTTCCCAGCGCTGACAACTCGACACTAGAGAGAAAAGTGTTTGGTGAGCTGAGTGCCCAGTGCTCCACTGTCACTTATACATTACGTCGACTTAAAATTTATGTATTTTCTGTTGGAGCGTGGCGAATTTTGGAACTACATAATATAATATTAAAAAAATATGCATGTAACACTTTGCTTGAGATATGTTTTCATAACATAAACAAGCATTTCTACTCGTAATCTAATAGTATTGACGTTATTACGTTATATGCCCATACATACATAATCGTCAGTTGTCATGCCTGTATCCCTTCTGGGTAGGCAGAGCCCTTAGATCGCCACTTTGCTCCATCCTGGCATAGTACTTTTGCTTCATTCGACTTTTACCAACCTCTTCATACATTCTCGTCGAATCGTCGGCGAGGTCGACCTCTTCTGACTCTTCCACACACTCGCCTTGTTTTGCTTGGTTAGTCTCCTTTCATCCATCCTCTCTACATGACCAAACCATCGTTACATTCAATTTAATAAAATGAGAAGAAGGAAAAACTGGTTTACAGCCTACTTCATTGAAATAAAACTATTATTAAATGATTTTATCG
The DNA here is from genome assembly GCA_009982885.2 of Hyles vespertilio. NCBI lineage: Eukaryota > Metazoa > Arthropoda > Insecta > Lepidoptera > Sphingidae > Hyles > Hyles vespertilio. Next base: position 1,103,945 of record CM042817.1, read on the forward strand.
CGGATTTGGTTTAATTTTTACGTTTTTGACTTCCCGAAGTTTCGATTAGTTTACAGCTTTCGTGGTCAAATCTGCAATAAAATTCGTAACTAATAGTTTTATTTCAATGAGTAACATTCGCGTAAATCTAAGAAACCATAAACCTACTTTATATTACCATGAGAATTACTTGTATGAGGTCGGCAATGAACGAAAGCATTTTTTTTTTATTGCAATGAATGGCGAGACGAGCAAGCCGTTCGCCTGATGGTAAGCGATACGACCGCTCATAAACAGTAGCAACATTCCACTGCGCTCGCCATCCTGAGACATAAGATGTTAAGTCTCAATATGTCCAGTAGTTGCATTTGGGAAAAATATTAGTGATGACCATTTTCGTTTTATTGTCTTTTCTGCGATTAGTTATTGACGTTAGCGATAATTTTGTTTTTAGCGATGTGTAATTGTAAATACTAATCATTTGTAAATTGTAGTTATTTTATGCGACTGTACATTTACTGCACATTTTTAAATACGCTGTCAATGTTGTATATTTGGGTAAGGTACTTTTGTTGTTTTCAAAGTTCGTTTTTTTCAAATATTTCGTTAGCGTTTAAATAAAAGGCATATTTCTTGACAAGTAGAAAGGTCATTTGCCGTCAATTGTTTTATAAGCATAATATTGCCATATTAGGCCATACAGGTCGGAGAAATCGTAAAATCATAATTTCCACGGTGGCCACCGACTAATGACTGCGAATGCGTTTTTTTTTTTCGTGGGAGAGCCGTGTAACTGCTTAGGCGGTACTATAAATGGGCTGGCTCGGCCGGAGTGATACCACGACCTCACAGAAAACCGGTGTGAAGCAGTACCCACAGTACTGTGTTTCACCGAGTGAGTGAGGCTACCGGTAGCCCAACCCCCTACCCCTCCTTATGATAGCGCCGTATAAAAATTGTTTACCCCAGAGGGGTACCAACAGCCACGGCGTTGGAGAATCCCCTCCTGGGCGTCCACACCCCGGATTTATCCCGGGTCGTGGACGTCTAGGCTGCTCCACGTATTCTGGGGGGGGCACTACTGCGATTGATGGGAGGATAACTCGGGGTAAGAGCAACCCATCGCCGCCAACCCCTGCCACTTTTACCGTGGATTTCTGCAACATCAGGGGTTTACATTCTAACCTTGATGCCGTCCACCACCACCTCGAGACGGCTAAGCCGGCCTTGCTCTTTTTGACCGAGACGCAGATATCTTCTCCGGCAGACTCCGCGTACCTCTCCTACCCGGGGTACAAATTAGAATACTCTTTTGTACCACGGGCTGGGGTGTGTGTGTTTGTTGGAGAGGATGTCTGCTATCAACGCCTCCATCATTTTGAAGGAAAGGACCTGTCCATCCTCTGGTTGCGTATTAACGGCGAAGACCATCCTCGCATCTACGCATGCCTTTACAGGTCTCATAGCGGTAATTCAGAAACGGACCGACTAATGGAGTGTATTCAAACGGCTACAGATTCCATCCAAGAGCAGATTCCATCCGCAGAAGTTGTGGTACTTGGGGATTTTAATGCCCACCATGCTGAATGGCTGGGGTCCCCAACCACCGACTATGCGGGCAGATCTGTTTACGAATTCGCCTTGGCATATGGCCTGAAACAAGTGGTAGCCGCACCGACGCGAATACCCGATGTGGAAGGCCATACACCTTCCCTGTTGGACCTTCTGTTGACCTCACATCCGGACAATTATCTGATAGGGATCGATGCCCTTCTGGGATCATCTGATCACTGTCTGATAAGGACGACGGTGCCACTCATGCGCCCAATTCGCCCACAGTTTGCAGGCTGTCGCCGTGTGTGGCACTACAAGTCAGCAGATTGGGATGGGATGCGATCATTCTTTGCGTCCTACCCTTGGGGGCGAGTTTGCTTCACGCCGGATGATCCTGACGCCTCTGCTGACTCTATTGCCGATGTGGTGCTGCAAGGAATGGAACTATTTATTCCATCCTCTGTTGTGCCCATTGGTGGTAGATCCAAGCCTTGGTTTAATCGCTCCTGCAAAATGGCAAATCGCCGTAAACAGGCATGCTACAAGGCTTGGGCAGATGCAGTGGCAGCTCAGGATGTAAATACCAGCGTCTTAAAAAAGGAGTATAACTTTGCCTCGAGGTCCTTCAAAAGAGTGATAGCAATGGCGAAATCGGATCACATTGGCAGAATTGGCGAGAGATTGGTTCGTCTTCCTTCGGGAACGCGTGCATTTTGGTCACTCGCCAAAGCTGCCATGGGGAATTTTTGTAGCCCTTCCTTTCCACCTCTTCGTAGGGGGGATGCATCGTTGGCCCATAGCGCAAGAGAGAAAGCCGATCTCCTAGGCTCTCTTTTTGCGTCTAACTCCTTTCTGGATGACGGGGGAAGCGAACCGCCTACTATCCCGCGGTGCAACACCAAAATGCCGGAAATTCGGTTTTCGCAACGGCTAGTGCGTAAAGCGCTGTTCTCCCTTGACATCCATAAATCGAGTGGACCCGATGGTATTCCTCCTATTGTTTTGAAGAGGTGTGCTCCTGAGTTGGCTCCGATCTTAACGCGTCTTTTTCGGCACTCCTACTTCTTAGGCGTAGTCCCGGCTTCGTGGAAGACAGCATTAGTGCATCCGATACCTAAAAAAGGCGAGCGCTCGAATCCTTCCAACTACAGGCCCATAGCCATTACCTCCTTGCTCTCGAAGACAATGGAATCCATTGTCAACAGCCAACTCCTTGGGTACCTTGAGGATCATCAGCTATTAAGTGACCGTCAATACGGTTTCCGTAGGGGCCGCTCGGCTGGTGATCTTCTCGTGTACCTAACACATAGATGGTCGAAGGCAATCGAGAGTAGGGGGGAGGCGCTGGCCGTTAGTCTGGATGTAGCGAAGGCCTTTGATAGGGTCTGGCACAGAGCGCTTCTGTCGAAGCTTCCTTCCTACGGGCTTCCCGAGAAGTTGTGCAAATGGCTAGCTAGCTTTCTAGCGGACCGGAGCATCAAGGTCGCTGTCGACGGTGCATGCTCAGATCTCAAGTCCGTGAACGCTGGTGTCCCACAAGGCTGTGTGCTATCTCCCACGCTATTTCTTCTGCATATTAATGGTATGCTGCAAATTAGCGGCATACATTGCTATGCGGATGACAGCACGGGTGATGCCTTATATACCGGCCGAGCTAATATTTCTCGGGAAAACGTCAATGAGTGCCGAAACAAACTTGTGTCTGAAGTCGAGTCCTTACTATCCAGAGTCTCGGATTGGGGCCGACATAACTTGGTTGAATTTAACGCCTCAAAAACACAAGTTTGCGCGTTTACCGCAAAAAAATCGCCTTTCGTCGTATCACCTCAATTTCAAGACACTCCTCTAAACGCCACAGCCAGCATCGGAATTCTTGGTGTCGAGATATCGAGTGACGTCCAGTTCCGCGGTCACCTTGAAAGTAAGGCCAAATTAGCCTCAAAGAAGCTTGGTGTGCTCAACAGATGATCGAGGCGATATTTCACGTCGGGTCAACGTATGCAACTTTATAAGGCGCAAGTTCGGCCCCACGTGGAATACTGCTCCCATCTTTGGGCAGGGGCACCCCAGTACCAGCTTCTTCCTTTCGACCGCATTCAACGTCGGGCTGCTCGAATCATTGACGATCAGGTTCTCTCCGACCGGCTTGATCCTTTGGCTTTGCGTAGAGATGTAGCTTCGCTCTGCATTCTCTATCGCATGTACCACGGGGAGTGTTCTCAAGAATTGTTCGGACTTATCCCTGCTGCAGAGTTCCGCCACCGTATAACACGACAAACCTCCAAATACCACCCACATCACCTTGGAGGTTGGAAATCTACTACAGTACGTTTTTCCCGGCACTTTCTCCCACGTACTACAAATCTGTGGAACCTGTTGCCAGCGGAATCATTCCCGGATAGATACGACCTGGCGACCTTCAAAAAACGAGCGTATTCCCACCTCAAAGGCCGGCAACGCATCTCCATGCCCTATGGTGTTGCAGATGTCCATGGGCGGCGGTGTTCACTTACCATCAGGTGAACCGCATGCTCGGTTGCCCCCTATAATATAAAAAAAAAAAAATGCGTGGAAACTACATACTCCTTAGAGATTTGCCTTGTTTTACGTAGAAATTGTTTGTATGCTTATTAAATTTATAATACTTTCGGACAATGTTTTCTATACACAAAGTAGCACGAATGAGTTCCCAACAGGCTAAATTTATTTGAATTTGGTAAGGTTTCCTGATGTTATTGTACTCCTACGACATTCTATTATTTTATGAGGCTCTTAAAGAAGGATCTGAATAAATAAACTCAAGTCAAACATATCGTTCAGAGTTTTGACCTCACTGTAAGATGCAAATATTGTACCGAGGGAATGAGAAACGGCAAAAGATTTTACGGTCTAACAATATTAAGACCCGAAACAAATAAAAAGTTGAGTGGTGACAAGGGACACCGGGATGGAACGAAGTTCCTTGCGATTAATTAGTGAAGGAATTGTAATATTTTTTTTAAGTTATAATATATTTTTTTATTATTAACAAATATAATGTGATATAAATTTAATCAGTAGGCTCAATTTTAGTAATAATTGGCTTGTGGTAATTGAAGTAGGAAACATATGTTTGGGATTCTATTTTATTTAAATGTCTTGAAAAAACTGCATCAATGGTAGTATTATATTTTGTTGTTGATTCTGCTGGATTATTGTTAATTCTTAAATCAAATTCTTCCTCTAGAAACTGTAGCAATGTTTTTAAATTTTTATTACTGAAATGGATGTTAAAATCACCGGCTAAAATGAGGGAAATTTTTGTTGTATCTGCTAAGCGTTCGAGATACATCTTTAGAATACTCTAGCAGTGCAGCGCTGCGTGGCTATTCCTCCAATAACGTGAGCGCTGCGTCACGTTATCGCGTGTCTGACCAATAGGGGCGCGTGGCCTGCAACTTCCGCGAATCCTGTGCCTTCGCGGTGCGCTACGACTTCACGCAGGACAACCATCTTCAAAATTAATTACGAAACATTGTGGTTAACGGCAATTTTTGTAAAATAACAAATATAATGTAATATAAACTTAATCAGTAGGCTCAATTTTAATAATAATTGGCAAATATACTTAGTCAAATCTAGGGTTGATGATTGACAGCAGGGTAACAAACTAAAATTGTAAATAATAATACATTTATTAAGGAGGATCAAAAATCAATGTATTATTATGTAATTTTAATTATATGTCACCATCAAAAGAATCATTTGGGTATCACCATCATTATGTTTTTTTTTCACATATTTATGCAATTTATGTTTCCTTTTTACCAATTTGATTTATGACATTTGATGAAAATTAGAAATTGTCGCAAAGTTTCCCACTTAATTTTGGGCTTCAGCGTATTCTTAGTTTTTACTATAGCCTTTAACATATTAATATCTATTTGGATATTTTATTGCCTCTATTAGAGTTAAATGAAATGTATGACATCATTTTCAAATAAAGAAATAAAAAACGATTGTCAAATGTTTTAAAGTGTCGTGTCTATTTTTCGTGAGAATTTTTTCCGTCTAGCCCCCTTTCACACCGCGCGATAAGGAACTTCGTTCCAATTATTCATTTGTAAAACCTGTCTCAAACTCTCCGTGCTTCCTTCCTTGCTCCAACCAATTTCTAAAACCAGCAATATACTTTATGAAAGTTTATGTGTATTACCATTTGATAGTCACTTAATATGTAAAAGGTAATCCATTTATATTATTGTTGGACCAAAATTAAAAAAAAACAATGCAATATCTCCTTGCAATCACGCAGAAAGCAACTGCTGCCTGTACAATGTAACATCGATAATATTGCGTAAATAGTAACAATGCATAATTAGTGGAGCGGCGCGTTGTGTCATCACGGTCGGAGGCTCGACAAAGCGGTTTGTTTTCATGTCGCCCTGGTAGTCGCGCGGCTGAGAGCGTGTGGGTGGACGCTCAATGGAGAAGTAAAGTTTTTTGCGCATAATTGATTTGTTTTGAATTGTATAATTAAAATATTTAAATACCCTGTTATACAAGTGTGAGAAAATAAAAAAATATGATATTCCATTTCTATCTGAAATTATAATAACGACTATGAAAGCCTCGAAATATCAAATCATAAGAATTTTTAAAACAGAGTCTTAGACTAAATGGTTCGAATATTATTGGAAACGACAGGAATGGTAATGACACATTCATCATTTAAAGATTTACTGGTCCCAAAATATGAAAGGACTCAGGTATGATTTAGTAAGCAGTGTGCGCATACTGACAATCAGTGGCCGCCCACGCACTAGTATTTACTGCCGAGTGCCACCGAGTCACACGTGCAAACGCCTCGAAGACAGATTTACGAGTGGCACCACCGTAGTGGACCGCATGAAAGGAGGCTACTGGGGACCTTTGCCCTAGTTTACCATAAAAAGCGTTTAAAATAGTGTCACATCACATCGACTTTCGCTATTTAATATGGTATTAAAAAACGCTTTCAATTTTTTTATGTTACATTAGTTGTTGCCAATTTACAAAAATGTCACTGGATTACGCAGGGCCTAAGTTCTTTGTGGAAGAAAACGCATACATAAAAACACTCACGAATTTATGTATAGACACCCCATTCTAAGAGAAAACATAGTTGATGACAAAATATATCCTTATTCCATAAAGTAAGGCATTGTATTCCTATTTCAACCCATTCAAATAATTTTATCTAATGGCATGGGATTGCCGTCTGATACTATTCAATAATCTGCCTGTACGGCATTTGCGCTTACCGTCAAGAGCAGAGCAATAATTTTGTAGTACCAGTGCAAAAAAATACATAATTTCTGTCTATTCGCTTTCCCAATCGTCATACAATATTCAAGCATAGCAGTACTAAAGGGCAATAATGGGCGAATTTAGACAATTCTGACATCGGTCCTGAGTCACAACCACAGTCGTCAGCCGTGTGCCATTGTGCAACACGTATGAATATTCTAACACAACAATAATCATATTTTATATGAAATCTGATTTGTTTATGGGCTATGTCGCCGGTGACCTTAGATTAGTATTTCGTAAACAAGCTTAATATATGCTGTGATTCTTAATTGATTATGTTGTCTTGGTACTTTTGTTATTGGAATATTTCACAACACACCTGAAAATATATTTTTGCGAATAAAACTTAATGAATTATTATTTTTCTACCTTCAAAATTACTTTATAAATACAAGTATATAAAACTGCTTGTAATAAGATGATCTTTTTCATACCGTCGAGTGCTGTACCGGGGAACAGTCGTAGAACTTATGGAATACAAGTAAATGATTTCAAATTATAACTAAATTATTTAATTAATTATTGAATTATTGGTGATTATTGATTTAATTTTTACCCTCAACCTTATTTTCTATAATAAAAAATAATAATATTTGAAAGTGGCTGTCCTTTACCTATTGTGTAAAAAATACTTGAAATGCAAATAGCATTGTAATATTTATCAAGTCAGTAAAGCTTTGTTCATAAAGTTTGATTGATGTTCAATTCGTCACATCGATAATAAATATCACTGGTCTACAAAATTTAACTTTTTGTTTATCTGTAAAATAAATGCTTTATTATTTTACTAATTTGGGGTCACTGAATACGAAAATATAAACCAAATTTGAAAGTTAGCTCTTATTTTAAAATTATGGCTGGTATCGAAATATATGACGTAAGAGTAAAATTTCATAGAATATAAATCGATTCTTTTTTAAAAAAGACATTTTCTTTACTTTTTCATAAACTTTTTACATGAAACTGAGTATTTTAAAATATTTTCCAAGTATTTAACCTTTACTATTCAATAATTTCTCTTTTTTTCGTTTTCCTTTTGGAATTATCTTTACGAAAACCTTAAGAGCGTTTATACCCTGCACGCGCTTTTTGGCTTAAAAACAGGACTTTTCAAATGAGTTAATAGCCACCAATAAACAATTTAAAGGAAAAATAATTATTACTAATTTTAGAAAAGGTTGTCATCTAGGGATTTTGGTAGAAAACATTATAGATTGATGGATAATTTGTGAGTACTAGAAGGATTACTGAACACGAGTTTCGTTATTTAGGCTTTAAATGGCAATTTAGAAGCTTAAGATATCCGAAACCACTAAATATAAGATGAAAATAAAAATAATATCAGACTAATAAGACCCTTATGGAGGGATTTTGCTGAGAAAAATAATATTATTGTGTTTAGTTCCTGAAAAATAAAAATTTAAACAATGCGAAATTATTCAGAAACTCTCGTCAAGAACATATTTTTTTTTCACCAACTTATCGTACATAATGTTTTATAGCAATTGCATATTATAATAGAAGAACATCTTATCAATAAATTACAATTTTTATATTTCAACAAAATTAGTTTTCATGTTTTCTACAAATATTTTAAAAACCACTATAAAACACGCTGTCCGACGTGGATCAAATCAGACCGCCGCAAGGCCTTCTAGAGGGAGGACGTATCGCTCGTCGCTCCGGCCTAGCTGCAGTCGATTTTTGCCGTACGTAGTAAAAATAGCCACGCGCGGACTGCGATTACCACATCTTAGTACTTTGGTAGTAAAATATTTAATTATTTTTATTACCTACAATGATTTTGTAGTGAGTATAAATTATGTTTCAGGTAATATAATGGGATGTAATTCCGAAGCTAAATTATGTTACGTATTGTAATATAAAATTAAATATATTTCGTAATTGTAAGGGGTTGTAAGGCCCCTAACACTATTTATGTGTTCGAACACGAAATGATTAATAAAACGTCCGTAGTGTCTACTGATTGAACAGTGATTTGAATGCAACTTAACAATGTAATAATATCGAAAATATGATTAGTATCTAAATTTGTATTATTCTTTGCTTGCACAGTAATATTTGTCTACTTATAATGCAAATAAAATATTTTTATGATATTATATTACAGTTACATTTCAATTGAATATTTGAAGCGCACGGATCAAAGTTGTTTGAGCCGATTGTATAGCGAGCCGACGCGGCAGCTCTACGCACACAGCTTTGGTCGCTTATGTGTGCGTGAAATTAACGAAGAAATACCTATAGTTGACTTTGCGCGCAAGGTGTATACGCTCTTAAACCAAGTTCTAGCAGTAGTCCGCTAGCATTGACGCATTCTATCGGCCGTTGTATTTCTTTTCCATTGTCAATAAGTCTTGGTGAAATCGTTCACCAGGTTCGTCAGTCATATCACCGCAGTTAGGAGGAAAAAATCGAGGTGAGAATGAAGAAAGTGAATTTTTGGGGACATATTGCGACCCATTTGCTGATACTTTTGCAGAAGATTGTTCACAAGCTCGTGGTAGTTTTCAAATCTCCTATTGCCCAAAAAATCATGAACTACTACTGCTCTAAAAGATTCCCATGCCTCTTTTTCGATGCCCTGTGAAATCGGATCAAAGTTTTGGTCCTTAAGAATCTCTCATATTTGAGGTCCGACGAAAACTCCCCCTTTTATTTTGGCGCCGCATAGATGTCGAAATTCACTTCGCCAGTAATCAATTACTTGCAAAGTGGGTGCGAAAAAAGGTGGACCAACCTTCAAAGGTTGGTCAACCTTTGTTGAGAGGATTAACCAAGGTCTTCATTAATCCCAATTTAATATGCGATGGAGGGAGAAAATTTTTATGAGGATCGACTAGGGGAGGATATTTAACGTTATTTTCTCCAGGGCACAGACTTTGTCTTCAAGTCCAATCTTTTTTAAAGTAATGTATCGATCTAGCCCGACTATCCCACCCACACAAGAAGCACCAGCACCTGGTGTAGCCCATTTGCAGACCCAACAAACCGTAGTTTTTGCAAATTGTAGTTTTTGCAACAGAAATTTGTCGAAAATGAGAAATAACTTTAAAATTTCGCGTTTTAACAAACAAATGAAACGCTAATACTATAAGACACATGAAACGAAAGCATAATAATAAAATTAACGCGGATACTCTCACAAAATTATTTGAAATCTCATAATATAAAGTGACATCCACCAAGTTACCCGGTATTTTATTTTATTTTATTTTATTTTATTTTCTTTGGAAAACAAACAGTATCTTATGCCTATATACAACACAATTTATTATCTTAAATATAGCATAAATTAATAATAAGAGCTAACTATTAATTTTAAGTTCTATATTTAGATTAAGGGGTCGAATACTAAAGATGTATAGCAGTTTCAAGTAAAAGGCAATTTTCATGTTGACCAGTGTATTTAGTTCAAAATCTTTAAACTTATACTTTTTTTGTACTTTCTTTTCTACACTTATTAACTACATATGCCTGCATTTACGAGTACTCCCTCTGTTTCGTTAAGGGGCAAGCGTCAGGACACTAGCCTTACTTTACTACAGTGATTGCATTATAACAATAATCCTATTAATCAAACTGACAAGTGATGTAATCTATTGACAATACCCACAAACCTCCTAACTGCCTCATTAAGGATTAAACAAATATCGGGCATTAATTTGTGGCGTGAGATTTGCGTATAATAGTATCATTAGTATATAATATCGCATTACGTTATGAGACGGCGTGGCGGTCCGTCGACACCGGCGATCACGAAAGCGCCATAGCGTTCCGCCACGTCTCTCGTTCTCGTCTCACAAATCACACGACACACGATCTCATGTTTATACATCATACCTCTTTTTCTTGTTCCATTAGCTTTAATGTATATTTTAAATCAATAAAATTATTTACCAACTCAAAGGTGCCACTAGTGCCACCCGCATTTAGCCGATCTACATTCCGTACCAAGATGTGATAGGGGGTGACAAATTCCTGAATTGACCCTGAATAGTACAACTACGCCACCGAGGCAGTTTTATTGACCAGTAATAAATATATTGCATTGCATTTGACACATTGCGTGATTCAAACCAATAATGTCCCTAATGTTGTAAGGACATTACAGCTGATTTCGTCCAGTATCGGTAGAAGCGTACCAGCGTTGGCTCACGAGTGACGGCGCAGTTCGTCGCGGTCACTGACTAGGAACACGCTGTTGTGACACATTGTCACAACACACGCGATAACACGCTCACGACCTGAGCTAAGCCGGGGATAATCTATGAAAGCGTGCTCTGTGGATTACACTACAGATTATAATGTAGACTGTAGAGTGCCAACTATTGTTGTAAAGATACTGTATTGTGTGTGTGTTTCTTTTATCGTTTTGTGAGTAGGGATTTTTTGTGATTTTTAAACTTATGGAGGAGGGTAGATTGTCTAGCGCGAGATTTAAGCAATAAAAGCGATTGTTTGCAACTCCAGCATTAACGTATGTTACTTGTAAAATGGCAACGAAGCTGTTAAGTTTACATGGAATTTCGGTAAACATTAAAAATGTTTGAGTCAGCCTTTTCATATCCAGATCAACCCGAATACAAAGTAGCAATAAATGCCTAATTTTGCAGTGTGCTGCCCAAAATATATACAAAGCTTAATTAACTTGCCCTCGGTGACCCCCGTTGATAGATTGACTAAACCTTTGCGAATAATTCGCAACACTGTCCGGCGTTTAGTGGGTCAAGTTATGGCAGTAATGTGTGGCACGTAACATTAATAATAATTATGATTACATATTGGATAAATGCATCGACGCGGCCCGTTATTCATTGCTTAGACGACGTTACGAATATTTAAATGTACATTGCGCGTGGGGCTTGTGATAGGCGACAGCAGTGTTGACGATCAAGTTTTGAATAATTATGCTTTTCCCTTATAAGCGTAGTGTGTGAAAAATTACGTGTAAAAAGACGTGCTTTATTTTACGTTTTCGTATCATACCCAATATCTCTGTTTCATTCTCAGAAGTCTGTAAAGTTACTTAAATCTTCATCTCTTACCTACGACACAGACCATTTGTAACCACTCTCCACCTCCAAAATCAGTTTACCAAAGCATAAAATACAAAATTTGATTTTAAACTTTCCGCTGCGTCATACAACTTGCACTCCACTTACTACTATTGTTGAGTCAGAGACAAACGCAGCCTTATATATTCAAATAGCAATACTAGTTCCGCTCGTCCCTCAGACCTTACTCCCCCCTCCCCCACTCCTCTACTGGCGGCTCAATGACACCCTTACAGTTGCCAGTACTGGACACCGTTATTCCGGACACACTGTCATATATTATTAGGATGAACACGTACTGACGGCTTCAGTTTTGTTTTATAAATTATAGCAAATTTAGCGTGACTAAAACATTCGGAAAAATGAAGAAGTGATGAAAAAATGAAAAAAGTGAGTAAGTAACTCACTTTTTAGCCCCGACTCAATAGCAAGATAGTAAATACGTGTATCCTCTTGTTTTTACCTAAAAACAACACACATTTTCGTTAATTACTCTTACTTTTACCCCAATGCAGGCAAAGCACATCCAATCTGTCGTTTCACAACCAGTTTTTCGTCCACCACAAAGGCTGTCAGATACAATGTTGTCGGCAAGCATACCACAGAGTAAAGAGATTTATTTATAAAATCACAAAATAATAAAGGTTCCAGGGCCGGTATGTCCAACTGTCCGTTGATCATGCGTGCAAGAATTTATTGGTTATTTATTTATTGCAGCACCACGCTCGGTTTCAGACGCTAATTATCATGTAGAAAAAGCTTGTATTGTACCCCCCCTTGTTTCGCCTCTCCCTTCCCCCTTCCGACCGGTTCAGTACTTCCACTTTCATTGGTCGCATGCGCTGCGCGAATTATGCGCCAATTCACATGAAATATGCAATCACGAACAACCAGTTTAAATGCGAGCTAACGTCTTTAAAGAAATACTCGGGTCGTGACAAAATTTCAATTGTTTCGATTCAGATTTTCTAGGGTCAGAAGCAATGGTGGACATTGTTGAAATGTGTGAATAAGCTTGGAATATATCGTTGAATTCTATGAACAAAATCATGTTTTAAACACAAAATAAACGATTCATTCGTACTTTGCACGAAAAAAAATAGACTATATTTTTATGTGCGTACTAATGTTTACCATTATTACATAATCCGGCTAAGCTGATACATTACTGAGACTGAAATGCTATTCCTCGATTATATCAAAACATACATAAAAGTACAATCTGAATACGACGAGATGCATACTTTAAAATCAACTGTTATATTATTTCCTTATATCTCCACAAAAGCTCATTGCAATATTGGGTTAGATCTAATATCTGTATTAATATTCAGTGATTACTAACTAAGCCCAATTAACAGGCAACGCCACACGCATACGCATCATCGTTTCACCAGCCATTAGAATAACGAATAGAGACGGTCAATCTGGTCCGAGGGTCACGGTAATGGCTTCCAAATCGGGCGCTACTTTCACCTGCCCTGTTAGCCGGGATCACAGGCCGTTCCCGCGACCTGTACCACGCCCTAACCTTCGCAGACATAAGGCCATAAGTAATGCTATTTGTCTGCGGCCTCTATGTAGGAGAAATATTAAATGTAATAAAACAAAAAAGATTGCATCAATCACTAATATAAACAAAATCAAATGCAATCTCTATATCTATAGAGACTCGCCGAGCTCCGGAGCTCGGTGTCAATTCTTTATGTACCACTGTTGATCCTGGCTGATAGGAGTTGCAGTGATGGGTGTGAAGGTGGGAATCCATAGAAAAAAAACAAAGTGATTGGACAAGCTTTACATCTCGCAATAAGTTTAAACCAAGTACTGTTGTGTTTCGGATTGAAGTACATTGTAGCCAGAGTAACTACTGGACATATTGAGACTTAACATCTTATGTCTCAGGATGGCGAGCGCAGTGGAATGTTGCTACAGTTCATGAGCGGTCGTATCGCTTACCATCAGGCGAACGGCTTGCTCGTCTCGCCATTCATTGAAAAAAAAAAAAACAAAAAATAGTAATCATATATTATATCATATAGATGCGAACAGCAATTAATTGAATTATTAAAAGTCAAAACATTGCTATTCACGAGTACTCGCACAGGATTCAAATTCTTATCGTTTTCATAATTTAATTTTACTTCAAACAAATTAATGTTACGAATATAAATATTTTGATTAATCGAAACAATGTAACCAGAGTTTTAAATCGTTATTCAATTGCTGTATCAATTTGTTATGAGGAATTAAAGCCACAAATCATGTGCCATTTATTACTCATCGCTCTCTCATGAATTATTCAGAGTTCAGTCAGTCATCGCACCGTAAATAAATCAAACAATATTATACCAAACTGCTCGTAATCTGGAATCTGAAGTCATGTTTTAAAAATTCAACAAAAAAAATGAATTCATATGCTGGAATTATGATTATTGATTTCTAGTGTTCAAAACGTTTCGTTTGCGGCAATTTTACAATTTAATGTTATCGTGGTCCGAGAGGCATTTATACTGGGTATATCAAGACTGCTACCGAAAACGAAGCCGGGTGATAGTTTAAGCGACTTCAGACACAATGCAACAGAAAAAGTTGCAAAAAAAGCGTAATTTTTTTTTTGTTATGTTTTTCCTATGGCCATATTTGGGTGGTAAATACATTTTTTCCTAAAATAATAGTGTATACCCTTTTATTTATAAATACTCTAAGGTATAAAGAGTTTAAATTATTATTTTTGCAAAAACTATGGATTTACCACCCAAATTTGACGATATATAAAAAATCATAAAAAATAATCGTCGCGTTTCTATGCGAAATTTTTAACTGCATTGTGTTTGTAGCCACTAAAACTACCACCCGGCTTCTTTTTCGGTAGCAGTCTTGAGATACCCTGTATAGACAGACTATGCTTCTTCATGCGTGCGTGTTGTTTTCTATTTACATTGATTGTACACCATTAATTTCTTGCAATGTTTTTATAATTGTAACAGTCGGATGTTATGTTAACAGGCATTTTTTTTTTCAAATTATTTATAGTTCATTCAACCACGACGGTCCATGCTTCAGAATTTAGTCATCCACTATAACAACGATTGATACGTACATGAGAAACTACATTGTAATTATATTAGAAAGCCAGTATATTTATAAGTTATTTATTCTTCCATAAACAGTGTGCATGTTATAATAGTTTACAAAGTTCGTAGACCCTCAGCTTGACTTTGATGTCGGCATATAAAACCGCGCGATGCAAGCAGACGAGGTTCAAAAAGTTCGAACTTAATAATGCTTGGTGAGTGCATGTATGCTGTGCGCCTGCCTGCTGGCAGTATGCCTGCTATTAGAATTTCTGTTTAATTACCAAACAGATTAATAAAAAAATCAGTGCAGACCTGTAGAGCGATTTGTTTTACCTCTGATCGAGTGTGTTCAATTTTATCGGGATCTTTTATCCTTCTGGCTACCATATTCATTACACATCTACTCATTAATCCTCATCATAATTTAGGTGAATTTTCTTTCCAATCCCAAATTTTTGCTATGCCATATGTACTAATATTGTCGTTGGAAATTGACCGGCGCACACAAGACTGGATGTGTCGCATGTGAGTTAGCGCACTCGCGATGCAATGATTATTATGTGCAGCGGGTAGTTGAAAGAATGTCGAGGACCGTGGAACCGGCTCGGGAAGATTTGGTGCGCCAGCCTCGCTCGCAAGTACATGAATAAACTATACAAGCAATTTATGCGCCTCATTGATTGTGACGAACGAAATTGTAGGGTTGAGTAAATTCGATGATATTAATTCTGAAAGAGATTTTTGGTTTTGCAAAAAGTAGTGAGCTTATCATTTGTTTTAGCATCTGTTATCAATCACATAATATGCTGTAAACTTATGTGAGATCTTTTGGCGACATTTATGCCAATTCTAACTAACCTGCAGGTTCAGCCTACAGGCACGAGTTTATTAATGTTACTTATATTAATATGTTTGAATCATTTTATGGTTGGTCAATCTCGGTTGTTTATGATCAATAAAAATCATATTTCCTAACATCCGCCCCCGTGTTACAAAATTAGATAATGTTATAATTATGTTAGTTAAATTGATTACGCGTGAAAGTATAAGGCCACATTGAACTTGTGACCGCTTATCTGATTTTATTCGTCATCTTGTATAAATATAAACAAAAAGAACGAGTTTTCTTATGGTAAATACCTATAGTCACTGCCCATAACCATTCACAACACTAAAACATTCGTCGGAATGTAGAAAGTCTATAAGAAAAGTCTAGAACTTTAATTAGCAATCACTAAGTTTGAAAATGATTGCATGTTGCATTTGTTGAGCAACATAAACAACAATCCAATGTTTTCGTTTTTCACGTTGCATTGCTCATTTCCTCCAGTTTCTTGCAATTTGTTTGTTGCTCGGTTTACGTTAGAAACTGCGGTGTGTTCACTCTGTACTGTGTAGTTTGCTTGCACGCTTACCGCACAATATGTTCGAAGAAAATCCATGATAATTAGCAGTTATCTAGCGGAAGGCTAGTTCCCGCTACAACAGCATCTGATCCACCTTCATAAGACATGTGAAATAGTAGTAAAGATGTAGAGGACATGAAATATTCTTTGTACTGCTAATACGATTCAGTAAACTGAAAAAAAAAATGTTTTACATACGCCCGAATACTGGAACGCAACTTAAATATAAGTTGCGCTTAACTACGTTAATCCCGTTTAAATGTACTGGCTAAGTGGGCCGTGCGCTGTTAAGAGCGACTTATAATTTGAATGGCGTTCCAGTATTCGGGCGAAAGTGATGTTAAAGCTTTATAAGTATTATTTTATACTCCACATACAAAGATACCTACACCGACGAAGTTATGGCCAAAAGCTTTCTTTAACAACTATGAAATATATAGAGAAAATATTTCTGTATTCATCTCGCTAATTTATATAAATAGTTTATGAACTTTAGCTACAGGGTATTAAGAAACATTATTATAACCATGCCTTTAGTTTGTGTTTTGTAAACGTCTTTAATTTTGGTGTACAATAAAGCATAAATAAATAAATTAAAAATTAAAATTAAAATATGCTTTATTGTACACCATGATAACACACAATTTACAGAATAATCACACAAAAATATGTACAATGGGCGGCCTTATCACTAATAGTGACTTCTTTTGAAATAATATATGAATAAAATAAATTGTCTAAATTCTAATCCAAAAAAAGAATAAAAGGCAATATCATTATGATTCCCCTTACTGCCTATCTAGTCTGGAAAGAATTATGCTCTTGTAGTTTTTATAGTATTAAAGTTTCCGTGTGTTGTTGGCAGGAATTACATACTTGACCGGAGAGAACTTCCTGGACGTGCTCGACAACGGCGCCGAGCTGTGCCAGCTGGCTGCCGTCATCCATGAGAAGGCCAGAGAGGCGCTCGATCAGGGACTTATTGTCGGGGTAAGGGCAATTATACAGGGTATATGCTACCGAAAACGAAGCCGGGTGGTAGTTTAAGCGACTTCAGACACAATGCAACAGAAAAAGTTGCAAAAAAAAGCGACAATTTTTTTTTTGTTATTTTTTTCCTATGGCCATATTTGGGTGGTAAATACATTTTTTCCTAAAATAATAGTATATACCCTTTTATTTATAAATACTCTAAGGTATAAAAGAGTTTAAATTATTATTTTAGCAAAAACTATGGATTTACCACCCAAAAATGACGATATTTAAAAAATCATAAAAAAAAATTGTCGCGTTTCTAGGCGAAATTTTTAATTGCATTGTGTTTGTAGCCACTAAAACTACCACCCGGCTTCGTTTTCGGTAGCAGTCTTGAGATACTAGCTTATAAAAAATGTTATCAATACTAATTTTTTTTATTATTGCTATAAATAGCGAGACGAACATGCCTTTCGCCTGATGGTAGGTAAGCGATACGACCTTCATAGACAGTAGCAAAACCAAACACCATGATTTACAAAGCAATGCTTGGCATTCCATTGCGCTCGCTATCCTGAGACATAGATGTTAAGTCTCAATAGTTACTGTTGTCCAGTAGTTACTCTGGCTACAATGTCTTTCAAATCGAAACACAACAGTGCATTTACACTGCTATTCGGCGGGAGAAATAGACATTGCGGTGGTACATAGCCAGGCGGCTTCTCACATATGAGAGACTTACCACCAGTAAAATAATCTAAATCCTCAAATCTTAAATTCTATGAGGTAGAATTTATAGGCGTCTCCTGATATAATTATTACAATGATATTATTACAATAATAGTTACAATTGATTTAATGCTGTGAACAAAAGCTTAGAGGCAATCGAATATAATACAGGTGGAATAATTTTATCCTGCTGCATATTGCTTAGCAATAACAAACATGTCCAAAGAAAAATATAGGGAAAATAAGTACACTCAATAGTTTATATTTCGGAAGGATTTAAACAATGTAATTATGTCCGCCCCGTGACCACGAAAGCGGTAAAGAAATCGAAAAGTCGCGTCGAGAAGTTAAACAATGTAGAAATCAAACCAAATCAGCGATAAAATCCGTGAATAGTTTTATTTCAACATGTTATTTTCCAGCCGGTGCCGCAGATCCGCGGCCGATGCTGGCAGCGCGCGGCGCGGCGCAGCTTCTTCTCTCGCGACAACACCGAGAACTTCATCACCTTCTGTCGGGAACTCGGCGTACACGAGAACCTGCTCTTCGAGAGCGATGACCTCGGTGAGAACTACAACTTTTACCTTATTGCTACATCTGTAGGATTTGTCGTCGTGTAATCGTTAACGATCAATAAGTATACAATAATAACGACAGCAAAAAACAAAAACAAGGCATTATTCGTAATGCTTTGTTTTTGTTGCGTTAGCTTCAGGAAACCCATCGGCCCCTGTAAAAGAATTGCTACAGTGATATATTGAAAGATACCTTCTTCCAGCGACTAAACAACTCAACAAGCATACTCAAAATAATAAACAACTGATACATCTTAAACTTAAGGAAGCCAAATTTTTCCGTAACTCCACCTTAGTTCCAAGCCTTTTCCTCAGTGCTTTCCATGGATTTCACTACCAATTTGCATAGACCTACTTCAAGCAACTTCTAACTTTATTTCTCGTATTCCAGTTCTCCACAATCAACCCCGGCAGGTAATCTTATGCCTACTGGAGGTGGCGCGGCTGGCCACCAGGTTCGACGTGGAGCCTCCAGGCCTGGTGCAGCTGGAGAAGGAGATCGCCCTCGAGGAGAGAGACTCCGGACTGGACTCCGCCATGTCCAGCGCCGCCTGGCAGTTCCGGGATAACTCACCAGTGCCCGATGGTGCCGGGGATGCTGACAGGTTTGTTTACATTACATACATTTAATGTCGAGAAACAATCGGAAATTAGCATAAAAGGTAGTGTGGAAATTAGGCAATAACGTTTTACAATGGACGTCACTATGTTTATTTCTAAAATAACATCGTTAAAGTGACATTTTGTAAAAATAAACCTTGATATTTTACAGAACAATCGTTGACGCGCCGCCTGACACACCAGATCCTAATGAATGTAAGTAAAAAACACATCTTATTCAAACTTTTTCATATCATTATCATTAATACTACTTATCAGTTACACAATATTAAATGTTCCAATATATTTTTTTAGAGTCCCAATGTTTATGTTTAATGGTCATTCTGATTAGGACGATTGTAAAATTTGCCGTTTTTAATCTGTGCATTTTATTTAATCAGCAGGCCTCTCAGTTACAGACAACGCGGACGCAGAGAGCACCAAGTCCGAAGGCACCGTGGCCAGCACTGACTCCGACGTCCCTCTCAAACCTACCAATGAACTGGACAAGAGGGTAAGTTATTATGCTCTCCCTATATTGTCAAATAAAAAATAAAGCCCTTTATTATAGTACCATGTATGTTAATGGCACTTTTTGAAAATGAAGCGTGAATCAACTAACAAATAAGTAGACATCAAGTATACCTAATTTAAAATGTCTAGACTTAGCGAATTTTTTTATAATTTCGTAATTTTCGTATGTTGCTATAAGTAATGCTGATAATTTGTGTATCCAGGTGCAGCTGGTGACGCGGCTGATGGAGCGCGGCTGCAGCTGCAGTTCGGGCAAGTGCTCCAAGCTGCTGAAGGTCAAGAAGGTCGGCGAGGGACGTTACAACATCGCAGGCAGAAATGTCTTCATCCGGGTAAGTCGCATTCATTGCCTATAACGATCACTTATAATTTACTATGTATTTGCTACATAATAAAATGTTGCGAATTGCAGTTGCTGAAGGGTCGGCACATGATGGTGCGCGTGGGCGGCGGCTGGGACACGCTGGAGCACTTCCTGTCGCGCCACGAGCCGTGCCAGGTGCGCCTCGTGACGCAGGGCCGCCGCGCCGACGTGCTGCCCCTCCCCGCGCCACCCGCACCCCCCGCACCCCTCGCACCCCACGCACCCACGCACCGCACACCCCGCGCCGCAGCCTCTCCCCCGCCACCACCGCCTCCCTGCACAGCAACGAGCCCTCCGTCGCCGGCACCGTCTCGCCAGTCGACAGCAAGGCCTCCTCCGTCAGCGGCAAGGCGTCTCCCGTCGACACTAAGAGCGGCCGCAACACGCGCGCCTCCAGCAAGACCAGCAGCGGCAAGAGCTCGCCCGTGCCGCCCGCCGCGCCCGCGTCAGTGCCGGAGCCGCGCCGCACGTCCACGCCCAACAAGCCGGCGCCGCGCACACTCAGGTCCGCGCTGACGCTGCCGCTGCTGGAGGCGGCGTCCCCCCGCGCCCCCCGCTCCCCCGCGCCGCGCCCGCGCAAGCAGTCCGCGCCCGCCAGCTACAGCACGCCCAACACGCCCACCGGCAGGACCACGCGCGCCCCGCCCGCGGAGTACAGGAAGTCGCTCACCTCCGCCTCGCTCCTCACCGCACCCAAAAAGTCCCGCAGCATGAGCCTCGCGCACGTGCAGAAGGACGAGCGCAAGTCGTTCTGCGGCACCGAGCGACTCGACCAGGCGCGCAAGAAGAGCGCGAGCGCCGCCTCGACGCCCGTCGAGCCGGCCGCCAGGAAGACTCGCAGCCAGAGTCTCGCCTCCACTCCCGTGCACGAACCCAAAAAGTCCGTCTCGTACGCCAACGGCTACGCCAAAAAGACGCGGAGCATGAGTCTCGCGACGCCGGTCGAATCGTTCAAGCCGGTGAACAAGAGCTCTTCGGTGATCATTAACGGCGCGTTGACGCAGGCCGCCATAGAGGAGAGCATCCGGCTGTCGCTCGCGGCGACCATCGCCGACGAAGACACCGCCAAAAAACCCTTCCTGCACATCAAAGCCAAATACAGGAGTCCTCCACCGCGGGAGGTGCCTCCGAGATAAACGCGACACTCATTCCATTAGTTTTAAACTTTGACGTAAGATATGATAGAGTTCAATTTAGTTCACGTCATTTATGCATTATTTAGATCTCTTCAATTAAGCAATCTCTTCATTCTTATTATCTCCTAGTATTTATAAGTATTCGCTGTAATTTAATTCGTCGTATTCATTCACTCCATATTAGCGGGAGACTAGTCATAATGAACTGTTTTAATGATTTCCAATGTAATTTATAATTCTCTTTCTATCCGATTGCAATTATGAATGATTCTTATTTTATAATTTCCATATTTAAAATAATTTTAGGTTTTATTCAGAGCGTGTTCCGATATTTACTGGGATTGACAGTTTCTTTGTAAACTTTGTTAATATTAGTTGTCATGTTCTGTTGAATGACCCATACATAGATGAGCGTGATGTTTATGATATAAGCGTGGCCCGGTGGGTCTCGCAGAGTCAGGACTCTGGCAGGACTCCCGGGACCTCGCTGCAAAGTGGCCTCACACGCACTAGCGACCTCTACCGTACAAACGTTAATTAGAGTCCCGCACACGGTATATTTTGATATGAGACGATAGTATTTTTGCACTGACGATAGATAGTCAAGCACTAGTTAGTCCATATTTAAGCATTACAAATATTAAATGTAAGGTTTGTCGCGAGGCGCGAGCGTTCGCCACGGGTTGTTGTACAATACCGTTCACAAATGACACTAGATGAGGCTAGGAACTGTTTGACCACTTGGATGTGTATTATTTATAAAGGTGTTTGGCGCTTGATTACAAGTTTCAATTCGTAGTGATATCAAGAAAAGTAGAATGTTAAAGGTTTTGACAAGAAGTTTAGCACGATTGTTTTTGTACCACGATAGAGCACGCAGATTTAGTGCGGAAATGTGTAAAATTCATTTGCACGCACCTTATTGCTCCGTATTCCGTCTTCCATAGTTTGTGTTGTCAATTCTGCCTTGGAGAGTTATCTTTCCCAGTAATGGACGATGCTGACTGCAAATGAATTTTATGTTGGTTTTCGTATTACACAGGACTGGAAATTGTCAACAATCATAGGATTGTGTTTTAGTAACTGACCACCCATTTTCCGCTTCTGTGGTAGAACGTATATTTTATGATAATCACAAGAGCTTAGCAATATTTATTAAGCACGCAATACAAAGTGATAATATGTATAACTGCCAATTGAATTACCTATTGCAATATCGTGCCAACAGTTTTATAATTATGTATGGTTGATAATAAACTTTTTAATATCCAGTACTTTTATTGACATTTCATTCACATCAAACATCACTAACCATCGCTCTTCTCCTATGTAGCAACATCTAGATTATTCCCATAACACAAAATACAATAGTCCAAGATAGAACAACGATGCATTTCAGCCGAAAAAGCACTACTTCATCACCCCATTAAAATAACATAAAATCATAAATATCGACTAAGTTAAAATGAATTCCTACAATTGAATCATCCACTCTGTATGGACCATATAACATTAGGTACTAGCACAATTCGTCTCTAGGCGTAACTTCTCCCGACCTTATTTGATGACTAATTTTAGTTATCGTTTTTTTGTCCCTTTCCAACGACTTCTAAATTCAGTTTGAGCGAAAAAGACAAACATTCGATGACTAAACTTAGCACTATGGATAAAGCTCAAGTCTACTGTGTAGTGTGTACACTTCAAGGCAAATACAGTAGTCTGCTTGCTTGATTTTGAATACAATAAGGTACGTTAGAAGAGAAGGCACATTGTTTAGATCACTATCGGTTTGATGGCTAGTCCTCAATTACTTAGCACGGGCTAAGTGCAAGGAATAAAAAGGTTCTGCACGGTTCACCACACTATCTAATTAGAGCACTTAATATGGAACAGTCGTAGCACAGAATCACACGAGGGTACTATAGGAAATGCCAAATATTAGGTACTTGTATAGTTTTATGAAAACTTAATTCAGTTTTCAGATACATTGCATAGTTTCAGAAATATGATGTCACCTAGTTTTAAGATTTTTCGGTCAATTTCAAGAAAATCTCACAAATAACTAATATTGCACTAAAGGCCGACACTAAAGGATTTAATTTTATTTATTTTTTATTTTTTTTATTTATTATTTTAAACAGAAATAATGGGTGAGGTCTAGAATACGTTGGCACGAATTGTAGGTAGGTAGGGGGTGGAGGGGGTAGGGGGGAGTGCCCTAAGCCCCGGGTACGATTCCCATGAAAAGGTAACGCACCATTCCTGAGAAAACCCAATTAAAGTAACCTAACCTCAAAATACTTGTTGTCAAAACAAAAGTTGCTTCTGCAACGTCTTCGGCGCTGCGGGAAGTGCAGCCCCTTCGCCCTTGCGTAACAAAGGATAGGCACCCACCAGCCTCAGCCGCTACGGCTCGCACGGTCACCTATCCTTAGTTACGGCGGGCGGGGGCTGCTCTCCCTCCGCGCCTCCGGCTTTTTATAAACACTCTAGGGGTAGTGACCAAAAGTCTACGTGAAGTAGGGGTGCTCGAAGTCAGTTTTGGGACAACGTCGACCTATTTTACCCGCAAAGGTGTTATACTAACTACCACCGGAACATATCTTCTAAGTTGTTAATAAACAAATAAAACAAAAAGCATTCATAAAAAGTTCCCCAAAAGACTATGTGAAGACTTAAGTCAGTTTTAGAACAAATTCGACTTATTTTATCCTTAAACGTCCATCGGAACATAATGTGTTTTAACTTTTAACAAGGTTGTTATAAAACAAATAAAGCAAAAGATCATTTATAAACTATTTATAATCTACCGTATTTACGTTCCGTTTCACCTAATTATAAACTATGTACAATAAATTTGACATGTTATTATTGATATGATTGTCAATCGCCCATAATTACGTTCCGTTTTACCGAATATGTGATTTGAGGTTAGTAACTATTTTAATTATTTTTTCGAAAACTATGCATTACCTTGTAATAATAGTGAAAACATATAATCTGGGACCCAATCCCTACCGCCTCTGATAGTTTTTACTCCTCAAATCGTGCCAACCTATTCTAGACCACGACCGAAATAATTAATTTACAATATATCTGCTAACAAACCACAGAGTTTTATACTAGAGCTAACAAGAGTTTACAACAGCAACAATACGACAATAAAATGTACTTTATAATATCTATTATCACTTCACAAATACATGGTAGGTAATTCCAAATTCAGTAGACACTGTAGATACATTAAACAAAATAAAGTTATTGATTGTTAATAAAGAACGTTTTCAATTTATATTTAATATTAGAAGGTATAATTTTATGAGCTAAGTCGGTAGGCATATCATTAATAAGTCGAGGTATAAGGTATTTAGCTGTTCGCTCCCCGTACGCATTGTTTGCACTCAGTGTAAAAAGTCGGTTTCGAGCTACAGAGCTGTGTGTATACAAAGTCATTATTCCATTTTTAAAATTTCATAAATATGCAAAGATTCAATTTTCAAGACATTTTCATTAATTAAGTAATCTACAGTTTTTATTCCCTACCTATGCCTTTCTAATACTGCAGTCACTTTCATGTGTATTTCAGTAAATTTTATGACTAGATAATAATTACTAGAACATTATTTCCAGTGTCGCAAGTCAGTGAGCGCGGTGGCCGTGCCGGTGCCCGTGCGCGCCTCCGTGACGCCACACAAGCGCCGCTACACCTACTACAAGAAAATGTACAAGCCCATGTGTTACGAACTGCCCAAACCCATACGAGTGTCGCTAGTCTGAATAAATAGCCGAGGAAGTGCTCTAGTCATTAACGAAGGATTTCAAGTGTATTAAAATAAGATGATTTTGAAAACGATAGTGCAATAAGACATTACCAATATCATCGCGGGTATATATTTATATTGAAGTATGTAACTAAGTAAGCAAACCGCAATTTCAATGATCATAATAGGAGGATTTACACAACCTAACCATGTGATACAGCCCGACTTGTGCGCATTCGGCAAATCGAAATGCGTACGAAAGATAATTTAACAATGATACAACCGAAAAGTAAATATAGGTAACTTATCGGATTTCCTTTCCAGAAGCTGAAAATATACACAAATACAAACAATACAAATATATGATAATCCTACTGAAAAGGAAATACATCAAAGAGACTTACCGGAATCCCGTTCCCGGAGCTAAATGGTAGTTTTTGACGGTAATGCCAACAGAGTCCACCAAAGACCAAACACTGTTTTACACCAGATACTTCACACTTCACAATAAACTAATGAATTATTCAAAAATCTAGCACAGCGACGGAACGCGTGCTATCCGTTCAAAAGCGCACTAAAGACTGAACCATGACAGTACACCAAGCGAACGGCAAAGGACAAACTACCCTCCGTTGAATTTTAATTATAACATTTACACCCGTGCTTAAATACGACAAATAAACAGTATACCCATAAATCATTAATTTGATTTGAAGACTTAAATTCATTTAAATCTTCATTGTACACATAAAAAATACAATACCTATAAAAATAAAAGGGCTTCATTAACCAAAACAACATGATGCTACCGGGATTGGATCGCAACTGGAACTGAAAAAGAACTAATTTTAGGAGGATCTATAAAACAATCCTGCAAAATAATTACGCATTGCTGAATACCATTTTGTCACAAACGTAAACGTTCACATTATCCAATAATTTTGTAAACACATTGACTGTAAAAGAATAAAACATTAACATGTTTAATTAACATTGTGCTTCAACACAGTGACGCTAAATTAATTTAAGCAATGCGGATAAATCAGCTCAATTTAATCATAGTGTATATGTTAAGTTACATCTAAGTTATTATACAATAATTTTAAGATGGAACAAATAAAACTCATACGATAAAATTTATTCATTTATTAAATACCTGAAATAATTAAGAATAAAATTAATTTAGTTTAGGAATGAATTAATAAATGCAAAGTAAAAATTCACATTGATTCACGTAGCATTCGATTATACGAAAATATACTTACACGAGAGAGCTAAAAATAAATGTAATTCACGAAATGATTCACTCGGTAATAAAGCTCTCTATTTTTAAGGATATATGATTGGTATTCCATTACATTACAAATTCACAATTTTAAAATCTTGTGCAGACGGAGCGAATTATACGCGAATTTAATCGAACAATTCATACAAATTCAGTTGCTGTGATACAAATCATATCTAAATTCCATAAACTGGGCGAATTCTATTATTCGCGCGTACTTTGTCTGGACAATATCTTAAGTTATATCTAGTAAAGCCGATGTATTGTATGGAGCTAGCGATGGCTACACAGCCACGATCTACATTACACGTAATAAACTATATAAACACAACTATGTTTATACTTTTATATAAAACCTAAGAACTACTCGGTTCTCTACGCCTGTCCGCGTTAGTACTTACAATACTGAAAAAGGAAATATCATGAACAAGACTCGGCGGGATCTAGGAGTTAGTTATGATTAATGACAAATAAATTGATTTTACATTCCATTATCAATTATATTGATATGTCTTTTTTACATTTTAATATTCTTTTTTTATTGCATGTTTTGTCTAAAATATCTAATGAATTACAGTTACAATAGATATATGTTGTTCCTAATTAATGCCCATATAGTAAGAAGTCAAAAGCGTGAAGACAAGATCATAGACAAGCACAAACTTTTAACGCGGACAAGTGTCTCCTGGCTACATCAAACACATAATCAATCTCATTTTAATACATTTTGGTAAATTATCGATAAGCTGTAAAAAATATTTGGCCGATCTTACCTTAAATATAAGTTTAAAATTAATCGTAGTATAATACATCTATCATGTCCTAAGGCTAGTTATTGAATACGCGCTGTATTGTGCTGGTACAAGCTCTTACACTATCGATGGAAGTAACGCGCTCTGTTATCATGTATCATCACCACACTCTGCTAACATCGCTTGTGTTACTGCATATTAGAACAATATCCTGGCATTATTATTGTAAATATTACGTAAATACCTACCCACGTATGGCCTAAAGGCTTCCTCTACAAGTGAGAAAGTTAGACTATAGTTTTCCACACTGATCTTTTGCGATTTGTGAAAATCATTTTGTAAGTAGGCATACATCCATTTAAATAATACATTTTTACAATAATATTTCATCTAGTTACTATTTCAATATGCAGTAACTAGTTAAAAGCCTTAAACGTGATCTATATTCTTACATTAATGTTTGAGACTCGGAAAACGTGAACTTGCAAGATTCGTAAAGTTTGTATGAACATGTCAAATCTACAATTTCGATGATAACGTCGTGAGGAATGAAATTAGCGAATTGCTAAAACTTTGACAGTTTTTGTTTTCTCATTATTTGTCGAACACGAAATGTCTAACTCTTTATACCTTCATTCCATACGGAGAGACGATTTTACATGACGGAAATTCATCATCTTTACTACGAAAAATCGTAATTCAAGCATGAATTCGTTTACTTTATTTACATTAACTGCTTAGGCTAAGTTGCACAAACTAATTATGAAAATGTCATGGCCATATATTAGACGTTTAGACCTTGCTAACGTATGGGATTGACATTTTCAAGGGCAAAGTTATAATGGCAAAGTTACTTTGTGCAACTGAGCCTTAAAGTATATTTTATCTACTGCTCGATTGCATCATAACTTAGACTTCCATTAATCAAAGCCATACTCAAACACACCAAATGCCTTTGATATCCTTATTTAATGCAACCGAACCTAAGCCCATTATTCATCACTTTCGTGTTTATCCTTTAACTAGCGCCCCGGCCCAGCTTCGCCCGGGTCCATATAGATTTCTCTACAATAATATGCACGTATTATACACATCAACCTTCCTCTTGAATCACTCTATCTATCAATAAAAACCGCATCAAAATCCGTTGCGTAGTTTTAAAGATTTAAGCATACAAAGGGACATAGGGACTGAGAAAGCGACTTTATTTTATACTATGTAGTGATGCAACCGAACCTAAGCCTTATTCACTCTCTTGTAAACATGTAAAATCGTGTCTCCGCGTGCCAGCATAGCGATATCTACAGCGTACACTTCGCGGTCCGGAAGCTGTGTTACTTCTTCTTGCTCTTGCCGAGCGTGAGCGTGTGGTGCGAGGCGGCTGTCTGTTGCTTGCGTCTGTTGAACTCGATGGCGTCGTCCTCGATCTTCTTGCGGAGCTCTTCTAGACGCTTCTTTTCGTCTGTGTGGTCTTTCTTTAGCTTATCAAACTTTGCGTGCAGCTGGAATTGATAGGGTATAGAGTTACTGTGCTGTATTAACTTATATACATCCCACTGCAAGGCACGGGCCTCCTCTACAATTGAGATTACGAGTGAGAGTGGTTAGGTCATATAGTCCACCACATTGGCCTAGTGCGGGTGCAGGTTGGTGGAATTTCATACCACAGAAATACTTATAAATCGCTGTGGTATGCAGGTATTCTCACGATGTTTTCCTTCACCATTTTAGTGCCTGGTGACATTCTTAAATACTACGAACTTATACTATTAAACTAAAAAATCTATACATAACCTTCTAGATGTGACCGCGACACGTTTGAATTAAAGAGAATGGAAACATAAAAGCGTAGTTGACCATCTACAAGCATGTTATCTTAGCAGGCCGGTATAATTGTGTCTATTGACATGGGACTGCCGTCCGATGCCAGTGGACACTCTGCCTGGGCGGCATTTGCGCTCACCATCAGGCGCAATGCGGCCAAAATGAAGAGCAAAATTTAAAAAAAAATTATTATAAATGTGTACGGACCTCCTTCTCAGCCTCTTTGAGTTCGGCCTCCTTCTCCTTGACGCGCTGCACGAACATCTGTCGCATCTCGTCCTCCTTCTGCTGCAGCTCGGCCACGTGAGCGCTGCGCTTCTGCTCGAACGTCTGCTGAAACGACACCTGCAAACCAAATCATTACTTCAATATGTGTATACAGGGTATATCAAGACTGCTACCGAAAACGAAGCCGGGTGGTAGTTTAAGCAACTTCAGACACAATGCAACGGAAAAAATTGCAAAAAAAAACGCCACAATTTTTTTTGTTATTTTTTTCCTATGACCATATTTGGGTGGTAAATACATTTTTTCCTTAAATAATAGTGTATACCCTTTTATTTATAAATAATCTAAGGTATAAAAGTGTTCAAATTATTATTTTAGCAAAAATTATGAATTTACCACCCAAAAATGACGATATTTAAAAAATCATAAAAAATAATTGTCGCGTTTCTTTGCGAAATTTTTTGTTGCAATGTGTTTGTAGTCACTAAAACTACCACCCGGCTTCGTTTTCGGTAGCAGTCTTGAGATACCCGGTATAAAAATAAATAAATACACCTAACAGTCACATACATAGGCGTCGTATGAGGAACTACGAGAGACTTTTCGGTCTCATAAACACCTGAGTTACGGGGGTTGGGTTCCGTAGCTCAGGCGGTTAGACAGCGCCTGTGAAACGAGAGGCCGCGGGTTGGTATCCCCGCATCGAGACAAATGATTATGAGGCCCACAAGTATTTGTTTCGAGTCTGGGTGTTTGTGAAACCGAAAAGTCTCTCGTAGTTTCCGATACCCACGACACAAGACTTAATTGATCTTAATGTGGGGTCAGAACTATGTATGTGACTGTTGGTGCATTAAGAGCGTATACACCTTGCGCGCAAAGTCAACTATAGGTATTTCTTCGTTAATTTCACGCACACATAAGCGACCAAAGCTGTGTGCGTAGAGCTGCCGCGTCGGCTCGCTATACAATCGGCTCAAACAACTTTGATCCGTGCGCTTCAAATATTCAATTGAAATGTAACTGTAATATAATATCATAAAAATATTTTATTTGCATTATAAGTAGACTAATATTACTGTGCAAGCAAAGAATAATACAAATTTTGGATACTAATCATATTTTCGTTATTATTACATTGTTAAGTTGCATTCAAATCAGTGTTCAATCAGTATACACTACGGACGTTTTATTGATAATTTTGTGTTTGAACACATAAATAATGTTAGCGGCCTTACAACCCCTTACAATTACGAAATATATTTAATTTTATATTACAATACATAACATAATTTAGCCTCGGATTTACATCCCATTCTATTACCTAAAACATAATTTATACTCACTACAAAATCATTGTAGGCAATAAAAATAATTAAACATTTTACTACCAAAGTACTAAGATGTGGTAATCGCATTCCGCGCGTGGCTATTTTTACTACGCGCGGCATAATCGACTGCAGCCAGGCCGGAGCGACGAGCGATACGTCCTCCCTCTAGAAGGCCTTGCGGCGGTCTGATTTGATCCACGTCGGACAGCGTGTTTTATAGTGGTTTTTAAAATATTTGTAGAAAACATGAAAACTAATTTTGTTGAAATATAAAAATGGTAATTTATTGATAAGATGTTCTTCTATTGTAATATGCAATTGCTATAAAAAATTATGTACGATAAGTTGGTGAAAAAAAATATGTTCTTGACGAGAGTTTCTGAATAATTTCGCATTGTTTAAATTTTTATTTTTCAGGAACTAAACACAAAAAGATTATTTTTCTCAGCAAAATCCCTCCATAAGGGTCTTATTAGTCTGATAATATTTTTATTTTCATCTTATATTTAGTGGTTTCGGATATCTTAAGCTTCTAAATTGCCATTTAAAGCCTAAATAACGAAACTTGTGTTCAGTAATCCGTATAGTACTCACAAATTATCCATCAATCTATAATGTTTTCCACCAAAATCCCTAGATGACAACCTTTTTTAAAATTAGTAATAATTATTTTTCCTTTAAATTGTTTATTGGTGGCTATTAACTCATTTGAAAAGTCCTGTTTTTAAGACAAAAAGCGCGTGCAGGGTATAAACGCTCTTAATTTATTTTATATATGAACCAATTATTTTGTATCTGGTCATATTTCCCACTGCAGGGCAAGCATCTCCTCAATAATATTATCTTATCTTACAATTACTATATTGGCAAAAGTTTGTGTTTGTTACCTTTAGGATCAAACCACTGGACAATATTTACGAAATTTGGCAAGGTGGTATCAGACACCCTGAATTAACTTTGCATAGAAATTCTTACAATTTACCATGGTATGCAAGTTTCCTCACGATGTTTTCCTACACTGTTATACTATGTGGTGATTGACTACGATACACACACATATCAATACTTATTTACTGTAATCTTGTTTCATATTGTCAAAATGTAACTGCAATACGCCTTATAAGAGCATTGTATAATTTATATTGCATGTTCAAATAATGTATGTAGTGAAACATGTGGACATTGTTACATCAACTTAGTTGAAACGCAATATTAGCATAAGATACTAATTAGAGGTTTCCACCATTGTGCAATTAAATGGAAATGTACAAAGATCTTATCACAAGTTTATGACGCTCCAGCAACATTATTTACGGAGCATTCAAGAAGAACTGTTGTTTCATATCGATTTTTTTTGTGAGACTATGGTACAATGGTACCAGGGTGGTAACCCTGTCCAAGTCAATCCTTTTGCCAAAACTTTTTCTCCAATTATTACGACTTTGGTTCTTTTAATTATTGAACCTTAGTATGATTTTTTTTCCATTTCCACATAACTTCGCATCTTTAGAATTAGAGTGATGATTTGGGCGTTTAATCATATTTAGGCTCAAAATGAACTTTCGACCCGTTATTAAAGAAAGAAGCGTCAATAGGTGACGCATGAAAGGCAGAAAGTTGTATAAATCTGTCTTCTAGATGTATCTTCCATAAGTACAACAGTTCTTATGTTACAAACTTTTAACGAACCTTTCCCAAAAAATAAGATTTTTTTAAGTTACTCTAATTCTAAGGATCTTATATATTAAGCAGTAAAAATACAGTAAGTGTGTCGGAAGGCACACTTGTTGTCTGCAAGCCCTTTTCTCCAATTTTTAAGACTATGGTTCTTTTAATAATTAGATCTTAGTATGTTTTCTTTCCGTTTCCATGACATGATATCTGTCTGTCTGTATCAGCCCATAAACGTCTCACTGCAGAGCACGGGCCTACTCTACAATCGAGAGTATAATTGAGAGTGATTAGGCCATATAGTCCACCACGCTGGCCTAGTGCGGGTTGGCATGACATGATATATCAAGCAGTAATAATACAGTAATTTGGTATACATACGGGCTTGTTGTCAGCGTCGACGTCGGTGAAGCCCATCTGCTGCAGTCTGCGGCGGCGGTACAGCTCGTAGTGTCGCGCGTGCGTCTTCTCGCGCATGTCCTCCATGTTGGTGCGGATCAACATCTCGCGCAGCTTCACGAAGTCGCAGTGGGACTCGTTCTCCACTGGAATTTACCACACAAGACTCTTTACATTCATTCATATTCCAACTCACTAACACCATGACAACATAATATAACCAAACAAATAGCCACGGTGGGGCAAAGTCGGGCGTTTGCCCCTCCCTGCCTGTGACCTCTAAGGTACTGAACCAACGATAAAATAAAATAGAATATAAATTGATGGTAAGCCTGCTTATGGACAGTAGCAAGACCAAACATCACGAACTTCAAACAAATGATTGGAATTCCACTGCACTCGCCATTTTGAGCTATATTATGTGTCAATATATCCAGTAGCTAACCTGGCTACGATGTGCTTTAAAACGGATCACAACAATGCATTTAAGCTGCTGTTTAGTGGGATAGCTGTTCACCATCAGGTGGATTATCTGCTTGTGTCATTGTTTTTTATAATACGTTAATGTTGGCAGAGATATGTATCAGTATAAGTATGCGTGTATGTATGTGAGTACCCTGCACGGTCCCCCACGGGTACTGCCTGGCGCGCACGGTCTTGTTGCCGATCTTGACGAAGTCGGTGCTGCCCACCACCGCGAAGGGGATGTGCGAGTTCATGCTGCCGTTCACCTCCGACACGGACTCGTCGTCCACGGGGAACTGGTAGATCTCCACGCCGTTCGACTGAAGCTCCAGCATTATCTTCGACTGGAATTATGTTTGCAATAATATTAGTCATATGGAGTCTATAATGTTAAGGCTAGCACGGCTTACACACAAGCTTCCAACACAATGGAGAGCTTGAGCCAATTTGCGGTTGAGATATCACTAAAACTCTAAATAAATGTTTGCGCTAAAGAGACAATATATATTTCAGATACAAAAAGAGATTTTAAAACGAATATGGAAGTTTATCTAACTCACATTCATGACATAACAGATTGAAATAAAACTATTATATACGGATTTTATCACGGATTATACATATATTTAATTTTAACATTTTTTAACTTCCTGACGTTTCGATTACTTTACAGCTTTCGTGATCACGGCGGAGTCACTCCGTGCGTGAAGTAAAATCCGTAAATAGTAGTTTTATTTAAATGTGTAACACTCGCATAAATCTAAGAAACCATATATTATG
Source organism: Hyles vespertilio (assembly GCA_009982885.2). Taxonomy (NCBI): domain Eukaryota; kingdom Metazoa; phylum Arthropoda; class Insecta; order Lepidoptera; family Sphingidae; genus Hyles; species Hyles vespertilio. The sequence continues at coordinate 1,137,782 of CM042817.1, forward strand.
CCATAATAGTTGAAGATTAATTGTCTTAAGTTTAGTAAATTCGCTACTAACCTTGAATTTTTGCAGCTCAGTCTTGGAAATAGTATCCGCCTTCGCTATGATGGGGATGATGTTCACTTTGGTGTCCAGTTTCTTCATACACACCAGGTCGATGGACTTGAGGCCGTGACCTGAAACATAAAGTTTATACATATTATATTCTATTGTAGTGCTTTGAATATTCTACAAAGGTTCGATTTGGAAACTCAATAATATGATAGGATGATTGAGCTCCCGAACAAATTACAACGGCAAATCATCCATTCACACCGCATTTCATTGACACAAGGATAACAACCAGGTCAATCTGCCCTGTCATGCAATGAAATAATATAATAATAAACACCTAACAGTCACATACGCACATAGTCCTGAGCCCACATTGAGATCAATTAAGTCTTGTGTCGTGGGTACCAGAAAGACGACCACTACGACTACGAGAGACTTTTTGGTTTCTCAACCACCCAGACTCGTCGCAAATACTTGTGGGCCTTAGAAACATACTGAACTCCATCTTGACTCTCAGTGCGGAAACCGAACCCGCGGCCTCTCGTTTCACAACCGACGTCTAACCAAGTATGCTATGGAGGCTGTAAATTTTATATGTAGTCGTAACTTAAACAATGGATTTCCATCGTAACTATCACACCTTGGGATTTATCATGTACAATACTGCTATAGTTAATGTTATGATTGTTTACAAATACTTCCACACGAAGCTTTTTTCCGAGTCTATATGATTTGACGCATAAAGCCAATGAAATGACCTTTGGGCCTATTATTAATTTAAGTACGTCATCTGATCGTTATTTATAGTAATGCTGATAAGTTCATAAATATATCATTTTGATAAAGGGAGCGTAAACTACATAGTACAAATCAATTTCTATGCGACTCTGGCAATTTTTATCTGCGGAAATCTATTACTGGGAGATAGTCTAGACTCTAGTGTATGAGGGATTTAAATGTAATGATTTTCTTTAATGTTATAGATAACCAGGCTCATTCATAGACCATTTATAAATCTATTTTAGTTATCAAATGTTTTGTCTTCTTCGCTCAGACTGAATTCAAAAATCGTTCAAAAGGGACAAAACATTCGATAACTAAAATACGTTTGTAAATTGTTTATAATATGGCTGCTAGCAAATAATAACACATACTACTACTAGTCATTTTATATTTTAGTGGAGAATGTCAACTATAGAGTTAATACAGTATAAACAAAAAAAATACGTTTATACGTAGCGTCTTAATTTTTTTTCTTTCATAAGGAAGTTATCAGTCTGTTTCATAAGAAACACCCATTAACTTAATGGGTGTTTTAAGGGATGTCTTAAGAGAGCCAAACGTGGATGCGTAGAAGTTAGAATCTTAGGATAACGAAACATAAGCAAGCGGTTTGACCAGGGAGCCATATCTTGTAGTGCTTGAAGCACATGTGCTAACATAATTATAATATCCCCTTCATCTGATTAGGGGAGACCGATTGTATAAATACAAATATGCATATGCACAATCAAATTATGACCAAACACCTCGCCTTTTATAGCGTTCAAGTGCCCGAACTCTTACCGAACTTTTTAACGATAAAATGACATTGTTATTGTATATGAGCAGTGAGTAACACAAACAGGGAGCGCACACATCGGCGGCACTGTCTATGTGTATTTGTTTATAAAGGGACAGTAACGAGCTGTGTAATCAACTGTGTGGAATGTTAAACATCACTCACGCCTGTACTATGCTCTCGGAAATGAATCAATAAATAGATACTCCTGTCTCCTGACCCCACTGGCATTCAAATTTTGTTTCGTAGATCACGCAAATATTTGTCGGTTTGCGGAGATGGAGCGTAAAACATTTCATTTCAAAGCCAGTTGCTAACTAACGTCGCTAATGAAACTGTCTAAGATGTTGACTTATTATCATAATATCGTAGCGACAGTTCGGATAATGGATATCCTAGATATCGGATTTCTTCCTCCGTTGGTTTGCAAAAATTTGGTCCAATTATCCCTCGTGACTATACGGTTAAGATCCATAATTGCCCTAAATAAAGATTGTGAGTCACATACAATTACATAATATGGCTCGGTGTGCAAATGTGTACCATCGCCACTCGTTTCACATTCGATGTGTTGACCGAAACTTTAGGCCGGAAATATACTACTGAAACGCCACGCCACCCGACCCGACGCAACTCGTGTTGCATCTAATCAAATCGTAGTATTTGACATTTGTTACTCACGAACGCGATAGTAAAGTTATTCGCAAAGGATTTTGCAGTGAGAGAAGCTTGTAAAGTGGTATTTTATTAGAAGATTTGTGTTTAGCAGTGGCGTGCCTAGGGTTCTGGACTAGGGCAAGCCCAATATTTTTTTAGATATTTTAATATGTATTGATTTAGAAGCAAAATGGTATTAAGTCGGCAGACCTACCACACAACATCTATACATACACATGTTGAAAGAGGTGCTACCAGGATACTCATGTTTCGCCTTGCATATTCCGTGCCATCATGTGATAGGGGGCGGGCCTTTGCGATGTTACTTAATATTATTAATGAATTTAAAAAAATATAAAAACGACCCGGGATTCGAATCCGACACCTCAGGCACCGAGACAGCCCTAGACCTACCATTCAATCTATATAAGAATAGGATGAAAACCATTAAAATAAACAGCTATCTTTATCAGCGATATGAAAACATCTATTACAATAAGTTGTTCCGTAAAAACCTAATAGATGGCGCGATTTTCCTAGCCATCTAATATTCCTAATATGCTGAAGGCATTACTTATCATTCGTTTTTAAATCAATTAATAAAAAAGTCGGTTTTACGGGCGAAGATTTTACGTGACAACGTCTTTTTCTCGGTAGAATATTTATTGATATGAATATAATTAAATTGCACAATAGGAACAAGGAATTGAATGAAAATAAGAATTGCACAAATTTTAACTATAGAAATATATTTTGTTTACTAAAACATTGTACATGTAATGACGAATCTAAGCACTCCATATTTTCACTACAGACACAGCTGACGATACTTTAACCACACGTGTGAACTTGTATTGTGACGCTTTCTTGTTTTTCCAACGCCAAGAACGTTCGAGAAAGACAAAGACAGAGACACAAGCATGCGCCGATTCAATGCGCCTAATTCTCTAGTGCTGCGCGCGCACCGTTTCGTTACCGGGCGTTACACTTTTTCATAAGTGACTCCCAGCCGCAACCTAATTTAAGACGTTGTCACGTCAATAAGAAAAATCGTATTTTGCCTGCTCTCGATTGTCGAGCTCGTCAAGACGATTCCTCTGACTCCAAACACGGGGGGTTTACTTTAAGAAATGACGGAGTTATGCCTGGACAAATATTTAGGGGAGAGAGGGAGGAATTTGGGGATTTGGTTGGGGCCAATCTGTAGAGCTCACCGAGCCGGTTCCAAAGATACCAAACTCGGTGGGTCTACGATCTATATTGGCCGAGATAGGATTGGGGGGGGGTGAGGTAAATTTTCGGGGTGGGGGTAAGGGAGGGGGGGGGGGAAGGAAGGTTTCGTGGGGAGGCTAACTTAAATTAATTTTTTGGAGGTAAAATATTTTTTTTGGGGGGGTAATTTTTTGCGTAATTTGGGATTTCTGGCGGGGTCAATTTGTAGCCCTCACCAAGACGGTTCCGAGGATACCAAACTCGGTGGGTCTACGACCTATGTTGGCCGAGATAGGATTGGGGGGTGAGGTAAATTTTCGGGGTGGGGGTAGGGGAGGGGGGGGGGTAGGTTTCGTGGGGAGGCTAATAGGCACTATTTCGGAATAAGGGTGGGGGAAGGCAGGGGGGGGGGCTATGGGACAATTTTGGAAAAAGTGGGTGAAACTGAAAAATAATTCTCTAGTGCTGCGCGCGCACCGTTACGTTACCGGGCGTTACACTTTTTCATAAGTGACTCCCAGCCGCAACCTAATTTAAGACGTTGTCACGTCAATAAATATGTAATTTAAATTACTTTTGGACATGCATCTGTAACTTTATATTGCATTTTAATAGCAAAAGCATAGCTACAGCTACGGTGCCGTGTATAACTTCGCGGGCAGAAATTGTTATTAATACATTCATGTTATGTTTTTCTGGAATACAATTGATACAATTTCTATTGAAGGACGAACTAATTTATTTTAAATTTAAATCATTATATTCCAAATAATTTAACACACAAAACTTGGCGTTTGATAAACATTTATGAAACACGATTGTTCAATAACCTATTTGAAGTAGAGCATGTTAAAATTAAACGACGCACATAGTTTAAAGCGAGTTGATAATATGTCTCTTGTTATATACCACGACTGAGAAATTCACAATCCCGGCGTATTTTTCGCGCCAGTTTATTCACAATATACTTGAATAAATTTACCTATTTAACGGCAATGAATACTTTCACCGTCACACTCACACCATCACAGCAAAACAATACCACTCATAATATTATGAAAAAGTTTAAATAATATCAAAAACTAAACATTATCACTAAAAATAACTATTTTTGAGAACTACTAACAATTATTGCAAAATGTCAAAATACATAATATGAAGTTAATCGCATTTCGTACAGTATTGCCCATAAACGTAACATAAATATTACGACATACAATTATATTTTATTAAAAAGTACCTATAGGAAAACTTCATTATTTGTACTAAAATTATAAAACCAACCAAATTAATAAAAATAAAAATAAAATTTAATAATTCATAATAATAAATAACAACGCGCCGACCATGAAACGTACGATGTTCATTCTAAAAAGCCGGGCATTTGGTGTAGTACAAATTGCTATATAAAATGTCTATACCTATACATTTGTAGTGCACTTCACTCGTGAGATCCCCATACAAATTTCGATTTTGCCAAAAGCCTCGTAAAAGCACACGAGAGAGAAAGGGATAGATATATTGTACGATGTTGCGACTGCGGGAGCGCGCGTGGAGCCAGCGGACTTCGTATTTTAATGTCACTGCCAATTGAATGAATTTCGCCTGGCGCTTCGTCGCGGTGCACCGTCGTAGGCGCTTTTAATAATATTAATTTGGATTTTAGGCGCGCGACAGGACGACGACCTCTGTCGCGCTCGACAGGACGCGGTAAATTCAAAAATTGCAGATGTTTTCTAATAAAATATGATTGTATTGTGTGGAATAAAATGGTTTGTGTTCAGTATCGAGTAAGTACCGCCACTGGTGTTTAGGAACATACAAAAAATAAAGGCATGACGATTTTTTTGCTTTGAATATGGTTGTGAGTGCTGGGGCACAAGATGCTTCTAATAAAACTTTTGATCTTCTTATAAGAGCCCGTTGTATGAGCTCACGGACACTGAATTTAGGAATATATGTAACTCGGATTAGGTACTTACTGTCTCATGTATCCTACTAATAAATCAAATTGATGATGGCTTGTCTTCATTTTGCATATTTTGTTCATAAATTTCCATTTAGCAAATATCTTCACAGTACACACCATACGAGAACACTTGAAAGATTCAAAGTGTTTTGTTATGACTTTTGACAAATGACGCGCCCGCATAATCCGACCATTTTAAGAGTACATCAGCAACTCCCATAACATAGCCAAATAAAATACGTATCAGATTTTGTCGGCTTATCGCATTGAAACTCAGGGCAGCCAATATAAGCAAAGAAATTATCACTGCTCACGGTGAATAAACGCCAATCGAGTCGACGACTATGTTTGAAACTCGCACTCGCTCTTGCTCGAAATTCGCCGTGGCTGACGTTTGCTCGCTTAACGCGATGGTTAAGTTACTCGATTGTTTTTATGAAACTCGCACTAAGCACACTGATGTCGCGTCAGGTCGGGTGGCGTGGCGTTTCAGTAGCATGTTTCGAGCCTTACTCGATCGTACTGTTCTCGTAAATAAATATGCGGCCGCGCTAGTCTTTCACGGTTCACCCACTTTCGCCTGCGACCTCCTCGCGTATATGTAACAACAGTTCACTATAGCAGTCCGTGTTAAATGTATAATTGATATCAATCACTGACATGTCAAGGTTTCCAAATGGAACACTTTCAGTCTATCTGTACCGGATAGTCTAAACGTGTCAAACAAATATACTTACAATACTTTACTGCATATGTAATTCATGGGCATTACAATTGGCATTTTATTTGCTTTTGCAGTAAGTATAATCTATACATATAAATAAAATTGAAGTGTCTGTTTGTTAAAAATTTTAAAAAAATGACCGACTACATATCTTTATACACACGTTACCTAAAGCGAAAATGACCTTAGATTTTTTTTGTCTGTCTGTCCGTCTGTCTGTTTGTTCCGGCTAATCTCTGAAATGGCTGGACCGATTTTGACGGGACTTTTATTGTCAGGTAGCTGATAAGGAGTAACTTAGGCTACATTTATTTTAGAAAAATAAAGTAATGTTGCAATGCCCAAGTATTGTCCAGTGCCGCACGCATCTCTCGCGCATGCCACCACTGGGTCGTCACGTCGGGCGCCACCCACCAATTCTACCACCAACGAATCAATATCACAATACAAAATATTTTATACAAAGAATTTTTTCATTGAAGATAATACAAACAACTGATAATAAATGATACTTAAAATTTCATCATGGGACTGAATGAGACGGGACATAAACCGGATATAAAGGGACGGGAAATATAGTAGACGGCGCGCGGGAAATATAGTTAGTACGCGAAATAATATGTTGTTGCCAAATCAATACTGGACTCAACAGCTATCTGCACCCGGGCGAAGCCGGGTCCGACCGCTAGTAAATTATAAATACACCCAAAGCCACGTACATAGTCCTGACCCCATATTAAGGTTAATTAAGTCTTTTTTCGTGCGTATATAGAAACTACAAGAGACTTTTCGGTCTCACAAACATCCAACTCTACGACAAATAGTTGTCGATGAAACAAACATTTCTCGGTGCTGGGATCGAACCCGCGGCGTCTCATTTCACAACTAACTGCGCCACGGAGGCTTACAAGTGATGCTTTTCGCGATCCGTTAAAATCAGATTTACTCAAGCCAATATCGGAAGGCGAGACATCCATGATTCAGTATGGCAGATAGGACCAGTAAATAAGTCTGTGATATGATTCATTAATTTATTACTGCCCTGACAAAAGTGGCATGAAGTGGTTTAAGGTTGGCTATTGTCCAAGTAGGCAAATTGGAGATGTTTGAGAGAAGCCTATGTTAAGCAGTCTATGAAAACGATTTTTACTTTAACGGCCTAATTCTTAGGGAGTACTTATTGTAAGAAATTCAAAAAATCTAAATAAGTATACTAGTAATTTATTTGTCTGTATCTGTACCAGCTCATATACGTCCCACTGCAGGGCACGGGCCTCCTCTACAATCTAGAGTACGATTGTGAGAGGTTAGGCCATATAGTCCGACACGCTGGCCAAGTGCGGGCGGACTTTACGTACCATAGAAATTCTTATAAATCGCTATCGTATGCAGGTTTACTCAAGATGTTTTCCTTCATCGTTATAGGGCGTGGTAGATGTAGTGGTGTGAATGTCAATTTACACACATGGCTCCGAAAAGTCAGAGTGCTCTGGGATTCGAACCGGCGACCACCGGAAAGACGTGTGCAGCCGCCAGCTACGTCAGCTCCGTTTACCAATAGACCATCACCACTTTTAATTTATAGATGATGGCTATTTTTCATTTATGCGTAATTGAAAAGAATTTATTCTAGTGAACGAGTGAAATCGCGTGTAAAAACATGTAACATAAATTAAACATGGATCAAGCATGTTTGTTTTACAAACGAGCTGCGAATTACGATTAGTAACAAACGTAACGCTTGTATCGGTATACTGTTTCCATTCGTTTATTTTATTTTTGACAGTTCACGCCTATAAAGTACGACATTACAGTAGAACAATATTTTGAAATAAAAGTAGATACTTTCTTGACGGGTAACGCCCACTTAGAGTTGTGCCATTCGTAACGAATGACCACAGATAACAAAAACGATTTTGAATAGAATCAATCAATCGGAATCATTTGAAATAAAATTACATTAAAATGCTAATGAAAACAGTTAAACGTAATATAGTACCCAATATTAGGATCGAATGTATTTGCTGCAAATTAATTAATATGAATAAAGGTATACGCATTGAAGTGACTTTTAATAAGAGTTTAATTTAAAATAATTACAATGATTACAACGAAAATAAATGTTTAGTACCTACTTGTAATAAACAGTTAAACCATGTTGGAATTCATAGTACTTTAAGGATTAAATAATTAAAACAACTAAAATTTGTTAATATTTTTATTTATAAACAATCGTCTGTTTCGTCGGAATCGGCGTCGTCGTCACTCGTATCCCCAGTAACACTAATTATTAATGAGTGCATGGGTAAGTTGTCAAATGCGACATCGCGATCCCAATCAGACATTATTTCTTTCTTCGTCTTATCTACGACACTCGCCCAGTTATGAGGCGTCACATTTTCACACGCATTTTTAAGCAACTCCAGCATTTTGTTTGCGGTGAAAGGAGGAGTTGTATTTATTCTCGCAGCATATCCTTTCACTTGCGCCCATATTAGCTCTATGGTATTATACTGGCAATGATATGGAGGAATTCTAAGGACGGTGTGCCCATGTTCTGCAGCCATTTCATCTATAACGTATCGTTTAGGCTGCTTCCTCATTTTTAATATTTTAAGTAACTCTACTTTTAATAGGGACTCGTCCACCTCCTCGCCATTGTTACGGAGCCAGTTTATTATTTCATTTTTTTTACTGGCTTGCGTTGGCATTTTGTTAATTTGCCCAGAGTGATAGGACGCATTATCTATAAATATTGTTGATGGCTGTTCGAGTGACAATAACATTTCCCGAAACCATTTTTCATATACTTCGGAATTCATTTCTTCGTGGTAATCCCCTGTTTTCTTTGATTTAAAAGCTAACATAGCATCTTGCACAAATCCTTTTGCGGTTCCTGCATGACAAATTATAATTCTTTCACCTTTTCCCATTGGCACTGCGGTCGAGGAGCTAGCAGTGTTGTCAGTCCAAGTTTTTGATACCGTGTGATTCGCATTGAGCCAAGTTTCATCGGTGAAAACAACATTCGACCAGTCTTCTATTTTTTTAGCTTGTCTTAAAAATTCGCATCGATACAAAGCAACATCATTGCGTTCCATCAATATTTTTCTTTTGTCACATTTTTTTTATTGGAATCCAATCCTATTCAATACCTTCGCCAAAGAAGACTTTTGACCACGGAACAAGCCACTAGTTTTCAGAGATTGTACTAGGTTATGTAAAGTAGGAATCTCTTTTCTTTGGTAATAATCGTATATATGACGACGAATAGCATCACCATCAAAACTGTCAATTGCTGTCACTTTAAAGGGCTGACGTTTTTTCTTAGGTGTAGATGGCTTGTTTTGTTCCATGCCACTACTGCCGTAGCCTTCTTTAATTATTTTTGAAACTGTTGGAGCAGTAATACCTAATGCTGCTGAAACACGGTCTCTGATTTGAGTCACTGGTATAAGAGGTCCACCATTACGGCTTTCCCTTTCAAAGTACTCATGAAGTCGCAACACAAACTCCCTTGTTTGTCCTTTAAGCACCTTTCCTTTAGGCATTTTGAAAGTGATGAAGGCAGGTACGATGTTCTCAATTCAACCAAATGTAGGAATTCACGGGTAAAACAATACGGAGGAATATAAATACTCAACTCGACGTATGAAAAATGTGAATTAAAATTCAGCGAACGGAAAACACTAGCACGGGCGCGGGCGTCTCGTTGTGAGTGACCACAAAATGGCGGCGCGCGTCACCTGTCTGCCCAGTGTTGCCGTTTCACAATTTGTTTTTAACAACATTACTATTGCCGACGGAAGTGATAAGAATATTAACTTAACATGAGTAAATGGTTTATTTTAATATAATTATTAAATCAAGTAACTTAAATATCCCTGAAGTTTTATAAAACAATGCATGGAGCAAAAAATAAAATATGTATTAAATCGATTAAAACTTGTTCAAAAATAAAATCGTTTGTTATAAAAAATTGATTCGATAACGCATCAGGCCATCACTATTTGATTCAGTACTCGATGTGTCAAAATAAAATAAACGAATGGAAACAGTATAATATTTACTAACTACACTGTTAGCTATGATTGTGAAACAATACTATACAAAAATGTTTATTTAACTCGTATTTTGTATTTAATTATGTATCGTTCATGTTCGAATGGCGTCATTACTCCAATTAACTTGCTAGTAACAACTAAAAGAAATTGACAAACGCCGTATCAATGGGCATTTGTAAAGATTCATTTCAAAATTGCATTTGCACATGTGGTCAAAGATAAACACTATTACTATAATATGAGCTAGTAACGGGCTTCCGATTATTACTAATGTCAGTACATAATTGCCAATAGAATTTGATTTGAAAATAATAACAATGTACCCGATAGAATTAGAATCCTACATTGTCCCTGATGAACAGAGGCGATGGAATATTTTAAACTAATATATCCACTATCTGCACCCGGACGAAGCCTGGCCGAACCGCTAGTGTCATATTTCCATAGTGCTAACCTATAATACCCTTAAACAAATTTAAATTCCAGTTCCTTTTTTAATTACCAGGAGTACCACAACGAGTCTTCAAAACATAAACACACACTACGAGGTCATTGACCTTAATTTCACTCGATACAAAAATGCCACAAAAATAGCAAGGAGAGCGCCGCTAATCGTCCTCACGTATTGGTTGCCGTTACCCGCGCCCGGGGAAGTGTGCTGGGGCGGCGGCCGGGTCGGCCCGTGAGTAGAGTGTGCCGCGCGTGTGTTGCATACACCATACTTGTACTATAATACATCGATAGGGCTACCAGCCTGCTCTCACTTTAGCCTTGACAAACCCATAATCAAATACGAGGGGCGGCGAGCAGGTGTAACAATCGATTATACGCCCGAATACTGAAACGCCATTCAAATAATAAGTTGCTCTTAACAGCGCACGGCCCACTTAGCCATTTAATCGGGATTAACGTAGTTAGGCGCCATTTATATTTAAGTTGCGTTCCAGTATTTGGGCGTTAGACTATTCCTTCTATATAAACACCACCGCAAAGCGACAACACAGTGTGAAGGAACAACAACCATGTGTGTTGTCGACAAGAGACACTATCTAATTAAAAGATTTGAACCCAGAGTTGGCAAATCTTAACACAATCAACCTGGGAGAACTTAAAAGCAGGGTTTTCTTGCACGAAATGTTTATCTTGATGACTATGTTGAAGAAGGAAATAAAATAAAACATCTATTTAAAAATATACTCCAAATGAATTATTAATTTGCGCTTCCCAGGAGGCATTCTAGAAGGATCGGAAACCCTACATCGAATATGTGAGCACGAGTCATCATCATGTCAAGGACAAGTCATACACCGAGTGGGTCAGTCGGCGCGCGGAGTGAAAGTACAACGGCGGGCGCATATTGATAATCATGCGATTGTATGCATATATGGTAAATACTACGTGCCCGTGCATTTTCACAATTCGAACGGACGTGCTAGGTTCGCTTTCAAAACCTCAATATGCAAATATAATAAAGTACTTAATCCTAGTCAAATAATGTATAACAAGGACTTAGGAACAAAGACCTAGGTTCATGAATAGTATTGTTATTTTTTATCAGATTAAAATACGACTGAAGAACTAACTCCATATTTTCTACCGACCCATAAAACTAAATATTTAACGGGGACTAAACACATTGTTACTTTGCAACTGTAGGTAAATGCTGCTGCGAATGAATTGTTACAAGCAGAATACAATAAGAACTTACTTAGCAATACATTACTGCACAAAATATTTAAAAAATCACTCACCAGTAGGACATATGAAGTACAAACAGACATGTAGCCTGCTGTCATGGTAGGTGGGCAGAGACCTCTTGATCTTCAGTTCCTCCTGTAGAAAAGCTTCAAACTGCGCATCTATGTAGTCCACCACAGCTTTGAAACTGTCCTCTTTGTTCACTTGATCTCCATATCCAACCGTGTCGCAGATTGTTAACTGTTGGAGGATTGTGGCTTATTCACACTATGTGGTATGTACAAACTACTAATATGTTAAAAACACTTATATGGATCACAAGAAAAAAAAAACATTTTAATTTAGATTAAGTTTAATATTTGTCATGCAAAAATATTTGGCTTATTAAAAATATAGCTTTTTCTCTTACTGATTTTGCCAAAATGGCAAATCAATCATGTTATTGAATAATAAACTATTTCAGATAATATTTTATCATACAAACTTGCTTTTTACTTTTCAGAGGAATTGCATTCATTTCGCGAATTCCAATGTAATGTAAAATAAATGTCTTAGACAAAAATAAAATAGAGATTCCAACAAATTGAGAATCTCCTTTTTTACAAAAATATAATCTCGTTGGTAATAGTCACACCATTCGCCTTTTTGAACTTACTTAAAGTACAGACAGAATGTTACACTGTAGAATAATCAGCTGAGTAGGTGTAGAAGAGAACATGATTTTATTTTTTACTTTTAATCGGTCCCAGAACATGCTTGAAACAATGTGCACATTTATCTGTCTATGAATGTTCCTTTACAGAGTATTTACTTATCCACTTAAATATCCATGCAATAATAGATCAGTATTATGCAGAAGAAATTTTGTTTCACTAAAGACTTGGTCTGCCGTGTATTTAAAAAATCTAGGATCTCTAACATCTGTAAACAATTATTGTACAAAATAAATTTAAGTGGCTCCATAGGTTTAGTTATCAATCCTATTTAGCAGTAGCCATGCCCCTGGTAACCACTGTTTTATCACTATTATTAATTACTGTTTGTACTAGGAAAACAAACTTATTATTACAATTTATGGTTAATAATAATCAAAACGCCATATTATGCCACAAACAATTACAAACAGTTTGTAAAAAACAAAGATGGCGAATCCCTAATTTTCATAGAAAAGGTGTATTGTAATACCATATACATTTTAATTTAATCATCATTAACAAACAGTCCAGCAATCTATTTATTTGATTTGAAATCCAATATACTGTTTCCTTAATTGTAATCAGTATAGCAATTATTCTGTATACCAGACAACCCTGAGCAACATACCAGATGAGATGAAATATGGTTGTTAATGCCCTAAATTCAATTTTGCTAAATATACATGCAACAAGAATAATTCCACTGAAATGAAATGAAAATAATTTATTGAATCCATTAAAATGTTCAACATCGTTTAGATTCAGTCATTTTTTTTTTATCTACCACCTGGGTCGGAAAGCGGTTTTCACTAGAGAAGGACGGGCAAGAAACTCTAGTGTTGCTCTTTTCAAAACCAGTTTACAATTTAGTGATTATTACATAATTTACAAGTTGGTTTAAATCAGAGCAGTTTATTAAAAATATTTTTAAACGGAATATTATTATATTATAATTACTATGGCTGAGTGAAGTGAAGTCACCCAGAACGAAGAATCAGTATACTCTTTTTCGCCAAAACAGTGAATAATTGCGAAAGCCTTATGTAATCCATCAATGAATCTGTTACAATGTAAGCAAATCGGATAGACCAGTCTACACAAGCAGCACCCGTTCACGAGTATGACGCATGTGCCAGCCATCGGTCTCCTCAACCATGTTGCAGGGAAGTAACCGACCTGGCACACGACGCCACCGCAAGCACAGACAGAGACAGACAAACAGACACAGACAGATTGATAATTTTATCATGAAAATTCATCAACAAAAAAGTGATAAATCTTTGACAATAAGTGATGCCATTATTTTTTTACAGAAGTATACGGCCACCATAGCTGTCACAATAAAATTAAATTATATACAACACTACAATCTGGGGTATAAATACTGTATCAGCCCATATACGTCCCACTGCAGGACACGGGCCTACTCTACAATCGAGAGTACGATTAAGAGTGGTTAGGCCATATAGTCCACCACGCTGGCCTAGTGCGGGTTGGTGGACTTACATACCATAGGAATTCTTATAAATCGCTATGGTATGCAGGTTTCCTCACAATGTTTTCCTTCACCGTTTTAGTGCGTGGTGATTGATTATCAATACACACATGACTCCGACAAGTCAGAGGTGTGCCCTGGGATTCGAACCCGCGACCACCGTGAACATGTGGGCAGCCGCGTCTAGTCCGTTTACCAACAGGCCACCATGCACTTAATAAATAATATACAAAATTTACTTGCCAATGTGGTATGAAATTGCAGGCGGTGATGGCCCATAACATGCAGAGCACTAACCTTTAGCCTCACATTGCTCTCCTGAAGTTCATATGTGTGAGCCTTGAGCTTAACTGTGGGCAGGTTGTGAGGACTCGGTGTTGATTCAAAATTGGTGTTGAACAGTGAGTCCATCAACGTTGACTTGCCCAGCCCTGTCTCACCTGTTTTCAGAAATAATTTAGTTTATCATCTAAAATAATTATATTTCACATGTTACCTGACCTGATATAAATGTTTTCCATTTATTAATGAATCCAGTATGGTCTAATCTTAACAAGTTTACAGTGTGTATATTTATTTATCCATATATAGGGAATGTACTTGTATGCATAGTGTATTAGGAATACTTTAGTTACCTTAAATAATTAATTCGACCATGTGTATATAAGTCTTCATTAGACAAATTCAATCCAGTAAAATAACCAACATAGAATAAATGATGGATGTTATAGATGATAACAAAATAAATAAACAAATATTTAGATTCTGATATTATTTCTCATCCTTTCATACAGAATTTGACATACTAACAATAAAGGCAAATTACTACCATTCTGTAACAGTTATGTGAGTTGTTTCATATAAATGGCTAATAGTTGTTTTATTCCCAGTGACATATATAAGGAAAACCGATTACTTCCTGGATTTAATGGAAATACATGAAGTATCAAATTGGAAACCATAGGTAATGATAAGTAATGTATCCAAACTATTGGACTCCATACACTTAGAATTTAACCCTCATTATGTCGTTAAACAAGCGATAAGCCATGTAGGTGTGTAAGTAGCACTGTAATGAATAACTGCAGTGAATCACCACTCACCAATGCAAAGGATGTTGAACACAAATCCATTCTGGACGCTCTTATTCACCAGCTGGTCGGGCAGGCTGTCGAAGCCGACGTGTCCCGACAGCTTCAATGTACGCATAGTTGGCTCCATCTAAAACGCACAACACCTCACTACACTGCGAACTGAGACGGGTCAAGCGTACTGCCTCGACCCGTATTCTTAAATAACGCTAATTAAAACAATTAACAGGATCAACTAAGTTGTTTATTGTTTACATTCCCACGCGAGCACAGGCAGAATGTATAAATTCAATTGTAAATAGTATATTCGGCACAGATTTCTACGGTTTAGTGATCCGATGAACTACGCCCAACAGCCTAAGTCTCTGATAATACAGCACGGTACACAACAAATTATATAAATAATAAATCAATATACTTGACAATATGGTTAAACAAATTTAATATATCGCTATTGTTTATAAAAAACCTGTAATAAATTTAAAAGAACTCACTTTCGGTGGCTCAATGTCGATCGCCGCCATGTTTACTTTTTGACTGACTGACTGAATTTAACGTTGAGAAGTTAGCTGCGCTCTGTTCCATTTTCGTTACGGTGCAACTTCACGTATCAGTGATACCAACGTGATCAAGGCAATTTGGAAAAACTGGGAAAATCTAAGAATTTCATTATTTTTATTTTGTTGTGTAATATGTATTTCTATTATAAATAAAAACTAATTGTGTAAATATATCCACTTGCATTTATTTAAATAAATAAATAAAAAAATATATTTAATCGTCTGCTACTAAAACTTTCAATGAACGCGTATGTTTATGCTTAAAATTGAATTTGAAATGTGTTGGTCGTCTGAAAGTGTCTACAACACTTTTCAAAGTAAATAAGTTCTTGTATTTTGGTATATGCATGCTTTATCCTCGAAATATCAATGATATATTAAATTAGTAACTTTTGCTCACAACTTCGTCTGCAATTGTACTTTATAATATATTTTATATAGAAACATAAGAGCTCTTTTATTGCCTACATGACCATTATATAAATACATTTCATTTCATACTTAAAAATCGATTGATTACCCTAAACCTTATTTATAATTTGTGATTTTTCTGTACCGTCCCGTCCTGTCTCGTCAGATTCCGCTCCGACCCACATTGGATCCACCTCATTCTCACTTCAGGCCTTAGAGTATATACCGGGTATATCAAGACTGCTACCGAAAACGAAGCCGGGTGGTAGTTTTAGTGGCTACAAACACAATGCAGTTAAAAATTTCGCATAGAAACGCGACGATTATTTTTTATGATTTTTTATATATCGTCAAATTTGGGTGGTAAATCCATAGTTTTTGCAAAAATAATAATTTAAACTCTTTTATACCTTAGAGTATTTATAAATAAAAGGGTATACACTATTATTTTAGGAAAAAATGTATTTACCACCCAAATATGGCCATAGGAAAAAAAATAACAAAAAAAAATTGACACTTTTTTTGCAACTTTTTCTGTTGAATTGTGTCTGAAGTCACTTAAACTACCACCCGGCTTCGTTTTCGGTAGCAGTCTTGATATACCCTGTATACAACGTTGATGCGACCGATGGGCATTAAATTACACTATGTATGCTATACGTCCTTGGTATTAATTCGGCACGGCACAAAAAATAATAATACCAAAAATGAGATTTTGTTTATTTCAAACAAACTAAATAGCTTCCAAATAAGAGTAAAACGCAACCATCCTGTGTAAATAAATTTCATTGACCTGTAGATACGAATAGATAACAAATTGGCAACATCGCACGCGGCGCGATTTATTGTCGCGCCACGCCGCAGCTTGTCTGACTTGTGTAAGAGCGGCACCAACGCGCAGATTTTAGTACCAGCTATCGTTTTGCTTATTAGCTGTGAACTAAGATGTTTATAAAGCATAGATGCATTGTCCGAGCTTTATAATGGCAAGACGTTTGGAAGAAATTTGCCTCCCTTGCAACGTTTCAACCAGTGTCGCGGATACACGTTTCTCTGACTATTTGTATTCTCGAAACCAAATGCGGAAAAATAGATTAGAGTGATTTAAAATAATGTACAAATGATTCTGAAACTGAAACAAAAAAAATATTTTATTTAGTGCGCAAGTACACACTAATTTAATTTTTTATTAAATAAAATTAATAAATTCGCTCTCAAAGCGACGTTTGACAGCTCTCGCCACGTCATCCCGTATTTCATGCTTGGTGCTACGTCACACACGCTTTGGCCAATAACCGTGCGGCACTTATTGTTACGTAACTACCGATGTCTATTCATCTTCTTCTAACATATGTTTCTTGCTTTTTTACTCTTTCTTCGAACCAATTTGAAATTACAATACGCATCGCGCCATTTTTTGTGCCATTATGTTATAGTGTATGACGTGTCTATTTGTAAAACGTCATTGGCTGTGAATGACCATGCGTTAGGCGTAATCAGCTGTTAGAAAAGCTACAGAGTGTTCAAATGGGGCAAAAACTTAAAAAATCATTTATGACTAAACTTCTGCTCCTATTTAATTGATTTTTAGTACAGAGCTTCAAAATGGTACCTAGTATATGCAGTTTAAAGAAACGCCCATCGGTCGCATCAACGTTGTATATAGAGGGACTGCTGGTACTTCAAAAACGTAGATAAAAATGGTGGTGCCGGGCCACCTTTTTCTGCCCTGCTATTGGCTAATATTGGAACAGGTTGTGCAACATAGATAAATTATTTGAAAAAAAAAATAAAAATAATTAGGTCTATTTAATTCCACTCAAACTCGTTTTAAAAGGATAATAGCTAAATATAATTTCGGCCAATAAAGGAATTTATAGCAATTTATTGCTAAATAATTAATTCAATTTTTACTAATATAGGAGCGCTACCAACATTGCGAACAAGAAAATATCTACGTTTTTCAAATCGCGAATGTATGACAGCACTCCCTCTATATATAAATACTCTAAGCTTCAGGCATGTATGATGTAATCTAGTCTCACCACATCCATTTGAGGATAAAAATATATCGGAATTCCTTGTTAATCCCATGGATGTAGTATATAAACAGGATTGCGCACGAAGAAAATGGTGTCATCCTGAAATAAGACATGTGCATGTAGCATAAGGTTTAATTTACTATGGTAAATGACATGGAGGAAGGCCGAAACCGAGTGAGACAGTATGAGGGGGTTTTATTCCTTTTCATTTACAAGCCAGACCAAAAAATATATTTTATCTAGTAGATTATTTTACATTCGCGAAAAGGTAATTAGTTCGATAAAAAAATAAACACTAATAGAATATCTATAGTAACATATAGAAAAATATTATTATTTAACTTTATTTATGGGTCCATAAACGAATTCATGGCATTACAATGGAAGGTTAAATGCATGATAGGAGAATTTGTAATTATAACGGAAATTGGTTAAAAAGTGTTGCAAAATGATTTGTATAAGTGAATAATATAGTGGTTGTTGTATATCGATTCAAAGGTGAGTGGTTTCATGAGATTTACCATTTTTGTTTACAAACATTCGCTACGGTGATCATAATAAAACCCGCCTTAGAACTTTTCTGATCGACAATTCAAAGTTCAGATGAATTATTGAATAACTTTTAATCTGCTTGAATATTAAAAGCAATTCTTTTTTCTTTACAATTTTATTATTAAAGTAATGTTTAATTTATACACGTTAATTTGCATCCTACTATGTTTTAAGTGAAAATAAAAGTTGTTCTAATACAATTGATCATGAATTAAGTATGATTAAAAAATATTTATTTCTTGCGATAGTTTTTATTTACTGAGTGATGTAAGATTTCGGCACGAACGTATTACACTAACTCCACTATCTGCTACATTTTCACGCCTAAGCCACTGAACCGATTTTGATAGAATTTGATACAGATATAGATTAGACCTTGGGTAAGGGCAAAAGGTTACCTTTTATTATATAGACAACGCTTGAAGGGGTTGAACAAAGAGATGGCAGTATGTATGGAAAAATCTAAACTGTTGAAGTTACAGATGTCAAACTTTACTCATTTATGAACAAAAATAACTGCACACTTTATGTTCTTAAAGTTAACCATAAAGGGGTTGAAATGTTACATAAAAATTCAAGCCGTTACAGTTATGGAAACCTTATTCCAAATGAAAAATAATGGCGTGAATAATATTAGAAAAATAGTATTATGGGGTCGAAATAAGGGATGAAATATACATAAAATCAAAAATTTTTTTTGTAAATATCTCTAATAATATGGCAGAAAGGAAGAAACTCTTTTGTTATTGATCCGATTGGTCTGAAATTCGAAATTTAAACCTCCCCTTTAAATTGAGATTCAGAATTATAGTTATCGCCGCCATTTTGAACTTTGTTAATGATTCGATTAAGATATTTGTTAGGTATGAGATGGTAGGATAACTACGTTGCCGTTAGGTTTTACAAGATTAGGTATGAATAATAACGTGTATCTGGTATTAAGTAGGTTCGCGATGCTCCTAGCTAGTGGTCCTGGCCTGTCCTAAAATAGGTGCTACGAGTATACGACCTCGGCCCCCGAACTACTGTAATCACTACCAACTTTCCCCTCCGTGGCTGTAGTATCCATCTCTCTATTCCATACTTTCCTTTCCAATAACATCTTCTAGCCGCAAACTCTATTTCCTTTCCCCAGTTGAAGACGGACAGCAGCGTCATCAACGCGAACCCTCCTGCGCTCGCGAACCCACCTGCCAAGCGTGGTTAGTATTGGCATAAACAATAAAAAAGCCTAATAGTTGTTAAAACCAGGACCAGGACTCCAGTCCCCGGCAGCTCCGCTATTCGTGGTTATGGCAGCGGCCACGGTAACGGCGGGGTAGAGGGTGGTAAGAATCTCTGGGTTGACCCCAGCTACCACCCCCGACGACGACTGGCACTGATAACACACAACATACGCACTTTGTGAACAGACGAGAAGATTGTTAACTGAATTTTGCTGTCAATAAAGATTTATTATTATTATTTTCATTTTTCATTTCACCTATTAAAAGTATACGTACAAAACTATGATTTTGAACTTTTTTGCTAGGTCCTAATGGTCCAATATTTTGGTTTGGTCAAATATTTTTTTACACGGTTAGACAATATCACGTTTGTTACCTCAAAAACAAAATGCTTTATTCGACTTTATATTAGCCAATTTGATTAAAATTCCTGTATATCTTAAAAAATATGGTCACCCTATAGGAACGGGACACACCCCCCCTTCCTACACCTCTCGCTCGGCTCGTTTTTCCGATGACAGTGCGCAGTCCTGTTTATATACTACGTCCATGGTTAATCCAGAGTGTCCTTGTCATTCCTGAGCTTATGAGTTTATCGCGCATAACCGCATTAACAAAAAATCCTAAAATTATTGTTTTGGGTTCTATTACATTATTATAGTCCCCCATATTACTTTCTTTTTCTCATTTACATTACACGTACAGACATCGATCGGTTAAAAATTTAATATATGTGTAGATATTATGGATCACACATTAAATATATGTGTTGCAAAATGTATTTCTGAAATTATCTCCTTCAAAGTTATTTGTAAAAGTGCAAAAAAGAAATAGGTGCTGTTGTATTTTATAGTTTAAGTACTGTTATAAATTGAATAAAATACAAATGTACAATAAACTACTGTGGGCGTGAAAACGGCCATCTACTACATTAATATATAATATAATATAATTATTATAATTTACACCAGTTTCCGGATTTTTAAGAATCTAAAAAACAAAATCTACCAAACTTACCCAAATATACCATGGTAGAATATTTGACAACTGGAAAGGTGAAGTTTTATTTTCGTGTTTCAAACTGGCAACATCGATAAAATCCAAAATGGCAGAAAGCGACTTTGGCGTGTTATCATGTGAGCCGAAGGAATAATGTTTTCTTGAATTTTGTGATCGCGAGTGGATTATAAAATTGTGTATCAGTGAATAGTGACAAAACCAACCATGGCGGACCTAAAATCGCCGCCATTTAGTGACATCAAAAGACCTGAGGAAGTGGTTCGTATGACGACGAACGATAGCCTGAAATTTGCAGTTCTTATCGGGCTGATTGAAGTCGGCCAGGTGACCAACAGGGAGGTGGTGAACACCGTGCTGCACCTGGTAAGTGCACTGCAGCAGGCTGAGGCCAGTTGCATCACAACAACCTTGATACGGCTACGTTGAGTCTTATTGGATTCATCTTGGAAAGGTTATTGGATTAAGCACGGTGTTGTAGTATTTACAATTTTCATATACCAATTGCGTTTGTAATTATTGATTTTATAATGTAAAGTATGAGTGATTATGCAGCAACGCGTGGCTGCGGTGAGCAATTTGTCGCGGTTATTTTCATTGTTTTTATCGATCGTAAGGTGAATCGTTGCGGGCGCGCGGCTGCCGGCGCCACGGCGCGTTTGTTTTGGTCTCGTGGCCGGTGTCGGTAGATCCGCCGGCTATTCGGTGTCCTCGCCAAGTATTCGCCGTGCAACTTGCACCGTTGTCGAGGTGCATTTGTATTCGCATTACGGATTTATGTTGATGTTTCGCGAGTAAACATTATAATGTGATAATTGATGCATAAAATAATGACGCGCTCTTTACCTTGGCTTATTTCGCTTGATTGACACTATCTGCCGTAAATGGTGGGCCACGTACCTATAACATGTGTATAGTCATCGAACGTAGACTACGTCTCACATTCTAGGCTAAAACAACTAAATGCTACTAAATAGATCTTAAATCTAAACCTATTTTACTATTTATGTATTAAGCCATAGCTGTTGAGGTACCCACAGCTACAGACTTACATAAGGTTATGTCGGTATCCTCTAATTAGTAGGCGAAACTGCTACCAATGTCAGTTTCAATTCGCTGAACGTAAATCCATTTTAAAAACGTAATATAAAGTGAGTCCATAGCCTAGCCGATCACAAAAATAACCAAAGGCAGTTCTTATGAATATTTATAAAATAATGGTAGTGTATCAAAAGCTACCACAAAATTTAAAAATCGCGTCATGATCATCCATATTTTAAATTACAGCGTAAAATGATGGATTGACCTTGTCATATATGTTATTTCAGGCATAAATCGAACTCACAATAGTACCTATATAAATACTCAGTAACACAATTTCGTGAAATCAACTATGACACGGCACTTACTTAATCTACAAAATTCATAGAAATCGTCTTTGTTACAGCGTTTCCTAGAAAAAACGAAGCGCAATTTTAAAGAAGATTGTATAGAAAATATCTCTTGGAGTATATAGAATTATTCTTTATGGCAAGAACGTAAAGGCACAAGGGTTTTTCTATAGATACGTAATCAAGTTCGAGCCCAAAGGAATCGTGAATGTGTTGTTGGCTTTAATGGGATTAGTATATATATTTCTCGTAGGTTCTAATTCATATACTCGTAGGATTCGAAATTTCGCAGAGGAAGTTGTTAAAACAGTGTCATGAGATGGAAAATATCCTCGTAAAACGTACCCCAATGCATTCTTTATCAATCTGGATTTTAAAGCCTAAATACGATTAAATAATGCAAGCATAAAAATATCGATTCTTGACATTTTAAATGGTTATTTCAGACCGCAATTTAATACTTAATTATGATCTGTCCGCTTTATGTAGAGACGAAAAAGCAAAGTTGAATCGTGTGATATTAAATTCGTTGTAAGAACGGAGGTGTAAATAATACCTTCCACTTATAATAATGCGTCGTTGCAAATGATGATTACTTAGCATTTGCATTATTCAAACATGCAAATCTAGACAGAGATTACACTAATGTATAAAAGTTTGTATGCGTTTGAATGAACCACGAGGTTGTGATTGTTTTTTGCATCGGAAACCGCGAGACGCTGAGCTCATCGTATGTAGATAATGTGACATAATACTGTTATTATACGTGCTGTCTTTAGTCCGGATTGTGTGGAGGGTATCCTCGTATCGCCGAGGTTTTTGAGCTGATTAACAAACATGATTGTAAATGCCAACCTACAATAGGTCAGCGTGGTGGACTTTATGGTCTAACCACTCTCAACCGTACTCTCAATTATACAGGAGGCCCGTGCCTTGCCGTGGGACGTGTATGGGCTGATACAAATTGTAAATAATATATATGTCAATAGGTATTTTAATCATGTAATGCTAACAACGCTGTTAAACGTCTTATAGTTGTGAAGAAGAATACGATCGAGATAGCTTCTGTAGCATCATGTATTCTCCTAATTTTCTTTTCTTTTTCTTTTTTTCCCCTCCTTATTTTATAAGACAAATAATTAGAACATTGTATCTAAATATAGCCATGTAGCAATTACCTGGTGAATACTACAGTATATCCAAATTGGAAATATCACTGTCATTATCGTGAAAGATCGCAATTGACAACAGTAGGTGTATATAGAATTTTCCCCAACCCACGACCTAGCGGAATTAGATTTCCTCCGCGGTATTCCCAAGCCTTCAAGAAAAGCCTAGTCATTCATCTAATCCGATCATGATTCACGTGAACTCCGGTGTTTTAGGGCTATGGCGACGACTATCAGGTTCCTTATATTTTATAACTTATATTATATTATTTAAGAGTCCCTGATACGAAAATAAAAGGAGACAAGGAATACTATGATCTCGTGAGTAATGTTCTGGTACTGAATTAAAACTATTTTTTACGGATTTTATCGCGAATTTAGTTTAAGTTCTACATTTTTTTTAATTTCCCGACGTTTCGATTGCTTTGCAGCTTTCATGGTCATGGGGCGGCGATAAAATTCGTAAATAAATGGTTTTATTTCAATGTGTAACATTCGCGTAAAACTAAGAAATTTTCTTATAGTTTAAAACGAATGCCAGTCGTTACGCAGAAGGTGTTAGAACAAAAATACAGAACTTAGTTATGTTATGGCTGAAGAATTACTATATTTCATAATTTACTAAAATTATTGTTCTGCGATTGTCAGCAATAAATAATATGAAGTAGTAAAAGTTACATATACGAGTAATGACATGAAAATATAAACACTATGATTTTTTGCAAATATTTCGTGCCCCATAAATTTTTCTAGGTAAATAAGATCGAAATAAATTTAATTCTCAATTAGTTATAATTGTAAAAATTTACTTAGCCTAAACTGGAAAAGATAATATAACTATTTACGAAGTTTAAAGCGTGTTTAATTTGGCCGCTAACTGCACTCGTCTAAGATAACTTTTGCGGTATAATTGCTTATAACGAGTACGATGCGGAGTTTCTCCTTTGGTGTTGAAATTAATTAAAGTTGTGAATAATAGAGCAGGTTATATGACGCCCTTAGAAAGGTGAGCTTATAATACATTGAGGATTATGAACTATATTAGTGCCACGAAGACGATACAAGCTAAAATAGCTACAAGCTAGAAATCTTCACTATAAATTGGTCTGGATTTCATATAAATAGCCGCAGTTCTGAGAAAGTACTAAAATCATGTCTGCCAACTCGCAATACGCTATTGTGGATACGCTATTGTGCCTTAAATCTTCTTAATCGAACCGTTTATTGTATAGAAGCGCTATGTTCAGTACAAGGCATCTAAGGCCTGATAAAACTAGATAGGCCACGCGCGAAAGTTGTCTGGTTAAATAAGCCCTGGAATCTTTCAAGTGATTACTTTCTGCGTCAAACAACATCTGTTTCTCAAAGTATGCTTTATGTAAAACAACTCACAATATGTACATTTGTCAATTTTAATGTAGGCTCAAGACTCCGATGTACTGTGTACGTTTACAGTCTCCATATTTAATCTTCAATTACTTACGTGTCGTGTGATGTGCACTCTCTGGCGGCTTTATGTCACCTCTTCGTATTGGCGAACCACATGCCGAACTCAGTTCTTACTCGCTTATGTTTGACGTGTACATACGAGGTATTAAAACAGATTTTTCGAGTCGTGTTAATGTGTCAATATGATCATAATGGAAAGAAAACTTAAATGTTATTTTTAGTACAGAATCATGAAAAATATTTAGAGTATTGCATCATGCCTTCACAGTTTATTGCTAAGCTGCTAAGCCAGCTAAACTGACTAGTCTTTTTGGGGTCTTGTGCACGTTGCAGAATGTATTGCTTTATATTACCATCTGACATGCCCAGCTGAATTCAAGTATTTAAAGATTGAATAATTTTATACCGACAATAGAACACTTTTCTTTATCGTAATTATATTCGTATCATGAATACGTATAATTTAAGAAGGGTAACTGTAACAAAAGGCTAACAGACACCGTAAAAGATAAATTAATAACTCCAATTTGATGAGGTGTTACATTTACCCGTATCCAGTTTCAAGTTACTGCTAAAACAATATTTTACCTGTTGGCAAGCAAACATTTTGCGGCCCCAAACGATAATGTCGTAATTGCGTAATATCTGCTTTGAAGAGGCTGCCATTATTGTATTAGCACGAGATAATCTTTCTTCAGTAGTATCTCGATCTGGACTGCAATATTTTGACCATAAAGTATAATATAGCATAATTATTTTTTTATTGCAATGAATGGCAATTCGAGCGTCACTGCCCTCGCCATCCTGAGATACAAGATATTAAGTCTCAATATGTCCAGTACTTAGAATAAAATAGTCGCTTTGCTGAGAAAATAAGTGGACTATTGTCTGTTACTTTATTGTTTCTTTGCATGATAAAGACTAGCTAGATTCCATAATTGATTCAGTAAGTTTGGGAGCTTGCTGTCAATATTTAATGTGCTACTCTAGATATTTATTTATAAGATAGCTATGGCGGATGTGTAGTCAGGGTAATTAAGCTAATTTGCTAGGCAATAAAATCTCTATTAAAGTCTATATATTGTAATACTTGTATACAAAATTCTATTAAGTATATAAACTTTTTATTCACGCAGCCTGTCTTTGGTTCACACCCCAGCTGATCTACATTGGATTAATAAGCTTTAAACAAAATTTAATTAACAAAGGCAATTAGTTACAAAAGCAGTACGACCTTACTAGTTAATCCTCGTAATATAGGGTACATTGTTCGTATTAAGTAGTATCAAAGATATCTTTATGAAAACTATTTGTATGTAAATTCAAATTTCAATTTAGGCTGCCTCCGTCGTTTAGTAAGGTACGATTACAACAAAATAGGCAAAAAGGCTTAAGATTAGAGTTATGTATAGTGATGCATCTTAAAATTTCATTTGATTTTATTACTATCCATTTTAGTATGAAAGTTTCAGTGACAATTTACATACGTGTAAAATCTAACGATGCTAATTTAGTCTGCATTTTCCTTTATTTTTTTTACATGTCCTTGGTCCATATTTACGCGGGTCACTAGAACACGGTACTATGCATGTCACAGAAAGATTTGATCTATGATTTTACGACTGACTTGCTTGACAACCCTTTCTGGTAAATACGCGTTAATATTTATCCATAATCTTATTATAAAGAGGAGTGATTTGATTTTAGTTCGCATTGAATAGTCTCTGAAACTGCTGGACCGAAATGAAAAAATCCTCCATCATTCGAATCATTGGCGATTGAATATTTCCAAGAAGTGTATTTGCACCGGGCGTAGCCGAGCCACGCCGCTAGTTATATAGTTATATGGTAATGAACAGTAGAAATAAACTACGTCTCAACCTAATAAATAATTTCCTTGTGTTGGTATTAAAAATGTATGGTTACGTAGCCTGAAGGTCTTAGAGTACTTATTTTTGCCCGTATTTCAAGAACATACCATATCTTCAGGAACCGTGGGCGTTTATAAATCTTGGCCATGTTTATTTGATTAGATTGTATTATTTGTATCATTACAATAAATGTAATCCTTTGCCTTTGAAGAATAAAAAATAACGTTGGAATTAATCACATATATATTTGATTTTAACTTCATCGTTTTTGTGCCTATCCTTAATCCCTATCTTACCAAATGGCTTTATTACTTTCCAAAATTCAAAGGGATATTATTACATATTACTGAGCGCCAACATAATTTACTTCATTTAAGCATCAAACCATCTAAATGTCAATCAGTCGTATAAGAAATAGCTGAACATTTCAAAACTATTGTGAGCAGCGAGAACCTCTGAAACAGACGAAAAAACCTTTTCTACGGAGCGTAATTGATGTTGCCACAAGTACCAGGGCAGCATAAAAACGGTGGATCTGTAACAGGCGTGACAAACGATCCGATTGTGCCATTCGTTCCCATAGTTAAACCGTTCTAATAGTGGTAATTAGTTATTAATCTACACAGATTGATATCGAGCGGCGCTGGTGTATCTTATCATTTGAGTAGAGTTCTTATCAAACACTTTCTCAGTGCAAGTTTTGTTCGACCAAGGTAAAGATATAGTTCTGTGTATATGTATATATATATGTTAGTTATGTTTGTTATCAGTTTGGTTTTGTTCTAATGCTTGCACACAAAACAGCAAAAATATATATTAGGATTAAATAAGTTGCGGCATACATATTAAAATTGGGTTTATGATTATATTCAACTCTTAATTTTTTATAAGAACAAGTTTAAATATGTTAATAAGCCTTAGCGGAGATTTTCGTATTTTTATAATTTAGCCAGTGACCACAGATCTGGTCTATTATGTTACGTAAGAAATTATCCATATGACGTGGAATTTGTGCGTGTGCATCGGTAATCAAACCACGCTTTCTCCAAACTACTGCATCAACTCTAACCGCGACGTACTTGGTCACAGTAATTTGACCTGCTATGGTTTGTGGTATGTGAAGAAAGTATTCCAGTATTCTACAGACAAACATCAGACAGTAATGTTTTTGATGAAGCAAGAAAATGTGCAGAGATTCAAAATTGGGTGATTTATGATTGAACATTCGAATCAAAATGGCAAGAGCTCGTAGAAGATCGAC
This sequence comes from Hyles vespertilio, assembly GCA_009982885.2. Lineage (NCBI taxonomy): Eukaryota > Metazoa > Arthropoda > Insecta > Lepidoptera > Sphingidae > Hyles > Hyles vespertilio. Next base: position 1,165,945 of record CM042817.1, read on the forward strand.
AATAAGAGATAAGGGTTTAAATATGCTGCACTGGTTTTATTTTAGAGCGTATTAAGTAACAACCAAAACTAGGTGTCTCCATTGAAAACGCAGTAATAAAGTCACCGCAAGAGTGGTCGGCCGAGCCACTAAAGACTCATTTCGAGAGCGAGCCGACGCTTCTAAACTGTAAGACTCTTGAACTCCTACGGAAAATATACTCTATTTAAAAGTTTTAAAAATGTATCAAGGTTGCAGTGTATACTTAGTTATAAGCAAGTTGGTTCGCCGGCTGGAGCGTGACTGCGACTGCGGACACCGGGGACAGTAAATTATAGACCTCTAGACAGGCCCACCGCCCGCCCCGCTTGTTTTAGTTCCCACACCACGCGCGGGAAAAACATCGGAATGCATTCTTGAGCTCGTCACAACTAGATATAAGTTAAATTATCCCTAGCAATTAATGGGAATTCATTCTGCTATTTTTGCAATTATTTATCACATACGAGTGATTTTATTAAAGTGTGAATTGAAGTGTGTTTATCGCTGGGTTCTTTGTTGATGCAGCAGCGGACAATGTATCTAGATTATTTGATTGTAGTATCACTACATAGTATAAAACAAAGTCGCTTTCTCTGTCCCTATGTCCCTTTGTATTTGTATATATTTGTATGCTTAAATCTTTAAAACTACGCAACGGATTTTGAAGCGGTTTTTTTTTAACAGATAGAGTGATTTAAGAGGAAGGTTTATGTGTATAATACGTGCATATTAATGTAGAGAAATCTATATGCACCCGGGCGAAGCTGGGCCTGGACACTAGTTATATATATACATATATATGCTAGAGCGGGATATATGTTACTTTTGATCTCAAAGGCTATAGGCTCACCTCTTATCACATCGTGTGACGGAAAATACAAGGCGAATGTAGGTGTCCTGGTTGCACATCTGCCTACCCCTTCTGGAAAAAGGCGTGATTTGTGTAAATTTATATGATCTCAGAGAAATGATATATATCTAGATTGTAGAAGATAATAGGGTATTTGACTGTTTTTTGGAAACTATCTCAAATTGTTCATTTTACCATAATACACTTGCAATTTGATTATCTCTTTGTGAACTGCTATATTTTCAATAAAAATCATGATTAAAGTTTGAATGATAAATAAGACCGCCAAAACGCTATGGACGTATATCACGTGACCCGCATATATGGCATATGCGGGTCACGTGATATTATTACGTCACTTTCTTGCAAAACAAACATTTTGATTCAATATCAAGAATAACATTGATCAGGTAACAGCTAAAAATTTGTTGCGGCATCTCTTCCATTAATTTTATAGTTTAAGTTAATTCTTTACGAAAATTATGCTCTAGTATATTATTAATATCAATTAAATAAATAAGCATACCTTTATTATGATAACTCCCGCAGGCGCTTCGTTATAAGTGTCATTTTTGAAAATTCATTACACTTTGAATCGTTGTCGTTGATTTTTCATTTGTAAATACTACAGAGCCGCTCCCTTAAAAGATGCGAAAATTATTCCCATCCTTTAATACAGGTGTGTAGTCTCAAAATGCACGAATACATCTACTAAAACACCGAATAAAATGTTCGTGAGCATTCCAAAGAACACCAAGATTCGGGTAAAGTGGTTAAAACTCGGTCGTATAATAATGGAATGATTATGTGATATAATAGTGGAATACAATAATTTCTTGTACATTGTTAGCTTAGTATTTTTTTTTATTGTTTTGAATGGGGAGACGAACATGCCGTTCGCCTAATGGTAAGCGATACGACCGCTCCTGAGCAGTAGCAAAACCAAACAACACCTTGAAATACAAAGCAATGCTTGGCATTCCACTGCGCTCGCCATCCTGAGACATAAGATGTTAAGTCACAATATGTCCAGTAGTTATTCTGGCTACAATATCCTTCAATCCGAAACACAACAGTGCATTTAAAATGCTATTTGGCGGGAAAAATAGACATTGCGGTGGTACATACCCAAGCCGCCTCTCATAGATGTGACACCTACCACTTGAAAATGCTTTAGTTTATAACTAATAGTGATATTTACATAGGTATGTTTATAAGGGTTGACATTAATAATTTAATTGAGCAGCGTAAAAGTCAGGGTTGTTTAAAAAAAAAAACCGACCACTATCGCGTCTATTTTTGCGTCTATGTTTCCACTGTCAGCTTTTATATTTTAGTTTCCATCGTACAATTATTACAAATAAAGTTCGCAGTGTGCCCTTAGCGGCGCAATGGGATCAATATTTCAGAAATTACTGCGAAAACAAAGGAAAACGCTCAGGAAATGTTCTTAAAATCGACTGACAACAAGAAAGTTACGTCACTCTAAATGCAACCAATGGCGTGCGTTTTTAGTCACGTTGTCAAGCTCGAAAATTTATTTAATTTTAAAATGATTTCTTAAGGCAATCCAACATTGTTTTAAATATTTTATTAGTTAATATAGTTTAAAAAAATATTTACAGTTAGTCTAGCAACAATATGTTTTATATTTTCATCATAGTCAAATACCCTATTCAGTAGTAATTTGCGAGTAGAATCTATTTACTAATAAATCGATAAATGTTTATTTCTATTAACCTACACATCGATAAATGCTGTAATGTTATGCATTATATTTCGTGTAGCTAACACACGCCTACTTTATTGCACAACATCAATTCCAGCGGTAGCGTTGAGTGTACAGAAAATAAAAGTTATGTGAGAAAATATATCGAACTGCTGAAAATTGTTTTCGCTGAATGAAATTGGTTTCGTATCTCGTGTTTCGTTCTGTTTTACTGTTGCCTAGTGTTTTGCTTTCATTATTAATTAGGGATACAATAATGGCATTGGCGTTGTGTTCGTATCTAGAAAATAAGCTTTGTTACTCTTATTCTTTGTGATATATCTTCGTGTCTTGTGACAGAAAGCGTTCCATTTCACTCAGAGTTATTGGATATGAATCTTGTTTATACAGGTTCGTAATTAATTAATGGATACTATACTAAGGATGAGAATGATGCGCAGAGGAGCGGAAATAATTCGGGGCGTAATGTCGCCGCGTTGGGTTTAATTTAACGCGGGGCGATGGCAATCCCTACGTGTAATGGCCTAATGTTGTGTACCTTTGGCCCTTTTTGTCCGACCCAATCAGTGGAGTTCCGCGAAACTGTACGACTGTGATTGCTGGTTTCCTTCGCCCATTATACCGCCTGCCTTGGCGTTACCTAACTTATTTTACTTGGCTAACTGACAGTTGCTTTGTTGCAGATGTTTTTACTGAAAATAATAATTTCATAATTACGATGATTTGTGTTTTTTGTTTTAAGGTGCAGTTATCAATTTGTCGTTGAAAGGAATTAGGTATAAATAAAAAATCAAGGCATTACCGGCTCGGTAGAACACATTTTCGAAGTAGTGTGAATGATAAGAGTTGAAATGTATCGTTGATTCAGATAGCGATTTAAGCCGTCATTACATTTTTACTATTTGTTATCCCCGCTTCTATCACATACATTTGTAGAAAATCGCAAGATTCAGGCCCCTTGCGAAAGGTCGTTGTGGTAATTCTAGAGATGGGTTGAAATATATAATAGTGAGCTTTCTGTAGTTGAATGATGTTGATATTTCGAAGGTCTCACAAAATATTATAAGCTCGTTTTTAGCAGTCTCCTCCCTTATTTCAATTTACTCTGTTTTAATAAGACAGACACACTAATATAACTTATCAAATGCTTTATTTATTATGCAATGATCACTTTCTTACAGCTAAGCTGCTATACACAGCCTGAAGTATAAAAATAAATTAATATGCTAACCAACATTCGTACATAATTAAATATTTAATTGGAAACCATACGAGTGAGATTTATTGAGCCGCATATTGTGCTCAGTGGCGCGTTACACACTACATCATTTTTAGCTTTTTCTCATATCAAAGCAATTATTATAAAAAAGCAACTATTATTTATAACGAGATGGAGTTAAAGTGATGTAATGAGATGTGTAATTTATCTCGATAAATGCCAACTGTAATTTTACTATGTCATTATTTAGTGTATATAACTACAAATTTATTATCAGTAAAACTTAAAATTAATTGTACTGAAGATAAAAAGACAATTATAGTTTTTTTATTGACTTCATTAATGATAAGCATAATTGACATCTCATAAAATACTCTACAAAAAATATTAAAAACATTGACATCGAGACATAATTACTATATGTTTCAATTGAGCATTGGGTTACTTAAATAAACAATTTATAATCTAAGGTTTTCGTGAACCGAAACTGTATATCCCGAGTTCACATTCGTTTAATCCAGATACGACACAAAATTGTAAGGATTATAACAAAGTCCTCGCGTACTAAACTGCAGCCTTATACATTGTTACAAAATCACATTTATTTAAGGTGCTACTTTAAGAAACGTTGTATTTTTATATTAAAATGTACGTATGTTGACCTTTATTCACAAAAAGTTTTAAAACCTATATTAGTAATCGAATGTATTGTCCCTTTCGAAAGATATTTAAATTCAGGTTGAACGAAGAAGACAAAACATCCGATAGCTAATATGGGTTTTATAGCTGTCTATGAATGAAGACCGTAAATCTGTGTACATACATATTAAAATATTTTTTGGTCATCTCTTCTATGATATTTGCTTCTGTTGGTTTTTCTATTTCGAGTTTATGGCTTAAGAATATTGTAACTAAATTATGTTTGGCAGAACTGGCACCCGCCCGAGGAACTCGAGGGAAAGCAGGAAATTGGAAAATTCCACTCATTGAGCCAATCTCACTGCGGGGAAATAACTAAATAGAATTTTCAATAGTGGAATATATTAATGTACAAGTATTTTTGTACTGTATTGGGAGTGTAGTGAGAGCGGATATTAATATGAAACCAGTGAGTAGTAACTTCTGAGAAAACAGGACTCACTTGTATTGTATTTAAATTATTTATATCGGACCGTAACGGAATCATGTGTCCAATAAATTAATCTTGAAAGCAATTATTTAGAACCAGTTTTACTTATTTAGTAGAAAGAATACAGTACAGAAACATTATTATTATTATCTGGTTTTTCTTTATCGATCCTGGGCAATTTCAGACCATTGCCTGTTGTAATGTTATAAAGTCATACTGTCTTCGCTTAAAAAATTGAAGAACGAAATAATTTCATAAAAAATATATTAGTGAGTGGTGGTGATGACCTGAAAACCATCTAAATATTTCAACTTTACTGGTTCATATTATGTTGTCAAGATATCGGCAGTTCCACACGACGTCACGAACTGGGGCTAGCATTATAAAAAAACAATATCGTGAGAAAATAAGGGTAATAATGGTTTCTCATATCGTAGTACTTAATTAGTGCCTGCGATTGTATTCGATATCATTCCAAGCCAGATCCGAAGTAACACGAAAGGAATTTGTAGTGCATAGCCACGCACGTTAGCGGATACGGGCAAAAAATACGTAAACACCGAAATTGTAAATATTGCCAGTATTCTGTTTTGGCAAGTAATTTAACTCCTCGCTTTATTATACGTGCATCAAAAACTTTATGTGTTGAACGCATCTTTATACTTTCTAAAATTATCCACATTAATTTTCTCTTCAGTCTCCTTCGATCGCCAACAAAAGCCATCCAATTTCGATGTTTAAAAACAGACTAGAATGAAATAGAACTAGAGATTAAGTAATAGGACCAAGGGTTACGTGAAGGCTAAGCTCTAGACGTCACCGGGTGAGTCGACGACGTTTCGTGTACGAAACGAGACGATGCCTGCGTCGAATGCTAAGATATTTCGCCACATGAATGGAATACGATATTTGATGAGAACGCTGGATAAATTCACCGCTCATATATCACTACATCTCGTGAAGGGAGCTAGGATTCAATGTACTGGTTTGTGGTTTAAGAACTTTATTTCTCATAAGAATTTACATTCACTTACATGAGAAAATTATATTAGGTTATTGTACATTACTATTATATTTGATTGGGCTTATTCGTACATACTATTTAGAGGTAGGTATATTGATGTTTTTTTTCAATTATTTTTTTATTTTAAATGTAGGTAGTTGTTGTTGATTCAACAACCAGTGATCATACTCGACAGCTAAAGTAGTGTTTTATAGATAAAGCATTTCTAGATGTGGCTCATAGAAAATTACTTATAAAAATATATAAACATAAATGATAAGTAGATATAATAGGTGTTAGTTAACTTAAAAAGTTTGTGCTTTTGTAATTAATGAATTTCTTAAATAGGGTACTACTATTTTTTTTTTCTATTACTATTATTTTAATACATTTTTGTTCGTGTAATTCTTTATATTTTTTTATTTATTTATTTACTTTTTATTCTATATTACGGTTGATTTTAATTGTTTTTATTATGTGATCCCTCAGAAGTTTTTTAAACATGGTAATTGATTTTGACTCCCTTATATCTTTCGGCAGTTTATTGTAAAGTTGAGCACCTTCATACATTACACATTTTTTCCCATAATTTGTCCGTGGTGTTATTAATAATATATCGTTACTTCTTAGTTCCCCATATTTCAATTAAGTATTCAATGTGAGGTTTTACAAGGGAATTATAAATTACATATCGTACTGGACGTGGAAGGCAGCGGACTAGACCTTGAACCATGCCCCTAAGCGACGTCAATTTAGATTTCACTTTATGAATATGAGGGACCCAAGTGAGTTTACTGTCTAAGATAAGTCCTAAATATTTTGACTCATCTACCTTATTGATATTTATGCCGTTTATTTTTAAGGGGCAGTAATCACCCACTTTTTTATTATTCGCTGCAAATATCATAAAGTTAGTTTTCGATATATTAATAGTTAAGAGGTTGCTAAGAAACCAAGCATTGAATAGATGTAGGTCCTTTTAGGCTTCATCAATAATGGAATCTATGGTTTGACCAAAATAGGTTTAATTTATTTATGTGATCTGTATGATGTAGTACGTACATTAAATGTCTATTTTAATCCTCTCGCTGTTCTCAAGGACATACCAGAGCAATACGTAAATAAGTATAATTAATGCAGCCCGGAAGCGTTTTTATTTACATTTTTATTTTAATACATAATATTTTGTTTTATATGCCTCGGTGGTGTAGTCGCACTACCGAACGATTACAACGCTGAGGTCTTGGGTTCGAATTCCGGGTCGGGCAATGATATTGGACTGTTCTTTTAATTATCAACCGGATACCACATCGTGTGACGGAAAAAACAAGGCGAAACGTGTGTGTCCTGGTTGCACCTCTGCCTACCCTTTCTGGGTAAAAGACATGAGTTGATGTATGTATACATACGTTATTGAATGTTTATTGTTACCTGGCGGATAAACTCCAGGAATATCGGTACCCAAAAATGTTCTTTTGGTCTAGAATACACAAGAAAAAAATATGATAATTAAGTTACAAATCGGGCCCTAAAACCGGTCGCCTTAATTACGCCCAGGGAAAACAAAGGAACAAAATACACAACTTATGGCTCATTGTTATTAAACCCAAAACATCATAATGTGTCGAACTAATATGCATTGGATCTGACCATTATTTTTTCAAGTTTTGATTTTCTGAGTTGCGTTGCTGCCTGTATCTAAATCTAACAATACGTTTGTTCAATCGCAACGGTCTATGAAAATATTTGTATAATTTACTTCATTAATTATTATGCACGCACATTTTATTTATTCTCACCATGACTTTAATTGTTTATTTCTTTTATGTTTTTTCTCTTAAATTAAACTAAATGTTATAAAGTGTCGTTTCATTGTTGTAATATTTCAGTTATACTAGAGTAATGATGCCGTACGTAAATACCATGTATTTTCATCCTTTGACCAAATTTACCGCATTTCTTACTACAGAACTACAAAATCGTTGTTATGTTACAAAAATAGTTGTATATTGTATAATTCAAACAAATTTGAACTCAGTTCATTACATTGTAATCTCTTAATTAATTAAGGAGCGGTAAACATAACATTATTAAACGAATTAATTACGTTTAACCGGACCTCGGCGATATTATACCTTTTGTGGTCTGTGATGTGGAGTGTGACGTTTTTAAAGAGTACAATAGGTGGCGCTAGTAGTACTGAATGGTATTTGCGTGCGCGCATTCATCGGGGAAAAATTATTAAATTGAAAGACTCGTGCGGGTCTTTCAATTTATTGAATTGCGCTCTCTTTGAATTGCGCCTTTGTTATCTTTAAGTGTTGTGGCACGTGTGCATGTGTTGTTGATTAATGCTAAGGGTTATTCACACTTAGGTGTTAAATTATAACTATGCTTGTAATTAAAATGTTTATAGTAATTTCGTGATTCTAATATTTTAAAGAGAGGCTTATCTTGTGACTCTTGATGATTTTTTTAGCTTAGTATCTGTCTGTATCTGTATCAGCCTATATACGTCCCACTGCAGGGCACGGGCCTACTCTACAATCGAGAGTACGATTGAGAGTGGTTAGGCCATATAGTCCACCACGCTGGCCTAATGCGGGTTGGCGGACTTACATACCATAGAAATTCTTATAAATCGCTACGGTATGCAGGTTTCCTCACGATGTTTTCCTTCACCGTTTTAGTGAGCTTAGTATACGAATATTATATGCGAAAATCTTATATGAATCCACGTCATTGATAAAGTCGTCAGGAATATTTCTCACAATGTTTCACTAAACAAATACGATCGGTATTTCATCGTGCGACTTGCATTCGCTTCGACGTGCTGGTGCACGTTTTTGGTTTATTTTATTTTTAAATTATTACAATATCAGATATTCGTCGATATTTTAAAAATAACGTATTCACATATTTCTGTAGACACGCTTTTAGATTATTTTGATTGGTAATTCGTAACATTAGCTGTGAATCTTTACGAAACAGTATTTAAAAAAAAGAAGGCTTGATATTCTGTCCTTTGATTGCTGTCCTGGCACTGAATAGAGATAAGAAAGAGATTTATATTAAAATATCTGCAACTGCCCATACACGCCCCACTGCAGGGCATGGGCTTTCTGTCCCATGAATAGTTCGATAGAGAGGACTTAGGCCTTAGGCCGTATAGTCAACCACGCTGAATTTATGCGGTTTGGCAGACCTTAACATACCATATAAATTCTTGCCAATCGCTATGAAATGCAGGTTTTTCAATATATTTTTTTTCTCCTTTACTATGCGTGGTGTTTGACTATGATTTCTATGGGTTATACTGGTATTTGGATCCGGGGCTACCGTAAATATGTCTGTAGCCGCATCTTGTCCGTTTAATTCATTATTTATTTATTCAAGGACGTCAAAAGTTTATTCATCAAAGAACACCGTTTGACAGCCACCGTGGCGCAGGCGGTTAGACGCTGCCTGTGAAACGAGAGGCCGCGGGTTCGATCCCCGCACCGAGAGAAATGTTTGTGCGGCCCACAAATATTTCATCCAGTTCTGAGTGTTTGTGAGACCGAAAAGTCTCTCGTAGTTCCTGATACCCACGACACAAGACTCGATCTTAATGTGGGGTCAGGACTATGTATGTGACTGTTGGGTGTTATTTATTATTTATTTATTTAATAGTTTTTTACATGACACGTTCATAGAACTATACTTGAATTGTTCGTTGTAGAAGATATTTAAGGTTGCATGTCTAATAAGTTATCAGAGTGCGATGAGGCGCTTTATCTCCTATGGCACTTAGTCTCCAACGCCAAGGCCGGCTTCGGGTCTGGGACGCCACTAGAGCATCGTTTATGTGCTCGCAAACTACTGTTCAATTATACTTGTAATAAAACTGATTTAGCCTTTCTGATTCCGATCTGATTATAGTAATGTGGATTTAAATGTTATCGATATTTATTGGCATTCATAAGTGTATAGATATGACTTTGTTTATGATCAGTTTCCTGCCATAATGTCATTCTTGTTGGTGTTATTTTTCATATGTATGTGTATTCTTATGTTTGTAAAAAAAGGCTTACAAGTGTGTTCTATCGCACTAGGTAGAGACAAGAACGCGAAATGTAATGTCTCATATATATCACTATCTTAAACTTTTGTAATTATTGCTCATTGATTATTACTTAAGTTTATTTCTTTTCGTCTCATATATCCTCGACTTGGTCGAATTCCTCATTTTTATATTTTAAACTTCATTTAAACTAAGTTATATGCTAGCATTACCTTGTAAAGCATAATTAGTCAAACTGCACATTACCGGAAATAATAACAGAAACCTCGGGCTAATAGACGTAGCGATTACATAAGGCATTGTTTTGAGAGACGATCGTCGCCTTGAACCGATGACGACCGACACGCTCCACTCCGCGTTCGTGCGATCAACCATCAACAGATTTACTTTCATTGCTGGGATGAGTCGGTAGAAATTGTTCTTTTTTATGATAGAGTGCAATGTATACGATAGCAAATGCGATGCAATCTAAGTAGAGTAATCTGACGAGAGGTTATCTCCGATCGACACAATTGTGCCACTCTGACTATAAATAAATTTTCTGACCCGGACAACAAACTTGAAGCATCATTATGGAGGGTAATCTACTAGCGTGTAGGGTAGTTTGTGAACATAGCCGCCTGAAGGATGCGATTGTTCTGCCACTACTAAATATTTGTGGTTACTGAAACAGTGTAAAGATGAAACCATAAATAAGCAGTTTTACTATAAATAAGCAGTTTAATAATATATTCTTAAAGATATATTATTACTTGTGTATAGAAGCATGTTAAAATGGTTATTCTTTAGGAAGTCAGTTCTTTGTTTCATAATGCATACGTCAGAATTTAGCTTCAAGTATTTTAATAATTTGATTTAATTGATGTGAAATTAATACACACTCAAATAACTACTCACCAGTGCCATTTAATTCAATTTAATGCGGTATATACACCTAAACATCTTCAGTACTGAACTAGGTGAAGTTTTAAACCGGCAGCGGAGTGAAGCCATTAGAGCGGAGTGAGATAAGGGCCGGCTATCAGCAAGGAGACGGTTGTTAGACACAAAGGAGTCTGTGTTGTTTAAATACCTAATTAAAATGCATTGCGCGACACGGACGTAGGATATTGTTCAATAATCTGTGAATTCTGCCGCGTTAAACTGAGGGTAGGGTGGAGTTTTGATAGAATTTTAAAAGGTGTTGCGGAGTTCATTTCTTTTGGCATTTTCAGGTCAATTGACCTATAGATATAAAAGTTGTTTAGTCAATTATAATCATTATATTTTAAAAATAGTTTTTAAGGAAAAATAAACCGCCACGCTGGGATATCATATTCTCATATCAAGATGTACTGCAAGTAGCTCAAATAACAAATAAATCAATTTTCTTTGTTAAAGTTCCTACAGTTTAAACACGACACACAAACTTCAAATTATCAAGTATAAGGCAACGCATTGTTTCAATATTATCACTGAGTTCACCACAACTCACATCATACAAAGCTAATTTCATAATTTACGCATCGTATTAGTTAATGTATAAAAGCATTGCATGTTGAATATTCATAAGAATCACTCACTGCTTACAACAGTGTTCATAAATCACAATTCACAGTTGTCAATTTATTACTAGGAAGATTTGTTGAAACTATGTCAAATCAAATCAAATCAAATCAAAATATTCTTTATTCAAATAGTCTTTCACAAGATCTTTTGAATCGTCCTTTTCTGCTACCACCGCTTCGGAACGTGTTGTGGCTGTGAAGAAGAAGCGGCGCAAGAAACTCCCTCAGCAACACGAACTGTCTTCTTTTTTTCTGTCTTTTTCTTTTTTTTTTTTTTTATATCGCCATTTACAATTAAAATGATTCATGTCACAAGTTACAATAATGTCAGTTTGATTCAGAACATGATAAATTTATTCCCAAGCAGTTTTATCTTCCACATAATCTGAAATTCTATAGTATGCCTTTTTACACAGCTTAGCTTTTATTACTTTTTTAAACTTATTAATTGGAAGTTCTCTTAAACTGTTGGGAAGCTTGTTAAAGAAGCGTACACTTTGACCCATAAAAGAATTATTTATCTTGTGGAGACGAGTAACGTGTGAGGCAAGATTATGTTTGTTCCTAGTGTTCTTACTATGCATGTCACAATTACGCTTAAATTGAGTTATATTTTTACGAACATATAATAAATTTTCATAAATATATTGAGATGCAACAGTAAGAATATCTACTTCTTTAAACTTTTCTCTCAATGAAACTCTTGGACCAAGTTGATAAATGGCCCTAACAGCTCTTTTTTGTAAAATAAAAATACTATTTATATCCGCAGCATTTCCCCAGAGAAGAATGCCATAAGACATTATACTATGAAAATAGCTGAAGTAGACAATTCTTGCCGCTGCCTCATCCGTTAAACGCCTAATGGTTTTAACTGCATATGCCGCTGAACTTAATCTACCAGATAGTTTATTGATATGCGGCCCCCACTGGAGTTTAGCGTCGACCGTAATGCCCAGAAACGTAGTAGACGCAACAGGATCCAATTCTTCACCGTTAATTTGTACAGTGGTAGATAATTGCCTAACATTGGGCAGTGTGAATTTAATACATTTAGTTTTCTTAGCATTAAGTAATAAATTATTAATATTAAACCAATGTACAACTTCACGAAGGGCACTGTTTACTTCATCAAAATCTAATTGTTGTCTTTTAATTTTAAATGTCAAAGATGTATCATCCGCAAACAACACAACTTCGTGATTATTCCCGACGTGATAGGGTAAGTCATTTATGTAGACCAGGAATAGAAAAGGTCCCAGAATTGAACCCTGCGGTACTCCCATAGTGACCGCAGATCCTCCAGAAAGTTTTCCATTAATATCAACCTTCTGTACCCTATTGCTCAAATAGGAGGACAAAAGATTGAGAGCTCGGTTCCTGATACCATAGTGGCGTAATTTCCTGACCAGAGTGTCGTGCTCTACGCAGTCAAAGGCTTTAGATAAGTCACAGAATACACCAAGTGCATCCTGCGACTCTTCCCAAGCGTCATAGATTTGTTTTAGGAGAGATATTCCCGCGTCAATTGTTGATCGACCCCTCGTAAATCCGAACTGTTTCTGGTGTAGCAAGTTATTGGTGTTGAAATGTGTTAATAATTGAGTAAGAATTATTTTCTCAAATAACTTGCTAAGCGTTGGTAAAATTGAAACAGGTCGGAAATTGGTCGGATCCGAGCTGTCACCGGACTTAAAAAGAGGCACCACCTTGCTTTGTTTCATCAGGTCAGGAAAAACACCAGATACCACACAGCGGTTGAATATCTCTGCTAAGTGGGGTGCTATATGCTCAATGATTAAAGATATATTAATTACAGAAATTCCCCACAAGTCTGCGGTCTTTTTTAAACTAATTTCTTTAAATGATTTTAATATATGCTGCGGCCCAATTTGCGAGAACTCAAACGCCACGTTACATTTAGGTACAAGTTTTTCAAGTATAGATAAAGCAGACCTCGAAGATGACTGAAGATGTTGGGTGGTATTTTTGGGAATATCAGTAAAAAATCTTTCAAATTCAGTTGCTACTTCCAGATCTGCTGTACAACTCCTATTATTTATTTTAAGATTAAAGTTATTTTCACGTACCGAGTTTTTACCAGATTCAGAATTAATAATATTCCAAGTAGTTTTGATTTTATTGTTAGACATTTTGATTTTATTTCTTAAATACAACGATTTAGCTGTGGAACAAGCTCGTTTGAAAACTCTGGAGTAATTTTTTACATATTCCGTAAAAGTCGGATTTTGGTTAAACATTCTTTCATTGTACAGATTATATAGTTTATTCCGACTTTTAAATAAACCAGTGGTTGCCCACTCACTAAATGTCATTCGCTGATTTACCATAATAGTTTTAGATTTATATACTTTTCTAAATTCACATTTAATAATTTCAAATAATGAACTGTACAGTTTGTCTGGGTCTTGGTGAGGGGACAGCGCTGGCAGATTGTTTTTGATATTTAGTCTAAATTTTTCCATGCGATATATATTGTTAGGAACAAACTTAATACTTTTCCTTAGAACTTTACTTTTAGTGCTAGGTAATGAAACATACTGACCACAATGATCAGAATCTAAAACATTAATTACTGACTTTTCACAAATAGAGAAATTAGTAAAAATATTATCAATACATGTAGCACTTGAGGCAGTTATTCTTGTTGGTTCAAAAAATAAATGATGCAGGTTGTATGATTTAAAAAGATTAATGAAGCTGCAAGCTATAGAAGATTCTTCTAAAATGTTAATATTAAAGTCTCCACAGACAACAATTCTTTTTGGTGAAACACATACCTTGTGCAATGCATCTTCCATAATTTCCAAAAAGGTATTATGTGGTGCACAAGGGGGTCTGTACCTTTTTCAATCTATACAAGCTACTTCCATAACTCGTTCAACAGACAGGCGCACAATATCAAGTCTTTCCTTATATTTAATAAGATTATTTATGATTATTAACGAGCCTCCATGTAAAATATTTTCTCTGTTGAACGAGCTTGCAACTTGGTGATTATTGAAATTGAACATGAACTGGTAGCTTTTAAGCCAATGTTCAGTAATACATAAAATGTCAATTTTATTACAGGTCATGAACAACTCAATTTCTAAATTTTTATTTCTCATACCTTGTATATTTTGATGTACCAAGTTGAAAGCATGTTTATTATTAAAATTACATTCAATATAATATTTATTTTCAGTTGGAGAGCTAGAGTTTATCTCTATTGTCCTTAAATCGAATTTAAATAATTATTTAATGTCAATTGTTTCAGATTGCTATAATCTGAGTCAACATTTATTTGCTCAATAGAGCTTTGTCGGTTAGCCAAGTTCTTGGCTGTAATACATAAATAATATGATAGCGCATCAGCTACCTGTCTCTTAATAAAAAGAGGAAGATAAACTTTATCTCTTGTCTTATTAAATATCTTATTATTATAATAATTGTTAATGTCAATTAAATGTAAATTATTATTGATTGACAAGGTGTGCATTGTCAAATTCAAACTATATCTAATATTATTTTCTTCCGCTGGCAAGTTGTTACTGTAGGGTAATGTAAACATAGTAATTTCGTTTAAGTTAAGTTTTTTCAAACTGTCATAATATTCCAACAATTCTTTTTTGTTTAAATTACCCCTATTTCCAATAAATATAATTAATTTTTTATCTGCAGATAAATTACTGCCCAAAATGCTCTTCATAATGTCAGAATAGGAAGCACTAGGCATACAGTAATTGAGAAGTTGTCCCTTTTCCAGACCTACTAACCTTCCCATGTCCCTTCCTATGTCGTCACTGTACATAATTACATTGTCATACTTATTATTTTTATTACATTTTACATGTGTGAGAGGATGGGAATTATTAATAATGTTAATATTATGTTCTAAGCTGTCACACAAAGTTGGACACACTTTAGAAGATGATGTTATGGGTGCACACATTGGCTGTGAGACAGTGAGCGACCTATCTGTAAAATTACACATATTGTTCTGTAAAGACTCAAAGCGCTCAGTGTTGTACTTACATAACTCAATAAGGTCTGTCATAGCCGATGAGTGTTCCTCTATCTCCTTCTGAGCATTGTCATATTTTGTTGTCATTAGCTGCAAAGAAGTATGTAATTTTTTAATATCTGCGTTTAAGATTTGTGTGTCAGCTTCATGCTTAAGCCTATTCTGTTCTAATTGATAGGCATATAAATCCACTGTATTTTTTAATACTACTTTGTCTCTAACAATATTTAAAGATTTCTTATTTAACTTATTTTTAAATAGTAATCTCTGAGTTTTCTTTATATACCTATTTACATTTATGTACCGTTTAAGTTTATTTTTGCTACACCCAGCCATTGACACTTTAGAGGTACTTTGAAAGGTATCATCACCTGTGAGATCTATAGTATTGGTGATGACATTGCTGGATGCAGCTGAAGCAATGATGGGATCAGTTTTTATTAACTCATCGAATAGGGACTGAGTTTTTTGTTCTTTTGCAGTGAGGTTGGCCAATTCCAGCTGAGAGATAAGATCTTGAGAGATATGGGAGATAAAACACAAATATCATTACATCATATTTCGATCAGAAGAACAACAAGAATTGCATTATTTATTTAATGAGTAAATAATAACTTGTATGTATGTATCAGCCCATATACATCCCACTGCAGGGCACGGGCCTACTCTACAATCGTAAGT
This sequence comes from Hyles vespertilio, assembly GCA_009982885.2. NCBI lineage: Eukaryota > Metazoa > Arthropoda > Insecta > Lepidoptera > Sphingidae > Hyles > Hyles vespertilio. Next base: position 1,182,214 of record CM042817.1, read on the forward strand.
ACGATTGAGAGTGGTTAGACCATATAGTCCACCACGCTGGCCTAGTGCGGGTTGGCGGACTTACATACCGATACCATAGAAATTTTTATAAATCGCTATGGTATGCAGGTTTCCTCACGATGTTTTCCTTCACCGTTTTAGTGCATGGTGATTGACTATCAATACACACATGACTTCGAAAAGTCAGAGGTGTGCCCTGGGATTCGAACCCGCGACCACCGTGAACATGTTGGCAGCCGCGTCTAGTCCATTTACCAACAGGCCACCACGCACTAACAGGCCACCACGCACTTCTATCGGTAACGTTATTAACAATAACGTAACCACTATTATTTGAAGAAAACATGAACTTTTAATTCGTTATTTTGAAGATGAGTTTCATTGGCCAGTGTTGTCAATTTATTACTAGGAAGATTTGTTGAAACTATGGGAGATAAAACACAAATATCATTACATCATATTTCGATCAGAAGAACAACAAGAAGAATTGCATTATTTATTTAATGAGTAAATAATAACTTACCTACAAAATATGAATGAAACCCATGACGTCATGCACTTGTTAGAATTTTTGTGGGAAAAGGTATATAAAATAATATAAACATGTATATTTCAATAGATTTATCTATAATTATATTTTAACCATATAATTTTTAATATTTATCACTTAACATAATGGTTAATAATTATTATAATGTTACAAAATTATCAATTATATTAAATGTTATTTATATTTATTATAATATGGTTTAATTCAAGGACAATCGATAATTACAATGTTACAGAACAATATTCAAATATTCTGAGCAATGAGCAACAAAACATCATATTAATAACTTAACTTACGGCCGTTCTCTATATCCTATCTATCTTTAACAAGAGGTTAAAATGGATATCGTTACTATGTCGATACCACTATATGCTTCAATAAACAAAGATAGACATACAATATTATCTTGCCTAGATATGGATAAATATATGCACCTTATCTAAATATCTCTGTATTTCTTTACTGAAGCAAAAAATGTATCGAAATGTCGAGAGAAATCTCTTGTTAAAGATAGATCGATTATAGAAACCGGCCGTTAGCCAATCCTGGTTGCCACCGGCCAGGATAAGGTCCTTCCTCTGTCGTTGTCACTCGAAAAGTCACGATCCAAGTGAGACAACGCTTTATATTACCGATTCCCCACTACTTGTGAATCATACGATGGGCAGTTTTAATAAAATTTATAAAAATTGTTGCGGTATTTTGTGACAGTATTCTAACACACTCTATAGTAATTTTGTTAATTCTTTCTAATATTTTTTAGACTTCCTACGGATTCCGTACTAGCAAATTGCTGGAGAGACATTACACAGCGGAAACGAAAAGAAGACAATTCGTAGCCTCAAGACTTCAGTCATCTGTTCCGAACATTTTACTTATGATGATCTATATTTTACATAAATACTGAAATCAGATAACAGCCCAGGCAATAAATCCAAAGAGTTAATTCTATTCGGAAACAAACACTAGGTTTTATCTTTATTGTTTTTACTAAAACGCGTTATAAATATAATTAATAGTATGATTACTTTAAATAAACAAAAAATATTTTATTTAACCTATTTTGTTTATCAAATAGTGGGGAAAAGTTAAGTTAATAATCTGGAGTAGGCATCCCTAAACACACACACCTTGACAGTTGGATTACAATAATTACACGACCGGTACTCACACATATTAAAGAAAGTGAGGACAGTTTTAGCGCATCGTTTGTTGGCATTGCTCAATCTAGACGAGTATATAATCTAAGCTGTCGTTTGTTTGCAGGTGACGTAATAGAACAAAAATAAAAATAAAATCTATGCAGTGAATATAGGAATACATACTGACTTAATCTCAGCAACGTGTAATGTTAAAAAAGTATGGATCTTATAAATCTTTGGGATCACTAGTATTATTTGCCTTCACATACTCTTGGAAATTGACAGGAAAACAACTAATTAAGTAGTTGATCGGAATACTGAGTCTATACAAATTCTGCAGTTAATAATCTACTTATAATACCTGAAAAATTGGATGTATTTTTAAAAACATAGGGGGAAGGAATGGGATGACGGGGGCCGGTAATGGGATTGCTGGGCTATATCAGCTTATTGACTGAACTAAACGTGACAATAAAGCTGTTATTTCCTCTTGTTTTGCATAATACAATGAACAAAACGGAGGAAGGCGCGTTAGTGAATATTTTTTAACATTTTTCACTAAAAACAAATGCAATTTTTAACCGACTTCAAAAAAAGGAGGAGGTTCTCAATTCGACTGTATGTTGCTTTTTTTATGTTTGTTACCTCGTTTCTCTGTACTGTGTGAACTGATTTCGATCATTCTTTCTTTGATTGAAAGCTGGTGCTTGTCGTTTGGTCCCATAAAAATATGGTGAAGATCTGATGAATATCTTCGGACCTGGAGAGGGGAACTCCTTAATATTAAGGAGAATTGCAACGGTTCTTTTTGCGTTACGTTCATTAGAAAAGTTAAGTTACAGTGAGAGAGGGAAAAACGGGTGGGGGTGAGAGGGGGTGGGTGATAAAATTAAAATACACGTAAATTCTAATATCTTCGGCAGCTTTCAACCGATTTTAGTGATTTCGTTTTCATTAGAAAAAACATATTGACAGGTTGATCCCAGGAATACAACATGAAGATGTGATGATTATGTTCGGACCTGGACAATAGAACTCTTCAAAATTTAGTAGTATTCCAATGGTTCTTTTTGCATTAGGTTTATTATAAAAGTTAAGTTACAGTGAGGGAGGGAAAAAGGGGTAGGGGTGAGGGGGGGGGGTGATAAAATTAAAATACACGTAAATACTAATATCTTGAGCAGCTTATAACCGATTTTAGTGATTTCTTTTTCATTAGAAAGAACGTATTAACAGGTTGATCCCAGGAACACAACATTGAGATCTGATTATCATGTTCGGACCTGGAGAGTAGAACCCCTCAAAATTTAATAGGAGTTCAACGGTTCTTTTTGCATTGGCTTCAGTATAAAAGCTAGGCTACAGTGGTTGAGGGAAAAAGAGGTCGGCGCGAAGGGATGGGGGGGGGGGGGGGGGGGGGGGGGAGAAAAATAATAAACATGTGAATATTCCAATATCTTTGGCAGCTTTTAGCCGATTTTAGCGATTTCATTGTCATCGGAAAGAACAAATTCCTTGTGGGGACCAAATCTTCTTAATTTAAATGCCTATCAACACTGTCTGTCTGTATCAGCCCATATGCGTCCCACTGCAGGGCACGGGCCTCCTCTACAATCGAAAGTACGATTGAGAGTGGTTAGGCCATATAGTCCAGTGCCTATCAACACTAAAAAGATAAAAATAACTAAAATTTTTAATAAAAAAAATAAAAACTGACTTCAAAACAAAAATCCACTAAAAACAAAAAATAATAAATACCACTCCAAAGCAAAAAAAATTAATATTTATTTCGTATGCCTTATATTAATTCAAATATCTATATGTTTGGTACTGGGCGACCCGCCTTCAATATGTTACGCATATATTTTGATTTGTTGGCTAGTCAAGTCATTAAGCAAATTAATCAACATGCACGAGTTCCATGAAATAAATATAATTTTTTTTGCTTTGGAGTGGTATTTACTATTTTTTGGTTTTAGTGGATTTTTGTTTTGAAGTCGGTTTTTATTTTTTTTATTAAAAATTTGTGCCCTAATGGTGTCTTTCGCGGATATATGTGGCGATAAATTACGCCTTATTGTAAAATGTCGGTGTGGTTACTTAACACCTGTGTTACTTTGTCGATCTACGTGTTCCATTATGTATGCTCTAGAAAGATTTTAGTTTTTGCTTTTAGCCTTTGTGGGTGCTCTATATTTATTTAATCTCTGGTTAATAATACTTTATGATCTTGTTTTATCTTTTTTTTTATTGTATTTATTTATTTACTCTTCTTTGTATACCTATCTGTAAACTGAAGTATAAAAACTAATGTTTTAGATGTAAAAGTAAGTTAGTAATAATTGTAAAATGAATTTTTTTATTGCGTGTGATCTGTTATAGGAAAATATATAATTAAGGTTTCAAAAGTATTGCTAATGACAAGTAACAGAGTCATTCCCTCAGATATAACTCAATTTGACAAACTATGTTTTTAGACTACAGGCCCGTGGCAAAAAGTGATGGGTCATATGAACCACAAGGAGGCCTATTTAGGAAGATATAGGGGCTTAAAATAATAATATTTAGTACTATGCCGTCACTTGTAAGCTGTCCGTCTGGATGCAGATGAGACTTCAAAAGTACAGCGTGAGGTTGTATATTTTGGTCATATATTTTTGTACGGCATTCCTACCATCGATAGATCCATGAAAAATAATAAGAAAACACGTAGTGCCGTACAAAAATAGTGCGCCACAAAGCCAGAAGAACGTTAGATATTCCGTCAATTTTCTTGTTAAATTTGGTCATTTGATTTTATACGGCGTCGTTTCCATACAATTTCAATACCTCTTCTAATTCATTATTCCGCAACGCCGTATAAAAACCATGCGACAATGAAGAAAAATCGGCGGTTGCAACCCACTTCCCTTCAGTGGTCAGGTGGGTGATTTGACGCAACATAAAATCAATTTATTTTGAAAGTATTTTAGGCATAGATAACATTTTTTCACATGCCGTAAATTTTTTTTGGTCCAAGCTTCTGTAGGGCAAAGAACACTCTCGAGAAATCCACGTAACGCAATATATACTTTAAGTTGATATTTAGTATGAACATTTATGGACGGCATTTAGATTCTTTATTTGTTTTTATTGCAATAGTCCATAAAAAGTCAATGGCGAACAAATCTCAATGTTCATATTGATAAAAAGTTGCGATGGGGAATATATTGTTAAGTGGTCGCTATGAAAATAGAGTTAATGAAAAGTTATTAAGCTCGTAGTAATCCGTATCAGCCCATATACGAGTACCTCCCACTGCAGGGCACGAGCCTACTGTAGAATAGGCCCGTGTCCTGTAATCGTAATCTCGATTGTAGAATCTAGAGTGCGATTGAGAGTGATTAGGCCGTATAGTCCACTATGCTGACCTAGTGCGTGTTGGTACTCGTACTATTGCTATAATTTTAAGATTATTTTATTTGTTCACTACCTACCCCCCCTACCTACATTAGTTGCCATTTTTACTATTTTATTATACATACTTTGGAAATGATTTATAATAATAAGATGTTACATATTTCGTGTCATTGTTTTGTGTCACTAAGGAGACTACCCTTATCATTTAGTATTATTTATTGAAATTGTGCAATATGGTGTCCAGACATTCCTAGCAAATTTCACCTTCTCAAATCCTCACAAAATATTTCACGCAAATTATGTCGTATTATCTTTATAAAAAAGATTTTAGATTGTGTCAGCATAAGAGTTTAATTAATAATTTAGGAAAAAAGGAGGAATTAAAAAAGGTAATGTCACAATAATTCAGAAAGTTGCTGTATTTCATTAATCTACGATAGTTAAAACTTTACAAATAATTTGAAAAAATTCATATTTTGTTTTCCTCTCAATTTCTTTTAGAACATTTTTTATTGAATGGCAATGTTATATAACAATTGTATTTAGCAATATAATGTTAAAAAAGTAGTTGCCGTACAGGATCAAATGACCTTACAGCTTTCAGGGTTAGATTTATGATAAATTTAGGTATTATTGATTTTATACATTCAAATGAACTATATTTTTTTGACGGCATGTTTTTTAATAGTTCTTTTGAGTGCTACATAATGTTATGAAACCGACGCCGTACTTTTTCAAATCACCTCCCGGACCACTGAAGGGGAGTGGGTTGCAACCGCCGATTTTTCTCCGTTGTTGCATAGTTTTTGTACGGCGTTGCGGAATAATGGATTAGAAGAGGTATTGAAATTGTATGGAAACGACGCCGTATAAAATCAAATTACCAAATTTACCAAGAAAATTGACGGAATATCTAACGTTCTTCTGACTTTGTGGCGCACTATTTTTGTACGGCACTACGTGTTTTCTTATTATTTTTCATGGATTTATCGATGGTAGGAATGCCGTACAAAAATATATGACCAAAAAATACACCCTCACGCTGTACTTTTGAAGTCTCATCTGCATCCAGACGGATAGCTTACAAGTGACGGCATAGTGCTAAATATTATTATTTTAAGCCCCTGTATCTTACTAAATAGGTTTCCTTGTGGTTCCTATGACCCATCACTTTTGCCACGGGCCTGTAGTCTATTTGTGAAAAATGCTTCTGACACGTCTTTACGGTTATTCGTGAATGTTGTAAGTAACTAAACTCTCATTATTTTTAACGATATTTCCAACATCATAGATTTTATGTCATACCTTTCAACGGGTGCAATATAAATTGTTGTTAAATCCATACCTACCTTCACGTGCAATTTCCACGGCGAGTCCATCAGCCCAGCTGTTCGACCGTTCTACTTTCGCGGGTAATTAAGCTTCAACGTGTTGTAGTGTAGTGAAGTATGTAGTCTATTTTGTAGTATGTAGCCTTATGTGGTCTGTAGTCTGTAACGTGGCGCGGACCAAAAGTGCTTGTTATTTAACAATATCGAGTAACAGAGCCTGCGATGCACAGCATGTCGATGTCAAATAGAATACTGTGAAAAGTATTTGGGAAATTTATCGAGTTTTATAATAGCATATAGAGTTACGTCCTTATTGATAGACAGTTTTAAAATCTATTTTGTAACGATTTGTCTTCTTCGTTCAAACTTAATTCCAAAGTCGTTGTAAAGGACAAAACTTTTGATAACTTAATAGGTTTTAAAACTATGAATAAGGCCGTAAATATTTACGACGCGACGGTTCTGCAAATATGCATTATTCATCTGTTGAACAGTTGTCCCATACGTCTTTTTTTATTGTAATCAGTGGCGAGACGAGAATGCTTTTCGCCTGACAGTAAGGGATACGACCGCTCCTAAACCGTAGAAAAACCCGAAATCTTTGAATTACATAGCAATGCTTGGCGTGCTACTGCGTTCGCCATCCTGAGACCTAAGATGTAAAGTCTCATTATGTTCAGTAGTTACTCTGGCTGTAGTTCTGTAGTTCTTACTGTTATTCTGGTTAATGCCCCCATAGCGTAATGAAGCATATTAATAGGACAGTACCACTGTATATGCAAGAAGCTATAATTGCCAGTTTCTATGCGCTATCTTTTGGGTGGCATTGCGTTTGCAATCATTTAGCCTGGTATGTAAAACTCCTTATTGTATTAAGTAATGCAGATGTTAATTAAAGCTGCATCTTGGTACAAGATGTCGGACGTGATAGGCATTCAAATAGCCACTGTAATGTCCATTACGAGTTCGCCATCTCGGCAGTTAAACTAATAAGCGAGTGTTAATGGGTTTCTCGATCTTATTGCACTCATGGCTGCAATAATTATTGTTATAACCTCCCGTGGTGCAGTTAGTTAAAACTACTATTGTGAAACAAGAGGCTGCTGGTTTAATCCACAAGTTTTTGTTTTCGGTCTGGTTGTGAAATAGAAAAGTCTCAACTAAAGACTTGTTTGTATGGTCTTGTGTGACAATCGGATGTATAAAGTTTGTTCTTATTAATCATTTTGTATATAAAATAAACTTGTGAATAAAGTCAAGTCAATTGACGAATTTAGGCTACTCTAAAGAATTTCCACAGTGACGTGTATGAAGCTGTCTGCGAATTCCTTTTATGAATACTGAAGTTATAATTTAGGTGGTTTCATTAGTGATTTCGTTTGTCTCCCAATGCTCGGTGGTAGGGGAGTCGGCCAGCGGTCGGCTCGGGCGGGCGGCAGGTACCGGGTTCTATATGACGTCACAGCTCATTAGCGACGGACGCCGAACACCGGCCGACGCGGGAATTAATTATATTCATTAAATGCACTTATTCACATAGACATTGTACAGACGGTTAATTATGGACGCTGTAATTAGGCGCTTTGAGGATGTCGACTGTCGACTGAGCTAATAGGTATTCTGGTGACGTGGCGAAATTCGACAGCGCCGACAGGACAATGATGTTCTTCTTTTTATGAGGACGGAAATGTAGACATTGTAAATTACGAAGTTGTGGTGGATGAAAAGATTTTAATGTTAATGAGGGGTACTTTTTGCATACACGAAAGATCCCGATAACAATTTAAAATACAATAGGGGGATACATTGAAATGAGGTTGGGCGGGACACGTCACCAGGATGCACCCGAAAAGGTGGGCGGATTCATAAAATTATCTGCCAAACAATTCTGCAATCTTGTAAGGATAAAGTCGCTAGGTAAATGTCCCGGATTTACATGAGAACGGGAAAGACGATAAAGTCCGCTTGTCATGTACACACGTTTGTACGGTCAGTTTCAATACAAAACGTCGTTTTATTCAGTGTCGTGTGGCATGGGTAACATGGTTTTACAAACACCTGCCACTAATAAAGCTACGAGTTTATCGGAAATCGATGGCATTCCGCGTGTTATTGCTACATCATTATGCTGCTATATTTTACTATTCGTATTTGGCATGCTCGTGAATTTCCCGACTGCCCCGTGCGGCTTTATGCACCGTGAACCGAAATTCAATATACACGCTCTATCTTGTTCAATGAGATTTATGTGAGCCAAAAAGCCGGCATTGTTGGTTTTTTTGTTTTATGCCTGTAAAATAAAGAGGTAGTACTGAATGGGTTTTTAAATACAATAATCGATAATTGGAATATTGTATGGCTTTATAAGTAAATAATAAATAAATAAGTACGCCCAACATACATAGTCTTGACACTACACTAAGATGTTATAATGTGTCGTGGGTATTATAAATTACGAGAGACGGTCTCACAAATACCTAGACCCGCAACAAATACCCGCAACAAATAAATATATGTTTTTAAAATAATATAATGCGGATGCTTGAAGGAGTTCTTTGCACATTTTTCTTTGCATTTTGGGAGCAGTGATAATATTGATTGACCATGTTAAAGCTTTTTATTAGGCTATTGGAATATTATAAATATTTTTTTATTTTTCTAACTATTTACTAGTTTTTAAAATGAAAACAAAAATAAGTGTTTATATTTGAGTTATCCAATTGTTGAAACCGTTTTTTATACGTTTTTTTATGTTCCTAGAGTACTGTGATATGTACAATGAAAGAAAATTTACATATTGTTTTTGATAATTTAATTACATGAACTACAGACTCTAAAACCGCTTAACTACCTTTTAAGTCCATCAGCCAGAAAATATCCATAAATCAAACAAATTCCTGATCAATATAGTAAGAACACAATTGCTATACGTTACCGAAGTTTATGTGTGTTTGCGGCCACTACGTCTGGCGACCAAGTATCGCATTAAACGCGTGATTGATGGAGCCGCGGGGTGTGTTTTGGCTGTATTACGTCATTTCCGACATCGTGCTTACCTGACCAACACCACTACAGTCTATTCTCAACCTTATTATTTCGCTATAGAGTTTTAACTAGTTTGTATGCAAGCCAGACTGAGCGTATCGTATTTTCAGAGCGAGCAATAATATTCGCTTTAACATTCCCATTCAAATTGTAATCGGTTTTAGCTACAAATGTTTGTTTGATTTTATCGAATAACAATAAGGTAGTTATTAATTAAGGATAGATTACTCGAAATCATACGCGGTGTGTTTAAATATTTTGATTGTATTAAATTAAATCCTTATAAATATGCGATTTAATTCACGTTTAATAAGGCAAATATGTGTACAATAATTTAAATACATAATTAAATACATGAGTGTGTAGCAATATTAAATTATCATCTTGATAAATTGAATTAAATACAACCATTCCTTTGACACACTGTATGTATAAATAGAAAGCAAAATGCAGCGATAGCCCGCAACAATTTCCAATTAAATTCTCACATCTATAAAAAAAATCCAGCACATTTTCAATTCCATTTACTTCAACATCCCCATTGGTCTATTTTTATCCTTCGAGGCGTATTTAAATTCGATTCGGACGTTCGCATCGCGGTCGGCTCCTCGATCTCACCTGCGACAGGCAATATCGCCGTTTGTACAGTGGCCGATTGATTGATGTGGTCACTGTCCTGTACACCGCGGCACAAGGGGGGTTGGGGGGTTGAAGGGCGGCGCGCGACCGGGTGGGGGGTAATTGGTTTATTTAGCACTAGCCTGACCTTATAGCGGTTTCGGACGGGCCTGGCGAACTTTACGGCCGTATTGATCAGGTTTAACTTTTTTTATTTACACGTCCTTGAGTTGATGGCTCGCGAATCGATTCTGTTGTTGAATAAGATATGTTATGTTTAGAGTTTTTTGGAGTTTGGTTTTGTTTTATTTAATAAATTTTATCTTATATTTCTACTCTACCGCTTTGTCTTATATCTAAGCGATTATAATAAAGCTTGTGAATACTCATACATAAACCACACTGTTGATATCAAAGCGATAACACTGCGACAGATTTCTCAGTAATATGTACTGCATCCATTCTTCCGTTATGAAACTAACATTCCATTAGAAATGCGATCCGCCTAACTTTGTTAAAGGTACATAATAATGCACTCAGCTGTACATGTCGGTCCAACCGAATCACACACATACATACATGTGTGATGAATATGCCGATGCATACACGTACGCAAATGTACTAGGACAGCATAAGTGCGACAGCGGTGCAAGTATGTGCGTCACAGAGATCGATACTGCGTCGTGGACCGCGCGACGACCGTCCGTCTGCACCTTCCATGCTTTTTAACTAAATAGTATCGCCGACCGCCCGCCGATCGCTGAAGCCCTAGTCGTAATAATTGTATAATGAGCCAATGACATTTCGCTTTGTTTTGCCTTTTTTTAATCCAAGTAGGAAACGGATTTACATTAATGTTAGTAATTTCACTGTTAAAGTTGAGTACTATAGACAAAAACAAATCACTATGTTGTGATTTAAAATGTGAATGATGTAAGCTTAATTTGGTACAGAGTGCAATGAACTTTAAAATATAAATGTGATAACACGCGTGCGAAAATATTTTGTATTCAATATGGGATTTAAACCGCACCATACGAAATTTTAGGATTTAACTAGTGATGTTTCTCACGACTGCAATACAATAGAATTGTGTGATGAATACCTTCATTATTACAAACATGCGTTGTGATTTCGGTTGGGTATGCGACCTTTTATGGGGCTGACAACATAATTATTTAAGGTTTTTGAAATATATCGTAGTAATCACGTACTAATGTACTTGGAAAATATACTAGCGATAAGACATGACGGCAACCATCATAATAGCTTTAATTATAATAATCTACAAAAAGCCCAGTGCTGGGTATGAAAAGTTCCACAGCGACCTGTTGATAGCACCCCACAGTTGTAGCTTTATCGGTAAATACGTAAATAACAATTATTTTTTATATCTTTGCGGTATAACTAACGTGACTATTTCTTTTTTGTGTCAGGGCGAGACATCAGTGGAATTAAATAATAAAAATAATAAAGTTTTTAAATTGTTTCAAACCATCGCGTTTAGTTATTAGATTTGTGAAACTCGATACATGATTTATTTATATTTATTATCGTAATCAAAAGAACTTTCATTACTGTTACACTCACCTGTGTTTAATCACTTGTCCATATTTTGATAATGGGAGAAAAAACTCTTTCGACAGGTGTGTCATATTCAGGCAGATACATAACGTACGCAATAATTGCGGCAAAGTTTATTAAGTCAAGATGTATTTACGAAAGTGTTGGTATAATACGATCCTACAGTTTTGAGTAGTAATACGGTAAAACATTTTGAGCGAGAAATACATTTTAAATTATTGTTTGGTCTGCTTGCAAGAGCGGGACGATGTCGGCCTTGCTGGGGACGCCGGGACAGACTTCCTGAAAGCGGGACTGTCCCGCCTAAAGCGGGACGTATGGTCACGTTAGGTATAACCGCAGTTGGGAATGCATGATGGCCGCGGTGGCTCCATTTACATAAATACGAATATGCCGAACAATAAGATCTTGAGATACGCGCGCAGTGAATTTCTTGTTGACGTGTTCATATCTCTGCTATGAAGACGTATGGAAATCTAAGAGAAGTATAGTTCTATACCATTCCACATATTTCTAAGTTCCACGTATTATGCTTTGGACGCTAGATTGGTGTGGATTGGTTGACTTCATAATATAATTGATAGTAATCGGGTGCACTTACGTGAGCTCTTCCATTACCAGCCTAAGATAGCCTGTCATCATTATCATCATCATCAGCCTAAACTGTTGTCCACTGCTGGACATAGGCCTCCTCCAAATTTCGCCATCTTACCCTGTCTTCGGCTTGTCGCATCCAGCATCTGCCAGCGACCTTTCGCAAATCGTCACTCCACCTAGGTGGGCGTCCTACACTATGCTTGCCAAGACGCGGTCTCCACTCAAGAATATGTCTCCTCCAGCGATTGTCGGTTCTTCGACAAATGTGGCCAGCCCACTGCCACTTCAGCTTGCTAATCCTATGTGCTATGTCTACGACTTTGGTTCTCTGTCGGATAAGATCGTTACGGATTCAGAGTCCTAAGATCGTTACGGATTCAGAGTCCTTCAGAGAGATTCCAAGCATAGCACGCTCCATAGCTCGCTGAGTGACCCTGAGCAGGCGGACCAGTCGTGCTGTCAGTGTCCAGGTCTCAGCACCGTAGGTCATAACAGGTAGGACGCACTGGTTGACAACTTTAGTTTTCAGGCATTGTGGTAGGGGTGACGAGAAGACTCGACGTAGTTTGCCAAATGCTGCCTAAAGATAGCCTGTGATGGCCTTAAACAAGTATTACTCATGATATTTATTATTATATCCTCTTTTCAATTGTTAACGTTTTTAAAATAATAAAATTATTAATTAACTAAATAAAAAAAGCAATGAATTTATTTGGCTAGCTCGGTTAATGTTCTGGTGGCACGGAATCATATTGTTGTATTTGTAGGACAGTATCTAAAAAGTGGCCAGTTTCATGGCATTTTTATATACCAGTATACTATCGTATTTTTAAATAGTTCATCTTATATTGTAATAATTAAAAACGGTACTAAGAGCATATTTTAGTGTGTTCATAACAATGCAGAGGTAGAGCCGATCGGCATTTAAATTATGGTCAAAATAATATTAGCTGTGTAGATTTTTTTAACAATATGTCCGGCAAACTAGCGAACAGATTAAGAGATGGTAAGTGATCACATCGGCGAATCCAACTCGGTTGGGCAGCGTTCGGGAAACTTCGCGACGTCTTCTCGTCCAAAATACCTCAGTGCCTAAAATCGAAAGTCTTCGATAGTTGTGTGTTACCAGTGATGACATACGGCACCGAGACGTGGCCTCTCACTGTGGGCCTCATTAAAAGGCTCAAAGTCACTCAACGAGCCATGGAGCGGGCTATGCTCGGTGTTTCCCTACGAGATCGAACCAGAAATGAGGAGATCCGTAGGAGAACCAAGGTTACCGACATAGCCCATAGGATTGGCAAGTTGAAGTGGCAGTGGGCCGGGCACATAGCTCGTAGAACCGATGGCCGTTGGGGCCGAAAGGTTCTCGAGTGGAGGCCACGTACAGGCAAGCGAAGTGTTGGACGCCCGCCTACAAGGTGGACGGACGATCTGACTAAGGTCGCAGGAAGTCGCTGGATGCAGGCCGCTTCCAACAGGTCATTGTGGAGATCATTGGGGGAGGCCTATGTTCAGCAGTGGACTTCCTGTGGCTGATATGATGAAGTGATCACTGCCGCCCATATACATCCAAAACGCTGTGATTATGGATATGGTGCTGGCCTATCAAATAGGGAGGGGAGGGGGAAAGAAAAAGAAGGAGTACTGGGCATCCGGCAGTCTCACCTAACGAAACACGACAAGTAAGCTGTTGCTTCACGTTGATATCCTGTGTGACAGTAGTACCGCCCCTACTAGGCTGCCCATTCATGCTGAGTCATGACAAGAGCGTAGTTAAGTACTCTATACTAGTTTTTAAAGTTTTGCATAAAAAAAAATCTTTCCGCCATTAGTTAATTTGAATTCAGTTCTACTTTTGGAACAAAAGAAAATTCCGAATATTTTTTGCAAGAAATATTTCAATACCGCGGGATATTTTATTCAATAACTCCTACATCTAGAACGTGTTTCTTGTGACTAAACACGAGACTAGAGTTAACAAAAACCTCCACTGTTGTGCCGAGTTGGATTTATCTAATATTGATACGCCCTATCCCGTTAGGCCACTCGCTTGGAAAACTGTTAGGTCTGCGAATATAAAGCGCTTTGTTGTATTTGTGTCTGTACGAATAACTATACATACACTTGGCTCCGTAGCTTTTGCTGGTTGTATCCAACCTTCGTATGTAATTTGTAAAAATGGAAAATAGTTGTTTTTAACATGGTATATGTAAGTTGTGTATGTAATGTATGATGTTGCATAGTTTAGTTTGTATATGAGTTAGTTTAGAGGTCTCCTGGGATCATTAATTACCAGCTAGGCACTTTATTCATTTTCGGTTTGAATATTGCATGGTATGTTAAATAAGGGTTGATTGCATAGAAGTGGTACTAGCAACACTTATGATTGACTATTTGATGATGAAGCCGCATGCTTATAATGTAGGACTTTTACCGCAACAAAGTACATTTTAAGTTCATGTAACCCACAAACAAGACTCGATCTATGTGTGGGGTCAAACTATGTATATGACTATTGGATGTTGGGCGTATCTATTCTATTTCTTTACCATATTATTTATCATTTATCATAATAAATAAAGTAAAAGTTAATCTTCATTGCGTGACGAGTTTGAACTTTTTGTGTAGCTATTCCTATAAAGGTTGTGATACGAATGGAGTCTTCAATTTGTATAGGCGTGGGCGCTAGGCGTATTAGAGAAATATAATTGTACCCTTATAACAGTCAGGTGAAGTCATAGCAAAGTAATTCATGATTGCAATGTAAAAGTAGATGTGGGTTGTTTATTTTATAAATAACTAGCGACCCGGCCAGGCTCCACCCGGGCTCCAGGTACACTTTTTTGAAAATAATCAATAGCCCATATTCATCAGGGATAATGAAGTATTTTTCAAATAGGTACAGTAGTTTCAGAGATAAAAGCAATCTTTCCTTTTTCTTTTCCTTTTAAAATTATTTATTATTTTTTGCACCATACATAGAATTAGTTATAATACGAGCTTTTTGTATAGATTGATTAAAATTTAGTAGGCAAAGTGAAATTAAATTACATCGCTAAGTAAGCGTCTATATTTGATTAATGCAAATAAATTTTATAAATCAGATATATTATGTATACATATATTAAAATGATCGTCGAACCTTACGGCTATTGGATATGTTAAAAGAAAGGTTATTATTAGGTAAATTATTGTGCTATAGTCTGTACCACATTGTATAAATTGCACATAAAACTGGTAATTTTTCCGTGATACTTGCGGCGCGGAGCTCGTAACCAGTTTTAGAGCGATGTAACCCGACGGAACAGCCATTTCCGAACGTCGCCAGAGCTCTGGAAACAGTTTAACTAGCCGTGTTGAAAACTTGCGCTTCGGGCGAAAAATGCCGCCCCACCAAGCTCTGCCGGGGCGGAAAATGCCGCCAGCCATCGGTTGTCACGTTCGCACCAAATATAAAAGTTTGTCACGTCCTTAAGTTATTTATTACATTTTTTAGGGCGAATCTGTTGGCTTTGTTCTCATTTTACTGAAACGGCACTTCGTAATAGAATGACGGTTCGGTGATTTTGTTAGGGGTTGTATTGTTCGATTTGATTTTACAAATGTGCAGTATTTGATCAATTTAATGTGGATAATAGAGGTTTGTGCGCCACTGTACGGTGTGATTGGAAACAGTAGAACTTAGTATTTAGTGTGTCTGAATGCGTGTGGAATTTAGCACTCCGCAATAGCCAGAGTGGTGGCTAAAAGGCTTGCATTAGTAACTAGTAATAGATGTGAGGCAGACGATCGAAATTCGAAAGCAAAATATTTAAGAAGCCAAATCATTTTCATTAAACTTTCAAGATGTGAATACGAATACCCCTTTCCCCTTCGCTACCTTTTCTTTCCCGCTCCACTCCCGATCTGATGGACTATGATCCCAGATAATACAGCTATGATCCAAGCGTTGTGGAAGTTCATGGAGGGGCAGTATTCACTTACCATCAGGTGACCTGTCTGCTCATTTGCCGGACCTAATGTATTAAAAAAAAACAAAGGTTTGATGGCACTCTTTACAAAGATAAGATATACAGTGGCTCTTTGTCTAGAGAATGCGTATAACCGATTCCGATAATGTAATTTGAAGCTATTTAGCTTTGTTGTTTGTGGTTGCTAACTTAATTACGTCTATGAATCGATTGGATTTGCGTTCTATTAATTATAATCTGTGTATTACTTCATATTCACTACAGCTAAGTGGATTTATTTACCGACGCTTCTTTGAACTGCAGATATCACTAGGAACTGTCAAAATGGTAATTTTTCAAACAGCAGGTTCAATACAAGGTTGATTTACATTCAATAGGTTTTTAGGTTCATAGACAGGTGTTGTCTTAACTACCTACCCTACGTAGAGAGGTTAGTTTCGGCTCAATATTATATTTTATGTATACATATTTACAAAGCTGAGATCTCGGGATCGAATCATGGGTTGGGCGAAGTTATATTGGATTTTTCCCGTCCATATCGGCCCGGGGTCGGGAATTTGTTCCCGATATGGCGATAGGTTCGCCAGGCGCCCCCTATCACATAGTCACCCACATACTCTTTCTACTCCCTCTAGAAAAAAAGGCGCCAATTTATGTATGGCATATTTATATATTACAAAGTCCTCGTGTTTAATAGCAAAGAAAACGATATTATTCACAAAACATATAATGAATAATGGTAAATGTCGTTACGGCGTCCTAAAAGCGTTAGTAATTTCCTAATACATGTGGCGATTGGTGAATATTTTATAGTATACGTTGTTTGTGATGATCGGGTGTGTGCTCCGCTAATGCTTTCCCATCAATAAATAAGACGCGCGGCTCCTTTTGTTATCCCGACAGATTTATGCGTTCCTGGTGTTTATTTTGTGTTGTTATCGAGCGTGGAATAGTTATGTGCCACGTTACTGTGTTAGAAAGGGGTTAGAGTATATTCATGGTGATGTTATTCCTTAATATATTATATTTGTTTCTAATTTTGAGCACGTATAGTTCAATATAAAATGAAGTACTTTTGTGTCATGGCAGTTGATACTTTACTTTCAATACCTGCGAATGCATTGTATTATAAAAATAAACACGTTGTATCTAATTTATAATTTAAATTTATTTATAAGAATATGGTAAATACGCATGGGTATCAGGAATTTATAAAAAGACAACTACGGAGAAAATTGTATCTAGTGTAGGCACTAGATATCATGATATTAGACGACTTCTAGAAGGCGATCTTCGGCCATGTCAATTAAACATAATAAAATTCAAATTATAAGAATAAACAATCAAACATTTAAACACTAGACAATTTGAGTAACTAAAATAAACAAAGTACTTTCTTACAAAATATTCAAAACAAAACGAAATAATTTCTTATAAGCTTTAACCATTTGGTAACAAATAATATTAAACAAAATGCTTTCTTATTAAATATTTAAAACAAAATGTAATAATTTCTTGCAAACTTTAACCATTTGGTAAGAAATTATCATATCTCACTAATGTAATTATATTTATTATTTGGTAACAGTTGACGTTAAAATGTATGTATTTATACATATTATTTATATAAATTATATATGTTCGTATATATGTTATAAGTATATTATTTTATTAATAAAATAAATTATTTTGAGATCATACTATCCAATCAGTCTTCTAAATCGGAGGTGCAATTTTTGCATTCATAGAACAATATGTTCCCGTTTACACATTTCGTGTGTGCCCACAACTTGCACGCAGTGCATTGAACCCATTCTTCTCCAAAAATACTAGAGCTATAGGATTCAGTGCACTCCAAACAAAATGTTTCATCCTCATCACTTTCATCGTCGTCACTTTTCTTCTTATTAGAATCACGAAGAGTTTTTCTTCCTTTAGCCTTTCCGCCCTTTTGAGTTCCTGTAGATTTTCCGCCTGTTATATTTCGCTTCTTTGCTTTCTTGGTCAGCGTGTTATTAGATTGTTGTTTTGCCTTAAGTTGCATAAGATTTTCTTTTTCTGGTGTGTCCGTGTAAATAGTGCTCTTTCGTTTTCGGATATTTCTTTTATTTTCTAAACGTGGTCCAGCTTTCGGAAAAGGTCTAATATCTTCAGGTAAAGTAAACGATGTGCTCGGCATATCCACACTTTTTTTTATCAGTAACTGGAATTTTTTCAGGAGTTTTGAATCCATAATCTGTGTGCTGATTAGCACTGATTGTTCCGAGGTGAAATGATTAAAAAAGTCAATTTTACACGATGAAAGATTTATTGTTTCTAACTCACACGTATATAAAGTACACACTGCTGATCGCCTAACGATTACCGGCTCGACTGATTATATTAATTAGTAATTGAAATTATGTAATTGGAATAAGGTGACGCACGGGTAAGTATATAATAATATGGTGTCGCCACAATATTCCCCCCTTTAACTAAAATTGGAATCAACAAATATTTATATAATAATAATAATAAAAAAACTAAAGCAAACATGAAATGTAAAAAATTAAAAAATAACATCATTCATATCGAGATAAAAATAATAATAAAAATAATCGTGTAAAAAAATATTTTTGACGCAACTTCACAAACACATTCATTGCCACATTCACTGACAACACACTATTTTCACTTATATTCACTAATTGAAGTGAAGAAGAAGAAGAAGCCCCTGCCTATGCGCCCATGGCGAAGCGGCACCCGGCGCGGAGGCGCGCTGATGCGCGCTGTTGCGCGCTGATGCATACTGGATGCGTCGGCACAGCGCACGGCAGCGTCCGGTCCGCCTAGACATGCCCACGTGGAAGGGGCTGTCCTGGCGGCTGCAAGGACTGTTGAGATGCAGTGTATGTAGCAGCCGCTATTTGGTGGTGCAAATAACGACTGTACCGCTTGTGGCACTTCTTCCATAAAAAGTAGGTCACAAAAGCTATAATCACTATAGCTTGGACTACTAAGATGGTGTCTACTTTGTTCCATGACTGTTCTTGGATTTCGCCCCCAGATTGGGCGATTATAACCTCGTCCTTTGAGTATGTCTTTCCCATTATACTGTTTAAAACAGAATGACGTAAATTGTTATTGCAGAATAAAAGTGTTCGGTCGGCATTATGGTGTTCATGGAATTGTAAAACGAACTACCGGCTTGCTAATGCGGCCTGACTTTGTAACCGTATGCCCCTGTTGTTGATGTTGGGTTTCGGTTTTCGTATTGGAATGTTGAATCGATGTATTTTCATATTTTTCCAATTCCCACGATGGTAAAAATGCTGGTTTTAATCTATCTATTGAAATTGTAGATTCTTTGTTTTCGACCAATACTTTGTAAAATTTGTCTGTTCTATTTACGACTTTATATGGTCCAGAATACGGTGGTGTCAGTGACTTTGTAAGTTTGTCGCACCTAACAAATACATGTGAACATGTTTTGAGGTCCGGATGGACAAAAATGTTCGACTGATGTGTGTCTCTTCTTGGTACGGCCCTTAGATTCTTTATATGTTCTCTTAATTGTTCAACGAATGTGTTACTATCGGTGATATTTGGCTGTGTTGGCACAAAAAAATCTCCAGGTAGTTTTAAAGGTGTTCCGTAAACTAATTCAGCAGCCGAAATTTTAGTATCGTTCCTCAGGCTAGTTCGCAAGCCGAGAAGTACTGTAGGCAATTCTTTAAGCCATTTGTTTGTGTTTCCACGACACATCAAAGCAGCCTTGAGGCATCGGTGAAAACGTTCGACAGCTCCATTCGCCTGCGGATGATAACTCGTTGTCCTTATTTTGGCAATTCCCAAAAGTTTGCATAATTGGTCAAATAAGTAAGACTCGAATTGCCGGCCTTGGTCGGAGGTTATTCTTTGCGGACATCCAAATCGGGCTATCCAGGTAGAATAAATTACGCCCGCTACGACTTCAGCTGTTATGTCCTTCACGGGAACTGCCTCGGGCCAACCTGTTGCTCGGTCTACCATAGTGACTAAGAATCTATACCCGTCACAATAGGACAACGGTCCCACTATATCCACATGTAGGTGGTCAAATCTGTCACTAACGGGGTATGTTCCGTAAGGTGAATTTGTGTGTCGAGTTATTTTGCAAGTTTGACATTCCATACATGACTTAGTCCATATCCCAATATCTTTATTCATGCACTTCCAATAATATCTATCACTTATTAACTTTCGTGTAGAGCGCATTCCGGGATGACTCATTCCGTGGATTGCTTTGAAGGCTCTTTCTCGGAATTGAGCGGGTAAATACGGTCTTATTTTCTGTGTTGAAACGTCGCAATATAATGGTAATACACAGTTAGGTACATGTATGGTTTGAATTTGATGGTTGTTCTTCTTTAATAACTCTGCTAATTCGGAATCATTGCTCTGGGCTTTAGCAAGATCACCGTAGTCAAAAATGTAGGGCGTATGTATTTCAGAAATTCTCGACAGAGTATCGGCCACTATGTTTTCACTTCCTGATATGTGTTCAACTGATAAACAAAACTGCATAATAAAATCTAAATGGCGAATCCTCCTGGGTGTGTCATTTTGGGAGGGTTTTCCACTTTTTAAAGCGTGTACCAAAGGATTATGGTCTGTGTATACAGTGACTGGAGTCCCTTCTATTATATGCCTGAAGTGTTTAATTGCCATGTAGATAGCCAGCAACTCTCTATCAAAAGTACTATATTTTTGTTGCGTTTCGCTAAACTTGCGTGAGAAAAATCCTAGTGGTTTCCAGGTGTTGTTAACTTTTTGCTGAAGGACCGCGCCGGCGCATGTAGTGGAGGCGTCTGTCATCAAGGCCACAGTAGAGCCTTTAACTGGGTGTGCAAGTGTAATCGCGTTGTGTAGGCTGTCCTTACACTTTTGAAAAGCATCACTGCTATCATCGTCCCAAGGAATTGGTGTTTTATCCTTTCTCTTACTGTTGTGCAAATAAATATTTAGTTTTGATTGTACTTCGGCGGCTCTTGGTAAATGGTTTCTATAAAAATTTAGCATGCCCAAAAAACGCCTTAATTCTTCAACTGTTTTTGGCCGAGGAAAGTTATCAATTACCTTTACTCGTTCTGGTAGAGGTTGAATACCTTTTTCTGAAATCCGATACCCCAAAAAGTCTATTTCAGCCTGTCCAAATTCACATTTGCCAATGTTTAAAGATAAACCATATTTGTTAAGACGTTCGAAAATGATCTTTAAATGTTCCACGTGTACGGTCGAGTTTTCTGAAGCAATTAACAAATCATCGATGTATATGAATATGAATTCCAAGCCTTGCAAAACTACGTTGTTGAGAAATCTTTGGAATGTTTGCGCTGCATTTCGAAGTCCGAATGTCATCCTGGGAAATTCGAAAAGGCCAAACGGTGTAATTATAGCTGTTTTTTCAATATCCTCCGGAGCAACGGGTATAAAATGGTATGAACGAAAAATGTCAATTCGGGAGAATATTTTCTTTTTATCTAATATATAGGTAAAGTCCTGAATTCTCGGTATCGGGTAGCGGTCAGGTTTGGTTATGGCGTTGAGTTGCCTATAGTCACCGCAAGGACGTAAATCTCCATTTTTTTTAGGAACTACATGTAGTGGTGAAGCCCAACAGCTCTTTGATGGTCGACATATTCCGATTTCTTGCATATACTCGAATTCGGCCTTCACTTTTTGATACCTGTCCGGCGGTAGAGGCCTGGCACGGGCAAAAACTGGAGGTCCTGTCGTCTCGATGTGATGAACTACCGAGTGTTGAGGTGTGTCCTTGAAGCAGGCGGGCTTCGTGATATCTGGATATTCGGCGAGAAGGTTTTGGTATGATCTGGTGACGTCTATAGTGCTTATAGGTGGTTCGCTGTGCATAATCAATGAACCGATGACATTTAAATTCGTTATTCCGTCAATTAATCGCTTATTATGTACATCCACTAATAATTTGTATTTGTTTAGAAAGTCGGCGCCTAGTATAGGCTGACTCACATCCGCTATAACGAAGTTCCATCGAAAAGGTCGCCGCAGTTTAAAATCCAATACTGCTGTCTTTATGCCATACGTTTTGATCTTAGAGCCATTAGCCGCGAATAGTGCGTAATTATAATTCTTATTTATGTCACTGGAACGTACATTTTTCTTTGGCAATACGGAAATATTGGCGCCTGTATCCACCAAAAATTGCATACCACTTTGTCGGTCGGTTATACATAAACGGTGGGTTGGCGAAATAGTACAGTCATCCACCATTGACTGCACCAAAATTAGTTTTCCGGCTGCTCCTTTTTATCCTTCCATGCACAGGGTTGGACGCATTTTCGTGCATCCGCCTTGTATTTATAGTGGTAGAAACAAAGCCAATCTTCCCGCCGAGGGCCACGCGACTGACTCCTTCCCCGAGAAACGTTCCGCGACCGATTTCCATTGCGATATGCACTGCGTCCTCTGTTATTCCGTTGCAAAGATTTCTCCAACTGCATTACCTTCAGACTTAATGCTGCAATTTGGTTCAACAAAAATCCGTTATCCATCTGAGGAGTAGATGACGAACTCTGTTGTTGAACTGATGCAACCTGATACGGACGAGAGTTTTCCAAGATCTTGTCTGCTATTTTTGCAAGATTATCCAGATCCTGATCGGCACTAACTGCTAGAACTGCACGTATCGTTGAGGGCAAATGTTCCTGCCACAGGTAGCTTAAGGTCTCGTTAGGCATTTTATCTCGGGCTAGATTACGCATCCCTTGTAATAGTTGCGACGGTTTTTGATCGCCCAATTCCATTCCTTTGAGTAATTTATGGAATTCTTGATTTTTAGATATTTCGTAGAGCGCCAGTAGTCGGGCTTTGAGCGCTTCATATTTTTTGGTGTCCGGTGGCTGGATTAAAATGTCGCTAACTTGCTGTATGATATCTTTGCCTAATTTTGTTATGACTAAATTAAATTTGGCTTCGTCACTCAATTTCTGCGGCGCTAGGACGGCTTCGACTTGGACGAACCATAACCTGGGGAGATCAGGCCAAAATTCTGGGATGCGAGACGAAACAGATACTGCAGCTAACTCCGCCATGGGAATCTCTTCTTTTTCATCTTCAGCGTCTTTTGGCGGCTGGACGGCAGCGGGTGGTGAGTAGAAAGCCATATTCAATTTTAATAATGTCTAAGTCTTTAAATCACGTCACTGCTTTTGAGTTATCACGTCACTCACAATCACGTCGGGGTCACCAGTTGTGCTGATTAGCACTGATTGTTCCGAGGTGAAATGATTAAAAAAGTCAATTTTACACGATGAAAGATTTATTGTTTCTAACTCACACGTATATAAAGTACACACTGCTGATCGCCTAACGATTACCGGCTCGACTGATTATATTAATTAGTAATTGAAATTATGTAATTGGAATAAGGTGACGCACGGGTAAGTATATAATAATATGGTGTCGCCACAATCTGCATTGGTCACTAAGAGCGCATCAGAAGTAGAAGGCACATCGCAAACCGCGATTGAAGTTGGTGGTGTGACAGTTTCAAAAGAAATAGCATCACCCTGGTTAGGTAAACTACATGGATCAGTTTGGTTGCTTAGATCAAATGATGGTGCAGCACTGTTAGTAACCGATGCTGATGTTAGTGCAGGAAATAAATACATCCGGTGCTGGCCTGTCAGTCACATATGACCCGCTAAACTCTGAGTCAGGAAATATATTTTCGTTGAATGGTGATATCCCAGTCACACGGAATCCAGATTGAATATTATCAATTGTAGCTGCTAATGGCAATGATGTTTTTACCAACTCAGGAATATCATAAATAGTTATAGTCTTTCCCGGATGACTTGCTAACCAATTATCGCATGCTTGATTGTAATATTTCTTTAGTGGCCCATAAACTGTCCTATCTAGAGGCTGCAGCTTATGGCTGCAGTGGGGAGGAAATGATAAAATTGTAACCCCGTTTTCTTTGAAATAATCAAGCACTTCTAAAGACAAATGCGAGTCATGATTATCGAGAAGTAAGAAAACCGGGTTTTCTTTTCTGGGTTTGGCGTATTTTACGAAGTGTTAAGCAAACTTCCGAAAATTATCTTCTTTCATCCACCCAGAAGAATTAGCATCGCCATCTGAGCCCACTGGTCCACCTCTGATGAAATGTTCTTTGTAGTGAACCCGTGGAAAAATAAAAAATGGAGGAATCATGTTGCCAAGGGCTGAGATAGCAACCGCGACCGTTACTAGCGTACCTCGTTCAGCGGAAGTCATTTTTCCCAAGTTCTTGATTCCTCGACGAGCTATCACTCTATTAGGAACATGTACCGTTGTCAGTCCTGTTTCATCTACGTTCCAGATATCACCAGGACTTAGATTATGGCGTTGATAAACGGTTTTCAAATTGCCAAAGAACAAATTAACGTTTGTTTTGTTGAAAGATGTGGTTCGAGATAAACTAGTCGCTTGAGGAGCTCGTATCGAAAGTGCAGGATGACGTTTAAGAAAATGCCCCAGCCAATCTTCACCAGCAATCAGTTTTGTATTCCATGAGTCCGGTAAGGATTTGTCATTTTTTTTTGCAAATTCATATGCGAACTTTCGTGTTTCATAAAGTGTTAATCCATAATAAATATCTGCTGCTTTCTTCAAGTAACTCTCTAAAGCAAGCTCTTCCTTGTCACTAAATATTTGTCAATTTTTTCTGTAGCCAACGCTGTCCAAAGTTGCTTCAGATTTCGATAATTCGGGATTTTTTTCTAATTTTTTCGTCATATTTACGACGTAGCGTTGGAGTGTTTTATACGGTATAGCGAACTGTTTCGCCGTAGAATTAATACTTTTTTTTTATCAAAGATAACTTGTTGACATGCTCTATTTATTAAATCTTTGGATGTACTCCCTCTATTAGTCTTTCTTTTGTATGTTCGCATGGTCCTGAAACAATGATTTTTGAATAAAATTTCAAAAATACCGACTTCATTTTATGTGTGGAATACCCATAATACAATGGGGCAGGTTGACCAAGTGGTCAACCAACCCCGTTATACATTAGTCTACTAGCCCCGAACCACTTTTTAACTTTTAAGCACATGCCATAACCTCAAAACTGCGACAAAATCAAATAGAATAATACGTAAAAGAAAGAACATGAATCGAACATTCGTTTGTGAAAGCTTTGACAATCAATAACAATGAATAAATAGGCATTATAAGAAGTAATATTACATGAGAAATAATTACTTACGTGTGTTGTTTTTCAATATTACGTTCCTTCTCTCAAACGACGTGCGTGCGCGACGCCGCGTTCCCGACGACTGAGCGGGGGGAGATGACGGACTCTTGTGTCTCACTAGTTAGCTCAAGGCTATTGCCTCGGACGAGTTTTTGATAGTTAGTCAACCTACCCCTATAGTCAACTAGCCCCGGTCTCCCCTACTATTATTATTGTGTTGTTTCTTCACTGTATTTTTATTTTTGTGCAATAAAGGATTAAATAAATAAATAAGTAACATTGTCAGGTGTAAAAATAGTGCCGTCAACCCGTCACTGCGTTTCGTATCCACGTCAATATTACTTACCGGTCGGGTCATCCCGTACCGCGTGTCACAAGCGGGGTTCAAAAGGCCCCGCTGCCTTTTTATAATAGATACACGCTTTTAGCTAGCGGTGGGTTTTACAAATTGTTCATGAGGCAGTTTTAAAACTTTTTGCGGTGATGATCCGGATAACCCTTTACGTATATGGCCTGATATGCACAAAATACATTGTGCTTTTGTAATTGTTTAAAATCCACAATGGATGGCTACTCTAATTTAAATGTTTAACGTATTATGTTTTTCTGCGCGGTGGTTAATTCTCTCACATAATATGAGCATTAATGACCAAAACATTCAGTGTTCGTATATGATTTTATAAAACGCTTCCTTGATTCAGTATCCGTGGAATTACTTCTCTATTCCGGCTATAAGTCTATTTCCGTGGAAGTACTTCTTCAGTTATCAGACTGATACTTAAACGTCGGAATTGCACCGATGGCACCTCATCATACCTGGCATCAGCGGCTTGACTACTTTGCCTCTTTACACATAAAAAAAAGCAGACCAAGTATCTGTCTGTATCAGCCCATATACGTCCCACTGCAGGGCACGGGCCTACTCTACAATCGAGAATACGATTGAGAGTGGTTAGGCCATATAGTCCACCACGCTGGCCTAGTGCGGGTTGGCGGACTTACATACCATAGAAATTCTTATAAATCGCTATGGTATGCAGGTTTCCTCACGATGTTTTCCTTCACCGTTTTAGTGCGTGGTGATTGATTATCAATACACACATGACTCCGAAAAGTCAGAGGTGTGCCCTGGCATTCGAACCCGCGACCATCGTGAACATGTGGGCAGCCGCGTCTAATCAGTTTACCAACAGGCCACCACGCACTTGCCAAGTATAAGACCAAGTATAAGCTGTACCAACTTTTTGCTTAGGCACCTGTGTAAAGTGTCGCACAACAAAGGCTCCGTCGTCCTGCAGAGTTTCCAGAGGTCCGTTGTTTGCGAGGAGAATATTAGCTGTTGGAGCGGAATGATCCCGCTCGCGGCCGCGCCCGGTGTCGCCCGGATTGGGTACAAAAGGCCCCGACGTCACACTTTAATGACTGCTCCTTGCCAATTTGCGTCGCCGGTACCCTTTCATCACGCCATCCTTTATTTTTCCGTTTGCATTTAACCCTTTAGGATTATTGTGCAATTATTAATTGTCGACCGGCTTTTGTTTGTTTTGGGTTATAAACGTGATGAGTTTGGTAATTTTTTATGGTGTGGTTTGCGGAGACGATTTTGGAATTGGTAAAACCAGAAAAAATGGGATATGGAATTAAAATTTGAATGAAGGTGTTTATTGCACTTTGTGATTAGTTGCTGCTCTACGAGACTGAATTCTTTTTTTTTTAAACATTATAGTACAAAAATTGCGCAAGTGGCGATCGAATAAACGAGAAAGAACGAAAGCTTCAGGTGTAAATATTTTAACTTTTATTTTTCCGACGTTAGATATTTCATCAATAAAATAACGCGATCTATCTACAAGCGCCGCGATACAAAAAAAAAAAACAATCGGTTCAAGTGATGTTTTTAAACGGAACGCAAGTAATTCCGTAGAAATTCCCGATATTGGACGCGAGCCGCAATGAATGCCACTATTGGCATACGGGCGATCGAGTGCGAGCTCCAATTAACGCGTCGCACATCGCCCACTCGGAAAGCGCCCACTAGACCAAGCGCCCACTCCGATAGCGCCCACTACACGTCACGAGCACACCGCGCCCACACTAGTGGACTGCCGCTCTGTAGTTTTATGTGTTTCAATGGGTTAAAACGCTTGGAGGAATTTAAAGTTTAAATATTTTATTTGTTGTATTATTTGTTTATAAAGAAAATGTGGTAGTACATTGCTCGCAATATAATAAGCTTACTGGTGGAAGATAAAAAATGAGAAAATCCTTTGGCAGCGATGTGGAAGGTCTGATTGATTAATCATTAAACTACAGGAATTTCAGTGGTATAGGCCTCCTCTCATATATTTCCATAGTGACCTCTTATAAGTAGCCTGCAGCATTTGTCAATACTAGTAGTAATTATAGGATTGTTATTGGAAAGAGCAACCGTGAAAAGTTTGTATTATAAAATTATTATTACAAGTCATCATTCATTCAAAATTTTACAAAAGCGAATTTAAAAATTAAAATACCGTTTTATTTAGAGCCAACAAGACAAAGTTGAAGAAGGAAGCAGATTATGAAACGCTATTGATATCAGTTTCAAGGCAGTTCCGCTTTATTGTATGTCTCGTTTGGAAGGTTTAACAGCTATAAAGCCCATTACCTCAAGTGAAAAGGCTCGCCCGCACCGCTTTATGTTGTTTTTATCTTTTTAATAATTTGCAAACGATCATCGCTGGTATAGGAAACTGTTATTTCTGTTAATGGGGGCCTAATGACTTTATTGGGTGGGAGCTTGAGTAAAGAAGATGAGATTTGAAAAAGATTGATGAAGATTCTTTTATTCTAAGAAAGCAAGCAAAATAACGTAGAAAATACAAGGAAAAACTATACTTCAGAAGTTGATGTCTGCCGGTGTACACGGAGACCTTCTTCGTTGGTTTGCTTCATACATAAAGTATCGCACACAGGCAGTGGTTGTTTGCGGACATACATCTGGTTGGAAATACCTACCATCAGGCGTTCCTCAGGGTTCTATCCTCGGTCCATTGCTATTTAACATATTCATATCAGATATTAAAACTTGTTTTCGAAATTCAACAATCCTGCTATACGCCGATGATATGAAGATTTTAAAACCCGTTTGTAACAACCGTGACACTAGTCTACTACAGGAGGATCTGGATAGGTTATCTGATTACTGTACTCAATACAAACTGCAACTTAACGTTTCTAAATGTTTTCATCTAACTTTCTCAAGATCCAGGAATATTATAAGATCAGATTATACTTTTTATCATAATGTTATAAAAAAAGTTTCCTGTATTAAAGACTTGGGTGTTTTGCATGATGACAGGTTAATATTTAATATGCATATCGATCACATTATAAGCAAAGCATTTAAAGCACTAGGTTTCATTATGAGATGTGCCGCCTGTTTTCAGTTTCTAAAACCTCTAAAAATACTTTATTGTTCGTTCGTACGCAGTCATTTAGAATATGCGTTGCAAGTATGGAACCCTCAATACAAATTCTTTATTAACAGAATAGAACAAGTTCAAAGATATTTTTTAAGATACTTAGATTTCAAAACTCAGCAAACAATCCCTGGTTATTACCAACGCTGTAAAAAATACCATTTCTTGCCGCTTGAGGTTAGACGTAAGATAGGCGATATAAGGTTTTTGATGAAAGTCGCCCAGGGATCTGTTGATTGTCCTGAACTACTGTCTAAAATTACATTGCGTACCAACCAGCTCAACTTTAGGCAAAAACCCTTACTATGCACACCCTCCGCATCCACTAAATTCAGACGAAATGCTTTTCTATTGCGAAGTAGTAATAGCTTTAATGAGTTGCCACCGAATCTTGATATTGACCTATTTTGTACTAATGTGGGAAAGGCGAAAGGCATGCTAGCTCAAAACTTTTTTGATAATTAAGTTACTATTAACTGTTCCAAATCCATAGCGTACTCAAACATATCCATTGTTATAAAAGGATATTTGTAGTGTAATATTATAATTATGATGTTTTTATTGTGAATTAGGCTTGTTTTTGTGAATTATTTGTATATCCATAGGTGAAGGCTTGTAATTAGCAATAGGATTAGATAGTAAGATATTATATTTTTGTTATTAGTCTGTAAGCTTTCCGAAAAATAAATAAATAAAATGTAGCATCTATGCATTTTATTTAACCAACGTAAAACTCATCGAGTAATGGCAGTTGATGCTACAACACATATACGAGTACACATGTCGATATATTTGAACTCATTTGTAAAAACTCATTCCGGTTGGTCGTTGATTAACTGTCCTCGCTTCAGCGATCGATTAGATTATAGTAGCGAATGAACTCCCGCCATATTGTCCCTCCTTTATTAGTTTGGTATACACAACCAAGAAGAAAAGAAACGAGGACCAACACTAATTACAACGGGCTGCAAATTAAAGATTTCCTTACCAAAAGTTAGAACACAAATTGATGATATTTTCTCAACTAATTGCGTAAAAAAACGTATTTCAACTTTGTTCGCATAACTTCCATCTGCTTTTTTCTTAATCGTTGTCGAGAAAGGGTCGACGCCAACTCATTATGAAAGCATCTATTGAAGCGAAAGGAAAAAAATATTTCATGTTTTCACTGAAAGGGAATCCGCTGCTGTTAATTAAAATGACTTCAACCGACTTGTATAGGAAATTAATGGATTCGAAGGTGGATCGTTACAATTGTTCCATTCGCTGAGGACTTCGATACTTGTAAGTGCTGTTTTAGTAGTGAGTTATATTTAAGTGCTGGTGTGTTCAGGGGCTGTTTGTGTAATGACGTCACTTGTTCTTGTTTATAGCGCGATTTTTCTCAACCTTTGCTCCGATGCCGTGTCTTTATGCAGCTCTGTGATGTCAGCTTTAGCTTTAATGACGATTGCTTTTAATGCAACGAGTCTTGTCTTAGTATCCAGTGCTAACGGCATCCTGTGTTTATAGTCTTTGAGAACGGACGTTTTATTGCATTCTGTAATGCAAACATGAGCAAACGTTATGATCGGATGTTTTGTGTAAGTTGCAATATTTATTATTTTGAAAACGTATTTCCGTATTTTAGTTTAAACGTTGTTGGGAAATAATAATTTACATTAGGCGCATCCTTGTGTTGCATATGTTGGTAAATACATTTGTGGTAGTACCGACAAAAAATATAATATAATTACAAAATTGTGTTTCGTCTTGAAAAGTAAAAACGGCAAACGGTGTCTATTACTTTAGTCGGACCTTAGGTATTCCAAAGTCACCTTGTTGACCATACCGAGAAATAATTCAGTTGCATCCAAGTGTTCAGCAATAGAGACAATAATATCAACCTCTATAGCATTTAATGATGTAGAAAAGCGGACTCCTGAATCCGCCAATTTATAATGCTGAGCGGGCGCTGGATGCAAGGGTAGCGGGGTGGTGAGGAGACGGGAGGGGGTGACGTCACAGAGCCCGGCATTTATCTTACGAGCGAGTGGATCTTGCGAGGGCCGCCGCGGTCCGTTTTTACCGGTAATAGTTTATTTTATAATGTTTTTAAAACGGATTTATGAACGTCGGTAGAAGTTATTCATTTAATTTGTGTATGTTTATTTTTAAGGTTGTTGGTTTAACTTTTTTCATCGTTTTCAATCTATCTCGTTTTCAAAAACCGGTGGTAGAATATTCCTATGCCACAATCGTGAATAATGGAGGAAAATATTTTATACTGACATCCAAATGAGTCGCGTTTCAGGTTCAGCCTTTGACCGGTAAAAACTAAATATGTCTCGATGACTCTCTTTAACCAGAGTGTAGACATCCTATTTATATGAATACTAGCGGTCGGGCCCGGCTCCGCCTGGGTGCATACACGTTTTAAAATGGCGGCCAAAATGTTTAATTCTGACTATCAGCTTAGAATATCGACCAATCGGACCACGAAAAACGAACAAAATTTCCTCGTTATTTGCTAGAAATATCACTACTGCTTTCCTCCTATAGGTCATAGCGTGATGATATATAGCCTATGGCCTTCCTCGATAAATGGACTACCCAACACTGAAAGATTCATTCAAATCGGACCAGTAGTTCCAGAGATTAGCGCGTTCAAACAAACAAACTGCAGCTTTATAATATTAGTATAGATATACTGCACTGAACTTATATATTCATATGGACTGTATTTAAAGTCGTGTGTGTATTGATAAATAATCAATCGCCACCCATTATAACGGCAATGGAAAACATCTTGAGGAACCCTGCATACCATTGCGTTTTGTAAGAAGTTATATATGTAGTATATAATGTAAAGTCCGCCAATCCTTAAAATGTAAGGTCGTCATTTTTTCTTGCTAATACAACACACATGGGTGTATATAATGTTGTGTACACGGTAATTGTTGTGCATACGTAATATTCACGAGATCTCGGTCGTAAAGTGTGACAGCCGCGGGTTCCGTACTGTCGGCGCTCGGTTTTGATGTGATTTTATTTATGGCGCGTTCACAGAGCCTGTTATCACCGGTATCAGTGCACGTTAAATCGTATTTTACAAGCTCTTAGGGCCCTTAAAGCTAGCTGTAAAGTTGGGTAGTTCGGAGTTTTGGTGAATGTTGTAAGTGTCGTAAAAAGGTTGTTTGAAAATTTGTTTTTCTTTATTGGCATGAATGGCGAGACTAGCATCCCGTTCGCCTGGTGGTAAGCGATACGACAGCATATGAACAGTAGCAAAACCAAAAAAACACCTTGATTTCCAAAACAATGCTTGGCATTTAACTGATACAGAAGATGAAAGTCTCAATATCTCCAGTAGTTACTATGGCTCCAATATCCTTAAATCCGAAACACAGTGCAGTATAATTCTGGTTATTTAGAAATTTGTTGAAAAAATAATTTGTTTGTTTATTGATATTTAATCAATTGGTAATTTAACTCAAGTTTTAATTATTGTGAGAAATCAGCGCTGCCAAAGATACATTTAAAAACGACAACTAAAAATATAGATACAATATTTGAAGTCACATATTTATTTAATCTGTGATTAAATGTATTTAATTTATAACACAATTTAATGACTCCGCGGGATTGTATGCGGTCGTCGAGTGCTAAAGTGACGGTTAAGCAGAGTTTCCGCAATTAGGATTTTAATGAGCGCTCACGTAGTTGCCAAAATCTTGAGACTCGCCTCAGTGGGGGAGGTCCACGCTCGTTTGTTCGTATCTAATATGTAGTTTATTATATCAGCCCATCTACGCTAAGCATGATGTTTTCTTTGCGATTGAGAGCTAAGACCTTCGTCCACCTTGCTGGCCAAATGCAAGTTCAATTCGGTGTTAATATTGACGTTGGTACTTAAGTAGTAAATTGCACTAAATTTATTTTATTAACATTGATAAAACAACCAATCGATACGTATTGTTCATCCCAATTGGAATATGTTTTAAAATTACTTTAAATTTTATTTTAATTATAATTATAATCTTTAAATTTTATTTTAATTATAATTAAATTTTAATTATAATCCAGCATGCTGTTACCATATTATTAAGTAGATAACTGAGTTACATCTTGAATAAAATCACGTGTCGGCTTATGCGTAATATTAGTTCCATTACGCAAAAAGTATAGTTAAACCAGAAGCGTAGATCTTTGCCTCTTCGCCGTACATTGTGTACTTTATACCGCGTGTGGTGTGCTTGTGTAGTGTACACTGCGCAGTGTATTACATCCCGGGCACACACTCCATCTTGTGTAATGTTGTTAGCTGTAACACAACGCCTTGTGGGCGATACTGGCGGACTGCGGATTTTGTTTCTTTTCTGCGTTTAATTGGGTTTGTCGGGTTTAAATGTCGCAGTATGTTGGCTATAAATATTATATCAGTGTTATTATCTCGTTGGTGTTTGCACGGGATGATACAACAAATAAATGTTACTAATATAAAAGAAACGGATTGTAATTGTGTGCTGCGGTTTTGTCTACATTAAATTTGAAATAATGCCTACTGCATGATTCGTTTTCTGGATAAAGTGACTTACTCTCATATTAAACATGTCGGTCTGTAACTATGGCATAGGGCAAAGTGATAATACAGAAGACTATCTTGAAATAAATATTAATGGTAACATAATACAACTCACCATATTATTCAGGTTCCTCGGTCAACGATTAGCATTGATTGTTTGATAAGTGTTGGGCGGGATCTGTGGCGAGGGCGGTAGCGTTGGAATTGCGCGGCCTACGGTGCTATATGCACTCATAAACGCAATGTTAAACCCAGCGGTGAAATTCTACGGCACCATCATTGTTCCCAGCTGAACTCGTAAATCAATGACGTTTGGTGTGAATTTGTCAAAATCAAAATATTCTATAATCAAATTGTCTTTTACAAGATCTTTTGAATCGTTTATACCGTTATTCTACTACTGCCACCGTTTTAGAACGCGTTGTAGCAGTGAAAACGAAACGGTGAAAGAAACTACGATAAATACTATTCAATCAATCAAATTTTTACTCTTTTATACGCGCTCAAGTATCGATAAAATTTATAAGGAAGCGGTAACATGAGACTCAACTAATAATATCGAGTAATATTGTGATGGTATCATGTTTTCTGTATTAGGTATTCTGTGTTTTCCGGGTACCGTCAAACACGACAAGCCAAGTATATTTTGTTTCTTCAAACCGGTTTGGAATGATGATCTGTGGTGTCTACAGTCAAATCTCAATCCTTTCAATGTTTTTTGTTGAAAAAATCACAAGGCCGGTCCTGTCAGAAATTTTCAACAGAAAATTGATGTTTTACTGCTGAGGTAACGTAATTTATTCTCAGGTATCTGAAAATTAACATGATTGTTGATTGAATACTACTAAGTGTAGAATATTCCTAAATAACCATAAAATAATTGTGTTCTTGAAACATAGCATTTTAAAAATGTAAAATTAATTAAGAATTATTGTCATATATCCAAAGAAAAAAAAAAGAAATAAGATTTGTTTGTTAAACAATACATCGCACAACTCACACAAATAAGGTAACATACAAAACAAAAGAAAACCAAAAAAAAAAATACGAGGAAGTATATGCGTCGCATCGCTGTGATACTTAGGCGACCACTCAGCATAATGTTGCGCTGCGACGCGAAATATTGCTGTCTTATGTGCTTAGACAATAATCATTAATAAGCTATTTGTACAAAGTAAAATAAATCGAAATGTCGTGTCAATAATTGTGCAGTTAATAGCGCAATAATGATACTATTAAGGCGAACCATATAAACGTTTACTTGTTTACATAAATTATCCACACGTGCACACCCAGTTGGTTACACAAACTACGTAATAATACGGCAGTGATTCGCGGCGGGAGAGATGTGGCGCGCTTCAGATATATTTAGCCTGATATTCTCGAGCTAGCTCAAGTGGGCGGCTCTAAGCAAATGAAAACTGTCTTCATGGAAAAATACCCCTTCAGCAACCTTAGAGGATCACTTCGGGAATTACTGCGTTGAAATATGTAGGAAGGGTATTTTGTGGGAAGTGCTGATTCGATTGGTCGTAGCGGCGTAGCAAGCGTAGGCCGCTACATTGCTACGCCGTAGACAAAAATAGTACGCGGTTTGTGTTATGTGCGCTGTGAATGTTTGCGGCATATGCGGATAGTTATTTGTATTTTTATTGTGTTACTTGATTCTGTTATTTGCGGTTCCTCCCATACATTAAATTATATAGCGGACTGTTATTTTAAATAAATTTAATTTTTGGACTTTCATTTAATTAATTAATTTATGGGATGTATCTCAATAGAATTCTCGATTGTAAAGTAAGTCCGTGTTTTGCAGAGGGACGTGTATGGACTGAAACAAAAACAGTATGGGTTGTAAAAGTCTGAATGTTGAAAACCTTGATAATGCTAAAGTAAACCGACTAAAATTAAATTGACATAGATTTATCTATTATAATAGCTACGTTCATTCTTTAATTTGGAAAATACTCGGTACTTATCCAAAGACCTTGTTTATTACACCGCAATTTTTTGTATATTTTAGATATCTATAAATGCCAACAAAAGATCAAAGTGCCTTCATCGGTACGATTTCGATATGTTAAAGAGCCAGGCGGTCGGTCCTGGATCTCCGCCTGTCTGTGTGTATGTGTGCGGCCGAGACGCTTCCGCGTCGGCAACTGCGCTTTTGTTCTCGCGCGTTATGTTTGTAGCTCACACTTGAGCGACACGAGCTACGAGCGCTACGTGTGCTACGAGCCACGGGCTACGGAACTCCCCAGTGCACACCTGTGCCGTGGGACAAGTTAGTTAAACTTTTGCGAATTTTGAGTTGGGTAAGCTGATTAGATTATGGTACATTATGGAATTTGGATTTGGAGCTTTAATTTAAATATATGTGTTATTGAACAAGTTTTTACATGACCTCAATATTCGATTATCTCTCTCTGTCTAATGGATTTCGTGTTATAAGGAAAATAAGAAAACATATAATACCGATACGGAGTTTAAAGCTCTTCCATTATTGTAGCCTAAAACAGAGAAAGTTACTAATTTCCTGGCACAAATGTATATACTCGTACATTGTAGTGATCATAATCATTCTTAGTTTTTATTGTAGCCTTTTGTCAACTTGTACCACATATTTATCTCTAATGATTGATCATTGAAGCCTTGAAAATTACAAGTTATCAACAAATCCAAAGCGTCTTAGTTTGCGGTCTGTGAGACCGAGATGATTTAATAAACGCGGTGAGGCAGCTGATATTTGTCTTAGCGGTCAAACATCCAGAGGGTTACGCGGAATATTGTCGAACCGCACGCTCGCGCACTATGTGGCTAATTTACTGTTCGCATCGGCCCACTTAATGAAAATGTTGTATGTTGTTGTGTAACATGCCTAATCGTTGTACGTGTCTCTTTGCTGTTTTGGAAAACTGCGGTATTTTTGTGATGTAATACATGGTATATTTTGAGAGACATAAAAATCTTTTGATAGTTCAATAGTTGAGATTCAGTTGCTGAATTTAACGTACTGAAACCTGCTTTACGGCCTGAAACGAGAGTCGATTTTTTTGCCATAAACAATTGCTTCGGGTATTTTGGCTCGAAATGGTGTATGTGAGTTTTACATTTTTCTCATTCAACTTTATAAAGCTGTTGTACTGATTGGCTTTAAACTGTGGTGATACAAGTTGTGGCGTCGCGTCTCGTCGTTTTGTTAATGAGTCGTCCGAGACGTCGACTACACGTGTGTTCTTACTGTTTTCTATCGCTACTGTGTATATGCACATTTGTATATTAATCGCCACTAATGCTTCTATGCATTGTATTAAACAATAGAAGAAGAATACACTTACATAAATGTTGTTTGTTTGTTGTTAATAAAAAAAAATTTTAGTAAGGGTTTTCGATGTTGAATTTAATATTGAAGTTAAATGGTTAAGACGTGTAAACTAATACATTGATTTTCAAAAAATACATCAGCATTCTTTAATCATATGCTAAAATTATATGATAAAAAACATTTCCCTCTAAAATTCATTTGTATGAAACAAACAAACATTAAAGTGCAAAGTGGCAGTCGATCTGTCCACAACACGAGCCGACATCAAACGCCGCGTGTGTAATATTAATACATTTGGCGATAACAAACAGTTATATGATACGAGGGGAGCTACAGGACGGAGAGAGAGGGGGCGAGGAGGGGCAATGTATGTTTAGCCACACGGTTTGTAAACAACCGCCGAGGTACGAGAGCTAGCGAGGATATAATTTATTTCAATATGACTAGAGATAAAATAAAACATAGGTTTAGTCTCAGGCTTTGGATTTTTTGTGACGTAACTTTTTCTGTATTCTTTTTTTGAGTCGAATTTCTTACAAATGTTAGAATAAATAAAGATGGTACGTCGTACGCAAGGGTCCTTTTTCAGATGACTGTGGTTTTGTCTATTTCTGCCGCCAATCAGCAGTGTGTAACCACTGTGCAAGTTATATCTAGTATGCCACTAGTTGGTTGGCACGCGAGAAGCATAACGTTAGACGAGGTCGTTTCCTATTACTCTGTAAAAAAGCCTAGCTATCTGTATCAAATTTCAGCATAGTTTTTTAATATTTATTATTCATTGTGAACTGTTGCCGAACAAATCTGCCTACGGCTCTATCGTATCAGCATAAAATCAAACGCAATAAATGGTGGAGTGCAAAGTAAAAAAATTTTAGCTGCAATAATAAAAATCTTCACACAAAAAATTTTTGCAAAACAAAAAAAAATCCCCCGGAATTACAACTTTTTACCTAAGAAATATAAAGGCATAACTGAAGAGCGAGCACTTTAAAAATATATAGAACATGCGCACGTATAGAAAAATATATACAAAGTAGCCTTTGCCTAATGATATGAAGTAAAATACCAGCGTAAGGTTAGTGTCGCAAGTATTTACCAGTTCTCTGTACGAGGGCTCTCCTCTCGCTCTCTCGGCATTCGCGGTGTTGTGAGCACGTGAAAATCTGCACGTTAAGAATTACTGTTTTTTTTTAATTCATGGAATGGTGAGACGAACATGTTCGATCCTGAGACATAAGACATGTTAAGTCTCAATATGTCCAGTAGTTACTCTGGCTACAATGTCCTTCAAATCGAAACACAACAGTGCATATACAATGCTGTTTGTCGGGAGAAATAGACATTGGGGTGTTACCTACCCAGGTGGCCTCTCATATATGAAATACCTACCACCAGTATATGTTAACTATTTATTAAGGGCTAGATGTTTGTGAGGGGGGGGGGGGATTTGGTGTGAGACCGGTTAGTCAGGCGTTTCTATATTGGATATAGGATCCATTATTTTTGCCACCTTATATCAGCCGACATTCATTAAACTAGCTAGATGTCCAACTGCGAGAAAAGGGCCACTTGCTTTTAAAAAAAAATGAGAATTTAGACAATTCCTGGCCGTATGGGTCCATCCATAGTCTTCCAAAGACATCTCACTGATCGAATATCGAAAATTTATTTTAATGGAAAATGTTTCATTTTTTGTAATAATGAAAATTAATTCATAAGCCGCTTAGCTCATAACTGTAAGCTCAGCTCACGTCTGTACGACTGGCATTATGTATTTGTACATACGACACACGACACACAACGACAGGCGACAGGCGTGAGGCATTCGCTATTTAACTTAACGGCTTATTACAACAATCGTGACATTTGTTTGTACCGCGTTATTGTACTTTAACCGCGCCGCGTGGTATTGTTACTGTTCTGTTTCAAACGATTGCTTTTGAGTGGTTGCTTTGTGTTGAGAGGAAATTGAATGAGAGTTTTTATTTGTAGGTTTTAGTTAGAAATTAGAATTGAAATTGATTATACCTAGTGCCTTAACATGAATGTTAAAGACTAATACAGTTGGTTGATGTCCTAAGATGTAAGAATTCGTTCTGCAGTGTCACAAACAAGCATTAGCAAAATTTGGTGGTGCTACTGTCTCACAGAAAACAGACGTAAGTAATGTCTTCGCTGTTGCGTTTCGTTCCGTGAGTGATATTGCCGAAGAACGAATAGTTTGTGGTAGAACACTCGAGACTATAATCGACAAATGTAATTTGAATGTTCAAATAACGGTTGATGTTTAATCAATAAAATCGAAATTAATTATTAATCTAAACACAAGTGTATACTACCCAAGATAGTACAGTATGAAGTAAAATTCTGTGAGTAGAATAAAGGATTACAAAATATTTAGACTACCTATGGTTGCCCAAAAATTGACTCGTGCAATTTAACATAAAGTGCGGTTAAGCAAACAAGTTTAAACGCTGTAATTTTTGTGGGAAAAAAATAGAATTTACTCGTAACTTAGAGTTGGCACGGCTCCGACTTGCAATATGAAATGTTTTGCACAAATCTCTGGAACATCGGTATGAATGCGGATTTGAATTAACTTTTTATTTGTACGATTTCAGTCGACTGTGAGGATATATCGTTTCGTCTTAGGTTTCATTGTACGGAAGTTCCAGTTTAAGTTTTTGTTGTACAATGAATGGAACTTTATTTTTCACACCGTTTCATGTTTTGTATTAGGTAGTAGAATCCCTATGAAATTTATAATTAGGTATAATGGTTTCAATTTTTAACCTTTCAATGGTTTTAAACTTTAAGCACACTGCATCAAAGCCGCCGACTCGCCGACCTATGTAGGCAACTTTTTCTCGGCGGGGTAGTGGGCGACTTTATTATTCAAGTAAACTTTTGTTGTTTGCATGTCGGCGGCTCGACATGAGGAACATTTTGTATGACGTTGTTGAGTATTGCTGGGCAACAGAGATGAACGCTTTGCGTCGTTGGTAGCATGTCGGCGGGCGACGTTTGTTGCTGACATGATTCTTTTCCTATTGTTCGCCTGGTTGTGTCGCCGAGCCGCGGTCTCTTAAAATGTATGTGTCACGGCTTGAATTTTGAGAATTTTGGGAATTCTAGAATTATCAATTTTCTATTTTTACTAATACTGAAAACGGATGTTTCAAAAATTCTAATTTTTGCAGCTTCCATGGATTATGGTTTTCCAAAAACAACATGACATTTTATTTATATTTATTTTGATTTTCTGTGCGTAGATTTTAGTTTTTCTAATAGCAAGTAGTTTTCTTTCCTATCCGATATGGAAATTATTGACAAGATCTATTTCAACGAAGTTTGGTACTGGTGGTAGGTCTCTCATATGTGAGAGGCCATCTGGGTAGGTACCACCGCAATGTCTATTTCTACCGTGAAACAACACTGCGTAATGTACTGTTGTGTTTCGGATTGAAGGACATTGTAGCCAGAGTAACTACTGGACATATTGAGACTTAACATCTTATGTCTCAGGATGGCGAGCGCAGTGGAATGTTGCTACTGTTCATGAGCGGTCGTATCGCTTACCATCAGGCGAACGGCTTGCTTGTCTCGCCATTCATTGCAATAAAAAAAAAGTTTATTTGCTAGAGAAAACAATATTGAATACAAGTGGTGGAAACACATTCCGACGTATGACATTGATTTATTCGTTTATAACTTATTCATACATTGGTGGATGTGTGGAACAGCCGCCATACAATATTTAGCTAACCATCGCAACAAGTATTGAAGTTTATCGATATCTGATTGTATTGTGAAAACATTCATGGCTTTATTTAAATATACTTATTCAAAACCTAGTATTGTTGTTAAATATGCTTTGAGAATATGTATTTTAATTATAAATAACGTAATTTACAAGCACAACTATATATATTAGATTGATTGGATCACCAAGTTGACGTAACTTCCCTAATTAAAAACCTGAGTTTAATATGTGATGACTTCGATCAATATTATGATGATAATATTTGTCCCGATATATGGCTTAACATTTAATAAAATCAGTATGAGGCATTTGAATTGAGGGTTTTGGTGGGACTATCATGTTGACAATATTTCGTTTTTAAATACGATATGTATCTTGCTAAACTGTTGAATGTTTTATGTCCATAAGTTACAGATGTATATGGCACAAGCTACGGATCAACGTATACACTTTAGTTATAACTAGTATTCGCAAATCTCATTAAGTATACACAGTATAGATTACTGTAGTGGTAAAACAATACCTAATTAATGATGTAATCGTCCCGCGCGATCGTAACAAGGAAACAATAGAGTGCGCAATCTCCACGGACCTACATGCTGCAGAGTCTTACCTCGAGTTGAAATTCCTTCACTTATTCATTAGGAATACGTGTAAAAGATGTCTTTGTGAATGATTATTAAAGGCAGGCGTTCAAATATTTGCATCGTACGTATCGGACGCATTAAACAGATCGTAGTATTCTTTGTACCGGAATTCATACAAGTGCGTCCACTGATCCGCATCAAAGAAAAAAAGAATCGGTTTGTTATCTCGGTTTAATTTTGGAAAGGAATTTTTCCTTTCTGGAACATATTAAGAACGTCGGGGAAAAGTCGAAAAGGAACTTTTTTGCTTTGACAAGAATATCGAAATCAACGTGGGGGCTATCTTTCAATACACTAAAAATCATCTATGGAGCAACTTACTTAGGATGTATTTGTTATGGATCTCCCGTATGGGCTGATAGGGCTACTATCGGTGCTGTGCGAAGAAAACTGCTCCAGAGCCAACGTTTGGCGTTGATATTCTTGTGCAAGGCATATAGAACTGTTAGTACCGAAGCTTTGCCTGTCCTGGCGGGTGTACTTCCAGTCGATCTGGAGGTGCAACGTCGCGCCGCCATGTATTACTCTACTAAGGAGAATATGGATCAAAGTTTTTTAACTGCACGTGAACTCTTAAAAGTCGACAGATTATTTAAACCGCTTCCTATGGTATATAGCGAACTATTAGATGAATGGCAAAATAGATGGGAGATATCTTTGAAGGGACGGCATTTATACCAATATTTTCCTTGCGTGCGTGATCGTTTGACGAAGACATGGCTAGATGTCGATTATTGCGTATCACAGTTCCTCACGGGCCATGGTAACTTTAAGTCTAAACTATACTCTTTTAAGCTTGTGGAATCGCCTGCGTGCCCATGTTCAACAGAAAATTGCGAATATGAACAATCCGCGCATCATATACTTTGGGAGTGTAGTCTTTGGCAGAATGAGCGTAAAACCATGCTGGATTGTATGCAAATATCATCTGGAGTTGTATACTACACGGACCTTGTAGAGACTAGGACGAATTTCCGTGCTTTCCGGCGTTTTTGCCATACCTATTACTGGAATCAAGTGTAACAGCTCACATATTAGGTCCCATTTAAATGTAATAAGGATTTGATCCGTGGTGCTTTACAGCTGGCTTCTCCGGCTGTAAAAGTCTTTTTGCGAGGTTATTTACCTCTTTATTTCATCGTTTTGTCACCCGCTTTGCACGGAGGGAAGTGGACAATAATTTATTTCCAACTCCTCCTATTAATTTAACTTTCTGATTGATTTCGTTGCGGGTTAAAGACAAGTTAGACATTCCCGGAGACTCGCCGAGCTTCAATGCTCGGTGTCATGGCATTGCGTGCCACTGTTGATCCTGGCTTACAGGAGTTGCAGTGGTGGGTGTGAGGGCGGGACAGTCTCTGATCCGCATCGCAAAATATTTCACTTCCTATTATTTATTTAATGATTAATTTCGTTGCGGGTTAAAGACAAGATAGTCATTCCCGGAGACTCGCCGAGTTTCAATGCTCGGTGTCATAACAATACGTGCCACTGTTGATCCTGGCTTACAGGAGTTGCAGTTGCGGGTGTGAGGGCGGGACAGTCTCTGATCCGCATCGTACGGATTGCACGATTTTTTTCTATTTTTTTTGTCGCGATTAGCAGTCTGACGAGCTTGTGCCCCGGTTGATTGTAAGCGATCACCGCCGCTCATGGATCCAGCACTGCCAGGTTGCTGCCTACAAATTGCTATTCAAAGAATACTATGCGATGCTTTGATATAATACGATAATTACGATGCGTATATGTGGACACTTACATTTAATACGGATAGTTGTAGAAATGCATTATGTTTTTTAAAGACAAAACTAACCTTAAAGTAAGGAGCTTAAAAAGGTTAATTACTGATAATTGAATTTGAGCGACATCCTGACTGTAAATGATGGAAGGAGTTATAGTCGGTTTCACACATTAAATATGACGGAGATTATTGGTAAAAAAATAATTTAGCCAGCCTCCGTGGCGCAGTTGGTTAGA
Source organism: Hyles vespertilio (assembly GCA_009982885.2). Taxonomy (NCBI): domain Eukaryota; kingdom Metazoa; phylum Arthropoda; class Insecta; order Lepidoptera; family Sphingidae; genus Hyles; species Hyles vespertilio. Next base: position 1,225,435 of record CM042817.1, read on the forward strand.
GTACGGCTGTACGATCCCAGCACCGAGACATGTATTTGTATGGTCTTCAGGTATTTGTGTCGGGTCTGCGTGTTTGTGAGACCGAAACTCTGTCGTGGTTTCTGATATCCACGACACATGACTCAAGTCTCATCTTAGTGTGGGGTTGGGACTATGTGTGTGAATGTTGCGTGTATTATATATTACAAAACAAAGATTATTAAGGTATTCGTATTTTACGATGATTATAAGATTTTATGATCAGACAAAATAATACTACTATGGTCTCTTAGTCTGTTTTTTTCTCTTAATTGAATTATTTTGCAGACCCATAGTAAGATTCACACTTAAGACGATACCAGATTTACCATTAAGATAATATGCCTCTCCATTTTATGTAGAAAATTGTGGAGTCTTTAGAAAGTTTTGGGGATTTTCTCAAAGTTTCATGATCTTTCAAGAAATGCTGATTTACTAAAAAACACCATTATGCTTTGGAAACGTCTGGTTCAATCAAAAATTATTATTTTGCTATAAACTTAATACTTCATAAAGTAACGTTAAAGATGGCACTTTAAAACTTTTATTGATTGTAATAGTACTTAGCAATTTTATTTGGGTAGTTATTGGGCGGTAAGTGCTCATTTTATTACACTTATATACAGTTGAACAAAAATACTAATTGCAAGGCAAATTATATTATTTTAGGATTTAATTATAGATTTTTTTAGTTTGGGTATGAATTCCAAAGTCTATGGATAGGTTGTGTAATATGGGTTGCTATGTATGTGACTGTTGGGTGGGTGTATTTATTTTGTTCAGGGGTAAAATTTGTGGTCGGCAGGTAAACGTTGGGCATTAATCTTTATCGTCGACTAGCGGCCCGGTCCGGCTTCGCCTGGGTGCAAATACAGATGTCAGTCTATATTTTATTTAACATCAATATGACAGCCGTTGTCTAAACTGCTTATCCAATTCCAATCTGTACCTATTCTTATGTCCCATTTTATTTACCTTATATTCTATTCTATCCCATCTCTCCAGATTCAAATCATTATTTTGCTATGGGGATATTATAACACTGTTACTTCTCCGACGACATTCATTGAAATCAATTAAAAGATACCATAGCTGACCCGACCACGCTTCGCTATGGCTTAGTTATTATATGATTAATTTTATATTCAATTATTTAGCATAGAAAAAAGCCTGACCCACGTTTGCCTGGGTGCAGATATTTTTTATTTTACTCCACACCAAATACATGTTATTTTTCGTATAAGCTCTTGTATACCTAAATATGAATTAGCTATCCTACTGTCCTGCTCAATTCCGTCCCATACCGTTTGTTCAGTCACTTCCCGATACGTCCCGTCCTTTCTCTTCATTAACCATTCCGTCTTATACCGTGCATTTACATTTCGTCCTATCAAATCTGTCAGCTATCCCAGTCCTCTCCCCTACCTCCCACTCTATCATATCCCGTTTCTCCATATCCAAATAGTGTGCCTTATAAATTTTTGACATTAAACACTTTAGCGATTTTGATTATCCATGCAATATTCCATCCCTTATTTCACCCCTACTATGCTGTTTTCCAAAAATATTACGCCACTACTTTTTGTTAGTAATAAAGAGATGAAATATAAATTTTCATAGAAATACACTCACACTCACACACACAATTAATGTAGTAACGATTATATTAAACTGGTTTCTCAAGACACAGGCAACGCCTAATTTTAGAATCCCTGCAATATTTTCCATAATTATATAAATTGTTATTTTATTCAGTTCAGTTCAGTTTTTATTTTTATGTGATATTTTATTAAAGATTTTTCATTTCCAAGTGACATTCTATCTTGAAAAGAAGTAAAACTTCTTACGTGTGAATATTATTTATTTAATTGTCCTATATTTATGTAACTTCATAATATACCCTTTAGGTTACACAAAATAAATTTCGGAACGCATGCATAAATATTTGACAACCAATTTAAATGTCAACCACTTTTCATTATTGTCATTAATTTACGTCTTTAAAATCTAAAATACGCCATTAATCGAATATTGTGGATATATGTTGTCGATTCGAAACCTTTATTTAAATACTTTATTTAATTTGAGGGAAGAGTTTACCGCATCGACGGTATGAACATTAAATCTTTGACCATGTTTGACAGTTACAAACCCATGAACATTTTGTATGGCAAAATGTTTTTTCCTTTATTTTGTACTTTCGTCAATTTAATCGAGATAAAAACTATCTCACCCTTTAAGTTGGAACAAATAACACATATCTACAAAATTTGATTATAATCAGTTGAGTGGTTTAGGAGCCCATCGCGTACAAACAAATTATATATATTAAGATATGGAGATTCTTGGCGGAGCCCTATGTTCAGCAGTGTACTTCCTGTGGCTAATATGATGATGATGATTAATTATTATGTCAAGACAGATGTAAACATGGCGAACTTAATTTGGAACTTATGGCACATCTCTGTGTGTAGCTTTTTTTTTTAAAATTTTGTGCAGTGACAGATTCCAGGGCTTAAATTAAATATCATATTTTAATATGACGCCGTATATTGGCATTTGTCGTGTATTAGAGTATAAACGCGGTGGGTGTATTTACGAGTGCGTGGAGCTCCGTCACGCGTGTGCCCTTTACGTCCGCTGTATTCGGGTTACGCGGCCACTGAAATGTACCTCGGTTTTACCTCATTTTTGTCTAATAATTTGCTTGTGTTGTTTATTATTAGTTAAAATTATCGTTATTTTGTTTTATTTATATAGAAAACTAGCAGGATTTTATATCTATATACAGTACAATTTAGTAATCTTCAAACCATTTAATCATATCATACAAATAATCCTGACTCCAGAATAGGATTTGTCCTTGTCATGGATATCAAAAACTACGTAAGACTTTTTGGCCTCACCCGGACAAACATTTGACTCGTTGCGGGATTTGAATCCACACAGTTTCATATATTATATTTAATTTCACTAATTATAAAAATATGTTTAGAATAAAAACAATCCATTTCGGAGCACATATTATGATAAACCAAAAAAGAACATCAAAGTAGAAACGCCAGTTAACCGAGTTCGCAGCAGCATTGGTTATTTACATGCAAATCACACTCCACTTATGGGAATAAAGACAGCGAAGAGACATGACAATCAACTGTCACATACAGCGCGATTCCGTCCCCGAACAAACGCGGATCATTTTTACACCGCAATCCACTCGCCGGGTGTCGACCTTATGTTTTAATACCATCGCCCCGGCCTATTTCGGATTCGTGTCGGCGCCCTATTAACATTTCACGTGGTGTTGCTCGCAGTAGAGGCTCCGTACCGCGAGCGCAGCGCGTGCCACCTCTATGCAATATTTATCAACTCATCTCTTACGTGTGATGGGCGCCTGGTGGGTACGGTGTGGGAACGCTTGCATAATTTATCGCGCCACGGGAATTATTAAACGTTGCGATTGCGACGATTATACTCGATTAAAATCGAAATGTTATCCGCTTTATTAGCGTTGGGAGTGCGATCGCGACGGAACACTCGCCTCCGGACCTGATCGATATCGTTAAAGCTTGTAGGGTAATTGGACGAATGTGCTCACACGGCTGTCGCGGAGGGTATGAAATATGCTTTACGCAAGCGGAAAACTTTTTAGTATATGTAAAAATTATTGTGAATTTTAGGCATATTCATGTAATTTTGAGTAAAGGATTTAAATATTTAAAAGTAAATTATATCAAAATGATTTTAATAATATTTTTCATACTCTCGTCCAGTTGCATATTTATTTTCCTACGTGGGGTCGAGGCGTAATATTTCTGCTAGTTCTGATTTATCCGGCGAATAGCCGAGATTATCACTCGGGGATCTATATGACAGTTCCAATACACGCACGATCTCACGACTTGTTCTGTACGAGCGTCGCGTCGCCGTCCAGCGCTCGTGATGTATAGCTCGCCACGCGAACATCACGCACGCCAATTATTCAACGTTCACGGCCATTCAGCGAATGATCACCATTAATACATCTGCCAGCACTCGCGACTCGGCTCCTACACGTCCGCGCACGACACGCGGAATCGTGCCTTTAATATGTTATTTATGACTGTCATTTGTTATACCCTGTTTGGTTTGCTCGACTCTCGACTTGTGCAATACACGACGGTAAAAACTTACTGGTGGTAGGTCTCTGATATGTGAGAGGCCGCCTGGGTACCACCGCAATTTCTATTTCTCCCGCCAAATATGTCAACCCTTATAAACATACCTATGTAAATATCACTATTAGTTATATTATAAACTAAAGCATTTTCAAGTGGTAGGTGTCACATCTATGAGAGCCCGCTTGGGTAGGTACCACCGCAATGTCTATTTTTCCCGCCAAATAGCATTTTAAATGCAACAGTGCATCGTGTTTCGTATTGAAGGACATTGTAGCCAGAGTAACTACTGGACATACTGAAACTTATGACTTATGTCTCAGGATGGCGAGCGCAATGGCATGCCAAAGACTGCTTTATAATTCAGGACATTGTTTGGTTTTGCTACTGTTCATGAGCTGTCGTATCGCTTGCTATCAGGCGAACGGCATGTTCCTGCTATTCAATGCAATAAAATAAAATCATAATATTTATACCTCAAAAGAAGATTAATGAAAAATTACGAAAGCTTTCAAGAAAATATAAGTAGCTTAATTATAACACCCCATTAGGGCGCGCGCTGCGCTCGGCGCTTCTTATTTTAATATCTGTTCGCGTGCGGGGCTGTTAGTGCGCTTACATTTTGCATTTTCAGCTTATAACATTATTACGTGGGAAATATGGAAGAAATATGCGAGCTTTTGTTTGAAAATTATGTGTATTTTATTTATCCTATGAAGCTCTGTGCTTTGTCAACTTCATGTTTTAAGCTGAGTGTATAATATATATATTTATTTTTTGAAAGTGACGAAAGGTAATTAATCAAAATATCTAAAAGGAAAATATAATAATTAATATGACTACTTTACCAAGTGGCATAATCGTAAAAGTCAAGTATGCGTAGTAACAACTAACGACAAAAGCCCAGTGTCGATACATTTGTCTTCAGCATTAGAGATGTACCGTAATGTGGCGGGATGTATCGAGGCTAATCTGGTAATGGTCGCGATTCGCGAAGCGTCGCCTACACTCGAGCACACAAGTTGATTGTATTAATTATTCCGCGGCTGCCATATTCGATACATTGTGCTAACTTCTCCGCGTGATTGTACCTCGCTTGTCACTCCACTTGGAAAGGTTGTTTGATAGAGACGATGAATGGATTGATTTTCTTCTGTATACAAGTGTGGCGATACTTATTGCGTTTGTCGATGTGTTATTTGATTTGGAGTTTTTTTTTTTTTTTTTTTTATATTATAGGGGGCAACCGAGCATGCGGTTCACCTGATGGTAAGTGAACACCGCCGCCCATGGACATCTGCAACACCATATGGAGTTGATTTTAATGTCAAATACAGCCTCGGAAATCAATGTAACATGTATAATAAATATTAAACTGATACTTTCAGCTTTAATACGTATATCTGATTAAAACAGCCTGTCACGTATGCTCTCACGTGTCTGACATCTGAAATATGCAGGACTTTTTGGCTTTACAACACCCGGTCCTAAAAGAACCATTTGTATGTTACGATTAAACCTGCACCGAAATAACTGAAAAGATTTTTAATATTATCAAGCATTTATAAACTTAATTAAAATCCACCAGGTCCAACATTCAGAAGTACCGTAATACTAAAACGACTTTCCTGGTGGTAGGTCTCAAATATGTGAGAGGCCGCCTGGGTAGGTGCCATTGCAATGTCTATTTCTCCCGTCAAACAGCAGTGTAAATGCACTGTTGTGTTTCAGATTGAAGGAAATTGTAGCCAGAATAACAACTGGGTAAATTTACACTTAACATCTTATGTGTTAGGATGGCGAGCGCAGTGGAATGCCAAGCATTGCTTTGTAATTCAAGGTGTTGTTTGGTTTTGTTACTGTTCATGAGTGGTCGTATCGCTTACCATCAGATGAACGGAAAGCTCGTCTTGCCATACATGCAATAAAAAACCTATCTTCATATAATAATAGAGGAGTAAACATGATTGTAAGCATCTGGTTGTCAATACTCTCCGCATTGGATATAAAAATCAGTACAATTCGGTTGCATTTGATTACGCCACTTTGTTCCCAACTCCCCCAATTGCCAACATTAGTTGTATTCAAATTAGCCGTGTCAATAGGAACGCGCCGGTTTCATTATAACCACTGATTGCGCTAATATATGTCATTTAAGTTGATTTGTTTATTTATTATGTGTTAAATGAGTTGGTATGTGTGTAAGGAGGTATAAAGGGTTACTGCGACATGGTTGTGTTAGAATGTCCATGAGCGGCGGTGACCGCTTACCATCTAGCGGGCCGCTCTAGCTCATCTGCCTATACCTGTAATAAAAACAATATTAATAAGAGATACGGGCTCAAAATTAAACGTGATACTCGGGGCGATAGCGGGGATACATACCTTGGTAAAGGTTTGTAAAATTTGCCCTTATATGTCATGGTGACCAGAATATGTAACTTTTCTGATAATTAATTGCTCGTTTAAAACCTCATAATAAAATATCTTCAAAATACAGATTCTGTAATCATTCTTGTCAGTACTTCATAAATCCTTCTTAAGCCATCGACGAGATAAATCAGCCCTTCAAAGCGCAGGTATATTTTGACTACAAGCAATAATTCCATTCGATTCGCATACCAAAGAAAACCGTTCATTTATCTGCCGATTTGCAGGAGATTGCTTTTCAATAAATTAGAGCGCGGCCTAATCTGTGCGGCTTTGAGGCGGCAGCGCGGGCCCTCTCGATCGCTTTTTTCTCGCTACACAAGTGCAAATAGCTCCGGGCGTGGCTTTAACTGACTTATCGTCACTGCTTTGCAGTTTCTTTTACTGGGGTTTAATGAGGTATTGAGGGGCTAAGGCAAAGGTGCAACAAGTTTAAGTATCGCCTTTGGGTGAATAAACTTTGAATGTGCTGTACGGTATCAGCCGACATACTTCCCACTGCAGGGCACGGGTCTCTACAATCGGGAGCACGATTGAGAGGTTGATACAAAACATTGAATTTACGTGAATTTTTACAAACGATAAAGTAAAAATAGCAACTGGTCCCAAAATAAATTCTGAAATAGCCAAATAACGTTTGATTTTTTAGATCGCGCAAACAGCCGAATTTCAAACAGTTGGGACCGTCACAATTCGGCGCTTTATTTTCGTCGCGTTTCATATTTATTCATTGAAATGTGTTAAGGTGAATTTCAAATTCCCGCGTGCTGTGGTCGACCGCATAGCAACTGCATATGGGTTGTCAATGTGGTCGATTGGAATATCATATTGGGGCATTTAATACCGCCATCGCCCTGTTTATTTGCATATTTCGATGATGTTTACCGCAAATGGAATATATTCAGTGACATAAACAAAATAATATTGGATAAATAAATACACTTAACAGTCACATACATAACCCTGAATCGACACTAAGATGGAGTCTTGTGTCGTGGGTATCCGGAACTATGAGAGACTTTTCGGTCTCACAAACAGATCCGAAACAAATACCTGAGGATCACATAAGCATTTGTTTCGGTGCGGGGATCGAACCTGCTGTCTGTCGTTTCACAGGCGGTGTTTAAACAACTGCGCCCCGGTTGTTGAAGGCCTGTCTGTTTTTGGTTAGTCTGCAATGGTATTTTTACTACATTATTTCAAAGCAAAATAGTGAAGTGTTGGTGTTGGCAATATGTATGTGATTCACGAAATGCACGCCACGCATACATCCCAGGCCACTGGTTTTTATAGAGGGTGTTGTCCCCATAGAATAAGTGTTGAAGGGGTGCTTCGATATTACGAAATTATTTTAATGTTGCAATAATTTTCAATTCGTTGACAGCGGGTCTTTGTTAATGTTGTAGGGGTGCTAATTTGGATTGATCGCCGAGAACATCGCTTCAGTTATGTGGATATTTCTCGTTTAGTTAAAGGATCGAACAAAAAAATTGAAGTATGTCAATTTTACTATTAGATTTTAATTCGTGTAAATAGTACTAAGTAATAGTTGTATGATAAAAATAAAAGTAAATAAATGTAATGCTATTTAATTAGTCTTCACTCTGCAACGTTGAAATGTCTTTAGAATAAAAGTAGTATACGTCACTCACTCGTTTATTATTAATTAATTAAATCAGTATATAACTCTATCGTATCGCTGGTCACGCCAGTATGTAGAAAAGTTTCATGACAAATATATCGTTAAGACTCCATTGGATACCTACCTTAAGGCCGCACTCAAAGCCGTTTGATGCCAATTAAATTTCCTTAGTTTATCTTCGTAAAGCTTACACTAAGTAACGTTTTAATAGACAATAAATATCTCTGAGTAGGACAGTTAGTCCTTAAACTAAACCCAAAAAAAATATTCAAATAGTAAATTCAACTGCATCAAATATTGTTTCGTAACGATACATTTATAATATTTAGAACGGTGTTCAAGCTTTACAAAAGCATAATACAAATACTTTATGTGTAATCGGTCAAACGGTCCTGACACTTGAATGATATTTTCCGCGATACAAGTGGGCCTAAAGCGTTATCAATACATTTCAATGACTGATGCTTGACAAAGGCGTGAAGGGTTATCTTACATATATTATAGGATACAGACTGCAGAGCATTGATTTTTAACCTTTTAGACATGAGGCACCATTTGATAAAAAATGTAGCCATTGACCCCAGTTCATTGACTGGTTTCGTTGTTTTTTAATACAATAAGGAAATATAAATAAATTCAGGGTATTTCTATCTATTTATACATAACGCATGCAAACTTTATTTTAAGGGTGACCTTAGAATGGCTCCGCGTACCAATGGGTATGCTTCCAGGGACCACCAGTGGCCCTCGGGCCACCTGTTAAGAACCAATCCTTTAGATTATTGACTAATACTGGTATTAAAGTTGGACAGGTGTTCGAAGGGTAAAATTTTATAATGACCTACAGTCACATATAGTGCTGGCCCCACACCAAGATCGAGCCTTGTGTCGTGTCTATCAGAGGCTATATCTATCAATATATGCTTACTTCAAATGTAAATGTAGCGTGAAGAAGCAATTGAGTATATTGACATCAATATTCCGAGTGGCGAGAGCAGAAATCATCGATCGTCACTCAGCCATATGGACAGCACTATCAGATGGGCGGTCACTTTGCTGTCATAAAAAAGTCCTATATTTGCAAAATTAGTTTCACCTTCGATTCTGCTGTAAAAAATTAAGGCAAAAACTAGTCACGGTACAATGTAACATTTTACCGTTTTGAACAGTTTTGCACTAAATGCTTTTTGCTGGAGTTTTTGTGCGGCACCGTTTTCATTTCATCTGCAGATGTCAAGGATGTTGAAAAACTGTCATCTATTTTTTGGAATACTTTTATTTTATAATATTTATTATCACATAACATGATTTATAAAACAAAATACAATGCCATAAAATAATGCCAAAAAAATCACCGTATAATAATAGCGTATTAATTGTAATAAGTAGTTTTACAATTTTTCCTAGTTCGCAGCATTTAACATCGAAGTTTCATTGCGACACAGCCGTCTGAGTTAAATAACTCGAGCCAGTTGTTTACAAAGTTTCTCCGCTGTAAAAAGCACTCGCATCTGTATTTATTACTTTAATATGAAGTTTGAACAGCCGTTTAGTTCCACTCTACCGCGGAACAATTCCAGCTCACAGTGAAAACTTATTAGCCACACATGGAATTGTAACTAACAGCATTTCCAGCGCTTTACTATCAGCGCCGCCAGTCCAATTAACTGGCAGGTAATCTGCGACCGGCGCACGGAAATTGTCGCACCGTGTTATTAGTGCACTCCACGCTCCGGTGTGCTGCTATGAAGCGATGCAGCGCTTTATGGGATTGTCTTGAAGACGGCCGGCTGGTAATGGAACTCCGATGCTCTTGCGTTTCATGTCCCACATAGCGGATAATGGAATCGCTGCTCTTAAACGATACGCATTTATATTAACGTCTGCTTACTGGTAAAACGAGATAAATGCATTTTTTTTACAAATTCGAGTTAAAAATGCAGTTATATGGATTTTTTTATTCTCTATCTACTAGTAAAACCCAATAAAAGCAAAGTCCAATATCTTCTGAGATAATAAGTTTGTAAAAGTGATAACTTCTTACATTTTGGAAAAAATATACAAGTAAAAGTTAATAAATATTCTTATAGCTAAAATACATTTCAATTTAACAGGTAAAAAACAATAAATACGGTTAAAGTTTTTTACTTTGTGTTGTGACAAGGTCTTAAACGCATTTATTATTATAAATCTTACAATTCAAACACCATCACTATATTAAAGTTATTTATTCCATTGTATTTATTGATTTTTGTTTATTAAGTATCGATGTTTGATTGCCATAATTACGTGATAAGAAATACAAAACTGCTGCCCGAGAGCCGAGTTGATCCGACACTACAGCGAAGACATCCCCGACATCAGTCGGTATGAGATTCGGATGGCCTTTGATCGACTTAAAAATAACAAAGCGCCGGGCGAGGACGGAATTACAGCAGAGCTTCCGAAAGCGGGTGGAACGCTGATACTGCAAGGTCTTCGGAGGCTCTTTGATTCCGTCCTGCTTGAGGGCACAACGTCAGAGGCATGGAGCAGAGGTGAGGTGGTACTGTGCTTCAAAAAGGGTGATAACAGCTTCTTGAAGAATTACAGGCCCATCTCACTCCTGAGCTATAAGGTGTTTACAAGGCTCATCACAAATCGTTTGGAATACAGATTTGATAACTTCCAGCCTCCCGAACAAGCTGGTTTCTGAAAAGGCTACAGTACCATAGACCATATTCATTCACTCCGGCAAGTTATATAAAAATCCGAGGAGTATAATTTGCCACTTTGCTTAGCGTTTGTGGACTATAAGAAAGCCTTCAATTCGATAGAGATTTGGGATGTGGTGCAGTCTCTTCAACGGTGCCACATTGATTATAGGTATATCGAAGTGTTGAAGTGTTTGTACAAAAACGCCACCATGTCAGTCCGAGTACAAAATCAGATCACGAATGCTATTCTCTACTACAGAGAGTCGTGAGACATGGAGATATAATATCTCCGAAAATGTTCACTGCTGCGCTATTCGGCATTCGGATTCGGCATCAACATCAATGGCGAGTATATCAGTCACCTTCGATTCGTCGACGACATTGTAGTCTTGGCCAAATCTGGAATCCTGCGCCATATGCTCAAGGACCTCCATGGAGTTGCTCAAAATGTGGGTCTTAAAATGAACATGGACAAGACGAAGATCATGTCGTATGTCCATGTCGTGTCCACCTCGATTGCGGTTGGAAACTCTACACTCGGAGTTGTGGACGAATACGTCTATTTGGGACAAGTTGTCTGGTTGTAAGTTGTAGTCGCAGTGGGCCGGACACATGGCGCATAGAACCGATGGCCGTTGGGGCCGAAAGGTTCCATAGTGGAAGCCACGTATAGGCAAGCGAAATGTCGGACGCCCGCCTACAAGGTGGACGGATGACCTGGCTAAAGATGCAGGAAGTCGCTAGATGCAGGCCGCTTCCAAGAGGTCGGTGTGGAGACCCTTGCGGGAAGCCTATGTTCAGCAGTGGACTTTCTGTAGCTGAAATGATGAGGATGATGATGAAGAAATACAAATGACTGATTATTAAAAATTGTTTCATTTATTATCGTTTAATAGATTACCTATTTAAAGTTAATTTCTTTTTATTTAATTAATCACCTTTGTATGATGTTTATAATACTTAGTAAGTGACACGCACGACTAAAAGTATACAAGTAAAATAGGTTAAATGTATCAAAAATATCACTATTTCAGCGAATTTGTTCAAAAAAAATTTTTCCACTTAAAGAATTGGTGTAAAGTACAATAAGTCATCACACAAAAATAAAATAAGCTTTTGAAATCATTGAATTTAGAAGATATAACACCTTTGATAAGTTCTGGTAAAACATGTTAAATGCAGCCCTCCTTTGACCTAAATTTAATTTTATTCAATTTTTATTAATACCGAATATTAAATAAAAGTAAATCTCAAAAGAGGTGTAGTTAGCCCTACTTTTTGCTTTAACAGTTTTTTAATTAATGAATTTGAAATAGATAAATTACAACTCAAACTTTAAAAACTCATTTACTCGAATTGGCACTGGCTGCATTTATTACTTTTTACCAGTAAGCAGACGTTATGTTCCAAATTTGAATTTTTATCGTAACTTAGCTTAATCACGTCATTGTGTTATTATTATACCTGATTTAATTCGGAAATTAATTTTACCGTAATATGACGCACTTAGTTGCTAAATATACAATAAATAATAGAGCTTTTATTTTATTGAAGTATACGTAAATGATTTGATTAATAGAAGCGGTACAATTTAATTTCCAAGAATAGTAACAATACAGTAATACGATTTAAGATTCTCAAAGCGTTATTAAGTCATTTGTAAACTAATATCTACATGCTATATCTCCGAACTAGTTCCAAGAATAGTCGGGTCTTCTAATAAATTGTCTATAAGAAGAGCTCTTTCACTCCGTTCTTCAGACACGATGATATATTTACGTCGATAATTTAAAAGATCAGACGATACTTTTCACTGGGTCTCGCCGACATTTGTCTCGGCGACCTGATTAACCGCTCACTCCTTGTGAATTCATGTTCGCCTGGTACATTTTCTCATCTCGTCTTGAGCTTGACGAATTGGGACAATTAACATTGTGGACATCTTAAGATTTTATGATAGCCTGGTACTTAAGTTTTATAGCTGCTGCGTGTTCTGAGATTCCAGGACTTATAATTGTAGAGTTGACCGGCCTGTCGACACTGAGGTTGCAGGTTCGAGTCTAGGACACATATAATTAACTTTACCAGTCACGTGAATATTGACGGGTAATCTGGGAGCACGGCAGTGCCTCCTCCAAGTCGAGCTAAAAAGCGGCACAGTCGTACCATCCTTTTCTCGAAGCAATTCAGACCATTTTCAACCCCCATAACTTCGTTGTGATTAAAGCAAGAAGCCTGAATTTTCAGTTACTAAGTAGGCATTGTGTAAACACGGTATATTTAAAATTACATCCAATTTGAACAAGTAGCTTAAGAATTATAACTTGTCAAACTTTCGTAATTTTGTCACTCACTGACTGACTGACCAATCATCAAAAGTCTAAGGCACTTCTAGCAGACATAGAACCTTCAAATTTATAATATCATTAGTATTTAGTGTCTAAATTAAGGAACAATTTAAACATTTCATAATTTCTGTCTAGACACACCAACTGCGTGAATAACTTTGTGATCCCATATAAATGTATAAGATTACAAAGTTACATTTGCAGTTAATGATTCGTTGTACCCAAATCAAATCAAATCAAATCAAAATATTCTTTATTCAAATAGTCTTTCACAAGATCTTTTGAATCGTCCTTTTCTGCTACCACCGCTTCGGAACGTGTTGTAGCTGTGAAGAAGAAGCGGCGCAAGAAACTCCCTCAGCAACACGAACTGTCTTCTTTTTTCTTTCTTTTTCTTTTGTTTTTTTTTTTATATCGCCAATTACCATTACAATAACAATGGTTCATGTCACAAGTAACAATAATGTCAATTTGATGCAAAACATGATAAATTTATTCCCAAGCAGTTTTATCTTCCACATAATCTGTGATTCTATAATATGCCTTTTTACACAGCTTAACTTCATCACTTTTTAAACTTATTAATTGGAAGTTCTCTTAAACTGTTGGGAAGCTTGTTATAGAAGTGTATACTTTGACCCATAAAAGAATTATTTATCTTGTGGAGACGAGTAATGTGTGAGACAAGATTATGTTTGTTCCTAGTGTTCTTACTATGTATGTCACAATTACGCCTAAATTGAGTTATATTTTACCCGTATATAATAGAATAATAGTTTTAGATAGGTATCTATATATATTATTTATGATGCATAACAGGAGGGGGGTATAGAGAGGGAAAGGGTGTATTCAGCCCATGAAACTGTACAACATTCCTCTAGACAAACATGACGAAGATAAACTTGCAAATAAATAGACTAAATAGCTCGAAAATATCAATTACCATGAAAGAAAGAACACTAATAATTAAATCCGCTATATTTGTGACAAATTGATACCTACAAAAATAAGAAAAAACCATAACACGCTTTAAGAAAAATCGTTATATATATTCAAGAAATAAAAAGTACCGAAAAGGAAAAAAGTAGGACTCCACAAAAAGACGTGAGATCCCATCAAAAACATCCTGTAAAAATATTCCAAGTCTCGCAGCTCAGTTTTTCTACCGCAAAAAGTTGTGAGATGCATGTAATACCAAGTCAATTAATTTATTTAGTCCTTGCTTAAGGGACGTTCTGTATAAAGTTATTACGTAAGTTATTATCATATCAATATTAAAACTTCTTTACGTTTTAAATAAATAGATCGACTTGGCCAGTAGCATTATGTATAAATTGTACGATACATTATGTTTTCATACGATGGCCAAGTCGATCTATTTATTTACAACGTAAAGAATTTATGGAAGGCCGTGGACAGACATCCGCGACAATTACTGTCCGCTTGGCGATTGTACGGTCCGGTGGTCGGATGGTGAGTGCTCAGTACTACATAAGAGATACAATACATATAAAATTAAGTTCGCGCAAATATTCCCGAAAATGGTAGGGAGCTACTAGTGCCACTTATATATCGCCTAGGTTAATTCAGACTCAAAATATGATAAGGAGTTATTCTACAGCAATGCTGAACACATGCAGTCTAAGTAAATAATAAAATAAATTCTATGAAATTGTTCAGTTTGAAAACTCAATTTTAAAATAGATTGTTCGATTTGTGGTTCACAGTCCATAGAACCTGCTACTGTAGCATAGAGGTGCCCAAGGTAAGATAAAGCTCTGTTTTACTGGCGAGAAAGTTGTTTTGTTTTTACATGTTTTGTTTATGTATTTTTTTTATAACGTTGACTATAAGGCGAAATTAAGTCAGCGGAGTGTGACAGATGCCTTAGTAGATAAAGTTTAGTACTTGACATAGCAAGCTTGCGATTGCTGTCTTGGGGTAACATTTTCATCAAAAATATAACTTGTTGTTTTTCTATACCTATTTATCTACGACTTACCTAGTATACTAGCATAGAGTAAAAACATGAACATAAATAAAGATTTAATTTTTATTTTCAAATAAATCTTTCTACTGGGAATATTCACATATGGGTAGACAAATATTTTGGAAATTACTATTTTGATTGGTTCGAAATAAGGCATCTAAAATTTTTTCATAAAGAATAAGCACGCTTACTTGTATAAATAATTATATGGAGCTTTTGCTCTACTAACAGGTTTGACCTTATATTAAAAGCTACTTTTATTTATTTAGAAATGAGAACATAAATTTATTTTTATAGAAATTGACCCTTTTAATTGTAAAGGGCTTCTGTACTTGACCTCATATAAAAAATAGAGGCTTACAAATAAATTACATCTAAAAATATCTGATTCTGTCGGTATTTTCCCAAGCACATTTTAAACACCTTGTTGGGTAAATGTTTTCTCAATGGAGAATTCAAACAGGCGTGCTCTTCACATGAAACAAGACTTCACTACAAAGGCCTTCCCAAAAATATCTACAATTCATACCCTTGTAGCGCTTGTCAAAACAACATGTGATCTTCGTAATTTAGCCGCTATTTAAACTCTGTAGTAATATATATAAAGCTTCAGTTTATTTTTTTACACCCAAATCTCAAGAACTACAGATAAAAAAAACTGTTGGATAGGCCATTTATAGATATATAATATAGGCTAGATAACATCAAGTTATGTCCTATAACAGACGAGCATAAATGAATCAAAGGGACATATGGGCATACGGGCCGTTTTACATCGTATAAACCTATTTTATTTATTAATGTTTTGTCTTCTCTCAAATGGAATTCAAAAGTCGTTCGAGAGGGACCAAAAATTCGATAACTAATATAGGTTTTGGAACTGTGCGTGAATACTGTGAGTTTTGTTTTACTTATAGTGAAAGGGCAACATTCAGATTAGTCTGTTGTTAAATGTCATAGTTTCTCCAAACTACATATTTGATTTTACCAATAGTTGCCGAATGTGAGCCCGTGTAATTACTGCTAACTTGGATAGCGGTAACAGCGTTAGTTCGGCACAGGAAGAGGCGTGCGGAGGGATAACTTGTATCGACGAGCTCTGCCAACATAGAACACTGCGACTTAGTTACTCGCACACAATTGCCTAATCAGTTCTGTTGAATTTGTGTTGCGATCTAGATGTCGGTTTGATATTTGACTTTGGAGTTTCAGTTTGAATATAATGTGATGTGGGGATATTGGGAAACTATCGCGTAGTTAATTGTAGAGTAATTATAATGATGTTTAATCATGATGTATATAACGAATAGTCGATATTAAATAATAGATAATAATATCTAGAATATCAATTAGTTTCAAACTTTACTGAGGTCGCGAATGGAACACACATGATTGTAGTCTTTCTAAATTTCTAGTAAAGCCTGCCGACTACTTATACCTCAATTAAACTGTGATCAATAGAACACTCATATTTTGTCCAATAGGCTATTTGACTGTATAAAAAATATTGACTTATTTGTTTCCATCCGTGTACATAATTTAATTTTGAAACATATTTCATTATCATACATTAAAAATATTGTTTATTTTGGCTAAAAAACACAATTATAATTTAATTTATTTTGAGTTCGCGCCACGTGATCGTAAACGATTTTGATTGGCTATGACGTCATGCGTTTGTATGAACTACTCACCTACAGGAAATGAATGGGATTGATAACGGCATAGATGCAAATTAAATATTAAAATACCTTTAAAACGAGTTATTTGACATTAATACCCGTGAATTAATAATATTATCATGTCCAATGTAATAAAATGTGAAGAAAGAAATATCATTCTATTTTTTTTTTGACAAAAACTCGTTGAGGTATACAACTTCATTTTCGTGTTCAAAAACTTAAGAAGTATAGGTAACAAGGACCTAGTAATGCAGATCTATAATGCTCTCTGCCACTGCCTCGTCAATTACTGCATTTGCTCATGGGGTGGAACTTCTAAAACTATCCTTATCGAACTTGAACGTGCTTAGAGGGCTATTCTCAAAACCGCACTATTTTTGCCATACAGACATCCAACTGTTTCAGTATATGAACAGGCCAATATTTTGAGTGTCAGGAAATGTTACATTTACCAATGCATTAAACGCTACCACAAATATATGGAACACACGAATAAGATAGTGTTACCTAAGAGAAAGTTTAAATGTCCTCTCCCCAAATTGAGAACTACTTTTGCAAAGAAGCATTATGCGTATCATGCTCCACGACTGTATAATGAACTACTTATGCTTAAGAACAATGTGAAAGAACTTAACACACATCAGTTGAAAAAAGTAGTTTTCTCGTGGCTACAAACCCTTGATTATGACTCATGCGAAAATCTTTTAATAACTAACATTTATTAAGCACACACTTTTAACATTCCCATATAAATTTAATATATATTATATAAGTAAAATATATATATACTTATAAGTAGAAGAAAACACCGCACATCACAAACATTAGCATATTTACATATTTTATCCATATTTATATATTTTATCCATCATACTTTACATTTAGTTTTAATGTTTGTTTTTATTGCTGTTTTTTTTTTATGTTTCGCTAAAAATTGTTTTCCTTTTTAATTTAAGTCCATTCTATTTGGCGATCTAGTGTTGTTGCATAGTTTATTAAGTCTTTTAATTATTATTTTTTTCGAGTTTCTTCCTTTTTTATATAAAGCAGCTGTTAAATAAAGAATTGTCGAAAGAGACTGACTTCTGTTATACAGGGCTTCCTAGTTCAGGAGTCAGGGTGTTATTATGTTGTAAACGTGTTGTAATGAAATAAAGATTTATTATTATTTATTATTATAACTGGAGGGGATCTAGACCAAATAATTTGGAACATTTGTAAGGGTACATGTACCCTTACGCTGACAGTTGGCTATGACAGTTGTCATTTATGCTATTTATTCTAATTGCTTTAAAAATACCGTACTCCCAACTGAAGACATATAAAAAACCATTCCAGTTCACTTGAAAAAAATATAGAATTTAATTCCATACGTAAATTAACGATAATTTGAATAAAGTAGCAAAAATATTAATAAATTAGATTATGTACCAAAGCCGTTTTGACAAATGTCATATTTTAACAAAATTATAGAATAAGATTAATGTTACGGACAAATAGGTAAATATTGAAAAATTCGTTTATTTATTTTATTTAATATATTTATTATCAGATACATTGGATATTGTAAATATATTTTTTCACTATCCATATTTTTGACACAAATGTATTTTTTAGTAGGATAACTCAATACGCTATTTGACTATTTTCTGAAAACCATAACACATTATGAAGTGGAGTCTATAGACCTTACAGATAAAGGTTATTTTTAATTACTATATATATATCATTTAAAAATAAATTTACAAAATACACTGAATAATTACATTGTCAAAACGCTCTGTCTGGCAATGTGGCATTCAGTTCGTAAACATCCATTCCAGAGATTCGTTCGCATGTCACCCACTCTCTAATCAACACTTAGAGTATGTACCGCTTATTGGAACAGGTTGTGCAACATACACAAATTATTTGAAAAAATAATTAAAAATAAATAGTTTAGGTCTATTTAATTCCACTCAAACTCGTTTTAAAAGGATAATAGTTAAATATAATTTCGGCTAATAAAGGAATTTATAGAAATTTGTTGCTACATTGTTAATTCAATTTTTACTAATATTGGTGCGCTACCAACATTACGAACAAGAAAATATCTACGTTTTTCAAATCGCGAATGTATGACAGCGCTCCCTCTATAGGTATATAAATACTCTAAGAATCAACCATAGAACAATCAATCAATCAATAGTCCGAATGAGGTTTTGTTAAAAAAATTAGTTTTTTTTTTCTTTCTTCACATTTTATTACATTGGACATGATAATATTATTAATTCACGGGTACAAATGACAAATAACGCGTTTTAAAGGTATTTTTAATATTTAATTTGCATCTATGCCGTTATCAATCCCATTCATTTCCTGTACGTGAGTAGTTCATACTAATGCATGTCGTCATAGCCAATCAAAATCGTTTACGGTCACGTGGCGCGAACTCAAAATAAATTAAATTATTATTGTGGTTTTTAGACAAAATATACAATATTTTTAATGTATGATAATGAAATATGTTTAAAATTAAATTATTTACACGGATGGAAACAAATAAGTCAATATTTTTATACAGTCAAATAGCCTATTATAGGTTTTGTTGTTTTTAAAATCTATATAATAATGTAGCTTTATAAGTTATTAAAAATGTATGATTATATTGGGCTTTTATATTTCGTTTTACTTTATTCTGAAACATTAGGTAAAAAATGTAACAAATATATGAAGTGTCGTATCTGCAGCAATGCTGACTTGATCTATAATATAATCCGCTCCAGTTGTAATACCTCAATGCAAAAACTCATTCGGACGATTGACTGATTGATTGATCTATGGATGATTTAAGAATGAGTGATATATGCGAACGAATCTGTGGAACGGATGTTTACGAACTAGACGCCACATTGTCAGACAGAGCGTTGTGACAGTGTAATTTTTCAGTGTATTTTGTAAATTTATTTTCAAATGATATAGATATAGTAATTAAAAATAACCTTCATTTGTAAGGTCTATAGACCCCGCTTCATAATGTGGTATGGTTTTCAGAAATTAGTCAAATAGCCTATTGTTTATACATTTTCTGAGTTAATTCAGATAGTGATATTTCACGTTTCGTTTATGAGCGTCTTCAACCACTCAACGTAAAACAAGCCGCTTCCTCATTTACCTCTTTCCGTATTAACAAAAACAACCCTTCTATAAAGTTACTTCACCCCATTCCCCCTGACCGCACATTAGGTTAAAAATTGTGTATCTTAATGTAACAAAGTTAAAATAAACAGGTTAACTATCGGGTCATACCTCGGGAGTGCTACAGCGGGCTTTAATTTCCCCAGCGAGTGAGAGACGGCCGATGGGGAGACTGGGGGCGAAAGGGGAGGGGGGAACCACTGGCCACTGGTGCTCGATTTACGACGCCGATTTATGCCGGTTTGTGCTTCAGCAAACAACACTACCTCACATTTATCCCTTATAAAATAAGGCAAGTCATTAATATAAATCAAAAAGAGAAAGGGTCCAAGAATTGAGCCCTGCGGAACCCCCATAGTAACAACAGATCCATGTGATTTTTGTCCGTTGACATCAACCCTCTGAACCCTATTGTTTAAATATGATTTACATAGTTCAAGCGCAAGTCCATTTATTCCATATAGTGGCTCAATTTCCTGATAAGAATATCATGATAAACACAATCAAATGCTTTGGATAGGTCACAGTATACACCTAAAGCATCCTGAGAATCCTCCCAAGCATCAAATATGTTATCTATGAGCTTCACACCAGCATCAGTGGTGGAGCGACCCCGAGTAAAAACCAAATTGTTTACCATGAAGTAAATTATTAATTTTAAAATAACTTTGCAACTGTATAAGGATCAGTTTTTCAAAAATTTTGCTAAATGTAGGCAGTACTGATATGGGTCTAAAATTAGAGGGGTCATCTGTACTACCAGATTTATAAAGAAGTATTATCTTACTGAGTTTCATTTTATCAGGAAATATGCCACTATTAATACATGTGTTAAAACTAAAGCTAGCTGAGGAGCTAATATAGGTAGTACATAGTTGAGGATCTTTGTAGAGATTCCCCAGAGGTCACAATTTTACTAATTACATCATATTTCGATCAGAAGAACAACAAGAAGAATGGCATTATTTATTTAATGAGTAAATAATAACTTACCTACACAATATGAATGAAACCCATGACGTCATGCACTTTATAGTAATTTTGTTAATTCTTTCTAATATTTTTTAGACTTCCTACGGATTACTAGCAAATTGCTGGAGAGACATTACACAGCGGAAACGAAAAGAAGACCATTCGTAGCCTCACAAGACTTCAGTCATGTGTTCCAAACATTTTACTTATGATGATTTATATTTTACATAAATACAGAAATCAGATAACAGCCCAGGCAATAAATCCAAAGAGTTAATTCTATTTGGAAACAAACACTAGGTTTTATCTTTATTATTTTTACTAAAATGCGTTATAAATGTAATTAATAGTATGATTACTTAAAATAAAGAAAAAATATTTTATTTAACCTATTTGTTTATCAAATAATGGGGAAAAGTTAAGTTAATAATCTGGAGTAGGCATCCCTAAACACACACACCTTGACAGTTGGATTACAATAATTACACGACCGGTACTCACACATATCAAAGAAAGTGGGGACGGTTTTAGCGCATCGTTTGTTGGCATTGCTCAATCTAGACGAGTATATAATCTAAAAATATATAATCTCTACAAAGAGGCGTGGGACCCCTGTCCATCACATCTCCCTAGATGTCATATCTCCGAAACTGTTCACTGCCGCGCTGGAAAATGCCTTCAAGCTCTTGCAATGGAAAGGATTCGGCATCAACATCAACGGCGAGTAAATCACTCACCTTCGGTTTGCCGACGATATTGTAGTCTTGGCAAAATCGCTGGAAGACCTTAGCACTATGCTCGAAGACCTCAATCGAGTCTCCCAACAGGTGGGTCTTAAAATGAACATGGACAAAACGAAGATCATGTCGAATGTCCATGTTGTGCCCACCCTCATCGGTGTTGAGGGCTCGACTCTTGAAGTTGTTGACGAATATGTCTATTTAGGACAAGTGGTCCGGTTAGGCAGGTCCAACTTCGAGAGAGAGATCAATCGTCGAATTCGTCGGTTGGGCAGCGTTCGGGAAACTACGCGACGTCTTCTCGTCCAAAATACCTCAGTGCCTTAAATCGAAAGTCTTCGATAGTCGTGTGTTGCCAGTAATGACTTACGGCACCGAGACGTGGCCTCTCACTATGGGTCTTATTAGGAAGCTCAAAGTCACTCAACGAGCTATGGAGAGGGCTATGCTCGGGGGTTCCCTACGAGATCGAATCAGGAATGAGGAGATCCGTAGGAGAACTAAAATAACCGACATAGCCCACCGGATTAGCAAGTTGAAGTGGCAATGGGCGGGGCACATAGCGCGGAGATCTGATGACCGATGGGGTCGGAAAGTGCTCAAATGGAGGCCACGTAGCAGAAAGCGCAGCGTGGGACGTCCACCCACAAGGTGGTCAGACGACCTGGTAAAGGTCGCGGGACGTCGCTGGATGCAGGCTGCCTCCAACAGGTCTCTGTGGAAATCATTGGGGGAGGCCTATGTTCAGCAGTGGACTTCCCTTGGCTGATGGATGGATGGATGATGATATAATCTAAGACATATTTGAATGTGGAAGGTGTCGTTTTAAGTGGGATTTACGTCGCTGTTTTAATTTATATTGTACATATTCTTTCTTTTAAATTGTTTTAAATATTGGATTTTTTGTAACGTACAGGGAAAAACATGCTGCAGAATATTTTTTTTGGTGTGTTTAATTGTTTACTTAGTTGCTACGTTGACCTATCAATAGGAAATTATAACTTTGTTTTTTTTAAACCTGCAAGTGAGTACAGTAGATTTGATAGTAAATTAAGGACAGTCCAGATAGTGCATATCCCAATAAAATTCTCACCTGTCAATAACCTAGTGAATTAAACCGACCAAATCAAAACTAATTAGTAATTTGGAGATAATATTAAGGTTACTATGTTATTTGAAACAGGAGTATCATTAACACTAAACATACCATAACGGGTCAAATGACCCATTTTGAACTTTTCATTGAAAATGCATGTAGTATCTTTTGTTTTTGCACATTTGACTTCATGACTTTTTATTACTAGTTTATCTACAGTTATTATAAAATTTTTTGTATTTTTTTGTTTTGTTTATTTTGAGTAATACTTGTCGTATACCGATATCTACCACAACGGGTCAAATGACCCGGGAGAGCATTTTCTGTTTTATAAGCTTACTGAGTCATATTGCTTATTGTATTGTAATCGATAAGATGCACATTTAGCGTAGGCTATTGCATACATTAGAACAACCAAAATAGCAGAGAATAATATCAAGAAAATATCAACATCTTAGATTGAAAGTAACTTTATGCACTGATTGTTGCGGTGAGTACTTACCGTTTCGGCTGTTATATTGATAGTGTGTAGAAGTGTGCCTGAACGCAGACTTATCAATATTATATAGATTGAATACTATAAATGTTCCACACCACTTCAGTTTCTTCGTTACCACGTCCTGTATAGCAGAGTCAAAACATCGAAGTAAGTGTAAGAAAAGATAGCAGAAATTGAAAGGTTTGGTAAGTAGTTTATACATTATTTTATCCAGCAAAATGCCAAAACATACAAGACAGCATAAGTTTTTAGAGGATATAAATAATATTGACGAAGAGTTGTCGGAAATTGGTGAAGACGAATTTTCTGAAAATGAAGATGTATTGATTGAAATGATACTGAGTATGAATTTATAGATACTGAAGATGAAGAGGAAACTGTGAATATATGTTATGGACGAAAAAGAATAAGATTACTCTCAAGTTCTGAAGAAAGTGAAGAAGAAATATATAAACAACACGTTGCGAGTGATGGATCTGTTTGGGAAGAAATACAAGTAGGTGGCACACCTGGAAGACCACCACTTCATAACATTTTCAGACAAGAAGTAGGCCCAACAGGATATGCAAAACGTCATATAATAGAAGGTAAAGTTAGTACTGCATTTTCATTGATAATTGACCGACGTATTATGACCCATATAAGAACATGCACAATAGAAGAAGCAAAGAGAGTATTAGGAACCGATTGGAGTTTATCTCAAGAAAAATTAGATGCATTTATTGCTATTTTATATGCACGAGGTGCATATGGAGCAAATAATTTGAATATTTCTTTTTTGTGGAATAACATATGGGGGCCTAAATTTTTTTCTGAAACTATGAGCAGAAATAATTTTACGGAAATTCTTAGATTTATTCGTTTTGACAAAAAAAAAAACAGCGAAGCCAACGTTTGAAAACACACAAATTCGCTATGGTTTCTACGATTTGGAATATTTTCATTGAGAACAGCCAAAACTGTTACAAACCGGGTAGTAATATTACTATAGACGAACAGCTATTTCCGACTAAAGTAAGATGTAGATTTACACAATACATGCCTAACAAACCGGATAAATTTGGAATCAAATTTTGGTTAGCATCAGACGTCGATAGCAAATACGTCATAAATGCACTTCCATATCTAGGAAAAGATGAAAATAGGTCCTCTTCAGTACAACTCTCTGAATATGTTGTACTCAAACTCATGGAGCCTTTTGTGGTTTGCGGAAGAACTGTGACTACAGACAACTTCTTCACAAGCAAATCCTTAGCAACACAACTCCTTGCAAAAAGAACTACGTTAGTTGGAACTATTCGGTCAAATAAAAGGGAATTACCACTTATTGCGAAGCAAAAGAAAGATGATATGGAACGATTTTCATCGAAATTTTTTACATCAGATAATTGTACTCTTACAATCTATAAAAGTAAGCCAAAAAAGAAGGTACTTGTACTTAGTTCTAAACATAAATTTGTAACAGTAGAAAACAATGATAAGCGTTTACCTGAAACTGTTTCATATTACAATAAAACCAAATTTGGTGTGGACATGACCGATAAAATGGCGAGGAAATTTACTACAAAATCTAAGTCTTGCAGATGGCCTCTACAAGTTTTTTTTAATATCCTTGATTTAGCTGGCCTTAATGCCTGGATTTTGTACAAGCAAACGACAGGAGAAAATATCTCGAGACAAGATTTTTTACTCAAGCTAGCAGTAGAACTTAGCAACAACTTTCGAGAATCCCGTGAACAATCGAAAGAAAGAAAAAATACGAAAGGATCTTTGTCTAAGTCTACTACAGATAATTCCCAACGTAAGAGGTGTCAAATAGGATACTGTAAAGAAAACAAAACCAACAAAATTTGCTCTAAATGTAAAAAATATGTTTGCGGAAAATGTATAATGGACACACTTATATGTTAAAAATGCGATGAGCAATGAAACGAAATATGTTATTTTTGCGTTTGTATAATCAAATAAACTATATCGTTTAATAATAATAAATTTAAATTTTATTGGCTTCGTAATAACCACATTTCATACATTCAAGCGGGAAACATAAAGTCGGGTCATTTGACCCACTATGGTAGGAATAGGTATCTAGTAAGGGATGGTATGATTAGTGTTAAATAGAAATAACTTATCTAAGTGCAAAAACTCGGAACACGTTCCTAACTTTTTCTAACAAAAAGTCAATTGAATGTCAGGACACTCGAAGTCGAAGACAGTCCAGTCAGTATTACTGTTTTTATATTGGGCCAAATGTTTTGTACCTCTCGGGATTCTTGAATATATCGTCATTGGATCGAGTTAAGAAACATCTGGTTGTTTTACTTATTTCAATAGAATTTTCACGACAAGTTATTAATTTTGATTTATAAACGGTATGGATATTTATTTGGAAAATGTAAATAGTCACGTGGATATCGGAACTGCATGAACCGCTATTGTAAGTTTTTAGAGTTTTCCAATAAATTAAATATACAGTAGTTTTTATTGCGATGTATATTTTTAATTGTGTTTGGTTTTTATGGCTTATATAAATTATAAAGTTAATTAATTAACATGAGTTGTGGACAGGTAACAATACAAAACATGTACCGTACACTTTGAAGTCTGTTACGTATCATTTTATTCGGTCCCTTCATTCTCATGGCTAATATTGACGAAGAACTTTTTACTTAAAGAGCTATGCGTAATAGATATAAGTTTAATCATGTCTCGATGCCTTAGGAAGATTTGTTCAAGGTCTGACCCTTGAACAGTTATCTGAAGCTGAACGTTGCGAAATAGATGGATAAGATACATGTCTACTTGTAAATAAATCTTTCTCTCTTTCTTTCTTACTTGACAGTTTTAAGGCCTGAGATAAATGTTGATTGATCACAAAATGCCTGGTACTAAGCTGGATGTTTCAAAACGTATAGTTTTAATACTTCCAACCCAAGACGTTATATTGAACACACATTCTTGCGTGGTTTTTTATTTGTTCAATGGTAGCTAGTCCTTACAAGGACTCATGCTACACATTCTATTTTGTCTAAATTTCTCACCTTTACACTTCATATACTAGTTGCCACTTATCACTCGTCACCGGTTCGATGTTCGTTAGCAAGATTTAACGCGTGCAGTAACTTGCTGACTGTGACAAACAGCCCACCGGCGCACGCTTTTGCATCTTATTGTCCCGCCCACGTGGGACGCAGTTTTTAAATATCTGTTACTGCACTCTGATAAATGGCGCGTTTGGATTCTATTGCGCACATTGATGTTTTTATGTCTAGATTTTATGAATTTAGAGGAGGGAAAAAAAGGAGATGGAATTTATGTTTGGTTGGAATTTGAATTTAGAATGTCAATACATAATGAAATAAAACTGTTATTTACGGATTATATCGCGTTTTTTATATATATGTTTTTTAATTTCCCTACGTTTCGATTACTATAATGCTTTCGTAGTCATGGGGCGGACGCGCGGACAGTCCGCCCCTTGACAACGAAAATCCGTAAATAATAGTTTTACTTCAATTTGTAACACTCGCGTAAATCTAAAAAACTATTATATCAATATATGTAAGAGACGATAGGTCTGATTTTGAAACGAATTATTTTTGGTCTGGATGTGTTATAGAAGACAAAATATAGGGTTTATCGAGACTTCATCAATCTCAATAAAGTTC
Organism: Hyles vespertilio; assembly: GCA_009982885.2. NCBI lineage: Eukaryota > Metazoa > Arthropoda > Insecta > Lepidoptera > Sphingidae > Hyles > Hyles vespertilio. The sequence goes on from CM042817.1 coordinate 1,252,550, forward strand.
AAGCTGTAGAGAAATGTAAGTTGTAATCTATTAGTTTACTGTACATTTAACGTCCGTGCGGTCAATTAAACGTCGATATTCCAAGTGGATTCTTCGCGACGACGCGACGTTTTCACTGACCTCTACGGGAAATCGATGGAAACAATAGGCATTGTTTTTTTATAAGTTATGAACGCGTCACCCACATTCACGCAATTGTGTGTCACACCACTATTTTATTGAAATAAATTCATGTTCGAGCGAGGTGTTGCTTTTGGAATCGTAACTTTTTGAGTTTGGTTGGATTTTTAATGATAATTTTATCAAATATACAAGGTATATCAAGACTGCTACCGAAAACGAAGCCGGGTGGTAGTTTAAGCGACTTCAGACACAATGCAACAGAAAAAGTTGCAGAAAAAGGCGACAATTTTTTTTTGTTATTTTTTCCTTTGACCATATTTGGGTCGTCCCTCGATTGCTACCGGGTGGACCAAGATTTCACGAAAATCAGTTCCGATTTACCACGGGTAAGTCAACCATCGACGCGGCAGTTTCGGTTAGAAGAGCGGTAAGTGCATCGGTGCGCAAATATGTACTTGGTATTTTCCTGGACATCTCCGGTGCTTTCGACAACGCTTGGTGGCCAATGCTGCTTCTTAAGTTGAAATTACGAGGTTGCTTTAAAAATATATATTCACTTATTTACTCGTATTTCTCGCACGGAACAACCAAACTTAAACTTGGACATTATGCCGTGTCGAAACCACTGACGATGGGTTGTCCACAAGGCTCAGTCTTAGGTCCTTATTTGTGGAATTTAGGCTTCGACGATTTTCTTACGATTCCCATACCGTCAGGGTGTTCTTTGACCGGATATGCGGACGATGGCCTCTTGCTCATAGAATCAAACAGTAGGTCGGGACTAGAAAATAGTGCAGACGCGTGTTTAATATGTGATTGGGGCCATCGAAATCGCTTAAAGTTTTATTTTTTATTTTTTTTATTGCCTAGTAGGCAGACGAGCAAGCGGCCCGCCTGATGGTAAGCGGCTACCGCTGCTCATGGACCTCCGTAGTGCCAGGGGACCAGCACAACAAAGTCGCTGCCTACCTCAAGGATAGTACTCTCCTTAAACCTCGTTTGAAGAAGGACAGGTCATAGCGCTGAGGAAACACCGATGCAGGGAGTTCATTCCAGAGCTTGCACGTACGTGGTAGAAAAGAACGCTGGAAACGTACCGTTCGGGAGCGGTACGCCTCCAGGTGGTGGGAATGAACTCTACTGCGGAAACGTGTGGTGCGATGGTACATAGGCGACGGTGGTACCATCTCAAACAACTCTTCGGAGCACTCCCCATGGAACAAACGATAGAACACACAGAGAGATCCGAAGTCTCTCCGCAGTCCTAACGGTTCCAATTTGTCCGTGAGATCGGGATCATTGACAATTCGACAAGCTCGTCGCTGCAAGGAGTCAAGTGGGTTGAGCTGGTATTTTGGGGCACCTGCCCAGAGGTGGGAGCAGTACTCCACGTGGGGCCGGATTTGCGCTTTGTAAAGTGTCAATCTATGACCCGACGTAAAGTACCGCTTGGCTCTGTTCAAGATTCCCAACTTCTTGATCGCCAGTTTGGCTTTGTCCTCCAAATGACTCCTAAACTCGACCTTGCTTGATATTTCGATGCCAAGGATTCCAATACTCTCGGATCCTTGGAGAGTAACTCCTTGGAATTGCGGCGCCATGACAAAGGGGTCCTTCTTCGCTGTGAACACGCAAACTTGTGTCTTCGAAGGGTTAAATTGAACTAGGTTCAATTCACCCCATTCGGAGGCCCGCCCCAGAGAGCTCTCGACTTCAGACACAAGTTGAAACCGTCTTTCCATAATGGAATCCCGAGAGTGGCTCCGTTGGCCGATGTACCGCGCGTCACTCGTACTATCATCTGCATAACAATGCATGCCATCAATAGACAACATGTCATTGATATGCAGGATAAAGAGTGTCGGCGATAGCACCGAGCCTTGTGGAACACCAGCATTAATGGTCTTGGTCTCGGAGCAACAGCCGTCCACTACGACTTTTATGCTCCGACCATCCAAAAAGCTGGCGATCCATTTGCAGAGCCCCTCAGGAATTCCATACGCAGGTAGCTTCGCCAGAAGGGCGCGATGCCACACTCGGTCGAACGCCTTCGCAATGTCAAGGCCGACCGCAATCGCCTCACCCCCACTCTCCAAAGCTTCCGCCCAACGGTGCGTGAGGTACACAAGAAGGTCACCAGCCGAGCGACCATGACGGAAACCGTACTGGCGGTCACTAATCAACTGGCGATCCTCAAGATACCTCAGGAGCTGAGTGTTGATAACTCGCTCCAAAACCTTGGAGAGTAGGGATGTGACAGCAATCGGCCTGTAACTCGAAGGGTCCGAATGGTCACCCTTTTTGGGGACAGGGTGTACATTGGCGACCTTCCACGAAGCCGGAACCCGGTTGGCTTTATAGGAAAGACGGTAAAGGCGCGTGAGCACGGGTGTCAACTCAGGGGCGCACGTTTTAAGAACCACTGCGGGGATACCGTCTGGCCCACTCGACTTATGGACGTCTAGAAGCTTGAGCTCCCGTCTGACAGCACGCTGGGTGATTTTTATGTCAGATAGGAGGCTCTCACAACGCGGGATGTTCGGCGGTGTGGCGCCCCCGTCATCCAAAGTCGAGTTCGAGGCAAAGAATTGGGCCAAGAGATCGGCCTTCTCCTTTGCACTGTGGGCCAAACTGTTATCGGACTTGCGCAGTGGTGGGAGACTGGACAGGCAGAAATTACCCTCCACAGCCTTAGCGAGCGACCAAAAAGCACGACTCCCAGAGGGATAGCTCTGGAGTCGCTCGCTAATTCTGCGGATGTGCTCCGCCTTGACCTTAGCTAAGGCTCTCTTGTTGGATCTAGAGGCGGCGTTGAATTTCCGTTTCTCCTCCTTTGAATTTGGATCCTGACGCCTCCTTGCGTCTTGCCACACCGTGTATGCGGACTGCTTTAGGCGCGCAGCAACAGCACAGGCACTATTGTACCAAGGCCGGCTGCGACGCCCTGCGGGTATTTTCGAGCTGGGTATGAAAGTTTCCATACCCAAGCTAATCGTATCCGCGACGCAGTCCGCAGGCGTCAGGATCATCGGAGGAGAAACAAAGCCGCCCTCAAGGGTAGGACGCAAAGAATTCTCGCAGTCCATCCCAATCTGCTGACATGTACCGCCAAACTGTGCGAGTTCCAGTCGTCGAAGAGCGGCTGGGACCCACTCCAGGAGCCCATGAACGGACCAGGCAGTGGTCAGATGATCCCAGGGGAGCATCAACCGCTATCCTGTATCCGTCCGGGTGGGTCGTCAGCAGAAGATCCAACAAAGAGGGCTCATGGCTCTCAACGTCTGGAACACGGGTGGGCTGTGTTACCAGCTGCGAGAGACCATAAGCCAAGGCCATATCATAGACAGCCCGACCGGGGAGATCAGTGGTCTTGGATCCCAACCACTCTTTGTGATGAGCGTTGAAATCACCGAGGACCACCACCTCCGCGGAAGGGAACTGCTCGAGAATCTGGTCAGTCCCCACTTCTGTATCAGCCCATATATGTCCCACTGCAGGGCACGGGCCTCCTCTACAATCGACAATACGATTGAGAGTGGTTAGGCCATATAGTCCACCACGCTGGCCTAGTGCGGGTTGGCGGACTTACATACCATAGAAATTTTTATAAATCGCTATGGTATGCAGGTTTCCTCACGATGTTTTCCTTCACCGTTTTAGTGCGTGGTGATTGACTATCAATACACACATGACTCCGAAAAGTCAGAGGTGTGCCCTGGGATTCGAACCCGCGACCACCGTGAACATGTTGGCAGTCGCGTCTAGTCCGTTTACCAACAGGCCACCACGCACTTAACAGGCCACCACGCACTTAACAGGCCACCACGCACTTCCCCACTCAGTCCCCACTTGGACGCTCTCAAATAATTGAGTAGATCCCGTATCACTGGCGTGGGACCTGTACAGGCATGCGTAGACTCGGGTCCTACCCCTGAATTCTACTCGTAGCCACAATAAAGACAGGTCCTGACGCTCGAGGCCCCGAAGGCGGTGACAACAGACATCACCCCTGACGAAGACGCACACCCCGGCTTTACGTAGGAATCGATGTTCCAAAACGTAACCAGGGTAATTTAAGTACGATACATCGTCAGGGGCGGATATTTGCGTCTCCGTTAAAAAGAGCAGGGCAGGCCGCGCCGTCTCTAGATGGTGGTGGACGGCGTCGAGGTTGCTATGTAGACCCCTGACATTACAGAAGTCCACAGAAAATGTGGATAAATTTCCCGCCGTGGAGAGCCTGCTTCGATTGTGCCTTCGCATATTTTAAAGAGAGTGGGATAGGGTAAGGACAAGCGTGGTTGAACCAAGACGATACTCGAGAAGGGAGGATATAGTGTGAAGCGGGCACGCGGCATTAGGAGGAGCCAGCGTCGCCGGGATCCACTCCAGTCTCCCACTCTGGCACGACGACTGCGCAACAAGTTTGCACCACATAAAACGTACCAATTACTTTTAAAAGGAAGTTTACAATCACTGCCGCGATTTAAATTTAATAATATCACTGTTAAGAAAAAAGAATCGGTTTGTTATCTTGGTTTAATTTTGGAAAGGAATTTTTCATTTCTTGAACATATTAAAAACGTCGGGGAAAAGTCGAAAAGGAACTTTTTTGCTTTGACAAGAATATCAAAATCAACATGGGGGCTATCTTTCAATACACTAAAAATCATCTATGGAGCAACTTACTTAGGATGTATTTGTTACGGATCTCCCGTATGGGCTGATAGGGCTACTATCGGCGCTGTGCGAAGAAAACTGCTCCAAAGCCAACGCTTGGCCTTGATATTCTTGTGTAAGGCATATAGAACTGTTAGTACCGAAGCTTTGCCTGTCCTGGCGGGTGTACTTCCAGTCGACCTGGAGGTGCAACGTCGCGCCGCCATGTATTACTCTACTAGGGAGAATATGGATAAAAGATTTTTAACCGCACGTGAACTTTTAAAAATTGATAGATAATTATTTAAACCGCTTTCAGTGGTATATAGCGAACTATTAGATGAATGGCAAAATAGATGGGAGGTATCTTTGAAGGGACGACATCTATATCATATTTTCCTTGCGTTCGTGACCGTTTGACAAAGACTTGGTTGGATGTCGATTATTGCGTATCACAGTTTCTCACGGGCCATGGTAACTTTAGGTCTAAACTTTACTCTTTTAAGCTTGTTGAATCGCCTGCGTGCCCATGTTCAACACCTAATTGCGAGTATGAGCAGTCCGCGCATCATATACTTTGGGAGTGTAGTCTTTGGCAGAATGAGCGTAAAACTATGCTGGATAGTATGCAAATATCATCTGGAGTCGTATACTACATGGACCTTGTAGAGACTAGGAAGAACTTCCGTGCTTTCCGGCGTTTTTGCCATACTTATTTTTGGAATCAAGTCTAAAAGCTCACATAATAGGTCCCATTTAAATGTAATAATGATATGATCCGTGGTGCTTTACAGCTGGCTTCTCCGGCTGTAAAAGTCTTTTTTTTACGAGGTTATTACCTGTTTAGTTCATTGTTTTGTCGCCCGCTTTGCGCGGAGGGAAGTGGACAATAATTTATTTCCAACTCCTCCTATTAATTTCACTTTCTGATTAATTTCGTTGCGGGTTAAAGACAAGTTAGACATTCCCGGAGACTCGCCGAGCTTCAATGCTCGGTGTCATTACATTGCGTGCCACTGTTGATCCTGGCTCACAGGAGTTACAGTGGTGGGTGTGAGGGTGGGACAGTCTCCTGACCATATTTGGGTGGTAAATACAGTTTTTGCTAAAATAATAGTGTATACCCTTTTATTTATAAATAATCTAAGGTAGAAAAGTGTATAAAATATTATTTTAGCAAAAACTATGGATTTACCACCCAAAAATGACGATATTTAAAAAATCATAAAAAATAACTGTCGCGTTTCTTTGCGAAATTTTTAGTTGCATTGTGTTTTTAGTCACTAACACCCGGCTTCGTTTTCGGTAGCAGTCTTGAGATACCCGGTAGAAATATATGGGACACAGAGCCTTGATGGTCAAACTTTCCCAGTAGTATTTACTAAAACAAGTCTTAAATGCCGCAATAATCAAATCGAACACTTATTCTCTGCCTCGATGGCGCCGTTGTACTAATGTTACGATTAGAATGCTGAGGTCTCGGGTTCGAATTCCAACTCAGGCAAAGTGATATTTGATTTTTCTATTCAGGGTCAGGAATTTTATGACAGTAGGCCCCATATCGCATAAAGGAACGGAACACACAAGGCGAAACGTTGGTAGCTGCTCTGACTACCCTTTTTGAGAAAAAGGCGTGAGTTTATGTATGTATATACGACTTCTCACCGAAGTAAGGGACAAGATTTGTTTGTTTCTGGAAGTATTTCTACCTCTTTATTGTTTTAGACAGCGGTCCCCATCCACACAAATCATTGTCGCTGTCACGAAAACCAGGCATGCAAATAAAAAAGTGAAGGTCTGAAGGTCCTTACATTACCATAAATAATGTCCTCTTTCCACAATTTGCGAGCAAATGGAGCGCGCGTCACCACTTGCGATTGTTGAGACTTGGTTAAGGTTGCAGAAAGTCGCTGGATGCAGGCCGCTTCCAACAGTTCTATGTGGGAGAATTTGGGATAAGCCTATGTTGAGCAGTGAACTTCCTGTGGCTGCAGATAGAGAGAATATTAAATGTACGTAATAAAAATCGATAAAAGCTTTAACCTATATTGTCGCCGACTTATTTACGCTCCAAGAAGTGACTCTCGCTATTAATAAAATCTGTGTGCATGTTTATAAGAATGTTTAAATATTTGTTTCCGTCCAGCAGAAGATTTTTTAACCATATTTTTCAAGTAATAAAGTTTGAAGAATTAAGAGTTAATTGAAATTCAATTAAGAGCTGGAAAGAATCCCAAAATCAAAAAATCTAGAAAGATTAAAAAGTATTGATTCAAACATTAAATATACACATTGAAACTGAGGCTATAGGTAAAAAATACTATTTGCATAGGACTGGCCAATTTGGAAAAAGGACTGACGTTAGGCAGACGGCCAAAGCAAACATTTTCATTAAACTCCGCAAGTATTTGCAGAACGAAGTACCTAATGCAACAGATGAAATGTGTGATGTTATTTTTTGTTATATAAAGTTCGTATTTCGGTTTCATATTGTTGTATTTTGATGTTAACTTTGGATGAAATAATTACGTACGTGAGTGTAGAGTTTTTTCTTATAATGCCATTGGTTTTTGTACTGTATGCAAATATGTCTGTACAATAGTGCACGCTTATGAAACATATTTTTCTGTAATACAAATAACATATCAAACCGTATTGTTCTGAATAAAGTTATCTGGAAGAGATAGGACGTCTAGTATGAAAGTATATTTGTATTCTTTTTTTTTTGCTTTAAATGATCTATAATACTTAAGTGGCTGTCTTTTAATATTTCTTAATGTTTTACGGTTTATTTTTTTTATCTAAATCAACCGCTATAGGTTGATATAAATAAAATAATAGTAAACATTAAAAATCAGTAATTTTTTTACTTCGACATCTGTATTTCATACAGTATCAGCATGAAAAATCCTCAGTTTTCACAAGTGTTAAGCGGCAAACTATACGAATATAGTAATCTCCGCGGCGCACGCGGGCCGCTCAATACAAGAACCGCGTGTGGCCCGTAACGCGCACCGGACGGTAAAGGACGCGGATACGCTTTATATTTTATTAAATGTCTATTTTAAAACAATATTGGATAATATGTATTGTGCACAGTACCTGCATACTGTACTGTTTATTAAACACTTCGATCACAACGATTTACATTAGATTTTTTTCAAATTTTTTTTTTTTAATTTGATTATTACATGATTGTTGATTTTGTAAGTAAGATTTGTAAGAAGTCTTAATTATTTTGTTTAGTGTGTTTTTTTTTATCGTAAATTTGTGAAAAAGGTTTGATTATGTTATTTAGTTTTGATTTTTTTTTTTTTTTTTTTTTTTTTTTATTGCATTGAATGGCGAGACGAGCAAGCCGTTCGCCTGATGGTAAGCGATACGACCGCTCATAAACAGTAGCAATATTCCACTGCGCTCGCCATCCTGAGACATAAGATGTTAAGTCTCAATATGTCCAGTAGTTGCTCTGGCTACAATGTCCTTCAATCCGAAACACAACAGTGCATTTAAGCAGTGTTGTTTCACGGGAGAAATAGACATTGCGGTGGTACCTACCCAGATGGCTTCTCACATATGAGAGACCTACCACCAGTAATATGATTTATTTAATATGAGTAGTATGATTTATTTCTTATTCTGTTAATTCGTCCTAATCTGTAACAGTAGTCTTTGATTTGTTTTTTACTCTAAATATTTACTAAATATATTTTTCTTGGTTTCGTTTACGTGTGTGTAATAATATAAGTGTTGTGTACTCCTTTAAGTGGTTTGTGCATCAGAATGTAACTATAGTAAAGAATGTCTCAGTTGTGATAATGTATATACCGTTGGAGAACCTCAATTTAATAAAATAAAATAAAACACTGCTTTCCACGCGATTACTACAAAACCGATAGTTTACCATATGTACAATAACATGGAACGCTATTTAAATAAGAGAAAATATGATATAGTTTCTGATGAATAGATTTTCCTGCCCATTTATTTACCATTGCAACTCCTGTCAAACACTATTAACTGTATTATACTATCGAAAACAAATTGTAAAAAACTGAATAAAATCACTTCCTTGATAACCAATATACAAGACAGACAAAGTAAAGTAATTAGATTAAAGCTGACGTGGACAAGCAGATTCAATTTAACATAGATCCGCTATAGTTTTGGACTACCTCGACCGTACAGCCAAAATCACCGTAATCCATTACCGTGTAACATTAAAAGAATACGTCAGCGAAGATAAAATACGTCTCACATAATACGCCGCGACAAAAGAAATCCTTTTCTCGAGATAAATACTGACAGCGGAGTGAGTACTGACACGCGCCTCTACGCCGCTCCGGACTACTCGCTGAATATCTAATGTATTTTCTAGGGAAACGTAGATAATATTGTGTTTTTCACACGCGATTAACTAGCTATTTTCCTGGGGGTTGCTGAATTGAAGGTTTTTAGAAGCAGAAATTGAACGAAAATTGTTTCAGATTTCCTGTAAATATGTTTTCTATTGCGCCCGGTGTTAACAACATCGATTGTAAAAGTAGACACTAGTGGCCTTATTCATAGACCGTTTTTAGTATTGAATAGTTTGTCTTCTTTGCTGAAAACTGAATTTAGAAGTCGTTCACAAGGGACAAAACATTGGATAACTCAAAAAAGCATGAAGGCTGTAAGTAAGATGAATAAACTTAGATTTATTCTAAATAAGACTACGAGCATGCCATTAATCTAAACATCACAAATACAACTCCACTGATCCCCATTCGAATAGCAAAAAAAGAAACAAACGATTGCGTCTGGCAATGCACCAAAGCTAATTCAGCGCGTTTCTCCCATAATGGGCTGTTAGCTTCAACCATGCACTCAGACGCCCTCGCAGCCTCCGTCCCATCTCACTCAAAGGATGATCGCCTCGCTTTTCACACCGTACATAAATAGCTTCGCATAGTTGCCGGTGTTCCCATAGGTTCCCGCAGCGAGTTTGTGTGCTCTATCTGCCCCGGAGAGGATTACCGTGACTGTTCACGCGGTCGTGCTCGCAGCTTGTTTGCAATGTCTCTTAGCTTTTTGCGATTGGTTTGGATTTTTTTAAGTGTTTCCGAGTGGAGTGCTCTTTATAAATGTCTCGCTGGATGGATTGAATGATTTTTGATGAATTAGTGATTGTTATTGGACGTTTTCCTCTGAGTTAATGTAGATGAATTGTACATACATATACTATGTACAAGTAAACTCACGCCTTTCTCCCAGAAGGGGCAGGCAGAGGTCCTACCAGGACATCCACGTTTTGCCGTGTGTGTTCTGTCCCAGTTTGGTATAGCGGGCGAGCCTATTGTCATATTGTATACCATTGAAAAAAATACAAAGTTTATTTATTATTTGTTCAAGTTGTAACTATGCTTCTAAATCATTTTAGGTTTCGAATTATATGTGTAAATACTGAGGGTCGGTTGACATCCTTTTGTAAATGGCAAGTGACACAAATCTGATTGTATTCACGTTGTTATTTGTACGGGATTGTGTTCTAAACCACTCCGCTTTACAAAGTTAGAGTCAAGTATCTGTCAGCGTCAAGTCAAACAATATCCACAAAGCTAATGCTGACAAGTGTTGTTGTGAAGTTGTCACAATGCAAGAGTTTTGACGGTGGTGCACGAGACAGGACAGCGAATTATAAAGGAGAATAATTTGAGTTGCCAAATAAACAAGTTCATAAATATAGTCTCACGCTTGTGTTTACCAATGATGTGTAGGGAGACGAACCTATCGCTATAGCGGCTCCATAATAGGGCACTACATATGAGATTTTGTAGACTGGAATAAACACAAAATGTTTTAACCTAGCCAGGTATCGAACTCAGGGCCTCAGAGTTCATAGCGTAAACTTCAGCCACTAGACCAATTAAAACGTTTAAATCTAGCTAGAACGATATAAGTATAGCTGTTTGCTGCACGTAAGAGACGAGTAGCCGTACTCAAAGGCCTCTAATGTCAATAATATCATTACTTAGTCTAGATTTTACGAAGATAATCTATACTAGGGGACTCTTACATTAAACATATCTGAGTGCGGTTGTTAGGTCTTTCGTAATCAGCACTATACTTAGTACGTATATTTACTATCATGCGGTTTGCGGTTACTGAACAAAAACTCTCTGGCCTATAATGCTCCTTTTCGCTTGACACTTAACGAGTAAACAAATTATGGTCCACAAAACAGTTTCCTGTTAACTCAAGACTGTTCCTAGTCGTAGTTTCCGGTAGTTAAGGCTGGTGCCTGTAGATGACGCACCTTTGGGCCCAAGTCGCCGAGCTCTCGTGCACTCGCTGTCTAAACAACCGCTTAACTTGTGCAGCTGCAGCCCGGGTATCTCGTTTGTGATGCGGTTTGGGCTAAGTCTAGCTCTAGGATGGCGTGCTCTGGTAGTTTATCTAGTTAATTGGTCAAGATTACTATCGGTGGAGGTCATTGGTACAAAAATATACCTATATGTATATCTACAAGGCAAATAAATCTCAATAAAATCAGAAAATTGCATATACGCTGTTTCGCAACAATGTTATGAGCGTGCAACCCTGACTAACGGCCGATGCCAATAATCAATCGAAAAAATTAGATTGAAGTCAATCTGGATTGTTTTCTACTTTTCGATTTGTCATTTATTTTATGATTACCATGTTGCCATAGTTTTTTCACTACTGAGATTGATTATTGGCAATATAGTATCAGAAAAAAGATTGAGCTGTTAATTTCAAACGGCAAATTTTTGATTGGGATTGTTTATTGGCAGCGGCTGTAAGCCAATATAAAAATTCTTACACATTTTTTAACTTTGCCTACTCTTTTAGAGATGTAAGTGTGATGACAAGCTACCATTTATAGAATTAGTATGTTTGCGTATTTAACATGTATGCGTGTATGGTGATCACTTACGCAATTAAATAAATAGCAGCTATTTCCCGAGAGTCGTCAACATTGTTCACAATAGTTGCTATTCATTCCTTAGCGGTCGCTTAATTTCTGTAGCCTTTGTGACCAAATAATAACATAGGCAGTATCTTCGCAACTAACTAATGAATATTGGATAACACAATGTTTCGTCTAAACTAAATAAAAACTTATGTATTTGGAAATTTCGTCAGTATAATACGAGTCGGCGCTTATAAATTTATATTTAATTTAGTTATTTGTTAAATTTTCATTAAGCGTACAAAAGCTGGCGTGGTCGCGCGCCTGGGCTGTCTTCCCGTCAGCTGGCTAATTAAATTATATCCCGGCCCGTTGACACTCGTCAACTCCTTTCATAATGTGTTTCTTAACTTGGTCGGGTTATAGAATAGACATCGAGTCAATAGAAGTTAGTCGCGTTATAATTGGAGCGCGCCGAGCCGCTGTCGCAACACCGGGAATTGACTCAAATTTAATTCATGCCTTTTGTTTATGATGTCCTGGTATCTCATCGTGAAGTTTGATTCATACTATCCGGCATGCGGCATGCCTGCATTAATTTTGAATATTTTTGAAATAAAGCTTCACATATAAAGTTAGTCTCGCACTAGGCCAGCGTGGTGGACTATATGGCCTAACCACTCTCAATCGTACTCAATTGTTCCTCGGCCCGTGCCCTACAGTGGGACGTATATGGGCTGATTCAGACATAAAGTTAGTATAAAATTAATACACCTAACAGTCAGAAATATAAATAGTCCTGGCCCCACATTAAGATCACTGAAATCTTGTGTAGTGGATGTCCGAAACTAAGAGGCACTTTTCGGTCTCACAAACAACCAGACGCGACACAAATATTCGTGGGCAACACGAACATTTCTCTCGGTGCGGGTATCTAACCCGCGGCCTCTTGTTACACAATCGGTGTCTAACCACCTGCGCAACGGAGGCTCTCGATATCCGAACATGAATCAAAACAATGAAAAAGCATTACATTTATATTTTAACAACAAAAATCCTTTTAAACTCTCCATCCCTGAGCTAACTCAACGAGTGTGAAAATTACCCATATTATTTAAAATAATGTACCATAATAGAGGAAGATACGTGTGAGTTAAATGGGTTGAAAAGGATAACTTGTATGAGGTACAAACACCCGCACGCGCCGCACCGCGCCGCGCCGGCCCGCATGGGGAAAATTAAGCAAAGTTTTGTAGCCTCCGTCAGTTTATTGGTCTAGTGGGAGGGCTGACTAGATAAGGTGCAAGTTTTCTTTCATGGGTATTAGAAACTGGAAGTTTCTTGACTCGGATCACACAGATCCCACGTAAATATTTGTCTTGGTGAGAGGATCAACTCTGGGTATTTTGTTTCTCAGTGTGCTTTATGTGACTGTGATGTCTTAGGTTTGATTCTTAGTTTAAGAAAATGGTTTTTGTTAGTTTTAACGTTTTCGGTTTGTGAATCACATATTCAAGGTGAATTACAATTTGTCCTCTGAATGTCCAATATTGCTTTGTATCGTAAATCTTATATAGCTTGGGGGACTAAGTTGTCGCCCTAGTAATACCTCTGCCTACCCCATGGTATACTGGTGTGAGTTTATATACATATTTAGAGTTTAGTTCTTACGGGAAGTTCTGTCGTGTCTGTCTGCATCTGCTCTCGACTGCACACTCGTTGCTTATGTTATCAACAATTTACAGCGTATTTTATGAGAACTCACCTGCTTGCTCATAATAGCTTGACTTTCCGAAGAGATTATTAATATTTTAGTTTCGATAAGATTATATACTTCTTTGGAATTCTTAAAATTATTACCATATGATGTTACAAGAAAGCATGATATGTATCTCATCTCATCGTATTAGAATTCTGAGCAATAAAATCAAAAGATATATGTAAATGTATTGATTTTATTGACTTAATATAAATTTGTTTTTGTTCAACACAACGGTAAAGCGGCTCCCGCTGTTCTTGACTTTTACAATGCCAAATACTAGTCCGCGTCTACTTCGATTTGTCTGCATCACCCAAAGGAACTGGGAGAAAATGCATTGTGTCTTCTTCATACTTGGTATAAACGCATACAAAAAACTGATAACGCTATATTGAAAAATAATGGCATTTATTTACATCCCAAGAGCCATATTAGCAACAATGTAATATATATATTTAGATTATTTCTTAATTGTATCTTTCCAGCTTAATGTAGGTTAAGTACACTTTAGAATTCCCAATCTTTATTTTCCTTCTCTTATGTCCGTCTCATGGTCGGTTGCCTCACGCGATACGACCGCCATTTTTACTCTTATATTAAATATTCCTTTAGTTTAAGATTTCTTTGGTCTACAAAAAAGAATTAAATAAATAAATAAATGTTAAAAATATGCTCAGCTTATTTTGAAACTTCGTAAAGATTGATGAAACTCTATCAGCAGTTACCTAAACTTGATTGACAAACAATTTTTTAATTGTGTCTGCGTTCTTTGGCAAAGTTCCCGAGTTCAGTTTGTGATAAATGATAGTTCCCATTTGTCGAGAAGCGGAACGAACCGCTCGAAGAGATCATTCAGCTCCGATAAATTTGTTCCTTTATCGAATCACCTGGGGAATATTAATTGAAAATGTTATCTCAAATTCTGGTAAAATTAATTACTGAATGACCGGTGCTCTGTTTGCGTGAACCGTCGGAACGGAGATTGTGCGTCTAATTTCAAGATGATTTTGTGACGTCTTAGGGTCTTTAGCTAATGTCACAAAAACATAATTCATATCTGAGGGCTATAAAAGTATTTTTTTACCAAAAGTTTTGTAGAAAGACTTAGACCTATCCCTTTCCAGCCGTAGAGGCTTATAATTTCAAATTATAACCAACCGACTTCGAAAACAGGAGGAGTTTCAATTCGATGACGATGCCATGGTAACGTCCTAATTCATAGACTGTTTTAAAACCTGTTTTAGTTGTCAATTGTTCTGTCCCGTTGAAACGTATTTTGAATTCAGTTTGAGCGAGGACAATAAAAAAATCGATAAATAAAACAGTTTATAAATCTTTTTATGAATCAGGCCGTAACAGTTTTCCATACATATGTAGATAAATAATTACACATACAGTTTAGAATACAAGTTTCAAACGAACAGACATGTAAACCAACCAGTAGTTTCAATAAATAATTGATAGTGAGTGTCCAACATAGCCGTCAGTTGTACTGTCGGATTTACATCGGCTGTTCATTTAACGCATTTCGTATAAGCTCATTTAGAATTTGATTAAACTCGACCGATCCCTTTAACGCGAATGAAAATTTCGGCTCCAACAGTCTGCGAAATGATTAAATCTCAATTGAAATAACAAAATGTAGAGAGTATTAAATAATATCCGAATTAATATCGACTGGCTTGATTACACTGAATTTGAATTGGTTTAAGTCTATCATGTTATTCTTATTGTACAACTTATATGTTGTAACTTGTAACTCATTCTCACATAAAAAAATATGAAAAACCATGTTCATAATGTGTGTTTCTTGAGTGAGTGTCTGTGAGCTTTAATTACCTGTTGTGTCAGCCAGCAATAATGTTCCGTTTCTTTTCACAGGTAAGTGTGGAGATTAAGAATGGCGGCAGTGTGTCATCTTTATGACGTCATTAAGTGACGTAATGTGAGTAACGACCGCTTCACATGATTGTTATCTGATGCCGTACGTTATTAGTTTGTATAATGTATATGTATTTTATTATTATACATTTCTCATTAATTTTGATCAGGATGAAAGAGCAAGACTCACTTTTATGTCTAAGGTAAAAAAAATGTAGTGGATTTATATGATATGAAGATTTACATTTCAACTTATCAAGCCAATATTGTATCTAAACTTCACAAAACAAAAATTTAATAATGCACCGTACATTTCGGCTGTAATAGGCAGCAGAACTCCCGCCTTCCACCGTTTACTGAGAAACTTTAAACTTCCCCGAGTGTACTTTAACTGTGTCTCTCCAGCGCGGCGTTCAACTTGCCTCCGCTGCGGTTCAACGGGTTTGGGACACTGGAGACTGTTATAAAATTACTGGTAGGTCTCTTATATGTGAGAGGCTGCCTGGGTGGGCACCACCGCAATGTCTGTTTCTCCCGTCAAACAGCGATTTAAATGCACTGTTGTGTTTCGGATTGAAGGACATTGTAGCCAGAGTAACTACTGGACATATTGAGACTTAACATCTTATGTCTCAGGATGGCGAGCGCAGTGGAATGCCAAGCATTGCTTTGTAATTCAAGGTGTTGTTTGGTTTTGCATAGACGAGCTTGCTATTCGCCTGACGGTAAGCGATACAACACAACACCTCACATAATAGGTCCCATTTAAATGTAATAATGATTTGATCCGTGGTGCTTTACAGCTGGCTTCTCCGGCTGTAAAAGTCTTTTTGCGAGGTTATTTACCTCTTTATTTCATTATTTTGTCACCCGCATTGCACGGAGGGAAGTGGACAATAATTTATTTCCAACTCCTCCAATTAATTTAACTTTCTGATTGATTTCGTTGCGGGTTAAAGACAAGTTAGACATTCCCGAAGACTCGCCGAGCTTCAATGCTCGGTGTCATTACTTTGCGTGCCACTGTTGATCCTGGCTTACAGGAGTTGCAGTGGTGGGTGTGAGGGCGGGACAGTCTCCAGAAAAATAAAAAAAAATACAACAGCTCATGGACAGCAGCAAAACCAAACAACACTATGAATTACAAACCAATATTTGGCATTCCATTGCGCTCGCAATCTTTAGATATAAGATGTTAAGTCTCAATATGTCCAGTGGTTACTCTGGCTACAAAGTCCTTCAATCCGAAACAAAACAGTGCATTTAAACTGCTGTTAATTTATTTGTGTTCAATTATTTCTATACAGGGTATATCAAGACTGCTACCGAAAACTAAGCCGGGTGGTAAAATTTTATGTAAAAAGTGTGCAACAATTACGTAAGTAAATAAAAAAAAGATAAAAAATATATATGTATACAGGGCATATCAAGACTGCTACCGAAAACGAAGCCGGGTGGTAGTTTAAGCGACTTCAGACACAATGCAACAGAAAAAGTTGCAAAAATAAGCGACAATTTTTTTTTTGAAATTTTTTTCCTATTGCCATATTTTGGTGGTAAATATTTTTTTTCCTAAAATAATAGTGTATACCCTTTAATTTATAAATACTCTAAGATATAAGAGAGTTTAAATTATTATTTTAGCAAAAACTATGGATTTACCACCCAAAAATGACGATATTTAAAAAATCATAAAAAATAATTGTCACGTTTCTATGCGAAAATTTTAGTTGCATTGTGTTTGTAGCCACTAAAACTACCACCCGGCTTCGTTTTCGGTAGCAGTCTTGAGATACCCGGATAATAAATCAGAAGTGCGTGGTGGCCTGTTGGTAAACGGACTAGACGCGACTGCCAACATGTTCACGGTGGTCGCGGGTTCGAATCCCAGGGCACACCTCTGACTTTTCAGAGTCATGTGTGTATTGATAGTCAATCACCACGCACTAAAACGGTGAAGGAAAACATCGTGAGGAAACCTGCATACCATAGCGATTTATAAAAATTTCTATGGTGTGTAAGTCCGCCAACCCGCACTAGGCCAGCGTGGTGGACTATATGGCCTAACCACTCTCAATCGTACTGTCGATTGTAGAGGAGGCCCGTGCCCTGCAGTGGGACATATACCGGGTATATCAAGACTGCTACCGAAAACGAAGTTGGGTGGTAGTTTAGGCGACTTCAGACACAATGCAACAGAAAAAGTTGCAAAAAAAAGCGACAATTTTTTTTTGTTATTTTTTTCCTATGGCCATATTTGGGTGGTAAATACATTTTTTCTTAAAATAATAGTGTATACCCTTTTATTTATAAATACTCTAAGGTATAAAAGAGTTTAAATTATTATTTTAGCAAAAACTATGGATTTACCACCCAAAAATGACGATATTTAAAAAATCATAAAAAATATTTGTCGCGTTTCTATGCGAAATTTTTAGTTGCATTGTGTTTGTAGCCACTGAAACTACCACCCGGCTTCGTTTTCGGTAGCAGTCTTGAGATACCCAGTATGGGCTGATACAGAAATCATAATTGGTAAACAGAGGAACTCTTTAATTTGATACAAGGCAAGTCATATAAAGTCCCTGTCATCGCAGTGATGTATATAATTTTAATATTATAATATACGCAAATAAGGCTTTATTCAAGTCTCGAATCACAGTTAAGACTTGTGAAAGTTTGCCGAAGAAATTGGGAATTTAATTAAAACAGTAAAAGGAGCGCCCTGGTTGGGCTCCGCTGAAAGGATTTAGAAATTAAATCCATTATTCAAACGATGTCTTGTTGATTGAACTAAAAATAAGGGTGGAACTACTCATCACCTCGTTTCGGTTTTAATGACAAATTTGGTAATTTGTTTTGTTTTCCTGATGATGCATGATGATGGACCTGTTTGTTTTTAACAAGTATATGTGGGTTGCTTACGTTATTTACACGCTGTTGCATATAAATAAGGTAATTTATTCATAACTCGGATAAAATTTTGCGATGTAAATATTCTCCAGGTATCTGGAAACAATTTGGTATGTTTAGATGTGGGTGTTTAACATAATGTATCAAAGAAATATATAGAGCGTATATATTTATGTTTGTATCCACAGATAATTAAGTCTTATTTGTGAACCTTGTGTAGGCATTCTTAATTAAGTTCCGATGAAAGATAAACGTAAAATTGTCTGAAAAATAAAACGTATACTTGACTTGATTTATTAATTAATATCTCTACGTCTATACTATCTGTATCTATATGGCGTATACTAATATTATAAAGACAAAAGATTTAATCGTGTTATGAATGGCCGTCAGATTATCATACTTTATAACTGTAGTTGTAGGAAGAGTGTCTCTGGCTAAGAATGAAACTCCATCTCTTCGATTACAATATTATTCTCTGATTGTTTTACATCCATTTTAATACATTACACGATCAGACCACGCACCAACAAGACATACATCAAAAAGATACTGTTTTTACATTTTTAAAAATACCTCATTCCATTTTCACATTTTAAATCTATTTCTTTTTAAACAAGCTAGATTGAAGTTTGAAAGAGTATTTAATGTTATTGGTATAAAAATATAAGGATTTAGCAAACAAAATGTCCACTACTCACACTATAATTCTAAAATATTCACAATAAAGTAACAAAATCATTACATTCGGCCGTCCTACTACGTGCAATCTCCTGATGCACGTTACACATTAAATACTTAAAGCTAAATATATTACCCATATACATGACATGCTCTGTGTGTATAATTATAGCAACAACAAAGCCAATTTGTGATGACTAAGAATCATTACATTCGGCTACCGATACTCTCAGGTTGATTTGTCTTTGTCAGAACTACCGGGTATCTCAAGACTGCTACCGAAAACGAAGCCGGGTGGTAGTTTTAGTGGCTACAAACACAATGCAATTAAAAATTTCGCCTAGAAACGCGACAATTTTTTTTTATGATTTTTTAAATATCGTCATTTTTGGGTGGTAAATCCATAGTTTTTGCTAAAATAATTATTTAAACTCTTTTATACCTTAGAGTATTTATAAATAAAAGGGTATATACTATTATTTTAGGAAAAAATGTATTTACCACCCAAAAATGGCCATAGGAAAAAAATAGCAAAAAAAAAATTGTCGCTTTTTTTTTCGCAACTTTTTTCTGTTGCATTGTGTCTGTAGTCGCTTAAACTACCACCCGGCTTCGTTTTCGGTAGCAGTCTTGATATACCCTGTATGTCATTACTATCTGAAGAATCATTATGGTTATTCTGATCTGAAATATTGATATTAATCCAAAGTCGGACACGATCGACCATAACCACTCTTGAACATGCTACCACATTAAGCACAACACGTTTTACCCTATTAGTCTAAAATGTTTAAAAGTAATTTAACAAAAGAAGGTAACTCAATCTGATACTATTCGAAACGATAATCCAAAATCTAAGAAAAAATATATATTTGAACGTGATTTAATCGTTGCCTTAATTTTTGCATCTACGAGAGCTTTTAAAAACATGGTCTTTTGATATCCATCCACGATAAGAATATAAGTATACTCCCGTTTTTATTATTCACAAACTATAGGATACAATTGTCCTAATTATACTAGAAACATCATCTTTGTTGTAAGCACAATGAATACTAGATCACGGACAAATTTACGCATCAATATGAGTCTGCAAACTCCAAGACCTTATTTTATAGCAATAGAGAAATCGCTAACAAGGTACTTCCACGTAGCTAACCGGGCTATTAAATTATTTCTAATGGAATTGCAATCAGTCACGTTTTTAAGTTGAAAACAGATACTTTTCGTAATTTCGTGACATTCTGACTAATGATCAATGCTGACTTCATAGATTCGGTTATAACAACAAGAACTTCAAGAATAGGCATTAATTCCTCTAACTTTAAATTAACAGTCCTCCTTTATCTTTCACTCGAAAATTCTTTAACTTTTGCAAACCCCCTAATAATTGATAGAAATTATACGTTACAATTTTACACAAATTCAGACATTCTGCAAAATAAAATTGTATCTAAGTGCATTTGCTTCCAATATCAATAAAGGCAGTCACATTAGTAAACATTAATTATTTTATAAAACTTGTTACTATTATTACTCAATGATTTGTGGTGTAACTCAACTCAATTCAGTCCGGGATATTATGGGGTCTAACCATTGACTTATATTCTACCGTTAGACGAGGCGCGTCATAGAAACTATTGATCCCGTATTTGTCAAAGCTCAGTAGCGACATCTACTTCGTTTACTTGAATACTCCAAATTATGACCAAAGGTTATTAGACAGACAAGACAGTTCATGTCAATAATAGCTATGCCTAAGATACTGTCTTAGTATAAATACCGTCATAGCAATAATATATTTGTAATGTTTTTTTTATTAACGTGAATAATTCATGTAAATGATGTAAATAGAATTAAATACTCGTACAAGTGTACAAGTCTGTCAAGGAGTCAATCAGTGTACAATCAGTCTGACATTTATCATAATAACATTTATGAATTTTTAACAAGCTAACAAACTTTTTTCGAGACTAATAGATAAAAGGAATGGTACACCAGAAGTTTACAAAAATGACTACCGCATTTGGAATATCTGAAATCTTCATATCGAAAATGAATTGAACAAATATAGGTATGTTCTCATGGTACCCACTTATATCCATTCCAATAATTATGGAAAAATATTATAGAGATCTCCTTTTTTCGTAACCGACGCGTAAGAATATAAAACAATTTTAAATGATATAAGTCTTCAATAACAATGGGTTCTAATAGTCCATTATGTATTCATATTAAAAAATGGGGTCTAAATACTATCCACTGTTTCAAAACATACATACAACACACATATTTTGAGTTATTAATTAACAACATATGATTAAAATAAAATACTGATATCAATTTGCAACTACATCCTACCAACATATTTGTATTTGTAATGTATTCGAATAGTTTATGCCTATTTGGTCCTCTAATATGAATGTCCCTTAATCTATATCTTATATAGTTCGTCTCTCTCACTCGACGGGCAATTTTTATGCGCGGATATGAGATATACGATTAAGGAGCTCACCTTGTATTTTAACGAGCTCTAAAATACATTTATTCCATTAATAAATAAAAGATCTGTACTATCGGCATTATTCTGCAAATATTATATCACTTATGTTGTATTCTTTAATTATATTGTAACTTCAGAAAATTTCGCTGTCGGTTTGACGGGGAAAAGTCAAAATAAATTACTTATAAATATAAACAAAGAGGCGTACTATTGCGCGGCAGACTAATTCGTGTGCGGTGCATTGCACTCTTGGGTGGGACACGTTTTCTTTACAAAGAACGTCTTATCTAGTATAACATTGATATCGATGGGTCTAACTTGCAATTTTCTTCTCCTACTCTGACATTTTTGATACTTAAACAACTTAGTAGGGATATTCTTTAGTGTAAAAGTTAAAATATAAAACTAGCATTAGAAGTAGATATATTATTATCAAACCGATTTGAAACTGTATTTTCACCTCGTTTTCTATAGGTATAGGTAACAGACTTACGGAATGCTGAGAGTGAGAAAATTCAATAAATCGCCCAATTTATCTTGTTAACTATTGACAATACAGTTCATTTGACTTTGCATTGACTTATAATAGAAATTATCACGAACATTTTCATTAAAAGTTACAAGTACAATATGAGCCAACATTTATTCAAGCAGCCGACCATAATTCTATTCGTTGGGAAATGATTTTCTGAATTTAATTTGCTATTCTTCACGGTTAACACTTAACTGGAACGGGCTTCTAATCGTTTCTTTACTAGGCCAAATAGTTTTTTTATAGAACAAAATGTATGGTCAGCTTCTCATTCCATTCATATAAAGCACATTCCTTTACCTTTATAATCCAACACTCTAATTTTAGACTTACTAAATAAATCAAACTCCGGTATTACATTATTAAAATCAGCATTTCTAAAATTATGCGATTTTCGAATCATGTCCTCACAAAGGATGAATAAAGTTGAGCACCTTTTCAGTAGACTATTCTTTTGATTCATTGGCCATTAATTCAGAAGACCAAACTTATAGACGAAGAACAACTAAGATTGTTTCTGTTTTCCCTTTGATTGCTTCTTGGAACACACGGTCTTTACAACTCCCTTACTGCTTTCTATATTTGTTAATTAGTCCTGATGTCTTGACTCCACCATAATTGATGTCCCTCAAAATAAAAAATTGTGTCAATCATTTCATATCTAGTCATTGATTTAAAAAAAAAACAAGGAGAAGCCCTTCAGTACATTTGGAGTATAATTATAAGGTACAGCACATTAACTGGTATTTCAATTTCATGCTTTAAATGTATATTCTTTGCTCGAAGTATTTTACTTAATTTAATTTCATGATACCATACAATTTAGCGAAAATAATGGACCAATAAAAAGAAGAAAGTAATTTCATTTCATTTCATTAAATTAATTTCAAAGCGTAAGTCTTATATAATCCTATAATACATATTCGGTATTAATACACGTAATTACCTCAGTATACGTAGTTATCGAAATCATATCTCGTCATACATATCCACTTAGAAGCACACATGGCTTCTACAGCATACATAGCTGCTTTCAATTCATTATCTAGGCATACATAGCCACATAGCACACTTGGCTTCTACAGCATACATAGCTGCCATCGATACATCATCTCGGCACACATAGCCCTTCAAAAGCATACATAGCTTCTACAGCATACATAGCTATTATTCATACATTATCTAGGCATTCATAGCCGCTCAAAAACACACATAGCTTCTACAGCATACATAGCTGCCATCGATACGTTATCTTGGCTTACGTAGCCGCTTAGAAGCACACGTGGCTTCTACAGCATGCATAGCTGCTATCGACACACTTCACAGCAAATTCAGTCAACTTTCTGCAATCAAAGAAAATTATTTCCAACACCGACTTGAATATATTCATCACAAATTAACAATGGTCTTCAGTAATCTATGTATGACTGTTGTGTGTATCTATTATATCGGCATACTTAACCGTCGAACTTATTTATTCTACAACTTTGACCTTACAACACATTCTAAGAAAATAGCATTTAGTGGATTCTGTAGTGAAGATCTTACAAGATACCTATGGCTTTTAAAACATCTTGTTCACTAGAGTCAAAATAATGCAGCACTAGTTATCATAAAATAATTAAATCTTGCGAATATAGTAAATGCCACGTATATTACATAAGTAATACATACATATTTACATGTGTGTATGCATTCATTGTAGAATGCCGAATAAGAATTGCCATTTCATTAAAATAATGATAATACTCTTTTACTGTTAGAATACCATTACACATATATCGTGCCGCTCATGATCTCAAATGTAAACGTTCATACCTTGATGCATCTTCATAACTATAATCTTAAATACAAAAGTGGAATCTCCCAACCTTTTCCGGCACCACCTTAATGTCATCTCGTAAATGTATCATACAGGGTATATCAAGACTGCTACCGAAAACGAAGCCAGGTGGTAGTTTAAGCGACTTCAGACACAATGCAACAGAAAAAGTAGCAAAAAAAAGCGACAATTTTTTTTTGTAATTTTTTTCCTATTGCCATATTTTGGTGGTAAATACATTTTTTCCTAAAATAATAGTGTATACCCTTTAATTTATAAATACTCTAAGATATAAGAGAGTTTAAATGATTATTTTAGCAAAAACTATGGATTTACCACCCAAAAATGACGATATTTAAAAAATCATAAAAAATAATTGTCGCGTTTCTATGCGAAATTTTTAATTGCATTGTGTTTGTAGCCACTAAAACTACCACCCGGCTTCGTTTTCGGTAGCAGTCTTGAGATACCCGGTATAGTAGAATAGAGGACATCTCTCTAATGCCACAAGGTCGTCGCATTTGCTGAAAATAAACCATACACCAGCAGCATAATCCATTCACAATTACTACATACATAGTTATAGGTACTTTGAGAATATCTTCATGCAATTTTTAAAATATAGAATTTACAAAAATTATAGCTCTTTTCAGCATATTTACAGTAGCAATGAAAATAGAAACGTATGTTTAAATAAAACACATTCTGTCAGAAACCAAAAACTCAATAAATATAAATAAATATAAACAACGCCGTGTATGCAATTTTTCCTCAAAGAATTTAATTAAGTTAGCCTTTAAATTATTCGCAAACCTTTGCTGGTTCATCCCACTTCTGAAATGTCATGAATGGCCGTCAGATTATCATACTTTATAACTGTAGTTGTAGGAAGAGTGTCTCTGGCTAAGAATGAAACTCCATCTCTTCGATTACAATATTATTCTCTGATTGTTTTACATCCATTTTAATACATTACACGATCAGACCACGCACCAACAAGACATACATCAAAAAGATACTGTTTTTACATTTTTAAAAATACCTCATTCCATTTTCACATTTTAAATCTATTTCTTTTTAAACAAGCTAGATTGAAGTTTGAAAGAGTATTTAATGTTATTGGTATAAAAATATAAGGATTTAGCAAACAAAATGTCCACTACTCACACTATAATTCTAAAATATTCACAATAAAGTAACAAAATCATTACAATCGTTTGCATTAAATAATCTTTGAAACACTGTACAGATTCGAAAAAATAAAACTTTCACCATTAGATTTCTTCATTATCCCTGATGTACAACACCCGGGCGGAGCCAGATGGACCGCTAGTCTTAAATAAACGATATCCACAAAATATTATTAAATATTTGACAGCCTCCGTAGCGCAGTTGGTTAGACGCCGCCTATGAAACGAGAGGCCGCGGGTTCGATCCCCGCACCGAGAGAAATGTTTGTGCGGCCCACAAATATTTCTTCCGGGTCTGGATGTTTGTGAGACCGAAAAGTCTCTCGTAGTTCCTGATACCCACGACACAAGACTCGATCTTAGTGTGGGGTCTGGACTATGTATGTGACTGTTGGGTGTATTTATTTATTATTTATTTATTATTATTATTCTAGTAAGAGTACTTTTCCTATCCTATTTTATTACAGGTAATGGCCATACTATAGTCTCTGTATATCACCTGGTTATTATACAGGGTATATCAAGACTGCTACCGAAAACGAAGCCGGGTGGTAGTTTAAGCGACTACAGACACAATGCAACAGAAAAAGTTGCAAAAAAAAGCGACAATTTTTTTTTGTTATTTTTTTCCTATGGCCATATTTGGGTGGTAAATACATTTTTTCCTAAAATAATAGTATATACCCTTTTATTTATAAATACTCTAAGGTATAAAAGAGTTTAAATTATTATTTAAGCAAAAACTATGGATTTACCACCCAAAAATAACGATATTTAAAAAATCATAAAAAAAAATTGTCGCGTTTCTAGGCGAAATTTTTAATTGCATTGTGTTTGTAGCCACTAAAACTACCACCCGGCTTCGTTTTCGGTAGCAGTCTTGAGATACCCGGTATTTGGGAACCGAGCGTAGCGTCAGGTTCAAATTACACGACAATGACGTGCGGTTTTCGAAGCCGATGTCGTTAACATTTTTGTTGCCGAGTTGTACATAGCTGAAAGAAACAAGGAATTCGTCTTCTGAACGATACATTTTACGTGCCATTGACCTTTGTAATTTAAGTTAAAAGCTATTTTTAATCTTAAATGGAATTAAATGAAGAAATAAATTATTCATGCACCATCTCAGTGGTCAAGTAGTGTCATTGTGACTATTATGTCTTAAAGTACTTGGTTTCGACACATTTCTCAAGAGATATCTTGATTCCAAAAACGGGGTTTGATAATAAATAGACTGTTTATGTAGGATATTAGGAGGGAAGTGGGAAGTGGGGTCGAGATGTGGAAAATAGGCAAGAATGGTTTGGGATTGCTTTTTTTATAATAAATACAAATAGTTCGGTTGACAGTAATAATAATTGATCTACAAGTATTATGTAGTTATAAATATGTTACTCTATACTAAAATTCAGGCAAGAATCTCCATACTCGATGAAATAAAATTGAATCATAAAATGATGCATGCATATTCGGAACGTTATTTCTCTGTTAAAAGCGAGAGCACTTTGTCCATATTATCCGCGGCTAACGATATATATTTGCATAGTAAGTGAGTTCCGGTGCCTCGTGTGCGAACGGCGAGGCTCACCGATAAACAAAACACTGCCGATATATTGAACTCAGAATAAAATTCATGAATAATAATTGTGGTACAATTGATTTATAATCTTCATTTCAGAATAAATTATTTTAATTCAGATGACTTTAATGGCAATTATTTGAGCGTAAAAGAGTTGTCTCGAACCCATAGTATTATCTGATTATAAATTTTATATACTGCAATTATCTTAATAATATACCCTATTAGGGTTTTTAAATATTTTTCACACGTAACCCCCGTGGGACGGTATACCTGCTACAACGCAGTGTACACATGCATGGGAATCATTTATCCAGTTTTAGTGTCAAGTATTTTAATTAAAGGTTGGTCCGGAAGTGTTGCTGTGGCCACCGACCACTGAGGGGAGTGTCCGGAAGGCATACTAGAGGTTTTGTTTCTAATTATTTCTCTAGACTCTAGAGGCAACGTGGTGAAGCTGTGAGGTACGGTACTAGGTTCGATTTTCCGAAGTTGTCGAGACTGGAGAATAATTATATTATTTACCCGTCATGGTGATAAGCTCGCCGTTATATTGGGATTCAATTTGTAATTAAGTTAGTATATTGTATTTGGTACTCTTTGGGGCCTCTGCTATTAGTAAGTAATATATCCTCGTGGGTAAAGACAATTACTATATGAAATTAATTTATAGAACTATGTTTTTGATAATTCCTTGTACTGTCCAAAGTTCATTAGTATTAATTCATAAACAAAATTGGCAACAAAACGCTGACGAGTTCGGAATTATTTTGAGGACGAGGCATCTGATGGGATTGTGAAATGTATATATAATTGTTTGAATATAACCTTGGGGTTATGTTTCGATTTTCAAAGGTAAGTTATTATCAAAATTTAGTCCGAACATGTTCAGTGTTCGTTATAATTGCAGTAGTCCTAAATGAAATGAAATGAAAATAATTTATTGAATCCATTAAAATGTTCAACATCATTTAGATTCAGTCATTTTTTTTTATCTACCACCCGGTTCGGAAAGCAGTTTTCACTAGAGAAGAACGGGCAAGAAACTCTAGTGTTGCTCTTTTCAAAACCAGTTTACAATGTAGTGAATTATTACAAAATTTACAAGTTGGTTTAAATCAGAGCAGTTTAATAATAATATGTTGTAAATTTACAATAAATATTTTTGATATGAATATTATTACATCTATTCCCAAGCCATGTTATCGTCTAAATATTCCGAAATTTTATAATATGCCTTATTGCATAATTTTTGCTTGATAGTAGCTTTGAATATTGTAATAGATAATGCTTTAATATGACTGGGAACTTTGTTATAAAAGTGTATACAGTAACCCTTAAAAGATTTGCTGATCTTGTGGAGTCTGGTATTAAGAGTAGCTAGATCCTATGAAAACACTATACTTAATACACTGGTAAAATAAATAGGTTAAAAGCCCCATTCGACCAAATTATTTGTTTTTGACAACATCTGTTGCGCAGTCGTGTGGATCGTGTGGCCGCGGCCTCTATCCTTGCACTTAGACAAATATCAATGTGTGATCCACAGTATTGTTTTTGGGGTCTAGGTCTGTGGTTCCTAACCTTTTTAGGTCCGTTACCCCTATGATTTAACTAGGGTGACTGATTTTACCCCTCCTCCCAACGATGACCTCAAACAACTCGTGTTAATACTAATACAAAGACTTTATTAAACTTAAAACCTAAAACGATGAATAATAACTAAAAATAATATAACTTAGGAGTGATTTTAAAATAATGAGTTAAAATTATACTTGTGTTTGCCTGTTATTTATCTTGCTTGTATGTTTTATCTATAAATGTATGCTTATATACCATCTGTCCTATACCTATAACACAAGCTTTAACTGGTTTACTTTAACCAGATGGCAGATCAGATGGCCGTGTGTGATATATCCCCCGCATTTAGTATTATTATTTAACTTATTATGCTTTTGAAATTTATGTTTCTGAACCTTAATTTTTTTTATAATTTTTAATGCAAAGGTTGGTGATACTGCTTCGCATTTATAAGTTTGGTAACATTTTTTGTTTAACTTAAGACAACAACCAGCTAATTGTTAATCCCGCAAAATACCAGCTTTACTTCCGCCCCGCGTAATTACTCCCAGGTTAGGAACCACGGGTCTAGGTGTTTGTGAGACCGAAAAGTCTCTCGTAGTTCCTGATATCCACAAGACTCGATCTAAGTGTGGAGTCAGAACTATGTATGTGACTATTGGGTGTATTTACTTATTTATTTATTTGAAAGAAAAGCTATGTTTTTGTTAAAATAGTGAGGTTTTATTTACATAGCTCCTCTCGTAAGCAATAAGAATCATCAGTTTTGTTGCTGACCGTTAAGCTAATTATTATGAAACTTACTCTGGACTGGAACTATTCAGAATATATTTTGGTACAAATATACAATCGTCGGTATTATGAATACCAAATTATTGGATAAATTTATAAATTCACCTACATAATACATTGGACTCAAAAAAGCTTAGTGTTCATTTAAATAATCGATGCAAATAAATTCCACTGGTTATTTACAAACATAAATCGTGAAATTCAGAAAGGCAATCACTAAAATATTCAACGACATCGTTATCAGGGGAAATATTAATTTTATGAAATCGTATTTGCAATGACAAGGTGAACGGACTATGACGGCTAAGGTCGTAAGAAGTCGCTGGATGCAGGCCGCTTCCAACAGATCGATATGGAGATCCTTGGGGGAGGCCTGCATTCAGCAGTGGACGTCCTGTGACTGAAGACAGAGGGAGAGAAAGAAGTGTTTAAAGTATTAGGGTGCGTTATAAAACGCCGCTGGTATTGTTGACCAAAGCGCACTCGACGGCTTTTGTCAAACGAAACCTTTTTGTATTTTGGAAAGGACGTTGGGTCAAGAGCACTTTGTCCCGTTTTATTTTTTCCTATGTAATGTACACTTTTGTTTGTGACGATCTTGATTGTCTGCTTTAATGTTGTGGTGTTTATCTTATTTAGTTTATCTTCTTATGGTGCTTAGATTAAGTCTTTTGATTGGTAATTTATTGGTTATTTTGTTTAGTAAACATAATAATTACTGTTCTCTGGTAAAGTTACCAATACTAAATAGTTTAAAATGGCGCAAGTAAACATTGTTTCGATAGATATTTTAGCATAATTAATGTGTTAAACCAACAGCGTTTAATCCACCAGTATAATAATCAATATGAAATAATGGTTATGCAATGAATTTGGCCAATGATTAAACGCTACAAAATATTAACAGCTGGTTTTAAATATTTTACTGGCCCGATTATGTGTCCAAAATGCTGTAAATGGTAGTATGATCTAGAGCAGCTATATTTAACCTACAGCCCGCGTGGCTTGGGTGCATATTATTTAAAATTTCGCGTCATTCATAGAACTTATGCTCGCTCAGTAAAAAAAATTGGTTACTAGACAACCCTACCGCATTAGTTGCGTTGAGTTAAAACGCAACATCATACCTATAGGTGTTTGTGAAAAAAAAAAGATTGAGTACCTCTGATCTAGAGTCTAGATAGAGTGTTCACTGATAGCCATCTTGTTGTTTTTTTTCGTCGGTGCATACATTATTATATTCGGATTTACACAGAATGAACCTTGGTTGAACCCACCAGAAAATGTTTTGAATATGTTTACTAAAATGGAAGAATTTATATGATATGTAAAAGTCCGCGAATCTACACTAGAGCAACGTGGTGGACTATACGGTCTAACCACAACACACTCCCAATTGTAGCCAATGATCGTGGTCTGCAGTAGTACGTATATGGGTTTATACAGATACAGAATGAAAGCAGAGGTGCGACACGCCAGCACGTGTCCGCTGTCTTCATTGTACATTATCGGAACGTTTCAATCGCCGTTGGCGCTCAATGCCGTTCAATGCCGCCCTATGAAACCTACGCGCTTTCAACCGCGCCGTGCACCGGTGTTAATTCCGGATCTATTTGCCACTTCACTTCTAAATGCGCATAAACTTGCTATTGGGATTTTACGGAAATTTTAGCAGTAATATGCTAGTAAATGGTTGAATGAATTTGAATGGTTGACTTGCATATTGACTGTTGTAATAGTATCGATTGTTTATGATAAGATGCATTGCTACTTCACTGTCGCGACGGATTACTAAAAAATATTAATTTTTATTGAAATAAAATTATAATTTTTTTACGGACGATTTACGGATTTTATCGCAGATTTGGTTAAATCTTTACATTTTTTAATTCCCGACGTTTCGATTACTTTACAGCTTTTGTGGTCACGAGGTGGACTGACCACGAAAGCTGTCTTAGCATGTCATGAATGTATAGTTACGGCCAGCTTATCATCTATTTCTTATGTCTTAGAAATACTTAGAGGTTAGAAAACCAGTTAATCTTAACTCTCAGTCAACTTCATCTCCAATTACTAATTTTCTAAGAATATTCCCCGGGGAGCAGTTAAGTGGATGTTTTTATAACAAGTGACACGAGACGAGAGCGCGCCAATATTTGTCCATGATCGAAGGGGCGGCGTGTGTGCTGTAGCCATTACGGAGGATCGGGCGGAGCTGTGTGTTCTCACACCGAGTTATTGGATGGGCCAATGTTTGAGGTGATTAACGCTCCGTACATTACTGATAACTCTTTGTATCGACTGGTTATTGGTGAATTATTGTTCAATTTATACTTTATGGTTGTGAGTTTTTTTGGTGTAGGTGTTTGGGCGTGATTGAAGATTTTTTCTTATTCGAGCTTGTAAAATTAATTAGATTGCAGAGCTTATGATAATTATGTAGATCAAACTTTTTGCAAGAGTTTGTATTAGTTAATTATTGGTGCAATTCGTATTGCTCAAAAAATAACATGATGATGTGTGATTATGACATGATAACATTACAAGATGTTATCATATTCCATTCATGTTATTATCTTTATTGAACACTGCACTTTCTTTCTTCTTCTCTTATATGCATCCATTGCTTACCTGGTATAGATTGCCTTAGTGTAATGAGAATGTCATTTGTGCTTCGTGGTTTTATCATTTCCAAATGGCAAATTATATTGTTATGTTTATTGTGTACAATAAACAAGAAAAACAAATTAATGCATGGAACGCCGATCCAGAAGTTTCTTCTACACTCGACATCAATAGCAGTTTTAGGTACCTAAGCGTCACATTTAGATATGAGATCCACGGTTCATTTGTACCGCTGCCCGTCTTCAAAGCGCCTTTGAACAACTTCGCGCCGGGAACAGCTGGATGAAACTTAAACGCGACTCGACCGCGCGGTAAATTATATCCGGACTGGGCTTATAATCGGTTGTACAAGGACTTCGGAAGATAAACGAAAGGGTTTTTATTTGATATCTCTGATCTGCTATTTAATATTGTCTAAGGTTTAGGGTTCTTTATATTTTCGATCTCAGTAATTACTCTGATTTGAAAAAAGTGGAAAGTCGAGTTGGACGGATTCGAGCTAATATGGAAAGTGCTCGCCGAATACAGGATCAAGTCGAAAAATAAAAACGGGGCCTTTACCTAACAAACAAAGAATATAGGCAAAGAACTTTAATTTACTTTGTATATTGAACGCACTAAACGGTGAAGGAAAACATCGTGAGGAAACCTGCATACCATAGCGATTTATAAGAATTTCTATGGTATGTAAGTCTGCCAACCCGCACTAGGCCAGCGTGGTAGACTATATGGCCTAACCACTCTCAATCGTACTTTCGATTGTAGAGTAGGCCCGTGCCATGCAGTGGGACGTATATGGGCTGAAACAATACAATACAATTGAACCATGTGGTAATGTAGTTGTCTTGCGATGATGAGCTAATTAGATTGCTATCGCCTGTGAGATGGTAATGCATGAAACGTCTAATAATTGGTTATAATAAGCTACGGCGGGTCGTTTCAACATCTTATAACGGTGGAAAAGCGTATACATTTCTCCTCAAGGTTTTTCTTTAAACAAATTTTTAATAAAAAATATAATCCGCCTTCAAGGTTTACGGCTTCATTGAATACAACATTATTAATAAAAAAAATTTAAATATAAAAAACAAGGCCTGGTTTCTTGAGATTGTGGTTTACATATAGTCAGAAATCATGTGTATAATAATAATAATATGTAAAAATCAATTTGAATTTATTATCAAATCATTGTTTTTTTTAGTTGTCGTATGTTACATATAAAACGGAAACAATAAAATATATGGATTGACGGGATGGGTTGAAATCCCTAACACTGAATATATGTAACCGTCCCTTCTCAGCGTTACTTTATAATTCGGTCCGGGATCGGATTGACTGCAGATTATTCAAATTGAACTCTGCTGATAAATTTAACAACGGTGTTATGTTTTGTGCTCTCTCTTCAGCCACATAAGTTCGCTGCTAAAGATAGACCACCCCAAGGTGTATGGTAGGTCAAGTTTAAATGACATTTATGACTTAAATATATACAAAATATAATCAAGTAAATATCAAAGCTTATCAACTACATTTTTATTTTAAAATAAATTTAATTTCTTTGAGCTTTACCTTTAGCTTGTATTTTAAAAGAATAAAGACGCTAGACTTTTATTTAGACGCGAATGAGCTATCAAAGTCGTTGCGATTTATTTTGATCCCGTAATACACGTGGAATTTATCGGTCTGCCTCGCACAAATCACGCTCGTGTACAATGGCTTTTCGCTTAGAACAAGTATTTCGATACATAAATCAAAGTCTGAATTAAATCCTCCGAACGCTGCTGAATTTTTGTTTTATAGCAATGGACCGTTTTGAATGACCTTTCGTTTGTATTTATTCACTTCAGGTCATTTTGTGGGTTATTATGATGCTTATGTGCATAATTATTCAATGAATTAAGGAATAATTATTTTCCATGATCTTCGAAATAATACTAGAATTGTAATAAATATAACTGTAAAGTCTTGATTTTGTTCAATCAAGATTTATTTAAGTAAATTCAAACCTGATTTTAATAAAGTTATAAAATGTGTTCGTTTTTTTAATTACTTAAATTTTCTGAAGAATGATTTTTACAAGTGTTCAGGTTGGAGACGTTGGGCTGAAGATCGGGTCCAGTGGCGTGCCATAGGGAGGGCTATGTCCAGCAGTGGACACGGATAGGCTGATGATGCTGATGATGATGATGACTTTTTACATGCAAGAAACATTTACTTGTGTCTAATCCCCAAACAGTTCAATACAAGGAACTATTTGCGATAAACCAAGGCTATTCAACACTCAAATAGATAGAAAAAGTAAAGATACAGAAGCACATCGTGTGCTACACATAAACTGCAGCAGACATATGGGCGATCGCTTTAAGCGCTGCAAGCGGGACGCGTGCGCTCATAAGCGTTATGGCTTAATATTAGCCGCGCTTGGCCTCGCTCCGCTTAAACGCTGCTGTTTGTGCGGGATTATTGCGAGTTGGTTTAAGGCCGCAGACACGATGCAACAGAATCAGATAATAATGGCTTCCCGATAATGTTCGTTTCCTATATGTTTTGTTTTGTTATGAGGTAATTTGTAGTTTTAAACTGAGTTTTTAGCTTATGTAGATAAACATAATTGGAACATTACATTGGTATGTTCACGAATTAACAGTGAAACTAATCAGACTCGTGTAATTAAGTCACAATTATTTTCACAAATAATATTTTTGTACCTTTGTTTATCTCAGATTAACAAGCGCGTCATTTATTATATTTATATTAAGATATTTTTTCTTTACTTTTTATACCCTATGTATCTTAAATATCATTATTTTATATACATTTTTCAGAGTTATATTACATAGTGCTAAACTCAATTTTCTCTGGACTCCCATATTAGAATACTAAGTGCTCCGAACTAACTGGGCAACGAGCTCTTTACACGAAAGTGTTGCGAGAAAATATTTTGCATAACAATAAGGCGAGACGGGCGAGAGTCGAGGCGGCCCGCCCTTTGTGTCCACGTGATGCGGATAACTGTCACGCCGAAGGAAACTTTCAATGTTAGTAACCGATAGAAAAACCAATCTTAACCTCTTTGTGATTAGAGTGATTGTTGATTGTAGAGTTGGTGGCGACGTTTAGAAGTCATTAGCGCATGTCAAGCAGCCGTGAACCCGTGGAGAGGATTAAAGGATGATTGATTATGATAAACAATTATGTTTCAAGTTCTTTTAGGGATCGTGATTGTTGGAAAAGTTTTGGGGATAGTGGCACTGTGGGAAATTGCGTCGTGAGATTCTTAGTTCTATACTCAAGTAAAGTAATACGCTGTGCGGTTTAGTTTTGCAAATCTCATTTGTTGTTGTATTGGAATTTGTGTCTGGCTTGGCTATAGTCTCTTTATTCACATGTAAGGATAGAAATAAAGTATTCTTTCAACTCTGCCTATCCCTATGGAGATACATTCTTCAACTTATTTAATGGAAGTGTTACTATCTGGTATTTCCCTGCTGTTGAGACGATGAATAGCATAAGACTTAGATATTTGCTGAGCAATGGTCGATTTGTAGCAAGTAGAGGGAGGGCGACAGCGAGTTGATGGAAAAACTTTGTAGTGATGTTCTCTATAGGAACTATTATTGCATCGCGCGGTCTTTCTGTCTACGAATGACGATTCGTATTGTTTGATGTTGGGATTAAATAATTGTTTCTATTGTTGGTCGGAAGGTAAACGATATAAAAGCGTATTAAATAATGATCATAACAGCTTGCTGAGATTGTGAGATTTACAAAAAAGAACAAAAATAGTGATAGGTGCTTATGTTTGCAGAGATTGCAACATGTATCAATTTGTTTTGCATAATACTTTCTATTGAAAGTTTTGCCAAGTAAAAAAGCTAGTTACTAAAATAAAGATGCATGATTCCTAAATTTCAAGGGAAATAATCACGCTCTCATTAAAATAATATTTGAATACTTGGCATTTATATTCGTCTGGAACAAGTCTTGAATACGAAACTAAACGCTAAATAAATCAAACTTATGATAGTTGTATTAAAGTGTTTAACTTTGTAACAAAGTATTACAGTTAATAGGCGAAAGTTTCTTCTCCAAAATAATTACTGTTTATTATGACTAACTCTGTAATTTGTAATATTCAAGGTAATTAACTTCTCGAAAAAGGTTATGGAATAGTTTATTAACGAGCATAAATTAATAAGAATGGGTCTATCATTTGTCAAGAGCAATAGATCCCCTTTTAT
The DNA here is from genome assembly GCA_009982885.2 of Hyles vespertilio. Taxonomy (NCBI): domain Eukaryota; kingdom Metazoa; phylum Arthropoda; class Insecta; order Lepidoptera; family Sphingidae; genus Hyles; species Hyles vespertilio. The sequence continues at coordinate 1,288,344 of CM042817.1, forward strand.
ACGAAATTCCATGTTTGTAAAGCGTTAGAACATAATATTCAAACATATTTTGAAAGAACGTTTTGGAACAAATATTACATCAATTATATTTACGGTTATAAGTTTTGTTGACAATTCTGTATCAGCCCATATACGTCCCACTGCAGGGCACGGGCCTCCTCTACAATCGACAGTACGATTGAGAGTGGTTAGGCCAGTGGTTATTGAGAGTGGTTGTTGACAGTTATTGCAATGCAATACTTCATAATTAATTTCTATAAATCGTAGGAACTAAAAACATACACGGTTATAATTTAAAACTGGTAAATGCTGGCAACATCATCATCAGTTTACCTGTAGACGTCACTCTTATTCTCAACGTCACTTATTCAATATCAATAACATAACCGTCTTATTGCGACCTCATTGCATATCCGTCATCCCAATTATTAAGGTGTTTCTAATATAAATGCCATGATACGATGGTACATCTAATCTCCCTAGTAGAGATGCCGCGGGGAGGGATGCAGGGGTGTTTATACCCGCCCTTTAATTAACTGAACTCGTGGAGCGCGCCGCGCCGTCCCGCGCCGCTTCGTCTATGTATCCACCCGCTAATGAATGGACCTAATGGATATCTGACGGCTCATCGATTTTCATGTCTTTTTTGTATAGTAACAGGTGTTAAGCTGCGACTGGGATACACGATGTTATCAGATAGTTTTGTGAGTTTGTTTCGCATTTAATGTAAAAAACTTGTATAGATCTGATCTGAACTTGAGATAGTATATCTCGTCCCGTCAATGTCAAGCTAAGACTAGAACTACTTAAATGTTTGTAGTTTTTTTAATTTTAATTGCGCCACAGTTAGTGGCTAATCTTTTAGAATCATGTTTTAATTCATTATTTCAAAGTAATGTTCCAATAAAGATAGCATGCAGTGTCAATAAGCTCTCATAACCATTAGTTTTAATTCACTCTTCAAAACGGTTCTTAAACATCAATATCCTATAGAAAGTTACTCTAAAAACCGAGATCTATTGAGATGGCCAAGGCGCTGATTAGGGTTGTAATTTGACGATATCCATAGCATCGGCTCAATTTAAACATATGCGTAAGGATGTAGGAGAAAATATTAAGGGCCCGCTCAGAAGATCGACCCTTCTATGTCGCTTAATATGGTAAACAATGTAGGGCTAGAGGTTGAAAAATTTATTATGCATGCCCATGAGTTTCCTTGGCTCTTAAGTATATTAGCGCTGTATAAGAAGAGGATAAGTAAAGCTTCAAAGATTATTCCTTACTCGTAAGAACTTAACGCAGTTTGCAAATACCGTTAATATGAGTTGACTCAAAAACGTTATTCATAGACGTCAAAGATCAATAATTAGCCATTTAACAGTTCGTTAACTTTAAAGTAGCCGAGACTATTGTATCAGCAAATATTTAACATAAAAATGGCGTATGTCTACCAGATGAACGTTTGATATTATTGTCACGTGAATGAAATAACGTTTACGCGGTTCATTAGCGGATTTTTGTTATGAATAATGCTTAAGATAATAGTGTAGTTGATAGCGTATAAATAAATAACTAATAAATAAATAACACCCAACAGTCACATACGTATACATAGTCCTAACCCCACACTAAGATCGAGTCTTGTGTCGTGGGTATCAGGAACTACGAGAGACTTTTCGGTCTCACAAACACCCAGACCCGGAAGAAATATTTGTGGGCCGCACAAACATCTCTCTCGGTGCGGGGATCGAACCCGCGGCCTCTCGTTTCACAGGCGGCGTCTAACCGCCTGCGCCACGGAGGCTGTCAAAGCGTATGAATGTAATGAATGAGACTGATCACGGGAGTAGCAGTCAGCAGCAGTCAGGATTTATATCAACTCTGTGGCGTTTAGTACTTGTAAATTAATAGATTATAGTTATCAAGAGTTCTAACGATGAGTATCAATATCGTATGAAAACCTACATACATATATAAGAATTGTCCACAAGGACTTTGAAGGTAATTTAAGTCTACCAAATCCCACTATTCAAGAATGTTGGACTCAGACGTAACTTGTATCTCTTCTCGACAAGTATTATATAAGCAGTAATGTTATCAAATGCTAATTTAATTAATGTGCTACAATTCAAATTTCAAGTAAGTAATATTTTTATTCAAACAATCGGTCACAATGGAGTCTGAAAAGTTGAAATTTCCAAAACTCTGTTTCAATCGTTCCATTAGGCGGTAAACCCGACAAAGGGCTGAAAGTTTAACGGGTTTACGAACGAAACTCGCTGTGAATTGTTACCTGCCTCCAGGCTGGAGTGATTAAAATAAGTAAAGTTCAAACAGAATGGCGGCGCCAAGTTTGGCAATTTCTGGAGTATCATTGCGGACGTTTCGTGTTTGAACTTGTTACGAATTGTAATGCGGTCGCCAGGTGACGGGTTGATGTTTCCATAGCTGTAGTATGAATGCTGGTCTGATGAATATTATGGGAATTAGTTTTAAGGAATTATTTTAGTTTACTATAGCAGCTTCTGCAACTTGTACTACATTGTCTGTTCGCCTTGTAGACGGTTCTGCGACGCTGTGCTCGATGATATGTAACCTTCGCTTGAAAACTTTACTGAATTGGTCTTTAACGCTGGTTGGTATATCTGGCTGGCTTATACGAGTTTTTGGGGGTTAACGTCACTCGCGTCCGTAGGCTTTGACTCTAGTTTCCCTACACGTGACCCCTAGGTAGTGCCAAATGAGTGACACAGTTCGAGGTGGTAGGATTTTCCGCCCGGGTAGCGACCACCGTTCATAGGGCGTACAGACCGCCATAGTGTTCCCTGCAAGGGGAACGAGTTCCGGGATCAGCCCGTGATTCTCCGGTTTTCGAGGGGCTTGAGTTCGGGCATGACGATGTACCGTGTGAGTATTTTTGGTTCGCGGTCGATGGGGGGGATTTGACCCGCTGGCCAGGGAGACCCGTAGAAACGGTTGTCCGCTGGCCGCACGGGGTACAGTACAGGGGCCCAATCGTAGTTTACCACCACGAGAGGCTTCCTCACCATGCCGCGCATAATCTTGGGTGGGTCCGTCGTGCCGGTTGGTGACCGGATGTGGGGTCCCGGCGGCCCATTCCGGGAGGGTACGGGGGCCCTTCCGTCCGGCGGATCAATTCCGCTCCTGTCGACTATTTCGTGCCGGTGCTCACTCGGTCTTCTTAGTGCCGGGCCTAAAGCTCCTCGTGCCTCTTCACCAAACCCATCCTGTTTTTGAACTTCATGACAGTGCACATAAACAGAGCAGGTCCTTCAGCGGTGCATAACCCCACCACCGCGTTCACTATGGAGTTCGCCAACATCCGCGGTCTCCATACGAACCTCAGTGCCGTCCACCACCATCTCGAGACGGCCCGGCCTGCTTTGCTCTTCCTGACGGAGACGCAGATTCGTTGTCCGACCGACAATTCTTACTTGCTGTACCCCGGTTGTTCGCTTGAAGAAAACTTCAAGCCTAAAGCCGGGGTATGCTTGTTTGTTCGGTCGGACGTCTGCTGTCGCCGTCTGCGCTGCATGGAGGACCCCTCCTTCTCCGCTCTGTGGGTGCACGTGGATTTTGGTTCCCTGAACCGCATCTACGTGTGCCTTTACAGGTCACACAACGGGGACGATGAGACGACTCGGCTGTTCAGATATCTTAGCCAGGCGGCTGATGACGCGCAGGCGCAGTTCCCGTCGGCCGAAATGGTGGTCTTGGGGGATTTCAATGCACATCACGAATTGTGGCTGGGATCCTCCAAGACTGATCATGCTGGTAGGACTGCCCATGCATTCGCTCTGACTCATGACTTGACACAGCTGCTGAACCAGCCCACCAGGATCCCGGATGTGGCGGGTCATGAGCCTTCTCTGCTGGACCTTCTGCTGGAGTCACCCAGCCGGGTATCGTGTGACCGTTAGTGCGCCTTTGGGCACTTCCGATCACTGCCTCGTTGGGTCGTCAGTACCTTTCGCTTCACCTCCACGACCCGTGCAGGTTAAGCGGAGGGTCTGGCATTACTCGTCGGCAGATTGGGATGTTATGCGGGAATATTTCGCATCCGTCCCTTGGAGGCAACGCTGCTTTGAGGGCAAAGATCCGTCAGCGAGTGCCAACGCTATTGCTGGCGAGATTAGGCTAGGAATGGATTATTACATTCTTTCCTCTGAGATCGCCAGTAAGGGCCGTGGACGCTCCTGGTTTAATCGTGCTTGCGCCAATGCTGTCGGTGACAAACAAGCGGCGTATCGAGCTTGGATCAGGGGTCGCGCCAAGATGGATCCCAATATCGGTTCCCTCAAAAAAGCCTACAACCGCGCCACCAAGGCCTGCAAGAAGGCTTACGTTAGAGCGGATGCCCAGCGCGTAAGCAGGATTGGGCGTGCGTTGGCCAAGCACCCGACTAGCTGTCGTGCTTATTGGAGTTTGGCCTGCGGTTGCGGTTTGGATTGCGGTTTCTCAATGGCGGATATTCGCATCAGGCAGTATGATGTGCGGCGTGAGTTACGGTCTCTCGATGTGCGGAAAGCCAGTGGTCGGCTGCACAAGCCGTTAATACCAGCGGTGGTATTAACGGCTTGTGCAGCCGAGTTGTCTCCTGCACTGACTTGCCTCTACCGAGCGTTCTATCGCACAGGTGTTGTGCCGGAATCTTGGAGGGAGGCCAATGTGCAACCGATCCCCAAAAAGGGTGATCGGTCGGACCCTACCAATTACCGCCCTATCGCTATCACCTCAGTGATGTGTAAGGTCATGGAGCGGATCATAAACGCTCAATGGTCCGCTACCTGGAAGATCACTCGTTGATCAGTGACAGACAATACGGATTCCGTCAATACCGATCAACGGGTGATCTTCTAGCGTTTGTCCTGCATCGCTGGGGTGAGGCGATTGACCGGCGTGGCGAGGCTCTTGCTGTGAGCCTCGACATAGCCAAGGCGTTTGATAGGGTCTGGCACCGTAGTCTTCTTTCCAAGCTTCCGGCATACGGTCTGCCCGGCAACCTGTGTACGTGGATTTCCGGCTTTCTGCATGGGCGTAGAATACGTGTAGTCGTTGACGGACACGCTTCGGCGCTCATGTCGGTAAATGCCGGAGTTCCACAGGGCTCGGTGCTGTCGCCCACCTTGTTTATTCTGCATATCAATGACATGTTGTCGCTTGGCAACATTCATTGCTATGCAGATGACAGCACGATTCATGGGCGATACCACTGTGGGCCTCCGGGTTGCCGAGTCGAAACTGTGTCATTGAGCTCAACCTTGGATCTCATTTCTACATGGGGTTCCAGGAATATGGTTGAGTTCAATGCCAAGAAAACCCAGGTGTGTGCGTTCACGTGCAAAAAATCCCCGTTCTCTCCCCTCCCCATTCTTCAGGATGCTCCCCTCTCAGTGCGGAATGACCTGAGTATCCTTGGTGTGGATATCCGCTGTGATCTCAATCCAAGGAATCACATCGAGGGCGTAATATCTGCCACATCACGCAGGGTTGGAGTCCGTAACAGGGTGCGTCGGTTCTTCACGCCCGGTCAGCTTTATCGTTTGTATAAAGCGCAGGTCCGGCCGGGTATGGAGTACGAGAGGGATGTCGCCTCTCTAAGCGTGTTCTACCGTCTGTATCACGGTGAGTGCTCTGAAGAATTGTTCAACTTGATCCCCTCCTCTCCATTCCTTACCAGAACCACGCGTGCTGGCTTGCGAAGCCATAGTTTGTCGGTCCACACCATCCCGGCGCGAACCAAACGGTTCTCTAATTCTTTTTTGTGCCGCACCGTCAGGCTGTGGAATTGTTTGCCGTCTCACGTGTTCCCTCCTTCCTACAATCCTGGGTCCCGCCTTAGTGTGAAGAGGCACCTTAGCAGGCCGGCATAATTGTTTCCAATGGCATGGGACTGCCGTCCGATGCCAATTGGTACTCTGCCTGGGCGGCATTTGCGCTTACCATCAGGTGCAATGCCGCCACTATGCCAGGCCAGAGTAAAAAAAAAACCTTTGAAAGGTAAAATTTTATGAGGTTCCTAATAAAATGTAAGGGCGTGCAGATAAGCCACAGCAACATTTCCTCCGAAGTTCGGAATACGCGACAAAGGGAATCCACATCGCCGAGCCGCGACCAATGAGAAGCGGATTAATATTCATATTAAATGCTAATGTGCCGCTTTAAGTTTGGAAATAACACTTTCACTTAACTCCAGTCTGTGATATCAGACCCTGTAATATCTATAGATGTGGCTTTGAGAATATATAATGATGTATGTACCTATGATGATGGAATGGATATCAAAGGCATTCATTTGACCTTGAATTAATATCATTCACTAACTTCAGCTACAGGAACTCCGTTGTTGAAAGTAGAATTTCTGCAAGCTATCCACGGTAATCTGTTAGAAGCGGTGTGCATCCAACAACTTTCTGCAACACTTATCAGGTCGTCATAAATGTTGGTCTACACACCTTTAGGGCCTCATTATCATTATTTTTCTACTAGGTGTTCCTCATATTGCCGTTTCAAATTGCAAATATCCAGAAGGCCTGCAGTTTCATATTAGTATTAATATGGATGGATATTTATGCGAAGTATTGAATTTAATTCGGATTTTTTTTATTTAATTAGGATTGGCAAGTTGAAGTGGCAGTGGGCCGGGCACATAGCTCGTAGAACCGATGGCCGTTGGGGCCGAAAGGTTTTTGAGTGGAGGCCACGTACAGGCAAGCGAAATGTCGGACGTCCGCCTACAAGGTGGACGGACGATCTGACTAAGGTTGTAGGAAGTCGCTGGATGCAGGCCGCTTCCAACAGGTCATTGTGGAGATCCTTGGGGGAGGCCTGTGTTCAGCAGTGGACTTCCTGTGGCTGATATGATGATGATGATGATTGAAACAATCTACGGAAATCATAAAACTAAAGATTTAAGTATATATTAGCTACATATTACCATGCATACCGAAAAGGTCATCTTTGAAAGTAATAAACGTTTAATATGTGACCTTAAAACCGCGCGTTAGTTTTTACCGATACTCAACTTTCATCTCGGCTCTTAGTAAACATCTATCTTCAATATGAAATAACTTATATCTAACGTTATGCCGTATACGTATAAACGTCTATATGTTAAGCTTGGCTTTCTTAATAATCGTAATACCTCGGCGATCTGTTGAAGTGTACATAATACATATGTAGTAACAATATATGTTGTGTGGAATGTATGGAGTGTGAGGTGGTGATGTACAGGGTGAATCACGAGTATATTATACATGCACAAGTAATAGATTTGATGAACTACGATAGTTGATAGACATGTTTACAATTCAGGCGCTTGTAAAATTGCTTAAAAAAACAAAGTTTACTATAATTAGCAGATTACGAACATGGAAAATCGTCGGCGGTATTGATTCAAGTGTCCATTTTCCACTAGAGCACAAACTGAATCAAAAATCTTCAAAAAAATTACTGCAAGAGCTATACCAATATATATTGAAGAATATGAATGTGTGTGAGTGATAAGGATGCGTTATTGTTATTCCGCGAAGGGTAGTACACAAGGCCTGCTGTAAATATGAACTCAGTTGTTTCTCGTAAATTATCACCAAGTTCACAAAAAGTCATTGTTATCAAGTTTATACGGTTATTGTGCTAGAACTTAACAAATAATAAAATATTTTATTTTACTTCTAGAATTTTCACAATTTGAAAATGTTATTGTGTTTAAATCAGTTAAGTATAATGTTGTGTTCATGGAGAGCTTTGTAACAAATAGGACATATACGGTGTAAAAATATAAAATGAAAACATTTCAGTATTAGAGACACAAAAGGCACATATTACATGCTTGCAGCTACATATTTCAATACATTTACCGTTATTTGATACTTTCATTTATTATTTGAACTTCAATAAAAAATATATTAATAAAAGGGGACATCAGTGTTTATCAAAAGCTTAATAAAGCTACGGTCCACACGCTCGCTTAAGCAAAGGCACTAAGGAGCGATAATTACTGTTGATTTTATTTATTATTTTTCCACGAGTGCGGAGTGCACAGATAACAGCCAGTTTTTATGCACTCTATAATTAAACTAAAAGGACCGTCGGCACTTAGAGTGGCCGCGGCGGGGTAGGGGTGGAAAAGGGGTGTAGAGCTCGTGAGGGAGGGGGAGGGGGGTCAGGCGTTAACCCAGCCAAAGTTACTTAACGTCGCCGTGAATAGTGGATTTTTATAAAATGTTTAATAATTAAAAGAGTAATCAGTTCTGCGTCAGTTTCATTTAAAAAGATACGCCGTGTTGAACATCATTAATGTTTTGTACCTCTTTTTTGATGTGTCCATTTGTGTCGTGATTATTTCATTTGCAATTGCGATTTCATAGAGCTTAATTATAAAGAGACTGAGATGTTCGCAAGAAATTTTTTTTTTCTATATCCAACTATTATTGCACTATTAACATTATTTTTGCATTATTTAAATGTAATAGATGACAGGGAACAAAATTAAACAGGTATTAATGGAACACTTTTTGTCGCAGTGCAGACTGTGTTTATTGCTAATGCTGCGCACTTTAAAGCCTACTATTGTATATGAGTACGTATAAAATATGTATGTATACGTGTATGAAATGTATGTGCGTTATAATCAACTGCAAATGAAACAATACGCGCGGATATCCTCGTCCCGCGAACGCTTTGATAGATCATCACAAGTTGAATTGCCTTATTTCCGTACACCTCCCGCGCTGAGCAACAAGCTTTTATGAACGGCGCGAGTAAAGCCTTATTGCTTTGAGTTATTTGAATAATTATGCGACATTACGTTTAAAAATTCTTTTAGTTTCGAATATAGGGTGTGATTTAGACAAAAAAATATACATATATTTCATGTCAACCTTAAACGTGGTATATCTAGTACAGATGTGAAGGAGACGTAACTGAGTAGTTGGTAAATGAGAATTACTTCTTGCCAATTAATAACTGCTTTATTAGAACTCAGGACGCGCTGATATTATTAAATAACTTGGATGTTAATTTCGATTATACGAATAATTACGATTAATAAAAAACAAAAATCTACTTTGCTTATGAAATATAATAGGCCCGTCACCACACGAAGGGACCTTTAAAAGAGATTATCCAAAGGCCGCCATCGGAGCGGAATAATGTGAGATAAAACTGGAAGGCATTGTGAAAAGCCGTGTGACGTTAACCAGCAGCCAGTTACCACACAAAAGCCGCTTGTGACTTGCGCCGGTAACCACGAGTAGAGTCGCCTGTGAAGTTGTAGAGGGTCATTTTAAAATTAAAACTAAACACTTGCTTAGGCGGTGTTTTTCTTTCAGACGGTTGGAATAGGACACAGCGTTTTTGTTTGATGAGAATTGAATCTGCTTGTACAAAAATTTTAATATTCTTCTCAGTTTTATGAGTAGAGTGCAATTATCTAACACCTTTTACGTTTCTTCTGAATATAACTGACTTGCATCCCTGTATTTCTCGTTAGTTAATATTTTTTTCTTCAGCTAAAGGAAAACGGCTTACATACTGGGTGGAATCGCTTATCGTCCGGAAAATTTAATAGTGTATTGTGTATGTCAAATTAACGTTATATACGAAATTTATCATTAAAAACTACAAACTACCCCATAAACAACATCAGTACAAGATATCCCCAAAACGCATATTATCTAAATCACCCTACACTTAAAAGTGCAACGAAATGTCAATACTCAGGCGCGCGAGTGTATGAGTCACGCCACACAACAGCTGACTGTCGCGCATCGACCTTGAACTTACTTTGCGCCTATTTATCGGTATTATTACTCTAAATATTACCATATAACATTTTGATTTATTTAGAATTTAGTGTGTTAGGATCATTTAAGTAAATTTAGTTGTTGGTAAGTTGTTAAGATTTACATTATTATTTTCATAACGTACCTACTATCTTAGAAAAAAGCTGCATATGTTTTTATTTAAACGTTTTAATAAAGTCGAGAATAGACGACTTCGCTGTCGTAGGTCACGGATTCTTGCATGATTAGGAAGTCTGAACTTACCATGATCGAGTAGCCTCGGATAAGTCGTTAAAATAGTTCTTGTGCTGGGAACTCGTGGATTCATCATTCATGATACCATTCCTACGCAAAGACTGCAGATGTTCTGGATCTGCATACATCCTTCTTGCATGACCCAAGTTTTCATTGGATCGAACATAGCATGTCATTATTGTCACATACTGTTCGTTTAATCACTCATTTTGACCGCAAGACACTAACCAATAACCAAAATAATTTCGTACAACGTCACTCGGCACTGAATTTCGCACGACTGAGGAAGTGGCAAGATCCCTGGAAGGTGTCGGCGGCGCGGGAGCGGGCGGCGCGGCGCGGCGTCACGCTTTGTACTTGCGCTTGCGGCGGCGCGGCGGTGAGGGCGGCGCGATCAAAGGATTTTATTACTTAGATTTAGAAGTTTCTACTCGAATTCATATTGTATAAAGTAGGGTAACATAATGTGTATTTATGAAGATTTTTTTCATTTATGTCATCTTTCTCTAAACAACGTTGTTTTATGAATAACTTATTCTAAATTAGTAACTAATAGTGGTAAATTAATTTTACACTACATAAACAAAAACATAAAAAAATTAAAATAAGTATGCCAAAATGTTCTAAATCATGTACTTGCCATGCACAATTTTTTTCGTGACGATAAGCGATTCCACCCAGTATAGATAAAATAAAGGCTTTAATACAATGTCTGTGAGTAATTTCCTGAAACCATTCGGAAATTATCAAGTTTGTAATAAATACCACATCACATTAGATTTTGCTCTAGTAGAATGAAATGGATAAACTTAGTAGAAATATTGAAGTACAATTAGCTAGTTCTAATCAGGTTGTACAGATCCTTGTAGTCTGTAGAAATTATATTAAAGTTCAATCGTAGAATCCATTATCTTCTTTGCTGTCAATAGATTGCTATGAATAAGATTTTGAAACGTCTGAGTTTTTCAATTTCACACTCAGCAAACGTTGATTCAATGTTTAAAAAAAACTCTGATAGTTGTTACTATTCTGTAGGTGGATATCCCACAATGGTAGTGACGTGTGGTCACCATTGTTCCATTATAACAAGGTGAAATCGTATTGTTTTTGCTGAAAGGTAAATGGTAACGAATTTTGATTAAACAAAAGTATTAGTCTGGAGTCTTGATCTTGTTGCTGGAATTTTCTTGTGAGTGTGGCTCGTTGCTTTGAAGATAAAAGTATTAAATGTGTTCAGGTTGTTTCCTTTATTGTAGACTGTTATAAATAATGAATATTACATTTTTGTGTTCATATGGCGATTGTTAAGTTTGGAAAAAGACATATAGATACTCAAATAAGAAACATGTCGATATTAAAACTTTACTTTAAAGATAGATATAATTAATGCTTTTAAGCTTAAAAAATCTAACACCGTGCTTTTAGTGTAGTCTCGTATTAAGGGCGGTTTTATTCCCGCTAAGCGTGTAGGTAAGTAAATTAGGCATAATCTCGGCGCCTCTGTGCATCACTACGACGTATGCATACGCTCAGAGACGCCTCGTAGCTAATTCCCGCCAGATTGCATTTTCCGCTCGTTGGGCGTAGCTTGGCGACGTAGATGCTACGGCGAACGAATGCTATGGTGCTACGAGTGCTACGAATTATGCACGTATGGCTGCATGCATATTGGTGTATTAATATTCAAATATTTGTTGGATATTATTTGTATGCCAAATTGGATGTTGGAAGGATTCGTTGCATGGAAAAGGATACGGGACTCAAAGTGATAGTACTACAATAGATCTGAGACAATTGTGTCTATTTGTATTGTGAAGTACTAAATGTTTTTTGACAACACTGCATTTGTATGATATCTGATCTGAAAATACTCTTAGCAATGAATACTGAATGACTACGAAGTCTATTTGTTTCGTAATTATCTTTTCATGCATCCTCTCTACATGACCAAACCATCTTAACATTCCTTTCAAAAAAATACATAATGCGAGTGTGGATGGGAGAGTCGGTAGGGGTCGACCTCACCGAAGATACACCATCCAAATCGGTGATACCCTCAACAAGGGTCAGGTTAAAAGTACCCTGAACCGACGAGAATGCATGAACGTTGATGAAAGTGGATGAAGCGAAAGTAGTATGTCAGGATCGAGCAAAGTGGCGGTCTACAGTCTCTGCCTACCCCTATGGGATACAGGCGTGACGATTATGTATGTATGTATGTATGTATGTACGAAGCCTAATATTTAATTTGATTGTTTAAATGGTCTGAATTATGAAAAAGAAAAACAGTAAAGATAATTTATTACTGGAAAATGTAATGTAATACCGCACAACAACTTCCTGGAGGCCATTCAATTTGAATACGAATTAATTAAGTCAAATACTTTGCTACCTGTGTTTGTTTGTTCAGGCCCATTTAATTGTCTGATGTTGCTTAAAGAGATCATCTGCGATGAAATTATTGTTATCAAACGCCTTACAACTGTATTTAATTGATTCAGTCATTAACTGTTCATTATTTAAGTAAACTAAATTAATTTACATATATTAATTTCAGTTAAAAGCACTAATTTTTCGTGAATAATAAATATGATCTAAATTCTAATATTAATTAGGGAAGTTCTCTTTATTAATGCACAAAGCCGTCGCCTCATGTGAGTTTGCCGACGAAACACGCAACTACCGTGCAGTGACGTATCTCGCTGTCTACAAATAGCTCGGGAAACTTGCGCCAATGTGAACTGTCCCGCGTCGTAGCCGTGAGCTACGGCGTAGACCGACGTAGAACAACGCTACGTCTCCACGTGATTTGTTTAGATATCCTTTATTGTATCACGGTATTTTATTCTAGAAATAGAAGCTTTCTCACTAATGAAAGCGAGCAAACTAAATAATAAAGGAAAGTTGATAAAGTTGCCTTTGGGGAGAACTGAAATATTTTCTAAAGTTGATAGATTAAAATATACCGCAGTAAGCGTCAGGTCTACTTACTTAATTGAAATAGCCTAATAAAGGACAAACAAAATATTGGTTATAATATATTTTTACGTACACGTCGATAGTCATAATCATATCAACATTCAACCGACCTACTGATTAATAAGGCTAAATAGCTACTAAGACTTATTGTATAATCACTTGCGATATAATTAGTAACTATACTTTCCACTAAATACTTTCTAAGCCCAATTCGATTCAAATTATTGCTCTGGAGTGGATAAAATAATTGTTAGTTTAGCTTATCGCTTGTTGTAGTCGCACCGCTGCTGCCGCAGTTTACCGGCGAGGGCGCGCTTAAACTTTTAATTCCACATAATAAAAGCTTGCTTTGACATGACGTAGAGAAGGAGCAGTAGCGTTTTTATATTATACTGTAAATTAATTAAATAATGTTTGGTTTTAATTGTGTAACACGTGTAGTTTTTGATGCGTAGCTTTTGTTGCAACTCTGTGAGGTCGAGGGATTTCGACCATCGAACTGAAGGCGAATATTTATGCGAATAATATGAATTGTTTCATGTCTGGAAGTTGGAATCCTGTAAAATATTACATTATCAAAATCTTCTAATCTATTTTTTATAATTATTCGTTATACTCATATTTTGTTTACTTATAAAAAGCCGAATAGGGCAAAAACAATACAAAACGAAACACCAAACTCCTACCTACCTCTGAAATATCATATTTCCTTCAAATAGATGCAAAATTAATGGCCGACAGCGGTATCATACTCCGCTCCGCGAGCCACGTGTCGCCGCCCATTAATAAAGCTTTACACAAACTCCTCCCGCCACGGCCGGTAAAAACTACTTCATACTTTATGCCAGTGGTTCTCAAACTTATTCCACGTGTCCCTGTTAGACTTGCAAATTAAAGACTGCCCCATTCATCATCATCATCATCAGGCATCATGTTAGAAAGGGATACAAAGGAGCATAGATATTTTGTGGGGTTTTTTATTATGATATTCGGAAGAATATCGCTTAGATCAAGATTCGGTGTCTTAGTAATGTTTTTAATTAAGTTTCACTATTATAGGTGTTATAAATATATCAAACTGACATTGAACAATTTTGTGATCTTTATATCAGTCAGTGCAGCAAGTTACCAACAACAAGTTACCAACGTGTTTCAAAATTGGGTTCCTAGTTCGTCTCGATCGTGATCAAGCGTGAAAGCCCAATCTTACAACTTAGTTTTATCGCTACAAGTGAAACAAGTTTCCTAAAGCATATTTTTATAAGAGGTAAATTTACCTTACTGCGTAAATGTAATTGTGTACCTCCTACGATGCTGTACGTGTACTGCATTTTGAGCAACACTGCTCTATGTTATGAAATCACAACATAAGTGAAAATTCGTTATCATCTATGTGTATTTTGAATTACTTTTTTTTATATAACGCCACTTTGTTCTATGAGTATTCAGATTTTTTTAAAGGTTCGCCGTTATATTAATAATATATGTCATAAGGGTGCGCCGAGCTAGAAGTTTGAGAAACGCTGTTCCATGCTATATTGGCCGGACGCGAGCGCCATCCGATACTAGTTCCAGTGCACAAACGCTCACACTGTTATTATTTATTGCATTAGTTGAGCCAGTTAATGCATATCCGATCGCGCGTATCGAGTTAGAATTATTGCCGGTATTGTTTTGTTCGTACACGATACAGATAGGGAGTCTGATGTCTGTTTAATTGTTTGATTACAAGTTGGATGTAGATGGATGAAAGTTTTTTGTTTGTTTTGTATGTGGTTGATTGATATTATTTTAAATTTAAATATAATAGTATGCACGATTTCTAATTCGTGTATTTAACTTGTTTATTAAATACTTTTTTGCACAACATAAAATACTCTAAATAATTATTTAAGAATTTCAAGTGTTATAGAAAATATATCCTAGTTTGCCTCAAAGCAAGATAGGATCTTCTGTCCAATGTCATCCTACGCATCACAATCCACTTATGACGCAACAACCAGTTCAAAAATAAATTTAAAAAAATATATAGATATTTAGCTTCTCGGCCATGTGGAAGAGACAGGGAGAAAAAATATTCTAAAATAGAAACAAAAACGCAAGCCACCCTTATAACTTGTTCATAGAGAGAATATTATATCTCCTTGGGGTCGAAGGGGTCAGGTGCAAGACACGGCTCGTCTGGGATACAGAACACAGGCAACAGATCTCAATCCAATCCTGTCGCATACATGCGATACGGGTTTACGATGCAAAATATCACGTCTATTTCAATTTGCGATATAAGCGGACGGGAGGGAATTTGATTCAGCTTTGTTGTTTTGTGTAGAGAATGGTTGTAGTTTCAAATATTTTTGTCATGTTGAATTTTGACAGTAATAATACAAGGTTTTATGAATTTTTTTTACGATCCCGTTATACACCCGGTCTGCAACGCCTGTAAGCCAGAATCAACAGTGTCATGCATTTTACTGAGACCGAGCATTCATAAAGTAAAAATAATATATCCAATTTCGACGAGCTTGGTATAATTGTGTTTACAAACAAGATATAAATGCTTATCGCAAATATCTTATCTTTCCAGATTATGTTGCATTTATGATTAAGTTATTAAAGTCACTTTGTCATAGTAGAATAAATATTTCCCATTCAGTATTGGTTTCCGCCCTTGATTTCGTTTTCCTTCCCTGTAATATTAGATAACACGTAATTGTGTTGGAAACATAATTTCGCAGGTAATTAAGGAGGGCGCAGTTAATTGCCCGATCAGTTCTATCACCGCGGCGTCTTTGATGTGGAACCGAAATAGGTAATTGCGTTTTTGGAGCCGTTTGCCTATTGATACTCTAATAACAAGTTTGTTGTGTGCTCTGTACGTACAGCATTAAATTTTAGTTTTTGATAGAGTGAGCAATAACATTGGAAGCACTAGAATATAAAGCGGAAGATCTTACGTTTAGAGTCCATGTCACATACTTTTGAGTTTTCGGAATTCCGTGTGAGTTGTCGTTGAACATACTCTGCTCACTTGGTGGTTAAGGAAAAATACCACCAGTAGAGCTGATTATCATACATATTCTATCTCTAGAAATTGAGCATTACTCCTCAATATTCCATATTAAGGATATATGACCAAGAAAAATGTGTTTATATTCTCACAACTCGTGATTTATCAAAACAATAGCCTTAACAAATATTAATCTCTGTCGCGAAATGAAAGCGTAGATTTCCGCGCGTTTTTCACCAGCGAAGCAAGGATCACCGCACGATCGCGTAATGTGAAAAATTCCCACTGAATTTAATTCAAGTCATCGTCACAAATCAACGTAATGACTGCAGTTTACCAAATTACACTTCTTTCCGCGCAGAAGTTTGTAAAATAAATTTGAATAAAATCAACATAAAGCTGAGTTCGATTTGCATAGCGGTATTGCATTGATTGCCGTGTCGCCGCGGTCCGCGCGCTCTTAAAACATTTTATGATGTTTTTCTCGACTGGCTGTGAAGGATTTTTGTGGGGTAATAATAGTTTTATTGTGAATATTTTATGATTAAGTTGATGTTATTTAGGCTCGTACTGAAAATGAAAATGGAAATACTGCATCGAATCTTTAAATGATATATAATTTAAATTCAGTCACTTTTTTTCCTCCACACCTAGTTCACAAAACAAGCACAAAGCTTTGTTCTTTTCAAAAACAGTTTGCAATACAATGATTATTATAATTATTGAAAATGAAAATATGTTTATTGTTATTAAGATTTAACGCGTCACCTACGAGCTACACACTGTGTTATTTTAAGCTCGACGCGTATACCGCGTACACCAGGCGTGTTATAATCAAAATATGCCGGTGGATATTTCATTGTTTTGGTGCCGCAGTCAGTGTGTTAATAATAAAGCAACTGCGTGTTATAGATGACTAGCGAGCCGGTCCGGCTTCGTCCGGGTGCAGACTGTTTTTCCATCTACATCAGCAACATATTATTTTGCGTAATAACTTTTTTTTCACTGGAACGTCGTAAAATCTGCACTGCACGTGATGGTGAGCGCAAATGCCGTCCAGGCTGAGTATTGAATGGCACCAGACGGCTGTACTATGCTATTGAATACAATTATGTCCCGTGCCGTCCATTATAGTTTAAAAGAGTGGCAAATATGTGAATTTGAATTTGTTTCTCATATCACTAGAACACTACACTTTTTCGGGATTAAAAGTAGCCTATTTTTATACCAATGTTTTTTTGCGTGAAAGAGTAACAAACATCCACATATCCCTACCTGCAATAAAACATTAGTATCGATGTACGTATACATCTTTGTGCATCAACCCGACGTATTCTCAGTTAGTATATGTTTGAACTTTCAACAAAATGCAGTTAAAGTTTAGTAAAATGCGCTGAACATAAAGACGTTAAAGTTAGCAAAAAACTACAAGCAGTAACAATGTTTGTAAAATAGTCCGGCCAGTGGTTTAAGAATTGCTTTGGAGAGACGCCAAAAATTTTGCCATTTGTCGGTTTTATAATACGATAATATATTTTAATGCTTTTAACTCCGCTTTTGGCCGGCTTTGACCGACTTTTAGCCTTGACTAAGTGTTTCTCGTACGGGACATTTATCGCTAAACTTGTAAAGGTTATTGTTTCTTGTATATCAGAGGACCAGATCGACTTTTACCTTAACTTGGCGACTTGAACAACGGTGATATTTTTGAATAGCTCGTATGCCCCTCAAGCAAGTGCTAATAATATAAATTAGACATTTTGTTTCTATAAATTTTATTTTCCCATATATGTGTTATTATTACAGATAAAATTTAATGTGATGGCCTCCGGTATATTACGCTATTGTTAAATAGAACTTAATAAATGGCGATATCACAGTCTAAACTTACCCAATATGTTTAATGACCGGAAAAGGGGTTGTTAAGCCGAGCGCTACAGAACAAGGGTCGCATGAAGCCGTCATATACACTCATCATTCGATTCGATTCATAGAAAGGTGTTATCTATATCTAATATTATTTTTAGTTAGATGAAAATTTATCTATCTTAAACTATATATGAATGCTGGATGCAGGCTGCCTCCAACAGGTCTCTGTGGAGATCATTGGGGGAGGCCTATGTTCAGCAGTGGACTTCCTTTGGCTGATGGATGGATGATGATGATGAAACTATATATGGGTAATATATATTTTTTTGTACGGGAGAGGTAAGACGTGTACGCGTTGTCAGCGTTCAAAAACGAAGTAAAAGATTGTTGAGCCCCATTTATGTAATAATCGTAAGAAACACCAAGGCGATTAATTGAGGTCGTTTATTTTTGAGACGGTGGCACGAGTTCGACTGATCCAACCATGCTATATCAAAAAAAAAAAAAAAATATATCAGTATTCAGTAAACTATACATTTTAAAAATCACCCGTTCTTACTGTGTGACGTGTGTACTGTTTTATAAACTTCACAGCTTCGAATTTCACGATATGACGGTGAAAAGCAAAAGTAACAGTTATATAAACCGTTTGGAAAACATTAGTTTGGAAGTGGTAGAGCCACGGTGTTGTCAATCATGACTGCAGCAATAGGTAGGCTTGTCCGATTAGCTACCACTGCAAGGACGTAGACGTTTCGTTCGATAACTGAGATTGCCGGATTTCCAATACCCTTTTCGTCTTCCTATCCTTTTTCGTTCTCACTCTATTTATTTATTTATTTATTTTAAATCTTTATTGTACACATAAAAAAAATACAACATACAGAAACAAAAAAATATAAAAAGTACAAATGGCGGTCTTATCGCTTAAAGCAATGTCTTATAGACAACCATGGGATGGATTTAAAAGAAGGAAAAAGAGAGGGCAGTGTAAAATAAATAATTAAAAGTGAGGAAACTAGATAAAACTCATACTATCTATATATATAATCTAAACATAAAAATACACCAAAATAACATACATACATACATACATAATAAAAAGCATAAATACATACATATATAATACTACAAACATATACATATATAAATATATAATAAATACAAATTTAAAATTAATTAGAAGTAGGAAATAATATTATCTACTAAAATCTGTTTATTTAGAGAGATAGAGGTAATGTTCTTTGATTTGCCTCTTGAATGAAGACAGCGATTGCGCCTGTCTCACCACAACAGGAAGCGCGTTCCACAATCGAACTGCTTTGACAGTAAAAGACTTGTCCATAAATGTCGTGGTGTGCACAGGCATTCTCAGCCTAAGATTCTCGGACGACCTCAAGGACCTCAATTGTGAGTCATGAAGAAAAATAAATCGTTCTTTAAGATAAGATGGGGTGAGAGGATTGAACAAAATATTGTAAAGAAGACAGAGAGTGTGAGTATTCCGACGAAGCCGTATAGGTAACCACTTGAGCTTAGCACGAAACTCAGAAACATGGTCATATTTGCAAAGACCAAATATGAATCTTATGCAGAAATTTTGAAGACGCTCAAGTTTATTTAGTTGGTCTTCGGTGAGATCTAGATAGCTGACATCGGCATAATCAAGGATGGGGAGAAGGAGGGTTTGCGCAAGCGTAATCTTCGTGGTAACGGGTAGAAAGTTGCGTAATCTTCGCAGGGACTTAGCTGAAACGAACAACTTACGGCTTATTTCACGAAGCTGAGGACCCCAAGTAAATGACCTATCAATAAGTAAGCCCAAATTACGGACGGTGTCACTGTAAGGGATGGTTATCCCATTACAATAAACACTGGGCAGTTGATTCCAATCCAGCTTCGAGATCATCCTAGAGCTACCGACAACAATGACTTGGGTTTTCAAGGGATTGATCATCAAACCATGAGCTCTACTCCAATCACAGATGTGTTGAATATCTGTATTGATATAAGCAATTGCATCGACCATCTTGTCCACGGGTGCCTGAGTATATATTTGGAGATCATCTGCGTAGAGGTGGTAGGAGGAGCGTAAAAAGTTGGTTATTGAGTTAATAAAAACAGCAAAGAGAAGAGGAGATAGCACGCCGCCCTGAGGAACGCCAGCAGCTACGGGGCACCAAGAGGAAAATCTATCCTCCACACAGATGCGTTGCCGACGTCCATACAGGTAACTACGAAACCAATCAACAGCCATTGGAGATATGTTAAGAGAACGTAGCATGGAAAGTAATACGTCGTAGTCCACGGTATTAAAGGCATTACTGAAGTCTAGCAAAGCTAAGACTGTCAGCTTGCCGTCCTCCATGCCGGATCTTATATCATCTGTGATATGAATCAAAGTGGTGGTCGTACTATGCCCTGGACGAAACCCAATTTGGAGAGGATTTAAGAGGTTGTTCTTGGAGAGGAAATCATTAAGTTGGGAATGGATTAAATGTTCTAGGACTTTGGAAAGGAAAGGAAGTATGGAAATAGGACGAAATTCGGAAGGCAGAGATGCATTGGATTTCTTGGGAAGAGGGATAATGTGGGCTTCCTTCCAAGCAGTTGGAAAGATCCCAGTGGAGATGGAGTAGTTTAAGATGTGGGAAATTATAGGTAGGGTTTCGTCCAAGACATAGAGAATCATGTTACGACTAACATTATCGCTACCCATAGCATTAGATGACAAAAGAGTAATAGTCTTCTTAACATCACAAGTGGCGAATTGTTTGAAAACAAAGGTAGAACAAGTGGGAGTGTTAAGGGTAGAAAGATGCTTAATGGTGTTATTTTTAGTCATCCCATCAAAGTAGGATGGAGAAGAGAAGTGACGGTTTAAGGAGTTTAAATCTATAGATTGGGGAATAGAATCTTGTGGTGATTTGCCCACTCCCAGTGTTTTTAGAAATTTCCAGACTTTGGCTGGGTCACTGTTTTCGACTGACTTGTGAATGTATCGGCGTTGAGCATTTCTACACACCTTACTGCAGTGATTCCGAATAGCCAGGGGCGTGCACTCCTTGTAGGCAGAAATGCAGTGCTTTACTTGCCATTCACTGATATTTTATTGTAACGTTCGAACGTTTTAGATGACTTTAATTTATAGTAAATAATATATGTTTATTCATAAACAAAATATAATAACTTAAAAACGCCTAATATTTTATAAATAGCACTTATTTGCAATCACGCAAACATTATGGTTGCCACGCGAAAAGCAAGAGGCGCTGCAAAGCAAATTAATGTAACCTAATCAACCAAGTCATGCCGCAGCGTCCCGCATGACATTTGTTTGCATGTGTGTAGTAACTTTGGTGTCCGTGCACAGTCGCAAACGCACACACCCATGAATACTGAAAGCCGCGACTCCTGCGGCAGGCCTCGGGAGTTCGGCAGTTGTCGGGAGTAATCGTAAATGTTCGTTGCCTATAATCCGAGTAAAATTAATAGGCTGGAATCTAATAAATCACCTATGCACATGATGCATTTTTGGTTAGTAAGGTTTTATTTGTTTAAATAGAAATGTTTTGTGTTTCGCGGGGGCCATTTTGCTTTTTTATGGCTTTTTTTTATGAGTTTTTGCATTGTTTACTATTTTATACTAGTATGTTTGTAAAAAAAATAGATTTCTTAACGGATTTTTCATTTTAACATTTGAAAGTGTGTACATTTAACAGTTTATTACTAAGTTTCGATATTAATTGTAGTCATTTGCTTTTACTAGTGTGTTTGTTTATTTTTTTAAATGTTATTTGATTGCGAGGTTTGTGTTAAAAATGTATGTTTATCAAATGAATGAATGAGGTGGCCGAAATCTTGCGTTTATTTACATCGGGATAGGTATAGTAATCTCAACTAACCGGAACCTTGAATATGTGAAAATTGAAAGCTGACTAGGTGAGTTTTTTTTATTTTACTTATTAGAATTTCTTCCGCCGCGACGATCGATCGCTGTTTTGTCTGCGTTGCCGTAGAAGATGGACATGAATAGTAGTAGGTACATCTAAGACTTGTTATGTTGGCATGGTTTCCGACTTAGAGATGCGTCGCGTGGCTGTGGCTATGCTAAAAAACTATAAAAGAAAAAGTTTTTGTGACCGAGTACTCCGCCGCATACCCAGTGTCATAATCCTGTGCACGCTGCTGCGAATAGCTACATACTTCAGCCAGTTCGATTCAATTGGACGACGAATATACTTACTTTTGGCCGACGCTTTTTTTGTTAGTAATGCCTTGATGTCAGCAGTGAGCCAAGGTGAGGGTTGGTGCTTTACCTTAATTGGCCTAACAGGCGCATGTCTGTCAAAAAGGTCGTACAACTTTTGATTGAAGGTACGCAGTTTAGAGTCAACACAGTCTGAAAGAAGAATCGAGCTCCAGTCAATGCTGTCGGCATCCCTACGAAGATCATCAAGATTCATACCCCGAAAATTCCGTTGCATTAGGACTTTAGGAAGGGATTTGGGAGGACGGACGCGATAAGAAAGGTATAACAGATCATGACAAGAAAAGGCATCAGCGGAGCATTGTCCATGTTTGGCAACTAAGTTTGGAGAGGAAACAATGATTAGGTCAAGAAGAGAAGGAGTGTTGTTAGGAGAATGATGAGTGGCGGAAAGAGGAAGAGTAGAAAGGTTACAGGATTGGATAGTATTTAGAAAGGAGGTAGAACGACGATCGTTCTTGAGGATACAGGTATTGAAATCACCCATGATTATGGTCTGACTGTACAATGGGACAAGATTTTCAAGAATGATTTCGAAAGAAGAAAAGAAGTCGACGCGAAGAGAAGGACAATAGTACACACCGAGTAAAAGTTTCTTAAGTGAGAATTACACCTCTAGGAAGAGGTGTTTGCCAGCATTTATTGGTGGAGGTTGTGGGGATGCACTTACAACGGTATACCGAAACTGAGATCGGAGATAAATAGCAACACCACCACCGCCTCGTGCTGTGCGATCATTTCTGATGAGGTGGAATCCAGGAAGGGAGTAAGCTGCGGAAGAGAGACATGGTTTCAACCAAGATTCTGAAACAAGGATAGCATGTATATGAGTACAGTCAAAACTAGTCAGCATATCGGGGAAATGGGCCGGAATACTCTGGGCATTGAGATAGACCACATTGAAGTTCCTAGGGACGTCAGAGAACTGGCAAGAGAGAGAGTCGGCAAGTGAAGGAACACTGACAAAGCTGTCGTCACTACAGGCAGAAAAGAACTCTTCACTGTCTGAATTGTCGCTATTAAAGTTGAGCACAGACATTAGTGAAATTGAAAATAAATGTAAAATAAATATAAATAAATATTAAAATCGTAAACCAAAATTAAGAAAAATGAAGAAAATGCAAAAAAAAAACAATAGCAGTTAAAAAAAATACATATCCATCTGCCGGTTGTAATAGCAAAACGCAAAAAACTATTAATGAAACTTATTCACTAATTAACAATAAAAAAAAGTAAAAAATAAATAAATTATGAAATACAATATGTTAAATGGGTCACAAATTTATAAGAAGATGAAAACAAAAACTATAGGGAAATAAAGAAGTTCTACAGACAAGGAAGTCCAGGTAAACAACATAAAATAGACAAAAAATATTTCAAACAAACATACATCAGATAATTTCAGAACGAAAGGACACTGCAGTAAATGCAGTGTCCACTCATCACTCTCTACATGATTACCATCATGTGATCTGCTCATTCGTTTGCGAAACCAATGCAATTAAAAATACTCCATTCATAACGTGTAGGACTTATTTTACTTTTCTCAGTGTAACTATTGATTGTAGGAGAGGCCCGTGCCCTACAGTGACACGTACATATATGGGCTGAATTATATTTAAAGCATCTGAACAACAGTAAAACGTTATGTGTGTTAGACTATAAACGCAGCAATTAAAGCTACCTTTAGTATAGTTGTAGTACCAAACAGAATATTTTAACAAAACAATTTCAGGAGGAATCTTTAGTATACGGGATTTAAGTTAAGTTGTTTTTTTTTGTTTCGGGTTTACAGTTTAAATTTGTGTTTTAACTAATTTGATTCATGAGTGTTAATTATATTATAGGAATAAATTTACCTACCTACCTTTGATGATGTAAAACAACTATTAAAGTTTCGTATAAAATATTGATATTTATAATTAAATGTATATAAAAAATGTTTTCTTTATCAATCATAAAATTTTGGTCATTACATATTTTATTCAATAAATTGTTATTTTTACTTGACTGATCACAAAGGCTTATGATTGAACTACGAGTAAGCTCAGTAATCCTATTGTGTACTCACAAACTCTCGGAGTGGTTCATTATTTATTCATAGCCTTGTTAAATTTTATTTTACATCTGAGAACGTTGCTCTCCGGCGAGCCGTCTACAAACTTCCATAAACACTAAAACAAACGAGAACGAGATAAAAAGACAAACTAGGCTTCACGGCTGAATTGCAAAGACGGGAGAAAAAAAATAATTTCGCAGCACGGCTCCTGCACTAGAGCGCGAGGCGACGGCAGTGCGGCGCGGCGCGGCAGCGGAGCAGTCTGCCGTCGAGGGCAATCGGCGTGGCTTCAAGATCGCTTGTTAAGCACCGCGCCGCACAATCCGATCTACACCTTATTTCCTGCATCGTACAGCTTAATTCCCCCCGACAAACCACGAAAATAATACAGAATACGTCAGAGAAGTTTCGGATTAAAGTGCTTCATTCCGTTTTAACTTTTATATAATTGTTAGATGGGAATTCTCTGTTAAACCATTATGAGGACGGTGTTGCAGCACGCGGCCGTTTTGGTTTTGCTCAACAGTTTGCCGGTAATGTGGCAATTACTCCTGCTAAGTTGCCATAAAATTAAAAATATAAATTGATATGTTGAAGTGCGTGGTGGCATGTTGGTAAACGCACTAGACGCGACTGCCAACATGTTCACGGTGGTCGCGGGTTCGAATCCCAGGGTACACCTCTGACTTTTCGGAGTCATGTGTGTATTGATAGTCAATCACCACGCACTAAAACGGTGAAGGAAAACATCGTGAGGAAACCTGCATACCATAGCGATTTATAAAAATTCTATGGTATGTAAGTCCACCAACCCGCACTAGGCCAGCGTGGTGGACTATATGGCCTAACCACTCTCAATCGGTAGTCGATTGTAGAGGAGGCCCGTGCCCTGCAGTGGGACGTATATGGGCTGATACAGTTACAGTTATGTTTCAATAAATGCTGCATCATTGTAATAATATGTATGTAGATGGAAATTATTTTTACGGTATTGTGGATTTTATGTCTTTCTTTTAAGATTATGGTTGAAAATTTTCTAATATGTAGGTATAAATTAATATAAACTAGGTAATAGTTAATTTAATAGATACAAGAACTTTCAAAAGTCGATGTTATCGACCCTTAGTTTGAACCAACCATTTCCATTTTGGGGATTTCATTTTCTTCCCACTAAACCATCACTCGCTTTATTGTAAGATTTAGTACGTGTATTAAAAGCAGACATAAGGAATTAAAACAAAACGCAGGGCGGAGAGACGGTCAGACGCGAATGGTTGAGTTGGGCGGAAAAACAAGATTAGTGACGTAGTCTTACTGTCTCGGTTCGAATGATCTTCGTTTTTTTGTATTGATAAGATAAATTGAAGACATTTGTTGATAACTCCGTTGTAATCATCGATATCAATGTTATCCAAGTCGAGCTATAGGCCGTAACATCCTTTTCTCGAAGCAATTCAGACCATTTTCAACCCCCTATAACTTCGTTGTGGTTAAAGCAAGAAGCCTGAATTTTCAGTTACAAAGCAGGCATTGTGTAAACACGGTATATTTAAAATTTCATTCAATTTGAATCAGTAGTTTAAGAATTGTAACTAGTCAAACTTTCCTAATTTTGTCACTCACTGACTGACTGACCGATCATCAAAAGTCTAAGGCACTTCTAGCAGACATAGAACCTTCAAATTTAGAATATAATTAGTGTTTAGTGTCTAAAGTAAGGGAAAATTCAAACATTTCATAATTTGTGTCTAGTTTTCTAGATAGACCAACTGCGTGAATAACTTTGTAATCCCATATAAATGTATAGGATTACAAAGTTACATTTGCAGTTAATGAATCATTGTACCCGTATATAATGGAATAATAGTTGTAGATAGATATCTATATATATGAGGCATAACAGGAGGGGATATAGAGAGGGAAATGGTGTATTCAGCCCAAGAAACTGTATAACATTCCTCTAGAAAAACATGACGAAGAAAAACTTGCAAATAAATAGACTAAATAGCTCGAAAATATCAATTACAATGAAAGAAAGAACATTAATAATCAAATCCGCTATATTTGTGATAAATTGATACTTACAAAAATAAGAAATATCCATAAGACAGAGGCTTTAAGAAAAATCGTTAGTGATATTCTAGAAGTAAGAAGTACCGAAAAGGAAAAAGTAGGACTCTACAAAAAGACGTGAGATCCCATCAAAAACATCCTGTAAAAAAATTCCAAGTCTCGCAGTTCAGGTTTTCTACCGTAAAAAGTTGTGAGATGCATATAATACCAAGTCGATTAAGTTATTTAGTCCTTAAGGGACCTTCTATATAAAGTTATTACGTTAGTTATTACCATATCAATATTAAAAATTCTTTACGTTTTAAATAAATAGATCGACTTGGCCAGCAGCATTATGTATAAATTGTACGATACATTATGTTTTCATGCGATGGCCAAGTCGATCCATTTATTTAAAACGTAAAGAATTTTTAATATTGATATGGTAATAACTAACGTAATAACTTTATATAGAAGGTCCCTTAAGGACTAAATAACTTAATCGACTTGGTATTATATGCATCTCACAACTTTTTACGGTAGAAAACCTGAACTGCGAGACTTGGAATTTTTTTACAGGATGTTTTTGATGGGATCAATGTTATACTAGATAAGACGTTCTTTGTAAAGAAAACGTGTCCCACCCAAGAGTGCAATGCACCGCACACGAATTAGTCTGCCGCGCAATAGTACGCCTCTTTGTTTATATTTATAAGTAATTTATTTTGACTTTTCCCCGTCAAACCGACAGCGAAATTTTCTGAAGTTACAATATAATTAAATAATACAACGTAAGTGATATAAGATTGCAGAATAATGCCGATAATACAGATCTTTTATTTATTAATGGATTAAATATATTTTAGAACTCGTTAAAATACAAGGTGAGCTCCTTAACAGTATATCTCATTTCCGCGCATAAAAATTGCCCGTCGAGTGAGAGAGACGAACTACATATATAACATATAGATTATTCAAGGGACATTCATATCAGAGGACCAAATAGGCATAAACTATTCGAATACATAACAAATACAAATGTCAAATATGTTGGAAGAATGTAGTTGCAAATTGATTCCAGTATTTTATTTTAATCATATTTTGTTAATTAATAACTCGAAATATGTGTGTTGTATGTATGTTTTGAAACAGTGGATAGTATTAAGACCCCATTTCTTAATATGCATTACTTAATGGACTATTCGAACCCATTGTTATTGAAGACTAATATCATTTAAAATTGTTTTATATTCTTACGCGTCGGTTACGAAAAAAGGAGATCTATAATATTTGTTCAGAATTATTGGAATGGATATAAGTGGCTAGCATGAGAACATACCTATATTTGTTCAATTCATTTTCGATACGAAGATTTCAGATATTCCAAATGTGGTAGTCATTTTTGTAAACTTCTGATGTACCATTCCTTTTGTCTATTAGTCTCGAAAAAAGTTTATCAGCTTGTTAAAAATTCATAAATGTTATTATAATAAATGTCCGACTGATTGTACACTGATTGACTGCTTGACAGACTTGTACACTTGTAAGAGTATTTAATTTCATTTACATCATTTCCATGAATTATTCACGTAAATAAAAAAAACATTACAAATATATTATTGCTATGACGGTATTTATACTTGGGCAGTATCTTATAGGCAAAGCTATTATTACATGAACTGTCTTGTCTGTCTAATAATCTTTGATCATAATTTGTAATATTCAAGTAAAAGTCCTAGATGTCGCTACTGAGCTGTTGACAAATACGGGACAAATAGTTTCTATGACGCGCCTTGTCTATCGGTAGAATATAAGTCAATGGTTGTAATACAAATAATCCACCGGTAACATACGGTCATTTTTCAGCGGTCGCCAGGATTATGGCGGCCAGATCGATAGCGAACAGAAAGACATATCTGTCTACCATATTTTTGCGAATCTCACTTCACGGGCTTTCCACGGACTTGAAACATATGCAGTCGGATAAAATCTTCAATCTTACTACCAAGTTGGAACTTCCATTATTGTTATTCCGCATTCTACGCGCTTTGTTGCGTAATGTATTGTGAAAGAAGTTGCCCCGGGTAAAAGTCTGGTAACTTTAACTGAACTTGCCCCACACAGTTTGGTATTACTCATTGCTACAGTTTAAACTTATTTCCACTTGGCTTCTGCCGGTATTTTGTTATTTTGTTACTAGACTTATGCGTTTGAATTTCTCATTTATATTTCGAACTCTAACGTTCCTTGTGTTATGAAAAAGAACTATCTTCTTCTACTATGTAAATAGATTCTACGAGAATGTTTTGGTATTGGCCTTTTTTAACATCTACATTTTTTTTGAGTTAAATAAATTAATTAAAATAAACACCCAACAGTCACATACATAGTCCTGACCTCACACTAAGATCGAATTTGGATTGCATGTGCAAATGTTAAGAATTAATAAATAGTGGAAAAATGTACTAAGCTACTGTTTATTTTTATTTCTAGTTCAGGTAACGACAATAATTCATTAATGTATACTTATATTAAAAATGAGATGCTCTTGGGTCATGATCAGAAATAATCAGATTTTTCAAATGTTAAAGATCATTTTTAAAAGATGCGGTTTTGTCTATTTAAAAATAAAAGCTGTCAGGTGAATACCATCCCTATAAAAAATACATGAAATAAAATAAAAATGCAAGTCCACGCGTAAGAGGATAGCCCTAAAAAAGAAAACAATTTGCAATACCAAAATAACATTACTATACGAATTCAATACGAACCCATGCAAAAAAAGCAATAAACTCATAAAAATCGTACGTGGGCCTACTCGTATCCCGATCTCGGTACCAGGAGCGCATAAACAATCGAGTGGTCTCGTCAACAATACGTGAGGGCTGCTGCGAGCAATCTCCCAGAGAAGAGTTGTAGGGTCACTTAATGGCCTCCGTATGTCCGATGGTTTATAACGAGCTGAGGGTTCAATTGTTCCTGTAAGTATGGATTTTTGATTATTCAATTTTGTATACAATCAGGATTATTTATTGTTACTGATTTCTCAATAAGTTCTGATTTAATGATACAGTACTTATACTCAGGAATACTGCCTACTTCAACCTTTTTCACTGAACAATACAAATAAAATTGTGATTTTATTGCTATTGTTGTTCTACAGCAGGGCCAGATGAATTATTTCCTACCCTCATTCTGCCTGAATTCCTCCAACACTACTTCAGCTTATCCTGCCATCTTAACCGTTGTCAACCGCGACCCCACAAGATTCTATACTGTCTTCATTGTGTTTATCTTAGCTGACAGACAGCCGACTATACACACGCAGACGGGAATTTAGGACCTAGCCCCTGAAGCTCACGTAGTGCGGTTTGGTAGACTACAAAATAAAACCTTTGAATTTCTAGAATTCTCTGTTATACTTTTCCTCAGGATATACTCGTATTTCTGTTCGAGGCGGGTGCCTTGGGCTCAAACTTTTGATCATTATTTTTTCAGTTGGCAACCGACTATCTTGGAGGAATTGGTTGGACTAAATCTGAATAGCAGACACACATATGTATGGCAACACTAACAAAGTAGTAAGTAGGTGGTGAGAGGTGAGTTGAGTGACCTTTGCTATTTGGTTAGCGTGATTGTTCTAATGTATTCGGGACATGCAAACGTTTTGACGGGCGTGGACCGCGGTTACGTCAGTCAAAGCACGCTCGTCGCGAGTCTGGGCTTAATACAATTTGTTTTCCATTCTGAAAATGAGAGCAATATTTTTTTATTGTTTTATAGCGGATTCATACTTAATAGATTCATACTAAGGGATGGAGCAGAAGACAGACAATTCAATATTTTTTTAGTTTTGGTTACTATTTAACACTTAAAATTATTGTAAATAAAGTGAACCTAACTATTGGATTAGCGGTAGGTTTAAGAAGTATTACATACAGGGTATATCAAGACTGCTACCGAAAACGAAGCCGGGTGGTAGTTTAGGTGACTTCAGACACAATGCAACAGAAAAAGTTGCAAAAAAAAGCGACAATTTTTTTTTGTTATTTTTTTCCTATGACCATATTTTGGTGGTAAATACATTTATTCCTAAAATAATTGTATATACTTTTTATTTATAAATAATCTTAGGTATAAAAGAGTTTAAATTATTATTTTAGCAAAAACTATGGATTTACCACCCAAAAATGACGATATTTAAAAAATCATAAAAAATAATTGTGGCGTTTCATTGCGAAATTTTTAGTTGCATTGTGTTTGTAGTCACTAAAACTACCACCCGGCTTCGTTTTCGGTAGCAGTATTGAGATACCCGGTATATTTTTAGCCACCTATTTTTACTTAGGGGTTTGCCGTGATTATTAGTTCGTTGCGTCAAATAGTCTTATTACTGTGTAAACATCAATCAACTCGTCAGCACACATCTATTCCCGCAATAATAAATCCGTCATACGAAATAACTAATGATCTATTTAACGCTGTTCGCTCTGCGGAATAACCTACATTTTATACAAATTGGCCAGTCATACGTCAAGTTAACCGGCGCGAAGTTTTTAACAAGATGAACGACGCGTTCCGCGGCCTCAGGTGGGCCTGACTTGCTGTGACGTCACTGCCGTGTTACTGGCTTTTTTTGATATTGACTTTCTGTGATATACCTTTTTGTAATGGAATTGTCTGTTCAAGAAAGGTGCTGTCAACGCGAAGTATTTTATTCATGCGTACGCGAGATCTCTGCGGTATCTCAAAAAGCGAGGATGGAGAATAGAGATCCCACAACTATCGCTCATAGTTCGGTGAGCTTATTTTTGTCTCAAGATGATATGAGTGTGGTTATCTTTGTGACTTAAACATAAATTTTTACGGGAATGGTTAATTATGTTAAACTCTTAAACCATATTTGAGTTATAGTTCTGAAATTCACGAGTACTCAAAAAACGTATTATAATAACGGTATTGTTTCCTAAATAAATTACGACTGAATTTTTAAAGAATTAAAAAGGGTTAACGTGTTAAACCGCCTTTAGCACTTAAAACCCACTGATACGCAAAAGAGGAAGCCTTACATATTTTAACGGGGTCCTGTGGGCAAAAAAAAGCCAAATTTAGTCAAACTAAAAGCTTTTAATCCGGACTGGGCCTTTTTAAAAGAAATTGAAAGAAAAAAAAATGAGCTTGGAAAAACACGAGAGCCGATCGGGCCGCGTTATTGGCTCCCTAATGAAATATTGATGAAGTTACCTCCCGCGCAGTATAAAGAGGGAGTTTTCCACAGATTGCCAACAATTATTACAGGGGCTGTGGCGACAGACACTTCCGACACTTCACCACACTTTGATTTTGTCACGCGGAGGGAGAAAAAGCAGGCGGTTAAGATATCTAACAGAAACTGATGAGATTCTGTCCATAAATCTAGAGAATTTGTAAAACCCGCACCTGTATATCTAGGTTATATTGGATTGGAAATGCTTACTGATGCGCGGGAAATCTTCCTTGTGGAATATCGAGTTTATGACGTGCGAAACTTTTTGTTTTATAGGCCTCCTTATACGGTGTTGGCAAAAACTGAATCTTGAAGTTTATAGACGAAATAAATGTTATTTGTATTTTGTATGTATGGGATCTCGTTTGCAAAAGGCCAGTGGCCAAAAAATACTATTAAAAGGAAGACTAAGCGAACAGATGGGACTAAAATATGGAAAATGGCGTCGCATTTTAATTGAAACTTGGCAAGAAAAACTGTGCGTGTGACACTAACTTTATTAGTCGTTCATATAAGATAAAACTTATATAAATCACATTTTGGTAAGTCTATAAATGTGCATAATTAAAAGCACGGTAGCACCGCCGAGACGCATTCAATTCACTGAAAAAAATAATTTAATGCATTCATTGCCGGAAAGATAATTGTAGTGGGTACACAAGGTATTCTACTATGCCTTTAAAGTTAAAAAATAGTGTAACTTTAAATGCACGACAAAAGCAAAGTCAAAAGCAAAAGAAGCAACTTTTATGTTTTGAATATATGCGCTCTAAAAACTTGACAATGCACTTGATTTTTACTCAAATAAAATATTTCATATACGTGCACAATTTGAAGGCTAAATGGACGTCGGCGCATACCGCGTGTTATTATGCGTAATCCACAATCAAGCGGCGTGCGAAGCCACAAAGCCTCCGTCTGATTGCGCCTCTGTTCGTATGCATTCCATTACCGGCGTTTGTAGCGGTGCGGCGACGCGGCAGTGGGCACGGCGCGCAATGTACACAGTGCATGATACGCGGCTTAATTAATTTAGGAAGATTTGTAGATGTTTGTGTGGACTATGGAGAGACGTGTGAAACAAGATAGTTATGGGGCAATGTTTGTACTCAGAGTATAGTGCTGAGTCGAGTTATAACTCACAGTTATCTTATAAAATGTAGGTTAACAATCATTGTTCTTTAAAGACGAATTAATCTAATCTTGTTATAAACCTTCAGAGGTTTATAAGTCAAGTCAAAACTTGGTTTTATTAACAAAATATTAATCTTATTCTAAATGCCGCGCCTGCGTGAAACTCGACAATTTTACGAGTCTTAAATTACACCTACGAAATCGAACAGGCTGACTGTTAATTAAAGCCAAAATTAGTAGCAGCCTTTTATAGATTAACTCCAACTTCGATTCGACTGAGATTCGGAATTGTCTTATCATCCTAAATAATAATTATTTTCAATATCGTATGGCACTTCTCGGCATAGATGACTATACTTGGTTATATTTTACGACTACAGAGTAGTACGTACACGTTTTAATTCATAAAAAAGGTTATCAAAAATGTGAAGCGTTCAGCGACTTATGTTGCTGACTGTACGTATGAGACCTCTTGACAGTTGTTTTATAGTACAGTTTTAAATGGAGCGCATATTTTCCCAACTTGTATATTTACGCTACATTTCGTTTGAAATAACATGGAATATTTTGAAAATGTTTTTATTTCGTACGCTTGTGACAGATATTTGACTAAGAATTTTAATGAATATGCAGCACGGGAATTTATTTTGCAAACCTAGAGTCAGCAAAATATTTTTTATATTGATATGTACATATGTCCTGAGGGTAAATATGACCACTGTTTCATTGATTTCTTTAACAACAAAACGAAGTCGGGTGGTAGTTTTAGTGACTACAAACACAATGCAACTAAACATTTCGCAAAGAAACGCAACAATTATTTTTTTCTGATTTTTAAAATATCGTCATTTTTGGGTGGTAAATCCATAGTTTTTGGTAAAATAATAATTTAAACTCTTTTATACCTTAAAGTATTTATAAATAAGTACTTGCACGTCCCGACCGCCGATTTTGACAGTTGACGTTTGTCAAATTCAATTTGTCAGCTTAATGTAAATAGAAATAGGGTATATTTTAAAAATTTGAAATTTGACATTGACAGTGGACGTGCAAGTACATAAAAGAGTATACACCATTATTTTAGGAAAAAATGTACCTACCACCCAAATATGGCCATAGAAAAAAAAAATACAAAAAAAGACGCTTTTTTTTGCAACTTTTTCTGTTGCATTGTGTCTGAAGTAGCTTAAACTACCACCCGGCTTCGTTTTCGGTAGCAGTCTTGATATACCCTGTCTGTATAGCTGGTTGCTCAATGCTCCTTTCACTTCTCATCCTTTTGTTATCCCTCTTCCCTCCTGATTTAATGGGTAACACATCCATTATCCCAGGGTTGTGGATGTTCATGGGCGGCAGTGATCACTAACCATCAATTGACCTATTGGCTGGTTTGCCGGAGTTGTGTAATAAAAAAAGTCGTTAGAAAGATGTCTGAGTTTGAACCCGCGACTTCCCATTAAAGTCTACTGAGCTCGCTTGACATAATAACTTCATATGCTTAATATAACTGGGCATATAAACTCCAGTGTGGATAAAATCCTACTGCTCCTAATTAAGTTAATTAAAAGTGTTACTGCGGCAAAGACTTTGTTCTTTTACTATTATAAAGTTGCACAATCGGACGTTCGTGACTTTATTTTCCTAGGTTATTATATGCTGTATGTACATATATGTATACATAGGATCAGTCGTCGTTGACAATTAGACGTGAGCGTCCAAAGTAAACACTGACAATCCCTGTATATTACATGGTTTTGTTGTACCGCATATAATATCAACGTGGATATGGCCTACTGTGAAGTATGGGCCTCGTTCTCGGCAACGTGGATATGGCATTTGAGAGAAGTACAGATCTAAGTCAATCATTATATACTTCTCATGAGAAAACCTTGCACCTTGCAAGGTGAATGTATGTTTTTTAAGGATTATCAGAAATATGTGTATTTTGAGGCATATATGTCAAATGTCGTAAAATAATGAATAATATGAGGTGATCAAATCCTAATATTGATGTTTATATTCAAATTTAATTTTTTCGATAATCCTTACAAAACAGCAACTTGCAAGGTGTTCAGATTTTTTTGAAGAGTAGCATATCTTAGTACGCGTTAACTAAGTGGTAAAAATAAATATTACTACTATTGTCGTTCATCTATCAATTTTTTCTACATTGCTGTGACCGGCGGGACGAGCCTGCAATCCGCCTGGTGGTAAGTGATGCGACCGCTCATGGACTGTAGTAAAACCAAACATCACCATGAATTACAAAGCAATGGCGGGGATTCCACTCCGCTCGCCATCCCGAGACATAAGATGTTAAGTCTCAATATGTCCTGTGGTGACTCTTGCTACAATGTCTTTAAAACCGGAACACAACTGTGCATTTACATTGCTGTTGGGCGGGAGAAATAGATTTGCGGTGGTACCTACCTAGGTGGCCTTTCACATGAGAGACCTACCGCCAGTGTTATCAAACAGTTAATCTAAATAATCCCAATGGCCCCTGTACGAAGCATCTACGAATGAAAAAGTTTATGCCGTAGCGTATTGTAACAGAGTTACACTTTACCGCGGCCTCGACACAAACGAACGTTTTTCGGCCGGCTGGCGACCCGTGAAGATAATTGCTTGGCCAATCGGTAGTCCCGTTTTGTTTATGTGGTTTCCGAATGAAGTCACTGTGATTGTGAAAGGTTAGGGCGAATCGAGTGTCAATAATATTAATAGTTTAATTAACGTTATCTTTATGTAGCGATATAATTGCTTACTGGTGGTAGGTCTCACAGACCCAGTCCTGAGTAGATACCACTGCAATGTCTATTTCTCCAGCCAAATGTCAATGGACTGCTGTGTTTGTGTGACATACGAACATTGTAGACACAAGTCAAAGTAACTACTGGACAAATTAAGACTTTACATCCCATGTCTCAGGTTGGCGAGCGCAGTGGAATGCCAAGCATTGCTTTTCAATTTAAGGTGTTGTTTGTTTTTGCCACTGTTCATAAACGGTCTTATCGCTTACCATCTAGGGGAATGGTAAGCTTGTCTCGTGAATCAAAGAAATTAAAAAAATGGATTTGGGGTCCGTTCCTATAGCATGCTTCTCGTTTTAAGTTCTTTGTAAAAATAATCTTCGAAATACACGTTGATTTTTGAATGGATCGTATAGGTTTGCGTTTCCGACGCACGACTTTCTAATTGCGTTAGCACGGAAGGCACGGCACATACATGGTGAAATGGCGTTTCTGCCTACCCTTTCTGGGGAAAAGACGTGAGTTTATGTATGTATAGGTACTGGCAGTAAACACAGCACAAGTTATTTATTAAATAATACGCGGATAGAAAAAGGCTGTTTTCATTGATTTTCTACTATTTTCATAATAACATTAATTGGCCAATCAGTGGTGCCACTAATTAATTGGAATATCAGGTGACAGATTACCGGGTAACACGAGGTAATACCTAGTGGCGCCATCTGTTTATCAATGTCGGTACTAATGTTGACAGAAATAGTTATGTTTTTTCTATTACAGCCTTTAATTTGGAAATAACTTATCGACATTTATAGCGTGTAATCCCTTTTTAATTGAAGTCTACAAAGTTAATTAAATTTAAATTATTATTTAATACTTAAGGTGTTGCTTAAAGTATTAATTATAAATGTTTAGGTGTTATTTAAATACTCTGTGGATTATATAATTGTATATTTCAATACAAAAAATGTTTCAAAATACTCGCAGAATTTATAACAATTTTGGATACCATATTTTCAGATAACACGCTACATTGCTGAGGAGACACCTCAGAATATTATTTTTATTACAAATATTTCCTAATTCTATTTATAACCAAGTCCGTATTCTTGGCCCGTTTTGTCACAGAATAAGTTTAAACAAAGGGCATTAACTCACAAAGAGCCGCAAATATTTCGCCGTTGCGAAATAAAACATAATTCCCATTAAAAGAGTGACTCGACAATAGTAAACGATTCTTAGCTGTGTTATATTTGGCAAACGGTCAAAGGTTCTTGGGTGTATTATGTTCGGGGCGACAATAGTCGTTTTTCTCGTCTTGCCCTTGTCACATTTGAGCGCTTTCCGAGCTGTGGAGTGGGCCGAGAGGCGGAAATGAAATGCTCGAGCGTCTCTAGCGTTCTCTGATGTCCTGGTACCGAGTACTCGTGCACGACACTCGTTGCGGCGAATTTATACTGGACGATCTACCGTCTTATAACAAATATATTATTAAAATTGAACACACTCATATTGTGTAATGTTGGTGGTAGTGAGTTCGAATACTAGGGCAGAGATCCGATTTTTTTAAACGATGTGTTGCTTTATCACATTTTAGGGATTAGTAGTTTTGTCTTTGAGATATTTGTAATAGAACATTCCTGTTTAATTTCTGTAATGCTATGATTATTTGTGCAGAAATAAAATCAAGCCTCCATTTACCCATAGAACTGTATGGGTAATAGTGTTTGATAGGTGGATTTTTCTCGCTTTATTTAGATTAATATTTATAGGTATGCAGATGAAAGCATCAACCTACTAGACCGACCCGGCTGCATCTGTGTACCGTTTAAAAATGGCCAGATTCATACCGCTGACAACACTAGGTATTCGACTGTATTTCGTTTGTCGCAACGATTACAAGTTCGATTCTCGCCATACGGCTCAATAACAGCGAGTATCAACGGGTGCACATTCAGCTTTAACGACCCACATCCCGTGCTGTTCCGCGGGATTAATGACGTCATCAATCGTATCATCATCGTATGCGCTGAATACCCGCAAAATGTGCGCGGTTTTGTCTAATAACCCTTTGTCGCATGGACGACGCGGCGGCGCGGGATATAGTTTTAAGTGGCCCTTTCGGTGATTTATCGAACGCCTCCCCGTCCGGAGACATTTCATAGTTATTAGATCTCCTTTGATTCATGAGTGCCTGGTACTTTGAGTGATTTATTTGCGGGAGTTTTTAGATAGAGACATCACTTAGGAGAAAGTATTCGCGAAGTTGATATTACCTTTGTGTTATTTCATAATAAAATTAATTATACATGTTTATGTAAATAGGAAAGTATAATATGCTTCAGAATTAAGTTTTAAAATACTGATGATATTGAATTTTTATTTCCAACCGTTACTTTTTCTATTTTGTATCCTCCTTATTCAAAATACAATCTTTCAACTAAAAGTGTATTTCGTCGTAATAACCAAAGCTCAAATCATTATAGAAAATTTGTTTAACCTTTTGTATCTGAAACGATATGTTTAATGTTGCGGCAGAATTCAATGCCGATGGGAACCATCCAAGCCAGTGAAGGATAATCAAATAAAACGTCTCAATGATTGATTGTTTTGTGAATTTCAATAGATTTTAGCCGTAGAAATATTTAGTGGTCGTTGAGAATCATACTTTTGCTGCTAGGTGATGATGGAGTTTCTAGTGCAGAAACAAAAAAGACCTATGATAAGTATAAATTATAACTGCCGTATTCATAGATCGTTCATAAACTTATTTTAGCTATCGAATGTTTTGACCTTTTCAAACGACTTTTGAATTTAGTTTGAGCGAACAAGACAAAGATACATATTTTCTAAATATACTATTTATAAATGTATATTTGTCGATCGGGCTGCTTAGCGTCAAACCGACAGGATACAAGAATCAAATTCGACAGATCATATTCATGTTTAGAATGGCAAAGAACATATTATCCTTTGATTAAATGAGGTTTCTGCATGCCTAAAATGTCTGCAAATATGTCCAAAAGAACAATAAACGATCTGTACATGAAATACTACAATACAAAACGCTAATGTTTACATGTCTATACTACCGCATCATACATCGTATGTTCTGTTATGATAAAGCGCCACCTGGCGGATTCGCAGTGGATCTCGCACGTGCCATTACCAGCTCGCGATGCGTTTTTATTTTTTTACATTACACACGGGGTTTGTTTATTGTGTACATTTTTCTTTATTACTTACAGGATATATTTTGCTATCTCAAATATGGTTTATGTTTCATCATTTTTAGCATAGGCTTCTTGAAAAT
Source organism: Hyles vespertilio (assembly GCA_009982885.2). Lineage (NCBI taxonomy): Eukaryota > Metazoa > Arthropoda > Insecta > Lepidoptera > Sphingidae > Hyles > Hyles vespertilio. The sequence goes on from CM042817.1 coordinate 1,327,107, forward strand.
ATTCCTTTGTAAGATAAAACAAATGATTTTACTGATTTCGATAAATGATGTAGATACAAATTGCAATGTATTGTAACGTTTTAAATTAATTCGTCGAGTTAGGAAATGAACCCAGGACTTCGATGCCGCAGAATTTAGCCAGCACTGCACTGTTTATTATTTGAAATTGTTATTATACTGCAATTTCCGAATAATCTTTTGCGACACAATACCGTGACCACGTATTGTGTTCGCTTCTTTGTTTTCTCTAGCTTATTGTAAACGCTTGAACTTTATGCTGCCCCAGTTTTTTTTTAAATATAGTTTGAGCTCAATCTGGTAATATCAACTATGAAGTGTTGTTAAAATCATGTATGAATGACTTATCCGTTTATATCTATACTAATATTATAAAGCTGCAGAGTTTGTTTGTTTGAATGATTCTTTCAGCGTTGGGTAGTCCATTTATCGAGGAAGGCTATAGGCTATATATCATCACGCTATACCTATACCTACCTATAGGAGGAAAGCAGTAGTGATATTTCTAGCAAATACGAGGAAATTTTGTTCGTTTTTTGTGGTTCGATTGGTAGATATTCTAAACTGATAGTCAAAATTAAACATTTTGACCGCCATTTTAAAACGTGTATGCACCCGGGCGGAGCCGGGACCGACCGCTAGTAAATGATAAAAATAGTTAATTTAACGATTAGATCACGAAATATGCATAACTTATTGCTGATTCCATTCCATTATAATTACGTTGTAGCGATGCCTTATATTGAACATGAATACCCTAAAAAACGAAACCCATAAACATCAACAAATGCGCATATCTAAACAACCCTTTAAAAATATAATTTTACGAATAAATGTTCGACTCGCAAAAGGGTCAGTTATCGCGGCGAAAAGGGAATACATTAATTCAATATATTCATAGCTTTTATCGAGTAAATTGCTTTCTTCAAAAATAGTTTAAAAGCGCACAATAAATAGTGTTGCCGATAAAACGTATCGAGGATTTATCCCATAAGGTGCGCCGGTGGTGGGTAAAGAGGTCGCGTTCATAAATAATTTATTTTGCCGGCCGAAGCGCGCCGGGCCTTGTAGAAAATGGACTGCAAAAAAAAAAGCCAGGAAATTTGTTCACTGGCTAGAAGAAGGGAGTTTATCAAAAAACAGCTGGGTTACGTTAGGTTTTAGATATATATATATATATACAGAGTCATTATTTATTTATAATCACTCTCCTGAAGATTGTGACTGGGACCAATCACAAATAAAATATTGAGTCTTATTTTTAATACTTAGTTATCTTAAGAAACTCAATTGGTCTTCTTTTTGTTTTGTTTTATTTTTTTATCTGATTAGAATGAAAATAATTTATCAACTGAATATTAATTGTCATATTAATTGATGAAAGAATGAATTAGTTCAAAACTTATTTCATTTCCGAAATTGTCGTCATTTTTATGTAACGGTTTTGTATTTATAGTAATTATCGCTTCGTTCTGCTTGCTTAGGGCTAGCCCGAGCGGACCCCCGCTAGCCGGACTCGAACGGGATCCGTTGCTCTTCGTGATTTAAGTTGAAACGGGATTTGAATAATAACCGTAAAGGACGGTGTCATTGGGTCATATTTTCATTGGAAATATTGTGGGCACTTCAATTACTTAAATGTACACTGGCGTCAACCAAATGAAGTTCTCTACTGAATACAGGCACCCCAAAAATGTCTACAATGATCTGTAAGAAGGTATCAATATCCAGTTATTAACTACAACGTTTATTAGTTTGTCAGTCTATCTGTTATGGGCAACAGCGTTTCATTATCAACATCATAATTATTATATTACTATTTAGTTATTTGCTTGCCAACATGCTGCTTTAAGAACAGCCCTGGACGCTAGAGTAAATAACAATATGACTTGCCCTTACAGAACCTACCAACATTAAATATTCCACGCTCGTCGAGACTTGAAAAAACTGTATCCCAACACAAACACCACTGCGTCACCGGCAACTCATTAGTATTCCATACAGTTGCGAATTTTGAAACTTATAATTCTGAAACACCCACATTTATTGCCCATAAAAGCTATCACCCACGCGTCTCCACCCACATGGTGGGTGAAATAGTCCACGAAAACGCCACGAAGTTTACGATCGGTTGATACGAACTTATTCCGCTAGTTTGGTAAGAATTTTCTTGTTGGGACTAATTCTCCGTGTGAACGGCGTAGATTTCCTATTTGTGGTATGTGGGTGATAAATGTTACCTTCTTATTACATTCGCTTTATTGTTAGAATGAATGGTACCTGTATGGTATTATTTAGAAAATATTTATTAAGTAGTTCATTTGTTTCATGATGCAATGTTGGAAAATAGTAGGTATTTATACAAAACGGGGATGCCAATGTAGCTTAGGGTGCAAAATAAATAAATAAATAACACCCAACAGTCACATACAAAAACTATTAGTCTCTTGCAATAGCAATAGGTGTAAAGCCACATAGGAAATAGTATGGCTGGCTGAAATAACCCGGCTATCAATCGGACGAATTCATCAACTATGTCCCATTGGGATTATTAATTAACTCAATTCGATGTCACGTTATTATGTGGGGAGAGTTCCTAGTGACAAAATCTACATAATATATGGGCTAAATTACGTGTTATGTAGGTAAAACTGACTGAGACTGCCTCGTAGGCGTAGTTGTACTACGGTACGGTTACAAAGCTGAGGTCTCGGGTTCGAATCCCTGATTTGGTAAAGTGATATTGGATTTTTCTATTCAGTATCAGCCCAGAGTCAGGAATTTGTGCCCGATATGGCGATAGGCTCGCCACCTATCACATTGTGGGACGGAACATACAAGGCGAAATGTGGGTGCCCTCGCACCTCTGCCTACCCCTTCCGGGAACAAGGCGTGAGTTTATGTATGTATGTATATAGATAAAACTGTCAACAATAACTCGTTTCCGTTGTCTTATTCGCTTATTACGAAAACGTATGAAAAACGGAAATATGGCTATGAATAAAAATCTCAGTGCAAATGTTTATCGCGGCGGGTGTTGTATTTACGAGGCGGAATAAAAGCGCTGCCACAAGAATTCTGATTCGTTTCGTATTTATCTGACACTTCCTTAGCTTTTGTCCTGGTAGTTGGTACCGCTTATTGCTTTATTGTAGTACTGTTTACTAAAAATATTAGTTTTTGCACGAAATATGAAAAGTACACGTACACACAGCAATGTCTATTTCTCCCGTCAAACAGCAGTTTAAATGCACTGTTGTGTTTCGGATTGAAGGACATTGTAGCTAGAGTAATTACTGGACATATTGATACTTAACATCTTATGACTCAGGATGGCGAGCGCAGTTGAATGCCAAGCATTGCTTTGTAATTCAAGGTGTTGTTTGGTTTTGCTACTGTTCATGAGCGGTCGCATCGCTTACCATCAGGCGAACGGCATGCTCGTCTCGCCATTCACAGCAATAAAAAAAAGTACGAATGTCATTCAAATAAATGCGTATTTAACTTTTTCTTTCTTGTAGGTACTCTTATTTTCTTATAAAATATACTCTATGATTTGGACCAATGTGAATGTATAGTGTTGATACATATTTTAATCTAAATAAAAGTAGTAAGTTGAATGTTTTACATCATTGAATTTTATCATGCACAAATAAAATACTAAAATGGTTTTGACATACATTCCTAAATATAAACATATTTCTAATTACTCTTTCAGAACATAAATTTGCAAGGTGTTTAGATTTTTCTGATGAGAAGTATTTAAACATCTCCATAAAATTTGTAATTACTGGAGGTAGTTCATGTATGCATATAGATCTACAGTGAAGCTAAACAGTTTCTGCGCCTTCTTGATGGTAAACAAAGCGCTATTGAAATGTGTGGCGAGCTTGTAAGTGTCAACCCATTGCGGTTGAACTCTACATCTACTGTCTACGTCACCGCTTTCAGAAATAATAACACCACACCAGCTAAATGGAGCTCCTATTATGTGTAATATAAAGGAAATTAAAGTGCTGGACGTTTGTGACGAAATTAAAGTACAAGGTTAAAACGACTGGGTGTAATTGTTTCTGGTCTAATCTGGTAATTTGATCGCGTAAACAGAAATAGAAGTCGAAATTCAAATATTATTTAAATTGTTGTGTTTAATGGCTGTTAAATAACTTTTTATAATACTATTGATATTGAACTGTCCTGGGGAATTGTATTCGGAACACAATTAGAGTATTCACTGACCAGAGTCGACTATCTCTCGGAAAAGGACTATCACGAAATTGGATGCACTTTGAATAATGATGGGTTTTTCATATGTATGGTGAGCGCTTTTGCTATCCAGAGAAATAAGATTATACGTCCTATGAATATCGTTTTTAATATTTGTGAGTAGCAATATAAAATTCTCATAATCCGAAATGACAATATGTAAAAAAAAATTGATGAATGCTACGTATTGATTTTCTCATTGATTTCAATTTAAAACGGCGCTTGGGTGTTTAATCCTTTTAGTACCTAAAATAAAGTACGATTATCGTAATATCTATTATTCCATAATACGTGTCTCTCAATCTGATTAAATCAGGTAGCCGTCGGCAGTTTCGGTCGACTCGACCGCGATGTCTAGTTTGCGTCTCGTGGCGTGTTAATTATTTACCACAAATCAACTGCTGTTACCTTGGTACACGGTAACGAGCCGCGTATTACACTCCATTCGCTAATCTATAGCTCGGCGTAGTTTATAGATCGTTGATTATCTGTTTTAACTGAAACGTATATTTATATGTAGTTGTTTATAAAATACATCATAATATATCGTATTGAGCGAATACGAAATCTCTTGACTGGTATGGCGGGTGAATAATTTACCACTAACTGCTGCTATCCTAGTACACGGTAACGTGTCACATTACGAACTCTGTTTGAAACTTAATAACTCACTTTAGTTAGTTTGTAGTTTATCTTATTATTTATTGATAGGCACTTTCGCTAAGTTCCCGTTTTAATGTATTGTTTGTCTTAAGAACGCTTACGAAAATCAATGAAATTACATTTTGGACCAAAGTTTCGTAAGTATATTCGCAATAATTTCAAGAGATAAATTATATAAAAAAAACTATTTCACGTACGTAGCCGTCCACTTGCCATTTATTTAAATCCATTTAGCAATGTCCCGCATCGGGGCAATACTAAATCTCACTCGAGGCGCGTGACGTGTAAATCATTTACCGCTAACTAACTGCTGCTTCCCTGGTACGTGGTAACGAGCCGCTCATTACAACCGCTTTCCCTCGGGAACATTCGCAGACTTGCCCGCATTAACTCAATGTACATTCTTTCTATTCTAATTAAGAAGAAATCAATGTAACTTTTAGTGTTGTTTTTTAATTATTTAATTATTTCATTAACGTTTATTTTGGTACATATTAATAGACGTCAAATTATGATGTTATATTTAAACTGTCGTTACACAAATAACTTTATGTGATGTGCTTTCTTAAGTGCTGCAAGTCTCTCATAACTCAAATACCACACATAATTTTGAACTAAGAAAACAGCTGACAAAATTAATGACTGAACATCATACAGACACATTAAATTTGAAGCGCAAACATTTGTCCGTCTTTTAAGTTCCTCAATCATATTTCAGAAACATATATCTATCGAGTCTATTTGTAGAGGCTCACTGTTCGATTTATTTAAAATCATCCTTTAACTTAACATTAATAGAGTCGAAAACATATTGTTATTATAGCATAAATTCATTTAAACGCATGCATCAAAACAAAAGCATGCTTGTGTGTAAAGTGATAAAGACGAAAATACACGGGCGCCAGTTAATTCAGGTAACTCCTAGGCTCATTTACAGCTTATCTTAAAGGCTTCCAGCTCCACTGGGATCGCTCACAGTGCAGCGAACGGCAACAAAATATACACTTTATTACGTTTTGATTAAAATTAAATTGGCTATGACGTGAACGTGTATTTGTTACCTTTGTGCGCTATGTTTTAATATTTCTTGTTTGAGTTTCGTTTGTTAGGCGCACAAATGGAAAATGGAAGTAGATAAACTCCTCTTATGTATTTGAACGAAGAAGGCTAACAATTATATTTTCCGTATTGCATAAATTCCATTTTTATGTATTCAATAAATTATATATGAATAAGTATGATATATGTTTAAAGTAGCAGAAAATAGGACTGTTACATTTTTATTTAATTTTTATCTTGTTCTAATTGAATTATTTTTTTGTTTCAGGTAAGTTATATTTATATGAAAAATATGTAAGTAGGGGAGAAAAAATTAATTCGTGGAAAAGTTTTGTTGCTTAATTTGAAATTGCTCCCTAGAGGGCATGTTCAAAAATATTTTCGAGACAGCGCCATCTATGATTTTTCGTCCGAACTGTTTGGTCATGAACCTTCCTATTTGAAAACGGTTTAGTACAAAATAAACATTTCATTCCAGTTTCACTGAAGTTGGTCTTAGTGCAAAATCGCTGCGTAAAGATGGCGCTGTATGAGGTTTACTAAGTATAAAATCACCCGAAATGCTGAACCATTGTAAGGGAACGAAGCTCCCTTGTTGCACCTATTGAACAAAGGTGGCGTTATTTTCAGTTCGCATCGTGATTTTTTTTATCTGAATCAGATTATTATTAATTACTGGTGAAATAATTGGAATTTAATTATGGTAAAATAACAAAACATAGTAATGTCGTTATTGTTTATTGGTTGTGAAATGAAAAAAAGCAGTTTATTTATTAATTTATGAAAAAACCGACTCCAAAACTCAAGCTAATTGAAGGATAAAAACTGTAGGAAAATAGACTGAGTATTTCACCAGATTTGTATGAAAATTCGCGCGGCATTGTTTTCGAAATGGCAGTACAAGTGGGAATTTCATTTGTTGTAACAACAGTGGCGCGAGTTACAAACGGGATGCAGTAGGCACTAGGCACTGAGGCAGCTTGAAAGGACACTCAAGAGCCGTGTAGCAAGTGCGCGGACTCTTTGTCATCTCTGTTCGCCTGGTACTCAAGCCGACGCGCCGGGTTACTTTGTTCCTTGTTTGCCTGCGGGGGTTGTTTCTCACTGTTCCTCCCATTTGTATTTTAATTTCGACACTACAAGGAATTTTTTAATGAGCATTTTACTGCCTGTGCCGTTTTGGTAACTTTAATTAGTACGCAGGAACTATTAAAATGTATATTGTGTGAATTAATATTTTGAACAAAAATAATTATTGGATTCATCACGAGTGGTGACTTAGTGATAAATAAAATATGGAAACACTTACTATCAACAACTTACTATCAGTTATCGAGTTATTCTGCCGTGCCAGTTTAAAAATAGTGGCTCCTAAATTGAATAATGTTTAGGCACCTTATTCTTAACAATAATAATATATCGGTAACAATAATTTTCCGGAAGGTCCTATCTCAATAAAGTGATATATCGGCCAATCTAAATTTATCATATGCGCAAGGATAAATAGCTTTCGGTGAAGGGCGTAGGACGTGGATCTCGGCCCGGCCGCACCCTCGAGAAAATATGCGACCGCAGGGCCTTTGCGGCTATTAAAATTAGTTTTCCAGATAGAATTCAATTTGGCCCCCGACTGGCCTTTGAGGACGCCCTCGATCCTTTTGTTTTTGTGTGGAGGCAAAAATTGTCGCTCGCTATGATTGAGCATTGTGTCTCGGCTATTCATCCCGTTTATTAGTCGGCGCTTTTATTTATTGGCTGTAAAGAACATTCTAATATAGAATTAAATGTCATGGCTTCTAATTATGTTCTATTTATTCTGAAAGGTTTTGAAATTAAAACGACAAGAGTTTACACTAACATTATGTACTTAAACCATCCATAGAAATTATAATCTAACATTTATAATATCAACTTAGTACGATATTTCTTCCTAATTATTGTTTTACTTACATGCCTATTTAAGAAAAATCGGTCATAGGTTTATTTATACTCTCATGTAATATTTTCAAAATAAAGTTTTTTTAGAAGAAGTTTTATTTACTCCAAGGATATTGTTGTCTTTGTACAAGGACGTTAAGACAGGCGAGGAGGTTGACTGAAGCGTCCTTCAGCCGCGACACTCTTTGTTAGCGCAACTTTTTGCCACTGAATAACTTGCACCGGCTCTCGTACTGCCCTCAAATTATGACGCCCTGGTGTAATCACGGTGTAATTAAAGTGAACTAGCCCCGAGTAACACGCCACTAATAAGAGCCGACGACGGCAGCGCCGCCACTACAAGAACTGCGGGCACATGCGTCGGCAATATTTGTAACTTTAAACCTATTTTACTATTGAACGAGTTTGTGCTCGGAATATTAAATCCCATCAAAAACATCCTGTAAAAAAATTCCAAGTCTCGCAGCTCAGGTATTCTACCGCAAAAAGTTGTGAAATGCATGTAATACCAAGTCGATTAATTTATTTAGTCCTTGCTTAAGGGACCTTCTATAGAAAGTTATTACGTTAGTTATTACCATATCAATATTAAAAATTCTTTACGTTTTAAATAAATGGATCGACTTGGCCATCGCATGAAAACATAATGTATCGTACAATAATGCTGCTGGCCAAGTCGATCTATTTATTTAAAACGTAAAGAATTTTTAATATTGATATGGTAATAACTAACGTAATAACTTTCTATAGAAGGTCCCTTAAGCAAGGACTAAATAAATTAATCGACTTGGTATTACATGCATTTCACAACTTTTTGCGGTAGAATACCTGAGCTGCGAGACTTGGAATTTTTTTACAGGATGTTTTTGATGGGATCTCACGTCTTTTTGTAGAATCCTACTTTTTTTCCTTTTCGGTACTTCTTACTTCTAGAATATCACTAACGATTTTTCTTAAAGCCTCTGTCTTATGGATTTTTCTTATTTTTGTAGGTATCAATTTATCACAAATATAGCGGATTTGATTATTAATGTTCTTTCTTTCATTGTAATTGATATTTTCGAGTTATTTAATCTATTTATTTGCAAGTTTTTCTTCGTCATGTTTTTCTAGAGAAATGTTGTACAGTTTCATGGGCTGAATACACCATTTCCCTCTCTATATCCCCTCCTATTATGCCTCATGTATATAGATATATATCTACAACTATTATTCCACTATATACGGGTACAATGATTCATTAACTGCAAATGTAACTTTGTAATCCTATACATTTATATGGGATTACAAAGTTATTCACGCAGTTGGTCTATCTAGAAAACTAGACACAAATTATGAAATATTTGAATTTTCCCTTACTTTAGACACTAAACACTAATTATATTCTAAATTTGAAGGTTCTATGTCTGCTAGAAGTGCCTTAGACTTTTGATGATCGGTCAGTCAGTCAGTGAGTGACAAAATTACGAAAGTTTGACACATTATAATCCCATCAAAAACATCCTGTAAAAAAATCCAAGTCTCGCAGCTCAGGTTTTCTACCGCAAAAAGTTGTGAGATGCATGTAATACCAAGTCGATTAATTTATTTAGTCCTTAAGGGACCTTCTATATAAAGTTATTACGTTAGTTATTACCATATCAATATTAAAAATTCTTTACGTTTTAAATAAATGGATCGACTTGGCCATCGCGTCGCATGAAAACATAATGTATCGTACAATTTATACATAATGCTGCTGGCCAAGTCGATCTATTTATTTAAAACGTAAAGAATTTTTAATATTGATATGGTAATAACTAACGTAATAACTTTATATAGAAGGTCCCTTAAGGACTAAATAAATTAATCGACTTGGTATTACATGCATCTCACAACTTTTTGCGGTAGAAAACCTGAGCTGCGAGACTTGGATTTTTTTTACAGGATGTTTTTGATGGGATCTCACGTCTTTTTGTAGAGTCCTACTTTTTTCCTTTTCGATACTTCTTACTTCTAGAATATCACTAACGATTTTTTTAAAGCCTCTGTCTTATGAATTTTTCTTATTTTTGTAGGTATCAATTATCACAATATAGCGGATTTGATTATTAATGTTCTTTCTTTCATTGTAATTGATATTTTCGAGCTATTTAGTCTATTTATTTGCAAGTTTTTCTTCGTCATGTTTTTCTAGAGGAATTTTATACAGTTTCATGGGCTGAATACCATTTCCCTCTCTATATCCCCTCCTGTTATGCCTCATATATATATAGATATCTATCTACAACTATTATTCCATTATATATGGGTACAATGATTCATTAACTGCAAATATAACTTTGTAATCTTATACATTTAAACGGGATTACAAAGTTATTCACGCAGTTGGTCTATCTAGAAAACTAGACACAAATTATGAAATGTTTGAATTTTCCCTTACTTTAGACACTAAACACTAATTATATTCTAAATTTGAAGGTTCTATGTCTGCTAGAAGTGCCTTCGACTTTTGATGATCGGTCAGTCAGTCAGTGAGTGACAAAATTACGAAAGTTTGATAAGTTATAATTATTAAACTACTGGTTCAAATTGAATGAAATTTTAAATATACCGTGTTTACACAATGCCTGCTTAGTAACTGAAAATTCAAGCTTCATGCTTTAGCCACAACGAAGTTATAGGGGGTTGAAAATGGTCTGAATTGCTTCGAGAAAAGGATGTTACGGCCATGCCACTTTTTAGCTCGACTTGGAGGGGGCTCGGCCGCGCCCCCAGATTCTTAAACTACTGGTTCAAATTGAATGAAATTTTAAATATACTGTGTTTACACAATGCCTACTTAGTAACTGAAAATTCAGGCTTCTTGCTTTAACCACAACGAAGTTATGGGGGGTTGAAAATGGTCTGAATTGCTTCGAGAAAAGGATGTTACGGCCTATAGCTCGACTTGGAGGGGGCTCGGCCGCGCCCCCAGATATTGCGGTTTCGGTGAACTACACGACCTTTAATTTATTTGTGCTGTGTGAGAAGTTAGTGTGGTTTTTGATGCGTTATTAATATTATATACGTTTTGTTATTGGCATTTTACCGTGTAATACCGTTAACCTAAATGTCGTAAATCTTTTACACAAATAAATTACAATTATTTTTGTTATGTAGAGGAAAAATAATGTAGAAGTTTTAAATGTGCACGTTACCTCTCTCTCTATTAGTAATACTATACCAAAACAATAATAAACGAACTTGGAGGCGCCGGGTATCGATCCCGGTACCTCTCGCATGCTAAGCGAGCGCTCTACCATCTGAGCTACGCCCCCGGTTGACTGAATTGACGAAATAGTCGGCCACTATGACAAGTATGCGTAAAATGAAAGTCCAGTCACAGCCGCAGGCAAGGACGAATATATTACAACTTGAACCAACAGCTTTCGTTTCCCGCGAATGCTGTAGTTCAATGCTATTTACAGATCTGAACAATGGAGATGTTGAATCTTACGTGGGCGTGGGATGGTGACGCGTGGGAGAATACAGCCTTGGAATACTAAAATATTCTATATTTCTTAGGCTTTCTAAGACCGGACTCGTTACTACCTAACGGACTTGTTGAGTTCAGAGATGTGTTATTGCGACAACATTTTTACATTACTATTGATGTCTATTGCACTCCAGATAGGCTACTGATCAGTAACCGTTATGTAATAATTATTTCCTCTCGCCGTTCCAAACAATTTTGCTGGAAACCAGTGTAAATGAACTGTTTTATTCCGGTTTGAATGATATTGTAGCCAAAGTAGCTAGCGGACATAATGAACATCTTATGTTTTAAGGATAGTGAGCGCAGTGGATTGCCAAGCATTGCTTTATAATTCATGATGTTGCTTGGTACTGTTACTGTCCATGAGCGGTCGTATCGCTTACCATCAGGTTAATAAAAATAAATAACACCCAACAGTCACATACATAGTTCTGACTCCACACTAAGATCGAATGTTGTGTCGTGGGTATCAGAAACTACGAAGGACTTTTCGGTCTCACAAACACCCAGACCCGAAAGAAATATTTGTCGGTCACACAAACATTTCTCTCGGTGCGAGGATCGAGTCTCGCGTTTCACAGGCGGCGTCTAACCAACTGCGCCACCGAGGCTGTCAATGACATGCTCGTCTCGCCATTCATCGCAGAAAAAGCCGCTAACTAACGCGCACACCCAAAGTAAGATGATATGGTGTTATGAGTTTTTCCGCATAATTCGGTACACATTTTACCTGTTAGCGACAAGGGGAATACGCAGCGGTGCTGAGTGACAAATCTTGTAGCGGTTTAAGACGTTCATTAATGTTTTAATTTGTTAGAATTAGGTCAAGCGGGGCCGCTGAAGGGGGTCATCATAGTTTATGCCTCGGGGTCCGAAATGTTATGGATTAGGAATAATAACGCGTATTTATACGAAGGATAGTTTAGGGTTGTAATTATTGTAAGGTTTATGTGTGTATAATATTATAGAGTAGATAAAATTAATATCGTTTCGATATGTTACACGATATGATAGGAATTTTCGGTTACGGGCAACGTTAATAAAATATTATATCAGAATACACGAAGTAAAGAGCTATAACTGCAAATCCAACTCAGAAGATTACAATTTACAGCCACGATTAGTAACAGACTGCCACGATTGCAAAGTTCATGCTTACAAAGCTTAACAAAAATCTTTTTTTTTTTTTATATATTATAGGGGCAAACGAGCATGCGGTTCACCTGATGGTAATGTGAACACCGCCCGCCCATGGATATCTGCAACACCATAGGGCATGGAGATGCGTTGCCGGCCTTTGAGGTGAGAAAGTGCCGGGAAAAACGTACTGTAGTAGATTTCCAACCTCCAAGGTGATGTGGGTGGTATTTGGAGGTTTGTCGTGTTATACGGTGGCGGAACTCTGCAGCAGGGATAAGTCCGAACAATTCTTGAGAACATTCCCCGTGGTAAATGCGATAGAGAACGCAGAGCGAAGCTACATCTCTACGCAAAGCCAAAGGATCAAGCCGGTCGGAGAGAACCTGAAATCATATAATTTTGCATTGAGGTTTTTTGCATTATACTAGAGTTGACATCGGGAACAAAACCTGTGCGTATGGTGCGTGCACAAGGGTACGAAGTAAAGCGAGAGGGAAGATAATGTTACTTCGTAGGCGTGACAGAGACAGAAATAGAATGTACCCTTCATTTTGTTACAAACATTTTGTTTGCAGTGTCCCCTCTAGTATATTATCTCAATGTAATTTTGTGTACTGACCTCATTCCTAGCGATGTAAGTTGGAATGCGAAATGTTCCCAAAAATATAGTTTCATCCCACGATAGTGAATGCTGTGTGTTTAGCCGTGAGGCACGGTGTGACCCACAAGCCCGCGCGGGGCGGGGAGCACAGGGAGGGGGGGGGGGGATTATATGGAGTAGCAACTACCCGAGGCACCAGGCATTTATAGCGCGGCAGGAGGTGGCGCACAGCCAGTGTCTCCTTTGATGACGGCTCTTCTGCCCCAGTTGCCGCGAGTGCACCGGATAATACTTTTGTACTACTTTTGTATTTTTGTACTCGTTCGTCTCCGTACTGTTTTTGTGTTTTGCAACAATGCCACGCGTCTTGAAGGGCAGATGTTGAATGTACCGAGTCGCCCGCTTCAATACCACGTGTTCTCGTTTGGAGGTCACGTGCATTCGCGCCATGTAGGCTGTTTTTTATGGATCTGCATTTTTTATTCCAGTCATCTAAAAGTTACTTCAAGCGTTCTACGGACTTACATGAAAAATCATATCTTCTTTATTAATAAATTACTCTTTCGCTCTGAGTGGGCCCCTATGCAGTTGAAACAGGTCACAATTTGTTCTTTAGATTTCTCGATTTATTATACGTAACAATTTGTTCTGGTATATTCCAGGTAATCAGGTTACCCGCAATATTTACATATCTGGGAAGAGCGAGTGAGATATGTATGCCTGAGAAAGGAGCTTGAGATATCTTAAAACATAATCTTGCAAAGTATTAAAACATAGACCAATAAAGACGATGCCAAAAGACCGTTGTTCTTGATAAAGTAATGCTCACAAATTAAATAAACAACCAATTCCTAGGGAACCGTAACAATTTCATGGCAGTAAGTGACTAAAATAATTATGTTATTATCTTAACCCTTATTACAACGAGCCGCCTGGTAGTGTGAGTGTACACAAAACGTCGAAATGCCTAGCCAGTAAGGCTTCGGTGCAAAGGACCTCAAATCTGGAAGGTTTAATGTCGTCGCCTAATTAATTTCGGTTCGTGGAAAATCTTTCGGGAACCCCTTAATTGTACCTTAAGAAGTCTGTTAATATAGCCATTTTTGACGGAATCACCCCGTTTGTTTTACTTCAGTTTCATTTTGAGAGAGTGATTAAGTTCTGCGACGCGGTTGCGGGTTAGTTAAACTGAAATTATTTAGTTTCTTGGGGAGTGTTGCGGTAAAACTGTGTCTCATTCAGGCGATATAATACCGCTATATCTCTTGGCAATTGTATAAATGCTCTAGACCTAGTTTTAAAATTGAGAGTGTCTTTGTGATCGCACTAAAATACTCGCATTCTTCACAATTTCGATTAAATTATTTGAATACGGATCTATTAAGTTTGTGTATGTCAACGATTACGTTATTCAATTGTTAAATGAAATTATTATGTTTGTGTTTTAAAGTTAACGTGAAATAACTTTATAAATAACTCTTTACTTTTAATCTCAGAATCTGCATAGTAAAATTACTCGTGAACATTCTCTGTTAATGTTAACCACTTGATTGAACACAATAGTACCAGGACATCATGAATACAAAGCAGGCGAATAGGAGATGCGATTCTCGAGACACTCGATCCGCGCTAAATGACGGGACAAAGCGCGGCGTGTACCCGAGCGCTGTAGTCGACCGCTCTGAGATGCACTTAGGGTTGACGCAGAGATAGAACAGATACACTTGTCCTACTTGCAGATGTGTGTTATCTAGTATAATTCATCAGATGTTGTCATGAAAACAGGTATCGTATATTTTTTGTTGCTTTTCTTCTTAACATGCGGTGTAGGAAGGTTTGGAATATTGAGCAAACAACTACCTATTTGGTAACCCTAATTGTATTCATAGCAATACTACGAGTGTCACGTGCAGAGCTAGTCCCAATACGGATTTTGGGAACTAGAGTATTATTCCTATGAATAAATAATATTAGAAATAGGAATGAAGTACGTATGTATATATTTTTGGAAAAGTGGTATTAAATGTCAAGTCATTGAGCTCACAAGACAAAGATATTTTCAATAAGTTGCTTGCATTTGCATAAGCATTCTTTATTTCTATTTTCCAGTGTGATTCATTCTTGGTGTACCGCTGTATCATAGAAATATTAATGACAGTCAAGTCTATACCATGAATCGTTAATTTTACTTGTATTTCTCTTTTCAACGCACGTTTTGTTATAATATCGTATTGTAACGTAATTACTCATACATAACTAGATGTAGATGTTCTAATGTCTTCTCATTTTATATTCTACTCTTGTAAAACCGAAATCTATTTATTAAAAAAAAGAAATATCTTAACAAAACTACAACTTTATTTGAAAAATAATTCGTTACAACCACACGATTTGAAATATGAGATATGATCCACAAATATGAGACAACCACACGGTACGAGAGCACGCCAACGAAAGAGGGCGCGCGCGGTATGTCGGTTAGTTTTATAGCGGCGGCGGCGGCAGAGTGCGTGGGGAGGGCTCATCCTCTAAAACGGCCTCTCCTGACGGGGCAGCGACCCTCGCAGCCCAACTCGAAGTCATCAGCAGCAAGGAGCCCAGCAGTGACGGGGGCTTCCGTGGAGGTTGAAGCCTTAGCGGTGGTGGCGGCGGCTGGATTGTGCCCACCGTCTAACATCGGAAGACTTGCATCAACAAGATGCGGAGTGGACCCCGTGGCGTCACCATGACGCGATGAAGACGCGTTAGCGCTGGCAGCGACATCGCACAAAGTGTCCTCATCTTCGCACTGACCTAGAATAATTTACACGTAACGTGAACAAAAATAAAACTGTTATTTAAATAAAAGAGTTTGTTCTAGACGAAATTTCGCAATGTAGTTTTTCAATATGCAAGCACATACGTATTACTCATTTCTAAACAGGCAAGTTATTTACCTCGCTCTAGAAATACACTGATGCTCGATGACCATAAGATCAGAGACTAACACAGCACGTCTAGGCAAAGTTCAAATTGTTTTCGTTCTAGAAATACACCGATGCTCAATGATCTCGAGATCAGAGGCTGACACGGCACGTCTAGACGGGCTTACGGGGTTTATACTGGTCTCTTCCTAAAAATAACATCGATGCTCGATGAGTACATAAGCGGCACCCAGAGACTCACACGACACGTTTAGGTCAACCTGATACCCTTTGCTTACTAAACGAAAGGATTTAAGGCGGTCTCTTCCCAGAAATAACATCGATGCTCAATGAGTGCATGAGTACTCAGAGACTAATACGACACGTCTAGGTCAACCTGTTACCTTCGAGCTAACGTCATTCCCACCTATGGTCAATGGAAGAACCAGAGACTCACAAAGGCGTGTTCTGACGCATCCTCATATCAGACTGCAACATTTTAACTACACAACACAACTACTACAAAGTACAACAAGACAAACGAAATTTCGGCTGTAAAAGAAATGATTAGCCTAAGTATTGTATAACACTTACTATCGAAAAACGCAGCGCAAGTATCGGGCGTCCACTCACCGCGCCACGATACCATATATTCGGCAGCTGCCTGCGTAGTTTTGCCATAAGAGCCGGCTAGCAAGCGTAGCTCGTAGCGTCCGCAGGGCAAACGCTTTACTACGCGATAGGGACCGCGCATCCCGCT
This sequence comes from Hyles vespertilio, assembly GCA_009982885.2. Classification (NCBI taxonomy): domain Eukaryota; kingdom Metazoa; phylum Arthropoda; class Insecta; order Lepidoptera; family Sphingidae; genus Hyles; species Hyles vespertilio. The sequence goes on from CM042817.1 coordinate 1,343,972, forward strand.
ATCCAGTTTACCAGTGCTTTGTGTCTGTTTGATAACATAGACATGATCATTAAGGGCAAACGAACGCGGTTCAGTACGATTTTTATTAACGTACTCGTCCTGCTTCCTTTGATTGTCTAATAGCAGTTTATCAGCTCGTTGGCGGCGAAGCTCACGCCAAGACTGCCGGTTAGCGTTACACCCTTCGATGGCAATATCTTTGATAAGAGAATTTATAACTGGTGTCGTGGAGTCAGATCCGATGAGTAAATTTAGCGGAGAGTATTGGGTGGCCTTTTGTTTGGTAATATTAAGCACTAACTGCAACTTCCATAAAACATCGGACCACCTTTCACCTTTATGATTGACCTCCACTCGGATCATGTCGAGCACCGTGCGGCAATATCTCTCTACCTGACCGTTCGATTGATGCATACCAGGCGTAATAAAATGCAGCTGAACGCCAAGCTCAGTCATCCAGCTTTGGAAGTCTGAGCTCTCAAACATGCGACCCCGGTCGCATACTATTAATTGGGGGGTCCCAAAAAGCGAAATAGTGTTAGTGATAACACGCTTAAGTTCTGTACTATCCTGTCTGTACATAGGATAGAGAAGACAATACTTCGTGAAAGAATCTACCACAATTAAAACGTATTTATGACCGTTAGAATCTGGTAAAATACCCAACGCGTCTACATGGATCGTTTTAAAGGGATCAGATGGCTTTTGCCATGAATGTATGGGTTGAAGGGGAGCTCTCGGGACGCGCTTATGCGTTACGCAAATAACACAGTGTGAGATATATTTTTTGACAAAATGACGCATCCCGGGGAACCAAAAATGCTTTATAATCAGATCGAGCGTTTTCTCGACACCAATGTGATCGTGTTCGTCATGGAAGGCACGTAACAAACTTAACCTGTAAGCTTTAGGTACATAACAAAGCAGTCGCGTGTCTTCGCCCGTGATGGCATACTTGTAGTACAGTATGTCTTTCCGAACAACATAACGGGAAGTGTCGAGTTGACCATCGTTTAATTTTTCTATTATTGTGGTAGTTTCCTCATCAGCCGCTTGTGCTACCTGAGCCCAATTTAATGGTTTCCTAGCAGCACAAACGTTGACGGGATTCCTACTGAGGTAGTCAGCATGGGCCATGAGTGTACCTTTTCTGTACTCCAACGTAAAGTCGAAGTCCTGGAGGTACATCCACCAGCGTGCCACTCTCGGCAAGAGATCCTTCTTTTGCTGCGTCATCTTAAGTGCGTTGCAGTCGGTTACGACCTTAAAATTCTTACCAATCAAGTATTGGCGGAAATGCTGCAATGACTTCACGACAGCAAGGGTCTCCAGCTCATAAGAGTGGTACTTTGGTTCGGCGCCCGCGGTGACCTTACTAAAATAGGCTACCGCGTGTTTACGTCCATCATTATGGATCTGCAGAAGTATCGCGCCGTAACCAGCGGAACTCGCATCCGTATGGACTTCGGTTGGTAATTTTGGGTCATATATAGTGAGGACAGGTTCCGTAGTCAAGGCTTTGATGATATCACGACGAGCCCGTTCCTGATCCTCGCCCCAACGAAAAGGGATGCCTTTACGTGTTAAGGCGGCAATGCAGGATGTTTTGGTAGCGTAACTTGGAATATACCGCCGAAAATAACCAGCCAGGCCCAAGAATTGACGGACTTGTTTAACGTTAATAGGTATCGGTGACTTGACTAGAGCTGCAACTTTACCTGGGCTTGGCCGTACCTGACCGTCACTTATGACTCTTCCAAGATACTCCACTTCAGTGGCGAGAAATGTACATTTGCGTAAATTAATAGAAAAACCTGCCTCAGTTAGGGTGTTCAAAACAGAGTCAAGGAGTTCAAGCCCCTCCTGAATCGTGTCACTGGGAAGCAAGACATCGTCAATATAGACTAGCGCCCGACCAGACTCGATATATGACTTGAGGGTGTCAGATATAATTCGCTGATAGACTATCGGTGCATTCGCCAGTCCGTATGGGACTTTAAGATATTCGTATTGAGATTCGGGGGTTACGAACGCGGTTTTGGATATAGAGTCCTCGCTTAAAGCTATCTGGTGAAACCCTGTCAACATATCGAGCGCAGTATAAAACTTGCTCTTCCCGAGTCTATCTACGTAGTCATCGATCAGAGGGAGTGGATAGCGATCTTTAACGGTTATTTGATTCAAAGCCCTGTAGTCTACTACCATCCTGTCTGAACCGTCTTTCTTTTTACTAATAGAACCGGGCTAGCATATTCAGATTCGGATTCCCTGATGATACCTTTTTCTAGTAAGTCACGTACAATGGCGCGCACTCTCAACTTCTCGTCATAGGATAATTTATATGGTCGGTAGCGCACGGGAGTATCGCTGGTGAGTCGAATGTGCATGCGGCCAGTCTTAACAGTTGTAGTTGCCGTACCACTTAAGAAACTGTCAGAATATTTATTTAAAACTTCGATAAGACGTTCTTTATCATCTCCGACTAACGACGTGTTAATCTGATCGACCTGCACACACGACTTCACCAGCGCGATATTGTTAACAGCTATATCACTTCTAACAATACGTTGAGAGTCGGCCGTTCGAACGTAAGCAACGCCCTTTCTGTTCAACACGTCAGTACCTATAATCACAGGCGTGTTTAAACAACCGCGGGGAACGACATGAAAATCGACTTCCAGTGATATTTCGCTTAATTCTATCGGTAACGTGACATACGATGTCGATTTTATTTCGGTACCACCCAAACCACGCAAGATTTGTAAATCAGGCTTTATTTTATAACAGAAATGTTTCAATAAGTCGGCAGAAATAAGCGATAAATACGAGCCGCTGTCTATTAATACATCTACAGGTATACCGCACAAAACACCAGTAACAACATCACTATTTTTATAACTACCTTCAAGTTCTCGACAAAAGTTCACATTCCCTTTATTACGCGATTCCGAACGTTCTTTGGCAAAACATGAATTTTCATTGTGACCATTTTTCTTACAAAACGCGCATACGGGGGGCTTAGAACTAACTGACGATTTATTATTGTTGTCAATCTGCGCAGACGCGGGTACTTTGGATTTCGCGGGACATGAATTAAAACCGTGACCCCAACGACCGCACGTATAACAACGTATAGACGCTTCTTTTGACCGTCGCTTGTTAGGAACACTATCTGAATTACACGAATGCCTGTTACTATGTGTGTTTGGATAACTACGTTTTCTATTATTATTAGCACTACTTGAACTAAACGAGTCACGCGTAATAGGTTTCACATAGATTGATAGAAATTCCACTATGCTGCCAGGTAAAAGTTTTGCATTAGTCGCTGCGGCACGAATTTGAGGGTCTGTTATTCCACGAATGATAATAGCAGACAAAAGTTCATCACTAAGACCCCTCACTGCGCGTAAACGTAGCAAAGATCTACGCGCATACTCTGCATAAGTGGAATATCTATCAGAGTTCGTACACATCACATCAAAGAGTATACTTGCGACGTCAACATATCGTGGGCACAATGTTTTCAGTTCTTGTTTGAAGTTCGACCATGTACGCTCGCTATGTACCCACTGGCTAAGCCACACACGCGCATCGCCCTTCAAACAATTACCGATCCGAGAAAAACACTCACAATCGTCCCAACGGTTTTTGATTTGCGCCCGATCTACTTCGTCACACCATACATTGACGTCGTGAATTGCCGGGTCAAAATCAGACACAAAATATTGGTTTGGTCTCACCGGGTTTAACCCATCGATGGCGTTGACGAGCCGTTGCACCACGTCGCTGGCTGAAGCTGGGGTGGCGCCGGGAGAAGCGGTTGGCACGGTGGGCGGCTCGGTTGTAGCTACCCCGCGCCCGCTGAGCGGCGTTACGGCGCCGGCCTCGCTAAATGTTCGCGACACCTCCGGCTCGCCGCTGTGTCCATCCGGCGCAGCAAGCACGATCGCCTGCCTTGTCGCTGAATTCGAGCGCACGTCTTCCAACGCCTGTAGCCTCCCTAGAATCGCTGAAAGCTGTTGCCCGATGTCGGGCGGCGGTGGCGTACTACTTTTTCGTTTGGAGGAATCCATTTTTCGAGCAGAAAAAGGATCAGACAACAACCAGCGGACTGGCAAACGTCGTCAGATCCCACTTCTGATCTTGTAAAACCGAAATCTATTTATTTAAAAAAAAGAAATATCTTAACAAAACTACAACTTTATTTGAAAAATAATTCGTTACAACCACACGATTTGAAATATGAGATATGATTCACAAATATGAGACAACCACACGGTACGAGAGCACGCCAACGAAAGAGGGCGCGCGCGGTATGTCGGTTAGTTTTATAGCGGCGGCGGCGGCAGAGTGCGTGGGGAGGGCTCATCCTCTAAGACTACAATAATAATTGAAACTGATGTCATAATACAAAAAAAATTCATACACAATATTTGCTTTAATAATAAGCTTTATTAAAATCGCACAGGTTTGTTAACAAGTACAATAACCTGCACTCTCTCGTTAACACACGCGAAACTGACGCTTGTTATATCTCTCTAATTAATACACATTCTGGTGAATATTAATGCTAATCATGAAAACGTTTGCTTGCCCAGTCACCAGTTTACCGACTTCAACTGTGTATAAGCGTTTTTTTTAATAATTGTTTATTTCTGTTGATTTCTCTAATTGTATTCTGATATCCTAGTACTTACTTGAACGTTACTGTGTTTGAAGTGTGGGTGTGCTAGGCAAAGTATGTATGTACTGGTGGTAGGTCTCTCATATGTGAGAGGCCATCTGGGTAGGTACCACCGCAATGTCTATTTCTCCCGTGAAACAACACTGTGTAAATGCACTGTTGTGTTTCGGATTGAAGGACATTGTAGCCAGAGTAACTACTGGACATATTGAGACTTAACATCTTATGTCTCAGGATGGCGAGCGCAGTGGAATGTTGCTACTGTTTATGAGCGGTCGTATCGCTTACCATCAGGCGAACGGATTGCTCGCCTCGCCATTCCTTGCAATAAAAAAAAACTTTATTGGGAAGTACCTAAGCATTTATAGGTCAGCTGTTATAAAATCAAGACATAGAAATGAAAACATATGTTATTTATCGTAATTGTGTGACATTGAGAAGACACTGAGGCTTTAATACATAACTAGTGTACAACAATCCAGAAAGGTTTTCGTCCTTTGTAAATACGAGTGAGAAAAAATATACAATGACATCAAAATCTTGTTGTAGACATAAGTTCAGTGAACTGTAGGTGGCAACTGACCTCAACCTGTCATAAGGACACAGACTTGAGCTATACTTATGAAATTATTGCTATAACATTTACTTCGTAATATAAACTAAACTAAAGGCTAACCTTATGTAAATAGTAGTTCCACGAATCGGTATTAATGTTGAGCTCTGTATATTCATGTTATAAGTGATTTATTCATTTATTTGCCCAGATTTCATTTATGATAGCGAACTATAGCAATTGTCTTTGTAAAGAAGATTAAACCATATTTTCGTTTGAAGTTAAATCATTTTGATGTAAATAATTATTTTCTAATTACATCTCTCAATACGCAATAAGTATAAAATATGTATATGCTGAGTAGTGTGTATATTTTGATTGTAGTTATATAAGTGAAATTCAGTTGCTCTACAACGATTAAAGGACCTGAATGTTTGAATTCAATAACTCGTATAATTGACTTTTGTTATTTATGTATAATTATGAACATGCTTGCTTATACTTTATAAAAACATACATACATAACGGCTACGCTCAAGGCATAGACAAACGTACATTGGTACGTTGGTATCACGAAAGGCTCAATAGCCTTTCATGATACCAAACATATTCTCCACCCAAACAAAGTTTTTTTTCTCCTGGAAGTTTCAACTAAATGTATTGTTTACCTACGAAAAAGACTCCGGTGTTTAATCCGTACACGCCATTACGATGATGTTTATTGTGCTGTGAATGATTGTGTTAATATCGCCAGCACACACGTGGCGTTTGCACGACATTGTCACGGAATACGGATACAATATATTTTCCAGTCCGGAGCACAGCGAGGCGCCCGGTGTAAGGCGCGCTCCTTGTAATCGATGCCTTCGAGCAATGGTTCTCAAACTGGATCGCGAGGATATTACGAATTCTGTTGGAAGGACTTTTAAAGAAAATAAAATTAGTTGATAGTTCATAATCATTAGAAAACAAAAAAAAACTTACGAACTATAGGGCTCTCGTACAACTGTGAATCGCAAACGATTTCAGCATTATAGAGTTGTTAAATTGTTTTTTGATTTCATTAATCATTAATAAACCAAATCCGCTATATTTGTGATAAATTGATACCTACAAAAATACGAAAATACCATACAGAGGCTTTAAGAAAAATCGTTAGTGATATTGTAGAAGTAAAAAGTACCGCAGAGGAAAAAAGTAGGACTGTACAAAAAGACGTGAGATCCCATCAAAAACATCCTGTAAAAAAATTCCAAGTCTCGCAGCTCAGGTTTTCTACCGCAAAAAGTTGTGAGATGCATGTAATACCAAGTCGATTAATTTATTTAGTCCTTGCTTAAGGGACCTTCTGTATAACGTTATTACGTAAGTTATTATTATATTAATATTAAAAATTATTTACGTTTTGTAATGGGCCCTTATGGGAATCCCAAAGGGTCTGAGGTACTCAAGGGAACTAAAACACCAATTAAATTTTTACCAAGTGTGGTTTAATCTTAATGACAGTTACTATACCAACCTAACGCTAAGAAAATTTTTTTACAGGATGTTTTGATGGGATATGAAATAATCGAACAGAGATTTTGGCACTGTTAAATGTTACTGTAGTTACTGATAGCGCGCAGTTGAATGCAGAGCTTAGGAATGCGGTAGTGCTGTGACCTAATTATTTATGATGATGATAAGTATGTTGATAAATTTTAACATTGTTTTAACTTTAATTTCACAGTAGGGTAACAAATTAAAAAAAAAATCTAGGTAATAATTATCACACATTTTTAATAAGTGATAATTTTATACATCAAAATAAAATAAAACAAATAACAAAAAAAAATAGTCAGATTCAGAAATTGCAAAAAAGCATTGTTTAAAGAAAATACCAAATTGTTGTTTTGCCTTTCTTCAACACACATATTATCTAGGATCTTTTTCGCCATTTCTCGTGCTTGGCGATGAACGAATACTCGTTTTTTTTTGTTACAGAACTTGATGGAATCGGATCAGTCATTATGAATGATTAAAAATAATAAAACTAATAACACGGATTGCAAATTGATTATTAAAAATTGATTAACACGATAACAGGGTAAGAGTACAATTAGCTAAGACAGCACATCACTAAATTGCAGGCGTGCGAGGTGAGACGTGCGGACGGCGGGCGGAAACGCTCCCGCTCCGCACCTCAGGCCCCGACTGCATTCAACTCGCGCGCTATCTATACATATATTTGGATCGGCGTAAAAATAATAAGTGAAGAAAACATTACCGTAATTCGCAAGAACTCTAAACGTTCAGCATTATTTACAATCATGTAAAATGAGGTTCCAAGTAATAAACAGTTCAACACATTTGCTAAGGGTCCATTTTCAGAGGGTTAGGTTTTTTGTGCGTTTGAGATCTATTAGAACTCGCAACTGTACTCAACCGTAGTGCGTAAGAGACCTAAATTATCTCCTAAAACTTTTTTTTTAATATATTACTCGTTCAAATACAATATAAAAAAAAATATTCTTATTTTGGTATATTTTTAGGATAGGTATATAGTATGTTTATGTTTATGTATGTATAATATGTATGTTCGTATACTCTGTATATATGTATGTATATATATATAAATATGTATTATTAGTGTGATTATGTTATATTTTTATTTTTAATTATTAATTGTAGATTATTATTATCTCATTTACACCTTAGACTGCCCTTTCTATTTCCTGTTAATATATCCATCCCATGGTTGCCTGTAAGAAATTACCTAGGGTGATAAGGCCGCCACTTGTACTCTTATTTTTATTGTGTAGTATCTTTTTAGTATTTCTGTACAGTGCAAAAAAGGATTAAATAAATAAATAAATAAATAAAAATTGTGGTCATATAAATACAATAAGGGGTACCGCAAACAGAGAGCGAACTCGATTTTAGGCGCTTCACTGACTATTGGGTTCCTTATAGATCTTTTAGGTATTAAGGTACCGACTGAAGGTGTTAATAATGTAATTATTTGAGTTAAAAGTTTAAGAACCGCTGCCCTCATGCGCCAAGAGATTCTAGAATCAGAATTGGAGCAAACGTTCCGTCGGAATGAGCGCATTGAATAATATGCGATGTAGATACGTTACGCGTAATGCGAATGAGATGGGATTTACCGATGCACATTATTGGCCTTGCAATACAAAGAGGGATTATTATAAAATTATACTAATAGATAAATTACCATTTTTATTTAATGGTTTATTTGTTTTGAGTGTTTATTAGAAGCGATTTAATGTTTTATTGCAAATGGTTGCATATTTACAGACCGTTACTGTGAATTCCTCCGTCCAAAATACCTCAGTGCCTAAAATCGAAAGTCTTCGATAGTTGTGTGTTACCAGTGATGACATACGGCACCGAGACGTGGCCTCGCACTGTGGGCCTCATTAAAAGGCTCAAAGTCACTCAACGAGGCATGGAGCGGGCTATGCTCGGTGTTTCCCTACGAGATCGAATCAGAAATGAGGAGAGCCGTAGGAGAACCAAGGTTACCGACATAGCCCACAGGATTGCGACTTCGCTTCACTCAGCCATAGTAATTTATAATATAATAATATTCGTATCAAAAATATTTATTGTAAATTTACAACAAATTATTATTAAACTGCTCTGACTTAAACCAACTTGTTTTTTTTTTTAATAATACACTACATTGTAAACTGGTTTTGAAAAGAGCAACACTAAAGTTTCTTGCCCGTTCTCCTCTAGCGAAAACCGCTTTCCGAACTGGGTGGTAGATAAAAAAATGACTGAATCTAAATGATGTTGAACATTTTAATCCATCAGCCAAAGGAAGTCCACTGCTCAACATAGGCCTCCCCCAATGATTTCCACAGAGACCTGTTGGAGCCAGCCTGCATCCAGCGACGTCCCGCGACCTTTAGCAGGTCGTCGGACCATCTTGTGGGTGGACGTCCTACGCTGCGCTTTTCGCTACGTGGCCTCCATTCGAGCACTTTCCGACCCCATCGGTCATCAGATCTCCGCGCTATGTGCCCTGCCCATTGCCACTTCAACTTACTAATCCGGTGGGCTATGTCGGTTATCCCGGAAACCTCGAGCATAGCCCTCTCCATAGCTCGTTGAGTGACTTTGAGCTTCCTAATAAGGCCCATAGTGAGAGGCCACGTCTCGGTGCCGTAAGTCATCACTGGCAATACACAACTATCGAAGACTTTCGATTTAAGGCACTGAGGTATTTTGGACGAGAAGACGTCGCGTAGTTTCCCGAACGCTGCCCAACCGAATTGGATTCGACGATTGACCTCTCTCTCGAAGTTGGACCTGCCTAACCGGACCACTTGTCCTAAATAGACATATTCGTCAACAACTTCAAAAGTCGAGCCCCCAACACCGATGGGGGTGGGCACAACATGGACATTCGACATGATCTTCGTTCTGTCCATGTTCATTTTAAGACCCACCTGTTGGGAGACTCGATTGAGGTCTTCGATCATAGTGCTAAGGTCTTCCAGCGATTCTGCCAAGACTACAATATCGTCGGCAAACCGAAGGTGAGTGATATACTCGCCGTTGATGTTGATGCCGAATCCTTTCCAATGCAAGAGCTTGAAGGCATTTTCCAGCGCGGCAGTGAACAGTTTCGGAGATATGACATCTCCCTGTCTCACGCCTCTCTGTAGTGGAATAGCCTTCGTACTCTGATCTTGTACTCGGACCGACATGGTGGCGTTGTTGTATATACACTTCAACACTTCGATGTACTGATAGTCGATATGGCACCGCTGGAGAGACTGTAGCACAGCCCAAGTCTCGATCGAATCAAAGGCTTTCTCATAGTCCACAAACGCTAAACAAAGCGGCAAGTTATATTCCTCGGTTTTTTGTATAACTTGCCGAAGCGTATGGATATGGTCTATGGTACTAAAGCCTTTTCGGAAACCGGATTGTTCGGGAGGCTGGAAGTCATCAAACCTGCGTTCGAGACGATTTGTGATGACCCTCGATAACAACTTAGAGACATGGCTAAGGAGCGAGATGGGCTTGTAATTCTTCAGCAAAGTGTTATCACCTTTTTTTAAGAACAGTACCACCACGCTCCTGCTCCATGCCTCTGGCGTTGAGCCCTCGAGGAGAACGGAATTGAAGAGCCTCTGAAGGACTTTCAGTATTGGCGTTCCGCCCGCCTTCAGAAGCTCTGAAGTTATTCCGTCCTTGCCCGGCGCCTTGTTGTTTTTAAGTTGCTTCAGGGCCATCTCAATCTCACACAGGCTGATGTCCGGGATATCATCGCTAAAGTGTCGGATCAACTCGGCTCTCGGGTCTTCGGCCGAGCTAACAGCAGGTTAGGCAACCGAGGTGTAAAGCTGTCCGTAGAACCTCTCGATCTCCCTTAATAACTCTGCCCTCGTCGATACTACACGGCCGTCTTCCGGTTTTTAATGGATCCAATAAATTATTTTCATTTTCATTGGCAAGTTGAAGTGGCAGTGGGCCGGGCACATAGCTCGTAGAACCGATGGCCGTTGGAGCCGAACGGTTCTTGAGTGGAGGCCATGTACAGGCAAGCGAAATGTCGGACGCCCGCCTACAAGGTGGACGGACGATCTGGCTAAGGTTGCAGGAAGTCCTTGGATGCAGGCCGCTTCCAACAGGTCGTTGTGGAGATCCCTGGGGGGAGGCCTGTGTTCAGCAGTAGACTTCCTGTGGCTGATATGATGATGATGATGATATTCATGATACTGAATTCGCATAAAAACGACAAACATATTTTTCAATCATCTAGTCATTATTTTTATTATGAATAGATATCGATACGTACAATTTATGTAGCTCCTCAATGAAACATTTAAGCAAGATCCTTATATTTTTTTAATGCTATGCTAGCTGGGAAGCTGTATCTGTTCTTATTATAAAATATATAAGATATAGTGATAAAAAACACCAAACATCATACACCAATCAAATAAACCTACAAATCTGTTACAGATATACCATTGTTCGCCTAGTTGGCCGCTTTTAAAATCCGAACCGTCTTTTTTCAGAATCAATATCCAATTTTCCGGCATTGCATTAATTGCGCGGTTTTTCTGCTCTCCTAGTGGCGCGATGGCGGCTGCCTCGGGAGCCGGACTTGCGAGATCCAATTTAAGTTTGCACAGCTTTCGGCGACTTTAGCTTTCGACGATTGTGGATGATTCAGAGACGATTGGCGAGCTTGTATGATTGAGCGATTTTTTTAGCGATTTTATTGCACAAATTTGAATAGTGTTTTGAGAGTAGATACTAAAAAAATGTGAGACTAGTAAAAGTAATCAAATTATTAGAATTTATAAATTAAATTAATTTTAGTAAAATCAAGATAGGACGAAAAGTCAAGTAATCAAAACGTACTGAAAAATGATATTAGTTATACCAATTTGTTATCCTTAAGGCAAAGATACAATATTTTAAACAACTTGGTCCATTGTTGTAAATCCGCTGCCGCCAGTGCGCTCGCCCTGCTCTCAAATGCTTGAGGCGAACCTTTTCAGCTAGCCGGCTCTGGTCGGACTCGTTACGAAAGAAACGGCCCTCCCATTGTTGTGGCTCCAGATTGAATTCGACAAGTTTTAATTTTGCCAAAATACGTTTTCGATATCGGTTAATTTATTTCAGACAGCCTTTTCCAACCGAATTAACCCTTTTGCATAATGTGGGCATTTGCATGATTTAAATTTAAAATTGGAATATGTTTTTCTTTTCGCTCTGCCATTACTCAGTAATTTTGTACTGTGTTCTGTTCTGTTCTGTATCAGCCCATATACGTCCCACTGCAGGGCACGGGCCTACTCTACAATCGTAATCGATTTTTTTGTACTGTGTACTGAATAATAATTATCTTGGTCCCGGCGTTCGTTAATTCGAAGAGCAAATAGATCTCGATAAAATACGACTGTGCGATGTAATGTTCTTGATAAATAAATTATGTTCACAATGAGACGGCGGGGGGTCGCGCGGGGGGCGGTCGCTCAGATAAGTGGATTACAGTCTTTATGCTCGTACAGTGCCTTCGATCGCACTGAGGACGAATCGTACGCCCTTTAATTATACCAGTGAGCCCCTAATGACCATGCTCGCTTAGTACTCGTCGTAACACTAAGTAATCTATCTACTACACAATGTCGGTGTTGGAAATGATGAAATATCGAATTATTCGCTTTGTGACCTTCATGTTGTTATGTATGAAATTGACAAAACTGAATTTACCGTTGCCAAATAGAGATTACGTCTGGCGAAATATAGATCGATCAATTTAGATAGATGACGAGCCGTCGCTCGTAGCGAATCAAATTGAGAAAAATCTGGAGCGTATTTTCAAAGTAAAATTATTATTTTCATTGTAGTGAATTGCATAATGGGATTTTTCTTTGAAACAACATTGGAATGCGGCTGAAGTTTGGTTGGGATAACAGCAAGAGCGCTGTGGCATTAGCATTGGAAGTGGCTGGTGGACTGTGGACTGAAGCGAGGCTACCACACATTAGCAATTCGAAATTCTTCAGCACTCAGCTCGGACACTTACTGCAAGTGACTGAAAATGTTATTATTTTATACGCAATTGGAAGCTTTTGTTGTGTGGAATAAATCTGTGTAATAGGCGATTTGTCAAAAAAATCTTAAAATATTTTTTTTGTTAAAATTACATTATTACATTTCGAATTTGCAATAAAAATAATTTTGCAAGCTTATTGCTGTCCCGAAATATAATAGTAGGCAACATTCGCTGTCGTCATAAAGCTCCTTTGATTCAAAAGCACAAAATAGAAGTGCCTTGTAATTTATATGAGATATTTCTCATTGTAAAATTTATACAGAAAGTTTTTAATTCTTTAAAGAATCCAACTCAGAAATTCGCGTTTCGCAGTCTATACAAGTTACCACACGACCATGTAAGCGTCCATTATAAATATAACAGCAAAATAATTAATATTTGTTATGTTTCAGTTCAGTCTGTAGACATAACTTGTACTATCGTAGGAAAACATTTGTTCGATGTAATCCCACACGTCGGAAAAACACTGTAATAGTTTTAAAAACAATTTGTTAATCGCCTGAGGGCATCCCAACTCGAGTATGAAATGAGTAAACTCGCTCCCAGCTTTAGCGTAATGAACTTTTATGAAACAAATTCGATTGGCTTTCAAGCTGAACACGTGTAACGGAAAATGCTTCATTTATACTAGCACAAGAATGGTTGTGTAGTGGTTAGATTGTTATCTTGTTTAATGGTTGTATCAAATGTGAAAAATATCTGACCGTACGAGTTACATTTTGAATATCGTTGTAATCTTTTAAAAGTATTTCTTTAACCTTAAAAAAAGAAATCGTACACTACAAAATATTAGTATATTCACTACCAGTTGTCTTAAGACAGGCGCAAACACTGACATCTTTCTAAACAATTGTTAAAGACTATAACCTTTTTTTCTAAGCAGCTACATTAAGAAGTTTTAATTCCTGTTTTTGTTTCCATAGGTAGTATAATAAGGTGTATTTTATATGTATAATACATTGTGTATATTAATTATAAATAATTTGTTCATCTATTCTTTATAAGAGCATGTTTTTCTTTGTATTCTATACTGCCCTTTCTTCTTATCCTTATTTTATATCCATCCAAAGGTTGCCTGTAAGAAATCGCCTAGGGCGATAAAACCGCCATTTGTACTCTTTAATTTTATTTGTAAAATATTCTATGCTTTTTGTTATTTTATGTGTTCAGTAAAGGAAAAAACAATAAAAAATATATTGAATGTTTTAGCTTGTCGCTTTGAGTTTTGGATAACTTAAAATATTTGGAGCAACCCTTCGATTTAACACCCAAAAAGCGCGTAATTAACATTTGAACGGGTCGCTTTCGGATGATTAATCTTCAAAAGGCAGATATTTCTCGTCGATCCGTCTCGAATCACAGCCACTATTGTGAATAACGTCTTCATGGGATCTCGTCATTTTACGACGCGTTTTACGCTCCTCACAAGTTATTCATTTTTATATTGCGTCTTTTTGTTCGTGTTATTTGCGCCCTTTCGGATTTACATTTTGTGCATTAATTTCACTCTGTGACTGTTTTATTGCTTAAAGGGTGTTGTGAAATGAAATACTTTAATCTCCGCACTGGATTAATGTGTTGCTGAGGGATAACTGACTGGAATGCCAGTTTTATGCTACAATATTTTTTATGGTGCGCAAAGATCTTTGCAATGTTTGTTGCAATTGATGTTTTAATACGAAGACGATATTATTTAGTGTCACTCTCTAAGGATATATCCGCAAGAATATTCGTATCTGCCAGCAAATAACGTTGTAAATCTCGGCTCCAGCTAATATTCCCGATTTTCCTTCACGCCCCTTGAAGTTGTGTAATTTAACAAGCGTGCGTATAAATTTCGCTGCGACCTTGCGGCTTCGGTATTTATAACGACGTACACATCTGACCCATATACCCCTTTACTCTCCCCCTCCCCTCCACTGCGTGCTTCACGACACGATACAAATTTCTCCACCACCAACCGAACTGGTGGAAACTTCCGCCGAACATTTTCGGCAAATGTTGCCACCAGCGTATTTTAATTTAATTAAACGTCGTTCCCCAATCGGCTACAGACGTTATACGTCCTTCCACCGGCCCGCGGGTTCATTCCGCGAAACTGACGTCACTTTGTTGATGCTAATCATAAATGCTTAAAATCTAATAGGATTAGCCGGCCAAGTTAAATTTGCCGCTGTTGTAATATTACGTACAGCATAATAGGCCTGATGTTTGGAAGCGTTCGTTCCCCGATGGTACACTTTAATTTGTCGGTTTTCGCGTCGTCCAGTGTTCCGCAGAAGTGTGCCAGTTAAATTGTCGAGCTCTTTTTGTGAACGAAAAGTTTCCAAACTTCACGAGGCCGTGAAAAGTGGAGTGCTCTTGATTAGTTTGAACTGAGTTTATAGCGATTTAGGAATGACTTACAGAACACCTCATTATTCCAGCGAACGCTTGTAAATTGCTTTATGATTGAGTACGTCTGGTGTCGGTACATCTGACGTTTAGAACAAGGAGAAGCTTAAAAACTAGTTGGAGTGAAGTGTGATCGGCTTTGGTTATTATAATGTATAGTGTGCGCTGGGAACGTAGCAGCGCGATTGGATACGATAGACAACTTTTAATAACTTATCCAGCCACTGTGCTTGGTTTCTACAAAAATAGGTAGATATTTCCCACTAAACAGCAGTTCAAATGTACTGTTGTGTTCTGGTTTGAAGGACATTGTAGCCAGAGCGACTACTGGACATATTGCGACATAACAGAAATTATGTCTCAGCGTTCAGCATCATTAAGGGGGTATTTGCCAATACTCGCCACGCTTGGCAGGCGGGTTGGCGAGCGCAGTAGGGGACTGGCGTTCATGACACTGCTGCCCGCCATTAACCGGGGAAAGGAAATAGGATTTGTGGGTAGAGGATGTTATAGGAAAGGAGAGTATGGCCTGAGGGAGTGGATACTGCAGTCACGGACGGGAAGTTAAGGTGACTGCAGTAGCTCGGGGGCCGAGGTCGCGTACTCGTAGCACCTATATTAGGGCAGGCCATGACCACTAGATAGGAGCATCCCTGACCACAGGAAGCACTATGAACAAATCAGTGGCGTGCCTAGGGTTGTGGACTAGGGCAAGCCCAATATTTTTTAGTAAGAATATGTATTGGTTCAGGAGCAAATGGTATTAAGAAATATATAAATACAAAGAAATTATATAGAAAAACGACCCGAGATTCGAATCCGAGACCTCAACTTTGCGCCATCGAGGCTATGTTTTTGTGTATGCATGTGATTTTTTGATTCATCATGAGCCCTAAAAGGAAGCTCTTGATGAGCTCAATGGCAAACAATGTCAACTAATATCTGAAAAACACTACGATTACTGTCTACGCGAGCATAATGTTTTGAAATCTCATCACATATGTATACGTTATAAGTACCAGTTAAATTATTTAAATCACTATAGCCGGAACAATTCCAAAAATATAAGTACATCGTTCGAAAAAAATATGCAACACCAACAGTATAACTTATTAGTATGAGAACATCCAGCAATCCATGTAGTTATGTACACTGATCTATCTACGTAATAAACGTAAAATACTTTAATTAAACGAAAACTAAACGTAGATGTTCAGTGGTTACTGGTTAATCGTCCGCTCGAAAGACATAATAATAAGCGTGAAGCTAGCCACAGGTCCTAAATTATGGACAATTCCAAATTAAGTATTCTATTTATATATTAATAAAAATATTTAAAACATCCTAATACGGTCTCAAAAAATATCAATCTATTTTATACAGGGTATATCAAGACTGCTACCGAAAACGAAGCCGGGTGGTAGTTTAAGCGACTTCAGACACAATGCAACAGAAAAAGTTGCAAAAAAAAACGACAATTTTTTTTTTGTAATTTTTTTCCTATTGCCATATTTTGGTGGTAAATACATTTTTTCCTAAAATAATAGTGTATACCCTTTAATTTATAAATACTCTAAGATATAAGAGAGTTTAAATTATTATTTTAGCAAAAACTATGGATTTACCACCCAAAAATGACGATATTTAAAAAATCATAAAAAATAATTGTCGCGTTTCTATGCAAAATTTTTAATTGCATTGTGTTTGTAGCCACTAAAACTACCACCCGGCTTCGTTTTCGGTAGCAGTCTTGAGATACCCGGTATATTATTCAATATAACTTATAGCAAAACATAAATATTTTTCGATAAATTTGGGTCATAATATGACGCGTCAAGTGCACAACTTCACTTCGCAAAGCTGGGTATTTTGCTTGATACAAATTGCATTAAAGAATAGCTATATGTATAGGTACGCAGTGTCATGGTAGTAGCAATTCACCCATAGGTGCGACTGAGAAGGCAATATACGCCAAAAGCCAGGTAAAAGCACACGAGAGAGAAAAAGATAGATAATACTTTGGTGTGTTCCGCCTTTTTAAGATATTGCGTCACGCGTGGACCAGCGTTGATTTTGAATGAAATAATTTTATATTAGTTTTAGATCGCGGCGCTCGCTTGGCGAATTGCCGGGTGCGGCGCTGCGGCGCGGGTCATAGCAATGTACTCTGTGGCGCGGGTGCTCTGTCGCAGGCGCGGGGCGACTATATATATGACTTATGGCACGCCGCGACGCGGGAAATTTAAAAATGATTGACGTTTTGCATTAAACGAATGTATTTTATTTAAGGTACTAATTTGCCTTTAGGGTTGAGTATATGCGTATTTAAGTAAGGCAAGCCGGGCTTTTGGGCTTGTATGGAGGTACCGCCACTAGAACAAATGTAGTTTATAGTGCACTAAAAGGTTGTGATACCTGTGCTGCCAGATAATCTTTATAACTTTTTTGTAAACACAGTTAAACTACAATGAGATTTGTGGCCAGTGCGGTACAACATCAGTGGCGTCTTCAGCAGACAGCTGAAGCGATCATTTTCACATTAGCACATAATTGATGAGAATTTAACGTTATTATATCGGTTGCAGGCGGTTGCATCAACTGATTTTAGATCTATTATCATAAATGCTTATACATTGATGAGTATTAATTGACTTATGCATTGGCACATGTGTTATGTTATATTTTTTAGGTAATTCTATTACTCAGACAAGTACCTATAATAAATGAAAATGTAATAATCCTGATTAATATTCGTGTAAATCTTTTTATATTTAATTTAGTATAACTGTGGATCCTCCTAATGTAAAAATAATTAATATTTCCAGGCTTTGCGTAAATACATATTTTATGCTGTCTCAAATATTATTTTTGTATCAGCACTTATACGTCCCACTGCAGGGCATGGGCCTCCTCTACAATCGAGAGTACGTTTGAGCGTGTGTAGGCCATACCATAAAAGTTCTTTTAAAGTCGCTATGGTATGCAAATTTCGTCACGATGTTTTTCTTCACCGTTATAGCTTGTGGTGATTGACTATCAATACACACAGGACTCCGAAAAGTCAGAGGTGTGCCCTGGGATTCGAAGCCGCGAACACCGCGAAATCGTTGGCAGCCGCGTCGGTTCGTTTACCAACAGGCTACCACGCACGTTTTGTTTTTATTTTTGTTATGAATGCTTTGATTTTGCGACGATGACGTATGTAATCAAAACCAGACATCTAACGAGAATAGTGTATATGGGTTGAATTGTTATTGCGTCACACACAAGCGATTATTGCATTCTATGCTATGACCAATACCTGAGGTAACCGATTTCAATAAGCTTTGTATCGGTGGATATTACGGCTTGAACTAACTGCACTGGGATATTAATCAGTTGTAGGTAGTTAGGAGAATTCACATACGTAAGCTTGTGCGTCGATCTTCAAAGGAATAAGTAGATACACTCCATTTACATCTAATGCCACATTTACACTCAGCCCTGTAGGACAGGGAAGTGAGCAGGGAAGTGGGCAGCGCGAGTATGTAAATAGATCACTCGCACTGCCACTGCTCATGCCGCTGCCATTGCCCGGCGCTCCCTCAAGTGTCGGTTTTTTCGTCCGGAAGTCAAAGGACAGGCAGCGCGAGCGCGAGTGCGCGTTTACATTCAGGCATCTTGCTCAGCCGACGCAGTTTTGTGTTTCGCCGTTTCCCAATTACTACAACTATCTACTTATTTTATTCTGCGGTGCGTTTCCAGTATTTACCGTATATTATATATATACCGCATATTACTTAAAAATAATAGCCTAAGCTAACGCTGCCAAGTCTTTTACGGCAGCGTTTTCTGTTTTTTTGTTGTCTTATTAAAATATTCAAATAATTGTATATACTGAGCAGACATAATGCTGTCACCGCAACAGCCTCGACGTCATCCATTGTTGCGAGTCGTCCGATGAAAGCGTAGCGGGGCTGAGTGTGAACACTCACTCGCGTCGATATTGCAACAGAAGTATTTAGGGAAATATTTCCGACAGCGGCAGGAGCAGTGGCGATGGCTGAGTGTAAATGTGGCAATAGGTTTGGGCACGCCACTCCCATGCTCGTTTGCCCGCTATAATAAATAAAAAAAGCATTTAAACGCACCTTTGTACAATACCGGTTTGGTTGGCAACCACAAGCCGTGACATGTTGTCGAATATCATCGAGTGTGTCGCACACAGGTTGCATTAAACTCCGGATTAGCCGGCACCCGATGTAGTCTGCTGGCTGCCGGATTAGCCGGCGTGCCCTGTAGTCCTGCCGGTTAATCCGGAGGTTGCGTATGAGGTTACGCTTTGTGCCGACTGCCACAACCCTCATGGTTCGGTGTGCGCCTTAATCGGTATTACGTTACGCGCATTTCTGATATTATATGCAAAATTAACCGGGATTAATCAATATTAATATAGCGATATTGGTATTAGTAAGCAAGATGCTGAGATTAAAAGCAGACGTTTTGTGTAATTAAATTCAATTAAATTGCATTATACGGTCAAATTTCATATTATAAAGGCTTTTTAAAGATTTTCGTAGATATTTAAGTTTTTTTTAATCTATTATTAGGTTTATTGTTGCCGTAATTTCTAAGTAACAACCTTTGAATTAGTCACTGGTATTTCTATGGTATGTAAGTCCGCCAACCCGCACTAGGCCAGCGTGGTGGACTATATGGCCTGACCACTCTCAATCGTACTCTCGATTGTAGAGGAGGCCCGTGCCCTGCAGTGGGACGTATAAGGGCTGATACAGATACTCAACGATTGGTACAGATTTAATTCTTCATATACTACATTTAATTTACCTTATTTTCATCAATTACCTCAGTACCTTACCGTATCAATTACCTTATTTTCATCAATCATCAATCAATTACCTTATTTCTAGTTATAACATTAAAACTAAAAATATCATAACGACATAAAGGCGGTTCTCGGAAACCTCCATTCCGGTTCTTGCACCACTCACCTTGTTTTCCAAGAAATAATCTAACTGAAAGGTTTTCTCAGCACTGGTATAATAGATATGGTCGACATTCATCAATCCTTATCAGTGGGTACATGGGCAGACATTAAGGCGTTCGTACTACGGGCGGTAATCCCTAAGTAAGTCCGGGACTAGATAATTACACCCTGGACTTACCGTCCGTACTAAGTCGCCTTTAAAACCAAACAAAACCTTGAATTACAAAGTAATGCTTGTCATTTCACTAGTCTCGCCATCCATCCATCCAACATCTTATGTGTTAACATAAGATGTTAAGTCTCAATATGTCCAGTAGTCACTCTGACTACAATGTCTTCCAAACCGGAACATTGTTTGGCGATGAGAGACTTTGCGGTGGTACCTACCCAGTTCTAGCTTCGATTCCCTAGTCATTCAGTTGGTACAACTCATGTGTGCTATCAGAAAATAATCAAATTGGCGTTAAGCTCGCACCTATTCTATATATTCTACTGTACTATACTGTATCACCCCATGTACGTCCCACTGCAGGGCACGAGCTTCCTCCAAAATCGAGTGTACGTTTGAGAGGGGTTAAGTCGTATAGTCCACACGCTGGCCTTGTGCGGGTTGGCGGTCTTTACATACCATAGAAATTCTTAAAAATCGCTATTCTATGCAGGTTTCCTCACGATGTTTTCCTTCACCGTTATAGTGGTAATTGACTATCAATTCTATATTAGGACGGAATTACCTTGGCGTAATGGCACTAGTGTCACCTCTGCCTACCACCTTGATATATACCCGAGATATTATGTATGTATGTGTACATTATGCAATGGGGTCAGGTGGGCCACTGAACCTGGCATTAAGCATGCGAGTCGGCCTCCTCACACCAAATGAATAAACAACACCACTCCAGCTCACACATGGAATTTGTAACAAGGTCGTCATCTTCGTGTATAAGTATATTCGATTCTGCGTAAAACCTGTATGATATGCAAGATTCGGATATGTAACTTGGGTTATAATCTTGGGGTCAAGTATTTTCATAAGCCTTTATCTAGTGTTGGATATAGACTGGTTTATGGTTAAGCTATTCAAGTAAGATTTGTGTGCAGTCACCCATGCTGAGCTGGGGGATTCAAGCCCTCTCACTGTAATTAAATAAATAATAATAAATAACTACACTCAACAATCACATACACAGTCCTGACCCCACACTATAATCGAGCCTGGTCGTGGGTATCAGGAACTTCGAGAGACTTTTCGATGTCACGAACACTCGGAGCCGAAACACATACATACCTGTGGTCCACACAAAATTTGTTTCGGTGCGGGAACCGAACCCGCTGTCTCTCGTTTCGCAGCCGACGTCTAACCAACTGCGCCACGGAGGTTGCCACTAATTACTTAGTCCGGTTAGTTTTTGACGGGTGTAGCGTAATCTACAATCTAATAAAATCCTACACTTTTACGGAGAAATAGCTAGAAAAAGTTATTATACACAACACCGAATATAATCAAATAGCATACCCGCAGGCAGGTTTGAATCGATAGGGCATAAAACTGTTTCCAATTTAAGTTAAGAAAGATCTAAGTACATCATAAGATGAAAGCACATCACCTTACCTACTTATCTAAAACATACCTTTATAAATTCAAACTTTTTCTTGGTCTCGTACTGAAATTAGAAGTTTGATTTTTTTTGGACATTATATTAATGCTCAAGTCTACTTTTGAATTTATCTCTTACTTAAAACTCTACTGCTTATTACCTAACAATCAAAAATACTTATCTGACGGGTATAGAAGCTTAAATGTTAAGTACTAAGAATGGATTTTTGAATATATTTTTACTAAGAGCAACCGTAGGCGATAAATTTGAAAATGCAAAACTTATTTTCTTTGGTTTATCTGTATCTGTATCTGTATCAGCCCATATACGTCCCACTGCAGGGCACGGGCCTCCTCTACAATCGAGAGTACGATTGCGAGTGGTGGTTTGGTTTATCAAATGGAGGAAAATATTGTATTATGTTCGTTTTTTAGTATTAATTAAATATACATAAATGTTTTCTGCAAAAATGTCTATCACAAATCCTTACGGGGACGTGCGAGCCTTGTAAATCATCGTCATAATCTCATCGATCTGATCTGGGGGTCTATAGCTCCTCTTCGAAAAAAAAAATTAAAAACGAAACTTTCTTAATATCTTCCCCATCTAGTGATTTTATTTTACTCTTACACTTAATAAAATGCGTTTTTATTTATCTATATCTCGCAAATAAATATAACGAGTTATTGAAATGTCTAAAACATGACCGCTGACCGCGACAATATCAACCGCTCGTCTTTATATACAATGTCGTCGCGAACTTCTTGTAAGGCCATTATCGATTTCACTTTATATGTACTCGTTGTGCTCTCTGTTTGCCTGGTAACAACATAGTTTGCTAATAACTAATCTAATACTAAAATTATCTGCCTGATTCAATTGATCGATCCATTGATTAGTATACGTAAATTGCCTTTGTATTAAACAGGGCTTAGCTTAATTAATAGCAAATAGAATAGTAGTCTAGTGGTATAGATAATGAAATAAATATCCAATATCTACGATATGCTTGATCGTTATAATCCTTATAATAAGGAAAAGTTTTGGAAATTCGGTACTAAGAGACGTTTTGGTATTGCAACGTTCACATCCAAAACAATTACTCTTCGAAATATTTTATTAAATAGATATATAAATTGGAATAAATAATACATTAAATTAAAATATTTTGGTTTTTGTCCTTATTAGAGAAAGATAAGGGAGCAAAGAACTGTTGCCATATAGTTAATAATAAGTTGTCGAGAATTTCAATTTGAATAACATTGCTTGAATAGAGCATTATTCTAATTTACTTTAGCTGGGCCTTGTATAATAATGTTTGAATCATTTTAAATTAGTTTCATAAAATAGCTAACGTTAGTTTGAAAAGCTCTCAAAATTGTCCTCAGTCTCATTTGTTTTATTTTAATTAGTTAAATAAGTATAAGTAATTTATAATAAGTTCTTATGCAAGCAGCCTATGTTATTGAATTCAGTTTTCGCCTTCACATAACATTCCTGTCAACTATGGAGTTAGTTATCTTTGGTAGTGTGCCCAGACCGATACAGACTATGGATCTCCAAGGAAAGAGAAATAAATACACACTATTCAACGACGATACTTATAGTGTGTAACGCGTTCATGGGCGGTGGTGGCCACTAGCCATAAGGTGACTGGTCTGATCATTAGCCTTCTATTATATACTCGTATTACAAAAATTAATTTATTCTACCACAATTATAGTTCGTGTTGCATGTTGGCACAGACAATGCGATTGTACAAGTACTAAGTACACTACAGTTTGCGGCTGTTATTCAATTCATCCGCCAGAAAATATAAGCTTATTAAAGGGTACTGAAAAAACGTTGAACGATCTTTTTTCCCGGCGAATTTATTAAAGGCCGAAGTTCTTTAAGCTTCACTGCGGCCCTAATTACCTCTAAGATCCCCCATTGAGTGTAGAAATTAAAAAAGGTTCACTATTGTACAAGGGTCGGTCGTAACTCGTCCGAGCAGTTAGGCCGGACGCACAGGCTCACTGTAACACTGCCCCCTCCCCCCCTTTACGTACCTTTCACCGCCACTCTGGACAGGTATCGGCGATCATTCGTTATACGTGGCCTGAAACTTAATGGCAAGTGAATGTGGCCTTCCGTCTCCCGCCATACTTCACCAGCGCTCCTAATGTATGTTTTGTTAAGACGCGTGTTCTCACCGCGCAGACCATTCGCCGCGTCTTTTGTCTTTTGATATTGCTGTATTTCTCTTTTATTAGGCAGTTCTGATTTTATTTATGTGTCCCTTTATAGACAGACACGACGGTATTTTGCGGATAAGATTCTGTCACACTGCGCTCTTCCTGGAATACCAAATGAAAGTAGGTTATGTATTTCATGATCTCTTTTATACAAGAGCGTAAATAAATTGTATTTGGAATATGAATAAAATGTTGGAACAAACGAGATCCAGTTATATTTCGTAGACATAACGAAGTGGAACAAGTTCAGGTTGTTGAAGGCCGTTTCAGCTGTAACTTCTATTTGATTAATTCATTAAAATGACGGATGTCTCTTTTCGCGAGCGGCAATTCGCTTTCCGCCCTATTTTCTACTGCTTAAACAAGTACCGAGTCCCGTGCTGAATTTATAATGCCCGGTGATTATCGTACATAATAAATCGTGTAGTATTAGTATAATGTTTGTACGATAACACAAACGAACAAATAATCCTCACGGTTAACCTCCAAATGAGGCTTCGCATTAACGATTAATCCGCGCCCGATATATTTAGCTGTAGGTTCGGGAGTATTGGACAACGGTTCCGTCGATGGCTCTCGTTAGCTTTCCCAATAAAATAATTGAGAGTTTCTGTGGCGGGGCCGGGGGTCGAGGGCGGCAGGCGGGGGATGTGCACGGGGAGCCTGGGACGACTTCAGTGATCGGCCGCCCGCCCTGGCGCCCGTACGCCTCCGACGCGGGCGATTTTCGCGCGTTTGAAAACAACAACGTCATGTATGTTGAAGTACCAAGATAACATAACAACAACAGTGTTCTAATTCGTTCCGAACATGAGTGGTGTTTACGTTTGAGTGGAGGCGGTGACGTGCGTGACGACATCAGATAGGACACGCGTTGGTGCACACGTCATCTCGTTTTCATACATTCGATTGGTTATGATGTCCTTGTATTACGCATGTTGGGTCCTTCTTTCAGATAAATGATCTTGTAACATTATTATATTTTATATGTTACACTAATTTATGGTCAATATAAACCGATATGTTAATTATATATCTTACAATCAATTGCATAAATTAAGTATGCTAATTTTGAGATGTTACACGTGTAATTCAATAAACAAGACGATGATGTAGGATGCTATTAATCCAATAAGTCCTATTAATCCAAATAAATAAAAATCAATTGAATTATGGGTGTCACTGATTAAGACGCTTTTAAAACAACAGTACAAAATTTCCTATTGTCTGTAACCCAAAATTATTTTTCCGGTTATTACACTGTAAAAATTTTTCACTTCTAATCGCCAGTGTAGCTTTAGAAAAAATTCTTTAATACTAGCAAAATGCTCATTAAATGGTATCTCTGTCACTGTTTGAGATAATAGTTGAGTCGTTGTTGTACAATTATTCCGAAAAGGTTTCCTAAGGGCTTTGCATTATTAAACAATATTTTCCTGTACCATATTAGCCTCATTTTATTAATATACCAACCCTGAGTTATTATTATCTCCATAAACTATCTATGATCATTGTCTTATTATCATCTGAAATAGGACGCATGAAAATTGGACGATAAAATCGTAAGTCTGTCGTACAATATCTAAAGACGGTAAAGACATGGCATTACACGTTGACCGAACTCTAAACCTTGTTTTTTTTTCAAATGGAACTTCTTAAAATAATTTATTTGACACTATGTGTACATTTTATATGCTTTCCACTGAACAAGCTTCTTCACGGTTAAAGGGACTGAACTTCGCCGACTATCCTTTACTTGTTATTCATGATCTTTAAAAATTATGTGTAATTGTCATTATCAACCCATAATTGCCCACTGCTTGGAACTGTACTCTTCTACAACCGAATGTTCGAGAGTGCTTAGACAATAGTTCACATTCCTGGCTTAGTTGAGTTTGGCGGACCTTACACATCAGAGACAATCTTAACATTTTTATGGTGTTTAGTTTTCCCCAATATGTATTTTTTCACTTTTATAATGCATGGTGATTGACTGTCAATACAGACATAATTTTGAGTCACGTGTACTCATATACAACATACTGGGTGTAGATTTACCTACACTCCCGCAGTATCCCGGATAATCTGTGTCCTTATGATATGTTATCCGGTAATGTGTTTTGTGATCGATTACGGAGCAGTCATTTCCTGTCACGTGGAATCTTCTTGCTCCTCTATGCATTATGTACCAGCTTTTAGCCGGGATTGTACCCGCCTACCCGCGCGGAAGTGCCGTTCCCCTTGAGAATATGTCGTGTTCAGGAGCCGGCTGTCCTGATATCAAATAAATGTTAGGAAATGCAAATGTTGGACCAAACTGTGGTTGGATTTGGATGTATTGGACTAAGTATTGAAGCCAAAACTATTTCGATAATAAGTTGTATAATTATTTAATAATCAGGTGAATATTGTTTAAGTGTTAAATGGGGTTTATTTCGTTTTACTACAAACTTACAAGCTTGGATTATTTCATGTCATAGTTATTTTATCAATGCTAATTCCATATGTATTTTGACTCCGATGTAGAAAATACCATGTAGATACGTATACGTTAGCTCTATTAACATTACTATCAACTACAGCCAGTAAGAAAGAAAACCATTTTATTTATCTCAGACACAGACAAGGAAAAAATGTACACGTGAAATCAAAAATAGAGTATATGTCAACTTCCTGCCTTAATAAAATAATGCAAACATATTATAACTAAAGAACCAAAGTACCATAAAAAGAAAAACAGGAAAAGTAGGCAATAGCATTTTGTGGCTGTGACAGGGGGGAGGTCGCTCAGCATACGAATGTCATTTGACACCGTCCACGATACGGCGCTGATTTTCATCGACCACCCATACAGCTAGATGAAGTACCCTGCTGAACGTAGACCTTAAACATTTTCATAGTGACCTGTTGGAAGCATTCTCCAGTCCGCAACTACCTGAAATATTTATCGGGCTAACTTCTCACCATATGAGTGAAACTCGGACATTACCCTTACCCACATGAAGCCTCCACTGGAGAACTTGTCCTGCCCATCGTCTCTTCACTTACTGATCTATTAGGGTATATCGATAACTTCTATTCTCCAATCGATCCTCCTTATGGCCTTTTGAAATGTTAATCTCGGTGATAACAAGGGGTTCATGTTCAAACCCAGGGCACACCTCTGAATTTTCGGAGTCATATGTGTAATATATAGATAGTCAATGACCACACACTAAAGCGGCGAAGAAAAACTTCGTGAGGAAACCTAGATACTATAGCGATTGATATGAATTTCTATGGTATATAAAGTCCACCAACCCGCACTAGGCCAGCATGGTGAACTATATGGCCTAACCACTGTTAATCGTATTCTCGATATTAGAATAGACTCGTGTCCTGCAGTGGGACGTATATGGGCTGATACTATCCTCATGACGCCTTTTATGAGATAGTACATATGTCACATAACTAATTATTACCTGTATGGTTACCGCCTCCGTATTTGATGCGTAAAGCGCATAGTCGGATTGCTAATTGGTCCTGTCAGTTTTATAAAAATGCACGGTATAGTAAACTCATTTTTTTCATTTCAAATATTTATTATTTAGTCGAACGAACATAATTAATAACGAAACAATCAGTGATGGTTGCGTCTCGCTTCCCTGACAGCTCTAATAGAGCTTAGTGTCAGTGCAAAGGGTATTTTTTGTTAATTTAATCTGTTGATGTCTATTTTGGAAACTCGCCATGCATTTGCATCGGTTCATTGTTTGTTATTTTACCACTTTTGTCTATACTCTATACATTTTTGGAGGTGTATTTTTAAGCGTATATACTGTATAATATGCAAATTTTCAGTATTCATAACGTTGAATTTGTAGATTAGCTCGCCAAGTTTTATGTTGTTAACGTCTTTGTTGCGTTATTAAGGCCCGTATTCACAAACAATACTTTACTGAGTGTTGAAGTAACCCTATGCTAAGTAAGACATTTCTCATAGTGATCGTTCCGCTCAGCCTTTTTATTCATAAACAATACTTGAGTCACCCTTTTACTATGGGAACGCACAGTGTCCAATGCGGATCAGTGATTGGTTAATTACTGTTGTTAATTTCTCTCTGGTGTTTGACAATTGGTGTCCGCGCATGTCCCGCGAATTACTCGTGAGTGAAAGCGCCTTTGACAACTTCAAATATTTACGTTCGAAATATTTAATAAAATTGATTTCCCACATTTTTAAGCGGTAAATTGTGGGTGTTAACATAGGCCTCCCTCCTCCCCAATGATTTCCACAGTGACCTGTTGGAGGCAGCCTGCATCCAAATAGATGATTACTAACCTGAAAACTCCCGTATCTGTATCAGCCCATATACGTCCCACTGCAGAGCACGGCCTCCTCTACTATCGAGAGATCGATTGAGAGTGGTTAGGCCATATAGTCCTCCACGCTGGCCTAATGGGGGTTGGCGGACTTACATACCATAGAATTTTTTATACATCGCTATGGTTTCGTAACGATATTTTCCTTCACCGTTTTAGCGCGTGGTGATTGACTATCAAAGAATCAATACACACATGACTCCAAATAGTCAGAGGTGTGCACTGGTATTCGAACCCGCGACCACCGTGAAAATGTTGGCAGTCGCATCTAGTCCGTTTACCGTTTATCCAGATGAATAAAATCTTAAGGGCACAAGTAATTGGTGAATAGGCGGTATTGAAAGGCCTCTTTCAGACTAGTGGCAAAAGTGCATGAAGAACAATATCCCTAGTAAATCGATAGCGTCTTCTAAATTGTTTGTCATTGTAAAAATTAAAAGGATTTTGTAAATCTTGAATAATATTTCTTGCACTTATCGTCCTGAGTTCGGTGTCCTTACCGAACGCAGGATGATAAGTATCATCAATATAATTGTCGAACTTCTCGCTGCTGTAATCCATTGTATTGAAAATGGAAAAAACCTAATACAAAACCTTAGTGCAAAATACATAAAATGAAATGGTAATTTACATTCACAGCTGTCACTTTTATGTTTTCAATCGACACTATGCGTTGCGTAAAATAGCTGTTGAGTTTCTTTACCTGAGGGCCTCCTTAACAGCCGCTGCCAATAAACAATCCCAATCCAAAATTTGCCGTTTTAGATTGACAGCTCAATCGTTTTTCTGATACTATATTGCCAATAATCAATCTCAGTAGTGAAAAAGCTATGGCAACATGACAAGAGACCAATCGAAAAGTAGAAAACAATTGACAACAAAACAGATTGACTTCAATCTAATTTTTTCGATTAATTATTGGCATCGGCCGTAAGTGAACGCATAGTGTCACTCATCACTCAAGTATTGTTTATGAATCAAAATTGACAATTCTGTGCGTTTGGCTACA
This sequence comes from Hyles vespertilio, assembly GCA_009982885.2. Taxonomy (NCBI): domain Eukaryota; kingdom Metazoa; phylum Arthropoda; class Insecta; order Lepidoptera; family Sphingidae; genus Hyles; species Hyles vespertilio. The sequence continues at coordinate 1,373,387 of CM042817.1, forward strand.
CTATGCGTCCTCATAGTATTGTTTGTGAATACGGGTGTAAGTATGATACGTCATGAAACACCTTATCCCGTTAATTTGCTTTCATTATATCGATACATCTACAAGCAGCAGACCGCGTTATCAATATAAAAATAAGAATAACATAAAAATGATTTGGCACATTCATTCGACATTCGTGTGTGCCGACGGGTAACTAATCTTAGCTCACACATAACGCATGATTTAAGGATGAAAAAGCAAATATTATCAAAGCTGTCGTATTCGGAGATTACCCTCAAATTGTAAGGGCTCAGGAATTAATAATTCAGTAGGACTGCCGAGTAATTTTTTACACATGGTTCGTGGGTTTGTGTCTGTCTTTGTTCTTGAAAGGGATTATCCCAAACCACTTACGATAATGCCCCATTTTATTATGGTAATTAACTTTCAATAATTAACTAAAGTTTTTGTGAATATTTTATGGAGTTAATTTCAGTACATTTGATTTATTTTGGTACCTTTTTGGGTAGAAATTCTGGATTTATAGCGCACATTTTGTAACCAAAATCTCCCTCGAAGAGCATTTTAACACTGAAATTTTACATCAATGGTTAGCTTGCCTTCCCTGTAAAAAGTGCGCAATCTAATTTTGAAAACAGAACTCTCTGTAGCAAGTATCAAGCGCGCGTGATTAATGTCACAACAGTACAAGATGCAATATATTTATCGATCGATTGTAAGATAAACACGGGGTAGTCACGTTTTTCATTTGAACACTATTGCCGACTGTCGCGCCGCGTCGTGCCGGAGAGACTTATACGCCGACATTTGTCGCCGCCACGCAATCAACTGATCTTTTTATCAACTCTCGACCTCCTTGATTTTCCTTAAGGCTTTGTACGCATTAAGATTATATCTGGAGATGTATCTAAACACGATCTTCTAAGGTCTTTTTGTTGGCTAAAATAATTTTGGCTCTCTCTTGGGGTATGTTTTTGTGTTCATTTCATTGGTGGTCCATATTTCCTGAGTTATCAAGAGACAGTGTCAGAAAACTTGTCTTCTGTTAAGCACTTGTTTGGAGACATGAGCAGTGAGAGACAACATCACGATTTCCAGAGAAATCCCGTCGGATAATGTATTTGACAATACTTGGTTTCGAAACAAAGTAGATATTCTCTTACTTCATCATAATTATAATTTTGTTCCTTAACATAAACCTTACACAAGGGTTCTCACAGCAACTTACCGTGGCCTGTATTATATTATCTTTCTGCCATGAAATCTTATACGTGTTTGTGGGTGGAAACCTCTAATTTTCCTTAAATTACATCACGAGGGACAGAACCCAGTGTCTCCGCAGATCCGTCGTCTGTATCGGGGTCAATCGTACCCCGTAAATATTTTGATAGTTGGACACGAGTATACCAACTCCTATAGATTATGTTATCCGGATCGTTCATTTCCTTACCTTCATATATCATCACGCTATACCTATACCTACCTATAAGAGGAAAGCAGTAGTGATATTTCTAGCAAATACGAGGAAATTTTGTTAGTTTTTCGTGGTCCGATTGGTCGATATTCTAAACTAATAGTCAGAATTAAACATTTTGACCGCCATTTTAAAACGTGTATGCACCCGGGTGGAGCTGGGCCCGACCGCTAGTATTTCATAAAAAGAATATGACAAGTTGATTATGTAAAGTACTCTATATTTACATGACAACATAATATTTGGTGTCGTTATAAAACCTTAAAATGCATTTAAACAGTCTTAACTCAAACTGGCTAAACAGTGCTAAAGGTGAATGAATATAATCTAAACTTTTTGCATAAATTATGAAGAAATTTGTCAAGGGAATGTAGGGCTACTTTAAAGCTTAAATTAAGATGTAGCTTGTTCTCAACAACCGAGGCTCTTACATATTTATTCTAGTGCAATGGAATATTATACCCAAAAGTATGGGGTATCAGGTTATCTAGAGGCATAATTCCAAATTTTCAAAATATATTAGAGTTACGTATTTTTGTACTATGGCCTTTTTAGTCGGGTATGAACAGGTTGGCATTAAGCATCATTCCGTTGAATAAGTTGTGGATGTTAGCATAGGTTATTAGTTGTGTTGTGATCGGTTTGTCGTGGTAGCACAAAATAATTTAGTTTGCCTTTACAACTGCTGCCTTTGACTTAGCAACAAGAAGCGATTTCGAGATTATCAGTGATTTCTCCTTTAACCCCTATTTATCCACTGCTAATCTATGGGATCAAGATTTAGCAGCTCTAAATACGTGAGCAACTTAGTCATGAGCGACGACCCTTATAATCTGAAAACACATAAACATCCGAACAAAACAAATATACGCCAACTTCAGGGCGTTAACATACACAAGCTGCTAGCGGGTGCTAATAAAAATATCTAGTTTTCTTTTGCGCATATATAAGTGTAGCTTTTATTGAACATACATATATTAAACCTATATGCATTTTTCCCAGAAGGGGTAGGCAGAGATGTAACTATGACACCCATGTTTCGCCATGTATTTTCCGACTCTATTGCCATATCGGACACAAATTCTTGATTCCGAGCTGATAGTAAATAGAAAAATCCATTATAACTTTGCCCTACCCGGGATTCGAACCCAGGACCTCGGTTTTGCAATCATAATTTAGTACCTTGTTGTAGGGTAATTTTTGAGTATATTGACTGAGTATTTTTCCAATGAAAAAATGGTTTATAAACAATATTTGATGCCGACTGTCGATATAAAAAATATTGTATGAAGTCGCACAATGCCGGCTGTTTTCACCAGGTTGCTATGGGAATCCTTCGGGGATGCTTATATTCAGACGTAGGTATATTGGTTGTGCCTGAACAAGAAGAAAAATAATAAGTCTTCCTTTATAAAAAAGTATCATCAGCAATTCGACCGTCGTCTGTCTCACCGGAAAGACACTGTCATCCATCCACCCGCGCGCGGACGCTCACTTAGGTCGTTGTTTATATCCTATGGCTAAGGGATCCCTCTCAACCTAGACATTTATACACGACACTAATTTATATTTCACAACAATACTGCTCGATGTTTCCACTTGGAGATTTCACGTAATGATTAATGTACGTGTATTTAGGTCAGACGAACCAACCTCTCGTCTACTTTCAAAACATTTCAATTATACAGGGTTTGTTTGTCCGCCAGTTAATGTTCAACCTGTTCTGTTAAACTCTTGTTTAATTTAACTTTTTGCCTATTGCCTGAGGTAACCTTAGAAACTTGATTATTATCAGTCTTGTTTATCGACTGGGTAATATTTGTTTGCTATGTTTAACGTTACAACTTGTTGCCAATATGCCTGGTCGCCATATTTTGCATGGAATTTGTGAAACATGAACGGTTATTGCTAAATTCCTGCTGGTTATAATGGATAATGTTAATTGAAAATTATAATATCGGGCTTTGTTCAATCTATTAATTTAAACATTTGGACTGTTGGTATGATTTAATGATTGTGGCTTTTGATGTGTCAATCAGTGCTTATATTAAAATCTTGGTGCTATTCCTGATCTTTTAGATAAGATTCTGATATTTTAAAAATAACACGCTTATGTAGTGGCAGTAAATTAATAGTGGAAATACTGTAGCCTTGTATTACTTTTGCGTCCATATTATAACCGTGCTTCAAAGTGATCTTAGTCTTCGGTTAGTCATATCCTAGTCCGACTATAAAAACAGTATATTGTCCAAAAACAAGTTTGAAAACAACTCCCTGTTTTCTGCCAAATATCTGTTCTCAGTGACCGAAACTCGTCATCGATAATTACGATCGGCTTTGAAAACTGCCGCCCGGCTGAGGTGACTTTGTTAATTACTTTTTTGTACGGATTATACGTTTTTACCGAGGAAGTTATTAAAACTGACTTGCACCTAATTAGGAAGCCGGGCTTACGGTATCTGTAATTTGAGTTGCCACCGTAATGTTTATTTCTCACTTTAGCAAAATTAATTTCGCATTGACGTGTGGTCGAGTTGTGTAACGTTTTAAATTTGTTGTGTTGCGTTTGAAATGGTGAGCTTAATTACTTTTAATTTTACAGAAGTGGCTTAAAAAGACTTTTACATTATTATGCTTGAAAGCAACACGCTTTTATGGTTTCTGATCAAGTTTCATACCTAATATATATATCAGATTTAATCGGAACGCAAAGCATTCTAAAACTCATTAGGAAATCGTCCCAAATAAAGGATCATTACATTATCCATTTTAAAAGTGCTCGGGCGGATCGATGGCTAGTGGCAGCCTGTTTCATTCCCACATTAAAGGTGCTGCACATCGGAGGTAACTGCCGGCGGATAAGCGTTCAATAGACGAATTATTTTAATGTCGGACAAATGGTTCGCCCGCGACGAGTGAGGAAAAAAAATGGTGTTAATATTGCATTTGGTTGTGAGCTGTCGGGTAATTTGTTCGAAGTTGTATTGTTAGAGCTATGTTTGTTGGTTTATAAGACTATACATATACCTATTGATTAACATCCCACGTTTGACCTATATTATGAACACCTTTAAATAAATAATGTTAGTCATTTACCCATGACAAAAATAATTTCATCATCATTTGATAGACGGTTTCTCGCCCTCTGCGCCAGCGACTGTTGTTAAAATATGTACAAATCTCGCAATAATTACAACAAAACAAAAAGCAACTCCACTCTCCCGAACAATATAGATGTAAGTGGGGGCGCATTAGTGAAACAGTATGAAGCAGAGCAAGCGACGCGTTTGGTTTCCGCGCCGTCTCGGGTTGCAGCTTTTGTGCTCGGGTTCATGACGCGAGCTCGCAATCAGTACGGGTAGTTATTGTTTTCTTCTTGCTTTATATGTATGAATTGTGGAAATATCAAGAATGTGAGCGGAAAGATTGCAACACATTGTTAAGGTTTATGGTGTTTATCAAAGCCCTTATAAGGAATAAACGAGAAAAGAGACGATCAGGAAATCCTTGCATGCAGATGAATGCTTACGCTATTTCAATACTATGAAATTTTTGGAATATTCGATTCCCCACGTTCAAGTGTGTTTACTATATTCGAAATACACAGACTCGCATCCATATCTGAATCCTTATAAATATGTACTCTATGCGGAGATTGGTGTATATAACTTCATTAGCGGCTGCGCCAATCTGTTTTCAGATACATTGAGACGAAGCAATGACTTTTCTCCATCAGTCCTGTAACTAATATAGACCACAAAACATTCGGTTTTGATATCGCGTTGAAGCTAATCGATCCTCTCGCATTATCAAAACGGATCTTAATCAAACTTTGTCAATATTACGCACTGAGGCCACAAGATCTTATAAAACTTTACAGTTATCGTATCTAAATGGATTCGCTTCAACGTGTGTTACATTTGACGTTTTAATGAAGTTACTTCTGGCTTCGATGGTAGGAGCTCGGAAACTTGTGCGCGATTATTCTTAATGGTGAATGGTTTAGTCGACAATGTGAGACAGGTGGACGCTTACGGTTAGTGGATTCATATAAAGTTGCAGTTAGGAACGAAAGTGGGGGATTGGGTCTTGTAAAGAGGGGAGGGAAGTGTATCGTGCATAGCATTCTTCGTAAACGGTAAACGCATACGATAAGTTCCAAAGTTTCATTTGCTGTCATCGTTATTAGTATATATGGACCTACATTTTATCTCTCTCAATTGGCGAGATCTCTATGGATTATTTATAGTTACATCTTACCGTCCCTTATGTAGAAATTTGGGGAGTATCTAATAAAGTCTTAAAATATTGAAATCGTAAAGAACATCATGTGCCAGCTTGCTGTTAGGAGACGAAACCGCATCGGACATGTTAAACTCTTATTGGACAAATTTAAATATAAATTCTCAGTTTTCTCCTTTTTATCTCTGATGCTCATTTGTAGTGTACGAATTATTACATACTATCTTATATCAATTATCTTCAGCAATAACACATTGCATCACATTCAGACACACAAGTCGGGTAATCTTTAATTTGCTGATAAAGGATTCCGAAGGGATCTTATCCCTATGCGTCGCAACAACACGCCCTTGACACGTGTCTAGTGTATACAGCAATGTACAAATTACAATGTACATGATGCTACTTGCAAATGGGATTTATACTGGTTGATTATGTAGCTACTATGCTTGCTGTGGCTATGATATGATACAGTTCAGATCAGACTTCTCAACGCTGTACCATGGGTGTCATTTCTCCATTTCTATCTCTATTTAGCCACAGGAAGTCCACAGCTAAGCATTGGCGTTCCTCAAGAATCTCCACATTGACCTCTTGGAAGTGGCCTGCATCCAGCAACTTTCTGCAATCTTAACTACATTGTACGTCCACTTTGTAGACGTCCGACACGGCGTTTTCCTGTACGTGGCCTCCACTCCAACTGGATACAAATGTCTTATTATCAGTAATGTTTTGACCAATAGACTTTATATGGTTTATTTTGTAGCCTTTATTATGTCTCACTGCTGGGCAAGGGCCTCCCCTTTTTTCCTCCACTTGACGCAGTCAAGTCGGCGAGCTCTTGCCATTTTGCCGCCAATGCGTCCAACTCGTCTTTCCATCGATGTGTTGTTTAGGGGATTATTATATTATTTATTCTCAGTTAATATTATGGTGGTTGAAAATATACCTCTTCTAATAATTTTCACAAAGATGTTTTGACTGTGGCCTGCATCCAACGACATTAATTTTCTAGGTTTTTTAAATATTTGACCATGTATGATAACGGACTTCAAATAACTGCGGTATATCGGATTTGATTGAGGGCATCAAATTAGAAACAGTGTATTGGGAATTTAATGTATGGTTAATCAAACTGAAATCAATATAAAATTAACGAATATTGCTTTAGGCCAATAAGTATCAATATTTGAACGCTATTGCAACATATTTGAAACATGATAATTAGTTTAATAATATCCAATTAAGAAATTGGATTGTGTGATTTAGCCATACAATTATCCGCTCAAATATCAAAGCACACAAGTATAAAATCTACAATAGTGCTCACGGAATTAAATGGCGCAATCATGTAATGTATATCTGGTATTGAGTGTCGTATCAATCAATAAGAGATGATCTGTTGTCATTCAGTGATGCAATATCTAGATGAAATAACACTTACCATCAATTTCGTATCAGAAATTTCACCGTTAACATACGAGTACATATAGGTATGATGTTACAATGAAATTTATAGTTTCTAGTATACAGGTGATATCGACACATGTTATTTAATTTAACCCACATTTAACCCAATGTTGCTCATCACGTCAGATAACATGGAATAAAATTGAAAAAAAAAAAACTCGGAATACTTCAATTACTTGTTACCTCAGCTGTAAAAAAATCTTACCTAAAGGTGTTGATCAAAAGCCTCTAAAACTAATATCGAAAAGTTTTAACAATACTACCAGGCCGTGTTGTTTTCAAATTGGTATAATGTTACCTAGGGTGGTCGTGAATGATTTAAATTAATTACTATATGTCAATATTATTGGACTAAATTTAAACACTGGTTTATATTTTAGTAACTAATCAATGATATAAAGAGAATAGATATATTTGTTTCCGGTTTGTTGTGTTTTTGTTTTTTGTTTTATCACACATATTATAAATCTTGCTTTATTATTGCAATCCAAACCTGTACAACGAGAGGTGTAGGAGTCATTTGTACTAATTATCATACATGTGTAGCATATAATGGTTGCTATTGATACTTAACATAAATTACATGGTGATTAGTGTAGTGCCGCTGACGACATTAAGGGCATTAGTAATGCGTCGCTTCTAATGTCACGTAACCAGACACCGAGTCACATTAAACATTAATACTTGCGTATAAATATTCACAGATTACTGTTCATCATTAGCTCTTCCGCATCCGATACTGAACATAGGCCTCTCCTACAGCACGCCACTGAACTCGATCTTCAGCCCATCGTCTCCAACCGCTACCATCCAAACCATGTTTATCGTCATTCCACTTAGTTGGAGGGCGTCTTGCTGTTAGTAATCGTATAAAATATTAACGTGTTAAAATATGGTGAAGATCTTATTGTTAGAGTTTATAGATATTAACCTCTTGATATGTTGATTCAAATCTTTACTACGATATTATTTTAAAACTACAACTGAGCCAATATTTTCTAATTCATTGATTTAAAACATGTTATATTTTTCTTGTAATTGTCAAAAAGTCAATAACATGTGTCGTTAGGTAGTCTGGTATGGAAGCAACATGTCGTCGTATCATAAGCGGTTTAGTCAGGCGTTCTGATACTGGCCTGAAATGAAAATAAAATGGTTTGCAGCACTGTTGTGGCGCAAATGTTGCGCAAAAGGCTCGTGTATAATTGCTATTACGAGTAGTTGCTATTAGTACGTTCTGGTCAAACGCGCTACTAGACACATTGCAATTGCGCTGATACGCTAACTGTTTACTGATGGTAGGTCTCTCATATGTGAGAGGCCGCCTGGGTAGGTACCACCGCAATATCTACTTCTCCCGCCAATAGCAGTGTAAATGCACTGTTGTGTTTCTAACTACTGGATATATTGAGGCTGACCATATTATGTCTCAGGATGGCGAGTGCAGTGGAATGTCAAGTATTCCTTTGTTTCATTCAATTCAAGGTGTTTTTTTAGTCTTATTACTGTCCAGAGTTACTGTTTTGAGTGGTCATATCGCTTACCATCAGGCGAACGGCATGCTCGCCTCGGCATTCAAAGCAATAAAAAAAATCTACGCCGACACACGCGTTTGAATTACTATTTTTTTAATTTATTTTACTGATATACCACACATGCATTACTAATTCACAATAACAATTATGAAATAAATGATGATGTTCAATGTGCTTATCCATTATAACAAAGTTCTTTTATTCGAGGTCCACGTAATGTTACTAAACCGAGTATTATTACGCAAATCTCACTATTCTTCACCGAGAAATAGATATGGAATATTAATAACTAATATTATATCTGGATCAGCCCATATACGTCCCACTGCAGGGCACGGGCCTACTCTACAATCGAGAGTACGATTGAGAGTGGTTAGGCCATATAGTCCACCACGCTGGCCTAGTGCGGGTTGGCGGACTTACATACCATATAAATTCTTATGAATCGCTATGGTATGCAGGTTTCCTCACGATGTTTTCCTTCACCGTTTTAGTGCGTGGTGATTGACTGTCAATACACACATGACTCCGAAAAGTCAGAGGTGTGCCCTGGGATTTGAACCCGCGACCACCGTGAACATGTTGGCAGCTGCGTCTGGTCCGTTTACCAACAGGCCACCACGCACTTTGCAATATTATATAATCTATATATATAAAAATGAAACCCGTTTCGCGTTGTCACGGCATCACGTGTGAACGGCTGAACCGATTTCGATAATTCTTTTTTTTTAATCTTTGTGGAAGTCCAAGGATTGTTTTTACGGCGAGAAAATTCCGAATAATTGCCGGAAAAACCCTAAAAACAGCCCTTTTCTTTTTCCCATACAAAGGTTTTCTAACTAAAACGTAGAGTCAATTTGAGCTTTATTGCTATTGTATAAAGTTCATATTAATTACAAGCAATCACTGTTGTTTTAACAATGTAGGTATGTTCCTAACGTCAAAGAGTCAATTTGCACTTTATTACCGCTATACAAAGTTCTAATACAATCATATCTATCAAAGCAGTGTGCGTGGTTTCCCATACAAAATGTTCATGGGTTTGTAACTGTCATTCAATTTTCACCCTGTCGATATGGTAAACTCTTCCCTCGAATTAAAGAACGTATTTAAATAAAGGTTTCGAATCGAAAACATATATCCACAATATTCTATTGATGGCGTATTTTAGATTTTATAGATGTAAAATATTGACAATAGTGAAAATGGATTGGCATTTTAATTGTTTGTAATTGTTTATGCATGCGTTCAGAAATTTATTTTGTATAAACTAAGGAGAATATATCAAGCTACATTAATATAGGACAAAGAAATAAATAATGTTCACACGTAATGACGGATTTAAATGTTGGCTGAGGCTGGACCAACGTCTACCAACTCCAAGCTATTAACTATGAAAAACATTATGAAAAACATCTTGCAATTGTTATGTACCCCTAATAAATGATAAACTTAATTAATTACTTTCTCCATTGTGTTATTCTTTCTCCATTATGTTATATTCAATTAGATCACTTTTAAAATTACTTTATTATTTATTACTTAATTTGAATTTAAATTCATCACTTAATTTCAAATTCAGTCTTAATTATTTTTAATATATTTTGTCATTGTATAATTATTTAAATTTGCATCCTGTGGTCTCCTATAATTGAAGATAACGTCGAAATGTAAACCACAACAATGCTATACCATTGTCTTCATTATATGTCGTGTATCATTCCTTGGAGGTCCTCAATTTTAAAAAATAAAATATAAATAAATTAAAACATAAGACCAGCCGAGCCAAACACTCCGTTTACACGCTGGCGTTGGTGGAGGCTGGCTGAGGTTGGCCAAGCGTGTAAATGCAGCATAAGAAGCGTAGACAGATAATACTAGAAGTTATAATTACTCCTTTTCAAGATCGAATGCCATTTTTATCACGAAGTTTTACAGTGGCCTTTCATTCGATATAATTCACTGATAGAAATGTACATAGTATCGGAGTGAGATAGGTTATATTATAAATAAATGGGGTAAAAAAAGGGTTGAAATGTTATGTCTAAGAAAATCGAAACCACTGAAGTTATGTCTATGAAATTTTATATTTTAACTCTTTATTACTAACAAAAAGTAATGGCGTGCAATATTTTTTGGAAAAACAGCATTTTGGTGCTGAAATAAGGGAAGGAATATTGGATGGACAATATAAAACGCTAAAGTTTTTAATGTCAAAAATTCATAAGGCAATCTTTATATGTATATGTATATGGAGAGAAGGGACATAAAGTAAAATAGAATGGAAGGTACGGGAGAGGGCTGGGATAGCTGTCAGACTTGTTAGGACTAAATGTAAATGCACGTTATAAAACGGGATGGATAATAAAGAGAAGGGACGGGACAGATTGGGAAGAGACTGAACAGGCGGATGAGACGGGATTGAGCCGGACAGTAGGATAGCTACGTCAAGTTTAGGTTTACAAGAGTTTATACGAAAAACAACATGTATTTGGTGTGGAGTGGAATCAAAAAATATATGCACCCAGGCGAAGCTGGGTCGGGCCGCTAGTATTAAATAATTATTATATAAGAGGGAATTAAATTACATGGCAAGGAATACAACAAAGCGGACTGGGCGGGCGTATAATTGAAACAGTAGACCCGAGCCGACTGGAGACGTTGAAAGAATTCTAATTAATACAATCGAATGACAACTGCAGACGCTGGCCTTTCAGATTTTATTTTAAACCTGAATGAAAATGCACTTTCTAAGAATATGCTTTCATCGGCTATTGTTCGCAAATTCACGTATTTTCAGATATGAATTGCAAGTCGCGTAGACGTTCGTAGCTGCTGTAGCGTTTCGTAGCATTTAGGTTATGACGCAATGCCTCGTGGCTCGTAGCTGTGCTCGTAGCATAGTCACGTGCTTTGACATTTCGGAGCAAATGACATGGATACGTACGTGACTTTGTAAATTGTTATAGCGTTTAAAATATTGTTTTAGTAACTTTGTCCTAAATATTTGCTAAAATGAAAATATTGTCGCAATAATTTTGCTCGGATCGTGATTAAAGTGTTAAGTATTATTCTTTTACATATTATATTATGTTATCATTATGCGTATCACATACTTAAATCTGTCGTGAAATCTGTATAGATTTTTATTCAAATGTGTTGAATTTAGTTTTCTGTAATAAATTTATCTTCTGTTGGCAGCAACTCGGACTTAAATAAACTGCTTACATCCAGCAAACAGCGGTACCAAGACAGCATAAGTAAGAAAGGCTTACCAATGCGACAAACGGGGCATTCAAAGAACATAATCGTGCGGGTCGCAATATCGCCATGTTTCACTGGCACCGGTCGCGGGGAACATGTGGCAGCTGCACGAGGGCGCGGCGGGACTCGGCGCTGTCGCGGCTGCATTTGATATCGCGACACGTGACTTTACTGCTCTGCGTTTATGATGTCCTGGTAGTTCTGGTGTAATTTATGCCTAATTTATTCCGGTTGTAAAATTTTGTTTTCTAATCTATTTTATATGTTTTATTTATTATGTAGTTTCGACAACAGATTAGTGTTCAAAATCAAATTCAAAATGTTTTATTGTGGTACATAAGTAAATACATAGGTGTTACATTGGTATCTGCTTCGCACAGCTATGACCCGCCACATTGGCATACAATAATTAAGGTTAGAAAATAAAATGATATAACTTTAAAAAATCAACCAAACGTTCCAATGTTTGTTTCCTTGAGCACTTTAGAATCATTACTTAATTGGACGAAGATTGCAAAAAACTAACGCGATTGCAAAGCTGTTCTGTCATTTATGTTCATCAAATATGTATTATCAACTTGAAAAAAAAAAGTTGCAATACTGAAGGGCCAACATTTACCTTGTGGTTGCAATCTTTAACCTAATATTTAGGCAGTACTAATGACACTGCCGTTGGGAAATATTTGTCCTTGGATGCTAAAAGTAAGATAACTGTGGCTGTGTCTGAAACGCTCAAGACATAAAGGCGAGTTTTTTTCTGGTGATTAAGACTGCGCGAGATAGATTCTGCTAAAGAGCACAAAATTCTAAATCGTTTTCTTTGAAGTCTAAAAGTAGGTTACGTGGAGCACCACGCTTGATTGTAGTCGGCGAGATGATTTGACGGAGAGGAATTTGAGCTCATAATAACTAGGATATATTCCTATTTGCTTAAATTTAGGTTTTAAATTTAAAATTTAAAACAATTTTGAAGTCCTACAATTGAATATGTTTGTATACAGAAAAAATTGCTAGATACGTTTTTAAAATCCGCATCCGCAATTTTTAATCTTTTTTTTTCATATTAACAGAAATAATGTACCAATACAACTAATAAATTCGACTCAACGAAGAAGAGCAACAATGTTAGTCGTAATAAACTAGCGCATTCAAATCGCCTAACAACGTTAAATGCAGCAATAACTTTCCAAGTGAAGCGGGTGTCACCCCTGAACGGCTATCTTACCCGGGTAATTAGACAGGGCAAACAAAAAGCTCTGGCAACCCTGCGCACATCGCAGATACAATTAGCATGCGGTGCGCGAACCCGCCGATTTAATTAGCGAGACTAGCGAGCGACTCGTGACTGGGTAACTATTGTAAATACAGATCGCATGGACTGCTGGATTATGTTTGCAGTCGGTAATAATTGCGTTCTATACGGAAACTTGAGCGCTCTTATGATCATATCATCACTGGGTTATGTTATCTTGGTACTATAAAATGTTATAACAAATTTATTAATGAACTGCTCTGTTTTAAAACCACTTGTAATTTTTGTAATAATCACTAAATTGTAAACTGGTTTTGATAAAGCTATACTAGAGTTTCTTGCCCGTTCTTCTCTAGTGAAAACCGCTTTACAAACCGGGTGGTAGTTAACTTTTAATTGCAGTGACATTTAGATTTAGGCACGCTATAATTTAAGGTGAACATTCAGTTTTTGTTAAAGGTATAATGCGTAAAATATATCCCATCAAAAACATCCTGTAAAAAAATTCCAAGTCTCGCAGCTCAGGTTTTCTACCGCAAAAAGTTGTGAGATGCATATAATACTAAGTCGATTAATTAATTTAGTCCTTAAAGGACCTTCTATATAAAGTTATTACGTTAGTTATTACCATATCAATATTAAAAATTCTTTACGTTTTAAATAAATAGATCGACTTGGCCAGCAGAATTGTAACTTTGTAATCCTATACATTTATATGGGATTACAAAGTTATTTACGCAGTTGGTCTATCTAGAAAACTAGACACAAATTATGAAATGTTTGAATTTTCCCTACTTTAGACACTAAACACTAATTATATTCTAAATTTGAAGGTTCTATGTCTGCTAGAAGCGCCTTAGACTTTTGATGATCGGTCAGTCAGTGAGTAACAAAATTAATAAAGTTTGACTAGTTACAATTCTTAAACTACTGGTTCAAATTGAATGAAATTTTAAATATACCGTGTTTACAACAATGCCTGCTTAGTAACTGAAAATTCAGGCTTCATGCTTTAGCCACAACGAAGTTATCGGGGGTTGAAAATGGTCTGAATTGCTTCGAGAAAAGGATGTTACGGCCTATAGCTCGACTTGGAGGGGGCTCGGCTGCGCCCTCAGATTAACTGAATAAGCGACTCAAACTCACCAGTCGACGAAAACTGTGGTCATCCAGTTATTCTAATTTGGGAACTTGTAACAGCATTTTAGCATTGCCAAATTCAGACAAAGCTACCAAATTATGGAAATTATTTGTTTTTATGAGTGACAAAAATAATGTTTAAGGTATTGAGCATGCTTCGCTGATTAATTAACTAATTAACTATATTACGGGACTGACATCATCTTGTTTGACAAAACTGCCACTAAAAATAAAGAAGAAACAAAAAGACTTCACAAGCGCTAGTACAAACTTGTACTTACTGGCATAAAAAATGTAGACACACTCGATCTGCGCAAAATAAAGCCATAAAGAGTTCAAACGCAAATTTTATTCACAGTTGCTTATATTTGAAACGCACCGCTCATAATATAATTCCTTTGAGATTTAATATTGTTGGTAGGTAAAGAACCTCGCTTCGTATAATCACAGGTGCGCGTGGATATGACATCTACGAAAGAAAAGGCTTCACGACTACCAGGAGCACATAAGATTAAAGAGTAGTTTATGTGGAAGTACGAGTGAACGGTGGCGTTTCCTTTATAACAAATGGTCTCTAAAAATAAACTCGGGACAACCGGTACAGTCGCGCGATAAAGTAATGCCGTGTTTATAGTAAACAATGTGTGCGCACGTGTACGTGTGTATGTACACTTCTGAAGTAAACGGCCCTTGAATATTGTTATTGCTTAGAAACTTTGAATGTTTGTATTTCTCAGTGAGTAACATGCGAGTGCTTCTGTACAGGAATGCGAGTCTACATGAAAGGCTTTACTTGCTACTTTTGTTTTATACTTTCATGGTAATTTTGTTTCTCCGCTATCTGGTTCAGAATAATTTATTTTTAAGTACTGTAATGTACCTTACTTTATTTGTACCTTATTCGAGGCAATAAATATTTTACTAATGTAATTGACAGTAGTTAATACTTTTTATATTTTATTGAATATTACTGAGATTATTACATTTCGATTATGCCAATATCTGTAGGTAAAATCAGAAGCAAATTTATTGACAAAGAAGCGACGTAATTTGTTCCTCTCTTACCGAAATATGTTATAAAAATCTGAATACCAAGAAAGGTGTTGCGTAAAAACTTTGAATTTAGCCCAAGTTATTTACGGCTTCACGAAAAATATAGAAGCTTTATATAAAAGAAATCCTCACACATTTTTGTGCCTTCAACATAGATAAATACGAAAACGAACAAAATACTTTTCCTGTATTACTCAAGGCGGGCATGGAAAATTTCTAAATCTCGGCAAAGTGAAGGGACAGCTGTAAAAGTTTGATAATGTAAAGAAATGACTGTGGAATAATGTAGAGGTGATGAGGGAGGGACTCAAAAGTTGAAAAACGATAAGTACGGTCTTAGAGGAGGATAAAGTTTGGCTGGTCTATCGTTCCAACAACTTGAGATATCCGATGTCGTAAGATCGAGAGTTCCCGATATTTTGTACGTCAGTATATGAAGTATTTCGGCTTGTTTAAAATTTGATATTACACAAAATTTATGAGAGTGAAATAACAATTATACTCGTAATAGTATGGTATATTTATTGTGCAATATTATTATTTATTGTAGGTGTTTGTGATTGCTGTGCTAAATGCTTGGCTTTAGACTTAACAAACGGGAAACGTACAGAGCTGGACCCGGTGGACTGTTGATCATTGATTAGGATTGCGTTGGCGAGGTTGCGAGCGTCATTTGTTGGTTTTTAAGCGGCATCCAGCTTGCTTTGAACCTTTTGGCACAGTCCGGTTTAATTATGTGTTGGATCGGAAGTGTACCGACAGAGGTCGCAGTAGGCTCGGGATGCCCGACAAATCGTATTTTACAATTGATCTGCGTGCCAGTTTTGTATGTTTTGTATTGTAGCTTTGCTATTTTAGGCATGTTTATTCCACGAAAAATTAAAATATCGAAATACACCAGCATGATGAATTATCGTTACTTTTACTTATATATTACCGCATGGGTAGACAAAGGTGATATTAGTGTCAGTCCCATGTCACCTATTTTTTCCGAACTAATGATACCATTCTGGGGAGTTCATATGCGAATTTATATGTATAAAATAGGTAAATTATGTAATAATATGTGTTTACTAAACTTATTTAGTTGGCAGTATTAGGTCACATAAATATTTTAACTATGCGGCTCGTTTGATTTTCTGTATTAGCAAAGTTTTCATATTAGTGTTGATCGCAACACATAATGAAGTTAGTTTATAGTTTTACTTGTTATATTCGTCTTTCGTTACCACATGGTTCTACGTAGCAAAGGTTGTTGACACGTTCATAACATACTTTGGAAACTTCACGTTATGAAACATTGGTTCAGACGTTTTAGGGTTAAAAAGAAATAAAAAACATGTTTTATAATTCATGATAATATATTCTATGAAATGAAATTTCCAGCGTTGTCTAACGTTGCGTATTAGAACAGAAGCATTTTAATATTTTTCACAATTGGTGGCGGGGCGGTGGCCGGTGGTCCGCACGAGCGCTCCGCTCGGCCGGGTCGACTGTACCCGCCCATAATCACTGCTTGTCTCGTTCAAAGGGTTAAATTTTTCGGATGGAAATTGGGTACCCATTTCATTTTTTCCTCCCCGTTTGATAAATCGCTGCGCATTACTACAGACCGTATCTGGGCAGATTTAATACCCGGGGGCACAAAAGATGCGCGACTATTGCCTCTGCCGACTAGACGCGAACCTACTTACTTACGTAAACACACGACTCAGTATTTGTGAGATCCACATATATGAGAAAATGTGAGTGTTGCTACAGTTGGGCTCGTATTTGCGATTAAGTACGTATATGTCGTGTGTACGGCAAGTATGAAGATATTATACCTTTATTGAAAGTATGATTTAGTCAATGTAGCGCTTGCAATGTAGCGCGTGCAATGGGCCCAAAGTGAAAGAACGGTGAATCTAATGCAGGTATTTTAGCTGAAAACGAAATGTGGCACACTTGCACAGTTCACTGTGGTTAATTTTACACCATTTTGTATTTTGTTCCCCGGCTGGTCTTACAATATCATACGGCAGGACCAAACTACTTGCTATAGGCGAAACGTCTGCGTTACTAAGTGAATATCATAAGTTCCGATATGCTGTATATCGAAAATACTATGGCCAAAAAATATTTGTTATTTTATAAATTGATCAGCGATCATTCAGCGGACGGTAGTTTGGGAGTCCTCCAAGCAGAATACATTAGAGTTGGCGTTGGGCGTCGTACTGTGCCGGCGCGGGGAACGCAGATACACTGGAATTGTCGGGGGCAGATTATTCGTGGCCGCACTACGCCTACGGCCTTCCTCTATATGCAGATGCGTAGCGCCGGTCCGTGGCAGATTCCGTATCCTAGAATATATTTTGATGTACATTTAAATATTAATATTGTACCGGGTATATCAAGACTGGTAACGAAAATGAAGCCGGGTGTTAGTTTTAGTGACTATAGACACAATGCAGCTAAACTTCGCAAGGAATCGCGACAATTTTTTTTTTGTTATTTTCTAATTAATCACGGTGTGTGGGTGTCGAATCCAGTTTTTGCAAAAATAATAATTTAGACCGTTGCGTATTGTAGGGTATTTAAAAGTATGTTTAAAATGTTACTGAAATAATAAGCTCTTAATGTAGATAATTATTAGTGTTAAGCAAAAAATTATGCGGCAATACGCCATGAATAATTTTATCGCAATAATCTGCAATTTTTTGAAATATTCTTTATTGCGACATTAAGAAGCCAATACACCCAGGCTGGCAACTAACGATTATAATCTGGTACGGACATTAACAGTAAATGTAGTGTATACTGTATACGTGCCAATACCGTAATCTCCACAACACAGCAACACAAAGCGCCGTTCACACTATCCCTCTGAGGCCCGGAATAAATGTCCTTTATACAATGCTTACAAAAAAGGGTTTCTACTGTAATTCCTTTGAGAACGAGCTCGCGGTCCAAGGAGCCTCTTAATACTTGCGCACAAATAACATGGTGTTTATTTTGCAAATAGCACCATGCCTAAAACATAATACAACCCTGCGTAGTGCGTTCAAAACCCCCCTGTTTCGACCCCACCAAACTCCTATCACCACAAACGTTTGTTTAGGATCTGTGCGGTTGTGGTGGCCGTATTATACATATACGCCTTATGTTTTTACAATATTATTAATTACAGGTCTGTGACTTCACAATTCCGGAAGAGTGTTAAGTCAAAAGCGGTACAATTTATTTACACCATGGATTAAAAAGCAATGCTTGGCATTCCATTGCGCTCGCCATCCTGAGTTATAAGATGTTATGTCTAAATATTCCCAGTAGTTACAATGTCCTTCAATCCGAAACACAACAGTGCATTTAAACTGCTGTTTGGCGAGAGAAATAGACAATAATTACAATTTAGGAAACAAGCGTATATTATTTGCCATAATCGGTTGTACCAGGATATAAGACGTGCTAAGGAAGTATTATATGTCTTGATAATGTTATATACAAAGAGATTGCATTAAGACGGGGCTCATCAGCGAGCTCTCTTTTAAGCCGGCCTCCGTTAATCTCAGTTTCCGAGCCAATGATCTGTTCATTACGGTGCATCGGCGGCGCTGCCGACGTCGCGGCGCCAACCGACGCCGCCGACCTTCTGCATTATAACCCATTTGCTTTCCACACAGCCTGCCTTCTTTTATTATCTGCAGGTTTATTAAATCTTGAGACACAATACCGGAGAATTTATTAATAGACTATTTATTGTGAACGGAGAGGTGCGTCCGTCGAAAAGTTTCCTTTATGGCTTTGTCAGTTTCTATTTCAATTTTGAAATCAGAAAGGGTGGTAGAGATAAAGAAAAAAGAAAGAAAGAAAAATAGTTTTATTTGCCACGAGCATTAAAACGACGTACAAAAACAGATATACAGAGGTGTATACATAAAAAAATAAAACAATAAGAAATAAAGAAGAAGTTCGCACGTCGTGGCTGTGACAAGTAGGTGATCTCAGCAATTATGATGACACTAAATTACCCGATTCTGTCTATATATTGCTTATTATTATTTAAGAGTTTGGGCGCATACTTTTTATGTGCTATAGCTGTATTTTTCAACAATAAATTATGTATGTCCCTAAACATACTCTGATTAAACATAAAGTACAATAGATGAGGAGGTAGGTATTTTAGTTTTTTACACGCTTTATATTAGCTTCACTTGTATGTTTGTTTGTATGTTTGTAACCGACTCCTTAAGACGCGATTTTGACCCACTTTAAACGGACAGATTTCATTCAAATTTTGCACACCTGTCAAAGACCGATGACAATACAATAATTCGATTAAAATATATGATTATCCTGATTAGATTCGCCAGGATTCATTAATTTCGTTCCGGATCCTTTGCATGAGAGTAAGAGAGAGGGCTAGTGCGCGAACTACGCATGCGCGTAGGGACTCTTATGGTAATTGCGTCTTGTTTCGTATACATACATAGATGTCGGCCTAAGACCTACCATCGACAGTTGATAAGACAGACATTTGAAAATAAGAAAAAACGCTCTTATAAATAAACCAAAGAAAATAAATAATAGTTTAAAAAACAAAAAAAACACGCTTTATATAGAAAACCCAACTAAAAAATAGAAAATAATTTTTAATAATACTGAATTAAGGATAGTGTAAAAAATTAATAAGAAAAAAATATTTTTTATTATAAAAAAGCGTGGGGTGCTTTTTAAGATATTATCAAAATGATAATTCTTCTACTTATATCTGTCGATAAAATAATTATATCTATTGAAAACATGCACCCCACGCTTTTTTTACAATAAAAAATATTTTTTTCTTATTAATTTTTTACACTATCCTTAATTCAGTATTATTAAATTTTTTCTATTTTTTAGTTAGGTTTTCTATATAATTATGTTTGTAGTGCCACAACTCATAGAAAATCCGCGCTGAATCTTGCACATTATGATTTAGTTACGTGGTATATATATAAGGACTTAATTTGATCGTGCTATTAATTCGTCACCCACAATATTAAGAAACCGATAAGTTAAAGTTAAAAATGTAATTGTGGTGGATAAATAATATTTATGCTACGTATTTTGAAATAACAGATTTTTGTATGCATATTGAATTGCTTTTTGAATGTAAAATCCCGCACATACATATGTACTTTGTAAATAACATTTATATCAACGCCCGCGGCCACAGAGATGCATGATATTTATTTATAAATGATGTTTTCGAAACTGAATGTAATATACAATTTTATCGATATTGGTTTTGTTGAAATATTGCACTTTAAAAATATTTATATATTTTTGAACATTGGTAATACAGTTTGTGTGAATATTGCGCAAGTTTTAATTAAATCTCACCTCGATAATTTCCTAAAAACTTTGTAAATAACAAAAGATGGAACGAGGAAAACAAAAGTTGTTAAATTAAGCGTTTTGGGAGGGAGGTTTCGGAAAATTATTTTATAATTAATTGTTGTGCGCTCGTGAGTATGTATGAGTGAGCTCGCATTTATTTTTAATGAGCCTCCTTGTTATATTTAGCTTATATTCTCCGGATATTTTCCCGTAATAAAATATGTAATCTGACGCGAATATAAATAAGCAATAAGAAGGAACACGCATACAGAATGACGGATCGAGTGTCTCGAGCAAATGTACGTTCCATTCATCACATTGACACGGCTCCGTGAATACATTAATATCGCCGTACCAGGGACACAGAGCGTTGTAGGAGTCATTGCATATGGTCTTTATACATCCCTTACACTCCCCGGCTCCTTTGTTCCTCTGCTTCCCGCATAATAATAAAAATTTAACCGATGTCACATTGGATCCGTTTTATAAAATTTTCCATTCCATTTGATTGAAAATTCCTTAATTGGACGATTCGCAAAGGTTGCCGGGACCGGAGGGATGAGCGGGAACTCTTTTGAAATGAAACGGATTTGTTGTCTCAGCGTTTTATTAGCTTTATTGAAATGAAGTGGATATGTTTTTTGCTTACATACCGTTAAACCTTTTTTGGTGTATGGCAATTTTATTATTTGGATGCTTCAATAAATCTAAAGTGCAAAGTTAAAGGACCTTTATTGTTTTCTGAAGAACTGCAGCGATTCATATTAGGTATTGTCAGTTCATTGGTTAATTTTATTTTATAGGTAATGACTAAACAACTTTCAAAAGTCTTTGTTTCGACGGAAAAAAAGTATTTTATGACAGAAATTATAGGTTAATAATGTATATAGTAAGTGGGTGACGGACCATATGCGACTGTTAAGGTGTTCACGATGGTCGGTGGGTCGTATATGGTGTGATAAAAAAAAGTATAATTAGTTACCCAGTGTACAATTCGCAATTATAATAGGGAGTTTATTTTTACGCGAATATTTTTACGCGAATACAGCATTCGATATTAAATTCACAAATTCTATTGTGATGTTTGAGATTGTAGTCTTCCTCTGTAATAATGTAACATTGTTCGTGTGCATTCCGCTGATTAAGCACCACCTTCCCTCTAATGTCTCGGAAGGTAAATATTATTTAATCGGAAAACACTCCAAGGGGTGTTTATAATTAAATTGTGAATAATTGATATCTCGGCCAAGTTTCCTGCGAGAATAACCCATTCATCGTGTAGATCTATTGAAATTTTGAATTTGTTGTAAGATGTAATGGCACTCGAGCGACTAGGCCGTCAGAGCGCGCAAGAGGTACTCGTGTTTCATTAAATATTTCACACCAAATACAGTTTTCGTGTTTTCCAATTAAATTACGAACGAATACGTTATGAAATTAAGTTTCGTTTTCCTGTAACAAATATAGATAGAAAATTATTGGTAAAGAAAATAGATAAATTTGAAAGTAAATATTTGTCACATGAAAGTTGACAATATGTACGGGATGTTCTAATTATTTTGTTTACTTATACTTATTTTTGTTACGCTGTGGCTATTTTTAGTTACTTACTTTATATTATTAATTGCTTATCACGAATCCATTTATTACTTACTTGAAAATAAGCAAATCATTTTCCGCCTTCGACACAAAGCGGCGCATACCAGGCGTACATGGCTAATGCAGAGCACAATGATTTGTGTAAGTGTATCATCCGATTGAATACGTCGTGATTGAACGCCCGTACGTGAGGAGATAAAATCCCGCGAACCCGTCTCACAATGAGCCCAATCAGTATCGAATGAGTCTGTTATTATACACACGTCTTTGTACATTATGTGGCCATAGTACCTTGGATTTCGTAATTGTCTTAACGTTTTATTTGTGGAGAGAACCCAATAGTCGGCCGGTTCACTGCTTGATATAAGGGCCTAATTTGAGTCAATATTACTGTACTGGCGGGATTGTAACAATTTTACACAATGTCGGTTCCAAGAATTCTCGTAATGGTTAGTGAAGAGATAAATTGAGAGTAATTTCTTCATACGATGTACTGCTAATCAAACCTCATTAAAGCAATTCAGCTTAAAGGGTTGAACTGTTATGTTGTATATACATCATTAGTGCGGCGAAGTGGCCCAGAACAACAAACGCTCGGTATGCGTCACAACACACACGTCAGTTCCGATACATCAGCGGGGTGTCATTTTATTTTACGCCGCAGTTTTGTATGCACAAGAGCGGGCCATGTTTGGAATGATTGTATTAAAGCGCGCGCATTGGCGCCTCGTATGTAAATGGCGGCGTAGTGCAAGCGCAGCGGCCTCGTCGCAAATAAAACATCACCACTGCGATAAATGAATAGTCCGTTTTATTTGTGTTGGTCCGTGCTAGCCGCGTCTTGTTTGCCGCCTCTTATATTATTTAGGGTGTTGGAAAAAGTTTGGCTTTTGTTTCCGTTTGCATTTTTAGGCTATTGAAGTAGTTGGAATAGAAAATATAAACAATGTAAATTCATTCGTAAAATAGTATTCATTTTATAAAAATATGAGAGCATATTTACCTCTGCTTGCAGTTTTGTGATATTAAAATATACATATTTAGTCCAAAGGAAATCTCCAGTGAATTACATTTAAATTGGACATCTTATGTAGGCAGAGTGCGTCGTCCGCATTAGGGGCGCGATCACACGTCGCCGCCACTTCTGCCAGTAAGCACCACTCATGTTTCACGGCAACCTTCTATATGCTAAAGTTTCGTTATGATGCTCAGGTGAAACGTGTGCCAAAGTATTGTGCCAAACCTAGCGCGAGTGCATTATGGAAATATACGTGATCGTTGGCATGGCCGTGTTGATCTACACGCTGGTCACCATCCTGCTGAACTGTGAGTGCTGGAATCCCGACAACCAGAAGTGTCAGTGCGAGGAGTGCAAGAGCCTCTTTCAGGGCACGGTGACGCCCTCCATTCTGTCCGTGTCATCGCGCATCGACGTCATCGAGCGCTCGTGAACTGGAGTACTGTACTGTGGTGTGTACCAGGGCGGCATAAGATTGTCGGAGTGTGTGTGTGCGCGGGCATGCGCGAGTGTGCGCGGGTCGGCTAGCGGCGCGGGATGGACCCGCTGGCGCGGCTTATGGACGGCGCGCCGCTGCCCGGCGTGCTGGGAGCCACGAGGGACGCGCGCCCGCGCGGGGCGCTGGTGCACGCGAGCCTGGCCGCCGCGCCCGCGCTCGGAGACAAGAAGGGGAGGCATCTTACTGGCACGTTTTGCCTTACCGGAGACACCATGGAAGGCATCATCCAGTGTCTTGTGTTCCTCAAAGCTTTTTCGGTAAGTGTCATTAATCAGTAGTCTAGTGGCAGCTTCAGCCAGGTCATGAGATCCTGTTCCGATTATCAACTTAGGTAGTGCACTGTTGGAATATTTCAATTTGGAAAATATTAAACTACATAGTCAGGCATTCGTACTCGGTATCTCATTAGGATAGGAAAGTATGATATGTAAGTCGTGCTACATTGGCAGCTGTATCTTCAGTTTTGTGCACAGATTCTTAATTAAAATGTTGTAAGATTAATCAATAAAAGATTTAACACGATCGAACTTACTCATCCCAGCCATGAACATACGAAACAATGCTAAATAATTGTACAAGTTATTAGTGAGACGGGACCGAGGGGATTACACGTATAAGCAGGCTTCGGTGGTGATTGTTAAGTGGGTGCAGCGGGGCTAGTCCGGGTCCCGGGCACAAGCGGCTCAGCGCTTTGTCAGTTATTAATGAACGTGGAAATTACTAGAAGTACTTACGCCCAACTCCGTGTACATAGATCTACCGTCGTCGCGTCGTACCGAAGCCGTTTTCTTAATCTTGCTTCCTGCCTTCTTATATATGTGATTTGAAAGCGCATTTATTTACTAAAACAATTTGTATATTTTAATGTGTTTTTGTGGCCCTCAAATCATATTAAATTATTCAAATGTTATCAAGCATTTTGTATGTTTTTTACATTGCTTCATATTTGCAAAAGAATTTCTAGATTAATTGTTTGATTCTTTATAAAAAAATGAGTGTGATTACACACGATGACACATTTTTTATCAATTTATGTTGCCATAGATATTGCACAGGCGACTACAAACACTCGATCACCAAGTTTTGGTAGTGGGCCAACGATATTGTGCCGCGCAATAATGATGTTTCGCGCCATTGTAATCCTTCTTCATTACGCGCTCTTGTCGCTCGCCGCCAACTGTTATCGTAAGGATAACGTCAATGTATATGGAACGTTATAATTATATCGAATTAATATGTTCCTGTGTTAGATTGTGTGTTGTGTGTGTGTATAAAGTTTGTTCCGTTAATTATGCTTTGAAGGATTAACATGGTTTCATTTTTTATATTTATTATTGTATTTTATTTAGTAGAAATCTATCAAATTGAAATAAATTTATTTATGACAAAAATACTTTCATGCTTTGAAGCCAAAGCACATTGTACCCTTTACTTTACTACACAAGAGAAATATAAATATCATACCCATTACAAATAGGAGAATAGACATACTCCCAAGAATCCAACATAAAACTACTTTTGCTGGAAAGCAGTACTTTGCTCTCAGTACCCACATTTATAATGAAATTAATAAAGAACGAAAAATACTACACCTAAATAATTATAAAGTCAAAACAAAAGTTACAGAGTGATTGTTACAAAAAGATTATTTATATACAGATTACAGAGTACCTACTCACGTACATCACTTAATTCACAACATCACACACACACACACATACACACATACACACAAACACACACACACACACACACACACACACACACACACACACACACACACACACACACACACACCACACAAACACACAACACACACACACACACACACACACACACACACACACACACACACACACACACACACATACACACACCCATACCCATACACATACACACGAACATACATACATTAAATAAACGATTATTACTTTCTACCCGTTACCACGAAGATTACGCTTGCGCAAACCCTCCTTCTCCCTATCCTTGATTATGCCGATGTCAGCTATCTAGATCTCACCGAAGACCAACTAAATAAACTTGAGCGTCTTAAAAATTTCTGCATAAGGTTCATATTTGGTTTTCGCAAATATGACCATGTTTCTGAGTTTCGTGCTAAGCTCAAGTGGTTACCTATTCGGCTTCGTCGGAATACTCACATTCTCTCTCTTCTTTATAATATTTTGTTTAATCCTCTCACCCCATCTTATCTTAAAGAACGATTCATTTTTCTTCATGACGCCCATTCGAGATCCTTGAGGTCGTCTGAGAATCTTAAGCTGAGAATGCCTGTGCATACCACGACAGCGATGGATAATTCTTTTACTGTCAAAGCAGTTCGATTGTGGAACGCGCTTCCTGTTGTGGTGAGACAGGCGCAAACGCTATCGTCATTTAAAAAACTGATTAAAGATCACTTTTCCCTTTAAAGCAGACTTCACTATTACTATATTATTATATATGACAGCCTCCGTAGCGCTGACGGTTAGACACCGCCTGTGAAACGAGAGGCCGCGGGTTCGATCCCCGCACCGAGAGAAATGTTTGTGCTGCCCACAAATATTTCTTTCGGGTCTGGGTGTTTGTGAGACCGAAAAGTCTCTCGTAGTTCCTGATACCCACGACACAAGACTCGATCTTAGTGTGGGGTCAGGACTATGTATGTGACTGTTGGGTGTTATTTATTTTATTTTATTTATATTATTCCCTTGATTTAATCATTTGGAAATTGTAGTATATTATAATTTATGTATGATTTTATGTAGACAGCCTCCGTGGCACAGTTGGTTAGACGCCGCCTGTGAAACGAGAGGCCGCGGGTTCGATCCCCGCACCGAGACAAATGTTTGTGAGGCCCACAAGTATTTGTCTCGGGTCTGGGTGTTTGTGAGACCGAAAAGTCTCTCGTGGTTCCTGATACCCACGACACAAGACTTAATTGATCTTAATGTGGGGTCAGGACTATGTATGTGACTGTTGGGTGTATTTATTTATTATTATTATTATTTTGTATTATTTATTTTTATATGTATGTATGTTTATATGTATATATACGGATATGTATATGTATATAAGTAGTTATGTTTAATTAGTATTATTTAGCTTTAAGTAATTCTTTATTTGTTACACTGCCCTCTCTCCCTTTCCTTCATTTAAATCCATCCTATGGTTGTCTGTAAGATATTGCTGTTGAGCGATAAGACCGCCATTTGTACTCTTTGTTATTATTATTTCTGTTTAGCTATGTTGTTGTTAAGTTTGTGTACAATAAATAATAATAATAATGATTATTATTATTATTATTTTGTACTAGTCTTAATTCATTGTAAGAAAAATATCATAGAGGTAGACCGACACTGATATTATTGCGTTTATTTTGTAATACAAATTATTAATGAAAAAGTAATAAAACACACTGACCCTTAAAATACAGGTTATCCTAGTTTAAGAGTCAGAGAATTAACAATTGCACGGATTTGTACAAATAAATGGCAACTAGATAATAATGACCTTATTGTAAAAAAAAAACTGTGTATGTTCCTTTTCTACGAAATAAAGAAATTATTATTATTTATTATTATAAATTTTATTCGTTAGTTTCTTAAGTGAAATTACAGTGATTTACAGAAGAAAAGTATATTACCAAGACATTTAAAAAGTGCAAAAAATTCTAATGGCGAAGTTAAAGAGTTCTCTTGTGGAATGGCAAGCGCGACTAAACGCGAACTCAAGTTTTTCCGCCTCCGGAAACATAATGCAAAATCTTTTCTATGAATATTGAATTCTTATTGTGACGCGCCATTTTGAACGCTATTTACATGTGAATTCGCACTAATTAATTTCCAACCGCAGTCTCCGTCCACTACATTTACTTTGTTACGTAAAGACATATTTTGTCTCCCATTTGCTTTACATTACTCTGTCTCGCTTGTGTTTGTGAGTTCCTTTGAGGCTGAGGACGACGTTGTAATTAAATATCATAAGTTAATCTCACGCCTTGAGGTTGCGAGCTTGGTATTGAGCGACATTGCCTCAGCCCAAAGAGATTTCTTCGGCTTTGTACGCGTACTTTGTGCGAGCTATTTCCTACTATAAATGGAATGCTTATATTGGTTTCCACGTAAAGGAGCATTCTGGCTTCCGTGTTTGTGAGAGTTTATGAGAAATGTCGGTAGTGGTTGATGGTTCTTCTTGTGATTTCCTGCTTTTGCCACGTCTTTAGAAATACTTTTCAATACTTAAATTGTTTTAAAGTTGGTTTTTGAATGTTATTCAGGAAAGACTAGAAAATAGTTAATAGGTCAATAAATGCTTTAACAACACTTAGTTCAAGAGTGGGAGGTTAACGTGGCTTGCCAGACAACAGAAAGTGTCTATTATTTCACTTTAAGAATATCAGCAATACATAATCAAGGCCTTTTTATTTACAAAACAAATACAAGTCCATAATTTAAAAGGCAATTGCCTTTGTCGTGTTCACACTTTGACCTTTATTCAAAGGTAAAATAAACTCATCCATCTTTAAAACTTGGCGCTGTTAAATCTCTCCCTTTGTCAATTCATTGTAAACGTCACAAACGGCGGGAGAAAAACTGCGAGGGCCCTTTGAGCGCGTTAAAATTTCATGTTTAATAGAGGGACAGCAGATTTCAAAGAGGTGCCGGAATAAAGCATGGGCTGGACATTAAAATGTGCAGAGCTTCTCGAGTGAGCATGCGGCCGCGCCGACTCGCGTTCAAAACGTCTGTAATTAAGCAAAGCTCTTTGCGACGCCGAACACCTGGTGGCCAAGCGCCTTCCGCAACTCTGCTCTCCTAATACTCTGAAGGATGTTACAGGCTTCCTTTTCTTCACGAGACACTGCTCCCCTTTGAACGTTGACATTTTTTCCTATTTTTTATTCTCCTTTTAAGGTGGCAAAGGCGGACTTTATTTCAGAATTAATTTTTTAATGTTTAATTTACAATGTGGAACAAAATTAAATGGCACGATGAGCTGCTTTAACAGTTTTTATGCAGCTAAATTTAAATACCTGGAATATTTTCCCAGGCTTTACTTTAAGTAGGATGAGAAGAAACGCTGAGTTATTTTACTAACAACTCAAGAGTTTAAGTTTCATCATATTGTTTTTCTTCGGATAAAAGTAACATGTTTATTAAATATGCTTACAAAATTAGAATACCACATTACCTATTTAATTTAATCACATCACGTGTAATGTCCGTACCGTTTCTCTTGATATAATTTAAATTATATTTCAATAACAAAATTGATTTAAGGATACGGCATTACTGTTCATTCTTTATCCATTACACCCACTCTATAAAACGAAAGAAAATCCATTAGCAAGGTGACATTTTACCGAAAAAAGTTTGGAGCCTCCGAAGCTATATGGATGTATCATTAGCGTTTACGGAACAGTGTGTGAAAACTGCATGGAAATGCTTCGTCGTAAGAGTATATCTATATAAAATTAGTATTTGAAGATCGGTGAAGGAAAATACTTTGAAGAAACCTGCATACCATAGCGATTTACAAGAATTTCAATGGTGTTTAAAGTCCGCCAACCCGTTAGTGTGTGGTGGACTATATTGCCTCACCACTCTCAATCGTACATTCGATTGTAGAAGAAGCCGGTTCCCTGCAGTGGGACTATATGGGCTTATAGATAGGTCGGTACGAAATGTATAGGTACGTAAACAGGTAGCCAAGGATCTGGGGAAGGAAATAGGCTAGATTTTATTCTTCACTTCTAATCATCGTCAGAAAGTGGTTCGAAAAGTTGAATAAAAAATGTTTGTGGTAACATTTACGAGTCGTACGGAGTAAGCTGACATTTTTCTCACCTGGAATGACGAAGTAATTGCATTTCACTTGGTGGTAGGTCTCTCATATGTGATTAGCCGCCTGGGTAGCTACCACCGCAATGTCTATTCCTCCCACAAACAGCAGTGTAAATGCATTTTTGTGTTTCGTTTCGAAGGAAATTGTAATCAGAATAACTCCTGGACATATTGAGACTTATATTATTACATCTTATTTCTTAGGGTGGCGAGCGCGATGAAATAAGCATTGCTTTGTAATTCAAGGTGTTGTTTGGTTTTGCTACTGTTCATGAGGTGTCGTATCGCTTACCATCACGCGAACGAAGCGACATGCTAGTCTCGCCATACTTTGTAAAAAAGTCAGCGTTCCATTTAATGTATGAAAAAATATGACAGTTGGATTACACTCGTATGCTTGAAAGCGACATGTCCGCCTCTGCCCGATACGGCTCAGTTTATGGGAGGGATGCTACGTGGGAATTACCACACCTGTGGGATAGGCTAGTTTGTGAAGCGTATAGACTGTTGGTAGAATTTAGTTTTTATTACTGGGCAGTGGTTTATAATTTTATTTAGGCTCTTTTACTATAGTGCACTAATCATTTGTGTGGATATTATATACTGCTCTTATACACTCATATATTATGTTAGAAATCATATTCGATTTTGAAGCATTGTAAAAGTTTATTTGCTTTAAACAAACCTTCGGAAATATAATGCATATTCATATATTTGGTCTTTCATAGTATCCATGAACCATATCATTGAGTCAGTTCTGTAATGGAAAGACAATCATATCAAACTAAGTAGTATTATTTTGTAAATGAATAATATGTAATATTTATATTATTTACTTAATACGAAAATATTCCGTTTCTATATGAAACTTCATCAACCTTCATCGCCTGGCATCGACAGTTCGATAACATTAATTAACGAAGGTTGATTTTAAATTATGACATTGTTTGTACAATACATATAACAGAACGTTTCAATGGATAACTAATTGGATGATGTGGGCGGAACACATACATGAAAACATCTAGTTTCCAACTAAACCGATCTCGGGAACCCACGCGTCTCCACGTGGGATGATATCTCTATTACCAGGTATTGTACCTGATATGAAAGCGTGGGATGATGATATCGTCCAATGGTCATAAGGGATAAAAATAAATATCGGAAAATGTTGGTTAACTGATTTTATCATAATATGTTAAATAAAAAGGTAGTTTAAAAATAAATGTCGTATTCTGATTGAGTGTCCGTAACTTGGCTGATAAGGACTATTGTATAAACTTTATAGAAAAACTTGACTGAGAAACAATATGAAATGCATATTTACTTAACAATATTTTGTATTAATAATTCAGACATTTATTATAATATTATTAACTTTACTATTTTTACAAATTCAATGAGAACGTTATTTTAAATCAACTTTACGTTGCTGTAACATGTAGTTCATCTAGTTAATAAATAGGTAGAGAAGGAATGTAAAAACTAAAGCTCGTTCAACAATTTACAGTAGACGTCGTCATTATCATCACAAAATCCAACTCGAGTGTCATCAGCGTAATTTCGCGAAATTATTATGATTTCATAATCCAACCGCTATTTATAAGTGAAGCGGATCCGGCGTCACTCCGCGGTGGCTCTTGGCCTCTTAAGTCGGGAACGCAGAAAAATATGAGGAATAAAAAACTCCTTTGGAATATTAATGTCGTTCAACTGGCGCTGGCTCATGATGTGGCGCACTCGAGGCATGGGGCCCTACGAGGGCGCTTGTACGAGCCACGTGCGTTCTCACTGTCACGGACGGAACGCACCAAGACACATTAGAGGAGTTTCCATATAGAATGTGAGAAAATTTACACATACATACATACATAAACTCACGCCTTGTTCCCAGAAGGGGTAGGCAGAGGTGCCAGGGCACCCACATTTCGCCTTGTATGTTCCGTCCCACAATGTGATAAATGGCGAGCCTATCGCCATATCGGGCACAAATTCCTGACTCTGGGCTGATACTGAATAGAAAAATCCCATATCACTTTGCCCAACCCGGGATTCGAACCCGAGACCTCAGCTTTGTAACCGTACCGTAATACAACTACGCCACCGAGGCAGTCGTAAGAAATTTATTTATTTATTTATTTATATATGCTTTATTGTACACCAAAAAGACAAAAGACACATACAAGTACTTAAAAACTAAAGGCATGGTTACAATAGGCGGCCTTATCGCTAGCTGCGATCTCTTCCAGGCAACCTTTGGATGGACTGGATTATTGTGAAATTGAATAAAGGGTAGTGCAAATAGCGAGAGAATAATAATAATAAACAATAATAATTGATGTACATGCTATATTATATTAATTTACATAATATAAATAATACAAACATACATACATACATACTAATATATATCGAGCTAACTATAATGATGATTTAAGTAGAGGAGCAAAAAAAAAATAGTATATTTATATATATGTCGGCGACAGAGATGGCTGAGCGGTAGAGGTGTCTTTGTCCACGTTCGGTGATACAGGATCCATCACAAAATTGTAGGTATTAGGTATCAAAATAAACTTGGTGTAGGTATAACCAAAGATTTATTATAGCAAATTACAATCCACTGTAATTAGGTATACGTACTCGTTAGGTAAACCGACAGTTTCGCCTCGGAGGTGTGGACTGGTCGTTTCTTAAATGAAAGTGCTCGTTACACAGTCCCCCATTTTCCAAAACGACTCTGTCCATGTGACTTCAAAACAAATGACGTCACCGCGTTTACCCGTTACCACTATAATCAAATCAGCAACTTTATTTAAAAATGAGATATTATTGTTTTTCCACGACACGGCCAGCCTGACGACTTACACGTCCTCGTGTTTATCTGTAGGAAGACAATCAAATTTGAAGCATCTTTAAAAGCTCGGCCAACCTGACCGTAACGTAAAATTACATTGTTTACTCATCAGTTAACACATAAAAAAAAAATACCAATTTATCTTATTCGTTCATAGACGTAAGGTTCCTCTATCCGTCATTTAAAAAAATATTTTTTTATTATTGACACAGTAAGATCACATACAACGCTCATGGCTCGGCTGGCTCAACAGCTAGTGACAGCTACTATTGCCACCCATATCGTCATCACCTGATATGATACGACCAACACTTCATCTAGACTCCACGAGTCCCAGGTCAATAAATGACCGACACAACAATAGTCTCGTGTGAGACCCAGGTCCCCGCCACACCACTAGCTGCCCATCGCGCCCTGAACAACTCAAGCGAGTTGCAGTTACGACTACAGACTAATGCGTGCAGTGCGACCAAATAGCCATGGTATGTGCTCTATTTACTGGTGGAGGTGCCCTCATCACCATCATCCACATCAAACAAATCTAACTCAGCAGGTACGTCAGTAAGAGGAATCTTTCGTATGCGATCGTGGGCATACTTATAGGTTCTATTACCAGACAAAGGTTTTAAGAGATAGCGATCGCCTTCAAGCAATTCTACAACTTTAAACGGTCCCTTGTATTTAGGATCTAGCTTAGTTTGATTTCTCTCCTCGTTCTGAATTAAAACCATGTCACCAATGTCAAACTTTACAATTTTAGCCTTATTTTTATCAAATCTAAGTTTGTCGTAACTCGCACTCTTTTCTATGTTCCTAGCCGCTTGCTCTCTAGTTTTGTTAAGGTCTATTTCCGGTTCCGTATCATCAATAGTTAAAAGATTTAACGGTCTAGCCACACGCCCTATCATAAGCTCGAGTGGACTAGCACCGGTCACACGATGAACAGAACAATTTAAAGCTAGTTGCACATCCTCTAATGCCTCCTGCCAAGACCTATCAGACGCCTCTACCGAAGTTAGCATACCTTTCAATGTGCTCATCACCCTTTCAACTTGGCCATTGGCACGACATGATCCCGTCGCGATTAAGTGTAAGGAAATACCGTGACTCTCACAGAAATCTTTAAAATCTTTACTGGCAAAACATCGACCTTGATCTGCAATAAGTCGTGTTGGAGCTCCAAATAAGGATACACTAGATTTTACCGCATTAATCGCGCTAGCTGCATCAATACGGAGAGTATGGTACATGAGAACAAACTTAGTAAAGGCATCTATTAAAACTATGACGTATTCTTTAGAATCCTTTTTACCACTTAGCTTGCCAGTTATGTCCACATGCACCGTATGCCATGGGACACTTATCTTGGGGATTGGATGAAGTTCAGCCTGCACACGACCCGAATGGGATTTTGATACTTTACAGGTCATACACCCATCGACAAACTTACGCAAATATTTAGCTATATGTTCGAACCAATAATGTTCGTATATCCTTTCGAGAGTTTTCTCCCATCCAAGGTGCATAAGCGATTCGTGAACGTGGTTTATAACAGACCAACGGAAGGCTCTAGGAACTATTGGGAGACACCGGGTACGGTTGTTTCTCTGCACTTTGCGATGCAAAATACCCGAACGCATCTCGTAAGTCTTAGCAATATCGGGTGGGAATTGACCCTCTTTGAGTTTAGTTACCAACGACTGAATCTCTTGATCACGCAGCTGTTCTGCCAATAGCCAGTTATCTGATAAGGTTGCAAGATCAACGCGTTTTTGTTCCACCTTTGAAAAACTGGGAGAAACAGAAGATGATAAAGCATTTCGCGAAAGGAAATCGACCTGAGCCATACGACGTCTCTCGTGATACCTAATTTGAAAATCAAATGCTTGGAGAAAAGCCCACCAACGATGCACCCGTGGTGTTATATCGACTTTGTTTCGTGAAGCCTTCAATGAATTACAGTCGGTAACAACCTCAAAATTCCTACCCTGTAAATAGTGTCTAAAGTGCTTCACAGCGTTTACTACAGCTAGAGTCTCCAACTCATAAGAGTGGTACTTTGACTCTGCTTTCGTAGTTCGCTTACTAAAGTACTCAACAACAAGTAACTGTTCATCTATCTTCTGGAACAAAATGGCACCATATCCTCTGGCACTTGCGTCGGTATGTAATTCAGTTGGCAGGTCTGGGTTAAAGATAGTCAACACGGGCTTAGTAGTCAAGATAGAAATTATTTTCTGTCTTATATGCTCGTGTTCGGGCTTCCAAGTGAATTGCTTATCGGTGACTAGCAAAAACAATGGTGTCATAATTTGAGAAAAACTTTTATAAACTTGCGAAAGTATGAGGCAAGGCCAATGAACTGTCTTAACTCGTGAATATTCTGGGGGGGAGGTAATTTAGTCAAAGCTTCTATCTTTCTAGGGTTCGGTCTAAGCTCACCTGCAGTGATATTATAGCCCAAGAATTCAACATGACGCTTTAGAAAAGAACACTTCGAAATGTTCAAAGAAAATCCAGCTTTAGTCAAAGCCTCTAACACCTCACGTAGCCTACAGAGACCCTGATCCTCAGAGACTGATGGTATCAAGATATCATCAAGGTACAGCACTACATATGAGAAGACTAGTTCTCCCAAGGCACTAGATACCGCTCTTTGAAAAACACTAGGCGCGTTTCGTAAACCAAAAGGCATTGCAAGGTATTCGAACTGCCCATCAGGTGTTATGAAAGCGGTACGCTCAATACTATCAGGGTCCGTGATGGGTATTTGATTAAAGCCACTAGCGCAGTCTAAGCACGTATAAAAGCTCGCTCCAGACAATCGAGCCACCTGATCTGCTATGAGAGGCAAAGGGAATCTATCTGGCACCGTGTTAGAGTTCAGTTCACGATAGTCCACCACCATACGATCAGAACCGTCACGCTTCTTCACAAGTAGTATAGTACTCGCAAACGGAGACCGACTGGGTCGGATAATGTTAGCTTCCAATAGCTCTCTAACCTTAGAACGCACTATCTGCTTTTCATCTGGACTGAGTCTGTAAGGCCTACGATAAACAGTACGATTCGGGTCTTGAAGTCTGATTATTAGTTCACCAGATGTGACACGCGTGCGGGGTAAACCGTCAATAAAAGCGTGAGAAAATTCCTTAAGCAAGAACAACAAAAGTTCTTTACTTTGAATATCTGTGTCGATATCGTCAAGATTGGACACGGATTCCGGTTCGTAAGTACAGGTAGCAACAGACCTATGTCTTGAGATAATAAGAGACGACTCAGACATGCTAATTGTAAACCCTTGTTTTAAAATTTATCGGCCAATCATTACGTCATATTTCAGACAATCATTGGGCAACACATGAAATAAAATCGATAAACGAATACCACTAATCAACACGTCACAAAGAATTTGTTCAGTACAATCTACATTAGCATGACCTATACCCTGTAAACGAATAATCGCGAATGTACGTTCCCCTGTGAAGTTACGGCTAACAGTTTGTTTAACGAGAGAGCATTCGGCACCGGAATCAAAATAAAAATAGTACGACTCACCAGACTGTTGTAATTTTCCACAAACACCGGCCACTGTACAGACATCCACGCGTCGCTCCGCTACAGTGCCGCCTCCACTGCTATGGCCAGCACGTCCCACTGAGGTTGAGCTGCCTGCGCCCGCGTTGCCATGATGACAGTTGGACGCTATGTGCCCGCTTTCGCCGCAACGAAAACAAATCACCTGTCTACTGATTCCAGGTGTGACCGTCGATGTTGATTGTCCCTTATTGGCGGAAGGCATAGTTGGTTTGATAAATTTGGAACGACAGTCAACCGCTTTATGTCCTGGTTTACCGCAATTATGACACTTGAATGTAGCACTAGCATTTTGTGATTTGAAGCGTTTCACATCCGATACGTCCGATCGTCCAACAGATCCATTGTTCCGATCGTATTTTCGTTTCAAACTTGCACTTGCCTTTACTTCTTGCAGTAATTTATTCCGTGTTGTAATTTCACTTGTAAATGCTAAGCGATACAGACATGAATCGAACTGGGCAATATGAGCCAGCACATATGACGTAGCGATTTCTTCGTGACTTAAATCCTTCCATCTAGTCAACAGCGACGTCATCAAACGGCTTGCATATGCTGCGAGACATTCACCATCCTTCGGCTTGCCATTATTCACACTAATAAGCGTCGCAGCAAGTGTTTCCGTGGAATCGTAACGTGCGAGAAACAGGTCACGAAAGTGTAGCCAAGTCATACCTGCATGGGAAATCTGTGTCAGCCACGACGAGGCGCTACCCTTCAGTGCTTTACTGAGAGCTATTATGAGCGATGCTCCTTCCAGTGGACATTCATTAACGCAGATATCAATCGTAGCACACCAAGCACGTGGATCAGCATCTGGTTGCTCTGGGTTGAACTCCGGCAGAGAAATATTGGGTGACGATACTGGTGTTCGAATAGCCTCAATCAATTGCATCATATTTCTCTGCTGAATCTCAAACATTGTGCGCCAGTGGGATTCAGATCTCACTTCTGATGTCGGCGACAGAGATGGCTGAGCGGTAGAGGTGTCTTTGTCCACGTTCGGTGATACAGGATCCATCACAAAATTGTAGGTATTAGGTATCAAAATAAACTTGGTGTAGGTATAACCAAAGATTTATTATAGCAAATTACAATCCACTGTAATTAGGTATACGTACTCGTTAGGTAAACCGACAGTTTCGCCTCGGAGGTGTGGACTGGTCGGTTTCTTAAACGAAAGTGCTCGTTACACAGTCCCCCATTTTCCAAAACGACTCTGTCCATGTGACTTCAAAAACAAATGACGTCACCGCGTTTACCCGTTACCACTATAATCAAATCAGCAACTTTATTTAAAAATGAGATATTATTGTTTTTCCACGACATATATATATATATATATAACAGGATAATACGTTACTGCAGTGAGAGATAATGTATCTTAACAAGTCTCTTAAAACTTGGTAATGTCTTAGCTTGTCTGACAGACAATGGTAATTCGTTTCACAAGCGAGCAGCATGAACTGTAAAGGACTTGCTTAGAAATGATGTGCTGTGATTGGGAATCTCTAGGATCAAATTCTCTGTTGATCTAAGAATTCGCGCATGAGTTTGACCGAGGAATTTAAAACGGTTTTTAAGATAGTGGGGGCTGGAGGGATTGTACAAGATACCGTATAAAAGGGAAAGAATTCGAGTATTACGGCGAAAACGTATTGATAGCCACTTGAGTTTGATACGATATTCGGTAACATGGTCATATTTGCGAAGACCAAATATGAATCTAATGCAGAAATTCTGGAGTCTCTCAAGTTTTTCCATTTGGGCTTCGGTGAGGTCGAGGTAGCTAGCATCAGCATAATCAAGGAGGGGGAAAAGAAGAGATTGAACCAGCGCAATTTTCGTGGAAATCGGTAGGAAATTCCGCAATCTCCGCAAGGACCCCGCTGCAGCAAACAATTTGCGACTTACTTGTTGCAATTGGGGACTCCAGGATAGGTTTTTGTCGATGATTACACCCAAATTCTTAACAGTATCACTGAATGGGATAGGACAACCATCAAACAGAATTTGGGGTAATTGATCCGTATCTAATTTAGATATCAACCTGGAGCTGCCAACAACAATGACTTGGGACTTAGCAGGGTTGACTAATAGCCCGTGAGACTTACTCCATCTGCTAATACTCTCGAGATCCTTGTTTATAGAGTTAATAGCCTCTGTCACCCTGTCTACAGGAGCATGATAATATATTTGTAAATCATCTGCATACAGATGATAGGAAGAAATCAGATTTTTTGATATAGAATTAATAAAAACAGCGAAGAGTAAGGGAGATAAAACGCCGCCCTGAGGGACGCCAGTAAGTGTATCGCACCACGAAGACACTGAGTCTTCAACACGAATGCGCTGGCGTCGACCCGTCAGGTAACTACGAAACCAGTCAATTACCGTTGGAGATATGTTAATAGAGCACAGTGTGGTCAGCAAGACATCAAAGTCAACGGTGTTGAAAGCATTGCTAAAGTCTAGCAGGGCTAGTACCGTTAGCTTGCCATTCTCCATCGCAGCTCTGATGTCATCCGTAATATGAATTAGTGCAGTAGTGGTGCCATATCCATGACGAAATCCAGACTGGAAGGGATTAAGGAGATTGTTAGAAGTTAGAAAGGAGCATAATTGTTGGTGAACAAGATTCTCTAGGACTTTAGAAAGGAAGGGGAGAATGGATATAGGGCGATATTCAGAGAAAGATACAGGATTAGGTTTTTTGGGAAGAGGAATTACTTCGGCCTCCTTCCATAAGGAAGGGAAAACGGAGTTGGACAAGGAAAAATTAAGGATATGACAAAGGATATGGAGAATTTCATCTAGGATAGGCAAAATCATACTGCGACCAATGCAATCATTTCCAGATGCATTGGAGGAGATAGATAAAATGCTCTTTTTAACATCACAATCAGAGAATTGGCTAAAGACAAATTTTAATGGTGAATGAAAGCAAAACTGCTGAGTTGTACACGAGGTTTGATTATACTCGCGCTATTGTGTTCGTATGAGATGTTATGTAGGTATAAATATTCGAATTAATTACACTTCTGAGAAAATTGTCTTTAAATGTGATTGGGTGGTTGAAGATTTTTAACATATTATCTAACAACTCCAATTACTTATACTTGTTTCAACTGTGCAAACGCAATTTAATTAGACAAATATTGCCAAACCCAAAGAAGTGAAAATGTATATTAAAAGAACACACATATTATAATAATAGTATACATTTTTATAAAGTCTGCAGAGAACTTGGGTAATCAAAACCACAATTTAATACACGGAGCTCATAAAATGACGGAGCAAAAAAATTAAATTAATAAAAATATAAAGCGCGCCACTCACAGCCAACCAGGCCCCGTGATGAACTTGTCCTTCAGCGGTAAATGGATTTGCACGCGCTCACCAGCGGCATTTGTTGAACATCCACTCATATTTCACAAAATCGCAGCGGTAATGGCGCGCCTCGCCGACGTCACGTGAATATTTCATTGTTCCTTTCTCTTCTAATTCCCTGGTACATATTTAAAGATGGTCTGCATGTTTAAAAGGTTTAAAACGTAAGGAAATGTGCTTTATGAATTTTAAACGCAACGAACTTGTGTGTTCATTCCAGGCAACGGGATGATAATATAGGTCATGTCCACAAAAGATTTAAAAGAGTTTGCTTAACGAAATAGACGGCAGTTAAATAAGAGGTGGAGCAAAGAAAAAGATTTGTATTCATTATTTTACCGTCATTTTTTGCATCTTTATGGGTGGTTTAGTGTTTAATATAGTTTTATATAGAAGAAAATAGCCCTATTCTATTGCTATTTTTGGTATGGAATTTACTTGAGGGTTTATGGCCGCCATTTATTATGTTGATTACGTGTTCATTTTTCAACGCATTATTAACTATAAGTGTATTTGATGAACTAAACTTACAAATTCTACAGAAATTTATAGATTTCGAGTCCTTAGTCAAAAATAATAGTAATAAAAAACTGTGATGCTTCTTAATCGGATTTGCCACAACACAATAATCAAAAGGTTTAAAAGCAACACTTTCTATACATTGTATGTAGTCGTTTATTGCCACGAGATCACACAATATCCTATTTATAAAGTAGTATGATATATTTATGATGTTATTGCTTGTGTTGCGACATAAAATCTCCACAGCATCTCCGTAGTTTCCACGGCAACGTGTCAGGAAGTTGCGATATAAAATAAAACGTTACGTGCGCTGTACCTTCAACAAGGATTCTCGAGGTTCGGGACCGGAGAAATAACATATTTTCACAGAAAAAATAAAATATATTGTCTTCTTTACTTTTTGTATTTCAGAGCTAATATTTCTCTGTATTTGTCTTTGATGCAAGATGAAAATGTATAAAATGATGTTATTTTAAATCTTTCGTTAATTTGGTGGTTATCACGTTGGGATATGTCAACTTCGCCATATCCTATTAAGATAAACTATGAACATACATAAACTCATGCCTTTTTCCCAGAAGGGTAAGCAGAGGTGTTACTATGAAAACCAAATTTTGCCTTGCGTGTTCCGTTCCATTATGTGACAAGGAGCGAGCCTATCGCCATATTAGGCCCTTTCTGACACCGGGCTTAAAAATTATATTGTAGTTATTAATAAAATTCGTTCAGTAGCGATACAAACTTTCGCGACAGAATAATCTGCCTTTAAGCAAATATCCGTATCTAGATGCAGGCAACAATTATAGAATGCGTGAATACGGAATACCCGGGGCCATTGGATTCGAAGCCGATAGGCTCCTAATGGACTCGGGCCAAATCGCTGTTTTGGGGCCGGATTATGAATAAAACATTGTCTTCCGGGAGCGCAGAAGCAGCCAACACTGTAGAAAATATAAAGCGAAATTGATAAATATTAATGGGCCGAGTTCGGCTTATTTGAATGGTAATGAGGGAAATTAAGAGTTGCGGTATGGAGACATTGAGACTTCGTGATAATGTTGATTATTCTGATGATGTACACATCATACATGGTCGTTATTTGCTATATTATTGCCGCTTAAAGCTTTGAGAGAAACAGGATCTGGTCCTATTTATATTCAAGCCTTTTTCGAAGGCAACATATGGCTTACTTTGACCAAAAATCTCGAAAGAATTATATTACTGAGTAATTTGATCGAAGACGGGACCGGACAGTTGCAGCTGATCAAACTTTCGTCGACGAATCAAATTCGAAGTAAGCAACTTACCCAAGTTTTTAGTACCAAATCCCTTTCACTAAAGCAACTTTCAACCGTCATTGAATAAAACCCATACCTTTTAATAGATTCGAAGCCCCAGCACCCATGACGTCCAATGGGTTCACGCGGACTGTTTAAGCGCCTCTGTTGAGCTGGTTAAATAACCCTTATTTACGCGCACTAGTCACCAGCCCTTTGTTAGTGTGCGTCCGGTACAAAGGGCCGGGTCCATTAGACCGGCCACTCGGCCCATCTCCGGTGTTTTCTTTTCATTTCCTATTACCGAGCCTCAACCCTTTCAATGGCGATGAGAGCTCAATAATGTTCCGCGTGTTGGCCATTGTTCACGTTGACGCGATTTTCGTGCGATATTTTTGGGTGGTCCAATATTTCGGATTCTGAATTCACAGGCCTTTTTCAGTTCGATTGTCGAAAAGATCTTCTCTCTTTCTGCTTTCCTGGTATCGATTGGCTGGCTGTAATAAAAAGCTGAGAGCAACCGTAATCTGTACAATCATATTGAGTTTTTAATTGTTGACATATAAGTAATAACTTAGAGTATATATATATATATATATATATATATATATATATATATATATATATATATATATATATATATAGAGGGAGCGCTGGTACTTCAAAAACGTAAATAAAAATGGTGGTGCCGGGCCACCTTTTTCTGCCCTCCTATTGGCTAATATTTGAACAGGTTGTGCAACATACATAAATTATTTGAAAAAAATAAAAAATGAAAATAAGTAGTTTGGGTCTATTTAATTCCACTCATACTCGTTTTAAAAGGATAATAGCTAAATATAATTTCGGCTATTAAAGGAATTTGTAGCAATTTATTGCTAAATAATTAATTTAATTTTTACTAATATAGGAGCACTACCAACATTACGAACAAGAAAATATCTACGTTTTTCAAAACGCGAATGTATGACAGCGCTCCCTCTATATATAAATACTCTAAGAGTAATAAATACTACGAATGTTATTTATAAGTGCTCTTATGTAATTAGAATTATAAAACTTCTTTAATTGCTTTGGCCTTTGAGCTAACATTTGTGTATTGCAATTACTTTGTCGTGATTTTATGTTTGTGTGGGCCTTCAGAGAAATAAAACTTTGTACGCCAATTAAAATTTTACACGAATCTCTTTCACATTGATAATATTTATTGCGATTTATGTGTAAATGCTGTGTTATTACGAGTATTACAAATAATCCATATATTAAACGTAAACCAAAACACAATTATGGGTAAACCTTACTATGACATAATTGATGGAAACAGCAAGAATTCCTGTTGTAAGTTGGGGTCTGTTCCCGACTGATCCCGGCGTCTGCGGGAACTATGCGGAATGTCCCGGCGCGTCGACATGCCCCGACGGTATAGTTGTGATTTGCGATGTTGCTCCACTCTGGGATCAATTGGAACCATTCATATTGAACTGTGGGTTGACAAGAAATCTATGTTGGTTTAATCTCTGTATTCATTGGCTGAGAACTGGCTGTAACAACGAGGCTGAGAATGCGATTTTAACACCAAGAAAAATTACTGTGTTGCCCACAAATATAAGTCATTTCGGGTGTTGTTGGACCAAAAAGGAAGGAATCCGAAATGGGAGAATAAAAATCTTAGTGATGCCATCCTGCTAGTATTGCGCAATATAATGTAAGCAAAATTAAATCCTAATATAAAAGGTAGTTACAGTAATATAATTTTTCATAACTCCGTGTATATGTAATATGTTTCATGAAAATTGTTCAAAGTTCCAAGATATAAGTTATAAGGCTGTCTCGAGTAGAAGAGTTACGCACGGTAACTCGGAACGCGCGCACAAAGAGACAGATATTATGTGACGTGATTGGAATAATTTTCATACATTATAACGTGAAGTTTGTACCCGAGATTACTGGTTTTAAAACAAGCTTTTGGTATAATTATTACGCACAAAGTTCGTAGGGTCTATGTGTAAATTTGGATTGCGTGAAATTACTTTGACGCTTAAGTGAATATTTTATAAGGGAATGTTCTTGTGAAGTTCTTGCCCCGGGCGGATAGTTTCCTGGGTTTGTGGATTGTTGCAGCGCCGGTATGCGATTGTTTAGCTTGGTGAGGTGGCGCTCGCGCATAGTTTTATACTTATAAAGTGCTTTTCGCGGAGTTTTCTCTTACAAATGTACTATTATTTTTAATAGTTTTAAAGTAATCGTAAAATAAACTCATTTGCAAAAAAAACGGGAACCTAAGCAATGAACCATTTCAAATGTTACTATTGGTTTGTTTGATAATTATAGGTAGTTTTACTTTCACAATTTTGTAAATTAATAAGCAAATAATCGTTTTCGTCAGTATTATCATAAAATTTTGATAAAATTTATGGGTTTTAATGCTAAAGTTCACTAGTAGTGTATGCTCGCTAGTAGTGCATATGCTCGTGAAGTAAAAGTTAACAAAGATTTTTGTTTGTTTTTTCTTTAATAAAGTAAAAGCAGATAAATGTTTAGTATCGAGTGTGACCCCCTCTAGCTGAAATCACAGCTTGAATTCGTCTGGGTAT
Source organism: Hyles vespertilio (assembly GCA_009982885.2). Taxonomy (NCBI): domain Eukaryota; kingdom Metazoa; phylum Arthropoda; class Insecta; order Lepidoptera; family Sphingidae; genus Hyles; species Hyles vespertilio. The sequence goes on from CM042817.1 coordinate 1,417,371, forward strand.
GCTAGCGAGGATATCCCGGATACTTGCTTGCGGAATACGTTCCCACTCCGCGGTAATCACATTCTTCAGCTCTCTGATGGTCTGCGGAGCCGGTTGTACTGATCTCACGCGTCGTTTCAGAACGTCCCAGACTTGCTCTATAGGATTGAGGTCGGGACTTCGAGCTGGCCAATCCAAACGACGAATGCCGACCTCTTGCACATACGCTTCCACATCGCCACACAGGTGGGCGTGAGCGTTGTCATCCATAAAAATTGAGTCTTCGCCTAAAGCGGCCAATGCGGGTTGTGCATGAGGAATTAGAACTTCCATTATGTATCGATGTCCAGTCAGTGAGCCGTTTTCAATGAAGACTAACTCTGTGCGATCCATTGAATTTATTCCTGCCCAAAACATAACAGAGCCCCCACCATAAGGTGTGATTTCTTCAAAACAAGCCTCTGCAAAGCGTTCTCCTCGTCTTCGTAGCACTCGCCGACGTCGATCTTCACCGAACAGAGATATCCTGGCTTCATCGGAGAACAATACCCTATTCCAGTCTTCTTGAGTCCATGACTCACAATTTCGAGCAAACCTAAGCCTGGCAACTCTGTGCTCACGGAGTAACTTAGGGCCGCGGGCCGGACGATGACTGCGTATATTGGCCGCGAGAAGCCTCCTCCTGACCGTCCATAGACTAATATGCACATTTCTTACTTCTTCGAGGTTGTTCTTAAGGTCCATATACGAAGATTTGCGATTTCTCAATGCGCGACTCACAAGAAAACGATCATCCCGTGGTTGGGTACATGGTTTTCTTCCAGAACCAGGCCTTCTCTCGACGGAACCGGTGTCTTGATACCGCTGCCAGGTCCTTTGAACCGTCGAGCGACTCACACTTAGCCTCTGAGCCACGAAGCATTGGCTGCAACCCTCTTCGAGCAGCGCAATAATTTTGGTAGCTTTTACCACTTTCTCTAACATTATTGAGACAGCTAAACAGCAATAAATGAAGCTTTGACAATTAAGAATATGAAATAAATTCATAAAAATTGACTAAAAGTTATGAAAACCGATATTATCTTTTGGAACTTCGCACCAAAAATGTAGGATAAAAAGTGGTTTTCTGTAAAAACGAGCAGTTAGTTGTATTGCATAAAATAATTAATATAACATCTCCGAAAAATGACGAAACGATGTCTATTTGTGCTGAAAGCGTAAAGCTAGATAATATGATTAAATAGTTGAGTACCCACTCGTATAGGCGTAACATCTCATAATGTTCTATTAATGTATTCTTGATCTGTGAATCTCAGATGAGCTGCGAAGGGAGGAATACGTTTGTCAGACATCAATAGCGATGTGAACGCCGCTGTGTCTAGCTCGACACGTGTAAAACGTCAATTTTATTCACATAACAAGGGATGCCTTTGCGAGTGGAGAATTTGGTTTCTACATAGTTATGATTTAACATAAAATGTGAAATTTACTTTCAACAAATTCTTATGAGATTTTATGTATAATAGTTTAAATGGTTTAGTAAAGTAAAGCAATATTTATTTTATTTATTTTAAACACTTTGTGCACAGATGTAGTACAGGCGGACTCAATGCCCAACGGCATTCTCTACCAGCCAACCTTAAGGTAGTGCAGAGAGACGGAAGCAGGTGCTTATTAAGAGCGTTTATACCCTGCACGCGCTTTTTGGCTTAAAAACAGGACTTTTCAAATGAGTTAATAGCCACCAATAAACAATTTAAAGGAAAAATAATTATTACTAATTTTAGAAAAGGTTGTCATCTAGGGATTTTGGTGGAAAACATTATAGATTGATGGATAATTTGTGAGTACTATACGGATTACTGAACACAAGTTTCGTTATTTAGGCTTTAAATGGCAATTTAGAAGCTTAAGATATCCGAAACCATTAAATATAAGATGAAAATAAAAATATCATCAGACTAATAAGACCCTTATGGAGGGATTTTGCTGAGAAAAATAATCTTTTTGTGTTTAGTTCCTGAAAAATAAAAATTTAAACAATGCGAAATTATTCAGAAAGTCTCGTCAAGAACATATTTTTTTTCACCAACTTATCGTAGGGGAGAAGTGGCATGAAAGGGACATTTTTGTTGTGGAGCCTCTAATAAATAAGTAACATATTATTTGAGCAGGTTGGAGTTTAATGGGAAGCCTTCATTAGTTTACTATTAAAATAAAATACAGTAATTACTACTGTGACACTGTCTACGGCCCCTGCTTACTTTCGCGAACGAATCACCTTATTCAGCGGGTACAGAATGCTTGTGCCAGGTTTTCCTTTAATATTCCACGCCGTAGCCACGTCACACCATATCTTAACGATGCCAACATTTTGAAAATGGAAGCCAGAAGGAAATTGCATTTAGCCACACTACTGTTTGGTATATTTCATAACAATAGACCTAAGTACCTAGTAGATAAACTAACATTCAGACAGGATAACCTCAAGTATGGTACACGTTCTATTTCGAATCCACTATCGATACCGCAACACAGGACTGCTGCTTTTAGAGGATCTTTCAAATATGCCGCCACTCACTGCTGGAACAACATTCCACCGCCATGCAGATCTAAAAAGAGTAAACTTAGTTTTAAATATAATTACAAGAACAATTTATTACATGTACAGAAACAACAAAACATTACGTACATAGTTTAATTATTTGTTTATTTATTTTTTATCTACATTTACTATCATACCTGCAAGTTTTCGATCGAACAAGTGAAGTGGGCCGTTTTCCAGTTTCGTTGAAGGTGGCGGCAAAAAAACACACTTCTTCTTTTACAATAATATCACACTCAATATTTGCGAGCAGTTTCTACATAATTAATACTTGTTAACTATCTACTGGTTTATTTTCTTATTTCCACTGACCGGAGCGATATGCGTTTCGACTGCCCGTGTCGAGGAGAATGATGGCGGATACCAGTCCGAGTGCGCGTGCGCCTCCGCCTACCCAAGGCCATTGCGGTGTTGTCGAGATTTTTTGTTGTTGTAATAATTTAATAATTATTACTTTATCGGTTTTAAATTATTGTGTATTTGCAGATACTCGGTCTTAGTCGCCCTCTGTCGGCGCCGGCGAATTTTTGCCGATTACTTAATACCTTTCTGAATTTGTAATCTTCGTTATATTTTTATTTTTTGTTTCTAAATGTTTTATGTTTCCTGTTTATATTGTATAAATTATCAATGTTTTTCTAAAATACATGTACAAGTACCTATATCTGCACACCGACGTAGTGCCCGGATGTCACTAAGGTCCCTCATTGAAAATCAGCGCTGTGGTACTGCTTATGCTGTACTGCAGTAATAAGATGAATGAGGGTTCCTGTTGTTGGCACAAGTAGTAATGGAGAATATTATTGTCTTTTGTTATCTTTATATAACTAACACTTCTTTGTTTTATTGTAAATACTTTATATCTTTTAGTTTCTAGGGTTGGATTATTTTTATTATTAATATTAATTTCTTTGTATTTGTACCAACAATAAACTTTTCTTTCTTTCTTTCTTTTCTTTCTAATTATTAATTCTAGGTTTTAAGTCATTTATTTTTGCAGTCTTCAAAAATGTGTGTTTTGTCCCTTTCATAAATGGCTTGTATTGAAAGGGACATGATCATTTATGAAAGGGACAGTACATACTATCCAAAAAAAATCAGGTTAATTTAAGTTTCAAATATACTTAATAGAGGAAGCACGAATACAATAACTTTAAGTAAGTTTACAGTCACATATTTAAGTAATAGAATTATTACTACTCTCACTATTTTTATTATTAGAACAACAACAAGTAATTAAATAAAATGTAATTGTATAATAATAGAGATCAATAGTCTAAGACTAACAAACAACATTATTATTTTATCAACTATCCTAAACAATAATTAACAGTCTTATTTAAGTTTGGTCTACTATCTTAAAAAATAATCTTAACAATCAATATTGTTTTTGAGGTTTGGTTTAGGTATTATCTAAAAAGTAATCAACTTAAAAAATAATCAACTTAAAAAACTTAAAAAATAATAGATTGTTAGTGACAAAGTAAACAAAAAAAATTGAAAATGCCTTTAACGCCACAGGTTTCGTGTGCCCATTTCGTGCATATTTTACATTGATACCAGTCTTCAGTACTTTCTGAATACTTTTTCTTACAGACGTTACACTGGCTATCATCTCCTGTTTTATCATTTGTCAGGCTGCGATTTCTTAATCTTGGACACACTTCTTCGGTTTCAGAAATATTATCATTCGAATCTAAATCAGTCGCCACACTTACACTTGAATCGTCGCTACTGCTGCTAGTAATAGTTTTACGCGAAGGCTTCTTCTTTTGAGTAGTTTTTACAGATTTCTTTAATTCTGTTATATTCTTTTTAGCCTTTCTCTTACCTTTAGTTCTGTTTGATTCTTGATCTTTTAAATTGCATTTGAAAATTTGTTTTACATGTTTTAAGTTATGCTTGTCAGCTTTCGGCGTTTTCTTTTTTAAAATATTCAACATATTTTCTAAAAGCAATCTATCTTTTTCAGGAGTTTCAGTTATAATTGTGGTTTTACCTTTACGTTGCCTTCCAGCAAAATTTCGACATGGAGCTTTAGGATATGGTCTTATTGTTTCTGGTGTTACTGGAGGATTATTCAAATTAGAGGGTCCGGGTTGTGGTTCCTCTGTAAAAATGTCTTCCGATTGTGGTTCATTCTCAAAACAGAATGCAGTTGCTGTATTATCTAAAATGGAAGGTGAAACTATTCTTTCATTAAAATCTAGATTAGGCTCTGTAGGGTAAGGTCTGGGCTGAAGTGCTTCTTTATTTGAAGAATTTTCGTCGTAGCCAGTAGGATTTGAAAGAGGTTGGGGTCGGTCTGTCACGAAAGCGGGAAGAAAATCTTCATCAGTAAAAATATTTTTATTGATGGGCCATATTCCTGTATTTTTAAAACCTGATGTGATATTATTCATGGTAAAAGCAGCATAGAAAGCGTCTCTAGCAAATTGAGCTACATTGTAAATCGTGACTATTTTGCCAGGGTTTGATGTCATCCAATCGTTCATGCTAGCTCTATATCGAGCTTTGAAAGGTCCAAATACGGTTAAATCTAAGGGTTGTAGGCGGTGACTACAGTGAGGTGGAAATGTTAACATTATTAAGTTATTCGCTCGGGCATAAAGCACCACGTTAATGGTTATGTGCGTATTATGATTGTCGAGGACTATTAAAGCAGGCGATTCAGCTGTGGGCTTTACGAAACCAACAAAATGTTTTAAAGCATTTAGAAAACAATCCTCAGTTATCCAACCAGATAAATTTGCAAGTCCTAAGGCACCAGTGGGACCACTTTCGAGCATATGTTCTTTAAAATGAACCCGCGGAAATATGAACACAGGAGGAATACTTCCTCCAGAAGCATTTGCGAATGCCAGCATAGTTACAAGTGAACCACGTTCTGTTGAACTAATTTGACCAACTCTCTTAGTACCTGCTTGCGCAACTATTTTTGGTGTATTAGTGACAGTAGTGCAGCCAGTTTCATCCAAATTCCATATCATATTAGCAGGAAACTCATACTTCAAATAACATTTCTCTAAGTTGTTGAAAAAGCTTTGTACATTGTGTCTATTAAAACTTGTAGTTCTAGCTAGAGACGTATTCTCAGGTTTTCTGACGCTTAGAGAGTCATTCCTTTTTAGAAAACCCTTCAACCAATCTAGACTAGCCATATTATTATCGTTCCATGATGATGGTGTACTGAGTTCTAAACGAACAGCATACTGATATGCTAATTCTCTTACTTGTTTTGTTGTCAAGCCATGGCACATTTTTGCAGAGGTCTTCAAGTAATCTGCCAGGGAACTTTCTTGGTCTGTAGTGAAAACTCTCTTATTACCAATGTTTGGTGTATAAACAAAAGACGTACATTCAGACGTCTTAGCTTTGGCCACTAATCTGTGTAAATGTGATTTACTCACATTATACACCTTGGCAGCTGATCTCACGGAAATTCTGTGATTTAATACTTCATTCACTGCCTCTTCAATTTTCTTAGCATCAACACGAGTTCTCTTTTTAGGTGGCATTTTATCTGCAATGATAACAAAATATCACAGTGAGATACGCAGTCATGAAAGGGACAGTTGTGAAAGGGACGTCCCGTTCATAACCGTTTGTTGTGTCCCTTTCATAAATATCATACACAAATTAAAAATATAACCAAAAAATCTACAATAGTAAATAAAAGTGTACTGACCTTTTGTTTTAGTATTCGTGTATGACTAGAAGATACTAATCTAATGTAAATTAATAAATAATCAATTCACATCACTTGAAAAAAACGTTTCACAATAATAACTAAAAAAATACTTTTCTACGGCAATACGAACACTCACACGCCGTCGCCATCTTTGAATTGACAGGAGCGGGAAGTTAGGTGCGATCAAATGTGCGTCGGTGCTGCCATACAACAAAAATAATGTTGATCCGGATCGGTTTTTATTTAAGCTGTGATTTGAAATGTCCCTTTCAATACGTGTCCCTTTCATGCCACCTCTCCCCTACATATTTTTTTATAGTAATTGCATATTACAATAGAAGAACATCTTATCAATAAATTACCATTTTTATATTTCAACAAAATCAGTTTTCATGTTTTCTACAAATATTTTAAAAACCACTATAAAACACGCTGTCCGACGTGGATCAAATCAGACCGCCGCAAGGCCTTCTAGAGGGAGGACGTATCGCTCGTCGCTCCGGCCTGGCTGCACTCGATTATGCCGCGCGTAGTAAAAATAGCCACGCGCGGAATGCGATTACCACATCTTAGTACTTTGGTAATAAAATATTTAATTATTTTTATTACCTACAATGATTTTGTAGTGAGTATAAATTATGTTTCAGGTAATATAATGGGATGTAATCCCGAGGCTAAATTATGTTATGTATTGTAATATAAAATTAAATATATTTCGTAATTGTAAGGGGTTGTAAGGCCCCTAACACTATTTATGTGTTCGAACACGAAATGATTAATAAAACTTCCGTAGTGTATACTGATTGAACACTGATTTGAATATTTGTCTACTTATAATGCAAATAAAATATTTTTATGATATTATATTACAGTTACATTTCAATTGAATATTTGAAGCGCACGGATCAAAGTTGTTTGAGCCGATCGTATAGTGAGCCGACGCGGCAGCTCTACGCACACAGCTTTGGTCGCTTATGTGTGCGTGAAATTAACGAAGAAATACCTATAGTTGACTTTGCGCGCAAGGTGTATACGCTCTTAATCAAATTAACAATAAGCGAAAAGAGAAAATATATAAAATATAAATAATAATATTTAAACGGATATATAAAATTTTAATTATATATATATATATTTGTACATATATATTTTTCTGCTTCTGCGAGGAGTAATTGCCGAACCTTTAGCTTGAAAGCCGTGTTGTGCACGACCTGATTTCAAGTGGGTGTGCGTTCCAGAGAAGAATGGATTGGATAGCAAAGGAAGAATGAAGGAAGTCAGAAGTATGGTAAGGTCACTTCCCTGCAAATGGTTGAGGAGGCCGATGGCTGGCACATGCGTCATACTCGTGAACGGGTGCTGCTTGCGTAGACTGGTCTATCCGATTTGCTTACATTGTAACGGATTACATAAGGCTTTCGCAATTATTCACTGTTTTGGCGAAAAAGAGTATACTGATTCTTCGTTCTGGGCGACTTCGCTTCATTCAACCATAGTAATTATAATATAATAATATTCGTATTAAAAATATTTTTAATAAACTGCTCTGATTTAAACCAACTTGTAAATTATGTAATAATCACTAAATTGTAAACTGGTTTTGAAAAGAGCAACACTAGAGTTTCTTGCCCGTTCTTCTCTAGTGAAAACCGCTTTCCGAACCGGGTGGTAGATAAAAAAAATGACTGAATCTAAACGATGTTGAACATTTTAATGGATTCAATAAATTATTTTCATTTCATTTCATATGGGGAGGACATTTTAGAAGGAGATTGCTAGACGAGCGAAGATTTCTAGAATGAATATCACTCAGGTAAACGAAGTCAGGAGACAGATAAGAAGGAGAGGAAGGAGACTTAAGAATGGAAAAAAGGATAGTGAGGGCACGCAACGAACGGCGCTGGCGGATGGGAAGCCATTTCAACCGCGCACGGTAGGAAGAGATATGGTCAAACTTACGAAGATTAAAAACAAATCGAATGCAGTTATTTAGAAGACGGTTGAGTTTGTTGAGTAAATCTGCATTCAGATCAAAATAGCACACATCACCATAGTCGATAACCGGAAGGATTAAGGTTTGCACTAGCATAGCCTTGGTTTTGAACGGTAGGAAATTCTTCAGGCGATACAGAGAACGAAGAGTACCGATAACTCTCTGACTGACGTAGGTCACCTGGGGTCGCCAGCTCAGGGTGGCGTCGATGAGTAACCCTAGATCTTTAACACTTGGGCACCAAGGTATGACAGAGCCATCAAAGATAACCGGAGGGATGTTAGAAAAATTCAGCCTGCTAATCATTCTCGGGCTGCCGATAATGATGGCCTGGCATTTCATCGGGTTAACAGATAGCCCGAAATTATCCGACCAACGTTTTATATATTTCAGGTCACCGTTAATCCTATCCACCGCAGTAGGTACACAATTGACGCCAGCCTGATAGTATAACTGCAAGTCGTCAGCATACAGATGATACGCACATTGAAGGTTAAGAGTTATGAGGTTTATGAAGATAGAAAATAACAACGGAGAAAGTATACCGCCTTGAGGGACACCAGACTCGATATTGCACCAGTTGGACTCAGAGTCGTTTATACGCACGGACTGATGGCGTCCCTGAAGATAGGAAGAGAACCAATCCAATCCCACGGGAGAGATCAAAAGATGGGAGAGGATAGCTAAAAGGATGTCGTGACTGACGGTGTTGAAGGCGTTTGAAAAATCCACCAAGGCCAGCACGGTGACTTTGCCGGTTTCGTAACGTATCACTAATATAATGACAGATGAATGAATTGCCATTGACATTGACAGTTAAAAATACAATGGAAGGTAGCACAAATTACTAAGTTAGAATGTTGACAAACAAAACAGGTACATACGATTACTAAGGAAACTGGAATAGCAAGATAACATTTACGTATTAAAGAATAATTTAAATGTAAAGAATTGAACGTATATGATTATCATCGTACTAGACCTCATTTCCTGCGTGACTTGAGGTTAGAGCTCGTAGTGGCCGCCGGATCACCACCGCGTCCGTCCACCGACGAAGAGATATCCGTCACAGGATATTTCTCCGATAAGGAAACGAGTTCAGCGATGGACGAGACCTTCGTACGTGTTCCATCCGGTTTCTTCACCACCACAATGCCGTCTTGGGTCCAAATTGCGCGCATTCCAAAATGCTGTCGAGCCTTCAGGAAAACCTGCTGCCGGGGCTTGGTTAAAAATTCACGGACGGAAATAGAAGACCCCTTGAGCTTCTTTTTGGCCCTCCACACAGCCGAGCGATGTTCAACCGTTGAGAATCAAACTAGAGTTGGCCTATGGTGATCCGGGTTGGGTGTCCCAGTTCTATAACACGAAGAAATGTGACAAGCAGAAATATCCTTCAGTGATAAAGAGTTCTTAATTACATCCAGAACTACAGAAGCTGAATTTTCTTGGCTGGACTCCGCAACACCCAAAAAGATGAGTGCTTTCCGCCGGTGTCTTGTTTCAATGGCATCAATTGAGTGATAGCACTCATCAATTTGCCTCCTAAGCAGCCGCAACATCTCCAGCATGAGCTCCCTGAAGGTCCGGAACTCCTCAGCTACCTTTGCCACAGTGTCCTTGCCTGGCCCGCCGGTCTGCAATTTCGCTTCGAGATCTGCCATCTTCCGGTAGAAGCCTTCCTCAAGTCTGAGTTGTGTATGTTCTATATCAGCTAATTGTGACATAGTGAATGTTGAGATCCAAAGTGTGCAGGTGAAATGCTGGTAGGTGGTGTTAAAGAAATCTTATTCATTATTTATTTATTTACACTTTATTGCACAAAAAGACAACAAATACAGAGAGAAATTACATATATAAAAAGTACAATTGGCGGTCTTATCGCCGAAAGGCAATGTCTTACAGACAACCATGGGATGGATTTAAGAATAGGATAAACAGAGGGCAGTCAAAAGTGTAAAGGATAGAACCTACCTAGAAAGGGAAAAGATTTGCAAAATACTAAATAAAATAATTTTAAAATTACAAGTAATAAAAGTCATGAATACTCATATTATGTAATATAAACATATACATAAATATATACATACATATATAGATCATAAGAATACATACATAAGAAAATACATACATATACATAATATATAAATATATATAATAAAGTTCCAGACATGCAAATAGGAAAGCTATCCACATCAATGTGTCAGTTCAGTGACAAAGGTAATAATCTTTGACAAGTTTTTTGAATGATGATAGTGATCGTGCCCGTCTTACCACAACTGGTAATGCATTCCATAATCGAACAGCCTTAACAATAAACGATTTGTCCATGAAAGTGGTGGTGTGCACGGGCATTCTCAACTCCAAACTCTCTGACGACCGTAGGGATCTAGTATGTGAGTCGTGGAGAAATACAAATCGATCTTTGAGGTAAGAGGGGGTAAGAGGATTAAACAATATATTGTACATAAGAAAGAGAATATGAGCATTCCGACGAAGTCGTATGGGCAACCACTTGAGCTTAGCACGGAACTCCGAAACATGATCATATTTGCGTAAACCAAATATGAATCTAATACAAAAGTTTTAAAGGCGCTCAAGTTTATTAAGGTGGTCCTCGGTGAGATCTGGATAGCTGACATCGGCATAATCAAGGATAGGGAGAAGGAGGGTTTGCGCTAATGAAATCTTCGTGGCAACAGGTAGAAGATTATGTAATCTACGCAAGGACTTTGCCGAGGCGAACAATTTGCGGCTGAGTTCCTTAAGCTGCGGACCCCATGTAAAGGACTTGTCCATAAATAGACCAAGGTTTTTTACTATGTCACTATAAGGGACAGTAGTACCGTCACAGATTAGAAGTGGTAGTTGGTCCCTATCAAGTTTAGAAGTCGTTCTGGGGCTACCGATAATAATAGCCTGTGTTTTCAAATCAGTGCATGTATAGTGATATTCACTTCAAATTGTTATGAAAAAGCACTATATGGTAAGAAAATCACTTGTTGGAATGAGTAAAACAATAAAATATGTATTTATTTTGAATTCGATTAACAGCTGATTTGCAAGTATAGCAAAAGTGTTTTTGTAACATGTTGGAATTATGATTTCCCATTTTCCGAAAACTCATATACAATGTAAGAAAAATTAGCTCACATTTAACACATCAAATGAATCTACAGAGCGTTAGTAAAGTGACAAAGACAAACCCGGCTCATTAGAAGACAAACGGGACGCGCGCCGTCCCTCTCGTCCCAACTTCGTCGAATCCGACGTGAAATCATAAAGCGGACCCTCTTATTGCATTCCTCCGATGTCGATAACAACGTGCCAGTTTCACCAAAGTATTTATTGGACCACTCTGTTACCAACGCTCACTAAACCGGTGATAACTCACAGCATCTCAAGGGAAAAATTCAATGATAAAAAAATCTAATATAAGGCATTCGATATTTTGAATTGGTTTTCAACTCATGGTACTTGCCTCTGATATGAAAGTTCATGATTTATTATTCCTAATGTTTAATCGTCTTCAAAAAAAGGTGTTTGTTTAATACTTGACAATTGGTAAAGATAACATGAATAGTGTACTAACCCGAAGTAAATCTGGATGTTAGGCTAAGTCGTAACTTCTTTTTCATAAAGGGAATTCTTGCCTTGCAAAAAATAAGCTGCTATACATAATAAAACTCGGGCCCTACTATATTCATCCGAACGAACGAACGAACGAAGTTCGAAACTTCGGACAAACGAAGTTTTTTATACGATACGAATGTACCTACATAAAACTTATGGTCGTTATTGATTTATGGTCGTAACCATAGACTTATAGTTACGGTGTACGTTATACAAATTCGAACTTTTACAGAATAGATACATTCGTATCGTATAAAAAAACTTCGTTTGTCCGAAGTTTCGAACTTCGTTCGTTCGTTCGTTCGGATGAATATGGTAGGGCCCCTCATCCCTAACTAGACTAAGAGTCTCACAGGTCCTATTACTCAGCGCCATCCAAAACTTTTAGAAGATAGACAATGAAAGGTTAATGTAGCGCTGGACGGTCTTAAGTACCCGGCACTAGGTCTAGCTCTTTAGAGACTAAGTCGCTCTCACGGCGAGGGTTAACAGTAATGGACAGTTACAGTCACGATGTTTTAGACAGGTGAGGAGGGTTAAACTTTAAACGGTTTTATTACCGCGTTGTTTTAGTGCGGGAATTTGTTCGGATGATTTTGTGTATTGGTTTCCTTTTAAGTAAGGGAGGGTTAAGTACTTTATTTCAAGTTTTATTGATCGGTTTTTTGCCTTTTCGATAAATTAATACATGTCATAGTATTGGTCAGGGGGTTACAATGCAATTTGTTAAGGTTCTCGCACCACGCAGACTCAATGCAATTTGGAGGATAGAAATATGACGACGTTAATATAAATACAGATTTAAAAAATAAGTTACTTTCGAAAATATCATAATATTATGTATATAAAATGTTAATTTGATATTAGTACCTCTAAAATCATGAATCCAAAGTGCACATAGGTGAAATACGAATCAATTACTTGGTTTAAGAGCAATATCGTTTTCATCGATCGTAGTCCGTTTGTCGTCCGGTGCGTCCTATAGAATTTTCCCCACTTAATGTAACTGTGCGCGAACCCATATCCCGACCGATTGAGATGCTCGCGGGGTGTTCAAATATTTGTCGAACCCGCACCTCAACGATGGGGTGACCTCGGGTAAACATTGAAAAACTACTTCGTCGGCTGATTTATTTGTAGTAAAGTATGGCTAATGTTATGTATGTGGGAATATTACATGAATGAAAATGGTGAATGTTTTATTTTAGTTTTATATTACTTAAATTATTTGCAATGTCTAAATAAATACGTCTCTTTATACACAGGCAAGACCATCGTCGTGATTAATGTTACGATAAATGCAATAAATTTGGAGTATCCAAGACACAATTAATGTGAATCCGATTTCCCCGCTGACCTTTACTCAATATAAATTAAATTTCCACTTCTACATTACAACCAAAATCAAAGTTCTTTTTTCATCGTTTAATAATGCGCGATGATTTCACAAAAGTCTCGGCCACACAAAAAGCGTTGCGCTGCCGACGTACTTCGCATAACGAAGTTCTGTAACACACTTTAGCCGAGTGCTTGTGCGCGGATTTTTCCTCAAATTTCACATTCGAACTCCACTTCAAGTTTAGTAAACTGATTTTGACGGTATTGATTACAATTTGGCGAGCGGAACGGTTTTATTTATACATTTTTTCTCAAACGGAATACTGAACGCTGTCGGCGAGAATTTCAGTTTGATATGTCTGGAATATAGGTTTTGGAAACTGTAGACTACTGATAGATTGAATGGAGAAAGAAATATCGAAACATATTTTACCACGCTTAACAAAGAATAAAAATGTTTGAAAAATGTTTGTTTTGTTTGTACGTCTACGTATTAATTTCTTCGCTTTTATCAATAGTATCGAATATTACATTATAAACCTGTAAAAAACTAAGTTTTACACCCACTGAAAGTTTTGCTGCTCGATTAATTATGAAACAGAATTGGTTTACGAACAAGTCGAAAAGTCGAAATCCCATCAAAAACATCCTGTAAAAAAATTCCAAGTCTCGCAGCTCAGTTTTTCTACCGCAAAAAGTTGTGAGATCCATGAAATACCAAGTCGATTAATTTATTTAGTCCTTGATAAAGGGACGTTCTGTATAAAGTTATTACGTAAGTTATTATCATATCAATATTAAAAATTCTTTACGTTGTAAATAAATAGATCGACTTGGCCATCGCATGAAAACATAATGTATCGTACAATTTATAATAATAATAATAATATCCTTTATTGCACACACACATATTTTATGGGATAGTACATATTACACTTACAGTTAAAGACAAAATATTGTAGGTACAAAGGGCGGTCTTATCGCTTTAAGCGATCTCTTCCAGACAACCTTGTGATGGATAGAAATGCAATAACTAATAATAGTGGCGGTAGTGCAAAATATACAATGATTATAGTAATCATTACATACACATACATATAACATATACTATAAGATATCAACATATAAAAGACAAATACTATATTTGTTAAATTGGTACATACAATTATTAATGATACTTAATATGAACAAAAAATACACATTCTAATAATTCAAGTAATGCTTTTTTAAGCTATTTTTAAACTGAGCTAGCGATTTTCATAGTCTGAGACTGACTGGCAAACCGTTCCAAAGTCTGACAGCTTGGACAGTAAATGAGTAGTCATAGAAGGAAGAAGAATGGATAGGGGTTTTAAGGAGATAGGTATTAGAAGAACGTAAGGAACGAGGATTGGAAAGATGCAAAAAATTAAAACGTTCTTTGAGATAAGACGGAGCAGAGGGATCAAAAAGGATTTTATAGAGAAGGGATAGAATGTGGGTATTTCGGCGAAGGCGGATAGGTAACCACCCGAGTTTTTTGCGAAATTCGGAGATGTGGTCATATTTTCGTAAACCAAATATGAACCGTATGCAGTAATTCTGAAGGCGCTCGAGTTTGTTTAATTGGTCTTCAGTTAAATCGATATAGTAGGCATCCGCATAATCTAACAAAGATAATAACAGAGACTGTGCAAGATTAATTTTAGTGGCAATTGGCAGAAAGTTAGTCAGTCGCCTAAGCGAAGAAATCGATGCAAAAATCTTTCGACTTACCTGCGAAACGTGGGGTCCCCAGCACAGTTGCCTATCCAAGAGAACACCCAGGTTCTTCACAGTGTCATTAAATGAGACATTAACGCCATCGAAAATGACTTGCGGGAGATGGAACCAGTCAATTTTAGAAATCATACGGGAGCTCCCAATAATAATTGTTTGCGTCTTTAAGGGATTAACGTGTAGCCCGTATGATTTACTCCAGTCTAATATGCGTTGTAGATCACGATTAGTAGCTTCAATCGCAGCGTGTAGTGTTTGTATCGGAGCTTGTGTATAAATTTGAAGATCATCTGCATATAGATGGTAGGGAGAGGTTAGTTTATGGGATATCGAGTTTATGAAAATAGAAAATAAGAGAGGAGATAAAACGCCGCCCTGCGGAACTCCAGCAGTTAAGTCGCACCAAGAGGAATAAGTGTCATCAACACGTATGCGCTGCCGGCGTCCACACAGGTAACTACGAAACCAGCTAATTACGATTGGAGATATGTTAAGTGAGCATAGGAGTGCCAATAAAATGTCATAGTCAACATTATTAAACGCATTGCTAAAGTCCAGTAGTGTCAACACTGTCAGGAGACCGCTATTCATCCCAAACCTGATGTCATCGGTGATTTTGATCAGAGCGGTGACCGTACTGTGTTCAGGGCGGAAACCAGATTGGAGTGGGTTAAGAAGATTGTTGCTGTTTAGGAAGGACAATAGTTGTGCATGAACCAAACTTTCCAGCACTTTAGATAGGAAAGGAAGTATACAGATGGGACGATATTCGGAGAAAGAAGAAGGATTATTTTTTTGGGGAGTGGGATTACCTGCGCTTCTTTCCAAATAGATGGAAATGTTCCACTGGACACAGAGGAGTTCAAGATGTGTGAAATCACTGGCACAATTTCATCAAGGATGAGCGTTATCATCTTGCGACTAATGTTGTCACTACCAACTGCGTTAGACGAAATAGAAACTACACTCTTCTTAACATCACAATCAGTAAAGTAACTAAAAACAAACGAAGAAAAATCAGGAGCGGGCATTGATGAAAGATATTTAATGTGATAGATTTAGTTGCTCCATCAAACTGAGCAGACGAGGAAAAATGTTGGTTTAATAAGTCAAAGTTAAAATTTTTTGGAATATTATTTTGTCGTGCCTTTCCAACTCCCAGTGATCTAAGAAATTTCCATACTTTACCAGGATCTGCATTTGTAACAGATTCATGAATATGTCGGCGTTGTGCATCCCTACACAATCTATTGCAGAGATTTCGGCGTTCGATATATTTGGTTTTGTTTTCATCAGACGGGCAACGCTTAAATTTGGCTTTAGCAACTATTTTTCTTCGCATTGCAGCCTTTATTTCCTCTGAAAGCCAAGGTGCTGGAGAGTGTTTTATTTTCATTGCCCGTACTGGTGCATGAATATCATACAAGCTATTTATTAAACGATTGAAGAGACTAACCTTGTCATCAATAGATGGCGCCATGAAAACAGGCGACCAGTCAAGATCAATAGCATCACGGCGCAGATCCTCCATGTCTATACCACCAAAATTACGTTGCATAACTACTTTCGGCTGAGCTCATGGTGGCCGGATTTTATATGATAGATAGATCATATCATGATAGGAGAATGCATCAGCCGGACATTGGCCATGGGAATGAACATGCTTAATAGAAGAGACAAGAATTAAATCAAGAAGGGAAGGTGTAGCATTAGGAAAATTGTGCGTAGGATTTAGGGGAAGAATAGTTAAATTACAAGAGCGAACAATAGAGTTTAATGAGTTAGATCGGTAATCTTGTTTGATTAAACAGGTATTAAAGTCACCCATTATAATAGTGTGACTATAATTACCTGAGAAATCTTCAAGTAATTTTTCAAAAGAAGTGAAAAAATTGATACGCAAAGACGGGCTATAGTAAACGCCGAGAAGTATGTTAGTGTGAGCGATACACACTTCTATAAAAAGATGTTCGCCAGCATTTGATGGAGGTGGTTGGGCAGACATGTTTATTATCGAGTAAGGAATGTTAGCACGGAGATAAATAGCTACCCCGCCGCCCCCTCCCACAGCGCGATCATTATGTATCAAATTGAAACCTGGTAAAGAGTACGATGTTGAAGGAAGACAAGGTTTTAACCAAGTTTCAGAGATTAAAATAGCGTGTAATTTTTATTATCAAAAGATGCCAACATATCGGGGAAATGTGCCGGAATACTCTGAGCATTGATATGACAAACATTAAAATTTTTTGGGACATCACCAACAAAAGTCTCAATTGAGTCGGCAAGTGTGGGTATACTGCTGAAACTATCAATGCTATTATTTAAAGTGTCAGAAGAGGAACAGGAAAAATAGTCGTCACTATCACTTGAATCACTGTTGTGTACCATATTTAAAATAATAAGATAATAAATACAAATAAATACAATAAACAAAGTTATATAATTAAATTTATCCACCTGCCAGTTGTGTTCTCGAACGAATAGTTCATTCATGTAAAACAACTTAATTTAAACACACATAATTAAAAGTTTACATGTTAAACCACATTAACAATTAAGAGCGATACAATATATTTAATTAATTAATTATTTACTATAAAATAAAAAATGATAATAAACAACAATAACAAAAAAAAAAAGTATGCTAGAAAATGACATGCTAAAGATCGAACATACGAATATATGGAACAGAAGGACTGGCAATAAGTGAGGTGGGTAACATAAAAAATATTATTAAAAATAGTAGGTCAGTTTCTATGCATCATCGATAAGATAGTAATCAGTATTATACGCCGTGGCATGTAAACAACTGTTTGCTATTGTTAATAATTCGCACCACCTATTTTTTTGTTGTCGCTGCTCGTCTCGTCCTCATTGGAGCTGCCGCTGATCCGCCTACTGCCTCCTTATTCGTTGCATTTGTCTGCTTTGCCATCTGCGGGGGAGCAACAGCATCCAGCTCCTTAAGGCTGCTGACACGGTGCCGGATATCGTTAGGACCGAGGATATATACGCAACCTTCACGCGTCCAACATTTGTTCACTCCAAACCTTTGACGCGCGGCCATGAAAACATCGTGTCGAGTCTTCGTGAGAAATTCTGATAATGTGATTCCTGAGCCTTTAAGAGAAGTTTTAGTGGACCAAATTTGATCTCGCAACAAAACGTCTCGCATTTTAACCAGGATCGGCCGGGGTCGAGATGCAGCAGTTCGACCCATTCTGTGGCAACGACTAATGTCAGCTGCTGTAAAACTAGACAGCCGTAATCGCTCGACTACCAACTTCACTACAACGTCGGAGGTGTCTTCATCTTGGTGTTCAGGACAACCGTGCACAAGAAGGATTTTGCGACGTCGCTGCATTTCTAACTGGTCCACTTGCTTCGCGAGAAGTGCAATTTGGCTTTGAAGAATATTCATAGATTTCAACATGAATTCTCTGAAGATCTTGAAGTTGGAATGAAGAGTTTCACATGAATGATTGTTCGGGGAGTTTGTCCTAGGGAGTTGACCAACAAACGCCTCCATCTGCTGGTTGAATGATTGCACAATTTCATTAATTGATTGTGAGACTATAGCTTCCATCTCGAAGTTTCAAATGTGCCGAAAGTGGTATAGTGGCAAATTTTGTAAATAGTGGTGATTTATATGTGGATAACTGAGATATCACGAGGAACACTCACTGGCAAGTACTGGATACTAGTAATCGCATGTATACATACTAAATACTATGTAAAACGTATTAAAGTTCAGAGGTCTCAAAATAACGTCTTTCACTTTAAACCGCAACAAAAAAAAACTATTATTAAAAAAAACTAATTTATGCATAATGCTACTGGCCTGGAATTTTTTTTACAGGATGTTTTTGATGGGATCTCACGTCTTTTTGTAGAGTCCTACTTTATTCCTTTTCGGTACTTTTTTAGCCTCCGTAGCGCAGTTGGTTAGACGCCGCCTGTGAAACGAGAGGCCGCGGGTTCGATCCCCGCACCGAGAGAAATGTTTGTGCGGCCCACAAATATTTCTTCCGGGTCTGGGTGTTTGTGAGACCGAAAAGTCTCTCGTAGTTCCTGATACCCACGACACAAGACTCGATCTTAGTGTGGGGTCAGGACTATGTATGTGACTGTTGGGTGTATTTATTTATTTATTTATTTTATTTATTATTCCATTATATACGGGTACAACGAATCATCAACTGCAAATGTATCTTTGTAATCCTATACATTTATATGAGATTACAAAGTTATTCACGCAGTTGGTGTATCTAGAAAACTAGACAGAAATTATGAAATGTTTGAATTTTTCCTTACTTTAGACACTAAACACTAATTATATTCTAAATTTGAAGGTTCTATGTCTGCTAAAAGTGCCTTAGACTTTTGATGATCGGTCAGTCAGTCAGTGAGTGACAAAATTGCGAAAGTTTGACAAGTTATAATTCTTAAACTACTGGTTCAAATTGAATGAAATTTTAAATATACCGTGTATACACAATGCCTAATTAGTAATTGAAAATTCAGGCTTCTTGCTTTAACCACAACGAAGTTATGGGGGGTTGAAAATGGTCTGAATTGCTTCGAGAAAAGGATAGTACGGCTGTGCCGCTTTTTAGCTCGACTTGGAGGGGGCACTGCCGTGCCCCCAGATAGTTTGTGAACTGTGGCATTTAATGGACCAATCATTGAAATTGCAATGTGATCGCCGCGAAGCCGTAGGAATAAATCAATATTTCTCCACTTTCAATTTGCCTGCTCTTATTGCGCAATTACGCGAAGTTTGACTAACTTGGCTTGTTCCTTTTACATAATTATGTGGCTTGTTATTCTAGGACTACCGGCGGTCTTTATGCCTATCAGTATATCTGTCAATTCGAGGCAATGATGTTTGCAAATTCACCCATGTGAAAGTCAAAACGAGAAGCTCTACGCATTCGTACTAGCGATGTCTAACTTGACCATATTTTGTTACTTATGATACATGATCACAAATCAACTTTATCTATTGTGTACTTAGATTCAGTTCAGATCGCCTAGATGTCTGTCCATAGTATTTCACCAGGTAAAATTCTTACCAAAAGGTAATAAAGTCTATTCAGCCAATCAGAAACAAATCCTTTGCGAGAATTCTTTTCTCTCAACATTCTACGCCGTAAACTGAATCAAAAGTGCAGTAAATTACGGTTGTTCCACAATATTCCCGACGGCCCAGCCAAGATCGCTGCCTTCCATTATTTATAAGGCGCAGCGTCCACGTGCTTCCTTATAGCCAGTACATTGAAAATAAATCCATTCGGAATCGCAGTATTAATGTGTCCCCGTGGGAAATTCGACTCCACTCGAAGGGATCGCTCGGGAGAATGCAGGGCTGCCAGACTGTTGCGCAATCATTTTGCTGGATTGTTGTTGAAAATTATTTTATCTTTTTATAGATTCTAAAAGTAATATTTTTGTAAATTGTTGGTGTCGTTTAAAAATGCGTGCACCTAAACCGCAGTTACTTTTTGTTTAGCCGCGTGTCCAAAAGCTACTTAGTTGCATCAGGTAATAAGTTATTTTTATTTTTTTTAGGTACATGTTGCGGTTTTAGTATATGTTAAGTTATATTGCACAATGTTGCTTTAAAAAATGGTTGCCTGTAAAGTCGGTTTTACGGGCGAAGATTTTACGTGACAACGTCTTTTTCTCGGTAGAATATTTATTGATATGAATATAATTAAATTGCACAATAGGAACAAGGAATTGAATGAAAATAAGAATTGCACAAATTTTAACTATAGAAATATATTTTGTTTACTAAAACATTGTACATGTAATGACGAATCTAAGCACTCCATATTTTCACTACAGACACAGCTGACGATACTTTAACCACACGTGTGAACTTGTATTGTGACGCTTTCTTGTTTTTCCAACGCCAAGAACGTTCGAGAAAGACAAAGACAGAGACACAAGCATGCGCCGATTCAATGCGCCTAATTCTCTAGTGCTGCGCGCGCACCGTTACGTTACCGGGCGTTACACTTTTTCATAAGTGACTCCCAGCCGCAACCTAATTTAAGACGTTGTCACGTCAATAAGAAAAATCGTATTTTGCCTGCTCTCGATTGTCGAGCTCGTCAAGACGATTCCTCTGACTCCAAACACGGGGGGTTTACTTTAAGAAATGACGGAGTTATGCCTGGACAAATATTTTAGGGGAGAGAGGGAGGAATTTGGGGATTTGGTTGGGGCCAATCTGTAGAGCTCACCGAGCCGGTTCCAAAGATACCAAACTCGGTGGGTCTACGATCTATATTGGCCGAGATAGGATTGGGGGGGGGTGAGGTAAATTTTCGGGGTGGGGGTAAGGGAGGGGGGGGAGGGGGAGGAAGGTTTCGTGGGGAGGCTAACTTAAATTAATTTTTTGGAGGTAAAATATTTTTTTTTGGGGGGGTAATTTTTTGCGTAATTTGGGATTTCTGGCGGGGTCAATTTGTAGCCCTCACCAAGACGGTTCCGAGGATACCAAACTCGGTGGGTCTACGACCTATGTTGGCCGAGATAGGATTGGGGGGTGAGGTAAATTTTCGGGGTGGGGGTAGGGGAGGGGGGGGGGGGTAGGTTTCGTGGGGAGGCTAATAGGCACTATTTCGGAATAAGGGTGGGGGAAGGCAGGGGGGGGGCTATGGGACAATTTGGAAAAAGTGGGTGAAACTGAAAAATAATTCTCTAGTGCTGCGCGCGCACCGTTACGTTACCGGGCGTTACACTTTTTCATAAGTGACTCCCAGCCGCAACCTAATTTAAGACGTTGTCACGTCAAAAAAGATAACTGCGGTGTGGATACACCATTACATTGGAATTGAACAAAAATAGGTTATCTTGGTGAAATTCCTATTGGTGAGGAATCTCCGACAATTGTATGATGCATAATTTATACAGAAAAAAGAAAACTAAATTTGATCACTCAAACAAATTTTGTTGCATACACGTATTAGTAAAGAATAAAGCATTCATTTCATTCCCCACTCCTATGTGTTTTCCAAATTGCAGCACCTTACTCTTCATTCTGTATTGAAAAATTACAATTGACCCTCATTACGATCGTCCATCCATCTCACGTCAACTTTATTGGATCATGGAGGGTTTACTTAATGCCATGTTAGTTGGGCAGCCCTGAGAGAAGGGGTCTTCCAGAGTACCTGCAAATAAATAGGCGACATGAGAGTGCGCCTCCCCAGTACATATGCCGTTTACAAATGGTTAGACTCTTGTAATTAAACTGTGCTGCTTCGTGTCATTATGCCACTAGGCACCGTATACTGCAAAAGACAATGATCTGTGAACCATACATAATATTCCTCTTGTTATTGCATTTTTCATTGATTTCTTTTTATGTAAACCCTTTCTTGTAAATATTGGTGCATTCAAGTGTGATGAAGTAAGTGGATGTAGACAAAGATTTTGCTACTACCACTCACTATTACTCTTGCTTATTTATGGGAATTGAACCCAATACCGTTTGGATTTAATTACATAATATGTACAGTGAACATACCTGCTGTCATTGGAGTTATATTAATTACTTTAATTAATCGATCGGTAATCAGATAAATTCCAGTAATAATAAACGTTACAAAATAAGGTCGCGCCAGAAACATCGGGAGATCATGATTTGGCGATAGTTTGTCTGGTCAAAAAGCTTATCGCTCGGGAGTAACGCAGCCGCCGAACAGATCATAAAAAATATATTATTTGACTTATCGTACATATTTTGTTTGTTCGCTTATGACAACCGTATCAAATTTGTCTGAATCGAAACGTATCGCCGAATAATAATATTATTTATGCTTTGCATTTCTTCTTGATAAAAAAGTTTCAGTGTTTTTGGGAACGCTTTCATCACGCTAGTAAAGAAAATAATAATAATTGAGGTTTATTTATACGAGTTTAAATTCTATGTTGAATCAAAACTGAGATGACAATATGTTTGAAAGTAATAATTAAAATGTGTATTTTTTTCTATCGTCGTATTTGGATACGCAAGCTTTCAATTATTATTTTGGCATTAACTATGGATTTACCACGCAAACAAGATAATATTGAAACGTTTCTTTTTTCATTTTTTTATTTACCTTGAGTCTCTAGTCAGGAAAACCACTACTCGGCTTCGTTTTCGGTCGCAGTTTTGATAAAACCTGTATACTGCCTTGACCGTTGCTAAAATATAAAGAATAAAATAATTATTTTATAGTAAACATTGAACATTCGCCTACTCATGGTATAAATAATTTTAATTTATTATTTACTCCCAACTGAACCGCGTTTATTGCGAAACACTCGAAGGGCGAAATTAGAAATCTTATTCCGAGTTAAATTCCACATAATGCCGAAGTTTGGATTTGGAGAAAATCCGCTGAAAGATTTGAGGACGTTACTCGAAATCAAATTACACCACCCACGCAAACTTGGCCATGGAGAGGGGATATTTGCAGCGGACTCTGCGGCCGACACTTGATTGCGAATTGATTTCGACTGAAAGTGCTCGAATAGTTGAGCCCTTAAAGACATCTTGCGTGAATAATTAAAGCCCTACGGATTTGCTTCCTTTGTCTCGAGTTTGTATTCACTTGTTACGCACTCAATTATGGTGGTACGGCGGATGGTAGTCCTTATTGTGTCTTGAGTAGATGACTGTAACTCGATACTACTTCAAAGGTTTTGGGAATTTGTCACAAGCGTCAGGGTGAATGTTTGTACGTCATTCTATCGTTCATAACTGTAGGAATTAAAATTGTATCACATTAAGAAAACGATTGAATTCGTTCTTACGGATACATTTTTGTGATTAAATATTGCTTTATATTCCTTAATAATATGTTCCTTAATACTAATATGTTGTAGCTGATATTTGAGTTATTTTTACGGAACATACAAGGCGAAATGTGGGTGCCCTCGCAAATCTGCCTACCCTTTCTGGGAACAAGGCGTGAGTTTATGTATGTATGTTAAATTTTTACTTACCATTATTTTTACTTGTTACAGGTAAACATCTTCATACATTAATCAACATATAACCCATTGGCTAAGGACAACGCAAGTATATTCTTAAACATTTACACACAAGTTTCAATAATTTATCGACGTCGACAGTCGACAGTTCGACGGTTTCATTGTACACGTAAAGTTATATTACTAAGCGCAATTTCAGCAGATTTTTGTTTGCGATTCAAATTCTACTTAGCAGTTAGGAATTGTGTAATTATTGTATCTTATTTTATAGGAAAGTACTTTCCGTTGAGTATAACTGTAGGGGAAAATTGAGATATTTCCCGACATCTTAGAGATAAAGCTGTTATACGTAGGCCTCCTTGCATTGTAATATTACATGAATAAGTAAGTCTTAAGTACCATTAATAAAGAAAAGGTGCTGTGTGTAGGATGAACAATAACGTTTTATTGTGTGTCTAGACTAAAGCCCCGATGGTCTTAGTTTCACTTGGGTATAACTTATGTACGCCGCACAAAAAACAAAAGGTTCTAACGTCAGGTTATATGATAGAAAGTCATAGAAGAAATTTGTAATTATAATCTAATAATAACTCAAACGTATACTATATAATACTTATATAATCCCAAAAATAGTGCGTCATGTTCAGTCTATACTCAGAATTTCCGCGTATAAAGTAATATGATGTATGAATAAACGTCACGGCTCAGGGAAAATCTCAAAGAAAAAATGTTTAGATGAATATGAAGACGACATCGATGTAGGCTTTTATACTTTACTGAACGGTATAACTCTATACATATTAAGAACTGAGCATGGGATTTAGAAGCTGTTTTATACGATTATGAACTGTCAATAATAATATAATTATACTTAGGTTTCAGACGAATGTGAGTCAGTAAAAACTTACGGTCGTTAAATATGTGGGCCTAACTTAAAACTAGGTTAAAAAAAAGAAAGAAAGAAAGAAAAAGAAAACCGTTGTATTGGTCACAAACAATAAAAACTACGTAAAAAGACAGGTGTAAGAAATAAAAGTTAATTGAAATTAATAAATGAATAAGAAGCTTGCACACAAATCAGGAAGGTTCTGTATCTACTAAAATGTACGAAGAAATTTTTGAATTATGATTGGGTGTGATGTTTCATTGTCTCTGCCCACCGCCACATGTCACAATCATGAATCTTATGGAAGTTCTTCCATATTTATTTTGTTTAAGTAAAACATCAGCGTACTTCATACGCTGGTAGAAGTGGGTTAAATATATATGTTGTGTATTTATGATGGAGCGAAACTTTCATGTGCGTAGGATAAGTTTATTGAAGTTTGGTTAAGGTTTAGGTAATTGTGTTTTGTTATAATAATGTTCGTAATGAGTTGAATGTTGGCGTACGATATTATTTATTTACTAACCCGTGTGTACAAACTTTGCAAAAGGGTGGATTGAATGTCGAAATAAGTAGTTTTAGACGTGCTATTAGTTGCCATCAACTACAGTCGGGTGAGCCGCAAACTCTTTACCTTATCAGAAAATCCTGTTAAATATTATTAAAATTACTAGTCATTAGTCAGAATTAGTTACGTAACTAATATTACCTGATTTGTATAAACCTATATAACGATATATACCCCATATAGTAAAGCAAAAATCAACCCAAAGTTTCCCATACAATAACGCAATTTTTCATTCGTTTATTTTAAAGTGGGCGCCAAACGAGCCGCTCGTGTAGTGTAATGTTTTTAAAGCTATAACATACACTTGTAAGCGCAATCCGCGACGCACATATTTATATGTTTGTGCAGTTTCACGCACGGACTTTGAAAATATTCATGGCTTTTTCGCGTGATCCGATTTGCATATGCTTAATTGCAATTTTTGTGCGGGAACCCTGTCAACAGATTTTTCAATCAAAATAACATTGTCCGATAAAACTGACTTTTAATCGTTTAAGCAACAAGATGTAGCGACGATGTTGTTTTGTCGAATATTGATTTCGTTTGTTGTTAATTTCATAAGATTTAGATTGCTGTGTCGTACACTTAATAACGTTCTCATCAGCAACGTGTTCTATAATAATCTGTTCCAGGCTTAGGTCGTGTTAGTTGATTGCTTGTTCGTACAAATGTTCATTAAATCAAGAGTGTTGAGCACAGCTACTGCTGTGGCGCCTTATATCTCGCCGACGTATCTTGGCAATTAAAATCGGACGGTATTATAACGAGCCCATCGAAATTATTCAAAATGAAATGCGAGTTAATAGATAGCTCGTCTACGCACGAACTTGAATCTAATTCCTTTAGCAATAGGGTCGTTACTAGGTTGTCGAGTGATAATAATTTCGAAGCCGATGGTTATTAATAATTTAGGAGCGATCCGCCCTCGTTCGCGGACGCACACTTAACCTAGTGTAATAACGTCGATTTGTCTTTTGAATTAAATATTTCTCAATAATACTACGGTTAATTAATTTTAAACGATTTTCATTTTCGTTGGAATTGCTCTGAAGATTGTTGTTGACGATATCAAGGCACGATGGTTGTCATATTTTCACAAACGCAACGTAACGTTAAGATTTCTCCGAATTAGATGGTTTCGAAATAACCTCTCTTGAAATCATTATTACAGCCACGTTATGTTCAATATTATAATAATTTGACTCTGAAATCTGGCTGACGAAATATCGTATTTAAATTAACAAAGAGCGCCATAGTTGTCTTACATACAAAGTAAATACGATTAAATCAATTTTGAAAAGAGTAAGTGCGGAACGAAATCCTCCGACCACTATCGGCTTTACAGTGAGTTAGCCGCTCGGGTTGCGAGACCCGCAAGCCGCCGCAAACCTACTGAATCTCCATAGGGAGATTGTCCAATTTGGCAAGTTTTAACCGTGCCGTGTACCAGGCCACCAGGAGTGCACAGCAAATTGAATCTTGGCGGCCGCTGTCCGTTATTTTGGCGGGTTGCCGGAGGGACTATACCCCGCCCCGCGCACCTCTCTTCACCTCACCCCGCTGTGGCCAGGTCTGAACTAAATGCATGCGGAGATTTAAACCGTCTCTTAAACGAGCAAACAGGCAACACGTCGCACCGTCAATGGATCAGATCCCATTTGTTGAAAGACAGCGCTTATCCGTTGGGGTTGGCGGCGAGCAGTGACTGAGCGTTGCACCGATATTGCTTTGTGATTAATCACCGCAATGGATTGCCGTGCAATCTGTGAACGCAGTAAACGTTCCAAATATTACCGTGCTATGTTCTTGTATTACTTACGATGGTTCCAGATTGCAAAATAAAAAAAAATTCAAGAAGGCAATCAACTGAAAAATAAATAAGGAAACCTTGTTTATATAGAGTGGAGAGAATTCTGCGAAATGTTTTCTGTATTTGAACCAGCTGTAAATTAAAAGAAAATATTTCGATCAACAGAGTGAAAAAACATTAAGCGTCGAGTACACTTAATTGGCCTGACTTGGCTGTCAAAGACAGCTTATATTTGTATTTATATAAAAATATACAATTTGAATTGATTTGATCAAAGCGCGTCCCGGGTCCTGACGGATTGCAGAGAGAACGGGAGAGAAGTGAGGGGGGAGGTGGAAACCCGACACGCGACACACATCTGAAGAAAAATAACATTTTCACAGAATTTCCACTAAAAGCTGCGAGTGATTTGTCACTGATTCTGATTAATGTGTGACAAGCGAACAAATTACGATATACGTTGGAAATGTTAAAAAAAAATTACGTGTCTTTGATTTATGTGTTCCAGCAAACTAGCCTACACGGGATATTTTTTTATACCAATAAGGTCTTTCTGTCTTTATGCCAAATAGAGTTATTGTATATGGACTTTTGTTCGTTATCTGAAAATGAAAATCGCCTAGTAGACTTCGATCACTGTACGTAATATATCATATATATAAAATATAGATCCGGCAAGCGATTAAAAAGTCATCTGATGGTAAGTGACTATCGCCGCCCATGAGCATCCACAGCTTGAATCATGGATGTGTTAACTATGGAACGTCCTACAGAATGTCATACCCATAGTCTCCAAACAGCATCACTACAATACTCAAACAGCGTTTGGATTTATCCACGCCCATCCTTCATCCGGCTCTGTGACTTCAACCCGTCGGTATCAAAGTGAATTGTCAAACTGTTTTTTTTATTAGTCCTCTCGTTAACCTTGAGGCAGTGTTACCGCGCTTCATCAATCTTTGTCCTCGACGGGTCGCTAGGTCACCATCTCTTACCTGTGAAGTGTGAATGTATAGGAGAGTGTATAGTTGATTCTGTTTAAATGCGTGGTTAGGGTGCAAATATGGCAATTGTGCATTTTATCGCATTTGCTGTGGTAACTGAAGCTAGCCAAATGAGTCATTAAATTCTTGAGAGACATGGGTCTGACTGTCGGATAGACCGATCGAGAAAATATTTACGTGTAAACAGAATTTTATGAAATTGATAAATTTGAAGTGAATAATTGACAATGAAGCGGTTTTAGACTAGAATACTTTTAATCGTAGCCCTAAAAACTCAGAAGTCTTGCTAGTTTTGGCATTTGACGGCTAATGATCTAAGCAAATAATTTACGTACGTACGTACCCGTCAAAATAAACACTGATTAGCTCAATAATAGTTTAAAAAAAAACATAACCATGCCACAAGTTCCCCGATCGGTTTTTGGGTGGTCGCTGAGTGGCGTCGCGACGCACGCGGCACGTCCCGCTCATATTGCGAAACTTTCCCTAATTGACATTCGCGGCAACACTCGCCTTTGCCGCCGCCGCCACCGCCGCGCCGCCTTCCAGTTATCACGCCTTAATTACCTTCTGTGTGTGAAGCGCTCCCCGGGTAAACGCGTGCTTCCTGCCGTCTCAGGGTTGCCAATTATTGAGAAAAAGGGAGAACAAAATTGGGAAAAAGAGAAAAAAAGGGTCGTCAAAATTAAAAGTATAGTGTGGTATCAGGACTATGTGTTTGACTGTTGGTTGTAATTTATTTACTTATAAAATACTATGCCATGAGTCAAAATCGGGACGAGTGGGTAAAATAATAAACTGGCTATGTTATGAGTTATTACTGGAACTATAATACAAAAAGATCAGATTTTTAAAGTCAACTTAAGACTAGTAGTTCACACGGCAGTTAGTCTGTTATCGAAGATGTTAGGCATTCGGGTTTTAATTTTTCGGTTAAGCTTAATAATAACTGACACAATTTCATTAAAATGTCGCGTCGTTAACAGTGACCTAGCGAATCGCTAATGGATGATACAGAAAAGCTTGTAGAAAATATTTTAACTCATTCAAATGGAACCTACATTAAAAATTCAACGAAAAGTGATTGGCAGCCTGAAATCATTGCGCTGGACAATGACATTGTAATCAAACATGTAATTTTACGACCCCATGTGTATCTGATTTCCAAAGTCATCATGTCGTTTGGACTTACGAAAATTTATTGATATTATTTCCATACATTATAAGCAGTACCAGGGCGGGCTGTCAATGTGGAAATAAAACCGGGTCTATCCCGATAGACCACCACGGCAACACTCAGCCTTACAAACGAATAAAAATGAATCCGGGTCGGCTGAACGTGCGAGTACTAGGGCTCTTTGTACGCATAGAGAATGGCTATTGTACTCGTAATTGAGTTCAACATGTTTGTTTAGACTTGTCTTTTGTGAGCGAATGATTTTAATGGAAAATGAATGTAGTTTTCCGAGTTTTCCCTGGCTGAAGTAAAAAAACTGTGAGTATTATGCGCATATTAATGTTGTTTTTTCGTTATGAAATTGTGGTGTAAAAAATCTCTAAATCAAGCGTAAATCCATTAAAATTGCCTATTGGCTCGTGCCTAGTCATGTTATCCACAGATATGGTATGGTATGGCATGTTATGGTCATGAATCTCCATTCTACAGTTGGTTCAAACTTCGTTTTGTAATTGCAGTAGTTCAAATATTTTTTTATCCACACAACTTTTGTATTCTGTTTGACCCTAAGGTTCATATATTATTTAATCACAAAAAATAAAATGAAAAATAAAGTAGATATGAATAATCTTCTAACTTTGCCCAAAATAGTAATGGAAAGTTCAGAACAGTAAGATAGTTATAAAGCTAACCTCGACAATGTACCCTGGCACCGAGTTGTATTGACAGAAGCCGCTATAAGCCGAACTAATTCAGCTCCCGATGAATCGTCCACGCCCAGAGGCTCGGAGAGTCAACACAATTCTATTGACTCTGTATAGTTGCCGGACACTGCGGAGTTTATTAGAACTACCGCAACATTGTTATTCCTTTATTTCTTTTAATTGATTATATCCTGGTCGGTTCCACGCTCCGCCCAGATTCCTTTACTTCTGATCTTCAATACCCTACGTTATAAGACTCAGGGTAGTTTAATCACTTTCGCCCGAACTTCGATCATCGCAGACAATGTTGGAAACCACTTTATGGTCAACCGCGTGAGTGCGGCTTATTTCGAGATCAGCCTTTAAGTACCCGGTTTATTTATATGGCCTACTCTCTCTCAATCGTACTCTCGATGGTGGAAGAGGTCCGTGCCCGGAACTGGGATGTATATGGGCTGATATTGTGTCAACTGGCGACAGTCAAATTTCTCTTAGAACTATAGAAGAATTTCGCTGCTCACATGAAACTGAATATAAAAATATTTTCAATTTATCTTCCCATACCTTCATTTCAATTAATTTAATTGATGAATTGAAGCGCAAAATTTACATTAAGAGAAATGAAATAAATTTACTAACGAGCATATTATATGAAATGATAATGGGCGTACGGTTAAAAGGCGTGTGTGATTGTTAGCGTAACAACAATTTGCGTTAATTGTTACGTTTCGCCGGGCGGCGCGGTCGGCGCTCCGTACGGTCCACGAAACGGCTCATAAACATTATTTGTTGAGTTTGATTAAACATTATTAATATAGATAATGTATATTGTGTATTTGTGCTGATTGAACGCTGCGGGCGCTTGTTCAAGTGGCTTTTGTTGTTTGTGCCTTTATTAGCAGTCGGTAGTGGATGTTAGTTATGGTTTTTGTGTAGACGAATGAGGGCATTTGTTTTGCTTTGCTTTTATGTTTTGCCATGGTATTATGAATACATTGCATCTAATGAGAGTCTACAATGTCTCTCATTGCCAATAAAATGACGTAAGGTTTTTCAAAAGAGGATGTAACTGGTGAATTCCAATATTCTTTTTGGACTCTCACTCTATGGATGCAAATACCCGCAGGAAATTGTCGCCCATTGTGTGATAAGGCGTAATCAAACTGACATCACTCTTAACCCGGCGTCAGCACAGTGGAAATATGTCACAACGGTAGTAGGGTTGGGTCTAATGGACCCGTATAAAAAAAACGCCATAACATCAATAATTAAAGTAAATTTACTGACATATCATAATAATTGGATGAAAAACCTATTGTTTATGACTTTTTGGATAAACAAAAACAACCTGGTACGAGATATAATGTATGAATGTTTTTAATGACATTTTTATAAAAGCATGAATAAACTTTAACAAAATAGGTAACCTCTGTCTTAAACTAAAAAAAAATAGAAAACAAACTTTTTTCACAATTTTAACGTAATAGTAAGTATAACCATGAAATTTATAGCAGGAATAACAACTATTTTCTATAATAGTCTTATAATTATTCAGTCATAGTTTCTCTTTCATCTGCGCAATCCTTGCAGTACAACACAGCATGCTCAATGCAGATGTATTTTTTACAGCACCGACAAGTATTTCTAGATTTCCTGTGTTTTTTGGCAGGACAATCCTGACACCTTCTTTTTGCATTAGATATCTTCACAGGTGGTTCGTCATCAGGTTCTCCTAAAAATCTCTTACCCTTTTGCGCCGCTTTTGCTACGCTTTGTCCAGACATTTTGAGCTACTGGTTGAACACCTGGCACTTGTGTTATGATATTTTCCGCCCTAGTTCGGACATTTTGGCGGGTAGGCCTCTGCTGCGACTTGGTCCCGTCTATTCCAAAAAAATAAGATGTTCATATCTGACTTTCAGAGGTGGTGGTAGTCAAATAAGTATCAAAACTGTGCTGTATTTCAGACGTTGAAGAATGTAGCTGAGGGCATAGTTCAACAAGGGGCACATCGTCACTGTCCGTGTCAGATACATCTTTATCGGTGTCACTTTCCTGGTTGCGAACACTCAGATGATCTTCCTCTTCATTTTCTGATGTAGAATTTTCATATTCGGAGTCGGATTCTTGCATAATAGCTAAAAATCGCTGCTGTTCGAGTTTTTCGCGATCCATAATTACAAAGGTTCTGAAAACAATACAATAAGACAATAATACATTTAAAAAAAGACGGCGCGAAATTACGACACCAGGTGTATAGTTGGGTCTTATTTACCTTTCTTGTGTTTATCCGCGTCTATCCACCGCTGTATACACGATACCACTGTAAGGCGATATTTGAAAGGAAGAGAAGACCTTTAGCTCCAGCTAATGAGAAGTGTAGCAACGTCGCAAAAATATTTTATAGAAATGCGAAAGGCGTGGGTACTATAGACCCAACTGTGCGATCGCCGGGTTAAAACTATGTGTCAACGTCGATACCAGGGCCACAGAGACGCGAGGAAGTTCCGCGTATCATCCAGAAGTTTGGAATAGTCGCGTGAGTGATGGACGATGCGCACCCCCCCCCCCCCCTCGCCACTTTGTCTCAATTTAGTTTTTGCTTGCGGACTGTCGCGCAATCCGTTTGTTTATATTTATACCAAACACTATTTGCCACGTATATTGTTTTGGAAATCGGTGACATATTTTTATGTTTTTATAAATAATATATATGAAAGCTTGTTTTTTTCTATCTACGACTGTCTTATCAAAGAAAAACAACTACACGCAAATTACCAATTATAATATTTTATCAACAATAATATTTTGTTTATTATTCTGGATAAAATAATATCTATACTGGTGGTAGGTCTCTCATATGTGAGCGGCCATCTGGGTAGGTACCACCAAAATATAAATATATATTTCTCCCGTGAAACATCACTGCTTAATGCACTGTTGTGTTTCGGATTGAACGACATTGTAGCCAGAGAAACTACTGGACATATTGAGACTTAACATCTTATGTCTCAGGATGGCGAGCGCAGTGGAATGTTGCTACTGTTTATGAGCGGTCGTATCGCTTACCATCAGGCGAAAGGCTTGCTCGCCTCGCCATTCATTGCAATTAAAATATATATACATATATATATATATATATATATATATATATATACTTTTTAAATTATTGCGTCGTCATCGGTCCTGGATAAGTATGCAAAATTTCAAGTCAATCCGACGTTTTGAAGTGCTCGAAAATCGACTTCACAGATTCTGTAACATACATACACAAAGGCGAAGTTACTAAAAGCGTGTTAAAAATAATTAATGATCAACTACTTACATTACCATATTTTATTGGGACTGCTTTTGGTCTTACTTAACATTCTTCTTTTTATAATGAAAGGAATCTATCTCGAAATGTATTGAGTATATTTTAAAATTGATTTTTGGGTGCTAATTTTGGCGTCCAGTAGCTTCCATCCATTTAATTCTAATTTCACTGTTAGCAGGAAACCTAAAATAAGAAGTAATTTTATTTTTTTACGCATGAATAACGCTACGTATTCAGGTATAATATGCAAGTATTATCTAGGGTAAACCAATTTTCATAACAAGGTAACACTAAACTTTTAACAAATTAAGGTTATTTAATATTATTTGTAGAAATTCTAAATGTATTCGATATTTCTCTAAGTAAAACAATTTGAATTGATATTAAAATAAAAGACAACATGATTTACCAATAAACGACAACATAGTTATAATGTAATATAAATGAGTACGAGTGAAATGTTATTCCACCATTGCACATACACTATACTCACTAATATTTGTATAAAATGCTGCTTTACACTATCCAAAACTATTAAAATATCGGAAAAACTGATTGTAGTATATTTGTTTGTCAAATTGCGCTGTTTGACAAATATAAAAACCGGTCACGGTGATACGGACAAAGAAAAAAACTCTCTGTCTCTTTTACGCACACTAATTTTTAACTTGCGGTATCACTCTTATTTCTCACGTTCCAGTCATGGCTACGTCTAGAGAGTATTTAGTCTGAGATTAAAGTGTATATTCGTCTATTGTTAACAAAGATTACATTGGTTTATTGTTTATGTGCTTAAGAGCGTATACACCTTGCGCGCAAAGTCGACTATAGGTATTTCTTCGTTAATTTCACGCACACATAAGCGACCAAAGCTGTGTGCGTAGAGCTGCCGCGTCGGCTCGCTATACAATCGGCTCAAACAACTTTGATTCGTGCGCTTCAAATATTCAATTGAAATGTAACTGTAATATAATATGACAGCCTCCGTGGCGCAGGCGGTTAGACGCCGCCTGTGAAACGAGAGGCCGCGGGTTCGATCCCCGCACCGAGAGAAATGTTTGTACGGCCCACAAATATTTCTTCCGGGTCTGGGTGTTTGTGAGACCGAAAAGTCTCTCGTAGTTCCTGATACCCACGACACAAGACTCGATCTTAGTGTGGGGTCAGGACTATGTATGTGACTGTTGGGTGTTATTTATTTATTTATTATTTAATATCATAAAAATATTTTATTTGCATTATAAGTAGACAAATATTACTGTGCAAGCAAAGAATAATACAAATTTAGATACTAATCATATTTTCGTTATTATTACATTGTTAAGTTGCATTCAAATCAGTGTTCAATCAGTAGACACTACGGACGTTTATTAATTATTTCGTGTTCAAACACATAAATAGTGTTAGGGGCATTACAACCCCTTACAATTACGAAATATATTTAATTTTATATTACAATACATAACATAATTTAGCCTCGGAATTAAATCCCATTATATTACCTGAAACATAATTTATACTCACTACAAAATCATTGTATGTAATAAAAATTATTAAATATTTTACTACCAAAGTACTAAGATGTGGTAATCGCAGTCCGCGCGTGGCTATTTTTACTACGTACGGCAAAAATCGACTGCAGCTAGGCCGGAGCGACGAGCGATACGTCCTCCCTCTAGAAGGCCTTGCGGCGGTCTGATTTGATCCACGTCGGACAGCGTGTTTTATAGTGGTTTTTAAAATATTTGTAGAAAACATGAAAACTAATTTTGTTGAAATATAAAAATGGTAATTTATTGATAAGATGTTCTTCTATTATAATATGTAATTGCTATAAAAAATTATGTACGATAAGTTGGTGAAAAAAAAAATGTTCTTGACGAGAGTTTCTGAATAATTTCGCATTGTTTATTTTTTATTTTTCAGGAACTAAACACAAAAAGATTATTTTTCTCAGCAAAATCCCTCCATAAGGGTCTTATTAGTCTGATAATATTTTATTTTCGTCTTATATTTAGTGGTTTCGGATATCTTAAGCTTCTAAATTGCCATTTAAAGCCTAAATAACGAAACTTGTGTTCAGTAATCCTTATTCTGTTTCTGTATCAGCCCATATACTTCCCACTGCAGGGCACGGGCCTACTCTACAATCGTAAGTACGATTGAGAGTGGTTGGGCCATATAGTCCACCACGCTGGCCTAGTGCGGGTTGGCGGACTTACATACCATAGAAATTTTTATAAATCGCTATGGTATGCAGGTTTCCTCACGATGTTTTCCTTCACCGTTTTAGTGCGTGGTGATTGACTGTCAATACACACATGGCTTCGAATAGTCAGAGGTGTGCCCTGGGATTCGAACCCGCGACCACCGTGAACATGTTGGCAGTCGCGTCTAGTCCGTTTACCAACAGGCCACCATGCACTTATTTCTTGCCGCGCCCATACCCTGAGAGTTGTACAAACTTGAAACTCCGCAGAGAAGCTACTACCCTTCATTGACTGTTCTATATCTTCTCGAATCAAGTCCACCACTTCTTTGAGATATCTTTTAGTAAATCTGTATATACCTCTAAATTCATCTTCTTCCAGAGAAAAGGGAACGAAGCGTGTTTTCTAAGCTTTTCTCTTTCTTTGCCGTTCCTCATCGTCCACAAGTATAACAAAATAGTCGAAATAATACAAAAATCCATATTTAACACTTAATTAAA
The DNA here is from genome assembly GCA_009982885.2 of Hyles vespertilio. Taxonomy (NCBI): domain Eukaryota; kingdom Metazoa; phylum Arthropoda; class Insecta; order Lepidoptera; family Sphingidae; genus Hyles; species Hyles vespertilio. The sequence continues at coordinate 1,453,540 of CM042817.1, forward strand.
ACACGTCGCGAGATGATACCTGATAATCATTTAAAATTTGTAGGCTATACAGGGTATATCAAGACTGCTACCGAAAACGAAGCCGGGTGGTAGTTTAAGCGACTTCAGACACAATGCAACAGAAAAAGTTGCAGAAAAAAAGCGACAATTTTTTTTTGTTATTTTTTTCCTTTGACCATATTTGGGTGGTAAATACATTTTTTACTAAAATAATAGTGTATACCCTTTTATTTATAAATAATCTAAGGTAGAAAAGTGTTTAAAATATTATTTTAGCACAAACTATGGATTTACCACCCAAAAATGACGATATTTAAAAAATCATAAAAAATAACTGTCGCGTTTCTTTGCGAAATTTTTAGTTTCATTGTGTTTTTAGTCACTAAAACTACCACCCGGCTTCGTTTTCGGTAGCAGTCTTGAGATACCCGGTATACACTCTCAACAAGGTCACCCAAGTGAATAAGGATTGTATAAAATGGCATACACTTATACAACTGTTATAACAAGCGTATAAGGTAAAAATCCCTATACATCGTTTATTAGTAACAATTTCACTATAACGCTGCTATACAGGATGCATAAATGTTTACTAGTAAGACTGTTCTTGTATAAATGAAAGCATGAACAAGTAGACTGTTATGTAATGTCAAAACTGTACAGGTAAATACCCGTTCTTGGATTTCCTCTTGCGCAACTGAAGAAACCTTATCGTGAAACTTCTGTCGACTTTGTAAGTTATGATTACGTTCTTGTTTTGTGAACTTTAATATTTCTTTTCTTGGAATAAACGTAACCTTTACGTACAAAGAGGTTAGATAAAATTTGATTTTAGACTATCAAAAAACATATTGTATCATAAAGAAAAGTCATTATTACAATTCATGAGACTTCCTGTTCCAGAACATCAACACATATAATATAATTAAATGTAATACATACGTGTATATTTACAACTACCCTTATGCTAATTATAAAATGATAAATAACTTAAAGACAATGTCACAACTCCTCCGCCGTCTAGACTCTAGACGTACCAAATTAGATGCTATTGTTAGACTTTATTACGATGCACAGTAATATTCTGGTAATTATTATCGCTTGAAGAGACTGACGAGTAGAATATCTTATTAAGGGTTTCAATGTAATTTCTTATTATACTTTTGGCATCTATGAAAGTAATTTTAATTTAAGATTTTAATATTTTTTAGATATTTGTGAGCAGATAACCAAAGTTCGCTATTAAATTCAGCATTAAAATAAAAAAAAAAAACATAAAATATACTATTTTTTAACCGAACATTGTAAATCGCGAACGGTTAATGGTACAAAAAAAATATTGAACAAAAAAGATGGGAAATTTAATTATCTACAAGAAAGGTCCTTAGCATGATGGGCCTAAAGTGGACGGTTCCGGAGATATGGCTTCAAACGCGTTTTCCAAAATGGCGGCTCTAGCGGACGCCATTTTTGTAAGTATTTTGGGTTTTTAACTTAGTGGGGTCATATGCCACCTCTTCATGAAAACAAAAAACTCCTGGCAAATTATGCATTGCGGACAAGAGTAACCCGTTGCTTCGTTGCCTGTACTATATCATTGAATGCATAAAAGGAATACTTCTTATAAATTGATGTGATAGTGACGTAAAAGTCTTGCTTGAGTTTTTTAACTGCTAGTGGTATCTACCTGAACTGAGCACATTAAAAGATGAAATCTGTAGAACTAAACTGCCTCAGTAGCGCAGTTGTTGCGCGATGATTGCAAAGCGGAGGTCTCTGGTTCGAATCCCAGGTTGGGAAAATTAGATTTTTCTATTAACAAACGGAACGTGGAAATCATAGTAGCCTACCCCTTCTAAGAAAAAGAATCATAATATTAGTTCGCAAATTCTCCTCGACAGAATATTTCCAGGCATCGTGGCCATGTTTTTAGTCAAGCAAGTTACCCAAGTATACGTCGAAATTGATAAATTGTTGCGTACTTACGTGCGATCTAAGTGTCGTTAGTTGTGTTGTGTGTGCCGGCGCGAGTCGGGGCTTGTCGGCGCCTCGTAACTTTGTGATGTATCGTGTTGCTGCTTATTATGCATGAGTGTGAATTTATGTCGATAGAGCTAGCTTAAGTATTGTTATGTGTGGAACCCAGGCATTCAAAAATGAATTATTGTAATATTAATTACAATCTTATTTGATAATTAGACAACCATAAATACTTACTAAATACATGTTTTTAGGCAAATTGTTATAAAGATAAATATATTTTCTTTTTCTTTTTATCTTTATCCTATGGTTGTCTGTTACCAATTGGCTTGAGCGTTATGATCGTAAATTGTATTAATACAGGGTATCTCAAGACTGCTACCGAAAACGAAGCCGGGTGGTAGTTTTAGTGGCTACAAACACAATGCAATTAAAAATTTCGCATAGAAACGCGACAATTATTTTTTATGATTTTTTAAATATCGTCAATGTTGGGTGGTAAATCCATAGTTTTTGCTAAAATAATAATTTAAACTCTTTTATACCTTAGAGTATTTATGAACAAAAGGATATACACTATTATTTTAGGAAAAAATGTATTTACCACCCCAATATGGCCATAGGAATAAAATAACAAAAAAAATATTGTCGCTTTTTTTGCAACTTTTTCTGTTGCATTGTGTCTGAAGTCGCTTAAACTATCACCCGGCTTCGTTTTCGGTAGCAGTCTTGATATACCCGGTATAACATACATATTTAGATTAAAATATTTGCAGCTAAGAATCTTACTGTGATCGAAATTCTGCCGAAAACCAAAACTTGTATCAATATTGAATATTTGAATTACTTATTACATAAAGGTCGTTTCGGGCGGTATAGCTAATTGGACATCGATTCCCAATTGTCTATCTAATAACACAAAATGCCTGAATTTCGGCCTAATTTGCATAGTTATTGTTATCGAGGCTGACGTTTAATTTCGTGTTTAAAATATTTGTTCAGTATTAAACTAAACTGTGCAGGCTTGTTGATTTTGTTACTTGCTCATTTCCATAAAGACGAACTAGTATAAAAGCGTGTATTTTTAAAAGGACATCAAATTATGTAATTATTCCACGCACTTTTGTATTTGAATAAGTAGTTTTTAAATATAAAAGTGATAATAAATTCGAAACATTAAACTAGTTCATTTTAATGATTTTATTAATATTAGTGATTTTTTGTGTTCTAAATGTTGTTCTTAAGCTCAATTTTTATTATATTTTCAATTCAATGTAGTATAGCGAAAATTCTTATAAATCTTGTAACATTATTATAGTTCGCTTTAATAGTTCGCTTGGCTGACTCATACAAAGTCAACTGGAAAAATACGTTGCCCCTAGGCATGTAGGCGGAATATCTCGACCGTTTTTTCCTAGAACGTAACTTTATGATAACTTAATGCCTGGAAATGTTTTGGGAGGAAACCGGGGGTGTTTTGATGTCACTATCACAACATTAGCTCTCAATCAATTCTTCCGAAAGTCGATAAAGGCATCGATTGTAGTGTATAAGCCCGGACGTGATCATGATGAAAAGAAAGAAAAAGAAAATTATTTATTTGTAACAAGTAGCAGTAACAAACCAAAATATTAAACAAAGATAGTGATACAAATAATGCTTGTTACAAAAACGGACCACACTCAGCATGTGCTGGTGTTACCAGCGCTGGTCTTCCGTGTGGCCGTGATGTGATGTCACGGGCGTCAAACAAACAATATGTGTTTATAACTAACTTAAGACAAATCATAATAAAAAAAAAGAGAAAAATAATAATAAAGCATATTTTTTTTTAAATTTGCTTATCCAATATCCATGTAATCCATTGAGACAACACAAGCGCAGTACAATACTTGCACCAAAATACCTCAAACTCGCGTACACGTTGGCGTTGCAATGGGTGGGCATCCAGACCATAGAGAGTAAAAAATAAATAAATAAATAATAATAATAATAATAATTGTATAATAATTCAAAGTAAAAAATAAATAAATAACTTAATAAAATTAAGTAATTTTAAAAAATATGAAGTTAAGTGTTAATAAAAATAAATGAATATTTTTTTTTAATCAATTAGCACAGCAACCATATAACAAGCCTTTATGTGACTTAAGTAATATTTGAAATAGATATAGATATAGTAGGAGTATTATTTAAGAAATATACTATTTAAAAAATACTGGTGTCATGTTGTAGCTTTTCATCAGTTATTTGATGAGCAAGAATGAATTTTATTAATTGTCTCCTAAAACTATAAATATTTCGTAGGTTCCTTATTGGTGGAGGTATGTTGTTCCAACACTTAGTGGCAACATAACTAAAACTTCCTCGGAAAGCAGCAGAGCTATGGAGCGTGGAGAGTTGCTTAGCACATCGCCGAGGCCCATAGGGTGTGTGGTTAGATGCCCAGGATAATTTGCTATGCAGATAGCCGGGTGCTTTGTGCTTCAACACTCCAAAGAGAAGACAAGCTAGGTGTAGTTTCCGTCTATGTTTCATTTTTAAAATATTATGACTATTTAGATAAGGAGTGACGTGGGATCTTAGTGGAATGTTAAAGCAAAATCGAGCACAGGCATTTTGCACTCGCTGAATTAATTTTTGAGTTCTAGCCAACAAACGGGGACCAATGACTGTATCCATATAATTTAGTTTCGATAGTACAAGTGTTTCCACAAGCTGCAAACGCAAGTTTTCTTTTATATATGGCTTAATTTTATATAACACCCTAAGTTTGTAGAAACAGTTTTTTACTGAATTTGCAACGTGCTTTTCGAAACGCAAGTCACAGTCCATATGCAACCCTAAATTGCGAGCTTCATAGACACGCTCAATAGGCTCGCCCATTATCATGACTCTCATCGATGAGTTTATGTTAGATAGCTGATGTTTGCTGCCAAATATTAAGTATTTCGTTTTGGAAGGATTCAGCAATAAACAATTCCGTGTAGACCAGTTTGCAATGTTTGAAAGATCCTCATTCAGCTTAGTTATTGCACTATCAACTTCAGCTGGACTAAATGAAATATATAATTGAATATCGTCCGCATAAATATGATATTTGCAATGCCTAATGTGTGTGATAATATCAGAAGTGTATAAAATGAATAAAATGGGTCCCAAAATAGAGCCTTGAGGTACTCCCCTAGTAATGGCTACTATATCCGATGTAAAGGACGATCCATCATTACAACTCATCTTAACACACTGAGAACGGTTACATAAATAACTATGGAACCATTTTAAGGTTTTATTATCGAAACCATAGTAAGATAACTTAGACAGCAAAAGATATATATTAATTGAATCGAAAGCTCTAGAGAAGTCCAATAACACAAGTAGGGTGCACATTCCTCTGTCTTGGGAGCTCAATATGTTATCCGTCACATCAAGCAAAGCTGTAACCGTGCTACGTCCCTTTCTAAAACCAGATTGTGTATCTGGCAGTATGTTATTATTTTCTAGGTATTCTACTAGCTGAGAACAGATTGCTTTCTCCAAGACTTTAGACAGACACGGCAAAATGCTAATGGGTCTCAAATCCTTCATTTCCAAGGGGTTGGTAATTTTGGGTAAAGGACGCATATACGCATGTTTCCAGGCATCAGGAAATGTAGATGATGTAATTGATAGATTGATTAAGTCCTTTATTACTATAAATCAATCAATGGTGTGAGGAAACGTCATAATGAGCATATCCAAAGTTATGCGGTCACAGCCTTCAGCATTAGATTTCAAACTATTAATGATTTTAATTATCGTATTAAGATCAACTTCCTTTAAACAAAATATGGCGTCACTAAACTTATTGAATTCAAAAAATGTTAATTGAGAGAAATTGACTGCCGAGGGTCCGGGTATATTTAAAAAATGATTATTTATTCTATTAGCGTCATCAAAAACAATAGGTAGTTCAGTATTTCTACTTGGAAGCAATGTTTTCTTTAGGTTTTTCCATAATAATTTGGGTTTATTTATGTTATGATTTATGTGGTACTTAAAATAGGCAACTTTTTCATAGAATAATGCCTTACTAACAACTGATTTTAATGCCTTATAATAATTTTTTTTAGTAACGCTCTTATTTTTGTGATAATCCGCCGAGGCTTCGTCACGCAACCGCATCATTAGTTTAATGGTATCCGTAATCCAAGGGTGGGAACGTTCTTTGATGACAATTAATCTTGACGGCGCATGGCGATCGAAAAGTGCAACTAAGTTAGAATTAAATGTATTTACAATGTCATTAATACTATCTTGTTCTGCAATTAGGTCCCATCGAATAGTTTGTAAATCTGCGTTGAAAGCATCCAAGTCAATTTTATTTTTAGGTCTATATGTGATCGTATATGGTATAGATTTACACCGTTTAATTTGAAATTCACAAATTACCAGGCAATGACCATAGAGAGACCCCACATGTTGAACAGATAGTTTTTTTATGGCCAAGTCAGAACAGACGACATCGATTAGTGTTTGACTGGTCTCGGTATAATGTGTTGCGTCTGTAACTAGTTGGGATAGACTAAGGCAGGATAAAAATGTCATAAATTTAGTTGTTTTAATGTCATTGGGGCAGAATAAATTAATATTAAAATCACCTAATAGAATTAAATTGTCATAGCTGGGAAATGAACTAATTGAATCTGATATGGCATCAAGAAAAATGTCAGTGTCTAGCCAAGGTGGACGGTATGCGGTCCCAATAACCAGCTTCTTTCCATTTACGGTCATAGAAAGCCACATTTGCTCAACAGATAGATGCTGTGGGGAAACTGGGTGTAAAAGTCGACGTACACTGATGTCTCGTTTCACGTAGAAACCAACGCCTCCTCCACGCAAGCGTACTTCCCGCGGTCTAGGAATATGCCTTAAACGATACTCAGGTATTGATGGAGCACGTCCCTCCTCTCCTGCTTTCAGCCAGGTTTCATTTATAGCTAGTATATCAATGTCATTACGGGTCACCGCTGCTGTGAAATTGTCATGATTTGTACCAAGGGAACCTGCATTAAACAAACCAAACTTTAAAAGCTTGCTAGGCATTGTTTTTTTCGGAGAATACGCATGATGTGCCATAAATAAAAATATTTAAGTTGTGTAAATTTTGATAGAAATTGTAAGTAGTTAAAAATAAACAATAAGATAAATGATCTAGTATATATACAATTAAAAAACTCTTGTGTATAGTAAAATGTGAAGAACACGTGCAAAATTGGATGTATGAAAGAGTAAATAAAAGGTATATAAATATACATAAAACTTATCTGCGCTAGGGTGTAAAAAATATTACCGATATGGTCCAGATGTCCACACAAGACCACGGCGCATAAATAGGACAGTACTTTATAATGCTTGATATAGAATACTATATCAGCAAAACAGCAAGTAAGTACACTATCGCTAATAACATGGTATGGTACTATTAACCACCCAAAAGAATGATCTATATGATAACTAGACACAATTTTCGAGTACAATGAATTTATATCAACCTTTTCAGCACATCGTAATTCATTAAATGAGGTGGAAAAGAATTGAATTAATATAAAATCCAATATTACGGTGGTATATACAAGAATAGTGATAAGCAAAGGTACAACATGAACGTATAAAATAACAGTGTAAGTACATAAATGTGTGAACAACATCGAAAAACAATAAGGGTAATAAAATACTAATAAGGTAATGCGACAATACAATACACAACACAATACAGTAACACTTAAAAATAATAATCTAATGACAACAAAATGGCTACATAGACTATATTCTAGATACTGATATGTTACAAGCCAACTGTATATTATCGAAAAATTCGACTAATATCATCTTCGCATGAAATACGCTCAATCCTTCGGCCATCCTCCTTACGAGCGAAAATTTTGCCTCCTTTTGTCCACACGTACTTCCAGTTATTATTACTGCCTGCTTGTCGGGCTTTATAAAATAGGAAGCGATTTGTCGACGTCAGGCGCTCGTTAATGTGGACGCGATTAACCTGTGCAGACGAACCGCCAAACCCAATCTCACCTGCATTAAGACCGCGGCGTACTCGCGCCTCCCGGAGTAGAGAGTCACGAGTGATACGGCGGGCAAAGCGAACAATTAAGTTTCTCGGACGCTGTGCAGATAGGTGGGCTGGGTCCTCGGAATGTTCCACCCGATTACGCCGCGTTGATCCGATACGCTCAGCATATACCACATCCTTCTCATCTATATCGACGCCCAGTTTAGTGGAGAGAACCTTAACAAGATGTAGGCTACTCTCTTCTTTGCACTCGGGTATTCCGGTTATCTCGACGTCGTTGAGTAAAATATCCTGCTCCCTCTCATTTAATTGAGCTTTCAATTCTGCAATATTTTTGTCCACCGAGTCCTTATCAGTAGCCTTCTGCTCCAGTTTCGCTTCGAGAACGTCCACCCTCCTATCAATATTATTCATATGCTCATTGCATGCTCTGAGTGATTCTTTGAGTTCAGTCATCTCTGTCCGTAACTGGAGTACTTCATGCCGCATCAAGCGAAGCTCGCCACGTAATTCTTCTTTGAAGAGACGAAGCTCAACTGCCACGTCAAGGTATGGAGTTGCCACCTCACTGCCATGCTGAACCTCAGGAGCCGGAGACGTTGCGACTTCAGACATTACGCAGCTCGCAGCACCCGGGCTGACTATGTCCCCAGTGTTGTATCCCGTGTCAGCTCGTCCACGCACAGGCGTCTCTGCCTTATTATCCCTGCGGTCGTTCTTTGTGCACTCAGGGCAGCGCCACGACGGTGCTGCTGTACCTCTTGGCAAGCCTACGCATGCCCGGTGGTATGGCGCAATGCATATACTGCATTTAACGCCCTCTGTCGGCGACAGATACTTGGCGCAGCCGCCACACTTAAAAGCTGGCATAGTATTAGCGATCGCACTAGAGATGCTTCGGTAATATCACTAGATGGCGCTGCCCACTCAGAATTCAGTTGTTCAGATACTGATTTAACCACCTATACTTTGACAGCGATGACTCTAGATGGCACTGTCGACAATACCTTTTCTTTGGTGTATATTATGGTGTTATATGTATATGACACCATACGCATAAGCACACCGCGATTCGAGCTAAAGGCTCGCACACACTACACAACTCACGATAGGATTTTTAGTCGTACAAAGATTTTCCTTTTTTTTTTAAAGTTCACGGTAGGAATGAGTCCTCTAGTAATTGTTTAAAACTAAAAACCAGATTTAAGTCTATACACTGCACTAAAAAACCATATAACGATTTATGATGTAAATCAGACCATAAATAATTTAATAAACAATAAGTTAGCAAACTTTGACACCGTATTTTATTTTTATAAACTAAACAACCGTGACCAGCTCAGGCTAGTTTGTCGTCCGTGACGTCACTCGTGATGATGAGCGGCCGTCCATACATGACGCTACAACGCCACAGTTTATCGGGATATAAGCTGCGAGTGGATTAGTTGGCCGCCCGAGCCTCACAATGAACACATTGCTTTATGTGTCACGCCATCTCTGCATGGGACCGTTTTGAAGCCATTGCTATGTTCGTGTATTTGTGCTTGACGCTTTTGAGTTTGGTAGTTTTGCATTTTGGTCAAATGCTATGAATTGGTATTTGATATTGTAGTATTTTATAAATTGGATATCTACGCTTAAAGTTTGTATTCACAATTTTAATTGTGTATGTTGTATATGTATGTTAGCTATCTTCACTCCCTTTCAGATGTTATTAGTTCATCCGTCTAGACAATAATTATGTCGCAATGTCATTTTATTTTAAAATTCTGCAGATTTAATTTGTTGCAAACGAGTTTCTCGTAATATGTAAATGTATTTTGTTCTGGTTCACGGAGCAATCGTGGCAAACAAGGAGAACGAGGGCGGTGGACAAAATTATTTTTATTCGCAGAAAGATTTCGTTTTTGTGTTTTTTTTTGTCGACCTTATTTGTACCGGCCGGCATAATATTACTGTCTGGAAAATGAGCTCTGGTTTGAAAAATTAAATATTTGCTTTGGCCGCGCCCACAGTTTGAATGCGAGTTAATTTGTGGAATACTAAGGAGCTGGCATCCTTGCGCAATGTCTCGTCAACGAAGTTGCGCCGTCACGTGCAATCTGCTCACTCACTGTAAGTGTCTTTGCCAATATAAGTTTGGACAGTTTGTGGCGGCTCGGGTGACTCGAGACAAAAGAATCGGTGTTGTGTGTTTATAGCTAACTTTTCTATAATCACATTTAGACATACTTTTGAATGAAGAGGTTATGATTTTTACAAGCAGTAATCAGCAGTTTACGTTTTTAATACAAGATTATTCCAATAATCTTTTTTAGCCTCCAGATCTCTAGGGTTTGTTATGAGGTTATCATCTAGTTTCAAATCTATTAAGACTATCAAAATTTAGTATTGTGTTTTCGTTCGCAGTCTACTTGAGTATTCTTCACAGGTGTGGAATCCTTTTTATAATATATCGACAGAATTGAAGGAATTCAAAAAAAGTTCATAAGATATATTCAGTTTCGTTCTAAAACATATTCGCCTAATCACTACATAATATAAAACAAAGTCGCTTTTTCTGTCCCTATTTCCCCTTGTTTGCTTAAATCTTTAAAACTACGCAACGGATTTTGATGCGGTTTTTTTTAATAGATAGAGTGATTCAATAGAAAAGTTTACATGTATAATAACATCCGTTAAATAGTGGCGAAATATTGTTATTTTTGAGGTTTCTAATATGATGTCGTTAATTATCAATATTTTTCCGCTTACATTGCAAACGCAGGCTGAACCCTACGAGATTTATCAAAAGAATGTACTACATATTTGTACACATTGAAAAGGTCTACAGAAAACTCCGCGATGGTATATGTCTATCTCTTATGGATATCTCACAATAATATTTTTTTGTCATTTACTTTTTACGACAAATAATGGCTAATTTTCGAAGCGATTTTAACCAATACAGCATTAATCCTTATCCAATTAAATAAATTGTTAATTTAATATAGATCTATGTGGTCCTTTACAGCACAGGGTTTAAATGAATATTTTCGAAGATATTACAGATTTAAAATTGCGGGACGTAGCGCTTGCGGCGGTACTGGCCGGCCGGGGCGGCGCGGCGGCAGCGTGCTTATATAGGAATGTTTATATGTATAATAATAATAAGTAAATATTATTGTACAAAAATCTATTTGTACCCGGGCGAAGCTGGACCGGGCCGCTAGTTATGTTATAAGTTGCAAAAAATTTCACTTATTACCACTAGCAGAGCGAAGGCGTATTGCTGATTTAGCTTTTTTACATAAATTAGCGAATGGATCAGTTGATTGCCCCGAGCTCATAGGTGGTTTAGGCCTACGAACTCCCACAAATCTTATTAGAAGGCTGCAACTATTACATATAACAGATATTGAGCGATGCTTTCTTTTTGTGAATCTCGTCTAATGTAGCAACTTCTTTTCTTTTTCCATATATTTATATATTGTAAGATACATTTGAATATTGTACTAACGTAAATATTTATAGGTGAAAACTTGTAATTGGCCTTCTATTACATATTTTTTTACTACTATTTTTACTACTAGTATTAGCTGTTAGTTTTCTGAATGTAAAAAATAAAAATAAAATAAAATAAACCATTCTCCTGCTACCCTTCTGCAGATTTAGGAACGATGAAAGAAGGGGGTGGGGAGTAGATAATACTTCATTTTAGTGCACGACAGCGTCAGGTTACACATAAACCAAACAATGTTCTTGCTTTGCGTTGACCCAACTGACGTCTATACTATATTTTTTCTCACTTGTCCTTATACGTAAGAAAGCCAACAATTTTGTCACTCTTTAAGAAATAATACGCCTCCATCCCTTCCATTATGAAACAGTTGATTACGCTGTGGCAAACATGTATTCATCAATATTAGGCTCGTCTCAGCCGAGGATTACATTCAGGGCATGCGCGCCGCTGATTGTCGTCCACTAAACACTAGTGTAATGGGATTAGGCGTCAATTTTGTCGAGTGCCCGCGCACACAGCCTCACACAACGCTCGCCTGTCAATTGATACACGTCCAACCGAATATTTTGCCAATTGCGGTGGACTCCATTCGGGAATTCAATCAGTGCGGCGTTCATTATATTAATTATATAATTATGCTTTAATATATGTGCGTTATGAACGGTTAAATCCTCTGTTCGTTTTCGGTTTGAAAAAGTCATGGTATTTTTCCCAGCAAGGCAGGGCGCTAGATTCACAGTTTAGTCAATATCATATTTCAAGAGGGCATAAGCTGGGTAGCCTGGGTAGCTATGGGTGGTACTAATACCTATCTTGGGCGATATAGACATATGCGTATATGTGTACAAATATTAGTTTTTGTCATCATCATCAGCCTTTCGCGCCCACTGTTGGACATAGACATCTTCTATGTTATCCCACTGACCTCGATCTTCATTCCATTGTCTCCTACCGCTACCAACCATCCTAGATTATCGTCCCCCACCTGGTTGGAGGGAGTCCTAAGATTATTTTTATAGAGTCGTATACTTATATGTTAAGTGCTCTATATACGTTCGATTAGTTCTTAGAAATTGTAAAAGCTCGTTTGTAGTGAGTCGATTTCGGCCGTCTAATGGACGCTAAAAGCACTTATGATGAAACAAAAAAGAATCTTTGTTGGATGTTTTTCCACCTGTGCTGTTGTTTTCTAATGCCTAGATTTTATGTTATAAAATGTTGAAGCCAAGTTGTTTTGAAATTGGAGTTTATTTTAACGTTATCGTTTGTAACGGGTTACAGTAAATATTTGTATTTAAATATTTTCTTTTCTCGTCTTTCCCCTTTCAAAGAATACAAAACATTCAATAGCTGCAAATATGAATAATGTCTCTATGCATTGAGTCAATGTGAAGCCTTTTTATTGTCACGCGTTGATATCTGTCATAATTAAACTGTTAAAAAACCAAGTCTACATTAAAATAAACAAATGCAACAGGGCGCCAACAATCCGAAAATAACGAGTGGTGTATGATGAAAATGTTGTACTAATTAACCCAGATAGGTATAAGTTTTAATGAATTCCGCCAGTGAAGTGTGGGTGTCAGTGGATGCGGTGTACCAGGGCGACATGAGCGAGTGGCGACGTGCTCGTTAGACTCGCGTCTAGTGTCATCATGTAAACCTCATGCAATATTCATTAACGCTCGAAGCACGCTTTCGATAACAAGACCCGCCAGATTTATAGGTCTTGACACGCTGCCGCGGGACGGGTATTATACGCGCTCTGGGATTTTTTCTCGGTTAAGAAAAAACGTACATTATTAAGCCGACAGTAACGAAAAAGTTTCGGGAGTGTGTCAGCAAATAGTGTGCGGAGGAACAGTAGATAGGACGTCCTGATGAATATTGAAGAAGGTTATTACTTATAAACGCCTGCGACGCGTGACCCACTTAAGTAGCCTGTTGTTTTCTTTGAAAAGATTTTACTTAATTTGGACTTCTTTTGGTGAAATAAAAGTGAATCTTTTATGTAATTGTCTTATAAGTAACTAATAATTGACGTCAGTTCTGCCCATCTACTGCCGCTTCAATTTGCTTACGTTCTGAACTACGCCAGTTATTTAAAAACTGCAGAAAACGTACATAAACAGTCCCCTTTTAAACAAAATAAGATGTTGCAGCAAAATATCCATGTTCACCAGGTGTCTTTCATTTGGCCTTTTTAATAATTTAACCGTTTTTAACATATTTTCCAGTTTTATCAGATGTGTACGTATGAGTAATTTCCACGAGAGTCCGAATAGGGGTAAAGGAAATTGAAGCGTAGTTTTTATTCCAAATGAATATTTAAATAGTGTTTGAGTTTGCTAACCAGGCGGATAGGAGCCGTTGGGAGGCATCAAAGGAGCTCGCATTTCATTAAAACTAAATAAGCAAAATATATTGCGCAACTCCTTCCATTAATGTATTCCTGGTAATAAACTCGTAGAACTAATGTTTTAGCGCTACGTGCACGTTAAATTACGATAATGTATTTGTACTTTTGAAGGGAATTAATTAATTGTTACACTATGATAATATTTTTACTATTTCTATCATGTATTATATTGAATTCTTGATGTCTGACACGACAGGCAAAAATGTCATCAATGTTCGCTGTAGATACTTATTACATCTGTAAAATTTGACTACTCTAAGAAAATACAGAAATATAAGATGACCATATTATATCATAGAACAAACATTAAATTCGACTTCATGTCACTTATATCAAAACAAAATTGCTGCAAACTATTTTACATTCAATCTCGTCGCGGCTTGTAAGCCGTAGCGCACACTACATTTGTCAGTGAGTCGGCGAGCAAATAATTTGTTAGCAATAACAATATCTGATGTTTTACTGTCTGCTCACGAGGGTTACTGATATCTAATGAATATTTCACCACGTATTCTCAGTGTGATTTGATATATTCGGTATTGTATACGAAGTGAGCAATGATTTTTGTTATATTTCTTTCAAGTTTGTGCGAGATATTTGCAGAGAACACGACTGAAGCTGACTTGATTTTTTTTGGTTTGTCGATGCGTACTTATTAATGTACTCGCTTCTGCATGCGTACACATCTTCATTTATTATACCTATTCTGCCTAGCTAATCAAGACGGCAGTAAGTCAAATGAGCGCATTTTGTTGAAGTTAATTGATTTTCTTATCTACGTTTCATAAATCTACGTAAATTAGAAGCGAATTTTCTTGCTCGATATGTTTTGTTTAGCGTTTACGTTCTTTCCAAATCATTAATATTGAAATGTATGTCCGCCTTTGAATTACTGTCCTGCCTGACTTACTTCTCGATTACCACAGCAGTGTTTTTCTATGTGATTCTGGATTAAAGTCATTTAGGACAAAGATGATAATATTTCATAAATATTTTTTAGACTCATTGATGTTCGTGGCAGCCAGTAATAACAAATCGATATATTTTTATCAAGTGTATTTTGTAAAAACTGGTAACTTTACTATGAGACTAATATCGCTTACGCCTCACGCCTAGGATCATGATAAATCGGTGGTGAGGCAGCAAGTGTCGGTGAGTTATTATTGCGATTTGTCAACCGTCGTCATGACAATTATTACATTGTAATAATTATCGCTAACAGGTTACCTTTTTACTCTCTGCCCTGGGTTATATAATTTTCCGCAAAATATCACTACATTTTGCATTAAAATCTTGTTTTGAAAACTATTAAGCGAAGGATAAGGATCATAACATGGGAGGGAATGGCTACCTGTAAATATATTTAGGATAAATGATGATAATTAAGTCTATAAATATTTTCCCCGTTGTGATATCGTCACTCGAAGCAAAGCTTAACCTGTTTTTATACACATCCGGCAAAGTGTGAAGAAAACGGGCGGTGAAGATGTCTCGGGTTAAGCGGCGCAGTGGAGAGACTCTCGTGCCGAGTGGACGGGCCTAATTGGCCCTAACGCTCGATGCTACCACTTGAAAGTTAAGTGGGAAGTCGGTCGGCGCGTTTGATACACTGCCGCTACCGAGGCTGTTACTCGATAAAATGGATAAATATATCACTTTATTAAATCCTGTAATTGATTCATAGGGTTGATATTATGGATGCGTGTTTTTTATTGGTTTCTTGATAATAGCGTGCTGGGTAATTACGTAGCTAGTTCTTGATATTTGAATACGATAACAATAAAAACTAGAGAGGTGTCAGCGGACACCCGGATGGAACGAAGTTCCTTTCGATTAATTAGTGAAGGAATTTTAATAAAATTTTATTTCTTAAGTTATAAAAATACTATTTTTTTCTTTATTTTAAATCTTTTTTTTTATTTATATATATATATATATATATATACATATAATACATATAAAAATAAAAAAGTCATCCAACAATGGCGAGGCTCGAGACCCAAGCCACCGGTGGTTAGGACCCCAAAGTGAGGAACCTCCTCACTATACGTGCCGTGTCAAGCAATACTGCCTTCTCTATCTGACTCCTGACCCAAACGCCGATTGAGAGCCTCTGTAGATGTTGGTCGAGGCTCTTTGGTATCAACCCATGAGCAGAAACGACAATCGGGACAATAATTGTTGAGTCGACATCCCACATGTCGGTAACCTCGTGTGCCAAATCTAAATATTTAGACATTTTGTCTTTTTCGGTTTTGACAAGGTTATCGTCATGCGGAATGGTGACGTCAACAAGTATAGCCCGGCGAGCCAATCGATCTATTATCACAATGTCAGGCTTATTGGCTAGAATAGTCCTGTCTGTGATAATAGATCGATCCCAATACAGCGTTGCATGACCATTTTCGAGAACTGGTTGGGGCACATACTGGTAATATGGCACTTCGGGAGTCACAAGTCCATATCGAAGAGCAATTTGCTGATGTATGATATATATCTATTTTTTTATTATTAACAAATATTATGTAATATAAACTTAATCAGTAGGCTCAATTGTAGTAATAATTGGTAAATATACATAGTCAAATCTAGGGTTGATGATTGACAGCAGGGTAACAAACTAAAATTGTAAATAATACAAGTTATAAAAATAATACCTTTCATTATTAACAAATGTTATAAAAACTTAATCTGTAAGCTAAAGGAGATCAGTCGATTTGGTCCAACTACGGACAAGAAATTAACTATGACTAAAAAATCAGGCGTATTTTTTTAGATTCATTTCTCTATTTATTTTTATCCTACACCGTGGGGATCAGATTTTGTAAAAAAAAGGATATCATAAAATATTCTACAACTTTTTGCATTGTTTGCAATAATATCAGAATTGACATCTGTCAAATTCATTCAGTTGTTTGTCAAATTCTATTCTTTGTGCTTGGTCGCGAAAGGAATGTGCTTTTGTGATGTTGGTTATTTTGAGTTTATTATTTACGACAACTTTTGGCTGCTCTAAAAAAGATTATAATTACTCGTATTATATTCCCAAAAATAGCAGAGCTTGCTCAGTGCATCTACGCAATACCTCATTGGATTTTATGGCGGAAAGGCTCTATAATATTAATTATATTATTTTAGTTCTAACAAGTACAAGACATGTTTACAATTATAAAGAATTCTAAAACATCAATCGATTTTAATGAGATAAATAGTATGCCAGACCACTTAGTGCGTTATTGGTTAGGACAGAACAAAAATATGTTTTGTTTATATTCAGATCGACAACTCTCAAAATGGCCACAATGCAATAATGCAATATTATTGTAATTGCATTGCAATCAAAAGGACAGTGGGATGCTCTGCACATGTAATGACTATTATGTGGTACCTTGGTTGGGCTAGGTATCAAAATGATATCACACCTATTGCAAAGCACCTCGACAATGTATTGTTACTACCAGGTTCATGAGATATTGTTTAGGAACAAGTTCAATAGAACTTTTTATTATGAAAATGTGTTTCTTGTTATCAATACAAACATTTTTACCGTCATCATTCCCTTTTTAGAATGACCAACCTTCTTTTGAAACGGATATTTCTACCCCCAGAAATGCTTAATCAACTTTATATCGAAAAGTATTTAACGTGTTTATAATAATGTAATACATTTTACAATATTATTAACATTTATTTACATTTTACGATATTATTTACATAGTTACAGAAAATATTAAATATTGTCCAAATAAGATATATGTGAAGATAGTAGAATATGGTAGTTTTTGTAAAAATTTAAAAAAGAGGATATATCTTAAATACCCCATATCGTAACTCAAAAAGACTATATTATATTTAAAGGATATTGAATCTTTATTATTTAATTCTAGGTCTCATTTGTTTCCGTCAAGTTTTTCACAACTAGGCCCAATTTCCTTAGGAAATCGACCGATCTCCTTTTAGTAATAATTGGCAAAGATATATAGTCAAATGAAGGGTTGATGATTGACAGCAGGATAACAAACTAAAATTGTAAATAATAATAAATTTATTAAGAAGGATCGAAAATCAATGTATAACGGTTTTATTATGTAATTTTAATGAAATGTCACCACCAAAAGAATCATTTGGGTATCACCATCATTATGTTTTTTTTTCACATATTTATGCAATTTTTGTTTCTTTTGTACCAATATGATTTATGACATTTGATGAAATTAGAAATTTTCGCAACGTTTCCCACTTAATTTTGGGCTTCAGCGTATTCTTAGTTTTTACTATAGCCTTTAACATATTAATATGTATTTGGATATTTTATTGCCTCTATTAGAGTTAAATAAAATGTATGACAACATTTTCAAATAAAGAAATAAAAAACGATTGTCAAAAGTTTTAAAGTATCGTGCCAACTTTTCGTGAGAATTTTTTCAGTCTAGTGTGTGAATGGGGGCATTCACACCGCGCGATAAGGAACTTCGTTCCAATTATATTCTTGTTCTTGCTTTATTTTACGACATATCTGTACATTATTTGAGCAATAATTTTCTTTAACTCCATTCTCGTATGTATCATAAAGTATATCCAAAAAATCAAATCAGGATTTTCAAACGCAACCACGATGAAATATAGAGAATTTTAATAAAGAAACAACATTACTCGTTAAAAGAGCAAATGCTCAAAAATATTTAGTAGTCAAAAGCTTTTAGGTTTCACTAGCATCAACAGTCTAAAATAAATTCTTGCCGCGTACTGTTTAAATTGCAGTGCAAAAAATTTGGGTCAGAGGCAAAACGTTAAACAGTGCGCTTTGTTAATTAACAGATAATACTGGCGAAACACGAGCTCAAGTGTAAGTGGCTTTGCATTGAGGACTTTGGGAAACGACTGACTAAAAGCCATACTAGGCCCATTAGGTTTTCGTTGTTATTTTCACATATTATGCAATATACGTGTTTAATATTCACGCCTATGTCCCAAAGGTGTAGGTAAAAATTATGGATGTCCGCATTATAAGATGAGATGTACCTTAACATCGACACTTTTGTTTCAATTATTTTCTAATTATTAGTCGAATTATTATGTAAAGGTAAAAATATTATATTTTATAGAGGGATTTGGGGTTAAAACTATACACAGTCAGTTCATAAGTATTGTCACCAGTGGCGTGCCTAGGGTTGTGGACTAGGGCAAGCCCAATATTTTTTTAGTAAGAATATGTCTTGGTTCAAGAGCAAAATGGTATTAAGAAAGATGAACGAGTTCATCATGCGATAGGGGGCGAGCCTATGCGATGTAATTAAATAAATAAAAAATATAGAAAACGACCCGAGATTCGAATCCGAGATCTCAACTTTGCGCCATCGAGGCAGTCCTAGACCTACCACACGATCTATACTGGGTATCTCAAGACTGCTACCGAAAACGAAGCCGGGTTGTAGTTTTAGTGGCTACAAACACAATGCAATTAAAAATTTCGCATAGAAACGCGACAATTATTTTTTATGATTTTTTAAATATCGTAATTTTTGGGTGGTAAATCCATAGTTTTTGCTAAAATAATAATTTAAACTCTTTTATACCTTAGATTACTTATAAATAAAAGGGTATACACTATTATTTTAGGAAAAAATTTATTTACCACCCAAATATGGCCAAAGGAAAAAAATAACAAAAAAAAAATTGTCGCTTTTGTTTGCAACTTTTTCTGTTGCATTATGTCTGAAGTCGTTTAAACTACCACCCGGCTTCGTTTTCGGTAGCAGTCTTGATATACCCTGTATAAGATTAGGATAAAAACCAATAAAATAATAACTATCTTTATCACCGTTATGAAAAAATCTATTACAACAAGTTGTTTCGAAAAAATCTAATAGATGGCGCGATTTGCACGGCCATCTAATATTGGCAAAATACTGAAGGGCCCATC
Organism: Hyles vespertilio; assembly: GCA_009982885.2. NCBI lineage: Eukaryota > Metazoa > Arthropoda > Insecta > Lepidoptera > Sphingidae > Hyles > Hyles vespertilio. The sequence goes on from CM042817.1 coordinate 1,473,434, forward strand.
ATTAGTTTTAAATAGATGAATAAAACAAAATGTATAAGTTAAATTACTTTTGGGCATGCATACGTAACTTTATATTGTAATTATTTTGGAAATTAATAAACGGTACCTACTACCTACTACAATAGCACAAGTACGTCGCCGTGTTTAACTTCGCGGCCAGAAATTATTATTAATACATTCATGTTATGTTTTTGTGTATGCATGTGATTTTTTGATTCATCATGAGCCCTGAAAGTAAGCTAAGGAATATCTGAAAAATACTACGATTACTGTCTACGTGAGCATAATGTTTTGAAATCTCATCACAGGTTTCTATACGCTGTTTACCGGAATTATGAAAAGATATTAATGCATTCACATGCTTTTGTCAATTACTATAAAAGTACCAGTTAAATTATTTAAATCACTATATCCGGAACAATTCCAAAAATTTAAGTACCTAGTTCGGAAAAAAATATACAACACCGACAGTATAACTTATTAGTATGAGAACATCCAGCAATCTATGTAGTTATGTGCACTGATCTATAAAATTGTATTCTATAGTTTTAACTACTTTCGAGAAATACACAACAAATCAGGCGTAGGTTTTCGACCAGATACGAGTAGTTGTTTGTCTTCGAAATGTAATGAATTTACCTTTTCCTCGCCGATCAACACTTGCACACACTTCAAACCATCACAAGGCACATTTTCACCCATTATTATACATATTAAACGTAAAATACTATAATTTAAAGAAAACTACACGTAGATGTTCAGTGGTTACTGGTTAATCGTCCGCTCGAAAGACATAATAATAAGCGTGAAGCTAGCCACAGGGATTAGTCATTGGGGGAGGCCTATGTTCAGCAGTGGACTTCCTTTGGCTGATGGATGGATGGATGGATAGCCACAGGTCCTAAATTATGGACAATTCCAAATTAAGTATTCTAATTATATATTAATAAAAATACTTAAAACATCCTAATACGGTCTCAAAAAATATCAATTTCTTTTATATATTATCCAATATAACTTGTAGCAAAACATAAATATTTTTCGATAAATTTGGATCATAAAATGACATGTCAAGTGCACAGCTTCACTCCGCGAAGCCGGGCATTTTGCTTGGTACAAATTGCATTAAAAAATAGCTATATGTATAGGTACGTAGTGTCATTTCACCCTTAGGTGCGACTGAGAGGGCAATATACGCCAAAAGCCAGGTAAAAGCACACGAGAGAGAAAAAGATAGATAAAACTTTGATGTGTTCCATCTTTTTAAGATATTGCGTCACGCGTGGAACAGCGTTGATTTTGAATGAAATATTATAAATTAGTTTTAGACCGCGGCGCTCGCTTAGGCGCGGCGCGGGTGCTCCGTCGCAGGCGCAGGGTTCCATTATGGCGCGTAAATTTAAAAATGATAGACGGATTGCATTAAACGAATTTATTTTATTTAAGTAACTAATTTGCCTTTACGATTGAGTATATGCGTGTTAATTAAGGCAAGCCGGGCTTTTGGGCTTGTATGGAAGTACCGCCACTGATTGTCACACAGTAAAAACTTTTCTTTTAGAATGCTGGCCACAAAAAAAGTTAATTGAATTCGAATTTCGAATTGTTCATGAAAATAAAAATGTATACTTTTTAGAATTTTACTCATTTTTAAATATGGAGTGGACGCTTAAAGAAGACCGTGTTGCAAGTATTGCGTTGCATCGTTGCGGTTACGCGCCTATTCATATTTTTGACATACTGAAAAATTTGAATATAACCAAAAGATTCGTTTATCGTACCATCAAACGATACAATGAAGACTAGTATAGATGACAGGTCAAGAAGTGGTCGCCCTCGGTCTGTTAGGACTCCAGCAGTGATAAAAGCTGTGAAGGCGCGAATTCAATGAAATCCCAACCGTAAGCAGAAACTGTTGGCCCTTCAGATGGGGTTAAGCAGAACCACGGTGAAAAGGGTGTTAAATGAAGACTTAGGGCTTTGCGCATATCGAAGAAAAACATGACATCGTTTGAATGCTCGTCTTATGGACATGAGACTTAAGAGATACCGCGCTTTGTTGAAGCGGTACGCGGCAAAAAAATATCGGGATTTTTTTTTTCAGATCAATTTTTTTACCCTAGAAGAGAGAGCTACAACAAACAAAATGATAAGGTGTACGCACACAGTAGTGAAGAAGCGAGCAACCCTATTCCGCGTATCCGACGAAGTCATTTTCGACGAAGACAACTGGCCGCGCAGATTTAAGGCCTGTATTCAAAATCAAGGAGGTCATATCGAATAAACTTTAGTGTCATAAGAATCTATGTTTTGTTAAGTTCATTTTGGTATATAAATGTTTACATAATGAATAAACTTGTTTCAATTATTTTATATAAAACATGTGGCAGAATTTATGACCTGACCATCATTGTAAACATTCATTCTTCGATAATAACATGTAAAATGTTACATCTATGTCGTTTATTTTTATTAAACCATTGATTGAGAAATTCCCTTTAACACATCGCGTACCAGGCTATCAGAAAAGCAGTGGAGTCAGTCAGCCATTACGAATAACATACGCCGTAAGCTCACATGTCGAACAAATCCCGGCCATTTAGATTATGCTTATTGTTATGGGACTCGCGTAACGCTGCTCCATCCGCCCTTTATTTGTACATTTGTAAAGTGCACGCGCATGACCCCTGTAAACGTAGCGATAAGGGTGATATTTGCTCATCAACTGTGTAAGAATGAGACGAGCTCGGTTCTTGTCCATTTGATCCCGACATCAGCAGATTGTTTCCGCATGAATATTTCATTAATAATGTTACCTCCGGCTACCTGTGTTTTGGATAAGGATTTGAAAAGATACGAAACTTATTGGGTATTCTCTGTCTTACATGCTACCCTAGTGCTGCCGTGATTTGAATAATGATATTCAATGTAATCCTGTAGCCAATTTAGAACATATTTATTACATGGTGAATTAATTTAAACTGGTACATCTATGTAGGCACGGCGGGATTAATTTTGTTACCATATGACTATATTTATTAAGCGTTCATGTATTGCTATTGCTTTAATATAAGTACTCACGGATATAAATGTGTGTTTAAAGTATTCTATATCTCAATTATAAGCTACCATTTGATTAAAAAGCGAATAGTCCGTATTTTTATTTAACATGTTTGTCGAATTATTTAACAAGCAAAACAAAGCCGTCGAACGGATCATTTTCACCAAACAGAAACAATTGTAAAAACAAACGACTGGTCTAATGACAAAAGGTGAGGATCGCTCGCGAACGCCGTCATGTTTGCGAAACATCATCAAATTAAACTTGTCAATTATCGGAGCCCTGCGCCACTCGGCTTCCCGCATTCACCATACCCGAATAATAATGTCCGTATACACGGAATCGTGTTTGTCCGCCGCGCTCACAAAAAAGGGAAGATTTTAATGAAGCCATTTCTTTCCTCTATTTCCATGGTGGAAGCGCCGCTCGTTTGCCGCCCAGTAATTGCTTCGTTAGGTTTTTCGGTTGTTTTCGTTCGTCCCCGCGCTTTTACTTTAAATGTGATCTGTGTATTGCGCGTGGGAGCTATTGTAACAGACTGCCGCCGTATTACATCTCTTTTGAAATATGTTGGCCTGGTACTTTGTTTTCATGCGGGTGCAACAAGGTGATTCAAATGCACCTTGCGTTGTAAGAGCAGTACAGTGCAGTGTAAATACAGTAAACAACCGAGAAAGATAGATTCGGTTTGCTCAAAATCTGAAACCATGTCAAGATCAAATTCTTACTTCGGCTACTATGGTAGGTTTTTCTTCATTATATAGGGTGCTCGGTTACTTGAAAAATATATTTATCGTGGGCGTAAGCCCAATAAAATTATACTTCTTATAATTCGTGACAGTCTGATACCGAGCTTTTTAATTACTCGAAAAACTTTGCTAACAGAGTTTGGCGAGTTTCATTGAATTCGATTGTGTTAACTTTCCCAAAATTCTTGTAATTGGTTAAATGTTTTACGGATGTGGGAACGAAATACGTGATAAAATTATTATCTGGATAAAGTGTAATACCTTAAATAACTGTTTTTTTATTAATTTGATGGGGCAGATATTTGCTTAATTGTTTTCTTAGTATTGAATAGAACTTTCAAAGAATATCCACACTTTAATTAAACCCTACTTAAATAACTGCGAAATTAGTTTCGTTTGTTTGGCCTCTTATCCGCCGAGATACCGACATAACTTTTGCAGTGTTATATTTTATAGGTCAGAGAGTTATATTAGCTACTTTTGTTCTCTTTAATGATGCATGTGGCCTGTTATTTTCCTTTTAACGATAGCAACGAAGCCTGAGCTTAAACCTTTTAACAAATAGCTTTTAAAAGTGTTTTAAACTATAAAATGGCTCTAGACTGACTTAAAAATACACTATTCTTCCAGAACCTTTTAAACTCAGATGGAAAGAACATAACAGTACTCAGGACAATATTCGTTTTTATTCCACAATAAAGTGACTTGTACGAGTACTGACCCGAAGTAGTATTCTCAAACTGGTAGAAACTTCATTAAATCGACTCGTAGTAAATAAGTCAGGTTCCACGAAGACGTAGTAAACTTGACGGCCTTTAGAATTTATCGCCTATGAATAGATAAATCAAGTCCAGCCGAGTCGCCGACTCGATATTTGATTACAGGTTTATTTAGAGTTGCACCTGGACTTGATGTAATGCGAACGGTTTGAAAGATTTAAATTGTTTTAGTATCGCTATTTCGTTCGTGTTGTGTATCTTTAATCATAAGGATCCTAATCATATTTTTCAACACATATTGTTTAACATCTGTTATTTGGAATAGCGAATTGTCATTTAAAAAGTTCAGGATTCCGTGTCTTCTTTAAATATATTTTATTTGATTTCGTGAAGTTGATTTTGTATCTTAATTGAAAAAATATGAAAGACATTTTCAGATACTATTTACGAAACTTAATTTCAAATAGAGTTTATTCTTCCTACAATACGTATCAAGAGTCATTTACTTTATGAAGGGTATCCTCTGGACCTCACTTGCCATCAAAATATTCCGCAAATTTTCGTCAGCAGCTCCTAGATTGAACCCCAATTTAGGTAGAAGCCGAGGTTAGAGCAAATTGGTTACGCTAGGCCGAGCCAGCCAGCCTCAGAGCGTCTTAACTTGTTTGTGTTGAGCTAATCGTTTGATGCAGTAAAGATATTCACCTCAACAATATTGTTTGCTAAAAGTGTAAGAAATGCCAAACCAGGTAATTAGTTATACGGTACATACAGTCTCTGTAATTATAATCAGCCATAAGATGTTCATTGCTGAACAATAGGTGATTGTGATAGTAAAAGGATTTCCATGCAATAACTTTGAAAGCGGCCTGGTTAAAAACCTGCGCCAAAAACCTTTGGCAGGTTGTCATACAAATTCAACAAAAAATACACCCAACAGCCAATAAGCTAGTCGTTCTGATACCTCAGAAATTGGGAGGTACTCTTCGGGTGCTTCAAAAAGTCACATTTGTAATATTCTTGTATATTTAAAGAAATCTTATGCTCTTAATAGCAGTGATAAAATCCTATAACAGTTAGATAATTAAAATATTGGACGTACGAAATACATTTCAATGAAATTCTTGAAACACAATTTCAATATATACAGGGTATATCAAGACTGCTACCGAAAACGAAGCCGGGTGGTAGTTTAAGCGACTTCAAACACAATGCAACAGAAAAAGTTGCAAAAAAAAAGCGACAATTTTTTTTTTGTCATTTTTTTCCTATTGCCATATTTTGGTGGTAAATACATTTTTTCCTAAAATAATAGTGTATACCCTTTAATTTATAAATACTCTAAGATATAAGAGAGCTTAAATTATTATTTTAGCAAAATCTATGGATTTACCACCCAAAAATGACGATATTTAAAAAATCATAAAAAGTAATTGTCGCGTTTCTAAGCGAAATTTTTAATTGCATTGTGTTTGTAGCCACTAAAACTACCACCCGGCTTCGTTTTCGGTAGCAGTCTTGAGATACCCGGTATACAGTCGCACATGTCAACACACAAATTCAAATGTGTGCGCAAATGTATGCATCGCATGGGAATTTCGAACGAGATGAGACACAGAGCGTCTTCGTCCAAGATGATCGCAGTGCAATCGATTAATTTGCCATCTGAGTCCATTCTAGAGACAATATGTGCTCGTGCCTCTGTCCCTTTTGGACTCGCCACGCTGACCCTTTTTGAGACTGAGCCAGTAGTTAACTCAACCTGTGCCTAAATATTGCTATGATATGGTATACAATAGATTGTCCAATTGCAATAGGAATTGTTCGTGTCCACACGTTTGTATACATTCAGTTTTGTTTCGCTTTAGTCATTATAAAAGGTTTGAAGCCAGGTACTTATGATGTTGAAGGGGAAGGGGTCTGTACACATTTTAGCTGATTATAATGATACATATAAAAAAGTTGAAATGTATTAAATTGAAATTGACGAAAATTTAAAAATATTTACGAGAAAAAAATACAAACAGTATAACTTCATCTCTCAAAAAACCCACGGATAAAAGCTATTTTTGTTGCACTGCCTGGGCAGTTTTATTAATAAAAGCTTTTAGAATTTTAAAAATTCATACCAATTTTATCAAAACGTACCTACTCTAAATTCGCAATTCGCAGTAACAAAAATAGTAATTTCAAAGCAATAGTTACGCATCACGTACAGGCAATTTGCACTCGACAACAATACAACAAGTAATGTTTGTTACATTTGCTTTAATCCAATAACGGGCGAAATGCACGATATATTTTTCCATTTGCTATCAAACGCTACGAGTTGCGTGGTTCGGTTTGCAGATACGAGCGATATGACGTTGCACGCTCGCGTTACGTATTCAAATACTACAAAATGCGGGAGTAACATATTACAACGGCTTTTGTTCACGGTGATCTGGCGAATATGAATGTGCCGATAGTTCAGGATGCAGTGAATCGAATCAGATTTTGTATTCAGGAATATTTAAAGATAGTATATGAGATGTTCCATGCTTCCCTCTCTTAATTTCACAATCATTTTCACTAATGTACTGTAATGTATGTTCACGTTTTTGGAATTTCTTGTCAACCCTTACAATGAGTAATTATAAATTGCTTAGAACTAAAGCTAACACATTAAAGGTGGTTTTAACAGTTACATTACAAAATATATAAACCTTTCTTATTATTTTTTCTAGCGTTTCTTTAATAGAATATTATTTTGTTTAAAACCAGACAGCACTAATATTCATTAGTCGGTAATTCTACCGAAACGTTTGAACTTTATAGTTAATTGAAGTAATGAAACGATAGTCCGCGATGTTTGAGTTGGAAATGAAGTTCCCTGGCTTCGCTTTGATTATAGCGCACCCAGCAAAGTAACAACCGTGTTCTTGCGGTGGACAAACTTATTGCGGTTATGGGCTGCGATACCCGCACCTGGATTTGTGTGGATAGTTACACTGAAGATAAAGAGTTTCATACGATATTTTATGCCAGAATGATTGAGGGAATATTCATTGTTGACGTAATATGAAAAAAAAATTACATCATATTATGATGATCTCTCGTCGAGATAATTTTGTTGATCATATAGAAACCAAATTCAACCAAAAAGATGAATGAACCAAAAAAATGAACCAGCACTCTTAAAGTATAGCCACAGTGATTCTGGTACAATGTAACAACGAATGAATGTCCTGAAACAAACATTTCGTTTCATTACTCATTTTTAGTCGGCGCTTTCACACTGCGGTGCACTTGTAGAATGGATGAAAAGAATGAATTAAAGCGTGTAACGTTTCTGCAGTCCAATGGCGACAAAAGGATCATGCACGAGGTAATTTGGTAAAATCTCCATAGTCGACGTCCAGCGCGAAATTGTCTCCGTACTAAATCCCGATATCCCGTTAATCCCGTAATCGAGGCACACTGCTCCCGCGCGAGTCGCGCCGATTTCGATAAGCTTTTGTGTAGGGCTGTCGGTGGGTCTGTAATACGGAATTGTTTTGTTTCTTATCTGTGTGATAAGAAAAAGGGAACTTTGGGTGTATTTTGGTGGACCAGGTTTTCCAATACAATGAAATAGTACATAAATACATATAGAAACTGATGACATTTTCCGAGAATAGGTAGGCAGAAGTGGAACTAGGTCACTCATGTTTCGCTTTGTATTTTCTGTTCCGCGATGTGATAGGGGGCGAGCCTATCACTGTATCAGGTACAAATTCCTGACTCCATGCTGATATTATAATCAATAGAAAAATCCAATATTATTTTCCCCCACACATGATGCGTACCCGTGACTACATCTTTGCAATCATACCATAGTAGGTGCAATAATTGCGCCACATATGCAGTAAGAAAATACAATCGGACATCAAAATAATATAAGCCTGTCGACAGTATACCAGATTTTCCACCATATTATAAGATGGTCAATGGTGGCTGCTACCCGCTCAGGTAACAGCTTCTCCTTTGTAAAGTATATGCATTGAAGGATCTATTTATAAATCATATGACGCACAATGGCATATACACCAAGATTATCTGCCTTCCAATCATGTGTATAGTTTCCTAGTGACATACAGTGAACAATGGGAATCCTGTGTGCGGCGTATGTTCCAGGAAATGTCGCACAAAGTGAAAATGCGAAGAAATTTCACCACAAAAGCTTTTTGTCTGGCGCACTGACAATATTGCTGGCAAAATGAATTTGAATTTTTATAAACGACAGTTTTTGTGCGATGGTGTACTCCTAAACCCAGTACATTATTTTATTTTATTTTCTTTATTTGGGAAAAAATCATTATTACAATAAAATATATGCTAATAGTGTACATGTTAAAAATATAAGTTAAAGTAACAACCACGACATTTTCCACGTATTAATTAAATTATTAATTACATTGCTGTGTCTGGGATATGCTATAAGGCTTGGTAGCACAGTCTATCTACCATCTATAATGTATATATATATATATATATATATATATATATATATATATATATATATATATATGTATCTACACTAATATTATAAAGAGGAAAACTTTGTTTGTTTGTTTGGTTGTAATGAATAGGCTCAAAAACTACTGGACCGATTTTAAAAATTCTTTCACCATTCGAAAGCTACATTATCCACGAGTAACATAGACTATATTTTATTTTGGAAAAAAATAGGGTCCCTGAAAAAAAATCAACCAAAGAAGTTACTTATTTTGCGTACGCTGCCTAAACTACAAAAGATAGAACCATAAAATGTTATAATTAATTGTAGATCTTATAAATCTACAAAAAAGTCCGCGACACACTATACCTATCCATGTCGAGTGAGGCACAAAAACCACATTTTTATTTAAAAATCTTGAATTCTTTTTTGGACTACATTTAAACGCGTTTATTTTACTCATGCTATTAATCCTTATCAAAATAAATTATTTCATCAATAAGTACAGTTTATGTTGATAATATTTGGTCTTTGAATGATTAAAATTGGACGTTTGGTTTTGAAGTTGTGGTGAAATTAAAATATTACGATTTCTGCTGCACAAAAATTTCATAAGGCAATCTTTATATGTACATGTATATGAGAGACGGGATATAATAGAGTGGAAGGTACGGGAGAAGGCTGGGATAGCTAATATAAATGCACGTTATAAGACGGGATGGATAATAAAGAGAAAGGTCGGGATGGATTGGGAAGAGACTGAACAGACGGATGAGACGGGATTGAGCCGGACAGTAGGACAGCTACGTCAAGTTTAGGTATACAAGAGTTTATACGAAAAATAACATGTATTTGGTGTGGAGTGGAATCAAAAAATATATGCACCCAGACGAAGCTGGGCCGGGCCGCTAGTATATATATATACATACACACACACATACATACATACATACATACAAATACATATTGCTTATGAATAATTAACAATTATCAGTCCGCATCAATGTCTTTAAAATTAGATTTTTATAGTTAGTTTTTGTTACGGCGAAGACATCAACATCTGTGAAATAACTATTATAAATTGTAGCAAGTCGGTGCAGAGGCGCTCGCTTACAGGCATTCGTTCGGCACGTAGTAGTCGCGAACTCCACGACGCCGACTTATTCGGGGAACCACAAAGCCTACTCTATTTATCAGATCCATACAATCCAAATTGTTATTGCATAAATCGTAAAGAGTCACCATCTGAAGAAGCTTTCTTCTTTTTTCTAATGGAAGTAAATTGTATTGTGATAACAGTTGTTCATATGGCACTCGTGCACGATGGCATCTATAATGTACTATACGAAGGAATTTCCGTTGCACTCGCTCCATGGCCAACTTATACTTGTCATAGAAAGGATCCCAAATCAGGCAAGCGTATTCTAATTGCGAACGAATCAATGATCTATATAGATAGATATAGGTAGAGGAGCGTGAATGTGTGAATTATGTGCTTCATAAATAAATTATGCCTGGTCTTTTGTTTTATATACTACCGCCGTGTGTTATTCCGTATCAGCCCTTATACGTCCCACTACAGGGCACCTCTAGGGTATCCTCTATAATCAAGAATACTATTGAGACTGGTTACAGCATATGGTCCGCAACGCTGGCTTACAGGTTGGCGGACTTTATATACCATAGAAATTCTATAAGATCGCTATGGTATGCAGGTTTCCTCACGATGTTACCCTTCACCGATATAGTGAGTGGTTAGTTTAGAAGAGGTAGGCCGTTTGTCCACCGCCACCGTCACCGGACCGTCACCGAGAACGAGATGACGGCGCCGATTTACCGCCGACGCCAATAATCAATCGAAAAAAATAGATTGAAGTCAATCTGGATTGTTTTCTACTTTTCGATTTGTCATTTACCATGTTGTCATAGTTTTTTCACTACTGAGATTGATTATTGGCAATATAGTATCAGAAAAAAGATTGAGCTGTCAATCTCAAACGGCAAATTTTGGATTGGGTTTGTTTATTGGCAGCGGCTGTTAGCGGTACATACATTTACTATGGCTATGTGTCTACCGTACGCCCGTCACCCGAGAGCCGTCATCCCGGCCGCCGATGTTTCGAGTTGATCGGCGTGACCGCTAGATCTCGGCACGGTTTTATGGCGGGCCGATGTGCCGGCAATACAAAACACGTTTGTTCTTGTCCACACAGTACCGTCGCACCAAGCCATTCGCCCGGTTTTTGTTATGTATATCATAAAATTTGTAAACAAAAGGGCTAATAAACTTCAAATATGATATTTATACATTAATTGGAGTAGCAGAGTTCAAAATTATTTTAATCGAATACGGCTTCAATCGTACAAAAGCAGAAGAAGCAATTGTCGCCGGTTAAAACTAGCCATCCTCCTAGTTGGTTTTATTTCTATCAAAAAGGATAACGCGACTACCGCGTATGACAAAGCTCTAGAACTGAGTGGAACTGAGCCACCGATTTATCGGTGCGGTGGACACACGATCGCCGTCACGTCATCTTAAACTCGGCAAGAAATAATCTCGTTCTCGGTGACGGTCCGGTGACGGCGGCGGTGGACAAACGGCCGTAGGCTACGATGTAAATAATGCCTTTATTTGTATCGCAGCATTCATAGCTTGCCAATCATTGACTCAATAGACAATAACGGATCTGTGTGTTATTACTGTAACTTTATAAACGTATAGAGGTTGAAATTGTAACCTCATTAATATTTATTATACTATATAGCAACCCTATATTAATTAACATTTGGTTGTTTTTTTTTTGCGTCTTGTCTAGTGTAGCGGACGTCGCCTAATGTGATGACTGTTCAGTGTTCATGCCATACAAATGTGATTATGTTCGCTCCACATTTCCAATCGGCTACTCTGGATTTCGGGAATTCGTGTCCCATGAAGCTAGATAATTTGTATCGTTTCGGCATTGGGATTTTCCTTTGTGGGAATCTGTAGTTGTGAGATGTTAAGTCTAGGGAAAAGAGGGCTTATTGATACTTGATATCGTCGTAGAATACTCAGCTTGGTCGCATATCTTTATTGGAAATTGTTAAAATGATACATAAACTCACGCATTATTTCTCGGAAAGGGTAGGTAGAGGTGCTGGTAGCAACCAGTTCCTCACGTTTCGCCTTGTATGTTCCGTCCTACGATGTGATATGTGGTCGAGCCTATACCCTTAACGGGCACAAATTTCTGACTCCGAGGTTATAATTAGTTGAAAAATCCAATTCACTATCTATATTTATTTGCCCGATACGCTAATCAAACCTGACACCTAAGTTTTATAATCATACCATACAACTATGTCACTGCGGCACTCAAATTAAATTGATGTATAATAATAATTCATAAATTAAAAATAAATATTGACGGGATTAATTGGACAACTTTCCACCGTAACAGACGATGTACTTATCATGTATAATTATGTATGTACTTACGTAAATATTCGTATATATCTTGTACGATCACATTCATTCTTCCATTGGATTCATTTTTGTTTTTTCGTTGAACACGTTTCAAATATGCACATTTTTATTCTGATTCGGGCGTTATACGTATCAAAAGCCGTGGTTACTGGCTGGTGTTTTCATTTTGTGACGGTTTGGTTGTATCGCGTGACAGTGTCATCGGATGCCTCTAATAGTAGGATTAAGTGTTGAACGGATGTTCCCGTTATATTCTGCCACGCTGGCTTAATTCGTGTCGGTGAATTAACAGATTTTCAATTTCCACCAGCCACTTTTTTGTAGAAAAATATTTATTACAAAATTTATTGGAAATTGAATACAAACATTGTTTACCATTTTCTGTTTATATCAACAGAATAAACAAAACAACAAAACGAAATAAATGTGTCGTCAAAATACCAGGGTAACAGGCAAGATAAGATGTTTCTCCCCAAATGTTTCATGTCAACTTACTGTCAATCACGCCCCCTAACTGCGTCTCAATTAATCCGCTCTCAAAAATAAACATCATTTTAAAGCTCTCGTAACAACTTTTTAATACCAAACAGAATCGTTTGGATCTGTTTACATGACAATAACACTTGGTTTTGTTCGTTTATGTGCGAATAAATTCCTAAACAAATGCCGCGGTACAATACAGGTGGTATTACATTCCGACTGGTGACTTTTCCCTGTTTCGTGCTAACCGAAGCGAAAATTCGCGTTGTCGCGAATACTTCCGAGTGGTGGGGGCGCTAATTACTTTCTTTTTTTAATTTCCGCGCCAGTTTTTTTCGCGTATATATTTCACTTTATGTAAACATTTCGCAGGACGTAAAGTCGCGCCGAAAGTGGTCCGAACGGCGCGGTTACAAATTAAATTAGCATGAAAAGGAGTGGGGAACAAACGAGCTTGTGTATTTTTGTATTTTAAGGTAGAGCCGCGCCGCGCCGGCCCGTCCCGCCGCCCAGTTAATTTCATTTGGCGGCGAAATTATTATGCGTCGAGCTACAAAGATCTCCAGTAGGCGCCGCTGTAACGTTATTACTGAATATGCTTTATGAACGCCTGGTATTAATCATTGGACGTTAACAGCGACTAATTGCCGAAATATGTTTCGTTCTGTTTTATAAAGTCTAATTAATTAATAAATGGACGCACAAATTGTAAATAAAATATATATTATGTTTGTTTATTGAACAATCATAAGAAAGAGAAATAAATATAATTCACTATTTTATATCATAACTAGCGGTCCGGCCCGGCTCGGCTCGGGTGCTGATACACTTTTCAAAATGACTGCTAAAATGTTCAATTCTGACATAATATGTTTTTTATCTTTCGTATTTATGTTTTCATAAAACGTATCCTTGTTACTTCTAATACCTTCAAGAATATGTGTAAAAATTTTCATGATGATCGGTTAAGTAGTTTTTGCGTGAAATCGTAACAAACAAACTTACATTCACATTTGTAATATTAGTGGGTATAATGTATACCATTGTTTTATATATAATCAACAAGTTTCATTTATCCAGTCTTTCAATGGAGGCTAACAACGTTGTTGAGTACGCGACACTTATTTTTTCCTTCATTCAAAATACGTCTCTTTATAATTCTTAAGTGCTTTTATGCCTTAGGATTTTTGTCTCGAGTGAAATAAGTCACGTTAATTGCTGCTAAATTTTTACATTTATATTTAAACATTTCTATTCCATAAATGTATTCATTCTAATTTTTTAAATTCCAAATTCATTTTCCTGAATGCTTGATGATTATATAAGTATTTTAAGTAATGTTTTACAAATTTATAACAATTTGGTCCATTCTTCATTCATGCCGAATACTAAGACCCTATCTTTTCTTTCCTTCGCTTATGTCCCATCCCATGGTAGTCGGTAAGACGTTGCCTTGAGCGATACGACTGCCATTTGTACTCTTAAGTTAAATATAAATTTAGTTTAGGATTTATTTGGTGGGCAAAAGAGAATAAAAATAAATGAATAAATAAGACCCACTTGGAGTAAATAAAAAAAAAGTATATGAGTATTTTCCTTTGAAGTTCTAAATTTTTTTTTATTGCGTTCAATCGCGAGACGTGCATGCCGTTCGCCTGATGGTAAGCGATGCGACCGCTCATGTACAGAAGCAAAACCAAACAACACCTTGATTTACAAAGCAATGCTTGGCCACTGCGCTCGCCATCCTGAGACATAAGATGTTAAGTCTCAATATGTCCAGTAGTTACTCTGGCTACAATGTCCTGCAATCCGAAACACAACAGTGCATTTAAACTGCTGTTTGACGGGAGAAATAGACATTGCGGTGGTACCCACCCAGGCAGCCCCTCACATATGAGAGACCTACCACCAGTAAATTAATTAATATCAAATTATCATCATCATCATCATATCAGCCACAGGAAGTCCACTGCTGAACATAGGCCTCCCCCAAGGATCTCCACATTGACCTTAGTCAGATCGTCCGTCCACCTTGTAGGCGGGCGTCCGACATTTCGCTTGCCTGTACGTGGCCTCCACTCGAGAACCTTTCGGCCCCAACGGCAATCAGTTCTACGAGCTATGTGCCCGGTCCACTGCCACTTCAACTTGCCAATCCTATGGCTATGTCGGTAACCTTGGTTCTCCTACGGATCTCCTCATTTCTGATTCGATCTCGTAGGGAAACTCCGAGCATAGCCCGCTCTATGGCTCTTTGAGTGACTTTGAGCCTTTTAATGAGGCCCACAGTGAGAGGCCACGTCTAGGTGCCGTATGTCATCACTGGTAACACACAACTATCGAAGACTTTCGATTTTAGGCACTGAGGTATTTTGGACGAGAAGACCTCGCGAAGTTTCCCGAACGCTGCCCAACCGAGTTGGATTCGACGATTGACCTCTCTCTCGAAGTTGGACCTGCCTAACCGGTCCACTTGTCCTAAATAGACATTCGTCTACAACTTCGAGAGTCGAGCCCCCAACTCCAATGGGGGTGGGCACAACATGGATATTCGACATGATCTTCGTTTTATCCATGTTCATTTTAAGACTCACCTGTTGGGAAACTCGATTAAGGTCTTCGAGCATAGTGCTAAGGTCTTCCAGCGATTCTGCCAAGACTACAATATCGTCGGCAAATCGAAGGTGAGTAATATACTCGCCGTTGATGTTGATGCCGAATCCTTTCCACTGCAAGAGCTTGAAGGCATTTTCCAGCGCGGCAGTGAACAGTTTCGGAGATATAACATCTCCCTGTCTCACGCCTCTCTGTAGTGGAATAGCCTTCGTGCTCTGATCCTGCACTCAGACCGACATGGTGGCGTTGTTGTATATACACCTCAACACTTCGATGTACCGATAGTCTATCTGGCACCGCTGAAGAGACTGTAGCGCAGCCCAGGTCTCAATCGAATCAAAGGCTTTCTCATAGTCCACAAACGCTAAACAAAGCGGCAAGTTATATTTCTCGGTTTTTTGTATAACCTGCCGTAGCGTATGAATATGGTCTATGGTGCTAAAGCCTTTTTGGAAACTGGCTTGTTCGGGAGGCTGGAAGTCATCAAACCTGCGTTCGAGACGATTTGTGATGACCTTCGAAAACAACTTATAGACATGGCTCAGGAGCGAGATGGGCCTGTAGTTTTACAGCAAGGTGTTATCACCTTTTTTTCAGCGTCTGGGCTGGAAATACGTGTGGACAAAACATGGTCGTATACTTGCGCGACACAATGGTGATGACAAAGTGTCAATCATCCGGAATGAGGCAGACCTATCACGTATATTTGGGCCGGATGCTTGATTATGTCTCGAATTTAAACTGGATGTATGTCGTTAGAGTTTCTATTTTGATCTCATTTAATTGTCTCGTTAAGAGTAGTAATATTTTTTATTTTAATTTATATAATTGTCATAAGAAAGGCGGATGGACTGTGGTGTACGCTATACGCTACTTTAGTATTTAATATTTGCATAATATGTACACACGCGCAAAGAAAATCCATATTTTCTATTTTGCTCATGAATTGGTATATTTTGATTTTTCTATATATATATATATATTTACGATTCATAAACATATACATAAAAGTTGTAAATATGTTTAAAATATTTGTTTGTATAAATGCTGCACAATAAACATGTGTTAAAATTAGGGCTGTTTAATGCCGGCTCGCTATCTACGAACCATGACGAATTTATAATCGCAATGAACCATCACTCAGTTGACATAATGGCAATAAATGAAACATGGTTGCGTGTGGGAGAGGAAGGCAGAGCACCTGTGGTCCCGGGATATAGACTGCGGCACACTCCCCGCCCAGAAACAATTCGTGGAGGGAGAGGAGGAGGGGTCGGATTCTATATTAAAACTGGAATCAATGTCCGTATTACCTGCCATCCTTCCCACCCACAGGTGGAAGAAAAGTGGATGAGAGAACGTCCTCTCACGTCCCCGTCGCCGGACGAATGCAGACTGCAGAGAGCATTCTGCATTAATTATTATTGTGCAATGCTGATGTGTTGTGCGAGCGGAAGCGGGACAGAGCATTATGCAAAGGCTTGTTTTTTAGTTCTCAAGGAACTATTACAATATTTACTTTACTTATTACATTACTTCATAATTATTACAATACTTGTATAAACTAGATTAGATATTATTTTTGCTTTTTCTTTGTATGTGTTGTACTGTTTGTGTTAGTAGATTTTTAATTTTTATATTTTACTTGTTTCTTTAGTTATTAATCCTTTATTATGACTTGTTTTTTTTTATTGTTATTTTTTTAAGCATTAATTATACAATATGTTTTAATTTATTTAGTATGTAAGCTGGCGTTCGCATGTCACTCAAGGTGACCACTGAAAACCAGCGTTGCGCTGTGGCTCGCGTCGCAGTGCAACAATAAGCTGAGTGGTCACCTACGTGTCACATTTATGCGACGTACAAACTCCCTTTTACTGTCTTTTTGTTGTTAGCTATATATATAAATTTATGTTAAACGAGTGTGTGCGTCATTTTATTTGTGGCTAATAAATGAGTTTTCTTTCTTCTTTCTTCTTTTCTTTTTGAAAAACAGTACCACCACGCTCCTGCTCCATGCCTCTGGCGTTGAGCCCTCGAAGAGAACGGAATTGAATATCAAATTATAAATATTTACATTCAGCGGTTTCCAGATATTTAAAAGTGAACGAAATGGGAAAACATTCAAAGGCTTTAAAGTTACGTGCCTCGCTGCATTTGCGTCGGAGCTCAAACCAAAACTGCTGTCGAGAAATCGTCTCAGATTTAACGCAAACTTGTAGCGTATACAAAATGGAAAAATAATAGAGCACAAAGGGAACGTGCGCCATATAACCCCGCGCTCCCCGCCGGAGGAAGACATAAACGTAAATAAATACATCAACGTATTGACAGAATAGACGTCTGTCGTGAAGGAAATTGTTTTTCAATCACGGCGGCGGCGGCGGGGAGCGCGGGGCGCGGTGCGGCTCGGCTCACATCCGCAAATAAAGCGCACAACTTGTATGGAGTTGATATGTTGCGACGAGACGCGCCGCCGCCACATCTCAGAACAATGAGTAATTTTGTTCTGAGCGCCACATCACTGACTCTTTGTCGCGCATCTTTTGCACGGCTATGGCGCCCTGGTACATTGAACGTGCATTTGTCATGTCGTTGAGACAAATTATCCTTAGTACTTATTATACTTTATTTTTGAACAGTTTTAAAAAGATTTTGTTTGGGAACTATGAAGCTCAGTCAGTGAGCACATCCCAATAAAAATAAGATTGAAAATTGACATAATTGGAGGTATTTAATATCAATAACAAAATATTTTATAGACTGCCTCGGTGCCGTAGTTGTAATAAAGTACGGTCACAAAGCTCAAGCTTTATTATGATTATGTTTGTTTGTTTATGTAACAAAATATTTTATGTAATAAAGACTTAGCTAGTAATTCTAATGGAATACGCGGTACTCGTCCCACATAACTCCTCGGAATTTTCCCAATCGGATAACCTAGAGCTACGATATAGTACATAATTGTTTCGGTTCGATACATGAGAAATTCTGAAACTACTCGCGGTTGAACCCTTTCACGGAATACATTATAAACCGATACGTGTTGCCATGTGTCTCATTGTTCGATATTATGTAGACCCGTGGAATAAGTGATATGTCCTTATACGTTTGAGAAGTTTTTAAACTCTATCTTGAAGAGCTGACCAAGTCGAAAAACCTTTGTAACTGGCCTAAGCATTACATTATTCATATTATAATAGTTTAAGAACAAGAACTAGGCATCTTTACAATTAATTAATTGCTTTAAGTCTCTTCAGTAATATTAGACAAGATCAGAGTCAAAAAGCAGAATATATTATGCTGGTATAGTAAACAAAAATAACTACAAGAGAAATTAAAAACGCGCATCTATTTGTTGTGTGTACCGATACGAAGTAAATTAAGCCTCCGCACACACGGCTGACTCTGTGAAAACGAAAAACTTGTCTCGGCGTAAAGCTGCGAGTTTCGCCCGAATTTCCCGATGAAATGTCCATATTATTCACATGTGCGCGCGCCCCAAGTTAGATGAGTTTTGTCACGATACTCCGCGCCGAATTATTTTTGAGAGCCAGACCCGTTGTGAATTCTATTTGTGCCAATGCGCTTATGAATATTTTGTTTTTATAAGGTTTTGCGGTTATAAACTCGCAAAATTTTGTTTATGGTCATTTTGGCAGTCGTGTTTCGTTTTGTTTTCGTTTGAAATAAATGGAGTTTATTTTCAGCGTTTTATTATTAAAGTCCGATTGCGCAATAGGACCCCAGTTTTATTCAAATCCGTGGTTGTCACTAAAATGTCAGTTCCACATGTCAATATCAATTAAGTGTCATGTTTGTGACGCCCGCGGCGCGCGGTGTCCCCGCAGAGTGCGGGCACTCGCCGCGTCCTGCAATCCCGCCACCCCTCCACCCCGCCTCACCCCCTAGTAGCCCAAACTGACGTCCCAAGTGATTAACTTTGTCTTTCCCTCGGCCATCGCAAAACGAATGGACGGACTTTTGTTCTAATACAATCGAAATTAAATCCCGTTTGCTGAGATTTATAGACAATGGCGGTATTTATCTCGCTCTGTGTGTCAAATCGGCTTTTGAAAAATTGCGGAACGTTACTCACTCGAGTCACGGCGGTTGGGTTTGAAGCCGACTTAATGCGCTCCGTCTTATTCGTTCCAGTACTAGGATTAATGCAATACATCAATTGTTGTCACTACCAATGCTAAAACATTGTAGTGTAACATGCTATGAAGTAGTCGTTTTGAATTGGAATTTCATAAAGTGGCCCTTCATTTAATAATATGTGATATGATCAAGGAATTACAGTCGCCTGCGACCAAAACATATGCAAGACGGTTAACTTAATTAATTCATTTATCGATATATTTTTTATTACACTGAACGGACTAACGAGCATACCGTTCGCTTGATGGTAACCGTTACAACTGCTCGTAAACAGTAGCAAAACCGAACAATACCTTGAATTACAAAGCAATGCTGCATTGCGCACGCCATCCTGACACATAAGATGTTAAGTCTCAATAAGTCCTGTAGTTTCTGTGGCTACAATACACACTACTGTTTGGTGGGAATATTGATTTTAACCTTGCAATATTTGCCTGTGAACACAGGTCAGCGTTTAACGTAAAGGCCCTTTCTACCCCAAATATGCCTGTATAAATCCAGCTGGACGTGTCGACATTCCGCTAGAGACGGATGAGAGTGCGATGAAACTATAGCCATCCGTCCGCGCGTTATTTATCGAGACACGTCCAAACTGCCCGCTGCCGAGCCGTGGCACATCGCTCGCTCTTGTTTATTACGCCCGATGTCGCATCCAACTATTGTTATTCAAGTTATTGATTGCCGCTTTCTGTGCTTTATTGATACCGTTTTAAAGTTCATAGAGCGATATTTTGCACGTGGAATCATTTGTCAAATGTCAGCTTCTATGACATGGCCGGTTTAAAAGTCAGATGAACAACAAAATATTCAATTCAAGCTGTAGATGAAGGCTTGAGTAACCTCCAACAAGGTTATTGTTAGCGACAGAATGATAAAAACCCATATTGATGACTAAGGGGGTGCCGCGTCGGGGATCGGCGCCACTTGACACCGGGAGCGCCGCGGAGGAACCGTGCGGGGTCCGTTACGCCGAGCCAACCGCACGCCGAACTACTACAAACAGTCCACACCGTTCTCCCAGAGTGTTAACACGTTACTTATAATTTTTTGTAATCACTATTACTATTGCTAATAAAACCAAGAAAAAGTCTTGCATTTATATTCAACCCTTACAAATTGGTCCTTCGAGCCGGATTGAGTACGCTGCATACCACCAGCAACGTTAATGGTTATTACGCGAAATAGCGCGCGTAAGGAACGCGAAAATAACTGCAAAGACGAAGCATCGACCAGCCTGCAGAACTCACCACAGAAGCCAACTTCGCAAGCAAAAATGAACGAAACCGGAAGCGTAAAGGCCGAACAACAGCCACTTCAGGTACGCGGAACAACTAGAGCTGAATGTTGTATATCCAAGAAAACATCTTCATCCACGCGATCTCAAATAGCTTTGCTGAAATTACGTGCCGCAGAAGAAAAGGCAAGAATACAATTGGAGCTGGTCGACAAAAAATTGGCAATAGAAATAGCTGATTTTCAAGAACAAACTAGTGAACATCAATATGAAAACACGCATAGTGAAGTTGAGAGGTGGTTAGACAGCAGCCAACCGGAACTGGAGCATTTGCAGCCCGCCCACGACAAAGTTCGCCAAGAGGGCAAGCTGTGCGAATCAGGGACTTTAAACTCTGATACTTGTGATCTAGTTTAGGAATCAGATGCCGCACTTAAGGATCTTACCGCCAACCCTGCTAACGTTACGTCTACAAAAAGGCGACAAAATTGCGATCGACATGAGCTGTGTCATCCAGGTACTTCAGATGGAACAGTTCAGATGCTAGCTAGCGCACTTAAGGACCTTGCCGCCACGTCAGTAAACACTACGTCAAACGCAAAATTATTGAGCCGTATAAGCACGCCGCGAGACCTACCAATATTCTCCGGTAACCCGATGGAATGGCTGCAATTCAAGTATGCGTACGAAGAATCGACGGAAGTGTGCAACTTTAGTACAAAAGAAAATCTCTGGAGAATACGCAAATGTCTTCGTGGACCCGCCAAAGACGCCGTGGCAGCTCTACTAATTAGTGCCACCGATCCGGATAAAATAATGGCAACTTTAAAGCTACGATTTGGACATGCCGATGTCATTATCTCAAAAATAATACAAGACATTAAAAAGTTATATCCAATGAGTCAAGATTATCACAAGGATATCGTAACATTTTCCATAAAAATACAGAACTTCATATTTGCTGTAAAAGCTGTGAAACGCGACGAGTATCTAGTAGTAAATATTGTGTCAATAATACTCTCAAAATTACCTGCAGTCCTCATAGCAAAGTGGTCGGACTACAGTTTTCCATTGATCACCGAGGGGAAGAAATCGCGCATGGAAATATTAGCAGATTTTCTAAATGAAGAAGCAGTGAAAATATCTACAACGGCAAATATTAACATGATAAGTGCCCGAAGTGACTACTACAAAAACAACAACAATAACCGTGCGAACAACTTGGTACTAGTAACTACGGAAGCCACTCACTCAAAGTGTTCATACTGCCACTTATCAGAACATAAATTAACTGACTGCAAACGTTTCAAAAGATCACGACGCATCGAGCGCTGGCGCTACGTTAAGAGTCATAACATTTGCTACAAGTGCCTGCTATCGCGCCACGATCGAGATACATGCCCAGCTACCGCGTGCGATATAGATAACTGTGGAAGACCGCACCATCGCTTGTTACATTCACCCATGTGGAAAAACTCTCTGCCACAAAACAGTGTGAATATCACAGACGTGACCGAAGATGCAACAGTGACAAATATCAATTTGACGCACTGCAAAGTATTTTTGAAAACTGTATCCATCAACATTCACGGTCCTAAGGGTGTGGTGAACACAACGGCGCTTTTAGACGACGGTTCAACAGTTTCATTGATAAGTCACGAGCTTGCGCAACAAATAGGACTCCGTGGACAAAAACAAACAATTCGCGTGAGTGGTGCTTGGAACAATAACACCTTAGATTGCGTCAGCGAAATAGTAGACTTCGGAGTATCAAACAAAGAAGGAACTGTTTTCGACATCCGAGCACGCAGTATCAAAAATCTAAACCTACCAAAACAGGATGTAACGTCAATTGACTTATCGAGTTACGAGTGTTCCATGCCGAACATAACAAAGCTTATTAATGTGAACACATGCAAACCTCAACTATTAATTGGGCAAGATAATTATCATCTGCTGATGCCACTGCAAATAGTAAAAGGAAAAACCGATGGATTGTATATCACACGCACCAAACTAGGCGCTTGTGTACATGGTTGTATACGCGAATCTTTACTTCGCGAACATGCCTCGACCTCCGAGTCAGCAACTTACGCCGCTTTGTTACTTAATGATAACCCAAAGATGGAATGCTGTGACAATAATCAGTTATTGAGAAGTCTGGAGGAACAGACACGCCTATCATTCAACATTGATTCCATAGGCGTCAGCATCAAACCTAGACAAAATGCCGAGGATCATCAAGCTATATTACGTCTCGAAAATACAGCCGTACTCAAGAATGGGAGATGGCACATCGGCCTACCATGGAAGGACATTAATTGCAAAATGCCTAATTCATACCCCGCTGCATCGTTGAGATTGACAGCTGTTGAGAAAAGGCTGAAGGAAAATAAAGACTACGCAAAAAGATATGCCGAAAGAATAAACCATTTATTGGACAACGACTATGCAAGGAAACTTACTAGCTATGAAGATACAGCTAGAACCTGGTATCTACCTCACTTTGGGGTCGACAATCCTAATAAAAGTAAGATGCGCCTCGTTTTCGACGCAGCTTCAAGAGCTTACGGAAATTGTTTAAATGATTACCTTTTTAAAGGACCGGATCTACTTACAACACTCAATTTGGATAGAAGCGGATTACAAGCTAAAGCGATTAATTATGGGACAACATGGAATTTCATTCCTCCGGTTAGCCCCCACTGGGGTGGAGCTTGGGAGCGACTTATTCGATCAGTCAAGCAGTGCCTGAAAGTTGTGCTGAAAGAAAGAGCGCCGCAAGAAGAGACACTCATCACTCTGTTGGCTGAAGTAGAGCAAATGGTCAATAATCGCCCATTAACACACGTAACAGTAGAGCCTAATTCGAACGAAACATTAACACCGAACCATTTTTTATTAGGCTCTTCATCGAATTCACCAACAATAGGGTCATTTAACATGGCCGATTTGTGTTTGAGAAAACAATGGCGAATATCTCAGATGCTGGCCGACATGTTCTGGAGGCGTTGGATTAAGGAAGTGTTGCCTACTATGCTTCCCAGAAAAAGATGGCAACAAGAATCAAACCCACTGCGCATCGGAGATTTGGTGATAGTTGCTGATCCTGATGCACCCAGGAATACATGGCCTAAAGGCGTCATTCAGCGAGTAATGGCTGGAAAAGATGGACGTGTAAGATTAGTTGAAGTAAAAACGGCTTCGAACGTGCTACAACGATCGGCAACCCGCGTCGCTAAAATACCCACTGGTATGGAGTGCTAAATATAGCACTGGGGTGGAGAGTGTTAGCGACAGAATGATAAAAACCCATATGGATGACTAAGGGGGTGCCGCGTCGGGGATCGGCGCCACTTGACACTGGGAGCGCCGCGGAGGAACCGTGCGGGGTCCGTTACGCCGAGCCAGCCGCACGCCGAACTACTACAAACAGTCCACACCGTTCTCCCAGAGTGTTAACACGTTACTTATAATTTTTTGTAATCACTATTACTATTGCTAATAAAACCAAGAAAACGTCTTGCATTTATATTCAACCCTTACAGTTATGGCGTAACTCTATTACACTTGAATGAATTAATTTAGTTTCTAATTATATATTTCTTTGAAGGCGATGAATGTAATGACATTCGAAAAGAATGAAATGGGCGGCCTTATCTTAGCAAAGATCATACACACATGGATGGATAGGCTCTTTGTGTTCTCATGCGTATTGACGACGTGTGCGTCCAATAAAATAGCAATATATGCCTCCACAGTTACTAGGAAATCATGCGCACTGAAGAGGTTGCGCGTAATTTAGCAACGGGCACGTCGTCAACCCTCGTCACGCAGTGTGACGCCGCGCATGCCCCGCCAGCCCGCACCGGTCGCTCCTACCCCTGTAACAACGCACTTTTTTTTTCAATAGAAACCTAATATATTTCGCAATATTAATGCGTCCTATATAGTTGACAAAGAAATGTGTTTTATTATGGATAATGTGTCGGCATCTATTCCACTCCTGCTTTCAAAACTTTATTTTGCTTTTAACGAGATCACAGCAAGCATTCATTCGTTTCATCATCAAATGTATGAATGAGTTATATTGCTGAACTCAGTTGATAAACTGTAATTAGTCTTACTTTGTAGGTTCTGTATATTTATTATTGCATTTTTGGATTTTAGATTTAGTTTTTAAACATTTTTCTACCAAATCCGGTCTGTGGTCTATTTAAGAGTGCGCAATAAATAAATTTCCCAGCAACCAACGGTATTAACTTAAAACTTGGCACAGTCTCAGAATTTTGGTTCTCCGCAACTTTATCGCGTGAAAAGACTTAATATTTGTTTTTAGTTTTCTTTGAAATGAGGCTGAAAAAACTCTTTGGAACAAAATTCAAATCAGGGTATAAAAATAGTTTGACAAAATTAAGTTACATTATAAAAGTTTAGTAAAACTGCCTGTTTTTCCAATTATATTGACTAGTTTTTGCTGGATTTTAAATGTGTCCGGGGTTAAAAAACTGTACGAATAGTGGTTTTGTCTAGTGGCGTACGTGGCGCGTGGCGCAAGGTTCTCGCCAGCTTATTTTTGTATTTTCCTCTCCCGTGTTAGGTCAGCATGAATGGAAAGGGCATCTTTTGACGGTCCGCTCCAGATTACGCATTGAAACCGGTTTTATTACATGGTCGGCTTTATTTTTTTTTTTTTGAGGACGTTGCCTTGATTACGCAGATTAATACAGGCCGACGAGAAATCTCGTGCGTTTTTTTCTATGTGCGTCAGATCTTTTAAATTAATAAGTTGCCAGTTTACAGCTCGTTGGATAGCTTCCTTTTCATTTTCGTGCCGCCCTTAGAGGATGTTTACAGCGTTTTTATTACGCTCTCTGTATTATTTCACGTCGGTTCGGCGGTCGTTCAGACCGTGACTTCAATTTGCCAGTGTACAAGCGACTGCTGAGGGAATTAATTTGAATTCGGTCTCATTGACCCCGTGTTCATGGAACGGTTTAATTAAAAAAATACGAAAAAACCGAAATGCTTTTAAAACCTGACATATCTCGTTTAAGTTAAACTTGAAAAACTTTTGTACTCTAATACAGAAAGAGTAAATGCACGCCACGTTTTTTGTAACTCAATAATCTTATCTGTACCTGTACAGCATAAAACTTTTAGAAAAAAAGTTTAATACTTATTTTGAGATTAAGCTAATATTATTAGAATATTTCATTTGAATATTAACTAGGTGCCTAAAATGAAGCCTTTCTTATGTAGGCTTTAGTCTACAACGATAGTCTATTTCGGTGGCTATATTTCACTTATTTTTCCATATTTTTTTCTTTCCAATACACAATAATATGACAGCTCCCAACAATGTTTTTCTTCTTTTTCAATCTTATTGAAATGAATATAGCCATATGGTATATTTAACAGTGTTGGTGAATCTCTACAAACTGGGATACTTTTATCTCGGTGTTTCACCCATATAATGTGTGTAATGTAGTTAGGTGCACTGGTAAATTTCTCCTTCAACATTAATGCAGTGAAAACGTACACGGTGGTCGCGGTAGCGCACAGTCCACTGCCCGCCATGCATTCACAAAGAATTTTTAATTAAGTTTCCAAACGGCACAAAAGGAAATAGGTACAAAACGGCGGGTTATTTTTTGCGTGTTGTATGTGTGCGCGGCAAAAAGAAAACGGCATCCGGGGGACAGTTTGTGCAGTCGGTTACTGCACTGCGGCACTTGTTACGTGATTCTGCTGCCCTGGTGGCCGGCGCCCGGTGCCCGACTCAATGCTCGCCAAATATTTCGCTCTCGCCAAGTTTTGTGTTCTTTTTTTTCTATTTGTATTTTTGATACATGCCCGACAAATACCGTTGCGTATTGGGTACGGTTGGGTGGCGCGCTGTGGAGGCGTGTGGTATGTTTTTATTTTTTATGCGGAATCACGTGTCTGTGTCGCATACTACGCGG
The DNA here is from genome assembly GCA_009982885.2 of Hyles vespertilio. Lineage (NCBI taxonomy): Eukaryota > Metazoa > Arthropoda > Insecta > Lepidoptera > Sphingidae > Hyles > Hyles vespertilio. The sequence continues at coordinate 1,500,369 of CM042817.1, forward strand.
CGTGTATTTTTAAAAGTTTGTTACGTTTAAGTAAATTTCGTGTTTCGGAATTATTCGTATGTGAAAACAAAAAGGTTATACCCAATATAAAGAACAGCATTAAAATCAATCATGGAGAGTAGTTTAAATCCTGACAAGATTAAGTTTAGAACCAGTGTCCCCAGAAGAACAAAAAGTTATCAAATGTCCTATCTCTTGGAGGTGAAAGGACTTAAGTCACAAAATAACCTATGATGCAATGCTGCTTCTATTACGTGTTCATTTGTACGATGGTTTTAGTTGGTTACGTAAAATAAGTTTGTATAAATAAACCCCAGGAAACGTCATCTCACTTTTTTTCTTTTGTTCCAGGTAAGTTTGCGAGTCATCCACAATAAAGGGCAGGGAGTCAACGTGGGAACGGAGACATAATATGCAATAAAAGTACCAGGATAACATAAACGACCGATGATGCATTTGCAATTTGGCACACGTTGCCCCTATGCACCCCTGCTGAGATGCGATGAGGGGCGGAGCTCGCCGGGGCGCGGGCGGGCCGGTGACGCTTGCCGTAATGACCGCGTGATTGAATCGACGTGTGTGCACCGCTACGCCACTTCTGCGCTCCTGGTATCTATTGAGTTAATTAAGTGGGCGTCAGCCACCTTAGCCGGATTAGATAGATAGATTTTCTTGCAACGTAGAAAAATATTTTATTGTTAATAAATCCAGGGATTTACGGGATGATGGGCGTACACTTTGTTTTATAAAAGAGGTCTGTACTTTTCTACGGAAGTTCCATGAATAATGCCAACTACGTAGAGCAAAGAATACCTTACCTGTTTTCCAAGTTATCTTTGTTTTCCGTGTCCTGCACTTATTATTATTTTTTAACAATAATGATAAAATATTATAATAAAAAACGACGCTAAAGATATATTCAAATTTAGCTATATTGACCATCTTACAATAACGTTTTTCTTCAAAACAAAACATTACTCTAAAAACAAGCGATGTTGTTTATTTTAATGTCTGTAGGTATAACGATTGATCAATCATTCCAATTTGATTTTATTGATGGTGAGGCGTCTCGCACTCGTACAAATGTAATAAAACCGGACGAACAGTCGCGGACGTATTAATCCCGGACAATAAATGGTGGACGGCGATCCGCCCGGGTAAAATATACCACGTCGTAAAATACCCGGATAAAAATTTGGTCGATCGTTATCTAGTGAAGAGATGTCGTAATTACCTGTCACAGCGGGATACCGAGGAATAATCTGAAAGATTACGCGACGGAATTAGATGTTCAAGGAGAATATTGTCATGAGACGAGTTTTTGGGGGCGGATATTATGAACATTGCTTATGGTTGAGTTTATTGTTTTTGTAGAAATTACTGTTGACGTACATATATGGCACATATTACACTCGTTGTTTGCTACATAGATTATTTAATTCTGTTTTTAGCGATTTAATTCATTTATGTGATTTTACAGTCTGGAACAAAATATGTTTCTTTCATAAAACAAACTTTGTTACTATAACTCATACATTACACAAAAAAATAACTGCTTGCTCTATCTTAAAAAGACTTCCACCTAGACAAACCGTTCCATTCCTCACAAAATTTCAAGGCGTTGCACTATACACAATTAATTAAAAGTCCTGTAAAACTCAGTTTCAGCTACACTCTTTAGTATACCTTAATTCAGCTATTCCCTTACTAAATAATGTAAGTAATGGTGCTGAGCTCAAGAAGAGCAAATTAATGAATAGCTTGTTAAAAAACACACCGTCCGGTAATCTGTAGCCTTATTGGCCACTCGTCGTGCCGCCACTCAGCCCTGCGACGAGTTAATGCCATCCTTTATTTCTACCTCGCCGTATCTTGTTAATGAGGTTTTTCGTATTTTTTTAATTAGCTACCGTTGGAAATGATGTATATAAAGTTTATTTTGTGTTTATATTTTGTTAGAGGCGTGAAAATGTTTTGATAAGTGGTAAATCTATTGTTATCTTAAATTACTGTAGAAATTAGCTAGCTAGTACTAGGTTGGTACTATTGGCTCGCACAAAACTGACGTGAAGCGACGGCTTTGGCGTTTTGTTTTATTCTATGTATGACCTTCTAACCCAATGCCCCACGGAGCTGTCATCGTGACTGAATTCATCATAACATCTTTGTACGAGTACATACGAAGTAACGTTAATGTAGAGCAGTTATATACGAGTGCAGCTCGTTCCTCGTCATAAACCACTATAATATGACGTCAGCGAGTCTCTGACACCGCGACACTGCGACACCGCTCTCGCATTTGAAACATTTAAATACGAGCTACTCGCTCCGTTAACTCTTCCTCTGAGGCCATAAAACTCGAGGCATATGTTAACTAGGGTTACCAGCTGCAGATAATCTTTGACGTTAAATGAGGAAGAATATTTTCAATTTTTAAATATTTTGCGTTGTAAGTAAGAATACAACTTATCTTATTTAATGAGATTGTAACTTTTCCGGAGTTATGGAAACTTACAACTAGAATTTTTGTTTGAAAAATTGAGATATTCTTCTTTTACAAAGCAAGTTTGTACAAATGAATATTTCATTTGCTTAAAAATTTATTATCTACACATATCTTATATTTTATTTTCTTGTTTTAAGTTACAATTATTCGAAATGTTGAATTGCAGGGAACAGTTTAGTAATATATTAAAAACCCTAACACATATTTACACAGATCTTTAATTAAAAATTAGTTTAACAATAATATAAACAGTATTTAACAATAGTTTCATGTGCTAGTGTAGTTTTACAAGTCACCTGCCAGTGTAAAATACTTTACGACCACAATACGCAACACTATGACTGAGGCAGTCCAAGATACCGTGTCCATACTGAGGGAAGAATTTCATGCCAGGATGGCCAATTTCGAAGCGGAACTTAAAAAAACGCCTGCTGTAGCCACAACCACCATCACAACTCTTGCCTCTGAGTTTAACTCCTTTAGGACCTTCATCCTCAACACTTTGAATGTCCTGCAGAGCCAAGTTGATTCACTGGCCCAGACTGTAGACAACTTGGAGATGAGGGGTCGTCGGAAGATTCTGCTCCTACATGGTATCGACGAGGCTAAGGAGGAAGATGTGGCGCAAACCGTCGTCAAAGTGATCCGCACGCAGCTCAAATTGGATGATTTCAGTGCCAATGATGTTCGACGATGTCACAGGATGGGTCGCCAGAGCAATGCCACTAAGCCCCGGCCAATCCTTTGCAAGTTTGAACGAGTTGTTGTCCGTGATAAGGCCTGGTCGTCAAAGAAGCTCTTGAAAGGTTCTGGAGTCACACTTTCGGAATTCTTAACCAAATCACGTCACACTGTATTCATGGCTGCACGTCAAAAGTTCGGCGTCACAAAATGTTGGACCAGAGATGGTTTCATATTTGCTATAGGACCGGATGGCACTCGACACCGCATAACTTCTCATGCAGAGGTTAAGTCTCTTGAAGCGGGTAGTCCAAAACCAACAACCATCGCAAAAGGTACCTCTGCGCCCAGAACCAGAAGAAATGTAGTTAGCAAGAAGTAACTTGTTTTTGGTTAACATTATTTTTTAAATATTAATCACTTTAATAACCTTAACACTCGTGTCGTGTCACCGTTTTGTTATTGTGAATCACAGAGTAACTAATCACTACTTGTGAATTGTGAAGCAGACGACAGCTGTCAATTAATAGTTATTTCCTTTTTTATCTATATTTTTACACCTTGTTTATTTAGTATTGTTGCATTTAATTTAGTTCCAACTTCATCGTAAAGATGGCATTGTATTCAATAACTAAATTAGATCTATTTAATTATTTTATTCACTCGATGATACTTTGCAAATTCGTTTTTAATTGTTAGTTTTTATTTTATGAATTTCAGTTTGTTTTCTCCTTTATTGTTTGATCATTATTTATTACTATTTTATAAGCAACTTGATGTTGATAGCAGTCTTTGTTATATTTGTTTGTTTCTAATTAAAGTTACTACTTTCCTTGTTATCTTATATGTTAGTGGCACTGGCAGATGAACTTATAAATTGAAGAGAAAACTATAATAAATATTATTTATAATTCTATTTTGATTTATATTTTTAGGATTTTATATATATTTTTATTATTACTATTATTATTTAAATATTATGTTATCTTTTGATAGTGATAGTGACAATGATAGCTTTCACAGTGCAAACAGTGATAGTAGTTTTAAAAGTATTCCATCTTTGGCAAACATGCTTGACAACCAATTTTCTGATGTTCTCGAGACCTTTAATGTCGTTCACATAAATGCTCAAAGTATTCCGGCTCATTTCCCAGATATGCTGGCCAGCTTTAACTGCAATAATATTCACGCCATTCTTGTTTCTGAGTCATGGCTAAAACCATGTCTCCCTTCCATTTCATACACCCTACCAGGATTTAACCTAATTAGAAACGATCGAGCTGTTGGCGGTGGAGGTGGAGTTGCCATATATCTCCGCAGTTATATCCAATTTCGGATAATAGACATGTCATCACAGCCAACACCGCCAAACGCTGGCGAACATTTATTCATTGAGGCAGAAATGCGTCATAGCAAAGTCCTGGTAGGTGTCTATTACTGTCCTTCTCTTCGCATCAACTATTTCAGTTCTTTCGAAAAACTTTTGGAAGATTTAGTCCCCGCATACAATCATACAATTATTATGGGTGACTTTAATACATGCCTATTAAAAAATGATTCGCGTGCTAAGTCTCTTCTTTCGATTGTAGAATCGACTAATCTCTCTATCCTTCCTTTAGGCCCTACTCACCACCTTCCAAATTGTACCCCGTCTTTCCTTGATCTTATTCTCGTTTCTTCTTGCGAAAATGTTGCTAAGCATGGTCAATGCTCAGCATCAATGTTTTCTCACCATGACTTGATCTTCACTTCTTATAAAATTCGTCCCCCCAAGGTAAAGTCAAAAATTCTTCTGCAGCGCAATTTTAGTGGAATGAACTTAACAGATCTTTGTGGGGCTGCTAGTAGTATTGACTGGAGTTCCCTTATTGCGTCTTCATCAATTCATGATAAGGTTAACATTTTTACGTCTCAATTGCTGCAACTTTACGACCTTTATGCTCCTGTTCGCGCCATAAAAGTAAAGCATTTTCCGGCTCCTTGGCTTACAAAAGAAATAAAGAAAATGATAAATCTTAAAGCTAAAGCCAAAGCTAGATTAAAATATCAACCAACAGCTGTCAATAGAGAAAAGTACGTTACTATAAGGAATCACTGCAACAAGATGTGTAGGAATGCACAACGCCAAAATATCCATCAGTCCATTGAAAACGGAGATCCATCAAAGGTATGGAAATTTCTCCGATCTATAGGGGTTGGGAAGACACGTCAGAATTCTTGTCCTAATGATTTAGACATCGAGTCGCTTATCCAGTATTTTTCCAATTCGCCCCAATGTGACGGGACAGCTAAAGACATGACTTTGAAAAATCTTTCCTCTCTTCCAACTCCTAAATATCCACCTTTTGTCTTCAGTAAATTTTCCGATTGTGATGTTAAGAAGTGCATCCTGTCCATATCGTCTAGTGCAGTTGGGAGTGACGGTCTTAGCCGTAAAATGATAACTCCTATCCTTGAGGAAATCCTACCCATTATTTGTCATATTTTAAATTTTTCTGTAACCTGCGGCGAGTTTCCACATTCGTGGAAAGAAGCCCAAGTCATTCCTCTACCAAAAAAGATTAATCCCGTGTCCTTTTCCGATTATCGCCCTATATCCATACTTCCATTCCTATCCAAAGTCCTTGAACGACTTACCTATAATCAAATCAATTCTTTCCTCTATAAAAATAATCTCCTTAATCCCATGCAATCCGGTTTCCGTCCTGGTCATAGTACCGTCACTGCTCTGATCAATGTTACAGATGATATTAGGGCTGCCATGGAGAATGGAAATCTTATGGTACTTACTCTATTAGACTTTAGTAACGCCTTCAATACTGTAGATTTTGATATTCTCCTTGGTATTATGCGCTCTCTTAACATATCTCCAACGGTAATTGATTGGTTTCATTCTTACCTGTTTGGTCGCCGACAGCGTATATGTATCGAGAACACCTTTTCATCATGGTGTGATACTACAGTTGGTGTTCCTCAGGGTGGCGTTTTGTCTCCTTTACTTTTCGCTATTTTTATAAATTCAATTTCTCAAAAACTAACTTCATCCTACCATCTTTATGCAGATGATCTCCAAATCTATTCGCAGGGACCCTTAGCAGGGTTGCCGGAAACAATAGCGAGAATCAATGCTGACCTATCGGAAATTTGCAAATGGAGTAAATCGTATGGTGTTAAAGTAAATCCCATAAAAACCCAGGTCATTATTATTGGTAGCCCCAGAATGATTTCAAGATTGGACTGGACTCGACTTCCTCAAGTGTCTCTCGATGGAACAATCGTGCCATTTAGTGAGACATATGTAAAAAACCTGGGGATATTAATGGACCCTAAAATGTCCTGGAATTCTCAATTACAGTCCGTAAGTCGCAAGATTTTTGCTGCTGCGGGCTCTTTGCGACGACTCCGGAACTTCTTGCCGTTTACCACTAAAATTGCGCTTGTACAGTCTCTTCTTCTACCAATTCTTGACTATGCCGATACCAGCTATCTTGACCTCAGAGAAGACCAACTAGACAAACTTGAGCGGCTTCAAAACTTCTGTATAAGATTTATATTTGGACTTCGTAAATATGATCACGTTTCAACATTTCGCGCTAAGCTCAAGTGGTTACCAATTCGCTTTCGTCGGAATGCTCACATACTTTCTTTACTTTATAATGTATTATTCAGCCCTTCTTCTCCATTGTATCTTAAAGAAAGGTTCCAATTCCTCAGTGAAAGACATACGAGATCCCTGAGGTCATCAGAAAATCTGAAGTTGCATATACCAATCCATACTACAGCATATTTTGACAAATCTTTCACTGTTCAAGCAGCTCGTTTATGGAATGCATTACCTTTACATATTAGACTTGCTAAATCTCATATAATTTTTAAATCACTAGTCAAAGATCACTACTTATCCCTTCTTCATTAAGAATTGTTTTTATTTTATTTTCTTTACTTATATTTTATTTATGTAATATTGTATATTAGCCTATGTGTAATTTTATAGTATTTATTTTATGTTTGTAATTATATATGTATGTGTATATTTTACTTATGTATATATATATATATATATATATATATATTATTTATTAGTCGGTTTCTTTTGTTAATGTACTCTTGTTGCACGTCAAGCCCTATTTATTACTCCAACAATTCCTGTTCATCCAAAGGTTGCCAGGAAGAAATCGCTCAATGCGATATGGTCACCCATTGTACTATTGTATTTTTGCCTGTTATATTTATTGATTATGTAACTTAAGATGTACAATAAAGAGTATAATAATAATAATAATAATATATATATCTGGCAACACCAAGACGCATCGTGTGCAAAATTGTGAAAAAATTATTTTAATTACATATATATTTACTGTACAGCATATATTTTTCGCTTTTTTAAAGAAAATATCAACTGCAATCAAACATTATGTATTTTGTAAGAACATTTTGGTATTTGCAACAATTTATTATAGAAAATAAGGAAGAAATTTAATTGACAACCATGACAGTGTCAAATATTACTAAATTACAATAAAATCTTAAAAAATGATCACACGATGACAACACGCGCCAGCAGACGAAACGCACAAATGAGATCTCCCAGCTCGTCAAGCTCCGCGTCGTGGGCGTCGGCCTCGGACGTGTTCGAGGTGACGCCGGACATCGACGTGTCGAGCCAACGCGACGAGCTGCAGTCGTCCCCGCCGCCACCAAGACCTGCGCGGCGAAGAGGACGACCCCCTCCAGCGGTGGGCTTGGGACCCACGGGGCCGAGTGTCCCGCCTACGGTCCTCGCTACCGGTGGAGTAGTGCGCCGCATGAGATGGACTCATCAAATGAATGAAAATGTCATGCGGGCCTACTTTAGGGCGACAAAGGGAGGAACTAACCTCACTGCATACCGTGCTCAGATGCTGTCTATGTTTCAGGTTCTGGAACCAACGGTCAATGTGTCATCCCAGCGACTATCGGATCAAGTGCGGTTTATCCAACGACGTAAGTTGTTGGATGATGAAGCACTTGAGCGGCTGCGTACTGAAGCATGTGTTGCTCTGGATGTTATCACGCCTATCACCCAGCGAGCTGCAGAAACACCATCCATTCCTGCTGCTGACATTGAGCTGGTGGACAATCTAGACAACACTGTAAGTCCCCAGGATCAACAGCGTTTGAGAAGGACTTTGGAGAGTGCGATTTTGGAATATAAATCCATACCAGCGTCCTGTAGACCGCGCGTGCCGCGTTTGCCTACGCATAGACGAAACTTAGCGCTGATGGGAGCATTGGACTCCATTGTTTCCACCTATATGGAGTCCAGTCGGGACCTTGTTGATACGCATTCGATCCTTTACTGCGCGGCCGTCGCAGCATGTCGGGTGGCTAATGTAAAATTTCCAATTAATAATGTTACTACCACTCGAGATGTTGCAACTGTGCCTGCATGGCAGCGTAGGATCGAGGACCGTATTAACAGGGCCCGAACTCTCATCGGCAAGCTTATTGCTTTCCGAAACGGAAACAATAGGCAAAGGGTCATGCGTTTTGTGGCCCAGGCCTTCTCTGGGACTAATATAAGTCCCCGGGATTATGGGCTTTGGGTCACAGAACGCATAGACTATTACAAACAAAAAGTGTATGCGTGGGCGAACCGCATTCGTCGCTATAGGAAACGGTGGGATCGATTCCAGCAGAATCGTACTTTCCAAAGTGACCAAAAGAGGGTGTATAGATGTTGGGAGCGTTCTCCACAATGTGTGGTAGATGGGCGGCTGCCTAGTGTTCATGACATGCGTACTTATTGGACAAATATCTGGTCGTCATCTATCTCCCACACTGAAGCCGACTGGTTTGGTGTTGTTGAGCGAGCTTGTGAGTCTATACCAATTATGGAAGCTATTTCAATTAGTCCAGAGGATGTCCTGGTTGCAATCCGTCCGACACAAAACTGGAAGTCTCCTGGTCCGGATGGTTTGCACAATTTCTGGTTGAAATGGCTTCCATGTTCGCATGCTCGGTTGGCAGCACAATTCCAGGATGCGCTTGATGGAGGATCGCTTCCAACATTTATGACTACCGGTGTTACTCACCTCCTCTATAAATCTGGTAGTGCCACGGACCCAAAAAATTATAGACCTATTACATGCCTCCCTACCACATATAAACTTTTTACATCCATATTAAGGGCTAAAATAGCAAACCACTTCACCTCAAATAATATTCTTTTTCCAGGCCAAACTGGATGTAAGAGTGGGTCGCGTGGTACTAAAGAACTCCTTCTCATAGACATGACCATTTGCCAACAGGCTCGTCAAAATCGTAGAAATTTATCAGCTGCCTGGATTGATTATAAAAAGGCATTTGATTCGGTGCCCCATACTTGGCTCATGAGGGTGTTAAGTTTGTACAAAATTGATACAAACTTATGCACCTTTCTTGGGTCTTGTATGGGACAGTGGACCACTGTCCTTAGATATCCAGGTGGTATGGTTTCTCCTGATTGTGACGAGCCAATAAGAATCAAGCGGGGTATATTCCAGGGTGACAGTCTGAGTCCACTGTGGTTTTGCATGGCCCTGAATCCTCTTAGTACTCTGTTGGTGGATTCGGGGTTAGGCTACCGTCTTCGGAGAGGGACTGAGCCTATTTCTCACTTGCTTTACATGGATGATCTCAAGTTATTTGCATCAAAACAAACAGAATTGATTGAGTTGTTAAAAATAACTGAAAAATTTAGCAACTCAATTAATATGGAGTTTTGTGTAGATAAATGTGCGATTATCCATGTAAAGCGGGGGGAAGTTGCAGTCTCTGATGGTGTACAAATCTCTGATGCTGTAAGACTCAGAGCCCTTTCCGAGACAGAAACTTACAAATATCTGGGTATGCCAGAGGCACTGGGTATTTTAAGTGCAGACGTAAAACAATCAGTGAAGGAGCGTTTCTTTGGCCGCCTGGCAAAAGTTCTGAACAGTCTTTTGTCAGGTGGGAACAAGATTCGCGCCTTCAACGGTTGGGTTATGCCTGTGCTTATGTACTCTTTTGGCATACTCAGATGGACTCAGACCGAATTGGACGCCCTAGATCGTAAAGTCCGGACTCTACTGACTGCACATCGTATGCATCATCCACGATCGTCAGTGATGAGATTGTACATCCCGCGGAGATGTGGGGGCCGAGGCATTCTTAATGCTAAGGACTTGCATAATCGCGAGGTGTGCAATCTCAGGGATTATTTCCTTCACAGTTACGTGGATATGCATAGGGTTGTAGTTAAGATAGATAAAGGACTCACCCCGCTCTCTTTGGCGAATGAGAACTGGCGGAAACCACTGGTGATGAGCACGAAAGATCGCGAGGAAGTATGGAAGAGCAAAGAGCTGCATGGTCGGTTCTATCGGGCCCTCCATGGACCTGATGTGGACCGACCTGCGTCTGTATCTTGGCTACGTTTCGGTAACCTCTTTGGGGAAACTGAGGGTTTTGTCTTTGCAATTATGGACGAAGTTATTAAGACGAACAACTATAGGAAATACATCCTGAAGGACGGTACGGTCGACATTTGTCGGGCATGCCACCGTCCGGGCGAGTCAATCAGGCATGTTATCTCCGGTTGTTCGTATCTTGCTAACGGCGAGTATTTGCATAGGCATAACCTAGTAGCCAAGATCATACATCAGCAAATTGCTCTTCGATATGGGCTTGTGACTCTTGAAATGCCATATTACCAGTACGTTCCACAACCAGTTCTTGAAAATGGTCATGCAACGCTATACTGGGATCGGTCTATTATCACAGACAGGACTATTGTCGCCAATAAGCCTGATATTGTGATAATAGATCGATTGGCGCGCCGGGCTATACTTGTTGACGTCACCATTCCGCATGACGTTAACCTCGTTAAAGCTGAAAAAGACAAATTGTCTAAGTATTTAGATTTGGCACACGAGGTTACCGATATGTGGGATGTGGACTCAACAGTTATTGTCCCGATTGTTGTTTCTGCACATGGACTGATGCCAAAGAGCTTCGACCAACATCTTCAGAGGCTCTCAATTGGTCGTTGGGTCAAGAGCCAGATCCAAAAGGCGGTATTGTTGGACACGGCACGCATAGTGAGGAGGTTCCTTACTTTGGATCCCTAACCGCCGGTGGCTTGGGTCTTGAGCCCCGCCACCGAAGGGTCATTACTTTTTTATATTTTTATACGACATAATGTTTTATATATATATATATATATATATGGTGTGTAAAAATGTAAAAAAGAATATTATGGAAATAAAGAGCAGTAAATAATAATAATAACATATGAAAGTACCTGGCAACACTGTTCCGTTTGACCCAAAATATCCCATGTGCCCTAGCCGCCGCAATTATCATTCCGTAGACAGATAATACTAATAGACTCGTAGTTGGCGTGCCACTGGCAGAGAAAACTAATCTGTCAGTTGAAAAAATCTTAATATTTAGGGTTAACGTATGATAAAAAAATTACCCCACAGTTTGATATTTTCTAGGTGCGAATCACTTTCAATCTTTACATCACTTTTAATAATATGTGCATATTATTGATTCGAATGCTTTAGAAGCGAAATTTGAAAGCTGTGGCTGCCATTTGAATTTGTAGATAGAACTCAGTTGGTCTCAAATTTATTGACATTCGGATTTAAGGGAACTGTCGATATGCTGTTATAATATCAAAATTCCTGCCCTTAAAATACATTGTGCTTTTTTTAACCACTTTGTAAACGTATTATTTATTTATTTATTTAAATTTGACTTTAAATTTCGATAGTCTGAATAAGGGCAACGGTACAACAAAAAATAAATAAAAATAAATAAAAAAATAAATAAATGAATACTTTAGTATTCAATTCTATCGATATCGAAAAAAATTTTCGCTTAGATATCGCATTCGAGGCCAATCGGGTCAGTAACTAAACATTTTAAAATGGCAGTCAAAATGTTCAATTCTGACTATCTACTAAGATTTAGCGCTGATGACGCTTATTGTCAATTGTCAGCATGTCATAAAGCTACAATATTTTTGTAATGATTATGCGACCATAATCTGTTGGCCACCAGGGAACACCGAGGATAGTTGACGTTGGCTCGGTCACCGGAAGGTCAGGCAGGAGTCCCTTACCCCTGCTTGCTACTCCGTAATTAGAATTTTCGAAGCCATCTTTTATCGCCGCGCTGGAAATTTCCTTCGAAGGAGCTTCACCAAGAGTCCTGATCACTAATGTAGTGCTCTGTTATAAATAAGGATTTTGTGTAGGGTTGGGTGTGGGAGCTCTAAATAAACGAAACTACAAAGATAACACTTAAATTTATATTTGAAGGTCTCCAAAATACGTAATGACAAACTGAGCACTAAGGTGGCTGTAAACGAACGGACGTATTGACTAAGGACAAAGGCAAGGAACAAAGGCGCATGTCGTTTAAATAATATGGGAAGCATGGTGTGACGCAGCGTTCCCGCGCAACTATGTATGTACAGTCAGCAACATAAGTCGCTGAACACATCACATTTTTTGATAACCTTTTTATGAATTAAAATTTGTACGTACTACAAAATATATCCAAGTCAATTATGCCGAGAAGTGACATATGATATTGAAAATAATTATTATTTTGGATGATAAGATAATTCCAAATCTCGTGAATATGTAGCGACTTATGTTGCTGACTGTACATACATTCACTTACATAGTTGCGCAAGTGTATGAATTCTTACATTTACTATTGATGATTCTTTACGATTTGGAGATATCCTACATTGACGTGGTTGGACGTTGGTTGTAGAGCATCAGGTTGTTCAGTCTACAAGCAAGAGGGTACAATGTTGTTATAAATTAATTTAAAAAGCCTATATATAGCCTACTTATATTAAATATAATTTCATTACTGACACAGTCTATTTATGTTAATACTCTACTATCTTAAACTGTACTGATCAGAATTAAAATAATATTTCCATACAATATGATTTAAATTTAAGTATTACCTACACTCACAGCAGTTCAAAAACTATTATCAATTTCTATATTCAATGGTTCATGTAAACTGAAGGAAGTTATTGCTGTACTGGCTCTTGTGTCCTAAAAACAACAATTACACAATAATTCAAATGGCTTAGGTGTAGGATTACCATGTCTGAAACAACTTAATACCATGTTAGTAAATAAGTAAATTGTCTACGAATTACTGCTACCTATTCATAGAATAATTGCAATTTACCAGTACTAGGACAGCATCAAGAGACAGTCGAATAAGTTATTTTTTTCTCAAAATGATTGCTACAAATTTTCGACCATGATTATGGTGTCCACTGAGAATGTCCAGTAGCTAAAATTCAGACTTTTGACAGATGGTTTTTTTTTTTTTTTTTATTGCAATGAATGACGAGACGAGCAAGCCGTTCGCCTGATGGTAAGCGATACGACCGCTCATAAACAGTAGTAACATTCCACTGCGCTCGTCATCCTGAGACATAAGATGTTAAGTCTCAATATGTCCAGTAGTTACTCTGGCTACAATGTCCTTCAATCCGAAACACAACAGTGCATTTACGCAGTGTTGTTTCACGGGAGAAATAGACATTGCGGTGGTACCTACCCAGATGGCCTCTCACATATGAGAGACCTACCACCAGTGAGAGACCTACCAGTATTTCCTGTAAATTACCACATCTGTGGTAATTTACAGGAAAAACTGAAAAATTATCAATATCCGCCTTCATTATTTTATCATGAAATCACGTTTCACAATATATTCGTTTATTAAAATACAGTCTACGCGAGAACAAGACTTGTACTACAAAATGCATTCCACTACGTACGGGTAATAATCTATTGGCAACACTGAACTGAGAATCGTATCGGTTACAATTTTTAAATTTCAATAATTTTACTTATAACTTGAAAGAATAAACGCGAAAATAAGTAATGTAGGTGTATATAATATACATTAAATAGTTAGTGATGAATTAATCGTGGTAAGCTTACGTATGAAAATACACGTCTGGTATTTTCCTTTTAACTATTACTTTTACACCCAATAACGCTACGCCGTCTCACTTTTATTTTTAAAAATATTGCTCGTCATTTGTATTTCGATTATAATCACCTGATTAATATCATTTAACACAAAATTCGTAAATTATTTCAATAAAACGGCACGTTACGTTGTCAACTGTCAAAATCTCCTTAGCAAATTTTTTTTGCTAATCTTGAAAAAACCGGCACGCGCCGTGATACAAGAATTATTATCATTCTGTCTCGTTTCTTTGCACGTCATAGACATAACTTGTTACTCTTCTTGTGTGAATGCTACAAATCATATCAATTCGTCTATATATTTTCGATCTACGTATCATTCGTTTTATTTAGCATGCGTAATGTCACAATTTATGTGTGGCCCCGACGCCCGCCTCGAAACTCGCGCGATTACGTTCGGCTCAATTTTTTATCTAGACTCGAAAATACTCGACAATTATTATCACAATTTGAATTTCAAAGGCGAATTATATTTGATAATCCGCACAGCGCGAACCACCAGCCCAGATATGGGACATATTTTATAATTCTTGGATTTGCCTAAATGGATTAAAGTCCAATAGACAAATGCGTGGGAAAAGCATTTGCGTTATCATTTTTAAACACGAATTCGCAATTCCCCGCAAATATAGTTTTATTTTCATGAAAAAGATATCACGGCATTATAATGCGACCTTAACGCAAATTTCATTTAAACCTTTTGTCGCCAACTAGTATAGGCAACGAAGCAACGGGCTACTCTTGTCCGCAATGCATAATTTGCCAGGAGTTTATTTTTTTTTCATGAAGAGGTGGCATATGACCCCACTAACTTAAAAACCCAAAATACTTACAAAAATGGCGTCCGCTAGAGCCGCCATTTTGGAAAACGCGTTTGAAGCCATATCTCCGGAACCGTCCACTTTAGGCCCATCATGCTAATGACCTTTCTTGTAGATAATTAAATTTCCCATCTTTTTTGTTCAATATTTTTTTTGTACCATTAACCGTTCGCAATGTTATTAATTTTCATTTTATACCTTTTTTACAATAAATTTTACAAGGATTTTTAACAAAATTTACTATTTCCTCATTGCTTTGTTCCCTTATGCCATCAGTATTTAATTAATTACGTGATAATCATGGAGAAATCATTGGATTTCATAATTACGCATGCATCCTTCGTTTCCATTGACCTTGATTCGGTAGTACACCATTCAACGCGCGATAACTTCTAAAATATTGATTTTAGAGAAAAAAAAGTATGGGTGAAAAGTTGTTAAGAATTTATTGATTTAAAAGTTTAGTCATTAACTATTTTTTGTTTAAACAATTATTAACAAAGATATCGGCAAAAAGGCATGAAACGAATATTAATAACATTGTAAATCGCGAACGGTTAATGGTACAAAAAAATTATTGAACAAAAAAGATGGGAAATTTAATTATCTACAAGAAAGGTTCTAAGCATGATGGGCCTAAAGTGGACGGTACGGCCGGAGATATAGCTTCAAACACGTTTTCCAAAATGGCGGCTCTAGCGGACGCCATTTTTGTAAGTATTTTGGGTTTTTAACTTAGTGGGGTCATATGCCACCTCTTCATGAAAAAAAAAACTCCTGGCAAATTATGCAGGAAAAAATGCTTCGTTGCCTGTACTAAACGGAGTCATTAATAACGCGAAAGAATTCAATGAAGCCGAGAAACTTAATGATATCGGGAATATATTTTAGCTGAAACAATGAATTTGCGGAGCGATCACTCGTAACAATTTATCAAAGGTGCGTAGTAAACTGGTCGGTTGGTCCGACGACCCCCCTGCCCCGCGCCACGCCCCGCGGGCCCGCCGCAGCCGTCCATTAAAATCGCTCCAAGTATTTTATCAGAGTCAGCTACACTGGCAATGGTTCATTTAGAAAACAAAAGGACTACGGGTGCTGCGCCTCGCAGGGATTGCCTACAACTTCGCGAACACGACAAAAGATGAAAGGGAATAATTTATAACTAGATAAATTCTCGTTAATAGATAAAATCTGTATTGATAGAGTGTTAATCGTGTAGGTATAGACTGAGCGATAAACGTATTTTTCTTACTATTGTCTGGCACAAAAATCTTATTAAAAATCTTCAGTAATCCGTTAACCAAACTCCGTTTTATTTAAACACCGCTTAAACTTACAGCTCTCTAAATATTTGAAAAATTTAAACGAAGACTTAGTGAAAGTAATTTCCATCAGAAAGCGTGAGTCAAGTGGCAAACATTCGGGATTAAATTCTGAAATCGCGAAACATAAAGAATTGTTAATTAGAAAATTCATCAAACTCCATGAAATATTTGGGTCTTGTGAAGATTGAGTGACTTATAACTCATAAATAGTCATCGTAATAACTTTGCTTTCATTTTCAATTTTAATTTATAATCAGTGTCTCCGTAAGCGAAGCGGGATTGAAGAGATTTGCATATTTAAGTGTTGTATTATTTTAGCACGGCGTCGGTGATACAAAAACGCCTGTAGGGCGGCCCCGCGCCCCGCGCCTCGCGTCATGTACTAGACGTTTGTTTATTTACTGAATAACTGATTGAGTGCTCGATGGACGCAGATTTGTTTTCGATCTTCAATCTACAAGCTTTTGTTTAACAACCGGATTTATTCTGCTGCTTGGCTGATCAGTGTTGTGAATGTACATATCTTCGAGTGTTTAATATCTAATTTAATTTATAAGTTAACCATTACAATAATTATACGGCAGCGAGTTGAATTTACGTTTTCTACAAAAACCCTATAAAACTCAACTTAGTCTGCAATAGAGCGAAAACATTTCTCGTTTACTCGAACAAATATTTTCTGTTTCCACAAAGAGTAATGCGATATGTTTTACTTGGCTCAGATTTCTGGGAGTTGCCTTTCATCATATTTTCCAGTTAATCTCGTAAGTTGGGCACATTATTTCTCAAAGATCCATACATTCTGGTCGAATGGACACGCTCGCGCAATATGAGGCTGACCTCGTATCGGCCGACCGACCAATCTCTAACATAAAACGCACACACACCCATCTCGTTTCTCCGAAAACATAAAAAGCAAATGCGCAATCATAACTTATATACGCCTCATGTAATTTATCTTAAATATTTCCTCTTTTGGCATCTCGTAACGGTTATATTGCGGCGTATATCCTAAAATAATTTTGTTATTATAATCGGTAGTTGACTTTACGATTTGATCACATAATGACTCGCTATTGTTTTTACTTTCATAGCTAGGGGCTTATGGCTTAACGAGCACTTCTGACATGAAATCTGAATTAATGTTTTGATCGCTTTCGTAATCCCTTAATTGCTATATTCGCACTAACAACTTCTCGAACAGACCATTAATATTTCGAGCTCAATTGGCAAACAATACTTCGAAAACAACAAGCTAAGCAAGCTATTTCTCTATTCCATTATTGCGTATTTTGCACGGTCGAAGTACCAGGATAACATAAAGGGTAAACAGTGCGATGATCCGTCGGCGGTGTCCAACCAATGTACTCGTGTAAACACCGATGGGCATGCCTATTGAGTAATTATGTGTCGCGTGCCCAACAGGTGGGCGCTGATTGGTCCCGCCCATTCCCGTCGAGCCGAATAGTTTTGTACACGCGAAGGAATGTTTATTGTCACTAGACGTAATTCAAGCAGAGAACTGGTTTAGATTTTCATTGATTTCGGACTCTTGTAATATTTATACTCGTATGTGGCTCAGATGTTGTTTACATCATTTTAAAGAAATGTTATATATGTAGGTTTGGTAATTCGTTACTCAACAAAATAAAACTATTTGACGATGTGTAAACAATGTCATACAACTAAGTCATAGTCAAAGTATTTATATATCTATCATTATCATCAGCCTGTTGTCCACTGCTGGACAGAGCCCGGTCTGCTGCTTTGTGCATTCAGTCATGTGTAACTGATCGATTGTTAAAATGATTGTTACAATGTTATTATATTTTCTGTTAGTTAGTGCATTTGTGCAGGCTAATCTCAGAAACGATTGAACTAATTTCGCTTAAATTTAGTAAGGAGATAGCTAACACCCGGGATTGAAAAGGTCGTAATCCCGTGGGATGAGCAAAAAATTCAATTATATTTGTTACATTTTCAAACTCAAAGGAATGAGATGGAACAGCAGAGTACAGGGCTAAATGCCTTGAGCCATGGCACAGAATGCGATAGAATAGGACAGTACATAATTGGACGGGACGGGAAAAGCAGTAGAGCTTCCAGTTATATTAAGTTTAAATATAAACAAAACATATAGTATACGAAGTATTATGTTGCTGATGTGAACTGGACTTAAAAAAATTGTGCAACCGGGCAATGCCGGGTCGGATTGCTGGTATTAAATAAATCTATATTTTGATAAAAAATATTCTTACACGCTGTTGCCATTTCAAAATATTTTCACCATGCAACACAAATTCAACGAATTCGTGTAGTAACAACCACTTACTCTTAAGACATTGCTCCATTAACAGAATGTGACGTGATGCTGCGAGTGAATAATTTCATTGGACGCATGTTTACGAGGGCATTTCCCTCCGAGGAGACGCCATTCACTGCCGGAATCACATACTCGGACGATTTTATGAAATCCTGTAACCTCGCGGCAGGGAAGGTAAGGTAAATCAATTTGGGTAGCTCTCGGGGTCGTAAATTCGATTCCCGCTCGGGGCGACGGATCCGCTCTTTCGGAAACCTCGGTTACACGCCCATCGACACTGAAGCAAATTTGATAAAGTCAAGCGAGAAATATTTTTCGGGAAATTTGCCTGGCGTGGCTCCGAACCGGCTGTGGCATCGAGGGCAAACGATTGCATTACGGATATGTAGCTCATCTGCACGCCTGAAATTTAATTCAATTCGCTCGTGTTGCTTACCAGCTGAAAACCTGCAGTATATACAAAATTCAGTAAATTGTTGCGTCAGCTGCGAGCTGAACTGTCATAAGTGACTAATTTATGTGTATAGTATATTTATACCATTTGGAAGTATTAGGTTTGTTACGTAGTTTAGGGACAATGAACCGATGTAAAGCGACAGTTTTGTTGTTTCGTTTCTTTCGGGGAGTTTACGGAAAACCCATTTCCCCTTTCCTATTCTCAACCATTTTTCTTTCCACTCCCTCCTCCGGAAACACATTAATGATCCATGCGTTTTTTATATTCCCGGGCGGCAATTATCAGTTGACATGTTGGCTCATTTGCCGGAAATATGAAATAAAATTAAAAAAAATCTCATATTAGCTGCCCGGGATTAGAAGTCGTGTCAAGCTTACCAGTGGACTCATGATATCGCCCACCTGTGATATCTTGGCATGGATATATCAAAGAAATGTAGTATTAATGTCACTTCTATCGACCAGTTGGTAAGTGTACCTCGTTATTTCTGTGTGAGTTTAAGTATCAAAGTATATCATTTCATTGCAAACTTTCGCCATTTATTAGACTTAAAACATATTAACACGATACAGCACAAAGGGCTTAACTTCGAACAAGACGGCACACTAAACAACTTTTGTTATTGGTCAAAGAACGTTGAATAATTAAATGTTATTGTAACGTAATAAAACAACGAGTCGAGATAATAGAAGCCGAAATGAGGGTCCAAAGTAAAGAGAAAACCTCCTCCGGGTGCGTGCGTCCCTTTATACCAGGCACTCAGAAACTTAAAGGAGTTGAATGTTGAACAAAAGGCAACAAGTCGCAGTAAGACTGATGAGGGCAAGACAAAAGATTTGGAATTCTGTATTCAAATCAAATGTGTCGTGTGGTGGCCGAAGCCTTATTGGTGAGGTGGAAGCGTGTGTGGGGGTTGTGAAACTTGAAGTCCAGGTTTCGAATCCCAGGGCGATTTCATTTTGTGTGAGTTTGTCTTTTAGGAAGTCGTGATCATACAATGACCCGAGAGCTCAACCAGTGCAGCAAAGAATGACGTCATTGCTGTATTTTTTAATTTTCACTTCTTATTTATCTTTCCTAGAGATTCATCATGGCTTTGATCTAGAAATAAAAAAATAATACATTTATACTCGTAATGTTCGTTTTACGTTTTAAGACAATGGCCCTATTAAACTTTTAATCTTATCAAAATTTATCCTATAATGCATCAGACTGTAGTTCGTCTTTTCACGTACAAATCTATTACGTTTTAATACTAGAGTATTCGCTTCATCCTGCACAGCATGGAAGAGTTAAAGTTAAAGGGTTAGTTAAAGGGGTTCGATCTCATAAAACCGACGCCAGCAAAATCGCTCAAACCCTAGAAAAGGCCAGGTCAGAAGTAACTTGAACTCTGGAGATGGCACGCGATATATATATGTTTATGTTTATGCGTTGCAAGTATGGAACCCTCAATACAAATTCTATATTAACAGAATAGAACAAGTTCAAAGAAATTTTTTAAGATACTTAGATTTCAAAACTCAGCAAACAATCCCTGGTTATTACCAACGCTGTAAAAAATACCATTTCCTGCTGCTTGAGGTAAGACGTAAGATAGGCGATATAAATTTTTTGATGAAAGTCGCCCAGGGATCTGTTGATTGTCCTGAACTACTGTCTCAAATTACATTGCGTACCAACCAGCTCAACTTTAGGCAAAAACCCTTACTATGCACACCCTCCGCATCCACTAAATACAGACGAAATGCTTTTCTATTGCGAAGTAGTAATAGCTTTAATGAGTTGCCACCGAATCTTGATATTGACCTATTTTGTACTAATGCGGGAAAGGCGAAAGGCATGCTAGCTCAAAACTTTTTTGATAATTAAGTTACTATTAACTGTTCCAAATCCATAGCGAACTCAAACATATCCATTGTTATAAAAGGATATTTGTAGTGTAATCTGGGGGCGCGGCCGAGCCCCCTCCAAGTCGAGCTATAGGCCGTAACATCCTTTTCTCGAAGCAATTCAGACCATTTTCAACCCCCTATAACTTCGTTGTGGCTGAAGCATGAAGCCTGAATTTTCAGTTACTAAGCAGGCATTGTGTAAACACGGTATATTTAAAATTTCATTCAATTTGAACCAGTAGTTTAATAATTGTAACTAGTCAAACTTTCTTAATTTTGTCACTCACTGACTGACTGACCGATCATCAAAAGTCAAAGGCACTTCTAGCAGACATAGAACCTTCAAATTTAGAATATAATTAGTGTTTAGTGTCCAAAGTAAGGGAAAATTCAAACATTTCATAATTTGTGTCTAGTTTTCTAGATAGACCAACTGCGTGAATAACTTTGTAATCCCATATAAATGTATAGGATTACAAAGTTACATTTGCAGTTAATGAATCATTGTACCCGTATATAATGGAATAATAGCTGTAGATAGATATCTATATATATGAGGCATAACAGGAGGGGATATAGAGAGGGGAATGGTGTATTCAGCCCATGAAACTGTATAACATTCCTCTAGAAAAACATGACGAAGAAAAACTTGCAAATAAATAGACTAAATAGCTCGAAAATATCAATTACAATGAAAAAAAGAACATTAATAATCAAATCCGCTATATTTGTGATAAATTGATACCTACAAAAATAAGAAAAATCCATAAGACAGAGGCTTTAAGAAAAATCGTTAGTGATATTAGAAGAAGTAAGAAGCACCGAAAAGGAAAAAAGTAGGACTCTACAAAAAGACGTGAGATCCCATCAAAAACATCCTGTAAAAAAATTCCAAGTCTCGCAGCTCAGGTTTTCTACCGCAAAAAGTTGTGAGATGCATGTAATACCAAGTCGATTAATTTATTTAGTCCTTAAGGGACCTTCTATATAAAGTTATTACGTTAGTTATTACTATATCAATATTAAAAATTCTTTACGTTTTAAAGAAATAGATCGACTTGGCCAGCAGCATTATTGTACGATACATTATGTTTTCATGCGATGGCCAAGTCGATCCATTTATTTAAAACGTAAAGAATTTTTAATATTGATATAGTAATAACTATCGTAATAACTTTATATAGAAGGTCCCTTAAGGACTAAATAAATTAATCGACTTGGTATTACATGCATCTCACAACTTTTTGCGGTAGAAAACCTGAGCTGCGAGACTTGGAATTTTTTTACAGGATGTTTTTGATGGGATATTATAGTTATGATGTTTTTATTGTGAATAATTAGGCTTGTTTTTTGTGAATTATTTGTATATCCATAGGTGAAGGCTTGTAATTAGCAATAGGATTAGATAGTATGATATTATATTTTTGTTATTAGTCTGTAAGCTTTCCGAAAAGTAAATAAATACATTATTCTAAGTCATTTTATTATTTGTGTTATTTTCGTTTTTTTTATAAATGTTTTGAGTAGTTGGTTTGACGTCCGTACGTCACTTAAGGTGGCTACTGAAAATCAGCGCTGTGTTGTGGTTTGCACCACATCATAACATAAAGCTAAGTGGCCACCTACCGGTCATAGTCGCGATCAGCCATTTTTATTATGTATGTATGTTTTTTATGTTTATTGTTATGTGTTGTGAGACACTCTGACAGTTTCTATCACTTAGCAACTGCGGTCATGTCCCCGTACCCTATATAAAAACATCAAAAAGTAAGGATTTACCGCACCGGCGACTTGTTATTTGAAAAGCACTTTTGTTCCCATCGGCAGCCAGCGACTCGTGGCTAATTCGTGAGCATCGCCCCGATTTCTGTATGTCAAGGGGGTGGCAAGGGGTGAGACGGGACGCGCGGGGGGATGCTTTTAACACCTGACTTGATACGTGACAGGTGCGTTCACACAAGGCGACTGTTCGGAGCGTGACGCGTGTTTGAGTGTGAATGAGATTCAATACGGGTTGTTTTGGCTACATTTTTTTATTTGACGGAGTTTAATATCTTTGTTGGTTCCAATAAACAATATTTTCATTACTGTCAGGCAGGCTATTTCTGAATATATGAGAGACTTAAATATTGTATAACTATGAACATAGTTTCTCTTTAACTTGTTTCTCTTTAACAATCAGAAAATACCGATCGACACTCTTATTATATTAAATTCTAATAAATATTTGTGTGAACCACAGGTATTTGTTTCGGTTTTGGGTGTTTAGGAGGCCGAAAAATATCTCGTCGGTAGTTCCTGATACCCGTAATACAAGACTCGATATTAGTGTGGGGCCAGTACTATATAGGTATATGTGTCTGTTGGGTGTATTCATTTATTTAAATAATAGCTTATTCAATAAAAACACATAACCCACGTTTAGCGCATGTCTGTATCAGCCCATATATGTCCCACTGCAGGACACGGGCCTACTCTACAATCGAGAATACGATTGACAGTGGTTAGGCCATATAGTCCACCACGCTGGCCTAGTGCAGGTTGGCGGACTTACATACCATAGAAATTCTTATGAATCGCTATGGTATGCAGGTTTCCTCACGATGTTTTCCTTCACCGTTTTAGTGCGTGGTGATTGACTCAATACACACATGACTCCGAAAAATCAGAGGTGTGCCCTGGGATTCGAACCCGTGACCACCGTGAACATGTTGGCAGCCGCGTCTAGTCCGTTTACCAACAGGCCACCACGCACTTTTTAGTTTAGCGCATGTATGAGACTATAATATAATCAAGCTTAAACTCGCAGTGGTTTTCATGCTGGAGTTAATTGCAAAGAAATTGCAGCTAGCTGCTGATTTCACAATCTCCTTGCGCTATACAGCGGGTGTACACACATTAAAATAGTCCCAAGTATGCCGCTAACGTGGCTCAGTTCGGGAGTTTGCGGTGGGGGGAACGGGGGGAATGTGCCGAAGGGGGAGGTAGAAGGAGGATAAAGGGGAAGGGGAGGGATACTATTCTCCGCAATGCCTCCAGTTAAAGCGCAAGTTCTTAAACACTGAGATGTGTTTGATGACCGTGTTCAACATTCCGCGGTGAGAGTTTAACTTTAACTGTTCGACTCACGTCCAGGAAATGTTACGGTTAGTGAAAGAACTAGGAACTTGGAGGAAATGTGAATGAATGGGTTATACATGCCGCAGGAATAATAGTAAAAGGGGAAAATCACACAGAACTCAAGACTTAGCACTGGATATTAAGTTATGAAAAAATACATACAATTATCTAATGGATTTTCCTGGTTGTATTTTGATAAGGTAGGATGCCCTTTGATAAAATGAATTTTCGTGAAATGCTAGGAGAGTACATTGAACTCTGATTTAAAACGAAAGTAGAGGTAGCCGCATGACGCATCGAATCGGTCCGGGTTTATTTTTACAGGTGATTGGATGCGCCGCAGTATGTAGCGGCCCGCATGTATATACTACATACAAATTTATATAAAACAGCTAGTGAGCACAATGTTATCCAACCAGGCGGTCTGCCGCAATCACCTTAAATTTTTTACCATTATTTTTCTTACTGTTGTTTCTAGCGAAAATATGAAAAATGTACGGTAGTTGAAGTTCATTTATTTAGTTTATTGGAAGATAAGAAATACATTTTTTTTTTTATTTCTTTCATTCTTGTGTATTAGGTACAGTGACGTAACATGTATTTACATAAACAATATCATTAATTGCATTGTAAATACCGTTACAATTATAGAGGACCATACGTATAACGTTTTATGGAAGTTCCAAATATATTTTAACTATCAATAATCGTCACACAAGTGAGGTATTTTATATAGGCCAATGAAGCCTCACCACACACGAAAAGACAAAAATATTACAATTAATAAATACATCACAAGTTCGCCTATCATTTAAGGCTAAGCGTATCGAGTGACAAAAAAAGTGTCACAACTCTTAACTACGTGCCCCGTAGTGTCCCGCCAGTTGCCACAACATCGCCAAACTGTTGGCTTCTTCGAAACTTGCCGCCTTCTTACCGCTAATACAGGGTATATCAAGACTGCTACCGAAAACGAAGCCGGGTGGTAGTTTAACCGACTTCAGACACAATGCAACAGAAAAAGTAGCAAAAAAAAGCGACAATTTTTTTTTAATTTTTTTCCTATTGCCATATTTTGGTGGTAAATACATTTTTTCCTAAAATAATAGTGTATACCCTTTAATTTATAAATACTCTAAGATATAAGAGAGTTTAAATGATTATTTTAGCAAAAACTATGGATTTACCACCCAAAAATGACGATATTTAAAAAATCATAAAAAATAATTGTCGCGTTTCTATGCGAAATTTTTAATTGCATTGTGTTTGTAGCCACTAAAACTACCACCCGGCTTCGTTTTCGGTAGCAGTCTTGAGATACCCGGTATAAAATAGCGATAAATCCGCTGTCCGCACGCTGCGCTGTCAACTGTGCTCGGGAAACTACGAGACACTCGGTTATACACTTTCGTGGGAAGTTATGCCTTGTTTCTTGATGATTAAGTGTTATTTTTAAATAGGCATGTGGTTTTTATGTTGTTTTTATTTCTTGTATTCGATACTAGCTTTTTTTTTCCACCCTCACACCCGTCACTGCAACTCCTGTCAGCCAGGATCATCAGTGGCACACAAAGATTTGACACCGAGCTCCGGAGCTCGGCGAGTCTCTCAGGGACACTAGCTTGTCTTTAACCCGCATCGAAATTAATCAGAAAGAAAAACAAAAGGAGGAGTTAGAAACAAATAGTTGTCCACTTCCCTCCGCAGTAAAGCGGGTGACAAAAAATATTGAGTCGAGAGGTATGTATCCTCTGATATAAAGATATACAACTGGAGAAGCCAGATGTACCACGGGATAAACAAATAACATGGGTCCTATAGTTTGAGCTGCTAAATTAGGGTCCAATAATAGGTATGGCAAAAGCGCCGGAAAGCACGGAAGTTCCTCCTAGATTCCACGAGGTCCGTATAGTATGCAACACCAGATGTTATTTGCATATTGTTCAACATTATTCCGCGTTCATCGGACCAGCGATCACACTACCAAAGTATATGATGTGCAGTTTGTTCGTACTATTCGATACTAGCTTAAAATGTTGTTATAATATTTCAAGTTTGTATCTCCAAAGAGGCAAATAGAACAATAACAATTGTCACCCACATTAATAAACTGAGTCTCATGTACTATACTTGTACTTTATCAGCTCGATCAACTGCAGAGCGCGGGCCTCTTCTACAAACAAGAGTACGATTGATAGGAGTTAGGTCAAATAGTCCACCGCGCTGCTTGCTGGCATAGTGCGGGATGGCGGAATTTTACACCATAGAATATTCGACATATCTCTGTATTGAGTAGGTTTCCTTACGATATTTTCCTTCACCGTTTGAGTGTATTTTTTTAATCCAATAACTTAAATTCAGGAATCTAGATTCAATCCAAAGTCCTTACAATTCATCGTTTACGCGCTGTAAGAGACTAATGAAGACAAAATATACAATTCAATTTCATAGCAAAAACAATTCCTGTTTGCGATAAAATTATCTACTACTCAAAGCAATAACATAAATATCGACATGTAAGTAAGCAGTTCCCGCCCCGTATCGCAGGATGTTTAACGAGTATTTATAGGAATTCCTTGCCAAAGGGCCCGCTCGTAGTGTGGGAACTGGATCACTGCCAGAGTATCTTGGATGTCTCGTGTATCGATGGTGTTAAGGAAATAGTAGGCTTGTAAGTACACCATTTTATTTGATTTTGTATATTCGTATAGTATCGGAGTATGTCTACTTTAATATTTATTTTAATAGGAAGTATTAAATATTCTAGAATAGACACATTTAGATGTTAAATTCTCACGACATAGATTAGAATATATTGAAATTCATCTTTGAATAATTTTCTGAAGAAATAAGTCACGCAAAAGACAAATTACATGACAGAAAGCTTGAAATAAATAAATCCTGAATTATCTTGAACTATGTAAACGTAAAGGCGCCGCTTGATGAAGTCTACGCTCCGACCTACTCGCGCCCATATCCAAAACCCCGAGAGCTTTCAACTCGAGTTGACAAATCGCTTTGATTGTCTAAAAGAAAACCTTGCAGTGGACGAGTTAAACAGCGGTTTGGTAGAAGCTGTCCATACGGTGGGATCTAAGTATTTTAGACCTCGCCGTAGAGATAGACCACAAAAACTCTCGATCCAGACTCTTGACCTCATGGCCGAACGTCGATCTTTGACGCTGCAGTCTTCCGTTGACGCCGAAGCATATCGGCGGCTCAATAGACGAATCTGGAAATCCTTTGCGACACGGTGTCCGTGCTCACAATACTGTGAGTATTAAGGAGACAATTGAGCGGAACGGAGGCTCCAAAGTGTTTGCAAGAGACTTGTCTATTGGGCAAAGCCAGTTGTCTAGGCTGAAAACGGATGATGGCCGCGTGGTATCGACTAGAGCAGAGGTATTAAGAGAGATCGAGAGGTTCTACGGACAGCTTTACACCTCGGTTGCCGAACCTACTGTTAGCTCGGCCGAAGACCCGAGAGCCGAGTTAATCCGACACTTTAGCGATGATATCCCGGACATCAGCCTGTTTGAGATTGAGATGGCACTCAAACAACTTAAAAACAACAAGGCGCCGGGTGAGGACGGAATCACTTCAGAGCTTCTGAAAGCGGGCGGAACGCCGATACTGAAAGTCCTTCAGAGGCTCTTCAATTCCGTTCTCCTCGAGGGCTCAACGCCGGAGACATGGAGCAGGAGCGTGGTGGTACTGTTCTTCAAAAAAGGTGATGACACTTTGCTGAAGAACTACAGGCCCATCTCGCTCCTGAGCCATGTCTATAAGTTGTTTTCAAGGGTCATCACAAATCGTCTCGAAGGCAAGTTTGATGACTTCCAGCCTCCCGAACAAGCCGGTTTCCGAAAAGGCTTTAGTACCATAGACCATATTCATAAGCTACGGCAGGTTATACAAAAAACCGAGGAGTATAACTTGCCGCTTTGTTTAGCGTTTGTGGACTATGAGAAAGCCTTTGATTCGATCGAGACCTGGGTTGTGCTACAGTCTCTTCAGCGGTGCCACATAGACTATCGGTACATCGAAGTGTTGAGGTGTATATACAACAACGCCACCATGTCGGTCCGAGTACAGGATCAGAGCACGAAGGCTATTCCAACTACAGAGAGGCGTGAGACAGGGAGATGTCATATCTCCGAAACTGTTCACTGCCGCGCTGGAAAATGCCTTCAAGCTCTTGCAGTGGAAAGGATTCGGCATCAACATCAACGGCGAGTATATTACTCACCTTCGATTTGCCGACGATATTGTAGTCTTAGCAGAATCGCTGGAAGACCTTAGCACTATGCTCGAAGACCTTAATCGAGTTTCCCAACAGGTGAGTCTTAAAATGAACATGGATAAAACGAAGATCATGTCGAATGTCCATGTTGTGCCCACCCCCATTGGAGTTGGGGGCTCGACTCTCGAAGTTGTAGACGAATATGTCTATTTAGGACAAGTGGTCCGGTTAGGCAGGTCCAACTTCGAGAGAGAGGTCAATCGTCGAATCCAACTCGGTTGGGCAGCGTTCGGGAAACTTCGCGACGTCTTCTCGTCCAAAATACCTCAGTGCCTAAAATCGAAAGTCTTCGATAGTTGTGTGTTACCAGTGATGACATACGGCACCGAGACGTGGCCTCTCACTGTGGGCCTCATTAAAAGGCTCAAAGTCACTCAACGAGCCATGGAGCGGGCTATGCTCGGTGTTTCCCTACGAGGTCGAATCAGAAATGAGGAGATCCGTAGGAGAACCAAGGTTACCGACATAGCCCATAGGATTGGCAAGTTGAAGTGGCAGTGGGCCGGGCACATAGCTCGTAGAACCGATGGCCGTTGGGGCCGAAAGGTTCTCGAGTGGAGGCCACGTACAGGCAAGCGAAGTGTCGGACGCTCGCCTACAAGGTGGACGGACGATCTGACTAAGGTCGCAGGAAGTCGCTGGATGCAGGCCGCTTCAATCAAAACAACACCTAATTTTCCGGTTAAATAACTTCCTTCAACTACCTCCTAGGTTGTTTACTTCAAAAATCAATTGAGATCTCTTGGACAGTTTGTGCGAACTGCTCTACTTGCGTCAACTATTCGAAACAAATAACAATACAAAATAAATAATAATGTTATATCTTCTGTTTTCCTTCTCAATCCAGTAATCCACAGGCGTACTAACATAATATTTACCATACAAACGTACAAACAAACAATATTTTTGTCGACAGCATCCACCGCTCATCAGTATTCCGGCGGGAAGTCGGCTGAATTACTTCAAATGCTAATCAAATTCTTGTTTTTGTTCGGCCGACCTTTTGTCTAGTTTAACGATCTGCCGTCCTATGTAAACTGGCCTGTAATAAAATACGTTTGGCTCTGACGTCTCATGAGATCCTTGTACTTGTATTTGCTTTGCCCTCCTTGGAAATACTCAGTTTGCTCGGAAATAATCTTCGTTCCTAAATTGCCTGTTTGTTGGTTTTTCGGATAACTTTGTTTATAATATTTATTAGAGAGGAAATTTTTACTTTCTAGATTCAAGTGAATTTTTATATGTATAATATCTATTAGTTGAGATATCCATAATTATTCAGTATGTATTTAATAACCTAAATATATGTTTCCAGTATGCATTTCTTCATTATCTTGTGTATTCTTACATTATCTGGGGGCGCGGCCGAGCCCCCTCCAAGTCGAGCTATAGGCCGTAACATCCTTTTCTCGAAGCAATTCAGACCATTTTCAACCCCCTATAACTTCGTTGTGGCTAAAGCATGAAGTCTGAATTTTCAGTTACTAAGCAGGCATTGTGTAAACACGGTATATTTAAAATTTCATTCAATTTGAACCAGTGGTTTAAGAATTGTAACTTGTCAAACTTTCGTAATTTTGTCACTCACTGACTGACTGACCGATCATCAAAAGTCGAAGGCACTTCTAGCAGACATAGAACCTTCAAATTTAGAATATAATTAGTGTTTAGTGTCTAAAGTAAGGAAAAATTCAAACATTTCATAATTTGTGTCTAGTTTTCTTGATAGACCAACTTCGTGAATAACTTTGTAATCCCATATAAATGTATAGGATTACAAAGTTACATTTGCAGTTAATGAACCATTGTACCCGTATATAATGGAATAATAGTTGTAGATAGATATCTATATATATGAGGCATAACAGGAGGGGATATAGAGAGGGAAATGGTGTATTCAGCCTATGAAACTGTACAACATTCCTCTAGAAAAACATGACGAAGAAAAACTTGCAAATAAATAGACTAAATAGCTCGAAAATATCAATTACAATGAAAGAAAGAACATTAATAATCAAATCCGCTATATTTGTGATAAATTGATACCTACAAAAATAAGAAAAATCCATAAGACAGAGGCTTTAAAAAAATCGTTAGTGATATTCTAGAAGTAAGAAGTACCGAAAAGATGTAAAAGTCGATCCATTTATTTAAAACGTAAAGATTTTTTTATATTGATATGGTAACAACTAACGTAATAACTTTATATAGAAGGTCCCTTAAGGACTAAATAAATTAATCGACTTGGTATTACATGCATCTCACAACTTTTTGCGCTAGAAAACCTGAGCTGCGAGACTTGGAATTTTTTTTTCCAGGATGTTTTTGATGGGGTATGATTTACAATCCATATATCATAGGGAGTCGATGTAGGTTGAACTTTTCATTTTCATTTTACCGTGTAGCTGAACCTTATTGATTCTTGGCCAACAAAAATGGGTTAGTTTTTCCACAGAGCAACATTGTCGGATAAAAAACTATCTCATGAAAATGTAAATGGATTGGAACAATACCGCGTAGTTTTAATTTCTTTTTGATCCACGACTACAATACCAAACATTTTTGGCATATTTTTGTACGTTAAGCCGGTATATGGACCAACCAACAATATATTAACTCTAAAAATACACGTTTGAATGTCCCAAAAACGGGAGCGAGCACGATCCACATAGATTATAGTATGTCCGCCGTTTGTTTGTTTTCAAAACGCTCGCTCCGTTCGGCGTCAATTAATTCCGCCATTCAGTTGCAGATCCTTCAATAAACACTTTCGGATATTTATGTGCGCCTGGTAGAGCAGTTAGTATTTTTAAGCTAAGCACTACGGGCGGGAGGTTGCCGACCTTTGAGTAGACTGTAAATAGGCTTTTGTTTTATTTATGTTTTAAAGCTTAGCCGAAATAAAATGTATTATGCCGTATATTTAAAAAAAGATTAAATATTTGCTCGATTTCTTTTCAGTAGTATTTTCATGGAACTATTGCTGGTGTCGTACGTCTTTTTAAATTGCTTATAGAAAATCAAAGTAAAAACCGTTTATAAGATTGAATCTTAATTTCTTAGAATGACACAAGTCGCCTCCAGAAAGGTCTGTAAAATGGCCCATCCAACCTCCTCTGATTTGGTCCACGGTATTGTTTAAATAATCACCATTTCACGTTACATTATGTAAAATGACGCGCTGAAGAAGCGCTGTATTGCCGAATGGATCGCTTTAGAAACGAAACGAGCGCGATAAAGCGATATCGCGTAATAATGGGCAAGATATCGCCGGCGCGCGATACGGCGATTGTCTCAGTGGCCCGACGAATCTACGCGCGATATTTCTCCCGAATTATCCCGTCTGTGGTTTATTCGCGCTGTGGGATGGCAAAACATTGTTAAACGAGTGTCTTTGTTTTATTTTAAAAGAATATATTCTTGCTCATAACTTGGTAACATGACAAAACGGCGTTCTACCAACTGCTTCACAGTCTGTCGATTCAATTTGAATGGTTGTTATGTAGCTATATCAGTTAAAGTTTCGAATGCCTAAGGGTGCTCGAGTTACTTCGACAATTTTCGGTAACCTGTTAGTCTTGAAAGTATCAACTCCTGTTAAAATTCAGACGGTCTAGACAGGTTGATCTGAAACGATGTTTTCCATATATCTGGTTTATAGGCTCGATACGTCACACGCTTGACTGCGGCATTGCGGCATTAACTAAGTCCAGTGCTCATGCACTGACCGAATTCTAATTAATGGATTAATTGTTTAATTAAATTCATTCATTAGTAATCCATTAGCGGATTACGCGTTTAATACCGTAAGCGATATAAATATTAAATACTATTAGGTATTCTTAGTAAAACTTGGGTATAATTCTGGATAAAACCTTCTCCTGGGGTCCCCAACTACAAGACCTCAGCCGCAAATTGTTTGCTGCTTCGGGGACCTTGAGAAGACTACGTAATTTTCTCCCGTACGTAATTTTGAATTTCGTACAAAACTCAAGTGGCTATCAATGCGTCTTCGCCGAAATACTCGTATTCTTTTTCTCTTGTATACCATTCTTTTCCACCCCTCAACTCCCCACTATCTTAAAGAGCGTTTTAAATTTCTTAGCACCACACATGAACGATCACTTAGGTCCTCAGAAAATTTGACACTGGCAATTCCCGAGCATAGTAGTTCTTTTCTTAGTAATTCGTTTACGGTTCATGCTGCTCGCTTGTGGAACGATCTGCCACTAACTATAAGAAAAGCCAAATCTCTAGCTACATTTAAAAAGCATCTTAGATCACATTACTTATCACCTTGATTAAAAAAAACTCCTATATTAATATTTTATGTATCATATTTAGTATAGTTTATGTAGTATATTATTATATTGATATTATAAGTAGTTTATTTGTGTTTATTAAAAAAGTTTTTTTTTTTTTCACCTTTAAATTCTGTTTTGTTTCTTTGTACTCTTTTTCCCTATACCGTGACCACCCATTTCCTCCGTGCTTCCATTCATTCCAGTCCATCTTAAGGTTGTCTGGAAGAAATCGCTGATAGCGATAAGACCGCCGCTTGTTACACATATATTAGCGCTTTGTTTTAAAATGTTTTTTAAGTTGTGTGGTGTACAATAAAGTATTAATAAATAAATAAATAAATAAATAAATAAATAAATATTTCAATAACCCATGCCGATAGAAATAGCACTTCAATTCATACAGTATTTTTCTAAAGGAGTTAAAATAAATTCCAATAGCTTGAGCTGTTTCATGAGAATCATTGGTATTATTTGTTTTTTATTATTATTATTTTTAAAAACCATTTTAATGGGCCTTGTTAGTGAAATATTTGGAGTAACTCTAATTGGCGTTTTATTTCAACCATCATTTATTATTTTCAAATTACAAAGGTTAAAATATATTGTAAACTCAGCATCCTCCCAATTAGCGAACAACGGATTTCCTATAAAATGTATATGTTCGAAGAATTAATTGTACACATACAGTTTTTATTTAGCTACATTGGTT
Source organism: Hyles vespertilio (assembly GCA_009982885.2). Lineage (NCBI taxonomy): Eukaryota > Metazoa > Arthropoda > Insecta > Lepidoptera > Sphingidae > Hyles > Hyles vespertilio. Next base: position 1,533,861 of record CM042817.1, read on the forward strand.
AACAATGAGATTTAGTTAAAATAGCCCCATATAGCATTATCAAGTTTATTATACATAATCATTTTTGTTTCGATTATTTATAATATATGTTTTAACTCCTATTCTGTACACTTTAGATTGCGCTTTATTTATCTATATCTATTGTACTTTTATGATTGTGATTTTTCGTTTTATTTGTATTTTTGTGTGCAAAAAAAAATGTATAAATAAAAAAATAAGGATTATTAACCAATAAATTTCGTCACTAATTGTATTTCTGACAGATAATCACAATGCGTTTAAATCATAATTAAAATCATCATAGTACTTTATCAATCTAGTTCACTTAAGCTGCAACAGTTAATTACAAAAGCAACAAAAAAAATTAAAACCTACCTTAAAACCACGAAGCCAAATCTTATTGAACTGGCCGCGTAACCGCAAAATCGATGTACCTCCACTATACAGTCACAGGTTCCGATAAAACGGGACTGCCGAATAACGCGACATCGCTGTAAGCGGCTTAGCCGTGTGTTGTATGACTATGTGATATATCTGTATAGAGCATGTATGTATAGTGGTATAGAATCACGGGAATTGCATGCGCTCGGTCGTGAAATGAAACGGGAGGCCCGCGGCACTGGCGTCGCGCCGTGCCGCAACTAGAGCGATGCAACGTGTGCACATTGCGCGTGCCACTTTGAACGTCTTTAGATTTTGACGTGAATAGGCCTGGGTATCGAGTTTTCTACTAGACTGCGCTGCTGTGGTGTGTGTGTGCCACTTTATGTCATACGTCATAAGTCTGTATTTTTTTATGTTAAAAGGGTGATAAATTATTGAACAGTAATAAAAATCGAATAGCAATGAAATAAATAATAAAAAATACCGCTTTGTCTATTTCTCCCGTCAAAAAGCAGTGTAAATGCACTGTTGTGTTTCGGATTGACGGACATTGTAGCCAGAGTAACTACTGGACATATTAAGACTTAACATCTTACGTCTCAGGATGGCGAGCGCAGTGGAATGCCAAGCGTTGTTTGGTAATTCAAGGTGTTGTTTGGTTCTGCTACCGTTTATAGCAGATAGGCTCTTTTCATTTTGAGACAACACACATGTAGCGAAAAGTAGGTGTATTGCACCTTCGCCTATCCCTTCTGGTAAAATGCGTGATGTTTCAGTTTTGAAGGAATCTAAATCTAATCCGACTATGTCTAGAATGCGCATAATTGAAATAGATTATCCCCTGGCAAAAATGACAATCGATATACGTATAGTCGACGCAATTACACGATGCTTGATCAAAACCAAATTTAGATTTGCTGAACCAGAAACAAGGAACGTTAATGAGCTTGCAATATCGTATTACCACGAGGCACGAGCTTCCAGCATTGCCACGTGGATGCGAATATCTAAACACTAGCTATAGTTTTTGTATGGAAAATATTCGAATGATAATATGTTCAATACGTAATTCATCTATTACAAATAAATCATCATCATCATCATATCAGCCACAGTCCACTGCTGAACATAGGCCTCCCCCAATGATCTCCACAATGACCTGTTGGAAGCGGCCTGCATCCAGCGACTTCCTGCGACCTTAGTCAGATCGTCCGTCCACCTTGTAGGCGGGCGTCCGACACTTCGCTTGCCTGTACGTGGCCTCCACTCGAGAACCTTTCGGCCCCAACGGCCATCGGTTCTACGAGCTATATGCCCGGCCCACTGCCACTTCAACTTGCCAATCCTATGGGCTATGTCGGTAACCTTGGTTCTCCTACGGATCTCCTCATTTCTGATTCGATCTCGTAGGGAAACACCGAGCATAGCCCGCTCCATGGCTCGTTGAGTGACTTTGAGCCTTTTAATGAGGCCCACAGTGAGAGGCCACGTCTCGGTGCCGTATGTCATCACTGGTAACACACAAATAAATCGCTATCAATATATTGTGATTTGTGTTAGTGTAATGGGTGACTCGGCGCTGCGCGGTGTTTGCGCGTCGGCTGACGGCGCGTGTCCTCCGATAATTGCGTAGATTATGATATTATCTCCTCGCTTGTGCTGGTGTCCTGGTACATGACGCGGATTTAAGTGGCCTCATGGCGTAATTAACTAATTATCATAAATAGTTTCTTCAATTTGAAATAGTGCATTTGACTATGAAACCATTTTTTGTATTGTTCTGCGTACATACACCAATACTATTAAACTAAAACATTTCTGTCAAAACAGTATTAAAATATAATGTTTTTTTTTTAATTTACGCGAATGTTACTTATTGAAATAAAACTATTATTTACGGATTTTATCGCGAATTTGCGAATTTAATAATTATATAATAAGGGTAGTTATATTGTAACAGTCACAGAGCGGATGACTAATACCTCGGTCCGCCCCGTGACCACGAAAGCTGTAAAGTAATCGAAACGTCGGGAAGTCAAAAATATAACATTACATTACTTAGCATTATTGACAAACTGATCAAAACCAAATACAGGGAGACGTAACATCTCAATTATCAGTTCGCGAGGGAGATTTCGTGGGTCACTGGGCCGAGTTCCCGTCAAAATCGTCGCGCAAATGTCACCGCGCGACGACTGCCGAGTGCCGCGCGTGTCATATTGTATTGCTCAGTCGGGCGGATAAACGAAAACCTATTACCACGCAAGATATATACTGGAAGGAAAATGTACATATCAAATCAAGAAATATGTCAGTACTTCTTGAATTTTCAATTATATGAAGAGAATTTTATAAGCATGGGAGTTGCAAAAATAGACGCTGGAAATGAGAAAGTACTTATTTTTGAGATAAGTTACTCTATTTCTTAAAGACCTGCCTTCAATTCGTCAGATACAAGACTGAATTTTATTTCTATAGGCAAAGCTAAACTTGCATGCATCCAGCGACTTTATACAACGTATGCCACGTCGTCTTCTAATAAACTCATTTGCAAAAAAAAACGGGCACCTAAGCAATGAACCATTTCAAATGTTACTATTGGTTTGTTTGATAATTATAGGTAGTTTTACTTTCACAATTTTGTAAATTAATAAGCAAATAATCGTTTTCGTCAGTATTATCATAAAATTTTGATAAAATTTATGGGTTTTAATGCTAAAGTTCACTAGTAGTGTATGCTCGCTAGTAGTGCATATGCTCGTGAAGTAAAAGTTAACAAAGATTTTTGTTTGTTTTTTCTTTAATAAAGTAAAAGCAGATAAATGTTTAGAATCGACTGTGACCCCCTCTAGCTGAAATCACAGCTTGAATTCGTCTGGGTATGCTAGCGAGGATATCCCGGATACATGCTTGCGGAATACGTTCCCACTCCGCGGTAATCACATTCTTCAGCTCTCTGATGGTCTGCGGAGCCGGTTGTACTGATCTCACGCGTCGTTTCAGAACGTCCCAGACATGCTCTATAGGATTGAGCCTGGTTCTGGAAGAAAACATGTACCCAACCAAGGGATGATCGTTTTCTTGTGAGTCGCGCATTGAGAAATCGCAAGTCTTCGTATGTGGACCTTAAGAACAACCTCGAAGAAGTAAGAAATGTGCATATAAGTCTATGGACGGTCAGGAGGAGGCTTCTCGCGGCCAATATACGCAGTCATCGCCCGGCCCGCGGCCCTAAGTTACTCCGTGAGCACAGAGTTGCCAGGCTTAGGTTTGCTCGAAATTGTGAGTCATGGACTCAAGAAGACTGGAATAGGGTATTGTTCTCCGATGAAGCCAGGATATCTCTGTTCGGTGAAAATCGACGTCGGCGAGTGCTACGAAGACGAGGAGAACGCTTTGCAGAGGCTTGTTTTGAAGAAATCACACCTTATGGTGGGGGCTCTGTTATGTTTTGGGCAGGAATAAATTCAATGGATCGTACAGAGTTAGTCTTCATTGAAAACGGCTCACTGACTGGACATCGATACATAACGGAAGTTCTAATTCCTCATGCACAACCCGAATTGTATATTATCAAACAAACCAAAAGTAACATTTGAAATGGTTCATTGCTTAGGTGCCCGTTTTTTTTTGCAAATGAGTTTAGAATCGGGCTAAGAGGAAAATAATTAGGAAGGCAAAACGTGGCTCTAGTTAAGTAGCGCATGCAAATAATACTCATTTAGGATTAATTAATTAATACCTTCTCTATTGTTTTAAATTACTTAAAAAAATAATATTACAAGAATAGGTTCATATTTTATTAAGAGACTTTATATCTCTACTTTACATACATAAACTCCAGGAATGTCGCTTGAGACAGTTTAACCAACCAAAAATTACAAAATTAATAATATGTTACCTGGCTTAGCAAAAGCCTAGATGGAAAAAAAAATTACAATAGTAGTATTTGAACCATTTTTAGGCTAAATCTAAAATTCTATCCAAAATAACAAACCCAAAATCTAATAAACAAAGAATTATGTAAATCTATTCACAACAGAACAAGTTAAAAACGATTTAAATCTTTTAATGGGAGTGAAAGAATAGGGATGCAAAACAAACCTCGTGATGTCACTAGTCTTAATACGCATTAAATGTGCGCGTGTGAAAAAGACCATAAGTGGTCCCCACTATTCTCCCACCCTTTCATTTAAAGTGCTAATATTTGGCTCATGTTGCAACATATTTTAATACTCATTGAAATAAAACTATTATTTACGGATTTTATCGCGAATTTGGTAACATTTTTACATTAATGATGCAGAGTGGTTGAATGGTGATTTTGCACCAAGTGCATTCAAGTGAAAGAGGGTGTAGGTATGTGAAACTAACTACGAATGAATTTATTGCAGTTGTTTTGTAGGCTCAAGTAGTGATTTTTATTTATGAAGTGTACTACAATTGCAGTAATCTCTGGAGTTGTCTATGGGTTATATCACAGACAAATAAGTTTGTATCAGTATCAAAAATCCCTGTCGATTGTCGACGAGTTCCATTTTAAAAGTTGACCTATAAGATCTGAACATCAACATTATGACAAAATACAACATTTCATTCGATTAATAAAATTATATTTGTATTATTACTAGCTCCAATAAATCAGTATAACAATTTAGACGTGTCACAAATAGTAAATGTATCGGCACAGAGCGGTTTAAAATTGTTATTAAATCACGGCGCTGCGGAGGGTGCCTCATTTGTCAACTAGCGCCCTCTCAAACCTCGTATAAATCATGCCCGACACTATTTTATGGAGATTGCGGTCCCGCGCCGCGTCCATTTCGGAGATTAACGATAATTTCTCTTTGTCCGCGACATGCTTGCCAATTTTTTAACAGTTTATGAAAAGCGACGCTTAATCGGCGATGAAATTAAATCGTTTTATTTAAATTGCTGTTTAATTTGTTAATTGGTATGTAGATTCGAATATTATATTCGAAAATTAACTTACATATGCTTAAATTGTAAATTTTAAAGCATTCCACTACATTTGTATTGATTCGCAATTACTTAAGATGTTTTTATTTTATTAAATACTTGTTTTACATAGCTGTGTAAAAGCGGGGCTTATTGCCGAAGGCATTTGATAACAGCCAACCTTAGGGTGATACAGCGATAAATTAAGAAAGTGCATCAAAGGAAATATAATAAGCTTAGCGCATACATAAATTCACAATTTCATGTACATCTTATATTAGCATATAACCCATAACATTCTAGTTCAAAAACTAATGATTACACATTTTCCACGCTAAAATTAAGGTTGAGCAAGTACAAAAATAATTCTAATAAAACTTTTATGATTTTCCTCTCTACTCCTTAGCTGAAAAATCATATGTGAGCTGTAATAAATAACGTGGACAATATTTTAGCACCTCACGTTCAAGCTGTGTCCCGACGTTTTTTTGTAGGCGTCCGCGTGACTCCAATATCGTCGGCTTACGACGTAATGGGATCGATCCCGAGCAACCGGCTGTAATATACGAGTCGGCACCCACTGAGCACGATGCGTCGTGAAAAATTCGCAACGGTAAATCATATCGTGGTGTGAAACGGTGAGGCTAGGGCTGTAACGCCTTCTATGTAGCAATGCTGTTAGGATGTAATGAAAAAAAAATTAACACGAGAAAACTATTTTTTTATTCTTTTTTTTTTCCCTTTGCCACCTTTTCACCATGTCAACCCATGTTACACTTATCTTAAATCTTATTATACACAGTCAGATCATAAGTATTGTCACACAGTAAAAACTTTTCTTTTCGAATGCTGGCCACAGTTTATTGAATTCGAATTTCGAATTGTTCATGAAAATAAAAATTTATACTTTTTAGAATATTACTTATTTTTAAATATGGAGTGGACGCTTAAAGAAGACCGTGTTGCAGTTATTGCGTTGCATCGTTGCGGTAACGCGCCAATTCAAATTTATGACATACTGAAAAATTTGAATATAACCTAGATTCGTTTATCGTACCATCAAACGATACAATGACGACTCTAGTGTAGATGACAGGTCAAGAAGTGGTCGCCCTCGGTCTGTTAGGACTCCAGCAGTGATAAAAGCTGAAGGCGCGAATTCAAAGAAATCCCAAACGTAAGCAGAAACTGTTGGCCCTTCAGATGGGGTTAAGCAGAACCAAGCAGACTTAGGGCTTCGGGCATATCGAAGAAAAACAGGACATCGTTTGAATGCTCGTCTAATGGACCTGAGACTGAAGAGATGCCGCGCTTTGTTGAAGTGGTACGCGGGAAAAAAATATCGGGAAATTCTTTTTTCAGATGAAATTTTTTTTTACCTTAGAAGAGAGCTACAACAAACAAAATGATAAGGTGTACGCACACAGTAGTGAAGAAGCGAACAACCGTATTCCGCGTGTCCTACGAGGTCGTTTTCTATCCTCGCTCATGGTATGGTTGGGAGTTTCTTATTGGGGCTTAACAGAGGTACATTTTTGTGAGAAAGGTGTAAAAACGAATGCAGTTGTGTATCAAAATACAGTCCTGACGAACCTTGTGGAACCTGTTTCTCATACCATGTTCAATAACAGGCACTGGGTATTCCAACAAGATTCGGCGCCAGCTCATAGAGCGAAGAGCACACAAGACTGGCTGGCGGCGCGTGAAATCGACTTCATCCGGCACGAAGACTGGCCCTCCTCCAGTCCAGATTTGAATCCGTTAGGTTACAAGACATGGCAACATTTGGAGGAAAAGGCGTGCTCAAAGCCTCATTCCAATTTGGAGTCACTCAAGACATCCTTGATTAAGGCAGCCGCCGATATTGACACGGATCTCGTTCGTGCTGCGATAGACAACTTGCCGCGCAGATTGAAGGCCTGTATTCAAAATCACGGAGGTCATTTTGAATAAACTTAAGTGGCATAAGAATCTATGTTTTGTTAAGTTCATTTTGGTATATAAATGGTTACATAATGAATAAACTTGTTTCAATTATTTTATATTAAACATGTGACAGAATTTATGACCTGACTAGGTATATGTATTATTCAAAAACTTAAAAATAACTAAAGCTATTTTAGAGAGTGGCCCTGATAATGGTTTGAAACATCCCAGCATGTTACAAATTAATCCAGAATGAATCTATCAGAGAAAGTAAACTATATTTTTTTAATAAAAAACTTATGGTGTTTCTTCAGCATTTTTGATAAGGTTGCCACTAAAGCCAGTGTGGTTGCGGTCATACTATTGCGAAAATGATGAGAGCGTATCCCATTTGAAAAGGTCAAATGTGCACCACAATGTTCTCTTATTTATATACACAGTATTATTATCTCTCGTAAACACTGAATGAGTTTTATATTTGTAATTGTTGCCATAAAATATGGTTTACTTCATGTTATATTTAAAATAATGTTTGTTGGATCTTCTGTAACTTTTATACATATTCGTAAATGATAAACACTGACGATACAAATTTAAGCTATTTCCTGTATTTGGCAGCCAAATTCTCAGTGCTTTGTACCTCACGCGAATTTTGAGCTACTTTTGTAAGGAGTCCAAGTTCCACCTCAGCTCAATTAGGAGGCACGTATAGCGTCGCTTGCACACTTTCCTTCCCTCCAGAGAATGCAACTCAACATTTCTCACACTGCCACCCCTATTGATTGCAAATAGAGCGTACTGGATCCCGCTTTTTGATGTTACTCCGCAAAATCTTAAGCTTTCTGCATCGCTGAGCGCATGCAATTTGTTACAAATGAATTCTTTGTTATGAAGCATCGAGAAAACTTGGGGTGAGCGATCAATAGAAGCGTCGATTCGCGATCTTTATGGATTGTAAACGCTTGTTTTATCTATTTATATGGTACCTTTTATAACTGTATTGGAACTTCACGCTACATTAAGAAAATACTAAATAACTCAAGTTAAACTGTAATATTCGAATTTATTATTATTTCATTTACTTAGACTGCCCTTTCTTTGTCCTATTCATATATCCACCTCACGGTTATCGGTAAGAAATTAAGTAGTGTGATAAGGCCGCCCCTTGTACTATTTATTTATTGTGTAATTACTAAATTGTATCTATATATAGTACAAAAAAGGATTACATAAAATATATATAATGTAGTCAAGACATAATTCCTAGTTGAAGACTTTAATGAACTAATCAATTACTTAGATAATGATAAGCAATATGGAAGGAAACCCGTGCCTAATCATTAGCACATATTTATGTTATTTCGTTCATTCTAAAATATAATAACACACTTGAACAAAAATTTAAATAAACAGAACATACTTCTAATCCTTTGGCATGACATAGATCCTCTCAATATACTATACTCCCTAAACTCATGTTTAATTAATCAGAGTTGAAGCTTATTGGAATTAGGAATGTCTTACAAGCCCCCAGATTACTCCGAGAAAACTGTTCGTGGAAACTCTTCGGTATCTTACAAAGTTAATTAATAGATATTTCATTGGAATCTTTATTAATACTAACTAAAGATTGTTTAATTACGAAGAAAGTGTGTTTAAATATTATACAGTACAAGATTTCGCTAAGCGATATTAAACAGGACTGCTGCTTTTTTTAGATCACGGGTTAAGCCAAAATGAAATATATTTTTTCTTTCTCAAATATTGAATTAAGCTCAATCTGTTAAGGTTTAACGTTTTCTTGGAAGACATAAAATACTTTACGATCGATTCTAATGAAGTTTTTTATTTTGTTACAGGTAAGCGACTCCGAATTGGATGATTAGTTTTGGAGAACTTCGTAAAAGATGAGATCCATCTTCTTAGATATTTACACATTGACGGGTTTGATAACCATTATTTTTATGATATTTATTTTACATCTGTTGTACTGCATATTCTTAGTATGTTTCATTTCACGGAATTCGCAATACTTTGGACCGCAAATATCAGTTGTAAAAGATTGATAACTAAATGAGATCTAAATAATAAATTTTACACGTAAAACAACGATTTTTAGACGGATTTGAGAGTAAACATTGAAATGGATGTATAAAATTGTAGAATTATCGCCTAAAAAACTCATATACATATGTTTACAACGCGATCATACGATATAGAGCAGCTCGGTGCTCCGTGAACCGTGCTTTATATTTTGTACACGTATTAAATTTTACACAAACATTTATTGGCACTTTATTCTAGATCGAAGTCTTAAAATATATAATCTATAATATTGATTAAGAAAATGTATGAGTCATAATATTTTTAAGGCTAGTAGAATCTTGTACAGTATTTTGTACAACTTTCAATCTTGTACAACATTTTGTACATCTTGTACAACTTTATTTGTGTTATCGAATGTTGTCATCAATGCCTATTGGATGGGGATGTTAAAGAACGGATACGACTTACTGGTCGATAAAATATATATCTATAAAGATATTTCATAAATTATTAGTATACTCACGATCAAATTTCATTTTTTTGTAAGGCCTAAATTACAGGGCACATTATTATATATAGTTTTCTCTTGAAATTGAGTGCAAGATGTTAATATTCGCCACAAATATATGTGGTCACTGGACTAATTAAAAATGTCATAAAGCAAGTAAATTATTTTCTCTGGTAAGTAAATATAACAATAAATACACCACACCGGCGGTTTGCTTGTTTGCGGTACCTATATCATTTTCAGTATTCATTAGTAAAAATACCCTTTTAAAGCACACATTTTTAACAGTACATTTTAAAATTCCACAACAATACAAGTCGAATGCAAATATCTTCACATTTGTTAATTTCAAATTCAACAGAGAAATTCCATTTTATATCGCAAACTTTTAAATCTCATACTTCTTCGCGAGAAAACAAATCACCGACATTTGAAACTAGGTCAGCTACGCCAGCCACGTAGCGCATTACGTCTTCGAGAATACTGTTTACGTACATAAGTTTGGCCCGGCATGGCATCCCTATAAATAAATAAAGTTGCCTGCAGTGTTTTACAAGAAATTCTTACGTGCACTTAGCCGTTGGCAATAGCGCCGGGCGGGCGCACATTTGTCCGCCCCTAACGAATCGCCTTCTCCGCTTTAAAGTTGTTTTCCAAACTTGAAATGTTTTCAATTAACGCTACCAAACGCGCGTCGAGATTGTACCCCACTTGCTCGTTGTTCATGCTAGCCTGGTAACTGTGGGAATATTTTTCTGTCGATTTAATATGAAACATCCATTTATCCTTCGTTCTTAACACCACGTATGTACGTGTTAGTTATATTATGTTCTGTAGCAATAACACGTTTAGATTTTGTAAAATAATTAATTAGCGAACATATTACGTTTATTACTTTTACCTTTCTGTATTACTACTAGACTACTATTATTAAATAAAAATAAATAAACACTAGGCAAGATAATATTACTGTGTTGCCTCTGGGAACATAATTTTACTAAATTAAAGCTCCTACGATCTGAATTTTGAAACTGTTTATTTTAAGACATCTAATACTAACAATTTATTTATTTATTTTCTCGACTCTCGAAGTTGTAGACGAATATGTCTATTTAGGACAAGTGGTCCGGTTAGGCAGGTCCAACTTCGAGAGAGAGGTCAATCGTCGAATCCAACTCGGTTGGGCAGCGTTCGGGAAACTTCGCGACGTCTTCTCGTCCAAAATACCTCAGTGCCTAAAATCTAAAGTCTTCGATAGTTGTGTGTTACCAGTGATGACATACGGTACCGAGACGTGGCCTCTCACTGTGGGTCTCATTAAAAGGCTCAAAGTCAATCAACGAGCCATGGAGCGGGCTATGCTCGGTGTTTCCCTACGAGATCGAATCAGAAATGAGGAGATCCGTAAGAGAACCAAGGTTACCGACATAGCCCATAGGATTGGCAAGTTGAAGTGGCAGTGGGCCGGGCACATAGCTCGTAGAACCGATGGCTGTTGGGGCCGAAAGGTTCTTGAGTGGAGGCCACGTACAGGCAAGCGAAATGTCGGACGCCCGCCTACAAGGTGGACGGACGATCTGACTAAGGTTGCAGGAAGTCGCTGGATGCAGGCCGCTTCCAACAGGTCATTGTGGAGATCCTTGGGGGAGGCCTATGTTCAGCAGTGGACTTCCTGTGGCTGATATGATGATGGTGATGATGAATACTAAGAATTTATCTTAATGATATTTGTTAACATTACAGTATGTATTGGGCTATTGGACGATCTTGTACAATAACATAAATGTACCTTGCCCTAAATACGTAGTGATTCATGACAAGTTGACCCGCTCCGTTGGGAATACAAATGGTGGCGAAAGGAAACCATGAAGCAAAACAGCGGTTTCGTGTGAAATATGTGTTGGCGAGCCCTGAAATTCATCGAGTGTGGTGCTTTTAAGGCCCTAAATGAATTACAATAAAACGTGAGACACATAAAAGCGTTAATGTACTTTTATTACTACATTTACCGTCGGAGTAGCTTCGTGTAGCGTGAAATGAAAATACGGTTTAGTTAAGATTGTTAGATACTTTTTTTGTTTAATAGGGGGCAAACGAGCATACGGGTTACCTTATGGTAAGTGATCACCATCGCCTAACTACATCTGCATATATGTAGATGCCTTTTCGGCCTTTAGGGTGGTAATACAATCTTCTTTTTAAGAATGTATATTTTGTTTGTTACTACTTTATTTTTGAAGTTTAGTAATCTTTTTTTACAAATTCCATGTTGTCAGAGTAGGTGATTTTAATGTACGGATGTTCAACTTTCGTTATCAGTAATGTATGTATCATGTGGCATAATTGCGAATTGTTGTGAAAAATCTCTTTTCTAGTCAATTTAATAGCGCCATTATCCGTGCATCCATTAAAATCCAAGGCAAACAGGCATCTTAATGTCAGCACAAACGCGTCGTAAAGTAATAACAATAAAGAGCAACAATTGCGCGAAATTGCCCTCTGTACAGGCCAGATTTATGTGAAAGCCACAACTATGAGAGCACCTTGTATTATCGCGAACAGTCATAAAGTCGGGGAGCGCGCGCCACTAATCCTCCAGTTTATGCGGCCCTGGTACTTCACGTACAGTTGAAGGTAAACTCTTGGATGGGAGGCATGTCAATAAAATCTGTCTGCAAAACTTAAACCATTACGTGGAGTGTGTAGGTTCGGGTGCGAGTGGCGGTGTTAGATTTAATTGGCCATCCCGAAACCGGTTCATTAATCGTCTGACTAATCACTACGTATTCAAGACCTCGGAGCTTAGAATAATGGTGATAGTTATGTCGCTAAGCGGGGTATATCTGTTGTGTCTAGTTCGTCATTATGATTTAAAACGTTCTTACCATCAAACTAAAGAAATGAAACTTATTTTATTCAGATGGCAGGCAGGCTTAGGTACGACTACTATGTCCTATAAGAGATTTTCTAAAATACAATTACATAGTCAGATAAGTCAATCAAGTTTCGTTAATCTACTTTTTCAACACGTGCCAAAGCGAGAGAGCTTAATTGAAAGGGTCGTGTGTGAATTTACTAGTATCAGTTTCAAACAGAGACTTAGCTTGGCTTAGTGTTGGCTGCGTAGTGACTTAATATTCGATGGGGTAGCTCTGTAACATTTCAGCTGGAAACTTTCTGTCGTTGGGCGCAACATGCTATTGTTCGCAGCAGAATGCCGCCTGGCATTAAAACATTCGAACATAGGTCTTTTAGTCCGACGAGTTAGCCCTCCGCTGAAAATACGCTGCGCATATGTCGATTGTAAAGTATATTCGAAAGTCACAAGTGTAATTTTGCTAGCCTCCGTGGCGCAGTTGGTTACGAGCCGGCTGTGAAACAAGAGGCCGCGGGTTCGAACCACTCACCGAAACAAATGATTGTATGAACTCTTGTAGTTCCAGATACTCATGACACAACACTCGATGTTAGTGTGTGCGGCAGGATTATGTATGTGACTGTTGGGTGTACTTATTAATTCAGGATCTGGATCAGCCCGTATACGTCCAAACGCATGGCAAGGGCCGCCTCTACAATCGAGAGTACGATTGAGAGTGGTTAGGCCATATAGTCCGCCACGCTGGTCTAGTTCGGGTTGGCGGACTTACATACCATAGAAATTCGTATAAATCGCTATGGTATCCAGGTTTCCTCACGATGTTTTCCTTCATCATTATAGAGCGTGGTGATTGACTCGGAAAATTCAGAGGTGTGCCCTGGGATTCGAGTCCGCGACCACCATGAACATTTTAGCAGCCGTGTCTGGTCCGTTTACCAACAGGCCACTACGCACTTTTACTTTTACTTTTTATAATCAATAATAATATGAATCAAATGTTGTTTTCTGGATATGATAAATTATAAAAACAAGAATCACAATAAGTTTCACCAATTTTAGTCCCCAAAACAATAATCAATAGAAGCTCACATAAGCTATTAAATTCGACCACGACCCGCCAGTCGTGGTTTCGAGTAGCCCTGAAATATAAAGTGTCCCCACTGTGTTAGTCCGACCGGCCAGTCTCTGCCGCGAAGTTTCACCGCGACGCTGTCACTGCGGTTTAATGTCGGCATAGTTGGAAAGCCGAGTATCGCCAGTTTACGCTAAGCCGATGTCTGGATGCTGAGTATTTAAGCCACGGAAAGTCTAGGCTTGGATTTAAAAATGTTAGATCTGTACTGTTTTTTTTTTATTGCATTGAATGGCGAGACGAGCATGCCGTTCGCCTGCTGGTAAGCGATGCGACCGCTCATGAACAGTAGCAAAACCAAACAACACTGTTACTGTTTACTGGCTTTTAGTAATTTCAACCGTCACAGAAACAAATAAATCCAAAGATGGTGTCGCTTTTGAAGGTTTATAAATTCTTTTGTCAATAATATGGCCATTAGTTTAATGTATCGGCCAGTGAATCGCTTGAGACTAATTATTGTGAGGCTGATGTAGATTGCGTTGCTTTATTAATGGCGTTAATTTGATCTGTGTTTCAATAATATTTTACAAATTTTCTATTTGATAACACTGTTTCAGAAACAGCACAACAAAAATATTGATTTAATGGTGTTAAAACATATAGAAAATGTTCATCATTTACTCTTTGCAAAAAATTTAAAATGAACTGAAAATCTTAGTTGAAAAATTCTAAAGTTCTATGCCCTGCATTTATTGAAACTAAATTGAATCAAAGCCAAAGCCCATAAAATCTAGCAACACCTATTTATAGTATTTATACGGATAGAGAAACAGTTCAGGTATTTCTTACATATAGAAATATTACTTTTAGAAATGAGTTAAAAGATGGCGCCACGATCGAATTACATCGCGGTATGGTTTGGTCGACGTTCAAACTATATAAGGCTGGCTCGCGCTTCTCTTGCGTGGTTATTGGAAAAGGACTTCACATACCATAGAAATATTTTTGAAAGGCTCCTCACATGTTCTGCGTGTTTGCAGGAGTTTTATAATTGAACTGAAGCGTAAATACCATTAATCAAAGTATTATTCTAAATATTGATGAGTGTTCAACTAATTACTGGAGACTCCCCGTGCGCCAAATATCAGTACTCAATTCGGGAAATGCCAATTTCCATGTGAACTGACACAATATTTTACACATTGCAATTTGGATATCATAATCTGTATAACTGAATAATTCTAGCCTCTAGGTATATTGATTTTTTATGTGAAGTGGGACTAAAGAAAGATGATTGTCCGTATTGACCCATTTTTAGACTTTGATGGTAATAACGGATAGAACATAATATGTACATATATAAATCAAAATAAGTAACTTATATCCCAATTCCAAACTAAATATATCATCGGCAGGAGAGCATCATATAGATTAACCTTTTGATACCCGACTTATATTGACAATAGTACAAAATTGGGCGAGTGTCGTATAAATAGATATTTGAATCGGCAGTATCTCAGGAAGGTGATACGGAAGTGTGACGTCACGTGACGCCTCGCCGTCGCGGCGCCATGTCGATATAGTGACTACGGGCCGAGACGACTCCGACACGACATCGATCCGATATCCATACGATACGACTTGTTTACGACGTCATGCTTTTGAAATCTCACTTAAGAGGGGGGTCTATGTGAAATGGCCTTTTTCACAACGTTTTTTCTTGGTGATCTTTATTATTAGGTCTTCAAAAAAAATATATGTTGATCTACACTATATGGAGCATGTTCCCTTCTTTTCAGAATTCTTAAAAGTGTATTAAAAGTACTTGAAATAAAATTGCAAAGTGACCTCTGTTTTCGCATTTACAACGTTTTTTCTCTTAAACTACGAGGAATAGGATTATTTTATTATTATCAGGATATTAAGAAATGCAAGACGGATGGGACCTTCTTTTTATTTTTTCTAATTTCTGTATCATTTATTTTTAACGAATTTTTTCACATTATCGATACTCTAAATCGCGAGCACGTCCTCGCTGTCGCCCAACAAATCAGTGCGGGACGAACCGCCGTGCTAAATGGACCTATGTCGCTTGTCTTCGCAATATCAACGTAAATTTAATATTGCTATTTCGCTCGACACATTCATTGAGAACGGTTACGGCCGGTCTAACCGTAGTAAATGATTACTACGGTTAAACCGCACTATACTGCGTCACTACAACTGTGGCGCTGTTGCTTGGATGCCAAATAAAAACGTGTGGCCGCGGGTTCTATCCCGCATCGAAACAAATGTTTATAAATTCATCTATCTACTATCTAACCCAATATTTTATATAGGAAACATTTTATTTCTTGCATTTTTGTAACATTTATATTTTACATTTTTGTATTTTAGATTTTTAAATATTTAGATTTTTGTTTATTATGAATAAACCAAAAATTACTCAACCGATCTTAAAATTCTTTCACCATCCGAATCCAACATTATCCTGTAGTAACATAGGCTGTATAATGTATATTTGGCTAAAGGGGTTGACATGCGTTAAAATGGAAAATAAAAATCATTGAAGATATTTTTTTGAAAAATATCTCTACCATATTTTATAAAATTATTATTTATGCTCTTAGTAGAAAGTAACTGTGCTATAATAGTAGATTTGTTTTGTTAAAGTTAACGATCATAATATTGTACCTACATAGCAAAATATAAGTATCGTGCGATGTTTTAATATTTCAATTGAATTTCATGCAACTTATGAGAGACCTACCCAACATATAAATAAATGAATTGTTATGTTCCGATCATATTTTAATTAGTAGGTAACATTTAAACACCAAAATAGGCACTAATATAATATATAGTTACCGGTAATTTGGTCACCGGGAAGTAAGCATTGTTGGCCCGAAGGATTGACCGCTCGCTTCGTGATTGATGCTACGACACGTTGGTTCGAACCCACACATGTTATTTTCGCATTTTTAATTCTTTGAAAATTGAAGTACACCCCGGAGGGGAAAGGAAAGAGGCCCGTATCGCAGCTGGCTGGACGCCTACTAAAAAACGAGTGGCCGCCGGTTCGATCCCCGCATCGATACAATTGTTTTTGTTTATAAATTCATCTATCTGTCTAACCTATATAATATTTTATAGAAGAAACATTTCATTTTTTGCATTTTTGTAACATGTGTATTTTTACATTTTTGTATTGTAGATTTTTGAATATTTCTTAAAATTCTTTCACCATTCGAATCCAACATTATCCTGGAGTAACATTGGCTGTATGTTTGGCTAAAGGAGTTGAAATAAGGGTTGAAATGAAAAATAAAAACCATTCGAGATATTTTTTTTAAATATTTATTAATATGAATTAAAAAATAAATCTTCAATAGTTTTTATTTTCCATTTAAACCCTTATTTCAACCCCTTCAGGTAAATATATAGCTTCTGTTATTCCCGGATAATCACCATTCGAAAATTGAAATAATTTTTTATATCGGTCCAGTAATTTTTGAGTTTCATTGTAAATAAAAATCCAAAAATATTAATGTATCTGTCCTCTTTATAATATTAGAGAAGAAAAACAAAAATAAAAATATTAAAAATCTAAAATGTAATATTGGTATAGATAGATAGATGAAATAATAACACAAAAATCGAACTACAAGTGCGGGGACCGAACCCGCGTCTTCTCGTTTAACAGTCAACGTTCGAGCAATTCTGCCACGATAGCTATGATGATTGTTAGTGAATTAATCATACACTACGGTCAACTGCTCCTAACTGTACTCGATGGGAACATCGAGTGAAATAACACTACGAATGTATCGTTTTGTCCGCAGCGAAATAATGAATAGGTATATATAGAATAGGTATAAGGCAGCGCGCTCGCTCGCACGTCGTCGCCGGCGTGCGCCGGTGCATGAGATTTGGTTCCGCCCATTCGAGCAAGGTCATCGGCGTCTACCGTCCTCTTAATAAAAATTTTAATGTACTTAGTTGGGGTAGTCAAAGGATGCGTATGTATGCGGCGTTTGCAACTTTCATTCAATATGCTAGAATACTAAAAAATATTGATTGGTTAAATAGTCCGAGATACAGAAGTGGGGTTTGGGCAAAAAAGTTCTAAAGTGAAAAACGAAACACAGAAAAACTTATGAATATGAATTATTCTATTTCGATCCCCAAAAAAACGTTGATACTAAGTAAGCGTAGTATACTCGGTACAAAAACCTACCTACCTACCACCGAATTTGGTGTTTATCATACTCGTATTTGTCGTAAAGTGCACTGTAGCAAAACAAATAGTGTTTACCCACTACATAAAAACACAAATGGTTCATTTTTTTATTGAATTTTAATTTATCTCAATCCTATTATGAGGGATCAAGATGTCTGAATTAAAATTATTTCTTTGATAAAAATCCTAAAACAATAATTACCGGATTAGTCCCGTACACATCCCCGCCAGTTGTCAGCGGAGTAAACAGCAATTATCTGATAGGGCGCGAATCACCACATTTCTAATTGCCACCCCCGCACGCCTCATGTCGACTTTTAATGAAAAAGTTTTAATGTTACCAACCTTTTTATTATAAATAATTTAACTTTTAATTGACCACTGTTTACTGCAGACTAAAGTGTTCTTAATGGGGATTTGAAATTAAAAAAGATTTTTCTACGTTCGCGCGTCTTACTTTAAACGTCAAAGCTGTTAGGTTAAGGTAAGGTTAGTTAATGTTGTGAAATTATTTTAAGTATCTTTTCATGTTCTCAATTAATAATAATAATAATAAAACATTTATTTCAGATAAAATCCATAGAATAATAATACAGTAGTCAGCACACAATTATCATAATGTCAATCAGTCCATTAATTTGGAGAAAAACTAAAATAAAAAGAAAATCATACACATTTCATAATGAAGAGTAAAATAATAATAAGGATATGTCAGTCTTGTCCGGTAATTATACACATCCATTTATGTTGGATCGGACAATCAGTGCGAGAAGCAATCATCCCGAGGATGCTATTACTACTGTCTCTCACTCGTCTTAATAAAGAGGCAACCTTTTTTCGGATTATAGCTTGATAGCCATCCGTCCGAGCATCAGCAAACATTTGCGAAGCACTGCAGTAGGGAGGCAGCCGCAACAGCACCCTGAAGATGTTGTTATATTGAACGCGCAGGACCTTGGCAGCCCGCTGAGTATGATTCACCCATAGACTGCTCGCGTAAAACGATTGACAAAATGCCTTAAACAAAGTAATTTTTACTGGGGAGGAGCACCGTGCGAATCTACGGGCAATCATGTTTCCTCGGACCGCCAATGCCCTGCGCTCCCGCTCCAAAATTGTATTTTAAGTCTAATAATTGTTCGATTCTAATTATTATTGTAAGAAACACTTTTTTATATTATAGAAACCTTTATATTTGTCCTCAGGCGTATAGTTATATAGCGTCTCTCCCAAGGATATCTAGACATTTTTATATTCTACTGACTATTGAAGAAACCGTAACTGTTCACAGTTGATCACTATTGATTTAAAATATCATCATAAAATATCAAAGACAGATAACACCAAAAACTATGAAACACGAGTACAGTAAAATCCTCGAGATCAAGTGTGTATGAAGAAAACTGGAGCCGCGAATCTGGGCCTCAGAGAACCCCAGCTTATTAAATATGCATTGCGCGCGCCAGGGTCATCACCTCACACACCTGTCCCGCACACTGGCTTGACACGGCTTAGGGTGCCACCCCTAACAACTTAGTAATTTTTACTTAAAATCCAGAAAGAAAAATATAATTTACGTGTTTAGAATTTCTCGTTTATGTTGTACTAGGGTTGTACGTGAGTTGGACTAAATGACACGTTACAGAATGAATTCTTTTGAAGTCTTAAGGCTGAGAATTATCTTTGATATATGAATAGAGTAAGTGTAACAGACGGTGCTCTGATCTAAGAAAAGAGTAAGTTCTTTAATGAACTGTTATCTCAGATAAAATAGGTGCGTTCAAAGGCTGTCATTGATTGAACAAGAAATTCTAGATTATTGTAATGCGAGCATGCTAACTTTTCCTTCCAAGTACCACTACAGTCTCTTTACTTAACTTGATTCGTTTTATTTATAAATTCTGATCACTCATTACTTAAAATAGGCTACCAAATTTTCATGGATCGTAATTTTACATACATACATAATACATATTATGTACATACTTAAATTTACGCCTTTTTTCCAGAAAGGGTGAGCAGAGATGCAATTCACGATACCAACATTTCTCGCCGTGCATAACCGTTCCCTGATGTGATAGGGAGCGAGTCTATCGCCATATCGGGCATAAATTAAATATCGGCATCAATTAAATAATATATAACTGATTGACCAGGGATTCAAACCCGAGACCACAGATTTGTAATAATAACGTAAAACAACACTGCCACCGACGCAGTCGAAATTTAAAAACATCAAAATATTGTATTTGTTCTAATGTGAATCGAGCTTTGGCTGCACATAGTCCAAAAGTATATTCTTATTTAGGACGTATCCTGCTCTTTATGAGTCCCAGTAGTTCGCTCTAAATATTTTTACTAAGCATAACATTACGGGCGAGTCCGCTCTATTCCACATTCCATCGGTTTCACAGCCGCCCCGGGAGCAATAAAGAAACATGGCCAACTCTCTAATTCTGCAAATTGAACGCGTTCACAAGGAGCGCTTACGTATTAATATAAACTTCTCGTTAATATTAAAATTAAACTCGGCTCAATTTAATCGGCGTTCGTGCTGCTTTGCGAATAAAACGAGTCCGGGGACCGATAGCTGCGATATTAGAAAATATTTGTGAGCTAAATTTTGTATGATACACTCGAAAGTGGATTTGTTTATATGATGTTGGGCGGTTCGCAAATAATCAAGGGATTAGGTTTCGAAATTTACATTAAATTCTTTTCAATTATAATTTTATTTGCTTAGTATAGTAGTCTTTTTTATCGTACTTTGCAGGAAATTCATGTAAGTCATAGGGTCAATTGCGGTTTATTTATTTATTTATTTATTTAATCCTTTATTGCACAAAACTAAAAATACAGTGAAGAAACAACACAATAATAATAGTACAAGAGGCAGCCTTATCACTCTAGGTAATTTCTTCCAGGCAACCTTTGGATGGATATTGAGATAGGAAAAATGAGCAGGCAGTCTAAGGTATATAAAATAGTAATATATATATATATATATATATATATATATATATATATATATATATATATATATATATATATATGTATACTAGCGGCCCGACCCAGCTTCGCCCGGGTGCATATATTTTTTGATTCCACTCCACACCAAATACATGTTATTTTTCGTATTAATCTCTTGTATACCTAAACTTGACATAGCTATCCTACTGTCTGGCTCAATCCCGTCTCATTCGCCTGTTCAGTCTCTTCCCGATCCGTCCCGTCCTTTCTCTTTTATTATCCATCCCGTCTTATAACGTGCATTTACATTTCGTCCTATCAAATCTGTCAGCTATCCCAGCCCTCTCCCGTACCTTCCACTCTATTATATCCCGTCTCTCCATATACATGTACATATAAAGATTGCCTTATGAAATTTTGACATTAAAAACTTTTGCGTTTTTTATTGTCCATCCAATATTCCGTCCCTTATTTCAGCACCAAAATGCTGTTTTTCCTAATAATATTGCACGCCATTACTTTTTGTTAGTAATAAAGTAATAATAACCATTTAAAAAAAGAATTGGCCAAATTGCTCCAGGCGTTGTTGAGTTATGCGCTTACCAACACTTTTTGCGATTCATTTTTATATTATAGAAGAAGATATTATAGTCCACCCTGCTTGCTTAGTGCGAGTTGGCGGATTTTATTTCACGTAGAAATTAATCCGAAAAGTCAGAGGTGTGCCCTGGGATTTGAACCCGTGACCATCGTTAACTTGTTGGCAGTCGCGTCTAGTACGTTACCATATACAAATTAATAAAACCTTCATACTGCCTTACCAGGTGACGTAAGTAATAGAACAAATATTTAAAAATATAAAACTGCATATCGTTTCATTATAATGTCTAGATACGGCATCAACGTACCAATATTTTTTTTATTCTTGAGTCTGAAAACAATACTAATGCGAAATTTAAATATGTCCCCCAGCGCATCTAAAAGTATAAATTCAAAAAACAATGTCGTTTATGAAAACGAAAAATTATAATTAGATATATTTTGGTATACTCCGGCAAAACGCTTCGATAGAGTATACCTTGTTTAAAACTGTTGCAATAATCTCAAAAAACAATGGGCGATTTTGGTAGATGTGGACATCGTTTTAATTTACATTTAACAAAATTATGCGCAAGACGCCGTATCTAGATAATATTATACAGGGTATATCAAGACTGCTACCGAAAACGAAGCCGGGTGGTAGTTTAAGCGACTTCAGACACAATGCAACAGAAAAAGTTGCAAAAAAAAGCGACAATTTTTTTTTTGTAATTTTTTTCCTATTGCCATATTTTGGTGGTAAATACATTTTTTCCTAAAATAATAGTGTATACCCTTTAATTTATAAATACTCTAAGATATAAGAGAGTTTAAATTATTATTTTAGCAAAAACTATGGATTTACCACCCAAAAATGACGATATTTAAAAAATCATAAAAAATAATTGTCGCGTTTCTATGCGAAATTTTTAATTGCATTGTGTTTGTAGCCACTAAAACTACCACCCGGCTTCGTTTTCGGTAGCAGTCTTGAGATACCCGGTATACACGATGTACACATTTTTTGAATTTTGTTCTATTTCGTCAGCCGTCAATGAAAGACAATGGAAAGATAGATCATTTTACGTTGGGTGGTAGTTGAAGCTGGACCGTCTTTTACGTCTCCCGTCAAATAAACAAAGATCATCCTATACTGGCTGGACGCATCACGCTTGAACGATACCCAAAAAAAAGGTTTTTAGTATCTTCCTCAGAAATTTTCCTATTTTTCTCACCCCTAAAACCTTCACAGGACTTCCACGAATATTTCAAGACCAAAATCAGCCAAATCAGTCTAGCCGTTCACGCGTGATGCCGTGACAACGCGAAATGGGTTTCATTTTTATATATATAGATAATATACCGGGTATCTCAAGACTGCTACCGAAAACGAAGCCGGGTGGTAGTTTTAGTGGCTACAAATACAATGCAACTAAAATTTTCGCATAGAAACGTGACAATTGTTTTTTATGATTTTTTAAATATCGTCATTTTTGGGTGGTAAATCCATAGTTTTTGCTAAAATAATAATTTAAACTCTCTTATATCTTAGAGTATTTATAAATTAAAGGGTATACACTATTATTTTAGGAAAAAAATTATTTACCACCAAAATATGGCAATAGGAAAAAAAATTCAAAAAAAAAATTGTCGCTTATTTTTGCAACTTTTTCTGTTGCATTGTGTCTGAAGTCGCTTAAACTACCACCCGGCTTCGTTTTCGGTAGCAGTCTTGATATACCCTGTATACATACGTATATACGAATACATACCAACAAAATATATTAAAATACACATACATACAATTTACCATATACATAAATATACAGGGTATATCAAGACTGCTACCGAAAACGAAGCCGGGTGGTAGTTTAAGCGACTTCAGACACAATGCAACAGAAAAAGTTGCAAAAAACAGCGACAATTCTTTTTTGTTATTTTTTTCCTATGACCATTTTTGGGTGGTAAATACATTTTTTTCCTAAAATAATAGTGTATATCCTTTTATTTATAAATAATCTAAGGTATAAAAGTGTTTACATTTTTATTTTCGCAAAAACTATGGATTTACCACCCAAAAATGACGATATTTAAAAAAACATAAAAAATAATTGTCGCGTTTCTTTGCGAAAATTTTGGTTGCATTGTGTTTGTAGTCACTAAAACTACCACCCGGCTTCGTTTTCGGTAGCAGTCTTGAGATACTCGGTATAGACCTATCCTAACATTTACCAAATAGGCGAATGGACAAGATATTCCTCAGCTATGCTCTAGTTGAGAAAGGAAATGGTCTTTAATCCTTTTTTTAAAAGACGACAGTGTTCGTGCCCGTCTTATCTCGACTGGAAGTGAGTTCCACAGTCGGACAGCTTGGACTGCAAAAGATTTGTCCATGAAAACTGTGGAGTGCATGGGCATTTTTAGTTTCAGGTTTTCCGATGACCTCAAGGATCTTGAATGTGAGTCGTGGAGAAAAATGAAACGATCTTTCAGATAACGGGGCGTGAGAGGATTAAACATTATATTGTATAAAAGTGAAAGAATATGAGTATTCCGACGAAACCGGATGGGTAACCACTTGAGCTTAGTACGAAATTCAGAAACATGGTCATATTTGCGAAGGCCAAATATGAATCTTATACAAAAATTCTGGAGACGCTCAAGCTTATTAAGTTGGTCCTCGGTGAGATCTAGATAGCTGACATCGGCATAATCAAGGATGGGGAGAAGGAGAGTTTGCGCAAGTGAAATCTTCGTGGTAATGGGCAGAAGATTGCTTAACCTTCGCAAGGACCTTGCCGAGGCAAACAGCTTTCTACTAAGTTCACGAAGCTTTAAGTATCCGTATACTTCAAAGGCGCGTATTATTGTCTAAATTAGGGCCCTACTATATAAATCCGAAACGAAGTTCGAAACTTCGTGATGTTTTTCGTTTCGAAACCTACTCTGTAACACGAAATTCGAAGAATGAATTATTCCAATATATCGGCAATACGAACATTTACAGAGTAGGTACATTCGTATCGTCACAAACTTCGTCCGTCCTAAGTTTCGGATGAATATAGTAAATAAAAATGTAAATGTTCGGATTGCCGATATATTCGAATCATTCATTCTTCGATCCGAAGTTTCGAATTTCGTGTTACAGAGTAGGTTTCGAAACGAAAAACGTCACGAAGATTGGAACTTCGGATTTATATAGTAGGGCCCCAGAGCTGGTAATGTATATAAAATATGCTCGCAATTAGCAATAGCCACATTCTGTGCACAATAGTGTTTTATGAAGATATAGAATAGTGTATTATCATGACAATACGATTACTATATTTTAACGATGTATCGGCTGGGTGTTTGTGACACTCAAAAGCCTTTCGTAGTTCCTGATAGCACGACACAAGACTTGATCTAATATCAGGATAGATCAGGATGTAGGATCAGAACTATGTAATGTTGTTGTTGGGTGTTATTTATTATTTTATTTACCATGTCTTACAATGAACTGATGTTTTAAGTCCCATAATAACTTGTTTCAGTAGCAGTAAATCATTGTGTTTAGAATGCATTCCCGAGACAACACGTCCTGGTACGTCACACGTCGTTTATAGTCTGTGCACGTTAATCTGATAACGCAGGAGAATGGAACGCGTCACAGTCGACGCTCCTTAATCTCGGAATAATATCGGATCTCGTGCCAAATTCTATTGTGTGGAATGCTACCCAGTACTCAGACAGGTAGCTCTGAGCCTTTGATCTTGCAGATTGGAGACTTGTAGTTTGATTAAATTATATACAGTATTAATTTTGAGATTCAAGTTATTAGTTGTATTGGTTTGAATATTAATACTCGTCGGTAGCTGGGAGAAAATACAATTTTTATTATCCTTCAGTCTGTAATGTCCATTTGGCCGGTAAACGAGCAAAAGAGGTCTCCTGATGGTATGTGATTACTGCCACCCATGAACAACCAAAACGCTTAGATCACGTATAATGCCAACCCATCAAATCGGGAGAGGAGCGGGAATAGAAAAGAGTGGGAAGAGGGAAGGGGCATTAAGCATCCACCAATCAATCGAGGCATTGAAGTTATGTCAAGGAATTAATGCCATGCACAAAGTAAGTAGGCGGTTTGGTGAGCGCAGGATCGCATCTGTCATTAGTGGCACTGTCACCCATCAGTAGACCCTATCAGTGACTTCCAGTGTGCCTACTATAAGATCAGTGTATCGTACGACTGACGAATAAACGGACGTGTCGATCTCGAGAGTTTTATTTGATACACGTGTGATACGCAATCAGTGCGCTACATTACACACACGCGCCATAATACACACGTCATAGTCCATGTCACATGTCCATGTCCATGTCATAGCCATAGTCACAGTTATATGACGAATAAACCGCCGATGGATCGCTCTCATTCTCCAAGTCCTACCTAGTTAACAGGTTTAACTTCCGAATAGTGCCCTCTCGACCTCTACTGCATAACTCTAGTGGGATTTGCGAGTTAATATCATCTTATTAAAGTATTATTTATCGACTTATTATATTCTCTCGTAACTTATTACGATAATATTATATCTGCCGATCAATCTGCACTCAATCATTTTCCGCAAAACACGTTAGCATTATGTCAAGTGAACCATATCATCCGATACCTATCATTCGTAGCGCGAAATGTTTGCCAAATTCAGATTTTCACGGATTACCGCATCTTAGGAACGTGTTACGTGACCCAGTTTGATGCCGGTATAAACACGAAATGCGATATCTCGTGCCAATTTCAACGTAGCGAATGTACCTACATGTTTATTAATTAATTTGCCTCGGTACTTATGTTGTTTTATTGCAACGAGAAATAAAGTCGTGCATTACTAGGTCGTAAAGGGGGAGCTCAGGATGGAATGTACGGAGTGTGAGTCGATACATCGACGTGGAACAAACGGCCGAGCGACTTGACATGTGCCTGCAACATTTTTCAACAGGTATTTAACTATTCAATATCAATTGATAATCAATCACCACGCACTAAAACGGTGAAGGAAAACATCGTGAGGAAACCTGCATACCATAGCGATTTATAAGAATTTCTATGGTATGGAAGTCCACCAACCCGCACTAGGCCAGCGTGGTGGACTATATGGCCTAACCACTCTCAATCATATTCTCGATTGTAGAGTAGGCCCGTGCCCTGCAGTGGGACGTATATGGGCTGATACCGAATTTAACTATTCGGTTCACGTTTCGACCGCAGCGCGTATCGATTCTAGGCGGTGTTTCGCCGTAGGATGCTGTGACTCTATACTATTACTGTCTTAAGATTAAGGTGAATTTTCAAATCTTTTTTATCGTCCCTTTTTGCTACTTAGTAAGGTTTGGGTCAAAGCAATTTCATTTTGTAGTAATACTCTTGGCTTAACGGTTAGCGGGTGATTGCTAGCGTCTATTGTATCTCGAAAACACCTCGTGTTTTGTGCCAGTTAATCAACAACTTTGCGATTTTATTACGTCATTTACGAGATTACATCCAGCACTTTGAGGCTTTTTAAAATCGATGTATATTTTGTGAAAGTCCAAACCAATTATAACCTGAATAAATTGACCGATTAGTAAATTTCGTTTTTTTTTTATTTTACATAATTAGTTAATTCGTTTTTGGGTTGATGTTTGTATAACGTAACCTTTGTTAGTCGGCACAAAGCGTCATGCGCCGCGGCCTTCGACTACTCTGAGCTCTTGTCAAAGCGCCAGTTGACTCGTGTTTGATTCGTGAACGTTGGATGAACCGCCTTTACATTATGCTCTCCTGGTATTCGTGAACTTTAAATAATGACACCAGTCAAAACATTTTTGTGTTTTGGGAAAATAAGACGACCGCGCTTAACATTATATCGACAAAATATTTTCTTGCAGCGTTATATGCGTTTTTTTCATCAACAGCTTTTGTGAATAGTCTTATGTATTCTTTACGAGTGTATATTATGTGGTTGCATTTTCCATTTATTTATGAGCTATTTTAAATTTACTAGTTTTGTGTGGTTCAAAATTGACCCACTTCTGTCGATTTAATCAATGCGTGATTTTTTTATCTTATTATGCCTACTTCTAAACCTAGGTAATATTGATGTAGTCGCATAGGCTCGGCTCCTAAATTAATAAGATTTTGCTTGGCAGGTGAGGCTGGCTCTTAAGCCGAAACACGTGTCGGTCACGGCCACTAACTTGTTTATAGCGTTCCCCAATATTTTACGAGGGCGGTTGACAACAAGAATCGTAAAAATAAACAAGGACTTGGGCATTAAATCGAAGCAAAAATACTTACTTAGATTAAGTTAATAATAGTGTTGTTCACATAATACTTTGGTGAAAATTACATTGTTTAATGTCGCAGTCACTGACAAAAAATTGTACTGAAATTCCCGATAATACGATGTCAATACCCAGTTTTGCATTCAGCAAGTTGCGTAACAACAACATAAAGAGCAACGAACGGAAAGTTTCCGACACCCACTGCATAAATAATAAAATCCAACGTTTTTCAACACTGTTTCTCAAACGAACTCGTTCAACCAAAGAACTCAATTCAATAAAATCCAACACATAAAATTCACCACTAACAATAAAACGTTCGACTTTGTATTCTTCTGAATATAGCGCGCAATTCTCTCAAATAGACCAAGTTTTCCGTTTACGTATGTGCGAGGCGTAGTTACCAGGCGAGCGGAAAGAGATAGGTGGAATGAAAATAATCTTGAAAGTTTTTTAATTATCGCAGCGCGCGCTGGGCGGCCTCCCGGGCTGAGCGCGCGTTCAACACGCTCCGATGAGTGCGACTCCGCTCCAAAATGATTTATATCTATTGTTCCGGCGGCAAACCGATAGTTCCGCCGCTTCTCGCCTTCGATAGAACGTAACAATCCATCTTCAGCTGCTTTATACGACCCTGGTAAGCGTGAGAGCGCAATCAGGAAATAAGGGCAAACCAAATTGATGTATATAAGCTATTTCATATGAGTATGAAATGATCGAACGAATCAATTTCATATCTTAATAGAAAACTTGGCTCAACAATCTATTGAAAATAAAATATTGCGATATTTCTATTTTGCTCAGTTTGTGTTAGCTCCGTTATTTTAAATTGGATTGCAGTTATATCCTTTATTTAAAAGTTGGTATCAGTTTCTGAAGTGGAATATTTCAACTTCACTTTAAGCATTACGTTACTTTAGAGCTGGAATTGCAAGCCCAAGTATTTCCAATATATTGATGACACAGATTACAAAATGTCTGCTCGTATTCATGCCTCTTGTAGTGGGAGTTCGACTTTAAGTTTCAAGAAAGAAATTCCAACAAGTTCGCCCTAACATGACGAATTATGCCAGGTAAATATATATCTGTATCAGCTCACATAATACGTCCCACAGCACGGGCATCCTCTATAATCGAGAATACGATTGAGGGCGGTTAGGCTAAATAGCCCACCAGGCTGGCCTGATGTGTGTTGGCCGACTTTATATACATAGAAATCACTATGGTGTGCAGGTTTTTCACGATGTTTTCCTTCACTGTTATAGTGCGGGTGATTGCCTATCAATACACCCATGACTCCGAAAAGTCAGAGGTTGCAACCATCGTGAATATGTTGGCAGTGAATACGTCTAGTCCGTTTACCAACAGGCCACCACGCACTTAATATAAAATATATATATACCATCAATATTTTTACTCTAACATATTTTGAAATGCCTGCAACCACACCAAAGAATGTTAAATCTCGATTGGCGGCTAAGTTCAAGTTACAAGCTAAATCATGAATAAATGTAAGCGGAACACAGAGGGCGCGAGGCGGGATGCTGCGAGATTGCTCCTTGCTCCCACGGCCGGTGATGCCAACGTAAACCAATTTAAAGTTTATAATCTGCTCGGAATGAGACGAGTCGTCAACAATATGAACGAAACTCGCTTTAAGACGACTATGTTGTGTTTAATGTTGTGCGTGTTATGATTTGTGGATTTGTGGAGAAGTTGCAACTGGGAGGAAAAGCAGAGAATGTTGTGCTAATATAACTAGAATGCTCTGAGTTAAATCTGAATCTGAAATTTCAGGCGTTTCAGTATTGCCGTTTAAAATGTAAATAAAATGATGGCCGGGTTCTAAGGTGTAGTAGTCCCAATAAGCGTATCTCTATTTATTGTAGTTGAATATCGATATTATCATGCTTGAATATGAAGTTGATCTGTACGTTAAGACTTCATCATTAATCCTTGATATCTAGCTATAAAATATATCTTATATGTCAATTATGACCCCTTGCCGAATAATAAAATTGCAAAAGATCTATCTATTATTTCCAATTAATTACTATGACGTACTACCATCTTAAAGATATTTATTTGCACCTTTTGCGATACGTTTATAATAATTTAGATGACATTATTACACCCAACAGTCGTATACATCGTCCTGACCCCACATTAAGATCAATTAAGTCTTGTGTCGTAGGTAATAGACGCTACGAGAATATTTTCGGTATCACCAACACCCAGACTCGAAACAAATATGTTTGGTTCACATAAATATTTGTTTCGACTCGGGAATCCAACTCATGGCCTCTCATTTCACAGCTGGCGTCTAACCAACTTCGCCACGGAGATTATAATTAAGGCTATTAAATCAAAATACGACTAGTTCTATATTAAACTGTTATTAATTAAGTGTCCCTAGAGTGATTTATTCAAATAAATTCCCATATTACCATGTAATAAAAGCCACAACCGCGAACAAATGATTAACTAAACAGAATTCACGTTAATAATTCACACTAATAAACTGGGGCAGATATATTTCGCTCTCAGCTCCGCGCGGTTTAAAAATGCATTGGATTGAACGCGCAATGTAATCGCAACTAATGGACTCTCACGAAATTAAAACTGGTCACATGCGCCGCGCCATTGGCGTACGTATTTATTATTAAGCTTTTATTTTTATGGGATTCCTTTTTGATCTGTGTTTTTTTGTTTTAAAAATGTTTGTGTGATTTATTTAAATGGAAAGGGTGGTGGGTAATTTAATACAAAATTTAAATTCTTCTTTTTATATGTGTCTTTATTGGGCTAGGTTGGAGCTTAACATTTTATGCATATTGCAGAATTATTTGGAATTTTTCCTTTATAACTAGCTATACCCATATATGACCGCAATACTTTCAATAAAATATATAATTATATTAGTTAAAAAAACCGTTTATATATTACCGTATCTTTTGGTGTACTTTCTACCTTTTGAAAATTTCGCGTTGTGCTCTCAGATGGGTAGCTGTCCATATAATTATTTTGATTTACCGTTAAACTCAATAATACTTTACTAATAGCACACTTGTGACTTGGAAACGTCAAAAGGCCTACCACGATCTCCAAATTTAACCTTCGTCTCTGAAACCCAATCCGTTTTCAATTAAGTTATCGCTCACTTTTGACTTATTTATACAGGGTATATCAAGACTGCTACCGAAAACGAAGCCGGGTGGTAGTTTAAGCGACTTCAGACGCAATGCAACAGAAAAAGTTGCAAAAAAAAAAGCGACATTTTTTTTTGTTATT
Source organism: Hyles vespertilio (assembly GCA_009982885.2). NCBI lineage: Eukaryota > Metazoa > Arthropoda > Insecta > Lepidoptera > Sphingidae > Hyles > Hyles vespertilio. The sequence continues at coordinate 1,565,023 of CM042817.1, forward strand.
TTTTTCTTATGACCATAATTGGGTGGTAAATACATTTTTTCCTAAAATAATAGTGTATACCCTTTTATTTATAAATAATCTAAGGTATAAAAGTGTTTAAATTATTATAATAGCAAAAACTATGGATTTACCACCCAAAAATGACGATATTTAAAAAATCATAAAAAATAATTGTGGCGTTCCTTCTCGAAATTTTTGGTTGCATTGTGTTTGTAGTCAGTAAAACTATCACCCGGCTTCGTTTTCGGTAGCAGTCTTGAGATACCCGGTATTTGCGACCTTTGTTAAATGCAAAAACCATTCAGTACAATCATTATCTTTAGCTTCTTCTAGTTTCTGTTTGCTTGTAGCTTCTGCCCCTCCGGTTGACTTCCATAACGATCTTTTAAAAGAATCCTGCATAAAAGATTCCATGCAACTTTTATTAGCTCTTCCTCATTCTGGGAGCTCGTTAATGAGAATGCTACAAATAAATAAAACTACATACGCGAGTAATTTCACATTGCGTTTGTTTGATGTGAGGTCGGCGGCTCTCTATACTGCTCCGTGCCGGCAAACAAAATGTAAACACATTAAAACGTTTCGCAGCGGGCGGGTGCTTGTATCTCGCGGAATCATAATATGTTTTCGACTATTATACTTCTAGTCTCTTTCCATTTAGACTTCTTTGAAACATTTCATAATTGGATATCAGTGTATTATGCAAATCTTTGCATATTTAATAACTTAGCGTCTGTAATTTAAAGAATCCAAGAAGTACATATGACAAAACGAGGGACACGGAGGTGACATCGTAATTCAAGTATCATTAAAATGTAAATAGAAAATAGATCCAATTCAATATTTAATACATTATGCGGTTTATGTGTGTCGTTTAATTTAAATATAGTAACATAGTTGATTTAATTTTCTATCTAAAAGTCGCATAGGGCGTTGTAATAGGCGGTACAATGAAAACAAATTGACTCGTAAATGATGCGCGGCGTAGCGGGAATATGCGCTTTGATAAAATATTACTTCATTATTACATACGTAAATAAATTATATTACCTACATTACCATATTATCAGTAATAGGATAACATACATGCCGAAGAAGTAGGCTTATGTACAAAATGAATATGAAAATAATTTATTGAATCCATTAAAATGTTCTACATCATTTAGATTCTGTCATTTTTTTATCTACCATTCGGTTCGGAAAGCAGTTTTCACTAGAGAAGAACGGGCAAGGAACTATAGTTTTGCTCTTTTCAAAGCCAGTTTACAATTTAATGTTTATTACACAAATTACAAGTGGTTTAAATCAGGGCAGTTAATTAATAATTAGTATTTTTAAATACGCATGTTTATGTGATGTTTAGGTGATATTTAATATGGCTGAGTTATGCGAAGTTGAACTAACAAAGAATTGGTTTCTTATCAGTAGTTCATCCCTAGATTTGAAAAGGTATGGGGAGTCTTCCCATACTTTGCACAATTATCAATATCAGGCAATTGTATAACTCGCACATATTGGATTTACTAACCAGGGCATCCGGACCTCAAAATCTCACCATTTACCATTACTAAAGAAAGCGAGAAAAATAGGTTAGCAAAAAAGGAAATTATTTGTAGATATCAAAATGCAAGTACTCATTCATCAAATAATCAACCAGTTAACATGTTTATTTGTCCATAATTGAGTATCGGTTTAAATTTTGTAAATACCGAAAACATTTAATTCAACCGGTTGTGTAAGCTGACGATTGGATTTGTCATGATATTAAAGCGAAATTGAGTTATTGATGATGAATTTATGTTCAGTTAATGCGACAATTTGACAATGATGAGCTGGTTAAAAGATTTATGTTCCGCTTTTGTAACAATTTTTGAACTCAAATTTTGCTTTTTGAATTTGGCCGGTTAGAGACCACCGTTCACTACGGGTCCGAACATATAATGAGTCCGTAAGTTATTCGTGCTTGGTGTTCAACCAGTGTACATAATCAATTTTCGTGGCGCAGTTGTTTACACCCCATGTGTGAAACAAGAGGCCCGGGTACAATCATCAAATCGTAACAAGCATTTGTGTTTTCCATAGGTATATGTTTCGGGTCAGAGTGGTTGTGAGACTTTCCTTTTTGACACAAGACTCGATCTTAGTATATGGTCAGGTCCATAAGGTGACTGTTGGGTGAAATTATTTTTTATTATCATATCCTGGTTCAAGTGATACATTCACTTGAATCAGGATAGTCGGAGGGTCGATCGGATATTATTCAAGTTCTACCGCATTCACCATTAGCTCCATTACTGTCACTTTAAGTTCTAGTGTGAAATAAAAATAAAGAAGCCCGCCATAGTGTGTAAGGGACTTTATACTAACCGAAGTTGAAACATTGTGTTGCAAAAATGATTTACATTTCTTTTATAAACAGCGGAACGACTTTGAACCAAGTTGTGTACAAAAGAATCTGTAATGTAAAAGTGTATAAATCTGTTTTGAAGGCGACTGGCGATCTAAAGACAATGTTTTCTGTAAGTCCGAACATTCTGTGTTATTTACAATGCTTGCTAAGTTAGAGGTACTTTAGTCTATCTCCTTAGATCACACACTGTAAACAGCTATGTAACACGCTACTGTAGTGTCCGCTTCTCGACGGCTAAATCTCTTTCTGAATGCATTAGGAATAGCTGTTGGAATATCTGCATCTGGTTTTATTTACACATCGTTTATCACCATGTTGTCTCAGTACTATGAATTTCAAGACAAGCATGCCATTCGCCTGATCGTAAGCGATTCGACCGCTCATGTACAGCGGTAATGATTGGCATTCTATGTTCTTGCCATCCTGAGACATAGGATGTAAGTATCAATATGTCCAGTAGTTACTCGGGCCCCAATGTCCTTCTAACCGAAACAGAAGTGTGCGTTGACACTGCTGTTTGGCGGAAGAAATAATCATTGCAGTGGTAGGTACCTACTCTACCTTACTTACGTTAGACCACCAGTAAACTTCGACCCCGTAGGTACCATTGGTGTTATGGGTTTGTATTTCATCCGAATCATATTATGTTAGGATATCCTTTGATTTTTTTAGATTACCTATGTCGTCGGCCAACTTAGTTAATACACTTTGTCAATTATAAAGACATAATAAATCTGCTGTCTACTTTGTGGTGTAAATTCCCCCAAAGGCTTATTTAATGAAGGATAATTGATAGCGGTTAAGAAAATCAGAGAAAGGGACTTAATTCCAAAGCTTGCAACTTCCTCTTCCTTAACACTTCAAGCTAAGACTGGCATTTAGTGGTTATGCTTATGTTTGTCATTCACAAGCAGAGGCCCATGGTACATCCTATGGCTCAACGGTTCTAGTGCTAACAACTAAACCGCACCGTCGTTAGCGTTCCATCTTGCAAAAAAATCTGCATAATTTCGCCTTCTGAATGATTTATTTATCCCTAAAACTTTTCGAAAAAAATACTGGCCTATGGTTTTTACTAATAAAATATTCAAAGTATCTTTAACGCGTAGGATTAATTAAAAGTTTTGGCGGCCCATCAAGATGGCTCGGCTGTTGTTGAAAAAAGGCTGAAACTGGCGCAGTTTCGGACCCTGAAGTTGGCTAAAAGCGATGTTGCACGGAGTAATAAACTCTCTAATGCATGTGTTTTCCAACAGTTTTGTTTTAGTGGCTTGAGGGGAAAAGTTGAATTGTTTTTTTCGTGTAAACGAAGTTAGATTACTCTAGGCATCAGTTTTAAATTTAAAAATAATAGCCATTAAAATAACGCTTCACTGTTCTAAGATTTTTTAAAATTTCATTTATTATACGTGATTTTAATTATGAAAAATGACAACTAGGAATATTTTGATTTCATTTATTATACCAATATCCGAAGAGCCCTGCAATTTCCGCAAATACTACATCAAATTTCAGTTCAAAATTTTGTAACATCAAAGCTGTCATTTGAAATATCTGAATAAACTAAACGAGGCATATTTGAAAATTGAAACACATGAGCAAAGTAATTTAGCAAGATACCGATAATCCCCCGCCGGTTCAGACGCGTCGCGACGCCAGTTTCTGCTCAATAAAGCAAATATTATTCCCAGATTAACATATTTTACATAGATCTACATATCGTCAAAGTCTCTGAATAATTACTGTATCAATTACATGTTTCCCCGGCGACGCACCAAACTCACACATTTGAATAACTCGCACCAGGCGGGCATACGACGTCAAGAGGTGATTGAGCCAATACCGGAGACATTACACGGTTGACTACGTAGCCAAATTAAATTAACATGAGGAACACAATGACGTCTCGCGGTAATGTCTTGTCTTATACGGTGCATAATTCATGTCAGTTAACACCAGACTCCGAGGCGTTCATTAAGTCCTGGTACACCGCTAGAGATATTCCGACGTTCTCGCGGAACCGCCTAGTTAGTTGTCGCAACTAATTATTCCATTTAAGTTTACTGCATGAGGTAACGCGTGTACGGCGGTAGGGATGCCATCAGAAGATATTGAGAGCATATTACTAAACTTGTATCACCTAGTTTTACAGTATCTTATCTTATCTTAATATATATAATTCACGTGTCACGTTGTTTGTCCTCAATGGGCTCCTAAACCACTCAACTGATTATAATGAAATTTTGTAGATATGTGTTATTCGTTCCAACTTACAGGGTGAGATAGTTTTTATCTCGATTAAATTGACGAAAGTATAAAATAAAGGAAAAAACATTTTGCCATACAAAATGTTCATGGGTTTGTAACTGTCAAACATTTAATTTTCATACCGTCGATACGGTAAACTCTTCCCTCAAATTAAATAACGTATTTAAATAAAGGTTTCGAATCGACAACATATATCCACAGTATTCGATTAATGGCGTATTTTAGATTTTAAATATGTAAATTAATGACAGTAATGAAAAGTGGTTGACATTTAAATTGGTTGTCAAATATTTATGCATGCGTTTAAAAATTTATTTTGTGTAAACAAAGGAGTATATGTTATGGCAATATTGAATATTATTAAAAATTCAATAATGTTCAGTTATTAATACTTCTATTCAAGATCGAACATAGATCGAATGTCACTTTTATCAGGAATTCTTACACTGGCCTTTCCTTCGCTACAATTCACTGATAGAAATGTATATCGTCTCTGAGTGAGGTAGGCTTTATTTTACCTAAAGGGGGGTCAAAAAGGGTTGAAATGTTATGACGAAGAAAATCGAAACCACTGAAGTTATTTCTATGAAAACTTATATTTCAACTCTTTATTACTAACAAAACGTAATGGCGTGAAATATTATTGGGAAAACAGCATTGTGCGGGTGAAATAAAGGATGGAATATTTCATGGATAAATCAAAATCGCTAAAGTGTTTAATGACAAAAATGTACAAGGCATACTTTTCGGATATGGAGAGATGGGATATAATAGAATACGAGATATGGGAGAGGACTGGGATAGCTGACAGATTTGATAGGACGAAATGTAAATTATACGGTATAAGACGGGATGGAAAATGAAGACAAAGGACGGGATGGATCGGGAAGTGACTGGACAAGCCAACAACAAGACATGGGACGGGATTAACAGGACCGTAGGATACGTCAAGTTTAGGTATACAAGAGCTTATATAAAACAATAGCACGTATTTGGTGTGAAGTGAAATAAAAAAATATCTGCCTCCAGGCGAAGCTGGGTCGGGCCGCTAGTCTATATATATAAAAATGAAACCCGTTTCCCGTTGTCATGGCATCACGTGTGAACGGCTGAACCGATGTCGATAATTATTTTTTTTAAATGTTTGTGGAAGTCCAAGAATGGTTCTTACGGCGAGAAAATTTCGAATAATTGCCGGAAAAACCCTAAAAACAGCCCTTTTCTTTTTCCCATACAAACGTTTTCTAACTAAAACGTAGAGTCAATATGAGCTTTATTGCTATTTTATAAAGTTCATATTAAATTACAACATGCAATCACTGTTGTTTTAACAATGTAGGTATGTTCCTAACGTCAAAGAGTCAATTTACGCTTTATTACCGCTATACAACGTTCTAATACAATCATATCTATCAAAGCAGTGTGCGTGGTTTTCCCATACAAAATGTTCATGGGTTTGTAACTGTCATTCAATTTTCACCCTGTCGATATGGTAAACTGTTCCCTCAAATTAAAGAACATATTTAAATAAAGGTTTCGAATCGAAAACATATATCCACAATATTCTATTGATGGCGTATTTTAGATTTTATAGATGTATAATATTGACAGCAGTGAAAATGGATTGACATTTTAATTGTTTGTAATTGTTTATGCATGCGTTCAGAAATTTATTTTGTATAAACTAAGGAGAATATATCAAGCTACATTAATATAGGACAAAGAAATATTTTTTTTTTTTTCTGCGTGTGTAGTCATAAAAAGTAGTAACACAAATTTTGCTCTACAAATTATTTTATTTAAAAAATTGTTTTTATTGCTATTTTTCTAAAATTTATGTTGAATAACAACAGTTAAACTGCCTACCTGCCGGTACTCACAATAATTTCCTTTCTTCCCATCACTTTATCTCTACACTACAGCACTGGTTATCACTTGTTGTGTTTGGCATTATGGAATCTGCATTAAGAGCAACGCTGGAAGATATGAAGAGCGACTTCCACACAAGAATGTCTGCTTTTGAAGCCAATCTTCAGAAGTCTCCAGTTGGTGCGGATGTAGTCAACAAACACATTTGCATCGCAGATTTTGGTGTTGGTGACATCCAGCGCTGCCACAGGATGGGTCGAGCCTCATCGTCATCGAAGCCTAGACCCATTTTAGTCAAACTTCAAGACACAGCAGTTAGAGACAAGATCTGGTTCAGCAAGACAAAGCTTAAAGGGACCAGTATTACTCTTTCTGAGTTCCTGACTAGGACCAGGCATGACATCTTTATGGCTGCACGGGAGAAGTTTGGCGTCAACAACTCTTGGACGCGGGAGGGAGTTGTTTACGTCATTAACAACGGTATTCGGCATCGCGTGACGTCGCTTACTCTGCTTCGCCAAATTAATGTAGACGCCACGCCAAAGCTGAGTCCTCCCAAGAAGGCTATAGCTGTGCCCAGGACCAGGCGAGCTGTGACCGCTAAGAAATAGGCTGTGATGTTTTGTTGCGATAAGTGTGCAGTCCAGGTAACATCACGATTTACCTTCTATCCATTATTGGTTTTATTATAATTGAGTGTAATTATTAACTGTTATTGTTTAGTCTATTTTTCAATGTTTAAATAGTTTGTTTACTTGTTTTCATAATGTTTCTTAATATACCCGGCATTCAAAATTTATAAACACCAAACATAACCTTTTGACTTTTGAGTAAAACTTTTGACAAGTGTCAATTTTTGACAGATGCGTTTCGTTCGGAATTTTTTATCTTTTGTATTTAACTCTTGATTTACCTGGACTAGCCTTGCTTTTTATTTTATTTCTTAGTATTATCTTATGTTCTGTTTTGCATAGTGATTTTCTTTGGTTTTGTTTTATTAAAACATTACAGTTTTGTGTTTATCTGTATTATTGTTAATTTTTTGAACCGGCAGATGGATGATGTATTAGAATTATTTTTTATTTTTATTTTTTCTTCTCGTAGTATTATTTTTATTTAGGCTTTTTTTTTGATTAGTAGTAGATTGTATTCTTTTATTTTTATTTTTTATTAGTATATTTACCATTACTGTATTGTTGCTATATATATATTTATATGACGTCAAGTAGTGATAGTGATGAGTTTCTATCGGCGGTTAGCGATGTTCATAGTGATGATAGTTTTGAAAGTGTCCCTGCACTTTCTGACACTCTGTCGTTTCAGTTCTCCGATGTCTCAAGGAATTTTAATGCTGTTCATCTTAATGCCCAGAGTATTCCGGCTCATTTCCCCGATATGCTGGCTAGTTTTGACTGTACTAATATCCATGCTATACTTGTTTCTGAAACTTGGCTTAAGCCTTGCCTCCCTTCAACCTCGTACTCTCTCCCTGGGTTCCACCTCATCAGAAATGATCGCGAGCCCCGTGGTGGAGGTGGTGTTGCCATCTATCTCCGAAATTATTTTCGTTATAAGATAGTAAGTACCTCACCGCAACCTCCACCACCAAATGCTGGTGAGCACATTTTCTTGGAGGTGGAATTCTCACTTAAGAAGCTGTTACTCGGTGTCTATTATTGTCCCTCGCTTCGCATTGATTTCTTTTCTTCTCTCGAAACTATTCTCGAAAATTTAGTTCCTTCGTACAGTCAAACCATAATCATGGGTGATTTCAACACCTGTCTCCTCAAGAACGATCGTCGTTCATCCTCCCTCACAAATTCTATCCAATCCTGCAACCTTTCTATTCTACCACTTTCAGCGACCCATCATACTCCTAATTGCACTCCTTCTCTCCTAGACCTTATCTTTGTCTCCTCTCCTAACCTCGTTGCAAAACATGGTCAATGTTCTGCTGACGCTTTTTCGTATCACGACCTCCTATTCCTATCTTATCGTGTTCGTCCTCCTAAACCGTCACCTACAGTTCTGTTGCAGCGAAATTTTCGGGGTATGAATCTTGTAAACCTTCGCAAGGATGCCGGCGACATTAACTGGAGTACACTCTTTCAGTCCGATTGTCTCGATGCCAAGGTTGATCTCTTTACCAGTACTTTGACTAATTTATATGATAAGCATGCACCTCTTCGGAAAATAAAGCTCAAACACCTGCCATCGCCTTGGCTTACCAAAGAAATTAAAGAGTTATTGTGTAAAAAAGCGTCAGCCAAATCTAAGTACAAGCGCCGTCCCAGTGAGTCGAACTGGTTGAAGTACGTCACCATTCGGAATCACTGCAGTAAGGTGTGTAGGAATGCTCAACGCCGACATATCCATGATTCAGTTGAAAACGGAGATCCAGCTAAAGTCTGGAGATTTCTCAAGACATTAGGAGTGGGTAAACCTACACAAGACTCAATTTCGAAAACCATTGATTTAAATTCTCTAAATAATCACTTCTCTTGTCCATTCTTTTTTGACAAGACGATCAAAGATAAAACTATTAAGCATCTTTCTACCATTAAGACTCCTGAATGTTCTGCTTTCGTTCTTAAACAATTTGCTGCTTGTGATGTTGGGAAAACCATTACGCTTATTTCATCAAATGCCATGGGAAGCGACTGTGTCAGCCGTAATATGATTCTTCCTATCCTAGACGACATCCTTCCTGTCATTTGTCACATCCTCAACTATTCCGTTTCCACAGGGATATTTCCTACTCCATGGAAAGAAGCCCATATCATTCCCATTCCAAAAAAACCTAAGGCCTCAGTGCTGTCAGAATTCCGTCCAATTTCTATCTTACCTTTCCTTTCTAAAGTCCTTGAACGCCTGATCTATATCCAACTTAATACTTTCCTTTCAAGTAATAACCTCCTGAATCCTCTCCAGTCTGGATTTCGTCCTGGGCATAGTACTACTACCACCTTGACTCATATTACGGATGGCATCAGATCGGGCATGGAGCATGGCGAGCTGACAGTCTTAGCACTGCTAGACTTCAGCAACGCTTTCAACACTGTCGATTTTGATGTGTTACTCAGCGTACTTGGTTCTCTTAACATATCTCCAATGGCAATTGATTGGTTTCGTAGTTACCTGTTTGGACGCCGGCAACGCATCTGTGTTGAGAATAGTTTCTCCTCCTGGTGCCCCGTATCTGCTGGCGTTCCACAGGGCGGCGTGTTGTCTCCTTTACTTTTCGCAGTTTTTATAAATTCCATAACCGATCATATTTGCTCCTCCTACCACCTCTACGCTGATGATCTCCAAATTTACTCCCGGGCGCCCTTGCACAACTTGACTGACGCTATTTCTATTATAAATACTGACATTCAACATATTTGTGACTGGAGCCAGACCTATGGATTGATGGTTAATCCATCCAAAACCCAGGTAATTGTAGTCGGTAGCCCCAAGTTGATTTCAAAAATAAATTGGGATCTACTACCATCCGTTATATGTAATGGCACTATCATCCCATATAGTGAAACTGTTAAGAATTTAGGCTTGTTTCTTGATAGGTCTCTCACTTGGGGTCCGCAGCTTCGTGAGCTTAGTCGGAAGCTGTTTGCCTCGGCAAGGTCCTTGCGAAGGTTGAGCAACCTTCTACCCATTACCACGAAGATTTCACTTGCGCAAACTCTCCTTCTCCCCATCCTTGATTATGCTGATGTCAGCTATCTAGATCTCACCGAGGACCAACTTAATAAGCTTGAGCGTCTCCAAAATCTCTGTATCAGATTCATATTTGGGCTCCGCAAATATGACCATGTTTCTGAATTTCGTGCTAAGCTCAAGTGGTTACCCATCCGGTTTCGTCGGAATACTCATATTCTTTCACTTCTGTATAATATTCTCTTCAATCCTCTCACGCCTTCTTACCTTAAAGATCGTTTCATCTTTCTCCATGATTCACATTCAAGATCCTTGAGGTCGTCGGAGCACTTGAAACTGAGAATGCCCTTGCACTCCACAGTATTCATGGACAAATCATTTACTGTCCAAGCTGTCCGACTGTGGAACTCACTTCCAGTTGAGTTGCGACGGGCTGAAACACTGTCGTCATTTAAAAGAAAGGTCAAACTACATTTCCTTTCACAACTAGATTGTAGCTGAGAGAATTTGTCCATTCTTATTTTGGTATATTTTTAGGATAGGTATATAGTATGTTTATGTATATGTATGTATAATATGTATGTTCGTATACTCTGTATATATGTATGTATGATGTATGTATGATTACAATTGTAGAGTAGGCCCGTGCCCTGCAGTGGGACGTATATGGGCTGATACAAAAAAAAATATATATGTATGTATATATATATAAATATGTATTATTAGTGTGATTATGTTATATTTTTATTTTTAATTATTAATTATAGATTATTATTATCTCATTTACACCTTAGACTGCCCTTTCTATTTCCTGTTAATATATCCATCCCATGGTTGCCTGTAAGAAATTACCTAGTGTGATAAGGCCGCCACTTGTACTCTTATTTTTATTGTGTAGTATCTTTTTAGTATTTCTGTACAGTGCAAAAAAGGATTAAATAAATAAAAAAAAATGTTCACACGTAATGACGGATTTAAATGTTGGCTGAGGCTGGACCAACGTCTACCAACTCCAAGCTATTAACTATGAAAAACATTATGAAAAACATCTTGCAATTGTTATGTACCCCTAATAAATGATAAACTTAATTAATTACTTTCTCCATTATGTTATATTCTTTCTCCATTATGTTATATTCAATTTGATCACTTTCAAAATTACTTTATTATTTATTACTTAATCTGAATTTAAATTCATCACTTAATTTCAAATTGAGTCTTAATTATTTTTAATATATTTTGTCATTGTATAATTATTTAAATTTGCATGCTGTGGTCTCCTATAATTGAAGATCACGTCGAAATGTAAACCACAACAATGCTATCCCATTGTCTTCATTATATGTCGTGTATCCTTCCTTGGAGGTCCTCAATTTTAAAAAATAAAATATAAATAAAATAAAACATAAGACCAGCCGAGCCAAACACTCCGTTTACACGCTGGCGTTGGTGGAGGCTGGCTGAGGTTGGCCAAGCGTGTAAATGCAGCATAAGAAGCGTAGACAGATAATACTAGAAGTTATAATTACTCCTTTTCAAGATCGAATGCCATTTTTATCACGAAGTTTTACAGTGGCCTTTCATTCGCTATAATTCGCTGATAGAAATGTACATCGTATCGGAGTGAGATTGGTTATATTATAAATAAATGGGGTAAAAAAAGGGTTGAAATGTTATGTCTAAGAAAATCGAAACCACTGAAGTTACGTCTATGAAATTTTATATTTTAACTCTTTATTACCAACAAAAAGTAATGGCGTGCAATATTTTTTGGAAAAACAGCATTTTGGTGCTGAAATAAGGGAAGGAATATTGGATGGACAATATAAAACGCTAAAGTTTTTAATGTCAACAATTCATAAGGCAATCTTTATACCGGGTATCTCAAGACTGCTACCGAAAACGAAGCCGGGTGGTAGTTTTAGTGGCTACAAACACAATGCAATTAAAAATTTCGCCTAGAAACGCGACAATTTTTTTTTATGATTTTTTAAATATCGTCATTTTTGGGTGGTAAATCCATAGTTTTTGCTAAAATAATAATTTAAACTCTTTTATACCTTAGAGTATTTATAAATAAAAGGGTATATACTATTATTTTAGGAAAAAATGTATTTACCACCCAAATACGGCCATAGGAACAAAATAACAAAAAAAAATTGTCGCTTTTTTTTGCAACTTTTTCTGTTGCATTGTGTCTGAAGTCGCTTAAACTACCACCCGGCTTCGTTTTCGGTAGCAGTCTTGATATACCCTGTATGTATATGTATATGGAGAGAAGGGACATAAAGTAAAATATAATGGAAGGTACGGGAGAGGGTTGGGATAGCTGTCAGATTTGTTAGGACGAAATGTAAATGCACGTTATAAAACGGGATGGATAATAAAGAGAAGGGACGGGACAGATTGGGAAGAGACTGAACAGGCGGATGAGACGGGATTGAGCCGGACAGTAGGATAGCTACGTCAAGTTTAGGTTTACAAGAGTTTATACGAAAAACAACATGTATTTGGTGTGGAGTGGAATCAAAAAATATATGCACCCAGGCGAAACTGGGTCGGGCCGCTAGTAGTATATAACGATATAATATATTTTTTTATTAATATTTTAATTCAATTCTAGAGTGGTTCAAGTCTAGTCTAATTAACTTTTCATCCTTTTTTTAGTCCGCTTTTAGGTTATTGTGTCTTATTATTAATTTTTATAGTAACGATTGAATGTCCACACGCCATGTAGTTCTCTCATCGAAAATCAGCGACGCAGTGCTGCTCAGGTGGTGCTGCATCATATTAGCTGTCGCAATTTTATCACTCTAACTCTTCTAAACTACTTTCTTATTTATTGTGCCTGTAGTAAATACATTCTTTATTACTTTCTTTCTTAATGAGGGACCTTCTTGAATTATGTAAGGACTGGATTGACACCCCCGTTACATTCTATTACAAATAGCTAAATAGACAATATAGTACGGCTTTAGTGACGATACGGTTGCTGATTATTCCTCTTTGATCTATAATTTTATTTGTAGGTTGTAACTTAAATGTACATTGTTTGACAACTTGTGTTGAGTTCACAAGGATGTGATCTGTTTGTTATACTTTGATAGATGTAAGGATTAAATGTCCCTTTCCATAGATTAAATGTCCCATCCATTTAGAGGATTGTTACCACAGCTTATTATTACTACGATATGAATATTATTTGTTTATTGTTTTCTTTATATGCGTATATAAGAAGATTTGCTACGTACCAGATACAATCCTATACTAAACTATATTTAATCAATTTAATACTCACCCACTCGTGCCTTCTTCCCACAAAGGGTAGGCCGGTGGTAGGTCTCTCATATGTGAGAGGCCGCCTGGGTGGGCACCACCGCATTGTCTATTTCTCTCGTCAAACAGCAGTGTAGAAGCACTGTTGTGTTTCGGAGTGAAGGACATTGTAGCCAGAGCAACTACTGGACATATTGAGACTTAACATCTTATGTCTCAGGATGGCGAGCGCAGTGGAATGCCAGGCATTGCTTTGTGATTCGAGGTGTTGTTTGGTTCTGCTACTGTTTATGAGCTGTCGTATTGCTTTCCATCAGGCGTACGGCATGCTCGTCTCGCCATAAGGCAGATGTGATACTAGAATATCCACGTTTCGCCTTATGTGTTCCGTCTCACAATTTGATAAGAGCGAGCATATCGGCCACAAATTCCTGACTTCGAGCTGATAATGAATAAAAAGGACCAATATCACTTCCTCGACCGGGGATACGAACCTGAGACCTCAGCTTTGCAATCATACCATAGTACAACTGCGCCACCAATGCCGTCAATGTAATACAAAGTAAATTACCTCAAGAATCAAATGCAGAAATTCACGGTTCATACCCGCCGCCGCAATATCAAAGCGATAAATAAATGTAGGGAGCGATGAAATCTGCTCACGTACATAAGTTTGTTTTGATCCGATCCTACCACACAGTTCTTTATAGTTGCGCAATTTTATTAGCTCTCAGCTACGTATTACAGCAATATAGTCCGCAGATGGGTGTATCTTAGTGTGAAAACTTTAATGTATGGCAGAAAATAGTTGAAATAGTACTGGTGCAAAGTTTGAATGGCCCAACTTTAGTGCTTATGTGCACTGAAATGCAGCGGCTTTGCTTAAATGATGGCTTTAGCTGAGAGCCACATAAAATTGTTTGATGCTTAACAAATCAAGTAATGGATATACGGATACTTCATACGGATTGTCTTGGTTCTAAGTATTACACCCTAACTCGCGTAGGTAAACCGATTTTGACGAACTAGTTTGGCCTGAAATCGGGTTGGACCGGTAACATATTCACAAGCGCTTTATATTACTTTCTTTTCAATGAGGTCAAAGTAAATTAAATCATGAGAATCAGTTTACAAAACGTAATAAACTTCTATAGTGGAAATACGATCTGAAGAAATGTAAAATAATATTGAGGTAAAAATGATGTCTGGCGCTAACGACTTCATTTCAGATGCTAATGTCTCATGAAACGCATTATTACGGGCCGCTAAGCCGGCGCGTATTGCTCCATCTTGTTGCTTAGATACGGAGGATATTATCTTATTTCCGTCGATAATGTATGAATAATTTACTTCGCTGGTTTAATGGAACATACAGATTAAGAAAGGAGTCTGTTGGGTTCGATAAAAGAATAATTTATATTTCTCAAAACGATTGCCGTCATATAGCCAGCTGGACATATAGTTGCAAACATTTTTTAGCAATAGCAAGAAAAATACTTCCCCGGTGCAGTTATGAGATCTTGACAAACATAAGAATAGGAATAATTCATATTTCAATACGTAGTCTTAAATCATTCCCATCCCTAATACTTGAACTAATACTTACTTGGTCTAGCAAATCTACTAACAGTTCACCAATTTCCAAGCTCTTGATAACAATATGTGCCAGGAATACTTACAGCCTGAAAATTTTAAAATATAAACTGTTGGAGTGTGTAAGAGATAACCGGTTTAATGTACAAGCAGCGATGTTGGACCGCGGCCAGAACACGCCGTACAGCGACACGATCCTCTGCAGTCATGTCGCCCTGGTGCCCTCGGGGTGTATTTCACTACACTTGGCAGATATGTCCGCATTGGATCGCTTTCGAAACCTACTTCTCTGGTTTTCGGAAGTGTATTTTGGCTTTAAAATTAAAGTTCACCATCATTATTTTTATTGTAATTAGGCCAGCTACATTATCTTCTGCATTCATGTCTCTCTGGTGCCGTCGGGGTGTATTTCACTACACTTGCTAGATAAGTCCGCATTAAATAATCGCTTTAGAAACTACTTCTCTGGATTTCGAGACTGTGTTTAGACTTAAATACAGTTTTATTTTTGCTAGTGATCTGATGTTCTAAATTGTCCTTGATGTTTGAAACTGCATTTAATTAGGCTAGCAATATGACCCTCTACATTTCTACAACCATATCATCCTGGTACGTTCGGGGTGTATTTCACTATTTGCTTCTTGCTAGATATTCAATCCACTTTAGAAACGTCTTGTTAAGATTTTGGAAGTGTAAGTGTAAGTAGTGTGCCAAGATTGCCGCCTTTTATTTTGGAAAATTCTTTTGGCTTGAGTTTTTGGTGTTTTTATATATATACTTGTTATTTATTCATTTTGATAACTGAAGCAAGTTGCGCGTAAGCTCATACATCGCAGTAAGTATTCAGTTGGTTTCAAAAGAAATTAATTCAGGATATTTATCGCCGTATTTTTTCCTATAAATAATAACCAGCTTAAAAATATTGATTATACTATAGTAATCGTTTTCGTAGCACTGGTAATTTATTATATTTTTTACTAAAATGCACCGTGAATTTTCGACACCAAATATAGGTATTCGGACATTGCTAAAGTCGATTTATCTCAGTTTAAAATAAATTTTTGATATTCGCCTTTTCCACAATGTGATTCGAATGGAATCGAATAAGACGCGGCCAGAGTGGCTCACGTCGAACGCCGTGAAGTAAGGAAAGAGAAGCGCTGTAATACCATTTCGCTATTTATTTCAACTTGAAACTTTCTATGTCAAGACTTCCTGCCTGTAAGAAATTTTATTAAAAACTTTTTTATTTGTTAAATGCGAGCAAATTAGGTGTTTTGTGGTTAATTTATACTTTATTTTCTCTATAGTTTTGCAATCGTTTATAAAATTGTTTAAGTATATTTTATTTAAAAGAAATAAATACATACACAACGAAGAAAACTTTTCCTAGAGGAGAGGTGCTAACAGAACAACCACGTCTTGTCTTGTCTGTTGTCTGTCTAATCGTGAATTCGATCTTTAAGTGAAATGGTGTGTTTCATGAAAACTAAGTGGAATCTTTTAATCGGTAGGTATTAAGCAAGGTCCAACATTACAGGTATTTTTTGTGATACACTCACCCTATTCCTCCCATTCATCGACTTAAATTAGAGCACAGTCATTAAATTTGAAATTACCACCTACTTGTTTAATAAGAATTCATAAATTTCGATTAATAAATAAATAAATGATAAATGTTATCATAATCGAGTTTACCACAGAATTAATGTACCAGGCGTGCATAGCTGACGTGCACCGCAGCCGTGATGTATGCGAACTGTGGAGAGTTCCGTCCACTAATACCAGGCGGTCAGAAATTGGGCGGCGGTGTTAATAGCACGCTATCTATCGGTGGTCCATCGGAGCGCAAACAATGTCATCTTAGTGCCACCACCTGGCTTAATGGAGTTTCTGATGCAACGCGATATTTTGGTATTATGCGCGCTGTCCGTTGAAAATTGATTTTGGTATAGATACTTGTTTATTTTATGATGTCCTCGGTAATGAGTCAGATGTTTTGAACTCGTTCTCATGAACAGAGAACTATAAAATGCTTTTATGTTATCAAAAATATCTTTAGTTTATTCTTTCGACGTGTACTTGTCATGGATTATTTCTTGCTCCGAATAGGAATGTAAGCAGTTGTTCTTCTATTAGTAATGCACTAATCTTGTCATAAGTTTGCTCTATTTCATTGGCATTTTAATTTTCCTTTACCAAAATAAATTAAACGTCAATTCGTTAACACAACTTTGGAGAAAAACGTTGCCAAAAACAAGTGCGAAAATGCTCGTTATCCAATAGTGTCGCATGAATATTATATTGTTGCACTAACCGTCAAAAACAAAATAAACAAAGTGACATATTTTAAATTCCGGCTCCGAAAATATTCCTCCATTCGAAAGCCGTTTAAATAAGTTATGGAATCGAATTACTATGCGGATCTCCGCTGATTTTTCGGTTTGGGGGCTCAACCTCATTCATACTGAATAATTAATAGTCACATTATTATTTGTGTAAAGGGAATGTAAAATACAGCGGGGTTGTGTTTAATGTTAATAAAGCCATCAAAGGCTTCACTCTGTATGTTACTAATAAATAGCAAGAAAGAAATATGTGCGAGTCAGTAAAAAAAATCGTTGTATAGATTATTATAAAACTATGGCCAACTACACCGTTTGTTTGTACATTACTTATTATTCAAATGTCTCGGTGCGAGAATCGAACCTGCGGCCTCACGTTTCACAGCTAGCGTCTAACAATATGCGCCTCATAGGCTGTCAAAGAAAGTCCAGTGTTATAGTTGCAGTCCGATTTGATCAAGAAAATCTATTGGAGGTTTTACCCTGCCTTACATGTCCATAGCCGACAAATGGTAAAAGACAGTTACAGTAAGTAGATTACATTAGTCTTACCAACTAATTTGAATCCTGTTGATTAACTTAACGTTATCCCATTAACAAACTTAAATCTTTTTATAAAAATATTTGCGCAAACAGAATAGGATTTATGATTAAAAAACTTATGTCGAGCGCGGTGTGCAGGGGTCGATTTCAAATTTAATACCAGGATCTCATAGAGTTGTATGTGAATTGTTAGCGATCAAACAGGATTGTTGTGTGCAAAAGGCCATCGGGCTGCCGGCACGCGCCCCGCTTTAAAGCGCTCCAATAGATAGAATGTCCGCCGGGGACTAGGGGCGATAGTGTTGCGATGTATCGAAATTGGTATTTGTGTTTTGATATATCCGCATTTGGAGTAAAGTATGAAAAAATATGTTTGTTCTATTTTCTGAATACACTACTACAAAT
The DNA here is from genome assembly GCA_009982885.2 of Hyles vespertilio. NCBI lineage: Eukaryota > Metazoa > Arthropoda > Insecta > Lepidoptera > Sphingidae > Hyles > Hyles vespertilio. Next base: position 1,583,389 of record CM042817.1, read on the forward strand.
AAATACTAATTATTATTTCCTATGTATTTCGACAGCCTCCGTGGCGCAGTTGGTTCGACGCCGGCTGTGAAATGAGAGGCCGCGGGTTCGATCCCCTCGCCGAAACAAATATTTATGGGAACCACAGGTATTTTTTTCGAGACTGGATATTTGTGAGACCGAAATGTCTCTCGTAGTTCCTAATATCCACGACACAAGACTCGATCTTAGTGTGGGGTCAGGACTATGTATGTGACTGTTGGGTGTATTTATTTATTCATATATTTTATATTTAGAAAGTATTACATAATCTACTTGTTGATGTTTTTCTATACTCACACGAACAACGCGCTGAAGGTTTAGTCAATGACGAGTGTTTTAATTTCTAGCTTATGCGGCGGGTTTCTTTCTACAGTTGGGTTCTATTACGGCATTACTATAAACTATTTATATTCTGAACTTAAAAATACGTTACAACGAAGCTTACACAATTCCTGCATGTGCCAATACCGTTTAACACAGAGTCGAGCTGTCATACCGCGTGAGCGCGTGCAGGTCGGCAAAGCATTTTGTTCGTTTTGTCGGCATCTCGGCGGCGCGGCGAGGCTTTGACCGCGGTGCCTGTGTGGCGAGCTCGACGTGCGTCACTGTTACTCTGTTAGTGACGTCACGGACTATGTGGCGTGTGTGACGCCATTTAACATGGCATTGTTTTGTAGTATAGGTTATGTTTCGCAAATTTGCTAGGAATTCACCATATATTGAATTATACCACATAAATGATAATGACTCAAGATTATATTATGTTCGTCTCTGTTCTTTTAAAAGAGAAAGGGTGGGATTGTAGAAGTGGAAGAAGCGCAATTCTTTATATAGTTTCATGATCCACGAACATAGGTGATACAGGATGACTTCTCGTAAATATATGAAAATAGCATTCGAGTTTGAATGACGGATTTTTAGATCGATAATTTCTATTACTTGTCAACTCACAAGATACATCTTGGTTACACCTGGTCTACCCACTATCGGTGGGGACACAAATAACCCACTCACAGCTGCAATGATCTCTACATATTGTTTCCAACACATATCTCAGAAACAAATAAACACACGAAACATCTCACGTGCAGAAGCCATTTGACGTGTAAACAGAGCGGCTAAAATGGCATAGCGTCTGTATCGACGGGCGGAAGTCGTACGCGGGCCGGAAACGGACGCGGATGCGCCCCGGAGCCGGCTGTGGTACGTCTGAGACTCCCCCCTCTCCCCCTCCTTTATCCTCCTCCCCCTCCCCCGCAGGAACTGGATGTAGAAGGGGTAATGTCACCAGACGGGACCGTTTGAGACCGTCGCCGCTTCCTACGCTTTGATGAGGTTGTAATCGCTCGTTTGTATGTCATTCTGTGAATAAAATATAACCTACTTTTGTAGTAGTTGCCTAGGGCTCTTGATAGATTATATGTTCGTTTTGTATATAAATGGGTATAGTCATGCAAAGTCACCACGCCATGGTAAAATCAATTTCTTGTGTTGAAAACATTATAAATTATAAGATCCAATTCACAACCATTCTTTGGGGTATCTTAAACATACAAATAATTTATTGCGTTTGGAATCAAGCTCACTCAATCCGAACATAAAATGTCAACACAAATATCTCTACTGAATCGTCAAGTTATTTCTCGTCCAATTTGGTATTTTCTAGTGACTAATTTGACTGCAACGGGATCGGCAATGTGTTTTATTGAAGAGAGATGGTCAGCGGCATTGTAGAGTGTCGACGGGAGTTCCGGGCTTTTACTGTCTAGGGCAGGGTTTCCTAACCTTCTCAGGGGGTCCGCAGACAACATTAAAATTATGACAACAACAAAAAAACTTAATAAAAAAAATGATTTATGAACAATTCGCTCTTCTCAAGGTAATTTTGATCATTTTCCTACTCTCTCGTCATTTTTGCTATCAACTGGCGGCGCTATGTTACAAAAGGAGACTCAGGAAGTAATCATTGAGCACCTTCGAGCTTTGAAGTCTTCATTTCGAGATTATTTTCCACATTCAGACCGCGGTGACAATTGGTTTATGGACCCATTCCGTATCAATGTTACAGACGTCATAGGCCTTACAACGGTCCCGGAAAATCAATTAATTGAAATAAGTTGCGATTCAACACTAAAGAGAACATTCAAAGAATATGCTTTAACAAATTTTTGCCAAAATTTTAAATATGATTGAGCAGAAGCAGTTGTCGCCTTTCCCCACAACAAATTTAAGCGAAAAGGGTTTTTAAAATACGGAAATAGACTACAAGTAGAAACAGATTTAAGGCTCCAACTGAGCAACAATGACCCAAATATTACAACTTTGAACGCAAAACGGCAACATCAACCGTCGCATTTTTATAATACATACATAGATAAACTCACGCCTTTTTCCTAGAAGGGGTAGGCAGAGGTGCCAGGACACCCACATTTCACCTTGTATGTTCTGTCCCACGATGTGATAGGTGGCGACCCTATCACTGTATCGGGCACAACACTCTGGGCTGATAATGAATAGAAAAATCCAATATCACTTTGCCCAACCCGGGATTTTAACCTGAGACCTCAGCTTTGGAACCGTACTCTACAACTACGCCACCGAGGCAGTCAAAGAAAATAAAAAAAGTAAAATAATGTATGTTCCATGGTTTTTTTTTTGCAAATAAAAGTATGTGAGCGATTTTTTTCGTATTATTTATAGGGGTCCGCTAATCATAATAAACTGGCGCTAGGGGTCCGCACTAGAAAAAGGTTGGGAAACCCTGGTCTAGGGGAATCTTTCTCACAGGGATTGTTAATTTAATTATTTTATATGAGGCTATATAATATATATTAACAGCTGGAACACTAATCATTACTTTTACTGAGCACAATTTCCAAAAACACCATTAACACGGGAAGTGTTCCTAGCGGCGAGGATCGTATACCATTATCGCAAGACATAACTTGCATAGATTATCGTATTTTAATCATGTTTACGCTATGCAACTTTTTTACAATCCTTACGATAATTGCATCTTCGCGAGTATATACTCTCCTCGTGTAGCAAATAGGGCTTCACTTTGTGTAGTCAGTAAGCACTTTATTTAGAACACACAATATTATATTTTATATGAATAGAAATTGGACCACGGTTTCTGACTCTATGCCACACAATGAAAATATATTTTTAAAAGTTATTTGATTAGTCAGAACACCCTTCTAAAGAGATAATATTACAAACGGCTCAAATTTCCAAAGACGCTATCAATAGCATGATTAAAAAGTTTAATAATAGATAATAGCATTTCCAAAGGCTTTGATATTTAAAATTTCCTCGGCACGATCGTTCATTACAATGCATCACAAGTCTTCCCTGAGTGGGCATTGTGCGGAGTCAATACGCCGGCCTACGGAGCTCGCACATAACACCACGCGTTTAATGCCTGCATTATGTGCAATGTGGAATTTAATATTAAATTATACGCTCATTTTAATGAGAAAATAATAAATTGATATACACGTTCGCCTATAGTTCACATAACATGCGAATTTTTTGGAGTGATGTACGTTTTGTGTTTGTGTTTTTGTAGCTGGGGATGACTATTGTGTGATGTTTAAGTTACGAGTTTTTATTCTCAAAGCATATTCTAATTTGTAAGGCTTGTTTCTTACTATTGGTAGAATTTACTTACCAGTCCCTGTTGCAACCACCTTGGTTTAAAAGAGTTGTCACTCTTTTTAAATAGAGCTTACTAGCAAGACGTTATATACTGGCATGCCTTCCGCCCGATGGGGAGCTATAAAACTACCCATGCACAGTAGCAAAACCAATAATGAAGTACAAAGCAAAGCTTGGCATTCCACTGCGCTTGCCATCCTCAGACATAAGATGTTAAGTCTCAATATGTCCAATAGTCAATCTGGCTACTATGTCTTTCAAACCGGAACACAACAGTGAATTAACCCTGCCGTTTGGCGGGAGAATGGGCGCTGTGGTGGTAACTATCCACGCGGCCTCTCACATACATATGAGAGACCTAAGATTTGAATAAAGGCATTATTGTTTCGAGATATGTTAATCCCATCAAAAACATCCTGTAAAAAAATACCAAGTCTCGCAGCTCAGCTTTTCTACCGCAAAAAGTTGTGAGATCCATGTAATACCAAGTCGGTTAATTTATTTAGTCCTCGCTTAAGGGACCTTCTGTATAAAGTTATTACGTAAGTTATTATCATATCAATATTAAACATCCTTTACGTTTTAAATAAATAGACCGACTTGGCCATCGCATGAAAACATAATGTATCGTACAATTTATACATAATGCTGCTGGCCAAGTCAATCTATTTATTTAAAATTTCCCTTAAGCGAGGACTAAATAAATTAACCGACTTGGTATTACATGGATCTCACAACTTTTTGCGGTAGAAAAGCTGAGCTGCGAGACTTGGTATTTTTTTACAGGATGTTTTTGATGGGATCTCACGTCTTTTGTAGAATCCTACTTTTTTCCTTTTCGGTTAGAAGTAAGAAGACTTCTAGAATATCAATACCGATTTTCTTAAAGCCTCAATCTTATGTTTTTTTCTTATTTATGTAGGTATCAATTTATCAAAAATATAGCGGATTTGATTATTGGTTTTCTTTCTTTCATGGTAATTGATAATTTCGAGCTATTTAGTTCATTTATTTGCAAGTTTTTCTTCGTCATATTTTTCTAGAAGAATTCCATCTCTATATTCCCCTCCTGTTAAGCCTCATATATATAGATACCTATCTACAACTATTATTCCATTATATACGGGTACAATGATTCATCAACTGCAAATGTAACTTTGTAATTCTATACATTTATATGGGATTACAATGTTATTCACGTAGTTGGTGTGTCTAGAAAACTAGACAGAAATTATGAAATGTTTAAATTTTCCCTTGATGTAGACACTAAACACTAATTATATTCTAAACTAGCTGTGCCCGCGACTTCGTCTGCGTGGAATTTAACAAAAAAGTTAATTAGTTTATTTACTTTTTTTTTTGGTTTTAGAATTTTTATTTTAATTATCTCTGCTTAGTAACTGAAAATTCAGGCTTCTTGCTTTAACCACAACGAAGTTATAGGGGGTAGAAAATGGTCTGAACTGATTCGAGAAAAGGATGGTACGACAGTGCCGCTTTTTAGCTCGACTTGGAGGGGGCACTGCCGTGCCCCCAGATATCTTAGAATTTCTGTCAGGTGCAATGGTCACTTTAACTTGTTAAATAAATAAAAATATGTTATTTATCATGCTATTACTCAGCATATTAATTAAAGCGAAGTATGTATAGAAATTCTGGGAAACTGTGTTGTTTGTTTATTTCGTAATATTAAATTATATTGCACGGTCTATTGTTTTGGTTATTCAGAATACATCCATTCGGAATATAGAGGAAGTTGGTGCAGTATTCCTTTGTTATCCTATTTCTGGAAGTATATTGCAAAATTGACAGCATTTCAGGAATAATGAACGGTATTAAATCTTTACTATAACATATTCTCTGATATCAATTCTAGGAAGCAACTTCGTTTGTAATAATCTCTAGAAAAAAGGTTTCAAAAAATGAATTTTATACCTTCCTTCATTTAATTTCATTAGAGTTTATTTCTGATGGTATTGCATTTATTGCGGATCTCACGAAATTACCGATAACTGTACAGTTTTTTACTAATGAGGGCATTCTTTTGCTATATTCGCCGTTTTGCTTATATTTCTATGGTATTGGTAACCAAATTAGTAAGCAAAAGTGTCCAGGTTCATATCTTTCAATGCACTGAAAGTGACTGTTGCTGTCAAGTATATTTAGCTTCAGGGATTTCGAAAGCACATCCCATCCACAAAGTCCATTTCGTCCTCTGTGTCCGCAAAGACATATTCAGGAATAAAGTGTCTCTGACGTATAGCGGTGTGGTCGGGATGAATGGGGCGCGCGTCTCGCCGCGGTGTTCAGTACCTGTGCACCTCGCATCAATATTGCACAGTGTAGTCCGCAGGCCGCCGACCCGTCCCGACTCCTCTTATTACTGCGCCACTGGTACCGCGATCCATTTTTTGCTCGTGTTTTATTTATGCCAAGCGCAACCGGAAAACGGTATTTATGGCACCGAGGGTTACCTGTAATAGGGAAATAACGTTTATTATTTCTGCCAGCCGCTTTTGCACAGTTGTATTTTTGAGACCATTTTGTAGTCTACCTATAATATCAACTCAATTTGGGCACTTTGTTCAATTTGTAAGAGGTACGAGACATTATATTGTCGAAATTTTAATAATACGACATACTCTTAGTTATTTTTTGAAGCATGAACAAAAAAAAAAAATTCTCTTGCAAAAAAATTGTGTCTCCATACTGAAAGGAAATTAAATGAAATTGTTGAAATATTTCGCCTCTTCCTTCCGCGCGGCGGGTTCCGAGGCGGACGTTTTAAATAACTCTTTTCTGAATGCATTTTAGTGGCCGCTGGGAGATGCGCTCGGGCGAGCATACTTAAGAGGATATCATCAGGCTTACGCGTCTGGTTTTAAATAAAAAAATCCTCGCCGACGCTAATTACTTGGCGTTTAATATTTTATTTTCGACGTGAATTGTCATTTGAAGTACAAAAATATGTTGCTAATGGCTCATGCTAAGTAATTATGATTTATAGCTACCACGTAAACTACCGTTATTGTAAAACAGTGTTTTGTTGATATATTTGTTACGGTAATTGTCAGTGGTGAGGTGGTGTATGTTACGCGACAGCCGCGACAAATACTTGGTGTGTTTACCGATTCGCGAACAAAACAATTCTCGCAGCTCCGTCAATACGGCGTTACAACAACACAAACACTCGGCCGGCAGCGCGAGCGCCGCCATTGTTTTGCGCGTCATAAAATGTGCAAACGAATTTGTTAATTGCCACCATGGCGTTCCGTGTCATAAAATTTTCATTAGGGACCTTGGAAAGTGCCGTTTTCTGCACCGGGCCCGCTCACTGGCTCCTCAAAAACAATAAAGTTCGTTTTTGTTTACGTCTACAGTTTTAAGAGCTGCCATTTCCATTAGCATTCGTATGAATAATGCAAGCGGAGACCCTTTTTTAGGGCGGGGCTGTTTAGATACAATACAAGAGCGTTTTTTTGTGTTCTTATGTCTGTCCTTGTTACTCCACCTTTTCGCCCGGTCGGGAGTCGAAAGGACCGAACGACCGATGGCGGACTCCACTTTCTACCGTATCGCCCCGTTCACTTACTCCTGTCCTATGTTATCCTAGTACTCCTGAATAAATGTCACCATAAATTCTTTTGTTTCTGTGTAATAAGGACAACTGGTAGAATTTTTTTATAAACATCTGAAATATTTTGACATAAACTTTGGCCATCAAAAACTTATAACCTAACTTGTTCTTGCTTATGCGATCCTAGTATATTTGAAGAAATATTTAAATTAGGGCGCACTTGGTGTCGATTTTTTTTGTTTTACCATTTTTATCGCTTTAGTTGTTTTTCGTTTTGTACGTTCAAATATATATGGAAGCAATATAATATATAGTCTGAGGAATGACAAGTTAACGTAAGTTTATAATTCATTCAGTTAACATATGTAAATAAGAGAAATCGACCTCATCGTGGTTAGAACCGACAATTATTATCGTTCCCGCAAAACGTTTTTGGGAAAGTTAGAGATCAAGTTTAGATTGGAAATTCGCACACTGGATTTTAAGATCGGTTTCACATGACCGTGGACCATGACCTTTTACTTTTTATATATTAAGTGATCAATTTCACTATCATCATCGTCATCATCATTATTTATATTAGCGGATTTGGAAACAAATTGTAATATTCTTTTATGCACATCATTTTGACTCGTACAACTGTTACATGAAAAAACTATGTGACTCTTTATTAACATGAGGTTTTATTGCCATTGGTAGATACTAATCACTTCTGTAAACCTATCTACGCTGAACTGTGATAATAAGTCAATTAAAAGGTGGAGTCGTCGTAATTAATCGCCTTGAGAAGCGGCCACACGCGCCGCGAGGCTAACAAGCAGTGTAGCCGCCGCCGCGACGGTCGCGCGCTGCCGGCGAACCCAATTGTGTCCCTAACTCGTAGGAACGCTGGTACTCTAATTAAAACACCTTTGTTACTCAAACCTCGTTTGCTCCCCAAATTAAATTATCGTAAATCCCGACTCATTGGCCGAGATTACGCGTTCACTAGCGATGACAGCGCCCCATTAGCCGCCAAACAAGCGATCCGCCCGCCTGCCGCCTCCGCGATGTAAACCAATTATACTTACGTGAACTGACAAATCTCTTTGGCGGGCCTGTCTGAGAATATTATATTACATGGAACCAACGTTGTAATTCCTTAATCGCGGCTGCGGCAGACCATTGCCGAGTTAAAGCGGCAAAGCAATTATTATATTGAGCAATAAATCATTGGCGAAGATTAACTGTCGGTCGTTTTGGCGGATATTTTTTCGCGAGATAATCTTGTTACTTGAATAATTAAAGAGAAGTATGCAAATAGGGTATACTTTATAGGGCTTAGATTAACTTGTAGATTTTCAATTTATGTATAAAACGTTTAATCCATTCCACATAGTAATCTATGAAAATAAAATTACATATTGGGAATAAATTTTCCAAAGCGAGAATGGTTAATATGCTACACTAGCTGTGCCCGCGACTTCGTCCGCGTGGAATTTAACAAAAACTTTATTTTTCTAAAATAATTTTTTTTCTTAAATAAATGTACCGTAAGTTACTCCTTGTTATATCAGCTACCTGACAAAAAAAGTCCCGTCAAAATCGGTCCAGCCATTTCAGAGATTAGCCGGAACAAACAGACAGACAGAGAGACAAAAAAATTTAAATATCATTTTCGGCACAGTTTTTTTTTTATTTTCACTTTTAAAACAGACGCTTCAATTTTATTTATATGTATAGATGTATTCCGGGAGACACACACCAAGGTAACATATTTGCCGAACGGTGCTTGTAAATTGTTACAAATTGCATCGGAGCGAGAAGCGACGGGCGGGGGCGAGTGAGAAACGTGCGACATGACGCGACTACAACCAAATCAAGGGGCGCGATTTACCGCCATTGTCCAAAGTGGCTCGGCTGTCTACAGCCGACGCTAGTCGATTCATGATGTCCTGATAACAGTGTTACACTTTATGACGTCGATTCCAGTTTCCTTGACTCAGTATGGAAAAAGTGTCTATAACGAACACACTTGCTGAATAATTTCCCAGTAGCTTCCGTGAAATGCTAAATTGACGTAATTGACATCTTCAAAGCTTTTTTACGTTCAAATATTCGTTTTCTACCTGCTTTTTTTCTCGTAACTGATCGTGGGATTGGCACAAGTTGATTTTTTTATGCATGTCGCTGGAAGACTTGACAGTTTGTTTTACGAATGGCAGTCGGCTCATCATCAAATTATATAGTTGAGAAATACATACAAATGTATAAGAGTTCATTGCGAGCTATATATTCTTAAGTTATGTTAAAAAATAAAAATATATATTTTATTACAACCGTGTCACGCACGCCTCACGTGAACTATTGCAAAGATAGCTTGCTCTGATTTAACACTGTAATATTTATAGCCAAATTTCCACTAACTCGACGCGGAACTAAATGGAAATTCCTTCGCGTCAGACCCAAGTTCGACCGAACAATTGTTCGTATATTTGAGCGCGTGTAACGCAGCACCTCACACTACGTATATTCGCGTTAACATGCTGAATTTTTAATGAACCCATTACGAACATCAGACATTTGATTCCTCCAACTTGGTGATAATTAAATTATTATAATTTAATGGTGCGCCAGTGGAGATGTCATATCTCGACCCGAATCACAAACAGGAGGGCCGGCGGTCGCGCCGAGTGCTTTCAAGGGACGCCCTCGTTGCCAGTCGTGACAAACATTATGGGCCCTTCATTATTAACCCGGCGCGGCGTGGGGGAGTTTACAAGGCGATTGTGACCCGCACTGGTCCGACAGACCCCGGGCCAAATGTACTCGGATGTTGTGCCAAATTGCTTTGAGATGTAGTTGTGTGGCGGATTTAATTGGTTTGAAATATGTCTTTGAGATTACCAGATGGATAATGAACAGTGTTTAGTGAAAGAAAAAAAGAAAAGAAAGAAAAGAAAACTCATTTATTAGTCACAGATAAGATGACGCACACGCTCGTTTAACATAAATTTATATATATAGCTAACAACAAAAAGAAAATAAAAAGGAGTTTGTACGTCGCATAAATATGACACGTAGGTGACCACTCAGCTTATTGTTGCACTGCGACGCGAGCCACAGCGCAGCGCTGGTTTTCAGTGGTCACCTTGTGCTTATCATTATTCTGTAACTGCCCTTGTTTGAAGCATGTGGTATGACTTGAAAACTTTAAAGTCGTGCTAGTCGGATACCAACGATGATGAGAAGTATATATTGAGATTATTTCATTAAATATAAAAAAAAGAAAGGTCTTGAGGAAAAGTTGCGATATTTTCCCTAAAGGAAACTCTTTCCTACGTTCTTTATGAATGGAGTTTTAAAATTATCGGTCCAATTTTCTTCGCACAAAAGCGAGAAACAATAAATTATAGGTGCTAATCGAGCCCTCAAGATTTGACGCGGTGAGGTCGGCTTTCAGACAGCGGCGAACCGTTGGGCTTATAAATATAGGCAATTTATCAAAAAGGTACAATTAAGAGTTGATGTTTTATTTTAAGTTCATGTAATTCTTTTCAAGGATTCTTTACTGTAATTAATAAAACTTTTGTAAACATGAGGAGATTGAACCAAGGATACGGTTCATAATAATGTAAAATTAATATCACATTTGACTTTAACATACACAAATATAATTAGAACTTGTAAGTAATTTACATAATCCATTCCATAAAATTTTAATTGCTTTGGATCTGCGAAAAGTTTCGATTGAAAATATGTTTTTGCAAAAATAAAAAGACAGTAATGAAATTCACTGAGTCACGAAACTCATAAAACATCACGGAGACAATTTAATTGAAACTTTTTTACTCGTCAAAATGTTCTCGCCGAAGTTAATCTTCTGATCCAAAATCGAGATAAGCGTGGGGAGTGAAAGCGATTTAATTACAAAACCTTGCCAGGAAAACATCCTGGTTCACCGGGACTCTTCAGACTACGTCCCGGTAAACATTCCGATCGGGAGAAATCATCGGAAAGATTTTTGTAGCGAACGTTTTTTTTTGTCGCTGGCACATGGATCTCGGAAAATTTACACATGATATAGATTTATGATATCTGTAAAATTGTCTATGTTTTTTGGATCAGAAATGCTTATGCTTTATATAACTACTGGTCAAGTTATTACCTCCGGAGTTTTTTGTTTCTTATTGTGTAATTCATTTTGTATTTTTCTCGCTTTAGTAAGCAATGGTCTGCAATCTACAGCCGGAAACAATTACACGACTTCGAAGGGTCTGTTATATTTCTGTTCTATTTGCAACAGGAAAATGCGATGTCATTCTTATAAATTCTTTGTTTTTTATTCGAGAATATCGGCATTTCTTTATTCGTAATTATTGATGCGAATTGAAAGCAAGAGTTTCGAGTCTCTGAGGTTTTAGATCGAAAATGAAGCCGTCGGTGGCGGGCGTTACAAATTGATAATGGTAGTAATAATATCCCTCTGAATATTATGTAAATTGTCATAAAAATCAATTCGTACCTTTAAGTAAAAAGTGCCAACGTGGAATAAGACATAAATATAAAAGTGTATCAACCAAAGAAACATATTTGGTCTGATCTCACCTTTGAGACATACGCTAGCGGTCGATTCCTTGATCCAGGCATGAAAAATAAATATAATTACCCAAATGCACCAGAGATCAAAATTATCTTCCCTCTATAATCATTTGGCTTAATAATATCTCCAGCGAAAATAGATTTTCTGCTAGATTTATACCATCAAAGAATCTCTTATATACATAAGCCTGAATATATAAACTTACAGTTTTTTTTTTAAATAAAAGGCAAGGTAATTTAATTTAAGTTAACTTTCCTCCGATACACCTTCGATACAGTACTTAGTAAAGTCTATAAAAATAAATTACTAACAAAATAAAACGAATCTGTTTTTATTGCACTCCGCGGAGTTATTTCACGTAAAGCTATAAACTGGATTATGTGAGTCGCGTGTTACGATCTAAGAATCAGTACAAGCGTTTTGTTTCAGATCAACATGTATATCTAAATCTTGTAGGGTCTTGTTATTGTTACCACTATTTAAGCCCATACCACCGCTAGGCAACGATTTTCACGTAGGTATGCCTATCTCCATGTCTATATCCCGCCAAACAACAGTGTAAATGTACTGTTGTGTTCCGGTATAAAGGACATTGTAACCAAAGTAACCACTGGACAAAATGAGACCTTGTCTCTTATGTGTCAGGATGCCAAGCGCAGTGGGATGCCAAGCATTGCTGTGTGATTCATAGTATGCTTTGGTTTTGCTACTGTCCATGAGCGGTCGTAAGCGAATGGCATGCTCGGCACGCTATACAAAGAAATAAAAAAATACGGTATTTATATTATATTGGGAAAAGGGTTTCGTTTATGTATGTAGTAGGTATGTATGCGTTGAATCAGATTGGCTCAATGCGGATGGGTTTATTTGCAAGCTACTAGGTATTTTATTTTTGGACCCTCTACTGTACGGATTTAAATAGCTTACTGTCTGATGTCTTACTGACTATGGATTTTCGTATGTACATGCGTACGTTCTAGTTATGCAATAATGCTAGACTTTTAGCAAAAATTGTAAAGTTTGTTGAATCCAAATTCAAAATAGAAGAAACATTTATATTGTATTCTACATTATAAATGGACGACATGTCGATCCAAGCCCGACACTGCGAGGAATTGCGAACAACAGTTCAAAGCATGTTTCCCTGTCATAATTTTTAAACAAAATAATGTTTCTGACGTTTGATAACAGAAGCACGTTTCGAGCTCTCGCAGTTCATTTTGTACAGCCCCCTCGCAACATACTCTCGGAGATAAAATGTTTTTGACAAACAGTGAATTAATTACAGAGCTCATAAACAGTTAGGGGGGACGTTTATGAACATTTTTCTATTACGAACACAAAGAGCGCTCCGTACAACAAAGCTAATTTGGCTGATAAAGGACTTGGAGTTTTAATTCTTGGAGCTGTGTGAGTCATACAATTTGTCAATGTTTGAGCTCGGCTCTTCGCTGTTCAGGTTTTCGGGATGCGATTTTTTCAGCGTCAGTGTCTATTACAGTGCCATGAGATTGGTGAGGATATCTGCTCACGTCGACAACCCCATCTGGGTTATACTGTAATTATGTTCAAGGCTCAGGTTTTGAAAAGGAGTAAAGTGCTTTGGGATGTTTCTACAGCTGGATCGCAAGACATTGCTACTGTGTTTTAATAAGAGTAATTAGTGCTTTATTTACTAACAATAATATTTGACTTTTGTAAACAATAGATAATAGACGGTTCGAAGTATACTATGTAAGAAGTAGGTGTATCGTCATGGAACTTACGTACCTACTTAGTTAAAAAGGGGGTCATTATACCGGGTATCTCAAGACTGCTACCGAAAACGAAGCCGAGTGGTAGTTTTAGTGACTACAAACACAATGCAACTAAAAATTTCCCAAAGAAACGCGACAATGATTTTTTATGATATTTTAAATATCGTCATTTTTGGGTGGTAAATCCATAGTTTTTGCTAAAATAATAATTTAAACACTTTTATACCTTAGATTATTTATAAATCAAAGGGTATACACTATTATTTTAGGAAAAAATGTATTTACCACCCAAATATGGTCATAGGAAAAAAATAACAAAAAAAAATTTGTCGCTTTTTTTTGCAACTTTTTCTATTGCATTGTGTCTGAAGTCGCCTAAATTACCACCCGGCTTCGTTTTCGGTAGCAGTCTTGATATACCCTGTATATATAACTCCATTATAGAAATTTTATTTTAGGCTATATTCATATATCGTTACCCACAAAAAGTCCACTGATGAAGGTATTTATAAACAAAACTCCACTCTCAAAATACTGGATAATAAATCCATTTTATTTTTTATTTTATTTATTGGGACAACAAACAGTTACATGTACATATCTTATTAAAACTAGTCTTAATCTAAGAAGTTATGAAACACATATAACCCACACCATTGTCCACGGATTGACATAATGTGGTATTGTAATTTTGCAAACAGAAAGACTACTACTAACTATTATAACGTCGCTTCAGACAACTTAAGTATAACATGTTTTTTAAATTCCGTATTTGCAAGGTAGAAGATATCAATATCAATGAAATGCACACTATAAGTATACAAAAGACGTCGGAGTGGTACCCGCGCACCAGCGTTACTCCTACATGGAGCAATGTGGAACAACTGAGGCAGACGCACCCCACGTCTTATTACTGTTCTGGGTACCCGATAACATATTTTATCAGTGAGATCTATACAATCGTATCTGTTGTTACATAGATTGCGCAGCATCATGACGTCAAGAAGCAAGCGTCTCGACTCTAGGCTTAAAATATTGTAACGCTTTAATAATTGAGTATAGGAAGCTTTTGGGTTGTGACATCTGTAATTCATGGCACGTAAGAACTTCTTTTGAACGATCTCAAGCTGATTGCTGTATTTCTTATAGAAAGGGTTCCATATCTGCACTGCATATTCAAGTTGGGATCGAATTAAGGTTCTATATAGAAGAATATAAGTGTGAGGTCGCACAAACTCGGATGTAGATCTCATGACGAAGCCATATAAACTGAAAGCTTTATTGGTTATGTACTCAATATGCGCATCAAAGTGTAACCTTGCATCTAATAATACACCTAAATCTCTTACCAAAGTTATCTTATTTAGGACTGCACTATCTAGGGAGTAATTAAAGTTAATTTTATTTATGTTTTTTGTGAAAGATATAGCATGGCATTTATCTATATTAAGGAATAGCTTATTATTTTGACAATATGTGTATAGTCTGTTAAGTACCTCCTGCAATAATTGGCAATCTTTGAGGTTTTTGCAATCTTTAAATATCTTTAAGTCATCTGCGTACATTAGAAATCTACAGTTAAGGAAACAATGTTTAATATCATTAATGAATAATACAAAAAGAAGTGGTCCCAATATGGAACCCTGCGGGACTCCCGACGAGGCGGTAATTGATTCAGATTCAAATCCATTGATGACAACTTTCTGAGTTCTGTTATATATATACGAAGCAAACCAACGGAGCAAGTTACCACGTATACCGTTATAGGCTATTTTCTGTAACAGTAGTGTGTGATCCACCTTATCGAAGGCCTTCTTGAAATCTGTATACACAGTGTCTTGTACTTGTATCCTACGATCCATATTTTCAAAGAGATAATTGGTGAAAATCATAAGATTTGTTATCGTAGATCGTTTAGTTACAAAACCATGTTGTTCCCTAATAATCTGCTGATGTAACAGAGGATATAGAGCATTGTGTACCAGGCGTTCAAACAGCTTAGCTAGAGTAGACAATATGGAAATGGGGCGATAGTTTTCTACATTGGCCTTCACACCTCCTTTAAAGACGGGCGTAATAAAAGCTCTTTTCCACGTCGTAGGAAAGATCCCTTCGCGTAGACATTTGTTAAATATAATATGTAAGGCTGTCGATATACTATTTGCGGTCATTATGAGAAGCTTAGGTGGCAGACCATCAGGACCGGCTCCCTTAGTAGCGTCCAATGATTTTAACCCTTTGAGTACAGTCTGTTTAGACAGATAAATGTCCGAAATAAGTGAAAAATTACTCAAATCTTGAACGGGTGGTTCCCATGTCTTTGGGTTGTAACACGAATTCTCATAAACAGAACTAAAGTATGCTGAGAATAGGTTGCATATTGTGGAAGGATTGTTAGAGGATACGCTTTTAAAAACATCTCCGTAGGATAGTTGGACTTGTTTTTTTTGTTGGATATATACGACCAGAATGTTTTAATGTTTTTGGGTATGCTGTTCTCAACCGTTTTAACGTAATCATGGTAACATTTTAAGCATTCTCGTTGGAAGAGCTGACGATAACTAGAGAAGTCGTTGTAATCAGAAATATTATTATATTTCTTCCATTTAATTCATGTGCTTTCCTTCTTTCTGTAAATATGCTTTAGAGAAGGCGAGAACCAGATGGGAAATTTGGAACTACGTATACGTGAAAGTGGAGTATGTAACTTAACGATACCATACAATTTGTCATAGAATGTATCGAGAGCCTCTTCGGGAGGTAGATGTGTAAGTGAATTTGTCCAGTCGATTTCAGTAAGCTCTGATGTAATGGCCCTAAAATCAGCTTTATGGTAATTGTGTTTAAAGACATGACGTCTAATCAATGCTGTGAAATTCGTTTTAAGGCAGGCAGTAATGCAAAATGGGGGATGGTGACTATCCGGAAGCAGCAAGGGGCTGCAGGATATAATTCGACAATCTATGTTGGAAACGAAAATGTCAAGAATTTTGCCTAGTCGATTTTTAATCGTATTATATTGCACACCGTTCATATGTGACATACAGTTTAGGAAGAGCCGCCCCACTGATGTGGAAATACGTGGAACCACGTGATCGACCTGATCCGTCCACACTATGTCCGGTATGTTGTAGTCCCCAACCAGGAACAAGGAATCGCACGTGGAATCATTAGCGATATCTTCCAATATATTAAAATATTGATTATATGACTCTTCAGGGGTACGTGGTGGGATGTAGGCAAAAAATCCATACCCTTAAGGTCAAAATTTCGTTAGACTGGATGTGTACTCATTATGGTCTTTGTGAAAAAATTAAGCACCTGTATATTTTCCCTTGGACCCGCGTAATCTTTTTTAATTTGTTAAAAGATTTCCCTTGTCCTGTGTCTAGCGTTTAATTATTCAAACGCTAGGGTCTTATATAAAATCATCCGAGACTCGGTTCTACTTAATATTATTTAGTCTCATCATCATCATCATCATCATCATATCAGCCACAGGAAGTCCACTGCTGAACATAGGCCTCCCCCAAGGATCTCCACAATGACCTGTTGGAAGCGGCCTGCATCCAGCGACTTCCTGCGACCTTAGTCAGATCGTCCGTCCACCTTGTAGGCGGGCGTCCGACATTTCGCTTGCCTGTACGTGGCCTCCACTCGAGAACCTTTCGGCCCCAACGGCCATCGGTTCTACGAGCTATGTGCCCGGCCCATTGCCACTTCAACTTGCCAATCCTATGGGCTATGTCGGTAACCTTGGTTCTCCTACGGATCTCCTCATTTCTGATTCGATCTCGTAGGGAAACACCGAGCATAGCCCGCTCCATGGCTCGTTGAGTGACTTTGAGCTTCCTAATAAGGCCCACAGTGAGAGGCCACGTCTCGGTGCCGTATGTCATCACTGGTAACACACAACTATCGAAGACTTTCGATTTTAGGCACTGAGGTATTTTGGACGAGAAGACGTCGCGAAGTTTTCCGAACGCTGCCCAACCGAGTTGGATTCGACGATTGACCTCTCTCTCGAAGTTGGACCTGCCTAACCGGACCACTTGTCCTAAATAGACATATTCGTCTACAACTTCGAGAATCGAGCCCCCAACTCCAATGGGGGTGGGCACAACATGGATATTCGACATGATCTTCGTTTTGTCCATGTTCATTTTAAGACCCACCTGTTGGGAGACTCGATTAAGGTCTTCGAGCATAGTGCTAAGGTCTTCCAGCGATTCTGCCAAGACTACAATATCGTCGGCAAATCGAAGGTGAGTAATATACTCGCCGTTGATGTTGATGCCGAATCCTTTCCATCTTTATTTAGTCTACTATGAACATAATACTATTAGCCTCTAAATTTTAGATAAGAGTTATATTATTTTGCTTATTAACGTTTATAAACTTTGGTTATATTAAAGAATTAAGTTTATAATACCTTAGACACATCTTTTAAGTGATTTGGCATGATGTAAAATTTCCTATATAAACTGAATTATATGAGCTATAATCACAAAACTATTTGGGTATTAATAATAAGTAATAAGACTCGTGTCTCTCACTTAAAATGCAACCTCTAAAACTCTAAATTAGAACATAGCAACGACAAAGCGTAGCTCCAGGCAAACCTCATAGTTATATGTGGCAGAACAAATATTTTTCTGCGTGGTCGGCTGCGAGGAATGTTCCATCCTTTTAATTAAACACCGACATAGTTTGTAAACAAAGAAAATCAGCGCAAACACGAGCAATACCGTAATTGCTGTGGAAGTGGACGAGAATAATTTTCGTCAACTTTAATAATGGCCTCTCGCGATGATTGCCGCGGAATTAATTAATAACAATCCGACGGGAAAAAGACCCGCGGATAATTAGAAAATGTTGCGATTTGCAACGAAGACGACAGGCGCTTCCCGGCCGTAATCCCCTGAAACAAAGATTAAATGTGGCCATAATGTTGTCTACTATTTTTATTCAAAGTTCACCAATTTATTGGATTAATTTGATTCTTTTCTATTATTAGGTGCGCAGCCATAAAGAATTTCTTAAAACAGCCATTAGTGTAATTATATATCAAAGGAGTTTCAAGAAAAAAGGCTTGGAGTGGATTAAAGACGACTTAAGAGCGTTTACACCTTGCGCGCAAAGTCAACTATAGGTTTCACGCACACATAAGCGACCAAAGCTGTGTGCGTAGAGCAGCCGCGTCGGCTCGCTATAAAGTCAGCTCAACCAACTTTGATCCGTGCGCTTCAAAATTCTAATATTCAATTGAAATGTAACTTATGATTTATATATTGGTAATATAATATCATAAAAATATTTTCTTTGCATTATAAGTAGACAAATATTACTACTGCACAAGCAATGAACAATACAAATTTAGATACTAATCATATTTTCGTTATTATTACATTGTTAAGTTGCATTCAAATCAGTAGACACTACGGACGTTTTATTAATAATTTCGTGTTCGAACACATGAATAGAGTTAGGGGCCTTACAATTACGAAATATATTTAATTTTATATTACAATACATAACATAATTTAGCCTCGGAATTACATCCCATTATCTTATCTGAAACATAATTTATACTCACTACAAAATCATTGTAGATAATTAAAAAAAATATATATTTTAGTACCAAAGTACTAAGATGTGGCAATCGCAGTTCGCGCGTGGCTATTTTTACTACGCACGGCAAAAATCGACTGCAGCCAGGCCGGAGCGACGAGCGATACGTCCTCTAGAAGGCCTTGCGGTCTGATTTGATGCAAGTCGGACAGCTTGTTTTATAGTGGTTTTTTAAATATTTGTAGAAAACATGAAAACTAATTTTGTTGAAATATAAAAATGGTAATTTATTGATAAGATGTTCTTCTATTATAATATGCAATTGCTATAAAAAATTATGTACGATCAGTTGGTGAAAAAATAAATATGTTCTTGACGAGTTTCTGAATAATTTCGAATTGTTTAAATTTTTATTTTTCAGGAACTAAACACATAAAGATTATTTTTCTCAGCAAAATCCCTCCATAAGGGTCTTATTAGTCTGATAATATTTTTATTTTCATCTTATATTTAGCGATTTCGGATATCTTAAGCTTGTAAATTGCCTTTTAAAGCCTAGATAACGAAACTTGTGTTCAGTAATCCGTATAGTACTCACAAATTATCCATTAATCTATAATGTTTCCACCAAAATCCTTAGATGACAACCTTTTCTAAAATTAGTACTAATTATTTTACCTTTAAATTGTTTATTAGTGGCTATTAACTCGTTTGAAAAGTCCTGTTTTTAAGCCAAAAAGCGCGCGGAAGGTATAAACGCTCTTAAGACAAAAATAAGATCTCCTTTGTGTCTTGAATGTAATGTAAAAAGATATTTGCTTTTTCGATTTAAAAGCTTTCATACATTTTTCTATTCAAATCTGCCTCTATATTATTTCAAATATCGATAATCTTGCAATAAAATAACTTTTACGAAGTACTTAGTTGCATGGGCAGACCTTTTTTCGATTTATCACATGAATTGGTTTCTTGAGATTTGTTAGATTTTGATACTCGTATCCAGTAGAGCCATCTACTGGATAGGTCACAAACGATTTTTTAAAATAATTTTCACAATGTTCTTTAATCAAAGCGTTTGCTAATTACTAATTAGGTTTATTTGGAAAAGCAAACGGTTTAATTATAATTGGCTGAAATGTTTTCCGTGGTAATAAATTACGTTAAACGCATACACGGTTTCGTAAAAACACTACTTTAGAATCGTGAAATTAAGGTGGCTTAATGCGACGTAAGCAGTATGTAATGCGTGAAGGGAAAATCAGATTAACGGCAAGGGAAATAGTACATTGACCCTTGTAATTCGATATTGGTTGGAGTAACAACAGCTTAGGATTTAATAGTTGTGTCAGCGAGCGTGTAACGCCATTATCCCGTGCAAGTTAGCGCACGGTTCACCAGGGGCACATAACTCGAGCGGCCTTCTAATCGTGAGACGCTTGATATATTAGTTGGACGGGACGAGGGCCGAGGGGTTCGTATGCATGCCGTGCCGCCGTGTAGTAGCGCGTGATCTCCTTAGGGCTATGATGTCCTGGTAGCTTTGGATTGTACATAAACGCCCACTATTGGCACAAAATTGTTGCAGTCACAAAACGGTCAATATTTATTAAGTAAATCATTTTTAATCATTCAAATCATCGTGAATGATAAATAATAATTTGGTCTTTATAATACTCAGTCTGCATTTAGGGATGATTAAAATCTACCTTTTCGATAAATAAATTCTGACTTAGTTTATTCATATCAAATGATCATAGGCAATTGATTTTTATTATACATGGATACAGTTTTTTTTTAATATAGACTCTCTCCATTCACAGTAATTTTTCCAAAATACAATCTCGCGTAACCTTATTTTACTTACAATTTATCTTAATACATGAGACAGTGAGCATTAGTCAGTACCACCCAATAAAAGAATCGCAGGTGCCTCGAAAGCCGAAAAAACATGGCACGCTCTTAACCTTAAACGCTTCTATTCATCTCGGTGGAAAGTTAAGCGGGGAAACTAGAAAAAGCGTTATCTTCGAGTAAGTTCTTACATGTATACACGGCAGATTGGAGTTGGGCCCAACCTTTGTCTGTTGCCCTAGTACGTGATGGTAATTTTTGAGAGATCCGTATTTTGTGTTGTACAAGTGTACTTGGGTAGTTGAATGAAAGTTTGATATATTGTTAGATGTAGATTACGGGATTGAGAACAAGTTTTCTTTAAAGTAGTTGTTAAAAATGTGCTCGAAATGTTATATATTATAGATATTTTTGTCTTAGGGTTGCTCTTACAAGAACCATAATTAAAAAGTGTGTTTAGTTTTGTTTTAGTTTCAAGTTTTCTTGATAACGTTAAATTT
This sequence comes from Hyles vespertilio, assembly GCA_009982885.2. Lineage (NCBI taxonomy): Eukaryota > Metazoa > Arthropoda > Insecta > Lepidoptera > Sphingidae > Hyles > Hyles vespertilio. Next base: position 1,604,908 of record CM042817.1, read on the forward strand.
AATATATCTACAGGGTTTGTCCAGGCTGCGACTAGAAAAGAATTCTGGTGATATTTTTAATGACTTCGGACACATTGCAACTAAATATTGTACAAAAAATGCGACGATTTTTTTCCTGTTGTCGTATTTGGGTGGTAAATATATAGCTTTACCAAAATAATAAAGTATACCCTAAGTACTATATAGATATTTAAAATATAAAAAAATGAAACCTTTTTATTCGCATTGTGTCTGTTGTCATTTAAACTACCACCCGGCTTCGTTTTCAGCGCACTCTTGATATACTCTGTATTTAAACCAATTGTGGTGCTCTTTCCTTATATTATCTCTGGGAACCTGATATTTTACTGTGACTAATTAGTGTAAGTACCATTAGTTTGAACAGGACTTCCTTTTATGTTGTTTGACATTATTCAAAAACAATTTTGTCCGAATAACTCTTTAATAATTATTGCTAGCACAGTACTTACATTTCTGTGCTAAACATATTTTACTAAAACTATTCAAATTAATCCAACATCGGATTAATTAAGAGCGTTTACACCTTGCGCGCAAAGTCAACTATAGGTATTTCTTCGTTAATTTCACGCACACATAAGCGACCAAAGCTGTATGCGTAGAGCTGCCGCGTCGGCTCGCTATACAGTCAGCGCAACCAACTTTGATCCGTGCGCTTCAAAATTCTAATATTGAATTGAAATGTAACTTATGATTTATATATTGGTAATATTATATCATAAAAATATTTTATTTGCATTATAAGTAGACAAATATTACTGTGCAAGCAATGAACAATACAAATTTAGATACTAATCATATTTTCGTTATTATTACATTTTTAAGTTGCATTCAAATCAGTGTTCAATCAGTAGACACTACGGACGTTTATTAATTATTTCGTGTTCGAACACATAAAAGAGTTAGGGGCCTTACAACCCCTTACAATTACGAAATATATTTAATTTTATATGACAATACATAATATAATTTAGCCTCGGAATTACATCCCATTATATTATCTGAAATATAATTTATACTCACTACAAAATCATTGTAGGTAATAAAAAGAAAAAAATATGTTTTACTACCAAAGTACTAAGATGGCAATCGCAGTCCGCGCGTGGCTATTTTTACGACGCACGGCTAAAATCGATTGCAGCCAGGCCGGAGCGACGAGCGATAAGTCCTCCCTCTAGAAGGCCTTGCGGCGGTCTGATTTGATGCACGGCGGACAGCGTGTTTTATAGTGGTTTTTAAGATATATGTAGAAAACATGAAAACTAATTTTATTGAAATATAAAAATGGTAATTTATTGATAAGATGTTCTTCTATTATATGCAATTGCTTTAATAAAATATGTACGATAAGTTGGTGAAAAAAAAATGTTCTTGACGAGAGATTCTGAATAATTTCGCATTGTTTAAATTTTTATTTTTCAGGAACTAAACACATAAAGATTATTTTTATCAGCAAAATCCCTCCATAAGGGTCTTATTAGTCTGATATTTTTATTTTCATCTTATATTTAGTGATTTCGTATATCTTAAGGCAGTAGTCTGCTTTACAGGCTTCAAAAAATCGATTTTTCGTTTTTGTCTTCAATCTATTCCAAAACTATCCAAGAACATGTGTTCAAAATTTTAGAGGCCAATTCGACATATTTTCGAAGCTAGATCAGTTTTAGTGGGCGAGCGTCGAGCAGGTGCGAATGCTCGGGCAGACCCGAGCGCGCGCGCTCCGTCTCTTCGTGTATTCTATTGTTTAACTATACTCGTATATACCTGAAAGGATCGAACGGTCCTTTGAAATATTATTTGGAGGTCCTAGAAGGTCTGTGTTGAGTAGTTGTTGGAATAAAAGAAAAACCGAGAAACTTGAAGGAAAGAACGGGTTAACGGAGAGTCTCATCAAGAAATTGACGATTTACTACGGTCTGGCAATTCGTCGAAACGTGAACTCAGTTGAAGGTATGAAGAGAGCTATTATGGCAACATTAGACCATTATTGTTCCACCGATAAAAATCCTCGGCATCAAAATTGTCCAAAAGGCCCGGAGAGTTGGTGGGAATGGCGCAAGGCTGAAGCGGCGAATAATCTGGCATCTATTAAACACCCGGCAAGATTAATTAATGATAATGTAGATTTTTCAAATGAGGATTTATTGACGCGGTGCTTGGCGGACACACTCAAAATTCGAACGAATCGTTCAATTCGATTCTGTGGCGCCTAAATCCGAAACACGTAAATTCCGGCTATAAAATCGTCGAAATAGCAGCAAATATGGGTACAGGCATTTTCAACGAAGGTTATTCAGCTGTGCTTTCTACCATGCAGCTCCTCGATATTGTCATCGGGCAGCAATGCAAAAATTTTACTGACACCGTCGATGCTGAGCGCATAACGCGGGAGAACCGGCGCGCATCACTTTCCAGCAAGGAGGCTCGTACAGCTCGAAGATCGGAAAGCTTCCGCCAAAACGAGTTTTTTGAAGAAGAGGAAGAATTATTGTATGGCCCGGGGATAGCCGATTAAGATCTAATTAGTGTAAGCATCCAAAAACTTGCATTTTTTTGGACCGAAAACTTTACAGCCCGTTTTCTCGAGTTTTCATTTTCACAAGTTTTGTTAAACGGTGCCGGCGATAGTAAAAACAATATATGTCCGATCGAAAAAAAACAAAGTGATCTAGCTTCAGTATTGAATTATCTTCTATTTGAACTAAAAAAGTTGGACAAAAGTACTATTTAAATTACTTGTTTTGCAACTTAAAATGATTTTTTTTTTTTTCAAAAAATTGATGTTTTTTTTAAACTTCGAAAAAATTTGGAATTTCGTCATTTCTTCGGCATTTTTTTAGTTCATATAGAAAAGGAACTTATAAAAAGTAAAAATAAAATTGGTTCCACTCTTTCAGATGCATCGCACGACCTCCATCACCGGCACCGATTTACGAGTGCACACTCCAGGCACACCAGAAAAATCGTTACAACTATGGCAAATTTCAATAATTTGTAATAATAAAAATTGTTTTTTAAAGCTTGAATATAATATACTATCGTCTCAAAATTTCGTTTACCGGAATAATTTCCTTCCCTTTCAAAAAAATTGTTGAAAAAAACGCTTTTTTTTCGGCTCCTAAAGCAGACTACTGCCTTAAGCTTCTAAATTGCCATTTAAAGCCTAAATAACGAAACTTGTGTTCATTAATCCTTATAGTACTCACAAATTATCCATCAATCAATAATGTTTTCCACCAAAATCCCTAGATGACAACCATTTCTAAAATTAGTACTAATTATTTTTCCTTTAAATTGTTAATTAGTGGCTATTAACTCGTTTGAAAAGTCCTGTTTTTAAGCCAAAAAGCGCGCGGAAGGTATAAACGCTCTTAAACATAGCTCTTGATTTACTACGCTTTTGTGCTTTGAGATTTATAATTAGAGTTATTATTTAACATTGATAAATTACTGTGGTATTTCAATTTTGTGCCGTTATTTTATAAACATTGATATTATTTTACATACTAACTAGCGGCCCGGCCCAGCTTCGCCTGGGTGCAGATACTTTTTTATTTTACTCCACACCAAATACGTGTTATTTTTCGTATAAGCTCTTGTATACCTAAACATGAATTAGCTATCCTACTGTCCTGCTAAATTCCGTCCCATCCCGTCTGTTCATTCACTTCCCGATACGTCGCGTCCTTTCTCTTAATTAACCATCCCGTCTTATACCGTGCATTTACATTTCGTCCTATTAAATCTGTCAGCTATCCCAGTGTTCTCCCCTACCTCCCACTCTATTATATCCAGTTTCTCTCTACTTTCTAAACACTTTATCGATTTTGATTATCCATGCAATATCCCATCCCTTATTTCACCCCCACTATGCTGTTTTTCCAAAAATATTACGCCATTACTCTTGTTAGTAATAAAGAGATGAAATATTAATTTTCGTAGAAATGCACTCACACACACACAATTAACGTAGAAACAATTATATTTAACTGGTTTTTCAAGACACAGGCAACGCCTAATTTGAGAATCCCTGCAATATTCTCCATAATTATATAAAAATTTTATTTTATTCAGTTCAGTTCAGTTTTTATTTTTATGTGTTATTTTATTAAAGATTTTTCATTTTCAAGTGAAATTCTATCTTGAAAAGAAGTAAAACTTAATACATGTGAATATTATTTATTTAATTGTCCTATATTTATGTAGCATCATAATATACTCTTTAGTTTACAATAAATTCCTGAACGTATGCATAAATATTTGACAATCAATTTAAATGTCAACCACTTTTCATTACTGTCATTAATTTACATCTTTAAAATCTAAAATACGCCATAAATCGAATATTGTGGCTATGTGTTGTCGATTCGAAACCTTTATTTAAATACGTTATTTAATTTTAGGGAAGAGTTTACCGTATCGACGCTATGAACATTAAATCTTTGACAGTTACAAACCCATGAACATTTTGTATGGCAAAATGTTTTTTCCTTTTTTTTATACTTTCGTCAATTCAATCGAGATAAAAACTATCCCACCTTTAAGTTGGAACAAACAACACATATCTACAAAATTTCATTATAATCAGTTGAGTGGTTTAGGAGTCCATCGCGGACAAACAACGTGACACGTGAATTATATATATTAAGATGTACATAATATGCATGATGAATTTTCCAAACGGGCTCGGATGGCCAAATCTGAAACTATGAGAATACCGAAAAATTCTGAAAGACGTCTTGAGCTGCAACTAAATGCTTAGATTTTATATTAATCAATATGCCTAGACCCCGTAACTTTTGTTTGTCGTATTTCATTTCTTCCCAGAATCAGGAACATTATCGAACTGTGTAATAATGTGGGATATGTTATTTTTTTCTAAATTATTGGAATCGATTCCTCGGCATATTGTTTTAAAAAAAATATTAAAGTATGCAGTTTTAGTTTTCATAAAGTCGAGCTCGTAACCTTTTTGGAGAATTTTTGGTTTTGGTTTTTCTGAAATTCACCTGTGTATTATAATCGTGTTGCCTGTATCCCATTGGGGTGGACAGAGGCTTTAGTTCGCCACTAATTATGATTATTAATTTTGTTTTAATTGGTGGATTTGCAATTATGTGAAATGGCGAATTTAATAATTGTCTTTCGCTATTAGATATTTTATTTGCACGGCTTTACTCTTATGATTAGATGCTAACCCTACACTTTTTGCAACAATAAAAAAACCGTTATGCTATTATATAAAACAGAAACGTGTCTAATGGGGATAAAAAAATGCGTGAGCGTGAAGTGCTGGTCCTCTTGGCCGGGGCCCCCTATCGCGAGGTGCGGGGTACTACACTAAACTGTTCCACGGTGATGCCTGGAGGGCCCTCTGGAACTTGTTCAGACTGTCTTTTTACCACTAATATCTACATTACATAACGTTTGAAGCATTGGCTTTTAACGCGAGGGAAATGTTTTTTATATAGCAGTGATTTTCTAGAGGCCTAAGTGTGGTAAGGTTCAAATAGAGTTACGATAAACGAAAAACCATTACAACTGCCTCCTAACAATCGACAGAATTATGTCGGAGTGGCCAAGTGGTCTGTTCCAGGAACACGACACATTTTTGTAATATCGCGCTTTACCAGCTAAGTAACTGACTACTGGAAATATTTTTACTTTGCAATTCATGGTGTTGTTTGATTTTGCTACTGTAGATGAGCGGTAGTATCGCTTACCATCAGGCGAATGAAATTCTCGTCTCGCCAACAACTGTAATAAAAACAAAATCTTTTGGAACTCCCGACCAGTTCACTCATCGACAGAAATGCAACAGCAAGGTTTTTACGTCACGTCACTTTATTGTGAGACAATAGATCAGACAACCTACACTGGTTTAGCCGACCCATCGTTTCTATAGCTTTAAAGGCAATATTAACTGATAGGTTAGAAGATACATAATAAAGCATATCACCACCAAGTCGCCGACTTTCGTATCAAATAGCGAAGTATTGTCTCCTTAACACCTTTACATAATTTATTCATTAACAACACATTCGAACACGAAGAAAGACAGGAAAAATTGCATACAATGGATTTATTTGTGAACGGCGTATGTTTCGTATTGAGTTAATAGCCGGCGGTGGGCGCGCCAGGCTCCGCTGTCCGAATATTTGCGCAGTTTAAAATAATTTTATTGTGTTCTCACGACACACACGGTTCACGATCAATTGCCCAAATATCATTTGTACGTTCCAATTGTGGTCAGCTCGAATTGCGATGAGCTATTATGGGTTTTCAGAACTCGATATTCCATTATTACAAGTTCGGGGAATTTTATTTCGCATTTTTAAATAATTTTGTGTAGTGGAACATTCCACGTAAAACTAACGATGCCTCGGTTTTATTTTATAATGAACTAGTAGTACTTTTTGCTTTATTATGGTACGATGGAAAGCATTTTATATTTAGAAGAAATTTAATGAAAAAAAGTCAAATGTTTATATCTGCTATATTGTCGTTCGTGGGTACATGTAATATTAGCATTTTTAGTTCATTAATTCCATAGGCAAATCTGTATCAGTCCATATACGTCCCACTGCAGGGCACGGGCCTCCTCTACAATCGAGAGTACGATTGGGAGTGGTTAGGCCATATAGTCCACCACGCTGGCCTAGTGCGGGTTGGCGGAGTTACATACCATAGAAATTTTATAAATCACTATGGTATGCAGGTTTCCTCACGATGTTTTCCTTCACCGTTTTAGAGCGTGGTGATTGACTATCAATACACACATGACTCCGAAAAGTCAGAGGTGCGTCCTGGGATTCGAACCCGCGACCACCGTGAACATGTTGGCAGTCGCGTCTAGTCCGTTTACCAACAGGTCACCACGCACTTCCATAGCCAAATACCGATAGGTTATTGTTAAGGTTAAGTAACTATCTTTCAGCACTCAATTATGCACATTCAACACACTTTGTTATTTATTCGCAAACAAGAATTCAACAATATGGTAATGTACATAGAAATCCCTGTGCAATTTATCAAGACTGCACCAACATCAAAGAAAACGAACCGCGTCGCAGATGTATTCCGCAGCCCGAAAGCGATAGCCCAGTAAACAGCCGAAAGCGCGCGTTTTAAACTAAATTAGTTTTCAGTGTCCGTACGTCGGGGACACCAACTGGAATACGTAATGCAATATTCTTATTCATGAGATATTTATCGACGCGTCTCGGCGCTGCGCCGGGCGAGCTCTGCGGCGGTCCTGTTTGCCTGGTACCGCCGTGTGTGGCGCATACCGCCTGACTAACTTCACGTGATGATGGAATATTAATGAAATAGGATTTTTGGATTAGATTACGGTTTAGGCTCCTACATTATTTCTGATGAACATAAGCGACAGAATATTTTCAAAAAAATGTATCTTCGCACCCGGGCCGCTAGTTGCTTATAATGATCTCATCGCCATTAATGAACTTAAACAAGTTTAGATCGTAGATGCCTTACAGACCTCTCAAATTGAGAGACGTAAGGGGTGATCTATGTACAATATTGATGTGTCTAGCTTAGGTAATCGTAGATTAACTTAATTTAAAAACTATAGGATAGTGTAACATACAGTCTTATTAATAAAATATATTATACAATTGTTTAACGTTTATATACTTATTCAATAGATAGGGTGTGAATAGCTACCATGGATCTAACATGATAGCTACTTATACAATACTTTACTAATAAACAGTATACAGGCCTTGTATAACTATTTAATTGTTATGACACTAACTACTGGTAGCATTTTGGGAAGCGTTCCGAAACCTTAAAACGTTGAATACACCACTTATTTCTTTTTTATTTTTCTTTAATATTTACATGATTTTATTTACCAACGGCTTGATAAATACGGCAACAATTCCTTTTTATCAAAAATATTTTCAGTGTAAAAAATACAGGTTTCAAAATAGTTTATTTAACATTTCCCATTCTGTAAATTGTGCTCGAAAAATAGAGAACATGTTTTCAACTGTCATTTTTCGCAAGAAATGTAAAAAGTTAAAAACAAACAGTTGTTTATCATATGTTTAATTCGTATGCATTTTATTATTGATTTTGTACAGGTGTATACAAATAGCTACTCAGCCCATAACCTGCATCTCCGAGAAAGCGTCCATGGAATTCTTCATCGCCCAACTTTTGTCGCATACGTGATTCTCTAAATATTAGAGAGTAGTGTGTGCTGCCTCTCCAGTGTGCTACAATATATCTAATTTGCAATTTGGAGTCACAGACTTGCACGTTGATTGAGGATACTCCCCTTCTGTTGATATAATATTGGGCTTTGTCTCCGCCAACTTTTTGAATTTTAATACGTGTGTAATCAATTGCACCTATCACTTGTCCAAACCCACAAATACTGCGGAATCCAGCCATCACTTCTTCCTCTATCCTCGAGTGTTCGTGATATATAAATAAATTGCGCTGCTTTACTTGCTAAGGCGACGGCAACGCGGCGATAAACAATAGTGATTGATTGTTGACTCATGCCATGTATGTCAGCTGCATCGTCTTGTACTTCTTCTGTATCAGCCCATACACGTCCCACTGCAGGGCACGGGCCTTCTCTATAATCGAGAGTACGATTGAGAGTTAGGCCATATAGTCCACCACGCTGGCTTAGTGCGGGTTGGCGGACTTACATACCATAGAATTTTTTTTAATCGCTATGGTATGCAGGTTTCCTCACGATGTTTCCTTTACCGTTTTAGTGCGTGGTGATTGACTATAAATACACACATGACTTCGAAAAGTCAGAAGGTTAGTAAACCTGTATATACCACTAAATTCATCTTCATTCAAAGAAAAGGGATCGAAGCGTGTTTTATAAGCTTTTCTCTATCTTTGCCGTTCCTCATCGTTTACCTCAAGTATATCAAAATAGTCGAAGTAATGCAAAAAATCCATATTTAACACTAAATTAAAATACGTCGTGAGATGAGACCTGATAATCATTTAAAATTTTTACGGCTATATACACTTTAAACAATGTCAACCGACTGAATAAGGATTGTATAAAATGGCATACACTTATACAACTGGCGTATAAGGTAAAAATTCCTATACATCCTTTATTAGTAATGATTTCGCTATAACGCTGCTATACAGGATGCATAAATGTTTATTAGTAAGACCGATAGAATATAGAATTGTAGTGGTGGATACTCCCCTTAAGTAATAAAACCGCGGGCACATGTTATTTTGAAGAGAGCTTTACGATAGTTGTTGTTTTAATTGTTCGTTTTAGTGCCGACCTCTGTTTCAGTGTTATGGCGCAACAATTGTTGTAATCCTTCTGACATTGTAACCCAACAATATGACCGTTGGCATGATTAGTTTTGTATGAAAGTGTTATGTAATAGGCGCGTAAACACCAGTAGATCAAGCTTCAAAATCAAAATATTATTCTTCGTTCATATTGTGTTTCGTGGATTTTTTTATTTGTAAAGTTTAACCACTAATTTGGAGCTTTTCAAAACTATAGCCGCACATGAAATTCTTAGCAACTTTTTTTGTTTTTTGTACATTTTGAACCTCATATATAAATAGCCGTGCACATTAAATCAAAATTGTCAGTTGTCCTCCTGTGTGACGATCACGTGAACATACACACTGAAAGCGTTTCAGGCTAATAGCCCGTTATCCTGTTTGTGTAATGGCGGCACTACATACATTTTTACTTTACTCGCACACTCCACAAATCTCGCTTTATTTATATTTTTTACTTGTGGCGTTTTTTTTGCAAAATTCATGATTTATCGACGGACGGAACTGCGCTTAACTTTTTGTAGGCTTAATATTGTATTACTCGTGAAATGTAAAGCTGACTTGTTGCAGAATAATTTGTATCTTTACGTGGAAACTGGATATATAATATATTTTTTTGTTTTACTGCAACAAGTTTTATGTGTTATTTTGTTTATTACTTATTGAAATTGGAAATATGGAAATTATTACGAAAATTTTATATTCATGCAAAAAAAATATTAATACCGTACTAAAATTTCAAATTTGAAGTCATAAAATTCTCATACAAACTATTCTCTTTACGTCACCATCCCGCACTAAAAGTACCAGGCCATCATAAACAACGAAGGGTCGTGCGTTGACAAGGTGGAGTCTAATACGCCCATGGCGTCCCATAGGTCGAAGGAGCCCCGTCGGCGTGTTTTTTACTTAGTGGGCACTTTTTGCTGCGTAATATTTTTGTATTATGTCAAAGAAGGGATATGAATGGATGTGGACGGATGACGTTGTTTTTCTTCTGCACGCCATTATAGTTTAGGGAAGAAATCTTTTATTTTTTGCGTGCTTATTGTGAAGGTTCGGGCGGAGACCAAAATGTATTGTATGTACTGAATATTTTCACGTCGGATATACCGGGTATCTCAAGACTGCTACCGAAAACGAAGCCGGGTGGTAGTTTTAGTGGCTACAAACACAATGCAATTAAAAATTTCGCTTAGAAACGCGACAATTATTTTTTATGATTTTTTTAATATTGTCATTTTTGGGTGGTAAATCCATAGATTTTGCTAAAATAATAATTTAAACTCTCTTATATCTTAGAGTATTTATAAATTAAAGGGTATAGACTATTATTTTAGGAAAAAATGTATTTACCACCAAAATATGGCAATAGGAAAAAAATTACAAAAAAAAAATTGTCGCTTTTTTTTTGCAACTTTTTCTGTTGCATTGTGTTTGAAGTCGCTTAAACTACCACCCGGCTTCGTTTTCGGTAGCAGTCTTGATATACCCTGTAGATGAAAAATTTTTGGTCGGATGAGCGATAGCATCGCGAAGCAGCATGAGATATTTCGGGTCCTCCTTAATTATAATTTTCCATATATTTAATTGCGTAATTACTAAATTTATCGAAAAATATTGTGAACTACATGCATATTTGTCCATTCTTCACTTTCGTTATTAAGGCAGATGTGTGTCTACAAGTTGTGACATGAAAGCGATGTTATTAACGTGTGGTCCCATCGACCCTGCATTAATGCGCGTGAAGGGTTGACCCGTCGCGCCCTCACGCCAGCCGTGTGCCGTAACCGTGAATGAATTGCATTAGCCGTCCGGTCTCGCCGACATAATCACCGCACTCGCGCAAGAGGTCATCGCATCCCCTGCAGAATTAATTAATTGTGCGGCATTGTTGGCAGAAGAATCTAAGAGTTGTATTGACGAATAATATTTCTATCAGTGTATATTTAGGCAAGGTTGGCGCCGAATTATTGTGAGGAAGTCATTGACTACGTTTGGAGTATCAAATTATTCCGTATTCACAAAGTGTTCCGATGTAAGTGGTACGAAGCTCCATCGCAACTACAGTTAAGCGTTACTGAAACCAGTCATCCCTCACAACGATTTTCAAAAAGCTTGCTTGTATTATGACAGTAAGTCTACTAAAAATGGATACTAATCTTTATGATCGTTAAGACTATATTAAGTTAATTAGTTTTTCCTTAAGCGAGATTTTCACTGCCACCTTTATGATACTCCAATTGTACTGAAGGGCCTATCCTTAGTTTTTAAACAATGCTCGTATTTTCTGATACCTGCGACACACACTTAAAGTGGAATCAGGGCTTTGTATGTGACTATTGGGTGTATTTATCCATTTATATTTAAATAATTCTAAGTATTAACCATATTTAAGGCTGCACGGCAATTAATATTAATATTGGGTAATTCATGCGATTCCATTCCTTACAGAAATATTTAAATTAAACTTCTCTCGTATTACATACGTAGTAAGGCAAATATTTGACGAGACAGCACTCTGCCGCTCTTACTTCTCGACGTGTCGGGGATGGTCGCGCACCCCACGTTTGCCATTCAACCCTCAACGCGCCCCTAACCGCATGGGGTCGCTGCAGCATCACTGTTGCAAACTGACATCCTCTCGCCTATGCCGTCCTGGTACTTTTATTGCATATTTATCTCGGCTTTGGATTTTGGCAAACTTGGACGCGTGTTGCAGAGGATTAAAGGACTTAATACACAACCTAGTTGTATTCAAAAATAGTTCTTACCTTTTATTATGAAGAGTTGTATTTTGATTAACAAGATTTAATAGTATTATAAAATAGTTAATATTTTTTGTTAATTTCCTTATTACAACATAATTTCATTCGATCAATTTATTAAAACTAACGATATTTATACGGTTTACTTTTTTTATACTATTCAGATCTTTGTAAGCCGGAACGATCATAATATTCATCTATAAATGCTCCATAGTATTTCCACCGGGAACTCGTTCCCGTCCCGCGTGTGCCTTCACATACCTTACGTTTTATGCTGTCCTGGTATATGAGATCATTCTTTTAACCCTTTTGCCAGTGAACCTTTGAAAAAAATATACTTTAGCAACTAATTTACATTTTATTCGATCGATATCGATTGATAATCAAGAAAATGGAGCAATAATATCTAATCGGGGTACCAGGATCCCATGAGTATGCAGGAATTGAAATAAAGTTACAATCAACTGGGACGTGGAAAAAAAAGGGCCTTTTTACAATAGACGCCACTCGTGCCTCTTTCATCGTTACAATGCTTTCTTCTGTCTTTTACGGACGTATATGGTTAAGAGTTTCATAGAAAGAGACAGCACGATTTCGACAGTTTGCGTTTTGCAAATCTAACAATGCTACTAAGTTAACGGTTTTGCGTTTTGCAAATCTAACAATGCTACTAAGTTGAATGGTTCCGTGCATTCGTCTCTGTTCTACTATAAAGATTATATGAAAGAAAGCAACTTTTGTAAAATATACCTAGAAAAGAAACAAAATGTTTCACTATTTTTCGAAGAAAAATCTTGCAAGTGAACTAAATCTATGACGAGTTGTGTATGAATCGCTACAATGAATATATGTGGTAACACAGTCATAGACGCATGACCTAATTTCCGTAAAGATTATTTCAGTGACCTTGAATTACATTAAGCTTAATTTTTTACTATTTCAAGTCTAATTGACAAGGATCTCAGAACATCTCGCCTGAAACCATTATTCAAAGTTATATTAACAATGGTTATGGTTAAACATTCCGTAATATGGTGTTTAAAAAACCCTAACCGAGGCCCGTTGGGATCTCCGGCGAGTTCGGGATAAATCTCGGCCCGGAATTTCCCGTAATTGAGACCCGCTCCCTGAAAATATCCCCAAGAAATGCGCCATTGTTTGCAGTTAAACAGTTGTTCCGAGGGCGGTGTAATTAAACTGTACGCAGACTAGTACCCTGTTAGAGTACTTACAGCAGTCGCTACCCACTAACTACTTGAAATAATGTCAGGAATGACTTGTTAGAAATGTGAAATAATAGTATTTTTCTTTAATAAATTGATGGTCTCCAAGGCGCAGAGTAAGAAGCCGACAGTAAAGCCATAGGCTGTGTGTTTAACAAGCTTTTGTTTCGGAACGGTGTTGTAAAATCTAATGCCTATAGTTTCTGTTAGACCCAAGATAGTTGTTTTGCTGATCCCGCTACGATCCGTACTATTAATAAGTGTAATATTTAATATTAAATCCATCACGATGCAATTATGTTAAGCCCATCAGCTCGAACGCAATTTCTTCAAACGTCCACTCATAGAAATTAACATACATCACAAAAAAATGCCTTCAATGGGCTGAATCTAAATGACACACTTATTAACGAACTGTTCCAGTAACCTCCTTACCAGTTGATCTAATAATTAACGTTTTCCCATAAATATGTAAGATTGTGAGAAAAACAATACTTTATATAAGAAGTCACACTTAAACGATGTTAGTAGAAGCTGTTTTGTTATCACTTCGAGTTCCAGGCCCATATGTTGTCATCCCGTGGTCCATACTTTTACATGCACCGCACTATTTGTCACGCCGCCCCTGAGCGAGACTTTACTGCCACTTTGTCTCGAGCGATAAGTAATGCCCCGCGGCCGCAACGCACGCCTTTTTCAGCTCAACACGCTTTTTTCCCACCATTTCCATTGCGAAGCCGACTTTTCGATGTTATTTTTTCGTTCTCTAAACGCCCATTGTTTATTCCCACCCTGCGAAGATATTCTTTTTGCGTTCAAACGGAGTTTAATGACGCCTAAATATTTTTCGTTTTGTTCGGACGCGCCACCCCTTTCTCGTTGAAAATAGTTTTCTCTCTTGCAAAAAACGAAAACTTTTCCCAGGCAAAAAGGAGAAAATCAACGAAGCATAAATAAAAGTTTCACCCAGTGGCAGCGATGCGTGACGTCGTCGCATTTTAATACGGATATCCGGATTATTTCCCAGGCGGGCGGCGCCGGATGCCCGGGTCCACTCCGCGTAATTACAACGCGTTCGCCTGCTATGATTTTATGAACTCCTGGTACGCAAATGTGGTTTTATTGTGAGGCGAATTTGTCGGTTATCTATCTATCTCAGTTTTATCGGAATCCAGTCATCTACATATTGCACCAATAACGCATTATTATGGCCAAATTTTTAATTATTAGCTCTTTGCAAATACCGGTCGGTTTTCGGTGCATTTGCGGTATTAGTATTAGCTTTAATGGTTTTATAGTTTGGCTAGCGGCGTTGGTTTGCAATTATGACTGTGCTATAATGACTGCGTCATATTTATGGTGTGCATCAGTACTTTCTGGAAATATACATGTTTCACAGTCTTTTGTTGACGCCAAAAGATTGCTAACGTGTTGTATCTACAAAAATAATTTCCGTATGCGCAAAAACTAGTCCAAAACAATGATGTATGTACGAGTAACCTGAATTAGCCCATCCTACTCAATAATTCTTAAAAAAGCAATAACACTAAAAGTGCGCTACGTATCGCACAGAGACAAATGCAATAGCTACGGTCATTGGCGACATTATTATTAAACGCCGTAACCGGATCTACCGGGCTCCGGCATCGCCGGCAATAGTAACTAGCGGGCGGGCAATCGAATTACCGGCGACACCGGTACCCGCGCCGGGCCGGCCACTCCGGCGCGCCGGGCGTCTGCCGCCTGTAATCCGGTTTAAGTGAGTGGCGAGCGTTGCATTTACGTAGGATTTTGAACATCACGTGTTTTGTTGCTGATCTATGTGATGTGACAATATTTGAAACATAGCAATACAATAGTTTATCCTTTTTGTATGATTTTATATAGATATAAAGATTTTATATTATGTATCTTTCAAAACGATTCGATTTCTATTTGTAGTCTGCTAAGATTTATTAGTCTACATCAAAGTGTATTGTTACACACGAATTTCACTCGCAAAAACCCTGATTCGGATCAAAGACATGTAAGTCATAGAAATATCCCGAAATATTCGGCATCTACTTAAAACTTTGTAGCTATCGTCATCTCAAAATTATATTTACCGTCGACATTTACCCAACATCTCCAATCGCATACATTTTCGGCTAATATAAATTTTAAACACAGCGGGGTGCCCGGGCGCGGCGGGCCAAGTGGGACACTAGCAAACTTCCTGAAAAGCGCTTGCAAGTCGAGAAATTTTGTTAAATCGACTTGTTATCTCGGCATTAATCCGGCGGAAGAGCGGCCATTTATTGAAACTTATTTGTGAGTTTAGTAAATAAATTGGAGGATTTCTTTGCGTCGACGGCGGTGCAAGTTTCCCGGCTTGATTAGGGCACTCGGCGCGCGCTTGATTTCGTTCTGTACAGCCTCGGCTGGCTTTATTGAAACTGGATACACGGAGATTACTTGCCGTAAGTTCTTTTATTATTTTATGTAAGTTATCTGGAGTCGGTGACGCGAAACTTGGGCCACATTTTGTTTCGTGTTTGTCGTTTTGTATGAGCAGTAGTTTGATGTTTTTCGCAGTTTGGACACTGATTGTGTCGGAACGTTTGGTTTCGGACAAATTGAAAACTGTTTCTGGGCAGTGTGAAGGCCTCTATAACCAAAAAGTGATATTAATAATTATGTAATATCAAGAAACAAAATCGATAATATTTAATTTAGTACCTTTATATATTCAATAATTGTTACTGAAGATATAGATACATACCAAACAACATACATTCACAAACAAATTTCATTACAAATTCTGTGATTAAAATCTTTATCTGTAATAAATAATCTGTGGGGTACTTTTGACCACGGGCTGCGTCTGGGCGTTAATACCTAGCAATAACAGGGATTACAAAGGGACTCCGACATCCACTACGAAAAGGGTCTGCTGTTATTATTGACAAGTTGCTTAATAACTTTGTATCAATTTAGGGGATTTGTTTAGCAAAACATTGGAATTCTCTACTTTAACAGTACCTCTTACTAATGATCTATTGTATATTTTATCATAATAAATTTTACGTCTCGACACAGTACGTATAATTAATAAAAGATACATTCGGTAACTTTTAGACGCAAGTTTTCATCATTGCAAATCACCACAAATTTACTCTTTCATCCGATAATCTATATACAACCAGAAAAATAATATTTGACGCCCTAAGCCCAGACAACACCATAACAGTTTATCTTTAAATTCTTGCATAAAAGGATTTCAACAAAAAAATCTACCACAAAGACTTTTTTCCGTATTCCCTAAGCCAATCGAGTTCCGCATGCAATGCCCATAGAGAATAACAGCGCCCCCTGTGCAATGAGCAACGCGATTTGAAATAGCTCTTCTATTTTCGTGTTGCCCTAGTACACTGACACCATAGGGGTAGAAACGCCATTGTTCGCCAACCGAAGCGATGGGGTACCATGGGGTACCATGGGGTAAAAGAACGGAAAGGGATGGAACTACAAAGAGCGAGAAAGATGTATAGTATGAGGTAAATAATGGTTTAGAGAACTTTATCCCTTATTTGGCCATATGAATATAGTTTACTATAACAGATTTTATACTGTCTTTAATATTAATATTGTGTAAATAAATTAATGTTTTAATTTAAAAGTAATGTTTTAATTGTAGGTAGTGTCAAGAAAACACGAAAGACTAAGACGAGCCGACCAAAGTTATTGATTAATTTATAGTATGAAAAAGAGTTGTGTTTGATGTACGTTACATATCATTAGAAATATTGAAGTTGTTAAGATTTGTAGTTGCTAAAATGTATATACTTAAATATAGCCTTTTGTATGGTTATTGTAATGTAATCACATACAGTCGGCTTTCCTCTACTTATTTCAGTATTCTAAGCTTTGTTGTGTCATAATCCGGGTTTAATTTCATATCCTTTCTCACAGTTCTTAGTTCTAACTCAGAATACAAACGTTAATACCTCTGCCTAGTCGGGAATTTTATTCCTATAATAACTAAAATATGAAAGACAATGGATGTACCCACAGATTTACCAAACTAAGAGCAAAAATATTGTATTGTATGATATTGGAATAAAATATTTAAATTGTGGTAGACTAACTTTTTGATTCGTATTAAAAACTATAGCACGAACTGGGTTAGCTCAACCATAAACTTACAAAGTTCAAAAAATAACATTGTTTTCCTAGAAATTATGTAATTTTCTTACTGTTCATTGTCTTCGGTGGCGCAATTTTATGGTGTGAATCCCGGGACGGGCTAAGTGATGTTGGATTTTTTTGTTCATTATCAGCCTAGAGTCAGGAATTATTCTCCGATTTTGCGGTAGGATCGCCGTATCACACCGTGGGACGAAAAATAGTAGGCGAACCTCTGCCTTGTCCCCAGACAAAGGCGTGAGTTTATGTATGTATGTCATTTTAGTTACAGATTCCTTGAAGCGCAACGTCTACCTACCATCTACTACTCGTCTCCCACCCCTTTCTCCTCATAACTAAGATTTTGAAAGTAAATTACGTACTTTCGGGTGTAGATGGGCGCCAATATCCACTTACCATCAGGTCAACGACATGTTTCTTTGTCGGTCCTTTGGCATGTAAAATAAATAATAGGCACATTTTTATGGAACTTCGACGTCAATTTACTTGAGAGAAGATTAGTGAGGTGCCTCGGGCGTCTTTCCCAGTTATTCAAAGACGTGACGAGGTCCGATAAAATGCCTCAAAAGCTAAACTTGTTAGTTTTTAGCTATTTTCATGTTCCCAGTAACGCTATTGTGATGGACACAAAAGACCCGGGGACCAGGCGCGCAGCATCTGTGTAAAGATTGACCGATCGCGCAAATTGAATGTCCGTCGAACACGACGGGGACAACACCCCATTGTCCCCTCAGCTTTTCAACATACAGCCAATATTTCATTCGGTCACGACACGTTCCAGCCTTAGAGAAGGCCGGTTCGGTCGTAACCGTTTGCCATTTGCAACCAATCAAACAACACTGCTTTGAGAGAAGACATAAATAGCACATAATATTTATTTCAAACTTAACTGTAATTGAAATTATATTTCACCGATAAGAACATTGGTTAAGCAAACAGGAAAAATAGAGGAGAGGAGAAAGGGTTAAACAGCCATGTTATCGATACCCTATGCACCAGGAAAACAGAGGTTCTCATACAAGTCGGTTTCTGTGTTGTTTGTGGTACATAAAGGATGTTGACGGATCGTTTGATAGGATCGGGCGCCCTTACACATAGATAAATGCAGGTGTTTTGTTGAGACCTCATTATGTATTTTTTTATTTGGAGTGATAGGAGAAACCAAGGTTTATGAATTCAGTAATATTTGAAGTACTAAGTAAATAATAGTGCTCAAGTTTTGGTTTTTGGAAATCGTTCACATTGTAGATACCACTATAGACACATGTTGTCCTGGTGTCTAAGTGGTTCATTAACTCTTTCATCGTTCACTCCTTGAATACTTGGATTTATAAATTATTGGATAGTATATTGATAATGTATGGTGTGCATATTGAGTATCGTTGATTATTTATCTTAATGAATGTTGGAGTTGAACTTTAAGTGCCTACGTGACCAATAAATACATTTCATTTCAAATACATTTCATTTCATCGAAAACGTTTTTAACAGGATTTGTATTGTTTCAGTTGGTGGGCGGCGAGTTTGATATGGAGCTGAACTTCGTAATTCAAGATGCGCAGAATATACAACACATGCTCGAACTGTTGGACCACTGCCCGCCCAGCTTGCAGGTATGTATCTGTGTTTTTTCATGAGAAGTTTTTATAAAAAACCTTGGTATGAAGTTGCATCATAGTGCCTCTATGTCATGTTTTCCCGTTATTGATAATGTAAACCAATCCTATGGCTTTTCTTCTTATTCTTCTGTCATATTTCAAAGAATATTATCAACTCGCGACAGCCATGTTGCAGTCATAGTGACTTATCTAGTCTTTTTGTATTTCTTTTGCCACGTTCTCTTTACGCTCTTATTTTTGTTTTGAGCCCTTCGTTCATTCGCTACCAACGAATAGCATTTTTTGTACTTTTTTGTCTCTACAAAGTTCCTATTGGCTCTTTTATGGCCCATTTGACCACGCCTTCGTCTCGTGCGACGGCTTCTTAGAAACGAATTAATATTTCATCTCCACTAGCCCCATGTTCTCCTGGTAGTAAAGTAGATCATTACTAACTCTTTTACCGTTTTGCACAGACTATTTAAATTTTTAGCACATTTTTTTTCTTCGGAGTCAAGTTTGATTTAGCTGTGTTTTTATGTACAGATATTTGACCACCGTACTTTTGAATGTTTATTGGTTATTCTTAGAGAACAGAAGGAGATGGCAATGACTCTCTCTTTCATTACAATTTTAAGATATGTGAGCCTGATTGCCGTCAGCAAGTTCAACTTTAATCGGTATTGACATTCTTTTATAATTTCCTTAAGAATAAAGACCACAATCGTGAAGGAATTTTTGCCAATTGATAAATAATATAAATTGAATGCAACAAAATTAAATTAAATCAAAATAAATAGATACAATTAAAATATTGGTATTGGCAGCGGTCACGCGTCGCCGCCTCCACACAGCTCCACGACTCATACAATACACTCGCGTTGCACTATTGCACATTTGCCGTTAATGTGTTTTATTGAATATTTCCGCGGGCGTAATTGAATTAATTAAATTAATTTAATGTTGGTTTGTTGTCGACATGTGAGCTTTTGTAATAGGAATGTTAGAGGTAATTTATCCAATGGTTTTGGTGGAATTGCCGAATTGCCTTCTGCTATATACCTATTGATTACACGTATTGAATAACATGTTTACGTATTGCGAGCTTCAATTTTAATAATTATGCAGGGTGATATTGAAATACGGTATTTAAGTTAAACCACGCATTCCTAACCACCCCAGGTAAAATTGTACCAAGTGAGAACAAAAACTGCCTGATAGCTTTGTCAAAAATCGCAACTTTAGGTTTCAAGGCAAGATCAACCCCTATAGATACCGAGACTTTTACCGCTCAGGTAAGTTGCCAAACTGAACTGAAGGTCAGCTAAACGGTAAAAAAATCGTATCTATATGGGATGCCTAAAAATCGTAAAATCTAAAATCATGATTTTTGACAAAAGGAAGTTCTCATATTTTTTTCAAATTATGTTCAATATTCACCTGGGGTAATGAGAAACATGCGGGTAAAATTAAGTACGATGTGTCAATATCACCCTGTATATACTTCAATTTTAGAAATTGTTTCATTGTTTTGATCAAATATTATATTGCTATTAAGTTTGAGCTTAATAAAATCGTTACAATTCTAAGAAAACTTTAACCTTAAGAAAATACAGGTACACCCATACCAATATTCTTTATATCTCAATGTTATTTATTCTGTAACGCAAATTCCATGAAAAATGCAATACAAAAAGGCGTCGTGAACAACGAACCAACAACCTATTCGCTTTTTTTCATTTCCAATACTTGGTTGTGACTAGTCTTGTTAGAAATATAATATTTTGTTACATAAAATATAAATTGTGTTCGTAACTCGGAGTAGAGAAATGTTTTTAATATAAATATATTTCAATAATGTCTTGTCGGGAGAGAAATTCTCTTAAACGTTCAATATTGTGTAATATTGAGAGAGATCCCGGGAGGCTGCGCCAAGGCCGCGTGCGGTGCTAGTCATCGTCCCTCGGTCCCGCGGCGCGTCCTAACGAGTTTCTATCTCTTTGCCACCTATGTGCGCCTGGTACTGTGTGCAAATTTATTCGTAGGTTAACGTTAACTGACACGTGCAAAAAAATTCGCAATTTTGCCAACTTTACCGCATTTATTTTTATAAAAAATAATGTCATTTTATGATGATAGGCAGTTGTAAAAAGTAAAACAATGTAATACCGACAAATAAATGTGTTATGAAGTTATATCAGAATGGCAATTAAATATTTTTGTCTAAAGTGACTAATTAAGCGAAAGTTATTTATGCACCAAATAACCCGGGTTTCTCCAAAGATAATTAAATACATTTAAGATCTTTTCAAATGTAACAATGCAGTAAATAAGCAGTGGTATTAGTGTAATTGCCGGCCGAATCCGTGTATAGCGTATCGCGTATTGGAATCACATAAATATGGATAATCTGTTTTTGGAGCCAATGTTGCAGCCACCGGATTATGCCCGATTGCCACGTTTATATCGAATGGACTGGCACAATGGACACTATTAAAAAGTACTAAAAGGTGTTCGGTATTGATTTTGAATCGAAATAATTACACGTGGCAATACAAAAAAAAAAGGCTAATATTTTTATTTAAAGACAGGATATTGGGGCGCTCTACCACGTAAATAATTATCCTTTACTCTTATGCACTAGAACCTTTAATAGGTTGACCTAATTTCTTTCGCGCATTTTTTTATATTTATTTATTATAAATATTAATTATATTATATAAGAATTCAAAAAAGTGCAATACCTAAGTGCATTCTTAGGTATTACACTTTTTTAAAAACGTTCGTTACATGCGTAAAGAACAACGCTGACGTATGGATAACCATGAATGAGAGCAACACTTACTAATTATGTGAAGTCCATTTAGGATAACGTAAAAACTGGGAATGTACTAAATAGTTTTAAAGGCACTTTTCAATACAAAGTAATCGTGATTCTTCATCAAAGAATTTTGAATTTCCACCACTCGGACAGAAACTAGTTCATATTTTCACATGAAAGGTTTGTTTTAAAATTCGTCATCCGCAATGGATCCATTAATTTGACTAGGGCAACAAAAATGACAACAAAGAATCACTCCACCTTCCATTTCTTTGTGCTGCCCGTTGTGTATTTCTTTTGTTCCTTTTGATGTTTATCGAAAACAAATTACTCAGCGGAGTAAAAGGAGCGGCTTGCTGTATTTATTTGCAGCGTCCCTTAAGTACAACACATCTTATTTTTTTAATAGAATGAAAATAATACATGTGCCGTTCTTATATTTTTATAGCTTTTTGAAGTATGCACTATTATAGAATTAAACTGTTAGGATTTGGGGCCTGCAATTATATTTTGGCTTCTCCTTTATCTGTACGCGATCTCGCACCTTCTATTTATGATAAAACATGGAATAAAGTCTAGAAATGTGTAATTATTATTAATTTAGTGATAGCATTAGATATTACGTTATATGGTGATTAATTTTGTATAAGGATGGCATATTCGCTAACCGAATAAACTCTTATATTAAGAAAAAAATAGTATGAACTTATTAAATATGACATTAAAATATACAAAATATTTTACATCAGATTTTAGAGTTCGATATTTTTGAATTTTTAAACAATATTTCTTGCGATACTCACGTAAAGGTTAAAACATACGCCACCACAGAATTTATCGGATTACCTGGAAATGAAATTACGCGGGCAAAAAACTCTGGTGTTAAAATTGCATTTCCGCCATGACACCTCGACACCGTTTACCAGGCGAGCAGCAATCATGCGGAGGTTGTTTTTCTCACCGCTGGTGCTCTAATTACGTAATACATCACGCTGGGCCGCAAGCAACACGTCGCAGGGGGCTGGATGCGAGGAGAGAAGGGTGCGGGGTGCGGGACGCGTCCGTGATGGACGACGCGCCACCGCGGCGGGAGCGTCCGAGTCATCTTGTTAGATGTTTTACTCGGGGATGGCGTTAGATTCTCTCTGGAGCTAGCAGATGTATTGACTTTTCGTTGGTGTTTTCCTGAGACTATTTTTGCTAAACATTTTTAAAAGGGATTTCTAAGATCAACCTTATATTTTATACAGAATATCACGTGGTAATTAAGCTTGAATAATGAGCTGGTGAGCTTATGTCCCGTTCAAAGACAGACATGCAAATGCCGGTTCCTGGAATGGTGCTTTGCTAAATTCTAGTTGATTAATTACTTTCGGCTCTCCTATAAACAAAAAATGTAGCTATAAATATATCTCAAATATTTGCTCCTACAAAAATGGCACTGCTATAAAAACAAGCTTACTTATTAGTTTACTACTTAACAATATTACGCACCACTGTACCTAACTTAGCACTTTATTCTTAACTAACAATTAAATTTTATCATTTAATGAACACAAAGTGTAAAATGTGTGCAGGGATGAACCTCGCCACCCCGAGCACGCACACACGTGCCCGCGTCACACCACGTGTCGTCGGTCACGCAGTCACGTGCTTCGTTCACGCTCGCTACCAGGATTCCATGAAATAACAGGAGTTCACGCCACGTTATTTTTTGCGGCGGGGTTCACACTGATCGCTGCGTCCCACTCGACATGCGTATGAAAGAAATATACTCTCGTACGAAGCGTGCCGTCACGTTTTAATCTCGACTGTGTAAAAAAATGTAACAAATACTCTACAACAACGAAGCTTAAAACAAAATGTTCTCTCACAATTTCCCAACCAGGGTGAATTGCGAGAATTCCCACTGAACTTGTAATTTCGCCGTGATTGTTCCGTTAACCGTTGAAGAATGTAATATAATTACAACTCAGTACACTTTAAAGGTTGTGGAAGGGCTTTTGTGTGTACTCTTGTGCGTTTCTGTTGTTCTGCTGGTCTGCCGCTACCCTGAACATAAATATATTGCTTAAAAATTACTACTATGTATGTGACTGTTAGGTGTTATTTATTTATTAAAAATTGCTGCGAGTATATAATTATACTTCTCGACTTTATCAATTGTGTTGGGTAAAAGAAAATTTTAAATTTATACCGACTTCACACGTTCTCTCAACGCTGGCTTACTGAGTTTGTAAATTAATGCAATGCAAATGCTGTGTTTCTCCCAATAATGACATATTTCAAAAGTTGAGCTTTATAAAAAGTGTTTGAAAAGACCACGAGAACGGAAATATTAAAAGCTCACATATTTTTTTTATTTATATCACACGTTTTCATTCACTTCTCACATAGTTCTGCTTCCCTGTTATTCCTGGGAACATAAATTACCTACGCACGGAATCCGTAAAGCGTGTAGCGTTAACGAACCTCTTTTATGCTCATGCTGCCTTGGTACTTGTGGGAATATTTTTGCTTTCATTTTTAAATGTAGCCGTGGAATTTAGCAGCAATGTGCGGCACGATACAAGTTTGTGACAGCTGTGAAATATACCTTTTCGTTATTCATAATATTCATATTATTTGTTTCCTATAAATTGCTCTCGGCGTAAGCCGTACTTCTCTAAATTCATTTTTCCGTACTTCCGTAACAATTCCACAGTTAACAAAAGTGCCTACCTTAATGCATGCATATTTGCCTAATGAAGACATCTAAACACACCTATACTCCATTGGTTTAGGTACTTAACTAAATGTAAATAAACCAGAACACGTGACGCATGGTTGTTCAACATTTTATTGCAATGTCCAATTTACGAATATTATCTTAGTCAACCAAGTAATAAGTATTAACAACAATAACAACAATTAACAGCAACTTATAACAAATAATAACTAAAACAGAGTAAAGAACAACGATGAACACTTCCAAACACTTCACCGTCACTTCACGAAAACAGTAAGTACATTAACGCAATGAATAATAATTGGCTGCCACAGATAACATACGATGATGCTTAGTTATCCGACTTAACGCATTATCTTTCATTTAAATGGTCGCATTACGGTAAAGTTGTACTTCTCGATTTTGAAGCATAATATTTCTTGTAACTTTTATGAAAATGTTTCGGTCTTTTTTATAGACAGATTGCATTATGTAAAATTAGATAATCTAATTATGATCTTACATAATTTAATTGTTTCCAAGCTCATACATTCATAATTATAATCTTTATAATAAATTTGAACATGCAATGTAGTTTTACATTTACGTAAACATTTTTTTGTGTTCAATTAATTTAGAAATGAGAAATGGCAATGTTAAATAACCTTTTTAATGGTTTGTTTACATTTAGTTAAATACCTAAACCTATGGAGTATAGTTGTACAACAAATTAGTGTGTCAAAGGCGTTCTATCGTAACACGTAACGACTCAACAGTCTTGCCAAATTACTGATAATTAGCTTCAATTACGGTGCATATTGGAGCCGGGTTAAATTTAAATCTCCCCTTACTGCGTCAGTCTAGGAAGGTGAATGAATTTCATTAAAAATTAAAATTGTGGCATTACTGCAGTCACTATTAGCTATGAATATGAGAATTTTCTCGGTTGATGTAAACGCACCCACTGGATTATGCTTTAATATGCCTGTGTCATTCTCGGAGCCTCGTTTCAACTTGGTATCTTCCTGCCGGATTGTTTCTAAACTTGTTGCCGAATTTTGTTATTCTGTTATGGTTTGTATGCCTCGGTTACGCATTTGTACTACGTTATGATTGCAAAGCTTAGGTCTCAGGTTCGAATATTAGATTTTTCTATTCATTATCAGCCTGGCGATAGGCTCGCCCCATCACATCGTGGGACGGAAAATACAAGGCGAAACGGGGATGTCCCGGTTGCACTTTTGTTTTCTCCATTTGGGAAAAAGGTGTGATTTTATGTATGTTTATGTTATGGTTTAATTCCAGTTGATATTTCGTTAAGGTACATTAAATTTCAAAGTGGGATTGGACATGTCACTTCGTTTTTTTTCTTGCATAGTTATAGCAAACGAACAAATCGGTCACCTGATGGTAAGTGACCGGTCTATCTAATCGGTATTGGAAAGAGAATGATAAAGACCACTGTAGGACCGCCCTGGAGGACCTTCCCCATTCAAGCGGAATCATGACAAAACAACATAATATAATACAACTCTAAAAAATCTATCCATACTGTCTTTCTTTCTGAATTTGAAACATATTCGCAGAAATGTGTAGAAAACGGTTATTATACTGGTAAAATGTAACATTAAGCACATTTACCTACATATTAGATTAACACACATTTTCTTATTAAACGATCCTGCTGCCAATGACATTTTTGTTCCAAATGATTTATTGTATTAACATCGCTTTAAGAACGAACAAACCTTTCTCATAACTTCTGAGTCGACTGGTCTGTCGCGGCAATTGGTGATGTTTGATTAAGATGCGCTTTGAATCTTCCATAACATCACTAACGGGATTCCATTTGTACCAAGTGACTCATGACAAATCACAATTCCCATTTAATGTTAAAGTTTGTTAACAATCTGAAATAAGTAAATCATCATATACATAATCTGTCTATATTGTTCACAGGCGGAGATATGGTCGGTGTTCATCGCTATCCTGCGCAAGAGTGTGCGCAACCTGCAGGCGTGCACCGACGTGGGGCTCATCCACCACGTGCTGCAGAGGCTACCGCGCGCAGAGACCGTCGTCGCAGGTATGTACATCCATGCACCTCCTCTACACTCCTGATACCCTAGTACAAACATGAATAACTTACGACAATTGGGCAGTTTGCAGCTGTGCTTAACAAACTTCCCAGTCTCGTTCCTTCACTACCTGCTTTTATTTAAAGGAAGGGGCGGAGTGAGCTTTAGTTCATTGCCCTCGACTTTATCATCCCCATATTTTTTTTGTTCCACCGGACTCCTGCGGCGCTATGTTCTCCTGATATTTCTGGGAATATTAAGAAATCACTGAGAACTTTAAACGTCTCAAACATATTCTTGCATTTTATGCTGCATTCAGTTGAGAAACGTGAGAAATATTTTTGGTCTCCCTAACATTTTAAATTTACTTTTACAGCAGTTAATTGTATTTAATCGGCAACATAAAATTTTAACAATATTTTTCTTTTTCGTCCGAGACCTCTATGTCCTTTATAAGGTCCTGGTATTTCTAGCATTAATTACCATAAAGTTCCCACGCCAAATAAGGATTTATTAATCATGGGAACCGTGGTTCACAGTAAAAACATTTTTTTTGTAAACCTTTTTGTCCGTTGATTCAACTACCTGGATCTTATAATTTATATCTTCTATAAATAGCGTGGGATTATTACGTTATGCCTATAATATCTTCTTTTTGTCATTGATTAGTGGTTGGTATGTACAGTCAGCGACATAAGTCGTTGAACACTTCACATTTTTTGATAAGCTTTTTATGAATTAAAATTTGTACGTACTACTCTGTAGTCGTAAAATATAACCAAGTAAAGTCATCTATGCCGAGATGTGCCATACGATATTGGTAATAATTATTATTTTGGATGAAAAGACAATTCCAAATCACGTGAATGTGTAGCGACTTATGTCGCTGACTGTACATCTTAAAATTTTCTAACTCAGATTATTTAATTATATAGATTATTCCTTAATGGCATATGTTAAATTTACTGTGTGGTTTTACTGTTTCTGCATAGAAGGAAAGTAATTTTCAAGTATCTGTATCAGCCCATATACGTCCCACTGCAGGGCACGGGCCTATTCTACAATCGAGAGTACGATTGAGAGTGGTTAGGCCATATAGTCCACCACGCTGGCCTAGTGCGGGTTGGCGGACTTACATACCATAGAAATTCTTATAAATCGCTATGGTATGCAGGTTTCCTCACGATGTTTTCCTTCACCGTTTTAGTGCGTGGTGATTGACTATCAATACACACATGACTCCGAAAAGTCAGAGGTGTGCCCTGGGATTCGAACCGGCGACCACCGTGAACATGTTGACAGCCGCGTTTAGTCCGCTTACCAACAGGCCACCACGCACTTAATTATTTTCAAGTATTCCTTCTAATTTCTATGATTTCCTAGTAGCCCACACGGTATAAAATACCATAAAGTTCCCACGTTCCCATCGGATTTTTTATACTTTGCATCTGTGAGAGAATTATTTGAAATTCGGGGATGATGTTCTACGACGTATGTTCTCCTAGTGATTGTGTTGTTAAAACTACGTTAAATTTTCCCACGTCTTTTAAACAGCAGGTAGAGTTTGCTCTATTCCGTGGTGTCTTTTACATCTTTTTTTTTCTGTGTGAAGGAATTTAACTTCGTGTGAATTTCACTATGATTTCGACATTTTACATCCTCTATGTTATGGTAACCTGGTAGTTAGGGTGATATTTATACCTTCAAGTTCCCACGTTCGTCAAACTCAGCATTTTTTGTAATGTGAGAGAGAGATATAGAGGGCGAGGATGATTTTTTGTATCCTAAAACATAAAACACTTTTTAATCGACTTCTTCACTCATTGAATGTCTCAAAAATTATATCTTGACTCCGCTATAAAAATAAAAATAAATGTTTTGTAGACTTGATTATCATTTTATACATAAATTATTCAATTTTGCGTAGAACGGAAACAACATCGCAAATAATTTCCGTTACGGGGAATTGTTCTCGATGGAGGTCCTGTGACGTCACACGTTTCGTATCCGAGACGGGCTGCTTTATATTTTTATTCGCTCATCCCATATCCCTTTTTCGTAAAGGCTTATCTTTTAACGTATTCGCATTACGCCGTTCACGTTTGTCGGCTCGAGATGGGGTTGTAAATTTTACAAAATTTTCCTTACGTGGTTATGTAAATTGAGCCTGTATTTTATGAGAAATTGATGTTGTTTTCTTATTATTCAATGTGAGGGCTAAAGAAGGTAACATGATTCCAATGTGAATCAGTTTTTGTGAGTACACAAGTACTTTTTTGTAGACTTATGTTTCTTTGTATTACCATATATTGAAATGTTATTTATTTGCTTTGTTTTACCGCGGACAATGAATATTTTAATGCGATAATATTGAAAAAAAAAAAACATTGATATTTTATAAATACTGCGCCAGTGCAAGTTACCCGAATTAACAATATATTACAGTCGACCTCATAAGTGTCGCATCGTATCAAGTGCGTGGTGGCCTGTTGTTAAAAGACCAGACTCGGCTATCAAAACATGTTCACGATGGTCGCGGGTTCCAATCCCAGGGCGCACCTCTCACTTTTTGGAGTCATGTGTGTATTGATAGTCAATCACAACGCCCTACAGCGGAAAAGGAAACCTGCACACCATAGCGATTTATAAAATTTCTATGGTGTATAAAGTCTGCCAACCTGCAATAGGTCATCGTGGTGGACTACTATATAGCCCAACCACTCTCAATCGCATTCTGGATTGAAAAATAGGTGCGTGCCCTGCAATATGATCTATATGGGCAGACACAATACGATCTCATCACACCGCGTTTTGCATACTTTTTGTTAATTGTACTCTCTCTATAAGTCACGTGCTCCGCGAGCGTTGTTCTCGCGCCGCTCATTCATTTCTCAACCCTTATTGCGCCATGCTCTCCTGGTACACGTATCCCGTGATTTTGTCGGGTTTTTCATTCCCGTTTTACCTCTCCCGAACGGGAAACGGGGTCATTGCGCCTCGGGGTGCAAAGAAAGGCCGCGACCGAATGGCGTGTATGAAAAATGAGGTCTTTTATATCCCTTTTATGCGTGAAACAAGTGGGTATGGTTTCTTAATTTAGCTGTAATCGTTTGCAGGTGATGTGGGGATGTGTTGTAATTGAAATCATCAAAACACTTTACGATAGTATGTATCTTTAGTATATACAAAATATGTATTATATTACGTAAGTACATAAAAAAAATTATAACGTGTTTTATTAATATGAACGCTTAGGCAATTTCAAATCTTAAAGTACATCCCGTAATATTATCTTTAAAGTATAAACCATAGAGTATCAAAGTGTGCACAAGAACACATTTTAGGTATAAAAATATTTCGGTGGCGTTAAGTAGTAGATCATCCCTTTCTCGCGCGCCATGAACTCAGCAAGAAATTTTATGCGCACTTCTGAAACCTTCTGATATTTTATGCTGCTCTGGTAGTTATGGGAAAAGTTATCAACCCTTTCGATTCTCTGTTACCGTCAGCTGACGCCTGGGAACATCCGTTATTTTTTGTCTACCTTTATTATTATGCTTGCGTGAACGTTTTCCATGGATATTGTTATAAAAACTGCAGGTAGCTGCTATTTACAGCATCAAAATTACCTTTCATGTTTTATAGTAGCCTGGTAGTCTTGGGAACCTATCATTCTGTTATGAGACTATTATTTTTAAAGACCTTTTCAGTTTGTACCTATTCGTTATTATGGTGGTATTTTAACTAGGATTTATTAAGTACGTCAAATTTTGTATTGTTCTCGTTGCAAAGTCTTGACTTGGATAAGGTATTTTTAAATGGTATTGTAATTGAAGGTTTACTTAAAATAGTGCATACGACTGCGTGAGACATTATACCACATTCAAAACTGTTTGGAAGCTAGAAACCTAAAAAAATAGACTCTAAATTATATACATTTGTAGCGGTGTAACTTAAACTCAATTTTTTTTTACTAAGCATACTTTTCAACTGCATAGTGGTTGTAATAATCAAACTTTCCTGCTAGTTATGCTCTCCTAGTCTTTATGAGAAATATTCTCAACCCTTTCGAGACATATTGTACTGCGGTGGAGTACCGGAAACACCCTTGTTTTTTGCCCCGAACCCTTTTGATGAGAGTTCTTTGAAATTTTAAAATGTTTC
Source organism: Hyles vespertilio (assembly GCA_009982885.2). Classification (NCBI taxonomy): domain Eukaryota; kingdom Metazoa; phylum Arthropoda; class Insecta; order Lepidoptera; family Sphingidae; genus Hyles; species Hyles vespertilio. Next base: position 1,635,782 of record CM042817.1, read on the forward strand.
GTCGTTGAAGCGACAAGGGTCAGGTAATTTTGTTGAAGGGAATAATGTAATTCTTGGATTTTCTGCGTGCCTGGTCACTTTAAGAATTTCGTTTAAAGGGTTGAAATCTTTTGATGAGGTTGCTGCGACTTGTGTGTTTACAATACACAAAGAGATGTTTTTTTGCAGAGCACTGAGGTTGTTGAAAACGTTTATTGTAGAAAAAGTCGAATTAAAAAAATAAGTCCAATCGAACATATCGAGATAATGCAATTTTATAAACAGATGTCGACTTAAAAAGTCGACAAAATGATGAATAAAATTGAGTTGGAGGCGCCGGGTATCGATCCCGGTACCTCTCGCATGCTAAGCGAGCGCTCTACCATCTGAGCTACGCCCCCTGTTACGTATCTCACGAATAAATCTGTTACATCATTAACAGCGCTGACCTTACACAATTTCACTTCGTCACGTGTCATGTAATAACTATATTATATTTTCATGTTATAGAGCATATTTACGGTAAAGGCGAAATACTATAAACATCTTGAAAGACATATTGGCAAACGTAGTACATAGCTTTTAATAGTTAATTTAAACGCAATAATGGTAATAGGCTGTTTAAACCGGGGAAGGTCTGGTTTTTTACGATCTGATAGGTCTCTCATATTTGAGACGCCGCACCACCACACTGTTTATTTCTTCAGCTTCTTCTTCTTCACTGTTTATTTCACGTGTAAACGCACTGTTGTGTTTCGATTTGAAGAACTCTGTAGCCAGAGTTACTACTTAACATATTGATGCTTAACATCTTATGTGTCCGGATGTCGAGCGCAGTGGAATTCCAAGCATTGCTTTGTAATTCAAGGTTTTGTTTGATTTTGTTACTGTTTATCACCAGTCGTATCGCTTACCATCAGACGAACGGCATCCTCGTCTCGCCATTCAGAGCAATATAAAGGTAGAAACGTCATCTTGCAGAAAACAGAAAACTTGTTGGAAGAAGAACAAACATAAACATCTCATTAGAATAAATCAATGCCGCTGTACTGAAAAATATCATAGTAAAATTAAAGTGCAAAACATTTGAAAAAGAAAGTTCTGGAGGCGCCGGGTATCGATTCCGGTACCTGTCGCATGCTAAGCGAGCGCTCTACCATCTGATCTACGCCCCCTGATACGTGCTTGGCAAAAAAAAAAACAATTATAATCGTACAGGCGTTTATACATTATGTAACAAAACAAGTACAATTCGAGTGGTCAAATTGTCTGATACAAATCACTATGACCTTAATAATTGCCGCAGCTGCTAAAACATAGCGTTGTGTGCAGAAAGCTGCATGACCTTGACCTTGGCATAGATCAATCTTCGTCTGGCCCATAGAAAACAGATATGCTATTGTTATGTGACAGTGGAGGCCCATTGCGTAGTCGTTTGAAAGTCGGTTGTGAATCGTGAGGGCTCGAATTTGAACCCCGCACAAAGACAAATGTTTATGAGGCCTACAAAAATTTGTTTCAAGGCCGAAAATAACTCTCGTAGATTTTAGTCATCCAGTGACCCAAGGCTCTTGGGATCAAAACTATATTTGTGAATACTGCGCGTATTTACTTTATTGTAAAAAGTACTCAAGATACTGAAGTAATTCTAGAGTTAGTTACGTATAAATAACCTAACCTAACTAACTCACGCCTATACTCTCGAAGGGGTAATAAGAGGAGCTATTTACTACCCACAGTTGTACTTATTTCAGTCAATAAATGCAATATGAAGCGATCATAATCCTCTCTCTCTTTCTCTCTCTCTCTCTCTCTCTCTCTCTCTCTCTCTCTCTCTCTCTCTCTCTCTCTCTCTCTCTCTCTCTCTCTCTCTCTGTGTGTGTGTGTGTGTGTGTGTGTGTGTGTGTGTGTGTGTGTGTGTGTGTGTGTGTGTGTGTGTGTGTGCGTGTGCGTGTGCGTGTGCGTGTGCGTGTGCGTGTGCGTGTGCGTGTGCGTGTGCGTGTGCGTGTGCGTGTGCGTGTGCGTGTGCGTGTGCGTGTGCGTGTGCGAGTGCGAGTGCGAGTGCGTGTGCGTGTGCGTGTGCGTGTGCGTGTGCGTGTGCGTGTGCGTGTGCGTGTGCGTGTGCGTGTGCGTGTGCGTGTGCGTGTGCGTGTGCGTGTGCGTGTGCGTGTGCGTGTGCGTGTGCGTGTGCGTGTGCGTGTGCGTGTGCGTGTGCGTGTGCGTGTGCGTGTGCGTGTGCGTGTGCGTGTGCGTGTGCGTGTGTGTGTGTGCTCGCGTGTGTGCGTGTGTGCGTGAGTGCGTGTGTGCGTGTGTGCGTGAGTGCGTGTGTGCGTGTGTGCGTGTGTGCGTGTGTGTGTGTGTGTGTGTGTGTCTGTCTGTCTTCGGCCACAGGAAGTTCACTTCTGAACATAGGCCTCCCCCAAGGATCTCCACATCGATCTTTTGGAAGCGGCATGTATCATAATCCTACGCCCGATACAAATCCCAGCTAAATGAAAATTCTTTAAAATTGCACAAAAAGCAATACACAATAATCAAGGTCTGCGCAATTTGCCGCACATAGCGAAAGATTCCGCTTTGTTCGTGTGTAAAAGCAATTACATCGCGATACATTTGTGCCGACGGCGCACAATGCGACACTCCGCGAAGGTCACGTAGCGCGCATCACAATGATCCGATGCTTGCGACGTGCATTAGTGCGATGCTGTGTGTGATGATTTTTATGCCGGCGTGATTGTAGGGCTTGTTATTTAACAGGCTGGGGGTTGAATGAGGGTTTGGTTGTGGTATTAGAGTGCGCTGAGTGGATAGTACTTACTGTTAAAACAAATCTGTGATACACTTCGTTTAGGCTTTAGGTATTGTAAAGATGCGTCTTTAAGTAGTTTCTCATACCTCTGGCAAATTACGTTTTTTTCTGAGTTTTGGCTATGTTTCACATACATTTTCAGTTATTGAAAAAGTCGTTGTCAACCATGAAGTTTTTTCTTTGTGCGGAAAAAAACTGTGCAAACTGAGGGGGATAGTAGTGACACCACTTTGGGTTTTTTGGACAAGCGTGATTTATGTTCATAAATATTTTAAAATGTGATTAGTATCTCACATAACATTTATTTAAGCCAAAGTGCTATGAAAATACGTTATGATTTATTCATTCATTGCACGCAACGTATAGTGACCACACTACTTACCAATCAATAATTTTTAAAAGAATTATTATATTAACAATTGAGGAATGCTACTATCGTTCATAAAATTAACAGGTATTAGAAAAAATTAAATTATCTTAGTCAATAAAAACAGTTAAAAAGTTCTGGAGGCGCCGGGTATCGATCCCGGTACCTCTCGCATGCTAAGCGAGCGCTCTACCATCTGAGCTACGCCCCCTGATACGTGTTTGATGAAATAAACAGTAATATCTTAGATTAAATTTCTCCTTAATGCCTTAAGGCGAGGTGACCAACTTAAGTGCGCCATTCGAGTTACGACACCGGGTAATAATGCCCATTAATGGTGCCAGGTATATGGGGGACTGGGCAGAGAGGCCAGATTAATACGTTATTTATTTTATTAGCTATGAAATTAAATTGCCTTATCTATAAGGTAAGGTAATTTAAGTAAGGTCTCTCTCTAAGGTAGGGCCAGGGCCTTCTAACTTCTTTGCGATCGGGATACATTTAACTACGATTAACCAGGCATGCTTGTTGAGAATTTATAAATTACAAGAATTTTCTTGTGAAAAAGTCTGTTTAATTTTCTTTGTAATAAACATTGTTCACTATTATTCAACCAAGAATTCTATATTTTAATGAATGCTAAAATTATAAATCTGGAATGTCGACAGTGTGAAGTGGGCATTGAAACTGTAATATCTGAGTAAGGAATAACTAAACCATCGCTAATCTCATCGCAATAGATTATATTAATCTCCCTGATACACACTGTATCTTAATTGCATCTTAATACTGATATACTAGTGCGTGGTGGCCTGTTGGTAAACGGACTAGACGCGACTGCCAACATGTTCACGGTGGTCGCGGGTTCGAATCCCAGGGCACACCTCTGACTTTTCGGAGTCATGTGTGTATTGATAGGCAATTACCACGCACTAAAACGGTGAAGGAAAACATCGTGAGGAAACCTGCATACCATAGCGATTTATAAAAATTTCTACGGTATGTAAGTCCGCCAACCCGCACTAAGCCAGCGTGGTGGACTATATGGCCTAACCACTCTCAATCGTACTCTCTATTGTAGAGGAGGCCCGTGCCCTGTCGTGGGACGTATATGGACTGGTTCAGATACAGACTGATATACTTGATCGTTCAATTAGACTGTTTCTTGTGTAGATTTGTATGATAAACTAGCGGCTCGACCCATCTCCGCCCGGGTGCTTATTTTTTTTTAAATTCTCTATCGCCTGTATTCACCAAGGATAATGTAGGATTTTAATGTTGAAAGAATTTTTCAAATCGGTCCAGTAGTTTCAAAGCATATTCAATGCAAACAAACAATTATTTTTTTCCTATTTATAATATTAGTTAAGATAAAGGGGAACCACCATAACGCTTCACTTGATATAAAAAAAAACTATCATTTCTGTTCCAATCAATTAATAAGTTTTGTTTTCCCCAGAGTAAGGTAGAAAAATTGTGAAAGTATCATCGTGAAGCTGGTCAAACCGAAATGTGTACGCTATTGTCACTGGCCTTCCAAATTGGTGTCCCCTGTGTCTACAATGTCCTCTCAGTGACGACAGGGAACCAGCATTGTATCAGAAAGTTGTCTAAAAATACATGTGAATTCCCTGACCTACGTTCAGCCAAGACGACGGACTAAGATCTAAAGTCTAAGCCCCTCTTATGGGAAAAAGAGACCTAAAGTCCATAATAAAATAATTAAATATTTTTTATTATACCTAGATATATTATAAGATGTTACTCTTTCATACTCGTGTCTCAATGGAAATCTCTTAATGAATACTACATATCTCAATTGATATCATCACAATCAGTATCACCGATAACGTATAAAATATTTATTACACTGTTTTATTACGTATCGAGTGTAATTTATTGTGATAAACGATAGTTAAGTAGGCCCGTTAGATTACAGATACAATAGTGAAAGGAATTTACTGTCCTTGCTTCGTTGATCGTATACGTAATGTGGTAGTTAATTTTGACAACTTTCTCAACAGGGGGCGTAGCTCAGATGGTAGAGCGCTCGCTTAGCATGCGAGAGGTACCGGGATCGATACCCGGCGCCTCCAATATTCCTTTTTAGAACATTTTTTTCTTATAAGAATTTTTGGCACCCTTGTTGAATAAACCGTTATCGTATAATATATTCTTATAAGATTGTGTTGTTTAATTGTAATGGAACAAAAGGTCAACACGGTTGTCTACAAGACAGCGGTTCCCTACTGCTCTACCCGGTCTATTCGTACCTTGGCTAAATTGGCGACAGATATAATTGGTTGGATTTTAAAGTGGAAGAACCACTCTGGTTTCAGTTGTGACTCAGCACCAATTGGCAGGCTCGTCCAGGGTGGTACTAGTGTCCCACAGGAGGCTTACGTGAAGCGACAGCATGGTTGTCGCGTTTTCTTCGGTGAGTGAGATTGCCGGATGCCCAATACCCTCTTGCTCTTCCCTTTTTTTTCCTTTCGATTTGATTGAGCGGCAACATATTCATGATCCAAACGATAAAGATGTTCATGGGCGGCAGTGATCACTTACCATTAGGTGACCTGCTTCCTAGATTGCCGGACTTATGGAAAAAAAAGTATGAGCATACCTGTCTATGTGTTTTTACCCTACAATGTCAAAAGTTGCTCGCATTTACGGTCAACATGTGGTTTAATATATCAACATGTGGTTTAATGTATCAGATTATGCAAATATTACGTGACATGTTACCGAGTCCTATTGTGTAAGGTGAAAGGTCAGTGCTGCAATTATTCTAACCGTACTTTTCGTCAGCCTTTTCAACAGGGGGCGTAGCTCAGATGGTAGAGCGCTCGCTTACGGTACCGGGATCGATACCCGGCGCCTCCAGTATATATTTTTTGTGATTTCCAATATATTGACATAGGTAATAGACGAATATTTTTAGTCGTATTTTTGTACAGTACAATATCATCATGACTTGTGGATCTATTTTTTGTCACTATGGACTTCTTACCTGATCCAATCAATTGATCGATTGATTGGATATAATCGGTTGATCTTTTACTAAGTTGGTGTTGTGCCTATAGGATGGAATCGAGTTGTTTCAATCGGGACTAATGTGCCACTACATATTTCATTTTCTGATGTTCAAATTCACCTCAGATTTCGTCTTAGATATCGAATATTGAGATTGCTTAAAATTCAGTTATTTTTCTTTCCTCCATCATCAAAGATTTACACTGCTTCTGCCAATCACTAGAGATAGTGAGTGTTCTCAATAACTTGTAGTGATCAGTATCCATCGTGCCGGCTTACATGGCTTTTGCCTTCCGAGGACTATAACAAACAACTGGCATTTATAATTGCAAGATGTTTCTTGCTGGCCTATGTTGAAACTCTCGCCTAAGAAGATCTTTAAAATCAGTGATTACCATTCCAGGCATTCATGTAATAATAAAACAGAATGTTGGGAATTAACTGTCTTTTGTTAGCTGCGTTGTGTGTATATGATTATTATCAGCTGATGTGATTGTAACGTGACATTTCGACAATGTCTTATTGTGAAACGTAATCGAATGTAACTATTTATTTCATCAACCTCGTATCAGGGGGCGTAGCTCAGATGGTAGAGCGCTCGCTTAGCATGCGAGAGGTACCGGGATCGATACCCGGCGCCTCCAGAACTTTTTTAAACATATTATTACAATAATATTTCGATTCAACTTCATTCATCTATCCATTCATACAACATTTTTATTATTTTAGTTGATACAAAACTAACATCTGTTTACACATTACAATTTATTCAAGTAATTGTTCTTGAATAAGGTGAAAATATTCAATGATATGATAATTTTAAATGAACGTATTGTGATATAATTGCTATGGCATGTGCAAAAGCAACTGTTTACGAAGCATCATCATGTTTTTATTCGTATGCTAAAATTTATATCCTTTTATTACATCATAAACAATAATTATGGTAGCCCTGGGCATCTTTGATATACCGAATATTTTACCTTAGAATTAACCATTGTTACAGACGAAAGCATATTCATTTTCAACAATACAGTCAACGAAAAATAAAAATAGAAGGTATAAGGAATTGAATAATAATTTTAATTGCGCTTACACCAGAATTTATTGTAGTCTTACGGCCGTTCTCTATATCCTATCTATCTTTAACAAGAAGTTAAAATGGATATCGTTACTATGTCTATACCAATGTATGCTTCAATAAACAAAAATAGACATACAATATTATCTTGCCTAGATATGTATAAATATATGCACCCTATCTAAATATCTCTGTCTTTCTTTACTGAAGCAAAAAATGTATCGAAATTTTGAGAGAAATCTCTTGTTAAAGATAGATAGATTATAGAAACCGGCCGTTATTGATGAATTACTATCTAAAGATAGTGTCAAAAAGATTTTCGTTGCACTGATAGATGGCGCTATTTTAAACTTACCTACCCTCAAATTATTTCGACGACAACGTATTTGCGAACAGTAGCCAGCGCAAGTGAAAGGCCTGACCTAGTACATTCCTTGCGTACTAATGTCGTTCACTGTACTTGTACTTTCAACATACACTAGTATATGTTACCAACCAAATACATGCGCCTTTTTTATCAACTATAACAACCGGGGGCGTAGCTCAGATGGTAGAGCGCTCGCTTAGCATGCGAGAGGTACCGGGATCGATACCCGGCGCCTCCAAACTATTTTTTTTTTAAATTTTTTACAATTGGAATTTTCAACACTCTTGTTGACTTCACCGCTTTTGTGTGTATTCTTGTAAGAATGTGGTATTAATTATTTTTTGTACAAAAACCAAAAGTGTGAGAATGAAGGTAGTGGTTTAACTCCGGTTTAACCAGCTTTTTTTTTAAAGTGCAATGTTTTTCGAGGCGATCTTTTCATTCGCCTGATCGTAAGCGATATGACGTCTCATAAATAGTAGTAAAACCAAACCAAAGAAGCTTGGTGTGCTCAACAGATCGAGGCGATATTTCACGTCGGGTCAACGTATGCAACTTTATAAGGCGCAAGTCCGGCCCCACGTGGAATACTGCTCCCATCTTTGGGCAGGGGCACCCCAGTACCAGCTTCTTCCTTTGACCGCATTCAACGTCGGGCTGCTCGAATCATTGACGATCAGGTTCTCTCCGACCGGCTTGATCCTTTGGCTTTGCGTAGAGATGTAGCTTCGCTCTGCATTCTCTATCTCATTTACCACGGGGAGTGTTCTCAAGAATTGTTCGGACTTATCCCTGCTGCAGAGTTCCGCCACCGTACAACAGGACAAACCTCCAAATACCACCCACATCACCTTGGAGGTTGGAAATCTACTACAGTACGTTTTTCCCGGCACTTTCTCCCACGTACTACAAATCTGTGGAACCAGTTGCCAGCGGCATCATTCCCGGACAGATTCGACCTGGCGACATTCAAAAAACGAGCGTATTCCCACCTCAAAGGCCGGCAACGCATCTCCATGCCCTATGGTGTTGCAGATGTCCATGGGCAGCGGTGTTCACTTACCATCAGGTGAACCGCATGCTCGTTTGCCCCCTATAATACATATAAAAAAAACAACACCTTGAATAACAAGCAATGCTTGGCATTCCACTGCGCTCGCCATCCTGAGACATAAGATGTTAAGTCACAATATATCCAGTAGTTACTCTGTCTACAATGTCCTTCAAATAGAAACACAACAATTCATTTACACTGTTGTTTGGCAAGAGAAATATACATTGCGGTGGTACCTACCCAGGCGGCCTCTCACATGTGAGTGACCTACCATCAGTAAAAGCCTATTATAATTGTTTCTTAATTGACTACAACTACGCTCTACCACATCAAATTTGTTTTAACTTGCTTGCATCTAAGCCATATGCATCTAAGCAATATGGAGCCTACATCTGATAGTGCGTCTATTACGTGACTTATAACTCGGTAATATTGTGCAACGCCAGTGCTGCATTTGATTTAATGTAATTGTCGTTTTCGGCAAGCACGTAACAGGGGGCGTAGCTCAGATGGTAGAGCGCTCGCTTAGCATGCGAGAGGTACCGGGATCGATACCCGGCGCCTCCAGAACTTTTTTCTGTTACCTCTCGTATGAGATTTTATAGAAAATTTAATTTTGTACTTAGTATTCTTATGTATTCTATTCTTAATATAATAAATAAGCGTCCTAATTAAATTTATAAAGTGTAGAGACTATCGGAGAATATCACGAAAATATTCCCAAGTTGAAAATTGGAAACGTAAACAGTATTCATAATGTGGTTTTGCGCATGATATGCCGCGTCGAGGGTCAACAAATTAATCAAGTTTATTAGTGCTTCATTGTGCCGGCCTGGGGGGTGCAAGGCGGGTGAGGGGATGACAAGGGGGGGTGTAGGGGTGGTGGTCCGAGGCCGGACGCGCGTGACCACTGCAACTGACAAGTGCCAACTGTTGTACACACAAATGACTTTTATTAATATAATTGCTGGCAGGTGTCTGTTGTTATTGCTTTTGTGGATTTTCTAAAGCAATGGCAATGACTCCTAAAGGTAACGGATGTTAAGCCATAAACGTCCATCCACAGGGAGCGTTTCCAACAGATAACTAGAAAATAAATAAAGAATATCGATTTATTTGGCACAGAAACACAGAAAAAAATACATAGAAGTGAAAAAATTGAAAAATGAAATCACACTCAGAAAAATTTGTACATTGCTTGGAGTACGGCATAGACTTAAGTTAAAAAATATTTTTTCTTTGGCTGAATTTTATAATTGTGATGACGCTGAATAAAGTCTCAATAAATGTATAGTAAAATCTAAAAATACATTGAAATCCAACCAATACTTTTTCATCTCATTTACAGTTGGAATAGGAGAATAGCATTCGTTTCGTCAGAATACATCCAACGTATTGGATTGGTGGTTTTCTCGCGAGTATCGTGATTAACCACGGTTTAGATCGAATGGAGTTCGGCGGTTAGACCGGCCATGCGAAACAGCTTCAATCATTGGTATATAATCTAAATATATAACTCACAGTAGAACTTACCAGGCATGAATAAATAGAATTGAATAGCACAAAATTCAGTCAATGAATAACTATGAACTAAATCGGTAATCCGTTAAATAATAGCTTTATAATATTTATTTTACAACAAGCCTACATGTTTTTCCTCCCCATTAAAGCGATCGATAGTATAATTAAATCCGAATACATTCGTAACATTGACATAATACTCAGAGGTATATTGCTCATTGGATTCGAACCTGTTATCTACATCTTGTCACTAGCATTCACTTCACGCTAAGAAATTTATGAGAAAATTTTCATGTAAACTTAGCTGTCTAGCTTTTTACTTTTGAACTAAACTGAAATTACTTTAAGACCATTTTGTAAACTTCTGCGATGTCATGTTTTGAAAACTTCTTAAACTTATTTAAAAATCATTCAATACGCATCTTGTATTCAAATATCAAAGTCATCTTATTATAATTTACGTTTCATGTTAAATATTAAAGATTAAGATACATCGGTCTATTTAATAACAATTTTTGAGAATCATTCAAATGGAATAAGCGCTGAATTCGTATTTCTTAAAAAGAGCGCTGGATTCATATTTAGTTTCGTGTATATTGTACGAGAGGGCTATGCTCGGGGTTTCCCTACGAGATCGAATCAGAAATGAGGAGATCCGTAGGAGAACTAAAATAACCGACATAGCCCACCGGATTAGCAAGTTGAAGTGGCAATGGGCCGGGCACATAGCGCGGAGATCTGATGACCGATGGGGTCGGAAAGTACTCGAATGGAGGCCGCGTATCGGAAAGCGCAGCGTAGGACGTCCACCAACAAGATGGTCCGACGACCTGGTAAAGGTCGCGGGACGTCGCTGGACACAGGCTGCCTCCAACAGGTCTCTGTGGAAATCATTGGGGGAGGCCTATGTTCAGCAGTGGACTTCCTTTGGCTGATGGATGGATGGATGATATTGTACGATATTTTAAATTTTGTATTTGAGAGACGAAAGTCGTCTGAATTTTGTTGCTTTGCGTAAATCTCAATGTAGTTTTCATGTTCTGCTTAAAATATCACTGTTGACTAAAACTCAACAGCTTACTTTTAAAAGCCAAAATAGCCTTGTATTATTATTTGTTTTAATCATTGATTGGGGGAATTTTCAATATATTCAATGTAATTTTAAATATGTAATAAATTATCTCTCTCTCTCTTCAGCTACAGGAAGTCTACTGCTGAACATAGGCCTCCGCCTACGGTCTCTACTTCGATCATAAGTTATTTACTGATTTATAATTGAAATATTTAATTCAATAGATTGAATTTTATAAATAAATAAATACACCCAAAGGTCACGAATGTCCGAATGCCACACTAAGATCGAGTCTTAGGTCGTGGGTATCAGGAGACTACCCTACTACTACCCTACTACCCTACGACTACGAGAGACTTAGCGGTCGCACAAACACCCAGACCCGGAAGAAATATCTGTTGGCCGCACTAACATTTCTCTCGGTGGGGGAATCGAACCCTCGGCCTCTCGTTTCACAGACGGCGTCTAACCGCCTGCGCCACAGAGGCTGTCCAATTTGAGAGTCTACGTATTCTGCTAGTTAAATCTGGTAGTATTAATTTCACCGACGTTTCCTATTTTTTAATAACAACTTTAGACTCGATTTCGGCAGGAAGGCATTGCAACGTATCGGACCGGGCAAAAACTCATTTCCGGTTCATCGAAATCAATATTTTTGAGTCAACACGGCGGAGTGGCGAGCAAACAGCACACGTATTATTTTATAGTTTTCTGACTGCGGGATGAAGACCTCTCTCGAATAGCATTCACTCATTGTACGTGGTATATTTGGTACCATATGGCGAAGAATTTAAGTATTCTGAAAAATATTTCAATCTATCGGCCCTATTCATAGGCAGTTTATATCCTTTGTCCCTTTCGACCAACTTTCGAATTCTGTTTGAGGGAAGAAGACAAAAAATCGATGAATAAAATAGTTTTATAAAGGCCGTAAAGCTTGTATTTCTAAAATCAAGCGAATTGTTCGACTGATAGGTATTTTCGATTATCATTTATATCTAGAACATTTGGATCGTAGTTCTCAAAATGCAAGAGAACAAGGGAAGTTGGTTAGGCCTGCGACAATTTATTCACCGAACGGAAAGGTCAACGGAGCCAATGTGAAGTATCGGTTTTCTGTAGGCCTTCTGTAGCTTAGGGGTAACGTAGTCAGAATGTAACCTGACTAATTTTAAAATGACATTTTTTTTTACGCACTAAATTGTTAGTGTTCCTTTCACGGATCGCTAAAGAAACAGACAAAGAACTTAATGCGGCTAAATAACTCCAACCCACATTAATCACGCATTATAAGAATAAGAAAATAATCCCTTTATTTAAAATATAACGTGTGGAGAGCAAGAGAGTGGTGTTAATGTGTCTCGCCTTAATGGGGTTTGGTATTTTAATATTGTCGCATTACCGCGGGGCCCGCTGCAATCCCGGACTGCGGCGGCATTACGCCGGATCGACCGGATTAGCTCCGGCGGCGCAGCTCTGCGGCTAATCCGGAGAACAATGCACCGGCCATTAGGTGACAGCCGGACTTTCCGCGTAATCACTTTACTGTCCTTTTTCCTGTGGCTTTAGTTTGTAATTCTTTAAGAATATTATTCTGGTAAGTCTAGTTACAGCTACTTTAATTTGTTGTATAGTGTTTTGGAATAGGTATATTTTATCTTTGAGATGTCACATAATTCTCAGACTACTACAGTAATTCAATTGATAAAATAGGGTTTAAAACTCGGTAACTTTGAGTTACGGCGGCATGAAGATTAATTGTATATAAATATTTGTTTACCGATAAGAATGGCTATCTGTAATGCCTAATAAAATGTCTGGCGGCTACTGATATCAGTTGTGTTTGACTATTATGTCTTAATCGTTGTAATCTTATTAAGATAAATACAGTGTATCTGTAATATAATCGTGTTTCAATATCATATTATATCGTCGATAATTGCGATTAATTCAATCACATTACTAACTGGAATGAAACACAGCGACGCCGTGCGAAGACTTTGCTGACTTTTTGCAAATGAGAGCTACAAACGTTTATGCGCCCCTAGTATTTTAGGTTCGCATTCATTGTAGGGAGTGGCAAAAATGTTTTATTTTTTACTTTTATTGGACGGATTAATATAATTATAACTTTTGAGTATGCAGTTGTTTGTTTAATACATTTCAATACGTTAGAGTTCTTATATGTCTAAAGGATATTTAGTTTTTCTTTTTTTAGTCGACTACGTTACATTACGTAACCTCAGCAACGTTCACCGAAGCATATTTATAAAACCAACTCGAAAGCGAAATTATAATTAATTAGTAACAAATACAATGTTATTTCAGCAGAACAGGCGTCTGCAAATATGCGGACGTATTTATAATAATTTTGTAGTAATTAAAGCTTTGATACGGTGTCGCTGCGGTCGGTACAGTCAACGTAGTAACCGGGTTTAATTTGCACCGCCCTGACATATTACGCCCTGAATGCACTCAATATTAATTTTGATGTATTAAACTCAATTCCGCTGTATATTTGTTATTGTTTGTTAATGGTAATTTAGATTACAGTTTATACGGCACATAATAGCACTGTATATTAGTTTGTTTGCTTTAAATCATTGGTCTTATTGAAAATAATGGTTCGGTTTATGCATAACTTGCGGCAATATGGTTTTTATAAAATTGCGTTAGACATTGTATGCTTATCCTGGAACTTAATTTTGACGTCTCGCTTTTATGTAAGATTTCGCATACGAGGAGATTTAAAAAATACGTGCCTTATGTACGTTCGTCCTATTATTGAAACCGAAATTCCCAATTCAAAATTCTACTTTTTAGACGACTTTTGTAACAAACGAACAATATTTTTCCCTGTCCGTTTTAAATGTAACCGCTGAAATGTTATCGCAGCAAAACAACTGGCAAGCGAGCACGCAGCGCTGTCGAGTACACGCCCCGATTCCACAATACACTTTGGTTATGCTTTTTTTCTACAACAGTGGAAAGCCAACACGGCCGCACTGCAGTGCATTCGCATACGAATGTATTCAACAGAGGCGCAAGTTTTCGACCGCTGTAAAACGGTTTCGGACGGAGTTGCCACCGCAACAATTGTCCGGATATCACATGTAGTTGCGAATGGACTGTGTCCGCTTTTGCTTCATGTTCTCCTGGTACTCTGTTATGTGGAAACGGCTGGACGCGGTTTACGTTTGTGAATTTTGATTTTAAGTTTTGAAGCCGGAATGCTGTTTGTGTTGTTGAATTTGGAGTTAGTTTCAACTTTTACTCGGTTTAGGAGGATAACAACATTTGATTTAGGAATAGCGAAATATACTACAAGTTTTGCACATATTGTCCCTTACCTTTACCCTTCCATTTTCAACAACTGGCAACAAAATTACAATTCACATGTAATTGCTTAAACGCGTTCGTAAAATAAAAAGAACTGAAATAAATCGAAAAATATTGTAGGACGATTGATTCAAAACATACCTAATACATAAATTCTAAATGCACCACACGCGATGACATCAATCCATTATAGAGTGCGCCTATCGCCGGTATCCCGTCACAGTGAACATGATTTATAATCAATTGTTATGAACCGTCCCAAGAGGCTGACACCGCGCCGACACCGCGCCGACAACGCGCCGACAACGCGCCGACACCACGCCGACTTGTTGACACTCAATCATCGGACTGATTTAAATTAACCATCGATTATAAGATAGCCTTTTCAATCACACTAAAACCCCTGAATAGTGATTAGATATTGATCTACGTAAAATTGAATTGGTACTAAGCATACTTAAAAGTTGAGAAATGGGTATTCAATTTCTGATACAGAATTTGTAACTGGAGATCTTAAGATAGACTTTTAAGTAAATTAATTACGTCTCATTTTATTTTGTTTCTAAAGTCGTAGATTATGTTAAAAGTTAATTAGAAATAGACGTTTTGAAAAGAGTTGTAGATCTTTTTAAGCTAAGTACTAATAAAATTATTTACTCTTTATTTTAGATGTAAAGTGTTTGAAAGGCTTCAAAATGACCAATTTATGAAGATGATTTAAAACTTTAATGTGGTCTTTTACGATGTGTTCATGATATGTTCCATCACACATTATCAAGTATTCCCAAGTCGTAAAACCCGTGGAATATATATACTTCAAGACAAAGCACCCTCTTACCGCATATAAAATCAACCCCTTTACACACATTACTTAACGATGATGACTTGCCAGAAACGCTAGTTTTATGACCTGTTGTATCTTTAAATAATAATAAACACATTCATCTCTCATATAAATACACTAAAATCTAGTCTTGTGTCGTAGGTTTCAGAAACTACGAGTAATTTCGGTCTCACGAATACCCAGATCCGAAACAAATATTTCTGAATCACAAAAATATTTGGCTGTTTGGTTTTATTGTTGAATAATTAAATATCTCGGAAAGCAAATAAATGACTTGATATTCATACTACTTGACGCCCTCACTTGGTAGGGGCAAGGTGGAAACAATGGATTTCTTCTTTGCGCGATCCTGATATAACATTTATTCTACGTTCATAAATAAATACGTTTCGTTTATTTAGTTAGGTCTACTCGTTGTTAGGGGTGGCACGGATTTCAATGATATAACATTGTCAAAACAGTCCCATTGATCAATAGGATGCAATAAACCAGGGCATCACGACGGCCCGTCGACGTCCGGTTATTAGTTTAACGTTAATTAGTGATTTGGTCACACGATCCACGTCACGGGGTCGCGTTGCTTTGCCGAACAGGCTGCATTGTTAATGCAGGGGAATTAATAATCGCGATCCTGACGCGTTGATCAAATGTCAATGTAAATTGAACGGTTGTAGCGCGTAATGTGAGTGTTAGTGGTTTAATTCACAGAATTTTGTTCTTTGTGGTTCTTCTTCATTTGGTCATTATATGCCAATGATTGTGGCCATGATGTAAAACAGGGAATGTGGTCATCATGATAATCATTGTGTAGCAACTCGCAAGAACTCTTCTGCTGAACATGGGACTTTCCCAACTAGACAAACTGTTCGAAGCGAAACTTTTATAAGATTGCTCGAAAATGTAGGTGCACGTCAAACACTGCAGACACTATACATATTTCAATCGAAAAGTTCACAGTCCCATCAGCCAATAGGTCTTATTACTATGTGCCTTGCCGAATGCCCGTTTAATTTGGTAATTACTTAGGATAAGTCTTGCTTACTTTTTCTTATTGATCGATACGGTCTCCTTAACGTGTGATTCAAATGTGTGGTCACTTTTGATAAAATATTGCACCGGAGTAAAATCTATAAGTAAATAGATTAACACCCGAATACTGGAACGCCTTTCGAATAATAAGTTGCTCTTAACAGCGCACGGCTCACTTAACCAGTACATTTAAACGTGACTAACGTAGTTAAGCGCAACTTATATTTAAGTTGCATTCCAATATTCGGGCGTAAAAGTACTAGTTGCCATTACTCGCTCGTACGATTTTGATGATTAACATGCGTCGATTCCTAACATTGTAACGCCTTAATATTACACATTTTGGCTTAAAATTATAGTTACAGTAATAATACGTGACAGAAAATATTTAATACTAAATACAGCGAGTATTATCGCATCACTTGGCCAGACGTTTGCTGACATTCAATTAAATCAATAGCGGCAATGCTGGCATTAAATTTTCCTGAATGTGTACGCTGCTAATCGGTCCGCAACAATTGGGATAACTTTAAACACAATTGTAATCAAATAACATTGTTTGTACAAACGATTCGATTCTCATAGGATATGAGTACATATGTACTAAATTACTATGCAGTTAACAAAATTTTGACCACCGCCAACCATAAAAAACTTTGTTATATTTTCGACTACAAACAAGGCAGCCATATTGCAAGGCACAAATTCAGTGGGCAAAAGTCCTTAAATTTTAAGTTAGGTTATGTTTTATGCATAATATAATAAACTTTAACTGATTTCACGTCAGACACGTTTAAATTTACAAAGAGAATTCGAAAATAAATCTGGAAAATTTGCATTAAAAACTTGTATATGCAGCATAAGTAAAAATAGGAAAAAATTATTCTAAAGGATTAAAACTTCAACAAAAAGGAATTTTCATTGCACAAACACAACCGCGCATTAAGCTTATTCTAGTATTACAAGACAGAAGCTAGTTTATCTAAGCTTTTAAGGGATCCAATGTCCTGCGGGTCAATGACCCTTGCAGGGCTATTTCGTATGTTAGTCTGAGAGCCAAGCTAGCACTTGAGCTAACGCTATTGAAGAGGATTTAAACTCGTGTTGCGTACAAATGTTTATGTTCAATGGTTAATTTAGTTTCCAAACAGCAGTGAACATGATCCTTAAAGTCAACTATGTAGTATGTTTATCCAAATCATTGAGATGTAAATATAAAATTGAGTCTTTATATATAATAATAAAGACTTTATGCCACATTTGATGTCTAGGCAATTATTAGTATTATAAAATAAGGAGTAAGAGCGTAGCGGGGACAACTTACAGTCTCTTTTACACGCGCACATTGTAATGCATATTAGAACTAGCGACGTCGCTATTTTTGTTTAGAATCCCTTTTCTTTTACTCCCCTTATGAAATTTAAAGTTTCTAACTTTTTAATTCTGTTTTTTTTTTTTAAATTATTGTGGATATGGATACTTTCTGATTAATATAATAAAAAATAGAATCAAATTCCCTATTAATGAAGAATACTACTAAGTCTTGTTTGAATTTCAGGTTAAAGAATTAGCTTTTATTTTTCGCGACGTATTCGACGTATTTATAATGGTTTTGAAATCCTCCTTTGAGAGACTCTTTTGAACTACTTACTATAAGTGAATTGCCAGCTCACATAACCCATGTTTGATAGATCCTTCTACATTTGTGCGTTGGAATGTATTTTTATAATTTAGACACAGGACTAATTGCAAAAGTATAATGAAGATTCACACCGGTTGGAAACGCCTGCATCCAGCGACATCCAGCAACCTTAGCCAAGTCGTCCGTTCACCTTGTAGGCGGGCGTCGGACATTTCACTTGCCTGTACGTGGCCTCCCTAGAACTTTTGGCCCCAACTGCCACCACAAGTCAGGTCATCGGAAGCTACAATAATCCCTTATGATTGTTGCAGACCTGTTGATTGAGATGCTGGGCGTGCTGGCGAGCTACAGCGTCACAGTGAAGGAGCTCAAACAACTGTTCAACGCCATGAAGGCAGTCAACGGGAAATGGGTAAGAGTATTTTACAACTTTTGTCATGCTGGTTCATAATTTGGGATTTAATCATTCAAATCACAGAGGAAGTGAAATGCTACCTAAGACGAAGGCTCATTATGTAACATTATCTTCAAGAGACTGAGATAAAATTAATTTTCTCAAAAGTTGTTCCTATTTGTCTATCCAAGCATGTTATGTAATTAAAATTTGTTTTGAGTTTTAATATCTTGCTTTATCAACACATCCACAGAACAGTTGAATATGGTTAGAAAGGCAGTAGCCGTCAAATTGTATGAAAACCAGCGTCGTCGTTTTCGAAACACAAAACCTCAACAAATCCAATACATAAATCTTGCAATAGTCTATTTAAAATATCAAAAAAATTATGGAAATATGTCTTTGTTATAAGACCGGAATTTATTTTATCGATATGCTTCATATTTTTTTCTGATACAGTTATTTCATTAGTATTATGTCAATAGGCGGAAAATAAATGAGACTAGTATTAAAAAATCATTTTGATTTGTATACTATTTTACAAACCTATATGTACAGGATTTTTAAGATTTTTAGCTGTGTGTGAGTTGAGTGCCAACATGTTCACGGT
The DNA here is from genome assembly GCA_009982885.2 of Hyles vespertilio. Classification (NCBI taxonomy): domain Eukaryota; kingdom Metazoa; phylum Arthropoda; class Insecta; order Lepidoptera; family Sphingidae; genus Hyles; species Hyles vespertilio. The sequence continues at coordinate 1,654,923 of CM042817.1, forward strand.
GGTCGCGGGTTCGAATCCCAGGATGCACCTCTGACTTTTCGGAGTCATGTGTGTATTGATAGTCAATCACCACGCACTAAAACGGTGAAGAAAAACATCGTGAGGAAACCTGCATACCATAGCGACTTATGAAAATTCTAGCGTTCAGCGTGGTGGACTATATGGACTATCGGGCATATCGAAGAAAAACAGGACATCGTTTGAATGCTCGTCTAATGGACCTGAGACTGAAGAGATGCTGCGCTTTGTTGAAGCGGTACGCGGGAAAAAAATATCGGGAAATTCTTTTTTCAGATGACAAAAAAAAATACCGTAGAAGAGAGCTACAACAAACAAAATGATAAGGTGTACACACACAGTAGTGAAGAAGCGAGCAACCGTATTCCGCGTGTCCAACGAGGTCATTTTCCATCCTCGCTCATGGTATGGTTGGGAGTTTCTTATTGGGGCTTAACAGAGGTACATTTTTGTGGAAAGGTGTAAAAACGAATGCAGTTATGTATCAAAATACAGTCCTCACGAACCTTGTGGAACCTGTTTCTCATACCATGTTCAATAACAGGCACTGGGTATTCCAACAAGATTCGGCGCCAGCTCATAGAGCGAAGAGCACACAAGACTGGCTGGCGGCGCGTGAAATCGACTTCATCCGGCACGAAGACTGGCCCTCCTCCAGTCCAGATTTGAATCCGTTAGATTACAAGATATGGCAACACTTGGAGGAAAAGGCGTGCTCAAAGCCTCATCCCAATTTGGAGTCACTCAAGACATCCTTGATTAAGGCAGCCGCAGATATTGACACGGACCTCGTTCGTGCTGCGATAGACAACTGGCCGCGCAGATTGAAGGCCTGTATTCAAAATCACGGAGGTCATTTTGAATAAACTTTAGTGTCATAAGAATCTATGTTTTGTTAAGTTCATTTTGGTATATAAATGGTTACATAATGAATAAACTTGTTTCAATTATTTTATATTAAACATGTGACAGAATTGATGATCTGACTAGGTAATGTATATTCAGACACAAAAATATGTTGTTCTCATGTTGGCAGAGGTATGAAATTAGAACATAAGGATAGGTCGTCATATATAGATTTCGTATACTCGTAAATCGTTATCAAACTGATTTACGAGTATACGAAATCTATAACTACATCGATATAGTTACTATGTACAACACTACGTGACATGTGCCAATTTTCGCTGTTGACATAACAAAAATGAGTCGTATGCATTGCGTAGGAACTTCGCATTCTCGAGCATTGTATGTACGCGTAATCAGCAATGTATATTTTTGATTTGTCGTCTATCATATTATCGAATTCTTCAAAATTTCGTAATCAATAACCGCAATTTTTGAAAATACAGGTAAAAATCAATAAAATCGGGTTGAATATTGGTATGAAATTCCTCCTCTATTGATATTTGATGCTTTAGTATTGGAACTGCAAGATAAAATGGTACAAATCTGCATTTTTACTCTATTTTGCCGGAGCACCTCTCTCCAAGGCATTTCGACAGCGACTATTTTGACAAATCATCCGTTCCGCGGCAGTGATGCTTTTTATGCACCACCTTGCGACGCGTCAAACGCTTTTATTTCCCTTCTAACTATATTCATCTGTTCTGTGAACACATCCAAATGTCTTCTGTCGTAATTTCAACATTTTATTAATAACTGAAAGAAAGAAAGAAAACACATTCATTGACTACACAAAACAAACGCAAACAACCCGTAATATAGTAGCTTATACTGACGAGACATTTCGGTTCACAAAGGTTTGTACATATAAATGATAAGTATAATTAATGTGAGAATAAATTAGAAGAATGTCGACGCGCCCTCGAATACGAGTTTCCATTAAAGAGTTTCACATTTCGGGAATACACGACATGCCGCGACGCGGAGTCCTTTCGCTTCAAACAAACCGTCGCCCCTTTGATAACTTTAGTCGTTATATTCTTCGCAAACGCGGCTTTGTTAGCCTCACCTTGTGATAATATTAAATTTTAAAACCACTTCAAAGGAAAATGCGCAAACTCTTAACTACATCCGCTCTGATAATCTAAACAATGTTTAAAAATCTACGAAGTTGTGATTAGGCGCCTTTTGCAGTATACGTTAATTAAAATCCGATGTTTCAATAATTCCAACATATATCGCAAAAAATGTAGCTATATTTACCTAGCTATGTTATATAATTTTGATATGAAACTTGGTACAAAGTGTAAGATATTATTAGGTAACCCAGTAATGCCCAGGTGGGTAATGAACAAACACGAATGTAATGAAACTGAAATTTAATCCTAGGACGACATAAACAACAAGGAAGCAAGCGTGTAATGCGAGCAAATGCGGAAGACACCACTGGAACGCGCAATTAGTGGGTGCCTGAATGCATTTCGAATTTGCATCGTTTTAGAGGCTGACGCGGGAAAGCGGTAATTAGCCGTCGGAAGCCGCATGGCCGCACTGTATTTATGTTTTCCTGGTTACAGACTGGGCTTTTTACCGACCGTTTCTTTTAATTCATATTTAAAGTATTCCCATTTTGTTTTAAACGCGAATAAAAGGCTTTTCCGCCCCGAGATGTTTCTTATGGTTTTGTTTTTAGTTTAACTTCCGTCGGATTTTAACTCAAGTGTTTTTGAAATTAAAATTGGAGAGGAATTGAAATGTTGCCTGTTGTTTCAGCCGCGCCACTCGGCCAAGTTACTGAACGTGCTGCGACAGATGCCACACAGGAATGGACCAGACGTGTTCTTCAGCTTCCCAGGACGGAAGGGTTCGGTAAGTAATATTCACACAATATTTTTAATTGATATAAAACTAACGAGGAATTTTCTGAGAAATAATTCACAGAACATGAAATCTACTGTGCTAGTAGGCTTATCTTATTGTAACCCACATTAAAAGGCAACAAATGTTGCGAATTGTAGTATCTTCTATATTACTTGTTGTGTAAGTCGGAACTTGAGGTAGGCGGCAATGGATAAATTAAACCGAAGATTAGTATCGCTTGGATAAGTTTCGAAAGTTGGCCACTTCGATCTGATAGTAGAAATATTTTGCAATAATCATAGAAATATCCTATTAAAACGAAAACAAACCGATCTAACAGTGCTAACAAGTCCCTCAATTCGTTATTCAGTGCGCAGGAATATGAATATAATCCCTTTCCCCGGCTGATGGTATCAACACTTTAGCTACAGTTCTTGTCGCCCAATTAAAACAGTTTCTCGGGCTAATTGGACGTGCTGCGTACTTGTATCGTTCGATGCGCACGTTTTAATTGAACAAAAGTATCGGCTGTGTGACGTTGTGAGAGTGTCACCTCTTATATTTGCGGTCTATGATTCAATAGTCGACATAAATCCTATTGTCTATGCCAATCAACGCCTCCGTTGCGCTGATTGGTTGATTCCATCTGACATCTGTCAGATGTGACGTACGAACTGTCATCGGCGCTCGCATATAAACGCGTGTAACGTCGCTCGCGTCCTTTTTCCCTAACCTACAAGCCGCGTGCTACCACGCGTCTTTCCGAACCCGCTGGGGTGAGTGTTCAGTGTTCTATTTGCTAACCGCTTTTAACTGCTTGTTTGTCAGTGTATTCTGTCTGCCGGGCTTGTGAGCTACCACGAGTCGCTGGCACGGAATGCAAACCTAGTTTGCATTCCGATCTCTTGGATACTGATTCCAGGTTCTTCTTCTTCTTCGTTCTTCTTCTTCTTCTTCTTCTTCTTCTTCGTACTTGGCGTACTTGGCGTTTTTTCGCTAACTCCGTGCCTACTGCCCGCTTTGCTCCGCACCGCTTCCTGCCGGACTGCATCCGAGCCTGCGCCTGCCGCTGACCTGCGCACCGTGCCCGGCCACGTGGCAGCTGACTTCGCCGGCGAGCTGTCGCCGGGTTCCGCCACGTGCCGAAGACCCGGATCAGTGTCCAGTGAAGGCCAGTGACTCCTGTTGCATACCACCAGCAACAGTGCCGGGTGTAAATAGTGATGCGAAATTATTAAAGCCCGAACCACGTAACTACCCTGAGTTCTCATTTAACTACCTACCCCTACCTGCGGGCGGCCTAACCCGCCGCAGTGGCGCCCAACGTGGGGCGCCACTGCGGGCGGCCTAACCCGCCGCAGCTGATAGCTCTCGTGCTATCGTTCCGTCGTCGATACGATACTGAAACGATGCGTCTGTCACTATCCATTATTATTTACTATCATACCTGCAAGTTTTCGATCGAACAAGTGAAGTGGGCCGTTTTCCAGTTTCGTTGAAGGTGGCGGCAAAAAAACACACTTCTTCTTTTACAATAATATCACACTCAATATTTGCGAGCAGTTTCTACATAATTAATAATTGTTAACTATCTACTGGTTTATTTTCTTATTTCCACTGACCGGAGCGATATGCGTTTCGACTGCCCGTGTCGAGGAGAATGATGGCGGATACCAGTCCGAGTGCGCGTGCGCCTCCGCCTACCCAAGGCCATTGCGGTGTTGTCGAGATTTTTTGTTGTTGTAATAATTTAATAATTATTACTTTATCGGTTTTAAATTATTGTGTATTTGCAGATACTCGGTCTTAGTCGCCCTCTGTCGGCGCCGGCGAATTTTTGCCGATTACTTAATACCTTTCTGAATTTGTAATCTTCGTTATATTTTTATTTTTTGTTTCTAAATGTTTTATGTTTCCTGTTTATATTGTATAAATTATCAATGTTTTTCTAAAATACATGTACAAGTACCTATATCTGCACACCGACGTAGTGCCCGGATGTCACTAAGGTCCCTCATTGAAAATCAGCGCTGTGGTACTGCTTATGCTGTACTGCAGTAATAAGCTGAATGAGGGTTCCTGTTGTTGGCACAAGTAGTAATGGAGAATATTATTGTCTTTTGTTATCTTTATATAACTAACACTTCTTTGTTTTATTGTAAATACTTTATATCTTTTAGTTTCTAGGGTTGGATTATTTTTATTATTAATATTAATTTCTTTGTATTTGTACCAACAATAAACTTTTCTTTCTTTCTTTCTTTCTTTCTATTATGATTGATGATTAAACCCGGATGGCGCTTGGTTTTTATGTAAGCATCGTTTGTTATATTTTAGTTTGTATATATTATGTATTTTTTTTATTGATGAATCGAGGTACTGTCATAGTGTAATAGAGCTGAGATAAAAAAAAAACTTATAAATATTTTTTTATAAGTATTAAAAATGTGAAAATATTTATTCAATGAATGCAATAAACAGCATAATAAAGTCTAGTTAATAAATTGGTTGAAAAATATACAACAGTTCTAGAGGCGCCGGGTATCGATCCCGGTACCTCTCGCATGCTAAGCGAGCGGTCTACCATCTGAGCTACGCCCCCGGTTGTAAAGGTTGACGAAAATACGTGTTATATAGAAAGCAATAATAAGTAATAAATAAAATAAAATAAATAACACCCAACAGTCACATACATAGTCCTGACCCCACACTAAGATCGAGTCTTGTGTCGTGGGTATCAGGAACTACGAGAGACTTTTTCGGTCTCACAACACCCAGACCCGGAAGAAATATTTGTGGGCAGCACAAATATTTCTCTCGGTGCGGGGATCGAACCCGCGGCCTCTCGCTTCACAGGCGGCGTCTAACCAACTGCGCCACGGAGGCTGTCGATAAGTAACCTTCGCTTAGGTATATGTAAACAACTACTGTCTCTTTTCTGTCGCAGGCCGATTCGCAGGTTAGATTAGATAAACTAGTAGTATAAACTAATAATATAATTATAATTTATATCGACAGTTAAAAACTAATATCATTTATCAAAATCATATACTGCTATGATTATAAAATTAGATATTAAATAAACAAATAAATGTTACAATAGACGACAATCTTTGATGACATGGGGATCTACCCATTACGATAATAATTATCAAATTCCAAAGTACTATTTTTAAATATGTCTAATTTGAAAACACAACGATCCCTAAAAACTCCAGAACAATTGTGGTAAACTTACTTCCGAATATCTGGTTCACATCGGCTGCCCCTAGCGGCCGGTAATCGAACTTCATCGTGGACCGACGCACCGGGCCGCACGAAACACGAGTACTATGTACTAGTCAAGTTTCAATCAGGAATTCGCGGAACCGCCCGCCGACTTTCCATATTGTGCGGTATTCTCTCAGCTGAATGAGTGGTATCGAGTAGCCATGTTGGGAAGCTTTACACAAATTATTGTATATTATAGACTACAAGCCCGTGGCAAAAAGTGATGGGTCAAATGAACCACGAGGAGACCTATTTAGTAAGATACAGGGGCTTAAAATAATAATATTTAGCACCATCCCGTCACTTGTAAGCTGTCCGTCTGGATGCAGATGAGACTTGAAAAGTACAGGGAGAGGGTGTATATTTTGGTCATATATTTTTGTACGGCATTTCTATCATCGATAGATCCATGAAAAATAATAAGAAAACACGTAGTGCCGTACAAAAATAGTGCGCCACAAATTCAGCAATTTGGTCATTTGATTTTATACGGCATCGTTTCCATACAATTTCAATACCTCTTCTAATCCATTATTCCGCAACGCCGTACAAAAACCATGCGACAAGGAAGAAAAATCGGCGGTTGTAACCCACTTCCCTTCAGTGGTCAGGGGGGTGATTTGACGCAACATGAAATTAATTTATTTTGAAAGTATTTTAGGCATAGATTACATTTTTTCACATGCCGTAAATTTTTTTTGGTCCAAACTTCTGTAGGGCGAAAAACACTCGGAAAATCCACGTAACTATATACTTTAAGTTGATATTTAATATGAAAATTTTTGGACGGCATTTAGATTATTTATTTGTTTTTATTGCAATAGCAATAAACATATAGTTATTTAAATTAATATACGGCATAGGTCCTACCTGTTTGGTAATTGGCGGCCCGCCTTCAATATAGAAAGAAAGAAAGAAAGAAAAGTTTATTGTTGGTACAAAATATACAAAAGCAAAATAAACAAAAATAATAATAATAATAACAACATTCCAACTCGAGAACATAGAAATATTAGGTATTTACAAAAAATATATATTATTTAACTATATAATGAATAACAGAAAGACTATAACATTCTGTTACTATTTGTGCCAACAACAGGAACCCTTGTATCGTCACCCCAAAGTTAATGTGCGCTGCATCGGAGTTCCATTACTGGGTTCGAATCCGATATCACGAACCGGCGCTAGATGGCGCAACCGAGCGTCGCATAGACAACTTTTCGACAACCGAAAAACCACCGACCAATAGGCGAGGTTCTAGTGTGACCAACGAGCAGGTCAAAAAACCGTTGCCTTGGAAAAAAACCCAGCACTCGTTTTTGAATCGTGGAAGTAACTTGGTCGAAAACTCCGCTGTTGCGCAACCTCGTAACCAAAACCTATACCCGATATATTCCCGTTTAACGTGTTTCCTCAAGAGTATTGCTGCTGGAGTTGCCTGGTCTGCGAGAGCTGGTGAAGCCGGAAGCCTCGGTAAGTGGTAGACGATAAGCACTCAGTTTTGGAAATAACCGTTTTTCTGCAGCGCACATTATTGTCGAAATTCTGTTGGGGACCTCCCCCTCGGCAGCTGAAAAGCTCAGCTGAACACCGTGTCCAGCCTCCTTGCTGGTACAACCCTCATTCAGCTTATTACTGCAGCACAGAATAAGCAATACCACAGCACTGATTTTCAATGAGGGACCTTAGTGACATCCGGGCACCATGTCGGTGTTAAGATTAAAATCAGTATAGGTACTTGTACATATATTTTAGAAAAGACTGATAATTTATACAAAATAAACAGTAAACATAAAACATCCAGACACAAAAAAAAATATGACGATGATTACCAATTCATATTATAGTAATTAGGTAATCGGCAAACAAAGTCGCAGGCCGACAGAGGGCGACCCAGACCAAGTATCTGCAAATGCACAATAAATCCAAAACCGATAAAGTAATAACAATTAAATTATTACAGCAAAAAATCTCGACAACACCGCCGTGGCCCTGAGTAGGCGGAGGCGCTCGTGCACTCGGTCCGGTATCCGCCCTCATTCTCCCTGACACAGGCAGTCAAAACGCATGTCGCTCCGGTCGGTGATAATAAGAATATAAACTAGTATATTAACAATTATTAATTATGGAGAAACTGCTTGCAAATACTGTGTGTGTTATTATTGTGAAACAAAGAAAAGTGTGGTTTTATAAATACATAATAATGTGTATAAATTAAAGCAGTTATCACATACAAACTTGGCTATGAAGACACACTACAAACAGTGGATCCATGGTTTAATTTTTTATCCGCTGCTGCAACAAAACTAGAAAATATGTTCTGCATATATTTTGATTTGTTGGCTAGTCAAGTCATTGAGCAAATTAATCAACAAGCACAAGTTCCATGAAATAAATATTATTTTTTTTTGCTTTGCAGTGGTACTTATTATTTTGTTATTTTTTGGTTTTTAGTGGTTTTTTGTTTTGAAGTCGGTTTTTATTTTTTTATTAAAAATTTTAGTTATTTTTATCATTGTAATGTTGATAGGAATTTAAATGAAGAAGATTTGGTCCCCACAAGGAATATGTTCTTTCCGATTATAATTAAATCGCTAAAATCGGCTAAAAGCTGCCGAAGATATTGGAGAATGGAATATTCACATGTTTATTTTTTTCTTCCCCCCCCCCCCCCCCCTTTGCCCCTACACCCTTTTCCCTCCACCACTGAAGCTTAGCTTTTATACTGAACCCAATGAAAAAAGAACCATTGGAATCCTACTAAATTTTGAAGAGTTCTACACTCCAGGTCCGAACATGATCATCAGATCTTCATGTTGTGTTCCTGGGATCAACCTGTCAATACATTCTTTCCAATGAAAAAAAATCACTAAAATCGGTTAAAAGCTGCCGAAGATATTAGAATTTACGTGTATTTTAATATTTCACCTACCCCTCCTCACCCCCGCTCCTTTTTCCCTCTCTCACTGTAACTTAACTTTTATAATGAACCTAATGCAAAAAGAACCATTGGAATCCTACTTAATTTTAAGGAGTTCCCCTCTCCAGGTCCGAAGATATTCATCAGATTTTCACCATATTTTTATGGGACCAAATGACAAGCACCAGCTTTCAATCAAAGAAAGAATGGTCGAAATCGGTTCACACAACAGTACAGAGAAACGAGGTAACAAACATAAAAAAAAAAGCAACATACAGTCGAATTGAGAACCTCCTCCTTTTTTTGAAGTCGGTTAATAAAATCTCAATGTTCATATTGATAAAAAGTTGTGATATGGAATATATCGCCATGAAAAATTTTATGAAAGTTATTAAACTCGTACTCCGTATCAGCCCATATACGAGTACCTCCCACTGCAGGGCACGAGCCTACTGTAGAATAGGCCCGTGCCCTGTAATCGTAATCTCGATTGTAGAATCTAGAGTGCGATTGAGAGTGATTTGTTGGTACTCGTACTATTGCTATAATTTTAAGAATATTTTATTTGTTCACTACCTACATTAGTTGCTTTTTTTACTATTTTATTATACATACTTTGGAAAAGAAATAAGATGTTACATATTTTGTTTCATTGTTTTATGTCACTAAAGAGACCACCCTAATCGTTTATTATTATTTATTGAAATTGTGCAATATGGTGTCCAGACATTGCCTAGCAAATTTCACCTCCTCAAATTCTCACAAAATATATCACGCAAATTGTGTCGTATTATTTTGATAAAAAAGTACATTTTAGAATGTCACAGAAATGAGATCATGAATTGGTCTAACTTTAAAAAAAATTCGATAACTATATGTACAAAAAAAAAACGGAGTAAAATATTTAAAAATTAAAACATTCTTTGGGATTTTTTATTATATCAGCCCTTATTCCGTCCCCCCGGCAGGGCACGGGCCTCCTCCACAATCGAGAGAATGATTGAGAGTGATTAGGCCATATAGTCAACCACGCTGGCTTAGTGTGTGTTGGAAGACTTACATACCGTAGAAATTCTTATAAATCGCTATAGTATGCAGGTTTCTTCGTGATGTTTTCCTTCACCGTTTTAGTGCGTGGTGATTGACTATCAATACACACATGACTCCGAAAAAGCAGAGGTGTGCTATGGGATTCGAACCCGCGACTTTTACGATAATATGTGTAAATATCATAAAAATCGATCGTATTTTAGACTTTATTTCCCGTTAAAGGGCATAAATATCAAAGTTAGGGCAGTTGACGGTTCCTATTTGTTTTTCATTTTTGTATATATATCAATAAACATCAGAAAATTAGATAATTAAAAAATATATGTCCATGTATAAAGTACATTACATCGAAAATTATTCAAGAATATGAATACTGAGATCGATAGTTTTAAATTTTTGGATATAATATACCCTCAGTTTCGCTTTAAATAGACGGCATAATGATTAATACATATTAACACTTGTTCTCTTCGAAAATATGTTAATGCCGTACAGTATCAGATGACCATAAAGTTACCCCTGAAATGGTAGTGTCATTTTAGTCAGCAAAAAGTTATGATCTACATTAAAATGTACGGCATCATTTTTTCTCCATTCATTTACCTAGGTTCTATTTAAAACAACAATAATATTCAGAAAGTTGCTGTATTTCATTAACCTACGATAGTTTAAACTTTACAAGTAATATGAAAAAAGTCGTATTTTGTTTTCCTCTCAATTTCTTTTAGAACATTTTTTATTGAATGGCAATGTTATATAACAATTGTATTTAGCAATATAATGTTAAAAAAGTAGTTGCCGTACAGGGTCAAATGACCTTACAGCTTTCAAGGTCAGATTTATTATAAATTTAGATATTATTGATTTTATACATCCAAATGAACTATATTTTTTGACGGCATGTTTTTAAATAGTTCTTTTGAGTGCTACATAATGTTATGAAACCGATGCCGTACTTTTTCAAATCACCAACCAGACCACTGAAGGGGAGTGGGTTGCAACCACCAATTTTTTTCCCTTGTCGCATAGTTTTTGTACGGCGTTGCGGAATAATGGATTAGAAGAGGTATTGAAATTGTATGGAAACGATGCCGTATAAAATCAAATGACCAAATTTACCAAGAAAATTTCCGGAATATCTAACGTTCTGCTGAATTTGTGGCGCACTATTTTTGTACGGCACTACGTGTTTTCTTATTATTTTTCATGGATCTATCGATGGTAGAAATGCCAAAATATATGACTAAAATATACACCCTCTTCCTGTACTTTTGAAGTCTCATCTGCATCCAGACGGACAGCTTACAAGTGACGGGATGGTGCTAAATATTATTATTTTAAGCCCCTGTATCTTACTAAATAGGTCTCCTCGTGGTTCATTTGACCCATCACTTTTTGCCACGGGCTTGTAGTCTATTAGTAGCCGATTGCATATGACAGATTGATAACGAGTCAAACTTTAAAGCTAATTAAAAATCATGTAGATCGAATTGAAAATGTTTCTCTGAATAGTTTGTGGATTTAAAAATAAATGAACTGACCTAGTTTACACGTCCTGCACCTTGAGAAAACCAATTTTCGGATAATATTAGAAATATATTTTGTGGTATACAGACCAAAACATTGTATAAACTTTACATTATTATGTATTGAAAAAAAAATGTATTTCACACGCACAAACACCCAAACCCTTTTAACTGAAAACCAAACAAATATTTATATGATGCCCTTTTCTCAATCGCAGCCCAAAATTACCAAATTAAATGAAACACTCGCCCTGACAAATTGGCCTCTAGTGCGTACATTACCAAAGAAAAGCAACAAATTCACCTCTCCCATCAGTAATTTGTACCGTGGAATTTATCAAGTTTACCCGAACACCTGACGCGGCCCGTTTTTCCGAACTGCCGATATTTCACTGTAAATGAAGAGAAACTGCCGCCTATTAGCAACACCTTATTTATAAACACAGCTCATATTTCAAAATGACGTGGCGCCCCGACGCCCGCCGCTCGTTATTTCTACCCGGGAATTGTTTTAGGGAAGTTATGGTGAGTGAGGGAATATAGAGTTTTTTAACTGCATTTTTTTGTTTGGGACTATGCGAAGTGTTTGTGGCGCTTTTTAGTGTAGCGTCAATCGATAAATTACGCTTGTTGACAGTAGACATCTAATTTTTATCTTGGCGTCAAAAATTACTAATAATAATTAATCGAGAAAAAAATATTTAACTTTAATGAGTACTCAGAGATTTATATTTTTATCGGGTTATTTTTTAAGCTTCATACACACGATTGTTCAGCCTCGTTTAATTATTTACATATGCGTTTTAAAATAAAAATATATTAAGGTTACAAATATTTTGTTTTATTTTATGCGCAAAGTATTTAGTGTTATTATGTCTCTATGCTCTTATGTTATACCTACATTTTTTAACTTTTAATCACAATCAAGACCTTATGATAATGTAGGTACGCACATAAATTAGTTTGTCGTTGGAAATATACCCATTATGTACATCAATTTCATTTCTAGCTGGCTATCGAGATTATTTTGATTTAAAAAATAATAAAGTATCGTATTTATTGTTATAAAAATGGGTTTGACAGGGGAACGAGGCTCGGTTCCCTCCTCAACGCGGCTCATTGAGTGGCAGGTAAACAGATTTCTACCATTTGGAATATTATTAAAAACCGATTCCTTTATTTTCGCTCAAGAAAAGGGCAAAATGTCTGAAGCGCGCCTCTCCCGGCTAATTATTTAAACAACAGCGTTTGAGGAGTCATTTTTTTCAAGAGGCATTAATGAAATCATCCCGGTAATAGAAGCCCCGGGGCAGCGTTTGTGAAGCCAGAAAAATGTATATTGCTCTTTTTTCAAATTTCCCTTTAAAAATCTCTCCATTGTTTTGTTTTGGTAATTTAAGATTTTCTTTTAAGTTAATCTTTTTTTTTTTCATTCTAAGATTGGCGAATGAATATTTGTTTTCTTCACCGGAAGTGTATAGATTGGAACACGTCCAAAAATGAAAATATTTTTCGCACCCACAACATCAATAACAAAGCCATCTATAGTAGATATACGTCATATAGCTAGAGTCTGGTTCCTCAATTAATATGAAATACTTAGGGCTTAAACATAACTACGAGTACTAGCTAAAATCTTGGTCTCATGAAAATTCATCCCATTAACTTTAGTTGTGACTCCTTCCATGTGCTACTCCTATGCGTCATTACTATTTAGGGAGTCATTAGGCAAGGTCCAAAACACATTTGATATGATAATTTATTATTGGTTCCCTAGATGTATCTACCTGTTCTTAGGACCATCACTTTACTCCATTCACATCAATTTAAATCATGGTTCAATGCATGACGAGTTGAAAACTCACAGAATGCACTGAGGCGAGTTATTTTCACCACACTAATCAGTGGAAACTTTAAGGCCGCATTCTGCTCGTTCCCTCAAATCCTTAAGTTATAAATATAACACATGGAGACCTCATTACGAACATGGCGTCGCGAGTTCCTCTCGTAGTGGTGCACTCGAGTGGCCGTCGCTATTACCGCACCGCTAATAACTCCATCTCGGTTCAAACTTGCGAGTTGCGCGCTAACCGCGGCCCATCTGCCTCACTAGTTATGTATGCGCACTTACAAATGGCTTATGGAGTTTAAATACGCCCTATTTGTGTTCCTTGTTTGTAGGCTTAGGGACCCTGGGTGTTTGTTTGTGTAGTAGATTTAATTCGTAAATCATCAGTACTTCTGTAATTCCCCCTGTTAATACTCCAAGAAAGTCACATTTAGGTTTACGTATCCAAAATACTGCATAACTCGTCTCATATTGTTTTTTGGCTAATCACCAAAAGGTACATAAAATAGATCGTATCGATCTACCAAGGCGTCATAACTCTATACTCTATAGGAGCTAAAGCTTTGCCAGCGTCTTTATTGGCAATTCTTATTCAAATACGCACGGGGCGGTAATCTTGGCGACATAGTGGGTGCTTGTGTGTCCGTTTTTTTCCTTATTTATCGCCGTCCCGCCGGGGCCCGGTCCATTACTCTCTGTCGCGCTTATCCGCAGATCTGACGCGCGACTGACGCCTCTTAGACTATTCTGCTTGCCTCGTACTTTAATACGGGATAAACATGTGGTTACGTGGAGATTTATGGTTGGCCAATAAAATTGTATCTCGTACGGTGTTGTTTGTTTTTGCAAGGTAAACAAGTTTCGATTTTATTATGTACAGGCGTCGATAAATCATAAAGTTCAAATACGAACCGTATTAGATTTGTTGTCTGTGTAAACTTTGCACTACTTATGCGATGTATCATTGAATGGTTAATCGCAAAGCACACTTTAATATTTACACATTGTAAACACATCAGTGTATATGGTACAGTGTGTATGGGTACTGGGTTGCTACAAATATTACTTTGTAAATATTCCATTATTCTCTTATTCAATGGTTTTCTAAATATGGCTTTATCGGTATTCTATGATTTTGCCAATAACAGAGTAGAATGAGAAAGAAGAATAAAAATTCAGTTGTTTATCGACCACAGACTAACAAGTAAATTATAGACCCGAGTATAAACGTCCCTACCATGATTGTATTCACGACTACATACATACATACATAAACGCAAGCCGTTATTCCTAGAAGGGGTAAGCAAGGGTGCCAGGACACCCACATTTCTCCTCGTATGTTCCGTCCCGCGATGTGACTGGGGGCGAGCCTATCGTCATATCGGGCACTAATTCCTGACTCCGGACTGATAATCAATAGAAAAATCCAATATCACTTTCCCGACTTGGGGCTCGAATCCGAGATGTCAGGCGTAGCGCAACTACGCCACCGTGGCAGTCGGAATACAAATATGCATATACAAATAATTCAAACTTATTATTCGAATAATAACATAATGTCAGGTTGTCTTTCTCTCATAATGTTTCAGAAGAAGTAAAATAAGAAGGAAGATTTTCTCCAGAGGGATCTGCATTATAACATTGAATAGCATTGGAAATGTTCAATTTATCATTCAGTTTATTGTCTAGTTGTATCGAACAGGTTTTATTTTAAAACTGCATTCTTATTTGCTTTGTAATTCAATAAAACAAGCAACTCTTTTGTATACACATGTCGATAACACTCGAACATAGTGTCATTCCAAGTCTGGGGCTAACTTGTTTCTAATCAATCATAATCCATGTATTTGTTGTGTTAAAAAATATAGATATTACTAAATTAACTTATATAATAAATCATTCGGTTCGATAGAATTTGATACAGAAATTTATTGAATAACTCTTTTTTACATGACATCTCTATTCAAAAACAATAAATCCAACACGCTACGCTTTAAAGCTTAAGACACTAGACAGGGAATAAATAAAGCGAGAAAGCGCTACGCAGCGCTGCAATGGCTTCAGTGCGCTAGGCAAGGCTTAAAACTTGTGTGCAACGGATCAAGAAGTCTTCGGAAAAATAATTTCTCTTCGGGGCGAAATCTCCAAATCCCCGCTTCGACGAAATTAAATCGGTTGTATTTGTCTCGGGACCGACGGCGGCGTAAATTGTTTCCCCTATCTTCTAGGAGATAAAACCTTTATTACTGAATGACTTGTGAAGATATTATTTCATACAATGTTTGTGTTGTTTTCAAGTGTACTGAATCCATCTTCTTCCGTCTATATATCCACCCAATGCTGAGTGTAGGCTTCTTGTAATGCACGCCAGGTCGGTCTGTCCAGGGCAGTCCTCATCCAGTTTCTTCCCATGTGGACCAAATCGTCGGTTCACCTCATCAAAGGCCTGCCCCGGTTTCGGTAGTCGGTTCTTGGTCTCCATTTTTGAACTGATTTACTTTTTTATTTTATGGAACTGACTACTGAGGGTGATTGTCTACAAAATATACTTATTGAGAAAAAAAGAAGTTCCTAGTTCGATAATCGTGTTTGTTTTTTATTGTACCTTTGTTGCCGAATATGTATATCGGAAACTGCTCATCGTATTTCCATGCGATTTCGACGAATCAATATGGCTTATTCCAGGAATAATGATGTATGTATGAAATATGAATATGTCTTTGTTATGTAATTTTAAATTGAAATGGCCGTTAAAACATTTCTCCGGGTTTTTTTAAAATGTTTGGTAAATTTTGAAATGTATTATGCTAGAAAATCAAAGTATTATATTTTCAAAACGTCCTTTACTGGTGGAAAAGGTGCTGTCCTCAATTTCCAAGAGTTGATAATAAATTCCCTCTTAGAGAACTGTATTTATAATATTTACTGGAGTGGGATGGTGATTAAGATGAATTGTGCTAAATGAGTCTATTAGTTATGTTCCTGCTGCCCATTAATATTCGCGTGCATAATATTTTTCAGTGTGCGGTTTGAGCTCGGATGTTGACTAAAGAAATGTTCTTTAATTATAAAAGTGGTTCGTAGTACTATTAATTATTCTGTTAGTAAAATGACTGGCTTTTTTATGGTTCATAATAAGCATTCTGTTCATTAGAATAATATAGACTACTTGATGATACTTGCTAGGTATGGTAGTTAGAAATTTAAATTGTCCAAGAAACAGTTTTTTTTTATGATGGCCTGGCATAGTGGCGGCATTGCACCTGATGGTAAGTGCCAATGCCGCCCAGGCAGAGTATCCATTGGGGCATCGGACGGCAGTCCCATGCCAATGGAAACAGTTATACCGGCCTGCTAAGGTGCCTCTTCACACCACGGCGGAAGGACCCAGGATTGTAGGAAGGAGGGAACACGTGAGACGGCAAACAATTCCACAGCCTGACGGTGCGGCACAAAAACGAGTTCGAGAACCGTTTGGTTCGCGCCGGGATAGTGTGGACCGTCAAGCTATGGTTTCGCAACCCAGCACGTTCTCCTCATTTCTGATTCGAACTCGTAGGGAAACCCCGAGCATAGCCCTCCCCATAGCTCGTTGAGTGACTTTGAGCTTCCTAATAAGGCCCATAGTGAGAGGCCACGTCTCGGTGCCGTAAGTCATCACTGGCAACACACAACTATCGAAGACTTTCGATTTAAGGCACTGAGGTATTTTGGACGAGAAGACGTGGCGTAGTTTCCCGAACGCTGCCCAACCGAGTTGGATTCGACGACTGACCTCTCTCTCGAAGTTGGACCTGCCTAACCGGACCACTTGTCCAAATAGACATATTCGTCTACAACTTCGAGAGTCGAGCCCCCAACTCCAACGGGGGTGGGCACAACATGGATATTCGACATGATCTTCGTTTTATCCATGTTCATTTTAAGACCCACCTGTTGGGAAACTCGATTAAGGTCTTCGAGCATTGTGCTAAGGTCTTCCAGCGATTCTGCCAAGACTACAATATCGTCGGCAAATCGAAGGTGAGTAATATACTCGCCGTTGATGTTGATGCCGAATCCTTTCCACTGCAAGAGCTTGAAGGCATTTTCCAGCGCGGCAGTGAACAGTTTCGGAGATATGACATCTCCCTGTCTCACGCCTCTCTGTAGTGGAATAGCCTTCGTACTCTGATCTTGTACTCGGACCGACATGGTGGCGTTGTTGTATATACACTTCAACACTTCGATGTACTGATAGTCGATATGGCACCGCTGGAGAGACTGTAGCACAGCCCAAGTCTCGATCGAATCAAAGGCTTTCTCATAGTCCACAAACGCTAAACAAAGCGGCAAGTTATATTCCTCGGTTTTTTGTGTAACTTGCCGAAGCGTATGGATATGGTCTATGGTACTAAAGCCTTTTCGGAAAGTTGTTGTTTGGGAGCCAGGAAGTCATCAAACCTGCGTTCGAGACGATTTGTGATGACCCTCGAAAACAACTAATAGACATGGCTCAGGAGCGAGATGGGCCTCTAATTCTTCAGCAAAGTGTTATCACTTTTTTTGAAGAACAGTATCACCACGCTCCCGCTCCATGCCTCTGGCGTTGAGCCCTCGAGGAGAACGGAATTGAAGAGCCTCTGAAGAATTTTTAGTACCGGCGTTCCGCCCGCTTTCAGAAGCTGTGAAGTTATTCCGTCCTCGCCCGGCGCATTGTTGTTTTTAAGTTGCTTCAGGGCCATCTCAATCTCACACAGGCTGATGTCCGGGATATCATCGGTAAAGTGGCGGATCAACTCGGCTCTCGGGTCTTCGGCTAATAACTGGAAATAATGAGATTTAACATCTTATGTATCGGGATAGCGAGCTCATGCATTGCTTGTAATTTATGGTGTTGTTTAGTTTCGATACTGTCCATAAGCGGTTGTATCGCTAACCACCAGGCGAATAGCATACTCGTATTGCCATGATTCCAATAAAAGTGTAAAAGTAAAGTTCATGAAATATGTTTTTCAACCCCTATATTATCCTAAAATTGTAAGGGTACAATTTGGAAATTATTCCCCTTAATGACATTTTCCGACTCTACGCGACACTTGTTTATTTCCACCATTTTATCATTTCAACTTAGAACCATCCAAAAGACGTATGACTTTAGACAACACTCAATCACTTCTTTCATTCATATCCATTTCATATCATAACCAATAAATACGGCAAGCATTCCGTTCGTAACATGCCATCCATAAGCGGTACGCAAGATAGCCAAGTCGATAAAATCGCACCGCTATGTAGATTTTATTGATGCGATATCTCGACGAGCCCTTTACAAGGGATGTACGGGGCGCGTTGCCTCAGTAAAATAACCTTTTATTGTGTACCGTATCCGTACGAGGGGATTTTCCCGATTTGTTTTTTTTTTTTTCGAGATATCGCTTCGTGTTTCCGTTCGGATATATGGAGTTTATTTGTGGAGTGTAATAATTAATTGGTGGTTTGTGTTGTCATTTTTATTGTGCATGTTTATATGTATGATGTTAGTCTCATATCATATTATGTTAATTTATTTAGAGACGCTCATTAGATGTAACTATTTTTTAAAGCGATTCTAATAAATAGCTGTGGAAATCTGTAGAGGACGCCTACATTCAGAAGTGAACTTAAGTAAAAGTTCTTTTGACACAATGTTATTGTTTTTTCGGTTTAGGTCCTATACATATGACCATGTAGCAAAGAGAGCTGAGAATAAATGAAGGTGAATTGGCTGTAGTTTAAATATGATTTTGATACTTGACGGTCAAGTGAAAAAAGTTGAGAGATTTTTAAAATAAAAATATTCTTCATCCATTTAAATATATTTACATTCCATTGCGCTATTCCAGTACTGTACTTTTCTCAGATGTTGATGAATACATGCAATACATCCGTACATGGGTGCGAGCGTCGCAGACTAATGGCGCGACGTTAAGATGAATAAGATAAACAAAACACTAGAGCGTGGATGGCAGCCGACTGACCCAGTTTGCGAGATCAATACGCGAAATGAAATCCTATAGCTTTGATCATGTTACCGTCGTGATATCGAAGCGCGTTTCCAATTATTTGATGTGACCCGCGTTTCAGTTGCCGATTTGTGATGTCACGTTGTCCTTACTGGTAATATAAATATGTATGTCTGTTTGTTACGTTTGCATAACTATTCAACCGTTTGTCTTGAAATATGACATGTTATATTCAGTGGTACGGAAAAGGATACAGATTACACGGTATCTTTCATCAAGAAGGTAAAAAGGTAAAATCCGCTAAAGGTCTTATATTGCTCATTTGTACGTACCCAACTAGAGTACGCATCTCAAGTCTGGAATCCTCAATATGATACATATATAGGGAGATTAGAGAGTATTCAAAAGAAATTCTTTAAATATCTTGATTTCAAAGCACATCAAACTACGCATGGATATTACGTATATACTCGCTGTCGAAAATATCACTATTTGCCGCTTGAATATAGACGACAAATAAATGACATTTGTTTTCTCATGAAGATAGCCAATGGCACTATTGACTGCCCTGATTTACTTGCAAAAATATCACTTCGCACTAATTTGTTAGGCTTAAGACAAAGAGGAATATTAGAAGTGTCATTTGCTAAAACAAATTATAGAAAAAATTCATTTATGATTCGTAGTACAAATACTATCAAAGGATTAACTCTGAACCTAAACATTGATTTATTCTGTACTAGTACGGCAAGTGTAAAAAGAATCTTATCACAGCAATTCTTTAAATACATTGATTCAAATAATGTATAGATTGCATAGTGACAAACTTTAATTTTTAATTATAATTGTTATTTTGTGTAATAGCCATAATCGAGATGTATGTTTTACACGTGTTTTAAATTGTTATTTGGTAGGATATATTACTCTTAGTTTACTTTAATTAATAGAAGGTGCTAATTTTTGTATATGTATTGGTGGAGGCTTGTTGTCAGCATTTTTTTCTATATTTCATTTATTTCTACTCATATTTGTTATTAGTCTGTAAGCCTCCCTAAAATAAAATAAAATAAGAAACAAAGTATTGGTCCTGTGGAAAAATAAAATAAATGTTCGTTTTTACATAGCTTATTCTTATGTCGAGCTATAAAATTAAATGTTTGATAAAACCTAGATTATCACGAGCGAAACCGCGAGCTATATCTAGTATAGTTCAATTAATATTAGTTGTGCCAATTAGGAGCGTTATGGGATACTTAATTACCAGGGGATCATAAAGGGATGTAACTACCACTAGTGATGTGCATTGATTGCTCTAATTAAATTACACACGCATGATTTGAAATCAAGTTCTGTACTACATTAATGCTATGTTAATTGAAAATATAAGCTACAGTATGGAAATGATAAAATGTACTCAATAAATTTCAAATAGTTCCATACATTTAACGGATTTGAAAATGTAAGGAAGAGAAGTTACTTCTACCGTTTTATCATTCATAGGCCTATTCAGAATATTCTTAGAACGGTCAGAAAGAAAAAATAATGTGATTAAATGTAAATAACTTATTGGTTTAAGTGATAAATAAATAACACCCAATAGTTACACACTGTACTTAGTCCTGACCCCACACTAAGATCGAGTCTTGTGTCGCGGGTATCAGGAACTACGAGAGACTTTTCAGCCTCTTGTTTCACAGGCGGGGCTTTACCGATTGCACGACGGAGGCTGTCAGATAATGCATTTTACTTTCCATATTTTTAGTACACAAACAGAAATATATTTCCTGTATTAAGTGATGCTTACACTCGTAACAAAATCGAATGTGTAGGATTATTCTACATTATTTTTTTATTTATTATATTTATTTTGTAATTGAATGTGTTGTGTTGTGTTGTTGCAGGCAGTGGTATTGCCCCCACTGGCTCGGTGGCCGTACGAGAACGGGTTTACGTTCACCACGTGGTTCCGACTCGACCCCATCAACTCCGTCAACATCGAGAGGGAAAAACCTTACTTATACTGGTAAATATATTTATTATTTTAAGCAATAATACATTCATAATATCAGTAAATTATTGATTTATTTATTCTTTACTGCACACAAAAAAGAACCAAATAGCACACAATATTTTACAAATAAATTTAAATAGTACAGTTGGCGGTCTTATCGCCCTAGGCGATTTCGTACAGACAACCTTTGGATGGATATAAGAAAAGGATAAATCAGTGTCCGTAGAAAATATATTCCTGTTTATACAATAATTTTATTTCCTTTAAGGTACATACCTATAAATTTTAATAAGTAGTAGCAGTAAGAGAATTATCAAATACATTATATTTTATATAATTTATGTTTATGTGATAAATATACCTCCTACCGTAATTTATGAGAGGAAAATCGGCAACAGCAGGATACGTTAATTAACAAAAATATGTACATTCAGTATGTAAAGCGTACAGCAATAATTAGCGGAGTCGATATTAACAGTACATTAGGCAAATGTAGGCGAAACATGGCAACAAAACATTTCGAAGTCAATTTGCGCTGAGAGCAAATACAAAATGTTTTAGCAAATCGTAAAAGCGGTTCGCGCCTGAGGCTTTGCGGCCGATGCAACCAAAAGCTAACGCGGGGTTTTTACTTTTAATTATACGAATGTTTAGTTGCTGGGATGGTTATCAATTTCTTACATATAAATCTAATAGTAGGTTGTATTAAAAAGTTTAGCTAAGAAAAGTTCTTCGTTAAATTTCGACACAATAAATTAAAAAAAAACCAATGCGAACGCGAGTTGTAGTATCCAAATTTTCAATCGCACTTTATAACCCTTTGTTATAACTAATAAAAGCGTGTTAAAAAATACTTTTATTTATATGCGAACCGTTTGGTTCGCGCCGGGATGGTGTGGTCCGTCAAGCCATGGCTTCGCAAGCCAGCACGCGTGGTTCTGGTAAGGAATGGAGAGGAGGGGATCAAGTTGAACAATTCTTCAGAGCACTCACCGTGATACAGGCGGTAGAACACGCTTAGAGAGGCGACATCCCTCCGGAGTTGTAGCGACTCTAAGTTGCTCGTAACGTCTGCATCATTCACAATGCGGATGGCCCGCCGCTGCAATCCATCCAAGGCATCGAGCAGGTACTGGGCAGATCCATCCCAGAGGTGCGAGCAGTACTCCACCCGGCTGGACCTGCGCTTTATATAAGCGACAAAGCTGACCGGGCGTGAAAAACCGACGCACCCTGTTCAGGACTCCAACCCTGCGTGATGTGGCAGATATTACGCTCTCGATGTGATTCCTTGGATTGAGATCACAGCGGATATCCACACAAAGGATACTCAGGTCATTCCGCACTGAGAGGGGAGTACCCTGAAGAATGGGGAGGGGAGAGAACGGGGATTTTTTGCACGTGAACGCACACACCTGAGTTTTCTTGGCATTGAACTCAACCATATTCCTGGAACCCCATGTAGAAATGAGATCCAAGGTCCGGTTGAGCTCAATGACAAGATCTTCACGTCCCCTCACAGTTTCGACTCGGCAACCCGGAGGCCCACAGTGGTATCGCCCATGAATCGTGCTGTCATCTGTATACCAATGAATGTTGCCAAGCGACAACATGTCATTGATATGCAGAATAAACAAGGTGGGCGCCAGCACCGAGCCCTGTGGAACTCCGGCATTTACCGACATGAGCGCCGAAGCGTGTCCGTCAACGACTACACGTATTCTACGCCCATGCAGAAAGCCGGAAATCCACGAACACAGGTTGCCGGGCAGACCATATGCCGGAAGCTTGGAAAGAAGACCACGGTGCCAGACCCTATCAAACGCCTTGCCTATGTCGAGGCTCACAGCAAGAGCCTCGCCACGCCTGTCAATCGCCTCACCCCAGCGATGAAGGACAAACGCTAGAAGATCACCCGTTGATCGATATTGACGTAATCCGTATTGTCTGTCACTGATCAACGAGTGATCCTCCAGGTAGCGGACCAATTGAGCGTTTATGATCCGCGCCATGACCTTACACATCACTGAGGTGATAGCGATAGGACTGCGGTTTGAAAATCACATCAATAGCGTTGCTAAAACATGTTTTTATAGATTGAAGGTTTTGTACGGGATAAGAGATTTTCTTAATATTACCTTAAGAAAGAGGCTAGTAGATAGTTTAATCTTATCAAAATTAAATTATTGCGACACGGTTTACGGCCCGTCCCTCTTGTCACGTACAGAACGTTTAATCCAGCGTGTTCAGAAATCAGAACGCATGCGCACGTTTCTGTTTCAATGTAGGTTTTAGAAACCACTTTACGCCTTACTTGAACGACAATACAATACAATACAATTATATCCCTCTTGGCGTGGTTTCCCGTAAGAACGGTATATTTTATGGCGCGTAGCTATAACATTATACCCACTTTAGGTGACATTTGTTTGTTTCCAATTGTTGGTTATGTTATTTATTTGCACACGCCGTGCTCACTCTGCAACTTGCGCCTGCGACGGCTAATAATATTGTGCATTTTATTAGTTATTTTATTATTACTGTTATTTTCGTTTCTTTTTTTATTTTGTATATAAATTTGAGTAATTGGTTTGACGTCCGTACGTCACTTAAGGTGGCCACTGAAAATCAGCGTTGTGATGTGGTTTGCACCACTTCATAACATAAAGCTGAGTGGCCACCTACCGGTCACAGACGCGATCAGCCATTTTTTATTATTAAGTTTTATAATACTGTGTGTTTTATGTACGTTGCGTCTGTGTATCAATAAATAGTTTTTCTTTCTTTCTTTCGATAGGGCGGTAATTGGTAGGGTCCGACCGATCACCCTTTTTGGGGATCGGTTGCACATTGGCCTCTCTCCAAGATTCCGGCACAACACCTGTGCGGTAGGACGCTCGGTAGAGGCGAGTCAGTGCAGGAGACAACTCGGCTGCACAAGCCCTTAATACCACCGCTGGTATCCCATCCGGACCTCTGGCTTTCCGCACATCGAGAGACCGTAACTCACGCCGCACATCACACTGCCTGATGCGAATATCGGCCATTGAGAAACTGCAGTCAGGCAGTGTAGGCTGCGTCTGAGAACCACGGTCTTCGAGGCGGGAGTTAGCCGCAAAGAGATTTGCCAGTAAGGCAGCTTTCTCTTGCGGCTTGTGAGCCAGCGAACCTTCCGGGTACCTCAGCGGAGGCAATGCTGGACGGCAGAAGTTAGACTGAATGGCCCTGGCCAAACTCCAATAAGCACGACTGCTAGTCGGGTGATTGGCCAACGCACGCCCAATCCTGCTACCGCGCTGGGCATCCGCTCTAACGTAAGCCTTCTTGCAGGCCTTTGTGGCCCGGTTGTAGGCTTCTTTGAGGGAACCGATATTGGGATCCTTCTTGGCGCGACCCCTGATCCAAGCGCAATACGCCGCTTGTTTGTCACGGACAGCATCGGCGCAAGCACGATTAAACCAGGAGCGTCCACGGCCCTTACTGGCGATCTCAGAGGAAGGAATGTAGTAATCCATTCCTAGCCTAATCTCGCCAGCAATAGCGTTGGCACTCGCTGAAGGATCTTTGCCCTCAAAGCAGCGTTGCCTCCAAGGGACGGATGAGAAGTATTCCCGCATACCATCCCAATCTGCCGACGAGTAATGCCAGACCCTTCGCTTAACCTGCACGGGACGTGGAGCGTAGACGGCGACAGCAGACGTCCGATCGAACAAACAAGCATACCGGCTTTAGGCTTGAAGCTTTCTTCAAGCGAATTACCGGGGTACAGCAAGTAAGAATTGTCGGTCGGACCACGAATCTGCGTCTCCGTCAGGAAGAGCAAAGTAGGCCGGGCCGTCTTGAGATGGTGGTGGACGGCATTGAGGTTCGTATGGAGACCGCGGATGTTGGCGAACTCCATAGTGAACGCGGTGGTGGGGTTATGCACCGCTGAAAGACCTGATCTGTTTATACGCACTGTCATGAAGTTATAGGTGGAATGGGTTCGGTGAAGAGGCACGAGAAGCTTCAGGCCGGGCACTAAGAAGACCGAATGAGCACCGGCACGAAATAGTCGACAGGAACGGAATTGATACGCCGGACGGAAGGGCCCCCGTACCCTCCCGGGATGGGCCGCCGGGACCCCACATCCGGTCACCAACCGGCACGACGGACCCACCCAAGATTATGCGCGGCATGGTGAGGCAGCCTCTCGTGGTGGTTGACCACGATTGGGCCCCTGTACTGTACCGCGGGCGGCCAGCGGACAACCGTTTCTACGGGTCTCCCTGGCCGGCGGGTCAAATCCCTCCCATCGACCGTGAACCAAAAATACTCACACGGTACATCGTCATGCCCGAACTCAAGCCCCTTGAAAAACCGGAAAATCACGGGCTGATCCAGGAACGCGTTCCCCTTGCAGGGAACACTATGGAGGTCTTTACGCCCTATGAACGGTGGTCGCTACCCGGGCGGAAAATCCTACCACCTCGAACTGTGTCACTCATTTGGAACTACCCAGGGGCCACGTGTAGGGAAACTAAAGTCAAAGCCTACGGACGCGAGTGACGTTAACCCCCAAACACATTAGATCACATATGCCCACAATATTCTTATACAATTTAGAAAATGCTATATACATTTCGTAAAGGTGAGTGCGTGAGGTCACTTACTTTTCATTTGATTCGAGAGTTTCGGACTCGTCGAGTGTTAGCTCTGTAGCCTTATGCGGCCCTGGTACCGCTCACGTGCAAACGCCCACGTGTTTTAGGCTAATTGAATTTCTCCTCGACTTGCGTCGTAAAAGGTATTTGTGGAAAAATCTATACTTTTTTTTATATATCTGGAGGTGTCCAGACCGCATTTTCTCTCCCAATATCTGTCGAGGACCTTTGGTGTGTGAATGCTTTCACAGCATTGATTTATTTCAGATAAGCATCTTTACATGATTGCATATTTCTTTCAGTACCATACTTAACTTGAGCCTTATTGGTGTCTTCATATTTTTACATTCTTTATTACTTCATTTATTTTTTTTAATTACATTGTTACAATTTTTGTCTACATTATTTCTTTCTTATTTATGAGATCACATATACACATTAACATAAAATCTATACTTAAAATAAAAGCCTCTGAAGAGTTTGTGTAAATAAAGGGATTCAGGGAGGAAGGGCGTTCCTTTATCTGTGAAAGGGTGGATGGAGTGGAACACGATCGGGTTGGTATACTCGCTCTGTTCCATTTTAAATTTGATTGAGTGTAGGTTCGTAAAAGATCTCTCGTTTGGTATACAATTCAATAAAAATCATATAACAATAAAATTGTGCAACTATGACATCATATTACACACCTAGCTCTACCTGCACCGATATGAAACATTATATCATAAGTTCAAACTTTTGTACGTGTTACGTATGTGCATGGTAAAATACCTCTTACAGCAATCGCTTTAAATCCATAATTGTTTTACACTCATCGTCTTTTTGAACAGTTTCAAGACGAGCAAAGGCGTCGGCTACACAGCTCATTTCGTGGGCAACTGCCTCGTGCTGACTTCGATGAAGGTGCGGGGGAAAGGATTCCAACACTGCGTCAAATATGAGTTCCAGCCAAGGAGGTAAGTATTACACATATTGTCGAAGACCTTCCCAATGGACTTACTTTACATACTTGATTGCCTTATGAATGCCTAGAATTCTAGATGTAGAAATATTTCTGCCCTCCTTTCCATTTAATAGCTAACATAACAGACAAAAGCTGAATTTTCTCTGTTACGTGTTTATGGAGATATCTGGATCAATATTGTCATTTGTGAAATTTCCAATAAGATTTCACGAAATTGTATCAGGCGAATGTAGCGTCCATTTGTATATTAACCCGTCAAACTTTGAGGAAGTTAACCTCTGTTTCCAGAGATACGATATCGTCCAAATATTTATATTACCTACTAATATGGTCCATATTTCAAAAAAGTTGTTGTTTCCATTCGAAGTTGTTCCGTTCAGTCAGTTTGTGACGACGGTCAGCGATCCGCCCCACTCTCTGTTTCGAGCCGTGTCTGAACTTTTAACAAACACTCATTTTAAATTGATTATGTGCTTTAATTAATGGCTTCTGAATTTTTAAACTATGAATATAATAAATAGATGTTTTAACTTGTCTTCTTAAGGCGTCTCCCACTATGATGTACTTTTATTAGACCAGAGTACATAAAAAAATATGCTTATTACATTGCAGCTTGGAAATAGAACGGTCTAGTGGTCATATCTTCGACAGTCATTCTTACAAAAATATTGGTTTCCGTGAAGTGAATTATACCAGTGTCACGGAATGAACTTTATAAATTTCTGCGTAGAAAGGATCATAGAGATCATAGCTAGTCATTGATATACTAACTTTACGTATGACAAACAACTTAGTCCCAGTGACGTGAGTGAGTGAGTGAAACGTTTCATGGGGAGTAAAATAAATAAAAAAACGCATAACATGTTATAAATTTCTTCCTTTTAGTAACTGAGATATTAATTTACTACCAGGATATCATGTATGCTTGGAATGAAAGTGATTTTTTTGCAGGTGGTACGCGATCGCGGTCGTGTACATATACAACAGATGGACAAAGAGCGAGATCAAATGCTTGGTGAACGGCCAGCTCGCCTCCAGTACAGAGATGGCATGGTTCGTCTCCACAAATGATGTAAGTAAATAAAATACCAATTAAGTCTAGTTTGTAATCTTCGTGGTTCAGTTGCTAAACCGAGAAGTGAATCAAGAATATTTGTTTCCTATGCGAAATTCCGAAATGTGTCTCGGAGCTACTTATATAACCACATTACACGATTTGTACCTTATTATTAGGGATGAAACGGATAGTGATTTGGCCGGATACCAGATACCGGATATTCGGCTAGCTACGAGGCCGGAGCGCCGGATATCCGGCTACCGGATATCCGGCCGCTTATAGCGTTACAATTTGATTCATTGCCGATAGTTAATTTTGAGTACTAAGTACTAACACTAAGTTAATTTTCATTAATTAACTTTTTAACAAACAATTTCTGTCATTATTTTAATTTAATAAACGATGTCCGTCCATAACCTATTGTTGTTTTTGATGTTTTTTTTTTCATTTTTGCTTTGTGTAAAATAATACATTACTAATATTATAAATTCGAAAGTAACTCTGTCTGTCTGTCAGTCCGCTACGCTTTCACGCCTAAACAACTGAACCGATTTTGATGAAATTTGATACAGAGATAGATTAGACAACGAGAATGGATACAGGCATAAAGGAAAATTTGTATTCCCACGGAAAATCGCGATTTAGACGAGTTTAGAACGTAAAGAATTCAATATCTATCTAGTGATATGTTATACGGGGTATATCAAGAATGCTACCGAAAACGAAGCCGGGTGGTAGTTTAAGCGATTTCAGACACAATGCAACAGAAAAGTTGAAAAAAAGTGTAAATTGTTTTTTTGTTATTTTTTTCCTAGTACCATATTTGGGTGGTAAATACATTTTTTCCTAAAATAATAGTGTATAACCTTTTATTTATAAATAATCTAAGGTATAAAAGAGTTTAAATTATTTAGCAAAAACTATGGATTTACCACCCAAAAATGACGATATTTAAAAAATAATTGTCGCGTTTCTTTGCGACATTTTTAGTTGCATTGCGTTTGTAGTCACTATAATTACCACCCGGCTTCGTTTTCGGTAGCAGTCTTGAGATACCCAGTTTACATATTTATTTATTTCATAATTCAGTATTCGGTCGGATAGTGCGCTACTATCCGGTATCCGGCCGGATAGTGAAAATAGGCCGGATAGGTCGGATACCGGATAGTTACCGGATATCCGTTTCATCTCTACTTATTATTAAATTAGAATAATGTATATGGGTGTATTTTTTCCAAGTATTCCAATGCGAAACCCACGAAAAGTTATTGTGGCACTAATTCTATATTGTCACTTACTCGAAAATACAACGTAATTTTACAGTTAAAAACGTTAAAAATCCATAATGTCGTAATATCTATCCATTTGGGTAATCGCTTGAATTAGTTGTACATTCGCTCTCAAGAAGCCAATATCGTTAATCCCAATGCATTGCACTGATACGAATAAGAAATTAGCGAAATCGACACTGGAACTGTCAAGTTTAACCGCTTGCGATAGATGTAATCTCGCCCGGCGTCGTTTCTTAAGTACTTAAGCTACTACTTAATCCAGCTCCCGGTACCAGGCGCTCATAACTCGGCGGGAGCTTAGCATAATACATTCGGTTATCTTCATAGAACATCCCGAACAGCGCGACAAGTTGTGCCTTCCACCCGTCACGTACGTGTCGTTAGGAGCAATTTATTACATAGTAATGGTATGCAAATACCTTGATGCTACGCGGACTCCATAATGATGTAGAAGACTGTTTGCTCCTGAAAGAAGTACAGCAATGTTTCCTGTACCAGATTGATGTTTAGATTTAAATTTAATTAAATTACATTTATATGGGGCTGGATAGTTCTCGTTTATTTGGATTTTGTTTCCTACTACTATCGTGCTATTTCAGATATTTTTGCTGTCTCGTGATAGTAAATATTCCACTTCCAAAATATGTATGAAATATAAACATCTACCATTGTAATACTATATTTAAACCATATATTAAATTCAAATTCTTGTTTATCTCTTCCCTAAAGTCCCAAAGTTGTCAACTTGACACAAAACTTGTTAATAAAAATTAACTAACTTCAAACTAGGGGTATATAAATACAAGTAATTTTCAAGAGGCGTAACATTTGATGTCGCCTACTGAAACACTTCACAGAAGTTTGACAGCCCATTGAGACAGTGTCGGCGTTTTATTACGCTTATAAAAAGCACTTGGATTGTTTAAACAAATTCACAAGTGTTAAATTGGCAGCGGGAGTGGCACTCGCAAATTTATTTGTTGGCCTCCTTTACATCTTATATTTTGGGGGTTTGTCTGCGGGTTATTTAGTATGCGGGTATTGAGAGGGGAAATTTTATTATTTATATAGGATGATAAATGTAGACGATCAAATTATGGATTGGAATAATAAAAAAAATGTACACTGTTACTCTATGATCCGATACGAAGTTGGAATGTTTGAACGTTCGACGTGCGAAGTAAGTTATAAGTTTCCCACTTCTAATAATCAGTACTATTCTTAATGACACTTATCATTCACTGCGAACGTAGTCTACGGTTAGGACGTGCAATAGAGGATTGGAACATTTTGTGGAGTACTTAGGCAAATTCGTACAATGTTACGAACGATCACCGAACCTTTGTATTTCTTTTCAAATTATAGAATACCCCACCTGACTGAACTAACTGTAAATTGACTTAACTATCAACCACTGACCTTTTTTATCAATTTCACGTAAAACTTCATCAGGCCGAAAATTAGACATTGAATCTCAAAGGGGTCATAATCTCACATACAATGCAGAACCAACGGTTAATTGCCGGCTCGATTTCCATAATAGTGGCGGGCAGTGCATTCTGGGAGGGGTGTACACTGTACGCCGGGCTTAATATTCATGTGGGCACATTAGAGGGCGTGTCGGCGTCTAATCCGGCGGCCACGCAAATTTAATGAAACTATAATTAGAAGCCCGACGCTTGGACGTGTGTGTAGTGGGTTATGCGCTTAGGCGACTGTGGGGTTGATGTGGTAACTTAATCAATGACATTTATTCCAATTATTTGTTAATATTTCAGCGTGCATCATATAGTTCTTTTTTACTTTTTTGACGTAGTATATTTGTATTCTATTGGATACTATGTTATAAGTAGACATGCTTAATCAATCAATGAGGTTCTACTAGTTTTGTAGGAACACTAAACTGCCTTTAATGTACGACTAAATTAATTAATTAACTACAATATAGGTATTTTACTTGTATTGGTATTATCTATTAATTTACATTTTTATGATTATTTTATTTTATTTTTATAATATAAAATATATTTTTCCTTCAGTCAAGCTTTATCCACACCACTGACTGCTCTTCATTTCCATCTCATATTGGCCATCTCAAGATAGCCGGTAAGAGTTGCTTCGAGCGATATTACCGCCTTTTGCACTGCTATGTTTTATAATGTTTTATTATTAACTTTATTTAGTGTACAAAAAGGATATAAATTAATAAATATAAATAATCTACTCATTTGAGACAAGAAATATTCTGATCCTGAGATATCCTGATATCCTATTCTATATCCTATATATTAGACCCCTGGGTCACAGATTCATTCAGAAGCAATGCAAAGTACTTTTCGCGTCTTCAGGTAAGAGAGTTTTAAGCCATATACCGGTTGATTGACTTAACATAATACTCTTGTGATACGATACGTGTGCGAAATGAGATCCGACTAAATGCTAAATTGATTTGGTTTAATTACAACCAAGATAATATAAATTAACTAGCGGCCCGACCCAGCTTCGCCTGGGTGCATATATTTTTTGATTCCACTCCACACCAAATACATGTTGTTTTTCGTATAAACTCTTGTATGCCTAAACTTGACGTAGCTATCCTACTGTCCGGCTCAATCCCGTCTCATCCGCCTGTTCAGTCTCTTCCCAATCCATCCCGTCCCTTCTCTTTATTATCCATCCCGTTTTATAACGTGCATTTACAGTTCGTCCTAACAAATCTGTCATCTATCCCAGCCCTCTCCCGTACTTTCGATTCTATTTTACTTTATGTCCCTTCTCTCCATAAACATCCATATACATCTTATATATAAAATAGGAATTATTAAAATTTAATATGAGAGTTACACTGAGATAGCAAAATAATAATTGTCAACGTTACTACTACACTTGATGCATAAACAATAATCGTATTGTGTGAGAGAAACAGGAGACCGGCTTCGTTCTCATCCCTACTCCGTGCTGTTTACTGGGTCAGAAGTGACACCTGTAGACATCTGGCGGGGATAACTAATTAAATGACGATTGATCAGTTTTCGACCGGAGAGGAAAAATGATTAAATAACTAAAATGGCTATTAAAAAATAAGGGTTGATCGTAGAAGGGTGAAAATTGAGGATTGTATGTATTTTTGTATGTTGTATCATAAAAAAATAGAAATTAAAAATTTTGTCTAAAAAATAAAAAAAATAATTTAGGGGTGGACTACCCCTAACATTTAGGGGGATGAAAAATAGATGTTGGCCGATTCTCAGACCTTTTTTTTTTTTATTGCATTGAATGGCGAGACGAGCAAGCCGTTCGCCTGATGGTAAGCGATACGACCGCTCATAAACAGTAGCAATATTCCACTGCGCTCGCCATCCTGAGACATAATATGTTAAGTCTCAATATGTCCAGTAGTTGCTCTGGCTACAATGTCCTTCAATCCGAAACACAACAGTGCATTTAAGCAGTGTTGTTTCACGGGAGAAATAGACATTGCGGTGGTACCTACCCAGATGGCTTCTCACATATGAGAGACCTACCACCAGTAAAACCACCAGACCTACTCAATATGCTCACAAAATTTCATGAGAATCGGTCGAGCCGTTTCGGAGGAGTTCGATTACGCACCCCGTGACAGAAGAATTTTATATATTAGATATTGCAGTTTACACACACAAATATTGCTACTCCTTGCTGTAAACATATTGAAATGGGATATTTGCTTCAATATTTTCTGGAAATAATCCTTAAGGCAACAATTTATTCCAGAGCTAGATTATTCTATACTCGTCCTATTGCTGAGCTGTGACGTTGCCATAATTATGACTAAAAGAGTCCTGAAACTTAGGCGCCTGTCCATTGTCACTTGTCGTATCTTAAACTCTCTACGAACAGGTAGTAAAATCTTTGTACTTGAAAACCACGTCTACCATGCTCTGTAATCTATTATCGAGTAGCATCGTAGCACAGAATAGTAACTGTAGCGTGCTTTATATACTAGTTACTTTTCTTCATTTAATTTATTCTCCTCTCACGGTCTTAAGAGCGTATACACCTTGCGCGCAAAGTCAGCTATAGGTATTTCTTCGTTAATTTCACGCACACATAAGCGACCAAAGCTGTGTGCGTAGAGCTGCCGCGTCGGCTCGCTATACAATCGGCTCAAACAACTTTGATCCGTGCACTTCAAATATTCAATTGAAATGTAACTGTAACATAATATCATAAAAATATTTTATTTGCATTATAAGTAGACAAATATTACTGTGCAAGCAAAGAATAATACAAATTTAGATACTAATCATATTTTCGTTCTTATTACATTGTTAAGTTGCATTCAAATCAGTGTTCAATCAGTAGACACTACGGACGTTTTATTGACCATTTCGTGTTCGAACACATGAATAGTGTTAGGGGCCTTACAACCTCTTACAATTACGAAATATATTTAATATTATATTATAATACATTACATAATTTAGCCTCGGAATTACATCCCATTATATTACCTGAAACATAATCATACTCACTACAAAATCATTGTAGGTAATAAAAATAATTAAATATTTTACTACCAAAGTACTAAGATGTGGTAATCGCAGTCCGCGCGTGGCTATTTTTCTACGCACGGCAAAAATCGACTGCAGCTAGGCCGGAGCGACGAGCGAAACGTCCTCCCTCTAGAAGGCCTTGCGGCGGTCTGATTTGAGCCACGTCGGACAGCGTGTTTTATAGAGGTTTTTAAAATATTTGTAGAAAACATGAAAATTAATTTTGTTGAAATATAAAAATGGTAATTTATTGATAAGATGTTTTTCTATTATAATATGCAATTGCTATAAAAAATTATGTACGATAAGTTGGTGAAAAAAAATATATTCTTGACGCGAGTTTCTGAATAAT
Source organism: Hyles vespertilio (assembly GCA_009982885.2). Lineage (NCBI taxonomy): Eukaryota > Metazoa > Arthropoda > Insecta > Lepidoptera > Sphingidae > Hyles > Hyles vespertilio. Next base: position 1,689,163 of record CM042817.1, read on the forward strand.
TTCGCATTGTTTAAATTTTTATTTTTCAGGAACTGGAACAGGAGAAACACAAAAAGATTATTTTTCTCAGCAAAATCCCTCCATAAGGGTATTATTAGTCTGATAATATTTTTATTTTCATCTTATATTTAGTGGTTTCGGATATCTTAAGCTTCTAAATTGCCATTTAAAGCCTAAATAACGAAACTTGTGTTCAGTAATCCTTATAGTACTCACAAATTATCCATCAATCTATAATATTTTCCAACAAAATCCCTAGATGACAACCTTTTCTAAAATAAGTACTAATTATTTTTCCTTTAAATTGTTTATTGGTGGCTATTAACTCATTTGAAAAGTCCTGTTTTTAAGCCAAAAAGCGCGCACAGGGTATAAACGCTCTTAACATGGTCATGTTATGAATATTTTAATCCACCCCTTAGGCTCAATGTTTGTTGATCATGAATATAAATATTGATCCCTAGAGTTCTTATTAATAATACATTCTTATTAACATTTGATTTATGAAATAACGAAAATATGATTTCCAAAGCCTAACAAAAACGTTGAAATACGATTCCATTTAAACAAAACATTTCGTTCGATACCAGGACCACATGCACCGCAGTTGGTATGTTGTCAGCACTTAGCCTAATTGATTGTAATGGAAACACAATTTTTTTTTCATCCCCTTCACGTAAAATATTGGAGTATCGATACGTGTGTACGTTCGCGCTAATGAAGTGGGCCATGCGTGCGTTTGATAGGATATTTGATGAATGATACAACAATGCTCTCTCGTGTACCAGGGCGTGATGAAAGCGAGCGGTAATTTTACAATATTCATGTATAATGCTGTTATTGAGTGTTAAATTAAATTCATGCACGCTTTACATTTTGCTGACATGTTTATTTAGATTACATTTTTACGTGTCAGCTGCAAAAGTTAATTCATTGGTTTTTACGTTGTGAATCGTGTTGTCTAGAGGTAGGTTTGTCGAGCAAATTATATTGGTATTTCTTTCTGAAATAAATTCGCATATTGTCAATTCACACATTAATTTAAATCTACATTGAACATACGCAAAGCCAAAGATGATAAAACAAATCAATAAATATTCATACTCCCCCGACCACTTACATTACATTCATGGCATGATAATGTATCAATCAAACGTCTTGCGTTTACGACGTGATAAATCTGACAAGTCACGAGCGTGTCATAAAGTCGCACCACTTTTATGTCACCCTGGTAATTTTCTCTACAGAGAACATACGAGATAGTTACAAGTATTTTTATTCTTGGCGTTGTGACCCGGTGTAAATTGTAATATTATCGGAAAAATCAATTGGTAACCCTTTCGTAATTTTGCCGGCCAACAAACATGTCATATTCGACGATTAAATTAATTTTGTCATATTCATAGTTTTAAAACTAGGAATATAGTAGTATATATTGAATATATAGGCTTAGTAATAGAAGAAATATTATTTATTTTGGTACTGGGTTCAAACCTGCAAATCCAAAATGCATAGGCATGTTGTTCAAATATTGATTCTTGATTATTGTAAAAATAATTGTAATATTATTCATAAGCTTCGCCTTGAACTGATCCGTTTTTGCACGCAAAAGGATATCAATGTACTAAAATATAAATGTAATTTTTTCTTTTAGTAAAACCGTTAAAAACCTTGAGGTAATCTTAGATCAGACATTATCATGGGATCCACAGTTAGCAGCCACGAGCCGTAGGGTATTTGCGCCAGCCACAATTTTAAAGAGACTTCGAAACTTCCTCCCCATTGCCACCAAAATTATGCTTGCACAGTCTCTTCTTCATCCTGTGCTAGATTACGCAGACGTCTGCTATCTTGACCTAACCCAAGTTCAACTTGATAAACTTGAGCGGCTCCAAAATTTTTGTATACTATTTATATTTGGTTTGCGCAAATATGATCACATATCTACTTTTCGCACCAAGCTCAAGTGGCTCCCTATTCGCTTTCGCCGGAATACTCATATTCTTTCATTACTACTATATTCAAAGGTTGCCTGGAAGAAATTACCTAGAGTGATAAGGCCGCCTGTTGTACTATTATTATTGTGTTGTTTCTTCACTGTATTTTTATTTTTGTGCAATAAAGGATTAAATAAATAAATAAATTCTTTGTCTTCTATTTAATGTATTATTTAATCCTAATTCACCCATTTATCTTAAGGAACGCTTTGAATTCCTCCACAGCTCTCATTCCCGCGCTTTGAGATCGTCAGAGAATCCAAAATTGAAGACTCCTCGTCACGAAAGTGTTTTCTTTGACGGATCTTTTACGGTCCAGGCTGTTCGCCTGTGGAACACTCTGCCTCTGGCAATTCGTCAAGTTCCATCGCTTAACGTTTTTAGAAATAGAATAAAAACTCATTTTCTTTCTAAGTCGTCGTAAGTTTTTTTTTCTTTTATTTTTCTACGTTTAAGAAATAGTATTATTATAAAATATTTATTTTGATTATTATTTTATTTATCTCATTTTTAGTACCTAGGTTATTTAACATGGTCATTATAAGTTACGCACACACTTATCATTATTTTTACTATTTCACATGAATGCCCACTTTCATTTTCGATCCATTCTATGATTTTTGGTTGTCTGGAAGAGATCGCTCATAGCGATAAGACCGCCTATTGTTCACTTATTTGAAGGTCTCTCTATGTATTTTTTCTTTTCTCTGTAATTTGTGGTGTTCAATAAAGTGTTGTGTATCTGTATCTGTAATTTGTTATCTTCTATCACATGTAGGACGGAACATATAAGGCGAAATGTGTTTTTTTTTGTTGCACCGCTGCCTGTCCCTTTTGGGAAAAAGGCGTGATTTTAAGTAACGTAAATAAAAAAATTAAAAAAAAAACTTGGTTACAATTGACCTGTTCATAATTTACTATGCATATGTATGGCCCTCTTCGAATTTTGATACGCACAAGTAACGCAAGCCGCGGCTAATGAACAAGTCTTGTTAAAACAAGCCCAGAGGCGTGATACACGCTGTATTCATCTTGTAGTTTCCAATTCTCTAACCAAATTTGATAGTGATAGAATAATCTATCAATAGATATACGTAATTCAGACCAAAACTATTTGAGTAATTAATTTGTACATATCCATCTCTTTTAGATTCCTGGTTTACAGATTGGATAAAGGACTTATCTCAATTACAACGCTTTGAAAACAAGATTTGTCTATTATTTTCTCACGCGGTTCGTAGAAAAAAGTAATCAAAATAATTTTAAGCGCACATAAAAACATGGCTAAAGCGACTGGTTATAAAACCCTAGAAATAATTGAATGTACGACAAATATTCCTTCCCGTATCGCTTAATGCCTCGCGTATTAGCATAACAGACAATACAGCGTATCTCCCATCTCCTAATGTAATGCATTAAACGTTGAAAATTGGCGTCGACGACAATATCATAATGTCACGTGTGTATCCACTTATCCGCGTATTCCTCGTAAAAATATCTTCTTTAGCGTGTATGCACACTTTGTTGGCATAGTCGGTTATTTTATCTGTTTTATATGAGAAGATAATTTATTTTTCATCAATATTTTCTTTGTTCCTGATGCAACAGAGGATATTATTGAATTTTTTTACTTCATAGAATGTCGAGACAAGCACGTTATTCGCCTGATGGTAAGTGATACGATAGCTTATGGACAGTAGCAAAACCAAACAACACCATAAATTACAAAGCAATGCTTGGTAGTCCATTACGCTCGCCATCCTGAGACTTAAGATGCTATGTCTCAATATGTCCAGTAGTTACACTGGCTACAATGTACTTCTAACCGAAACATAAAAATGAATTTACGCTGCTGTTTGGCGGAACAGACTTTAAGGTGGTAACTACCCCTATACCTAAGATTATTAAATAAATTGAATACTTTGCCAGACTATTGTATGTTCTGTGAATTGTTTGTTATACATGCTTTTTCAGTAGTAATTTTTCTCTATACCGATGTGTTTACTTGTGCGTCACACAAATAAACAAAGGCTTCCCCTGTTTTAGCAATGAATCTGTATCAGCCCATGTCGAGGCCGCGGGTTCGATCCCCGTACCGAGAGAAATGTTTGTGCGTCCCACGAATATTTTTTTCGGGTTTGGGTGTTTGTGAGACCGAAAAGTCTCTCGTAGTTCCTGATACCCACGACACAAGACTCGATCTTAGTGTGGGGTCAGGACTAAGTATGTGGCTGTTGGGTGTTATTTATTTATTTATTTATATCAGTTCCATTGCAGGGCACGGGCCTCCTCTATAATTGAGAGTACGATTGAGAGTATACATGCACATTTGTCTCGGTGTGGGAATCAAACCCGAATCCCATGTTTCACAGTCTATTCTATACCATGAAGGTTATTTAAACAAATGCAAGTCTCATAGTCATATTAATTTTTTACCCCATTACTAAAATAAAATGTTATACTACAAGAGCAATGTCTCGTAAATGCGTACCCTTAACAGGGCATTGCTCATAAAAATATATCTTTATGTGACGTTGGCGAACATCTCAACCGCTGCCTATTAGCATGTCATTACAAAGAGTGGGTGTATAATGTGCCGTATATGAACATATTAATATGCTTTACAACGGGTTTATTGTGTATTTTATCTGGTAGAGTAATAACCTCTCTTTTTCCTAAAATTAGATGGGGCTATGGTAGGGTTGTTTGAAGTTTATTACGCGGAATGAAAAGATACTAGTTTCTTTATTTTTTATCATTTAAAACATGACATTTGTTATGATTGGTTCTAATGGTATTTACTAATATTGATAAATGATATGTATTAAATTCGCGTTTTAGTTTGTCCATTTAATGTAGGCTTATCTAGCGTACGTTTTAATCTTATCTAAAAAGACTATATTTTGTGAGATATTAAGTACTCCAATTCCAGGTCTTATATCCGCGTGAATTCTTTATTAGCGAATAACTTACGTACATAAATCCCTTAAATCTCTAAATTATTGATCGACTTCAAAAAAAGGAGGATAACAATTCGATGTCTAATGAAGGAGAATCAGAATAATTAGATTACTGTGTCAATGTTGATATATTGAATTGCAAAGTTTTAGATATGTTAGTTGAGAGTTTGAACACGTCTAAATATCATAAATGTATGTATATTTGTCCACGCATATCTCAAAAAGTATAAGTCGGATCGCAATAAATATTTTTGCGTTGAATTATTTTTCACGTCAAGTACAGTCAACGACAAAAGTCGTTGAGCATATTCAAAACGCCAAAAGTCTTGCACACATGAAGCAACAAAAGTGGTTGACCAGGTTCGGCCTCAAAAATTCGTGAACACCTTAAGGTTACAAAAGTTTCTGAGCAACAAAAGCAACAAAATTCCTAAACACGCCAATATTACATAATTCAATGAACACTTGTAAAAAACAAGTTTGCGGTAGATGTGTTCATCTATTTTTGTTGCTTTGTAATACAATTTATATTTTTTTCTTTTCTCTGCATTGACTTATTTTGTGTTTTTGTGAAATAATATATATTTACGCGAAGTTTAAATGTTGTTCTTGTTCGTCTGTTATAATACGTGCCTCATGTTATTCATACCGTACTGTTGATGTTGCAAATATTATAATAAAAACCTTACATAAAATAAGAAAATATAAATTACTCTCTGTACTACTTGTACTTGTGTGTACGATTTCGGAAATAATTGAAAAAAGTAAATACAAAGATAATAATAACATTTATTGATCGAAAAAATGAATTCAAAATATATCTAAAAAGGGTAGAAATATTTAAAATCTTGTGTGGCCTCCATTTGCTTCGATGACGGCCTGTAGTCGGCATTGCATAGAATTTACCATATTTGCACACACATCTCCTCCTCTGAATGTATCCCATATGTGTTCCACGTGCCTTATAATGCCTTCCTTCGTACGTGGCGTGTCGGGCTCCCAGGCTTGGACAATGAGATCCCATAGATTTTCTATGGGGTTCAAGTCTGGACTCTTCGGCGGGAACGGCATCTCTATAACAGCATTTACATTATTGCAGAACCATGCTTGACATCTTCTAGCTTTGTGCACGGGGTTGTTGTCGTGGACGAGGTGTATTGGTTCCGATACGTGCATTCTGGCCGTAGGAAGTAGCAGGTTCTCCAACAGATCTATATAGCCTTCGCTATTCAAGCGGCCGGTCATTTTTGTCAGCTCACCGGGACCCGATGCACTCATCCAGCCCCAAAAACCAACGCTAATACGGCCGCTCGAGCGATTAGCTCTGATATTTCTGGGGTTATATCTCTCACCAGCTAATCGCCAAAGAGTGCATCTTCCATCTTCCGATGATTGGAACGTTTTTTCGTCCGCGAAAACGACTTGTGAGAAATCGAAATGCAGTCAATCATATTTTAATGATTTTTTTTTTCAGAGAAATACCGTATACCTGTGGACAAGACGGTGGGAATTTAAATATTTCTACCCTTTTTAGATATATTTTGAATTCATTTTTTCGATCAATAAATGTTATTATTATCTTTGTATTTACTTTTTTAAATTATTTCCGAAATCGTCCACGTAATTTATATTTTCTTATTTTATGTAAGTTTTTATTATAATATTTTCAACATCAACAGCACGGTATGAATAACATTAGGCACGTATTATAACAGACGAACAAGAACAACATTTAAACTTCGAGTAAATATATATTATTTCACACAAACACAAAATAAGTCAATGCAGAGAAAAGAAAAAAATATAAATTGTATTACAAAGCAACAAAAGTAGATGAACACATCTACTGCAAACTTGCTTTTTACAAGTGTTCATTGAATTATGTAATATTGGCGTGTTTAGGAATTTTGTTGGCTTTGTTGCTCAGAAACTTTTGTAACCTTAAGGTGTTCACGAATTTTTGTGGCCGAACCTGGTCAACCACTTTTGTTGCTTCATGTGTGCAAGACTTTTGGCGTTTTGAATATGCTCAACGACTTTTGTCGTTGACTGTACATCTTGCACTAAAATTTAATTTCCGTATTTGAATCCGCACCTGCCACTATAATCATTGCCATCATTATGAAACACGTCGTGCGTAATTGTATTCCCTTGTTCGCAGTTTTGCTCTCGGGTTGATCTCTCTGTGCATACGAAGTGTAAATAGCTGCAGATAAATTAATACATTAAAGGCAAATAAATACAAGCCAAAATGAGTCATCTTATACACATCCATTTGTATATAAGGTATTTTTCTCCAAGCAGATGTCGATCTGCTCATCGTATTTTATTTAAGTTTTATGACATTTGTATTCGATCTCAGACGATTCGGAAAACAATAGATGTCATTTTTTACTTTCCCTTAATTGTAAAATATTGCAGCTATACTTAAAGTCAGTTCGAGGCCTTACTGCACTAGGCATTCTCTTACAGGCAACTTTTGTATGGAGATATGGGAAAGGAGAGAGAAAGGGTAGTCATTGGTGTAAAGTGACATAAATATGGCCATTTATTTTGTTACACAACATAGGAATCCACACAAACAAAGCGATAAATAAACAATAATATAATGAATCACATTTATAATTTTCTATGCTAATTGAACACAATATTTTTGTGTTCCAACAGCTTAAACAATTCATTGGCAATACTGATTAATTATTCATTCAGTTTCATCGTGTTTAACATTAACAAATATACATCCGGTGTTAATCTAAATACGATTCATTTGTATAATCAAATGTTATCATCAATACTATGCGGTTTTGCTGAATTATTGAATTGTCAGGAAGACGCGGTTGTGTTTGCCTTCAATTAATTAATTTGAATTTTAAATTGATGATTGAAACCTAAATGTTAGAACTTTGGCTACATTTAAACGATATACTCGATAGCAGTCACATTGAGCTTAAATAGTAGACTTTATTTAAATTGAAACGTTCAAACTTTTATTGATGGAAAATCAGCAATAAAGCAATTGGCATAAAAACTTAATTCCACCTTTGTAACAGAGCATCCTAGTCAACAAATTCAAATATCTTTAAATAAAAAATAATACCGCTCGACTGTAATTGGGAATAGATACGAAAAAGATAGTTGGCTATTAGATTGTGTAAATTCTTGCCAGGGAACGCGAATTTCCAGTTTCCAGATTTTCCATTGCAAGTTTCCAGTAATGCGATCTGGTGGCGTCAATATAAATTTACTTACTGGTTCAGCTTGCTTGAGCTAATTAGCCAGGGATAAATCTATTTTATCTAGTAATACCTTGCTGTCTAGATTCCAGACTTTAGATAGAGTTACTCGCGCGGTGTTTAAGTAGACGAGTTAATGGCGGGATCAGCGTAATGTGTTTAAGAGCAATCTTGTGAATACGAGCATACGATTTAATATATTAAGTTGGTTTATGGGTGAAGAATAGACGCATATATCATGTCTCGAAATAGGATTATATTTTGTTCGTTTGTTATTAAGCAATGGATAAAATATATTCGAATTGTGATACCATTAAAATTATATATTAAATTCTCATATAAGGATTAAGTTCACTTTACGTTGCTTCCTTCTTTTATGCATATATGTATCTACTAAAACGCCACAGTGACTACAATGTATTTGATGGCTCACCACTTGATCTTTAATAATCTGTACTTAGACAGGGCCACCCACATAAAGTTCCAAATAGTGACAGCCATAATTTATTTTCATTCGACGCTGTTTCACCGGTGTGGAAACAAAGACCCACCTAAAAACAGGATTATTGAACTGTTTTTTAATCAACAAATAGACTCAACAGTCACATACATAATCAGAGTATAGTATATAGTGGGTATCAGAAACTACAAGATACTTTTCGGTCTCACAAACACCCAGACAATTAGTATAGTAGTGGGGATCAATTAGTAATAGCAGAAATATACATATGTAGAGCAAGCTATGGCTTCAACAATTACAAGGTGGTGATGTATATTTAAAATAGCAATAATTCCAATTTGTACTGGCAGCCGTTCGACAAGTGCTACATCGGCGCGACGGCGGAGTTGGACGAGGAGCGCGTGTTCTGCGGACAGATGGCCGCCATCTACCTGTTCGGCGAGGCGCTCACCACGCACCAGATCTGCGCCATGCACCGACTCGGACCCGGATATAAGGTCAGTCGACTCTTACATCCTTATCAAATTTAAAATCTTTGATAGAACTTCAACTGTTCATCATAGCAGTTGAAGTTAAAATGAGCAGTTTTTGTATTTTAAGTGAATTGGAAATACTCGAAAACTTGTCCCCGCAGATTTTTTCTACTTGAAATGATAGATATTTTTGTATGATGTGTATTTAAAGTAAACAAATTCATAGATTGTTGAAGTTGTTGAAGTAGATTACAATAAATGGGGACATGTTACAGTATGTAATTCTAAAGAATATTATATCAAGTCTGAAAATGTATTTAAACAATAAAATGTTTGTTTCCTGCTAACCATGGACAGAGTCAATTCCGTTTTGACAACGAATGCAACATCAGTTTGCCGGAGAACCATAAAAGGGTGAGCGAGCCGAGCGCGCCCAAGCTTGACGCTGACGCCCCCCCTCCCGAGCCGGACTCCGCCCCCCCAGCTCCCCCCGCTCCTGCCATTCCCGCCACTCCCGAGTCCGAATCCCCAGATACTGCTTCGCGAGAAGAGATTCCTGCTGATACAGAAGAAGCATGCGTAGTAGTGAAGGAAGACGCGACGCCGCGCGGCCGCCGGCTTGCCGACCAGGCGCGCGAAGTGGCCGCCGCGCATGCCTCCTTGCTCGTAGATATCGAAGCATGCAAGCGTGTAAGCATGTCGCGCCGCTCGCTCTTATTATCATTTCGATATGTTTGTCCCGCTTCTTTGTGTTCCTGTGCGACGTGATAGATCGCGGTCGATCACGTCGCACGCACTCCAGCTGTACATAATGTCACTGTCCATTTGTGTGTAATATCCATTTGGTGCGTTCCTTGTGTGGTGCCAGGGTCAGTTTCGCTTCGATACGGAAAATCGGATGCCGCTGCCGACCACCGAGGTGCGGGTGGACCGCTACGGCGACCTCGTTCACGATCCAACGCAGAACCTACATGACGTAAGACGATCGAATGCAAAACAAACGACTTATTCCTTACAATCTGGAGATGGAATTTAAAACTGTTCTAACTAACTTTATGGTGTCCTGGTAATGTAACTTTTCTAACAAAGAAACAGCATGCCGCGTAGATTCTTTATCTAGTTCAGGAATAGAAAGCATTTTATTCCAAAAAATAGTCCTCATTTAGAAACAGATTTAAACGGAAATCGTTTGAACGACAAAAGATAAAGAAGACAAAGGGCGATTTAATTTCTGTGATTGCCAAACGCGTTAAAGCGTCGAGTTTCTCTACGAAATCGGCCTTATTGTGTGAATTATCTCAGTCGATCTATTCAAAGGCGGATAATTGGTCGGATTTTACATCTAAATATTTGACCGAAACCTTCTCTAAGTAAATCATTTGCAATTTGGAAAATGTCACGGATTACTGTACCGGTTGTGTAAATTACTAGCTTTGGGGAAAATTCCGTCCCGTTTTATTCAACATTGTACAAATGAGTTTGAATTTCTAACATTTTTCATTTCTTATCTTAATTTACCAAAGAACATGGATACTACTTAGTTCGACATTTAAATACTACTTTAGACTTTTTACTTATTATAGTTGAAATACGGCTAGATTATTGAAGGTTATTTATAGCACTATTTTTATTGTAGTAAGTTCAAGTGTTATCAAAAGTTGGTCCTAGTTCTTACTATTTGCTAAAAGAAGCACTGATACAGCCTTCTCTACCTTACAACAGCTACAATTGTGTGACTAATCTGATCTGTATTTCTATTCGAAAAAATCTACATGTCCATTTGATTTGTGATCAAGCTAGATATTTTATAAATTTTCATTATTCATAATATCAATTTACTATGCTAAACATATTAATTACACGATAATAATGAAATACATTTGCCTGGATTCGCTTTGTGTATTATTTCCGTGAATTGGATATTTTAGAAATGTTCCAGATGAAGATAAATATAAATCTCGATTTGTATTTTGATTAAGAAATAATTATACCGAGAGTCGAGGAATAAGAAATATATTTAACTAAATATATCGCAGAGCGATGAATTCCCTGGTATTTCGAAGCGAAAAAAACTTTTTTTCATTCATGGAGATAAGTTTTCGGAATAAGCTTTTATATAGTATAAGTATTTTCATGTAAATTTTAAATAATGTCCACTTCTTAGAAACTGGATACTTTTTTCCACTGGAGATTTATTACTTAAACTATTAAACTTTTCACAACAACCTTGTCGTTTGAATTAGAGGCGAATAAAGGTATTTATTAAAAGTTTTGTCTCAGAAAGTTTAGGACTTGCTTCTGCTTTAATAATTATCTACAGTGTTTTATCTTACATTTAAGGTAACAATTTTTTAAAATCTGCTCTTTTAGGTATTCTTATTTTTTGTTTTACATTTCATTTCTATCGATTATAAAGCGTAGACTATAAAAGTATTCATACATTTTAATGTATTCTTCTTAGGAATGACACTTTCTACTATTTTACTTTAAACGATAAAATGAAAACACATGTAAAACAAATAACTATACAGAATTCCCGAACGCAAGTTGCCCTGTTTATGTCCGTTTATGTCGTAAAATTTTCACGACGATGACCCTTAAGGATCGAACTATCGCCAAACAAGCTGCCGCGTCATCTGCGCCGGTTCGCACTCGGGACCCGAAACAAGTTCGCGTACCGTAAAGATGACAACCACCACTAGTAGTTTCTGATTCCCTGGTAATGTGCTTTTTTATTTTGGAAGTTTATGGTAGTTTGTACGTCAAGTAGTGTTTTGGATGATTGATAACTTTCGTAGTAAATTAGTTTCATAGCGTGTTTTTGGATAACTTATTCAGAATGTATAAATATCTGATGAGTTATAAATAGTCTGCATAGCAAGTTCAGGTTACGTGGGTTTAAAATTCAATCCCAAAATAATTTAAACTATAAATATTGTTAATAATGAGGGGGTAATTTTAGTTACCTACATACATTTCATGTAATAATCTTTATATTAATACGTGATACAAAAACTTTGGACCCCTTTTTACGAAAATTGCGCGGACGCAGGAGCATAAAATTTGGCACACTTATAGTTTATGAGTAGGAGAAATGCAGAACGCTAATATTTTTCAATAATAATGCTAATAAAGTACATTAAATCAAAAAATAAAACATTACACACACTACCATGCATTTCACACACACATACATACACAAGTATTTGTACACGCATACATACTCTGGTGTCAAATTGTTTCTTTTGTTTTTCATTTTGTTCTTCTGACATAGACATATTAAAAAAAAGTTCATTTGCCTAATGAGGTAATAATATTAATATTAAAAGAGAATATTAATTTTAAATGAGGCAATAATATTAATATTAGGCCTAATATTAAATGTAATATAAAAAAGATTGTAATAATAATGCATAAAAAGTACATTAAATCAATAAATAAACCAGCATGCATTTGACACACGCATACACAAGTATTTGTACACGTATACATACTCTTTGGTCAAATTGTTTCTTTGGTTTATTATAGACATAGTTGAATGTCAATCAGAAAAATTTGTTTACTGTGGTTTTGTTGAATGTCAAACAGAAAAGATTTATTATATTAATCCAGTCCATCCAAAGGGTGCCTGGAAGAGATCGCAGCTAGCGATAAGGCCGCCAATTGTTACCATGTCTTTAGTTTTAAGTATTTAATCTGTTATTTTTCCTATTTTATGGTGTACAATAAAGTATATATAAATAAATAAATAAATAAATTTATTTAACGAATACTACGTGAGATACTGAGCGCTTATACAATAGTATAGCAGTAAGATACATTTAATACATTTAACACGGACTATCATTATATGCATAAAGAAAGTTCTGTAGCAGGAATCTGCAATAATAACATTCAGGTACAAAAAAAAATATAATTTGCTATTGCTGGTTCAAACCAATTATTGTAGTTTACGATTTTAGTAATTGCATACACTTCAGGATAAATAAGTAATTTTGAGAGATATGTACATTTAAATGTGCACGAATTATCAGAATAACAACATCATCATACAGGTAAAAACTTTTTCTCTTCTTAATTTGGTCGAATTTCGACCACTAGGCGACCACTAGTATCGGTAAATTAAACATTTCCTCGCTGAAATAAATTTTACCTTCAACCACATACTAATGAAATTCCTTAATTGAGGTAGTAAATATATCAAACAATGTATTCAGAATTTATTGAATTTCGGTTTTATTAATAAATAAATTAATAAACTCATTATGCCTTGAAATTACCGTTTCATTATCAGATCCAATCGACTTGTAATATTTGTACGGGAATGCATACCGAATATTGGTTTATGTATTCAATTTTGTTTTTCTTTTGTATAGACTCTGTGAATGAATTTTGTAAATTAAATTTGTAATCAGTGTACATTATAGTACCAAAAAATACACCGCAGTTCGTACGCGTTTCAATTTTCACAATGGTTTTAATGTATCGGGCTAGTATTAAAAAATAATAATCCTTAACATTATTATTATTGCCATTATCATTAACGAGCTTTAAATGCATTGAAATTCCATAATGTCGTATTCAGTGGGAATTAATTTTCATTATAACAACGTCAGCAATATTATTAACTACATTTAGTAAAACATATTTATAAGACGTCAACGTATGGTCAAACAGATTCTAATGGGCTTGTGATAAATTCACTTTTGATTACTGGTGTTTTGTTGGCGCTCGGGTGCATTGTTATATTTAGAACGCCTAACTACAAAAAAATATAATAATGGTTGTACTGAATAGATCTTAGTTTTAAAATTCCCTTAAAATATATCGGTAAATTTTTTTAAACCCTGTCAGGCTAATGCACCTTGCTATTTAACGCGTCACTTCCAATAAAACTTTTCGACGCGTCTTCAACTTATACGCAACCCTTTCTGCCCTCAGCCCTCCGAAAAGGTTATCCAATGACATGTTATTTTAACTTTTACTGGCAGTTAAGCCTTATTTCAACCTTTTGTTACGCGCCGCTGGCTTCGACGTGGAATCAAACGGTTGGTGTAGACGGGCCTCCGTTCGCCCTGAATTGGCTGAACTTCAAAAGTGACATTCCGATTTTATGGTATCTTTTTATTTGATTGTGTAGATGATGTCGACGAGATTTTTGTAGTATTTTTTATTTAGTAGGACGAAGTAGTCAAAATATTGATACTTTGGCTTTTTGTAAGTGCTGTGTGATTTGAATCCAGTATCGAGTGACAAGATAAAAAAATTACAATTGAACTGAGATGTTTAACGTATCTATGCCAACCTGCTGGAAATCATATATTTAGAGGCTAAACACGACACTAGAAATATTTGTGTGCATTTTATTAGGATCGCATAAAATTAACCTACTATCAAGGCAACATGAAAAATTCGCAGATACTTGACTTTCGTAAAACCATAGGCGCTGTGCACAAGTTAAAACTAATCTTCATTATTTAAATTTGAAAAGTTTTAAACAAATAACAGAAGAGCTCTGAGTATGCAGTGAATTTCATTATAGTGAGTTCTTGAAGTTCCAACAATAACGATTAACTTTTATCAATGCGTCTTGGAGGAAGTTTTGACTTGCAACGATATGCAGGTTTATTAAAACATCTCGGTCTGCCGCCGAGGTGTGCTGAAGTTTACTCATTATTTTTGTACATGCGCGCCAGGCTGGATAATTTGGTATTGTTTAAAACCACCACGCTTGGAGAATACGTAGAACCATATTTTTAGTTTATTTTAATTTCTAAGGATTTAAGTTAGTTATATATTTTATTAGCTGGAGTATACTTTATTACTTTAGTTACTTGAATTTAAATTTAAACGAATAGCTTGTTTTGTTTATATTTACTCATACAGATGAAATATTATGAAACTTCTTTGATATTCATTTGTGTTTGTAATTGTTCTTCTTGAAATCGTTTTTCAAAAAATATTTCGAATTTCCAAGTGCACAACAAGCAATTTCTCTGTTTATAAAAATATGAAATTAAATAATAAACAAAACAATTATTATGTTCAATCATGCCCAATAAATAATTTATTGATGCAAAAAGTGAATAAAAGAAAGTTCAGTTCTAATCGACTCATAACTTACTATCTACAAATAATAAATCATACATGCAATAAATCTAACTGCAGTTTAGATTTACGAGCATAGTTATGAGTAATATCCTTTTTAAAAGAAGCTGTAGGAAAGTTTTTCCCAAGCCAAGGTATCCCCATATAGCCGTCGCGTCCCAGTCTGTAACTTTATCCAGGATCGACTCGAAGTTACGCCAAGTTTAAACCTACCGATACGTGTAGTCTACTGTTTAACGGTATTAGATGGGCTATAAGTTGGCTTATAAGTACATTACTAAGTCAGTGATCTGAATATAAGAGGCCTTTTTCATACACAGTTTATAACCTACTAGCGGCCCGGCCCAGCTTCGCCCGGGTACAAATAGATTTTTGTACAATAATATGTACGTATTATTATTATACATATAAACATTCCTATATAGGCACGCTGCCGCCGCCCCGGCCGGTCAGTACCGCCGCAAGCGCTACCCGCAATTTTAAATCTGTAATATCTTCGAAAATATTCATTTAAATCTTGTGCTGTAAAGGACCACATAGATCTATATTAAATCAACAATTTATTTAAGCTATTTAATTGGATAAGGATTAACGCTGTATTGGTTAAAATCGCTTCGAAAATTAGTCATTATTTGTCGTAAAAAGTAAATGACAAAAAAAATGTTATTGTGGGATACCCATAAGAGATATACATATACCATCGCGGAGTTTTCTGTAGACCTTTTCAATGTTTGCAAATATGTAGTACATTATTTTGATAAATCGCGTAGGGTTCAGCCCGCGTTTGCAATGTAAGCGGAAAAATATTGATAATTAACGACATCACATTAGAAACCTCAAAAATAACAATATTTCTCCACTATTTAATGGATTTTATTTAACCTTTCTATTGAATCACTCTATCTATTAAAAAAAAACGCATCAAAATCCGTTGCGTAGTTTTAAAGATTAAAGCGAACAAGAAAAATAGGGACAGAAAAAGCGACTTTGTTTTATACTATGTTATTGAATGTTTTGTCCCTTTCGAACGGCTTTTGAAATCAGTTTGAGCGAAGAAGACAAACAACAACAAAAAAAAACATTCCATAACTTTTTATTTATATATGTCAATGTCAAGCTAAGTTAAGAGATACGTCAGCTCAGGGACAGTAGCAAAACCAAACAACATCATGAGTTACAAAGCAATGTTTAGCATTCCACTGCGCTCGCCATCCTGAAGCATAAGATGTTAAGACTCAATATGTCCAGTAGTTACTCTAACTACAATGTCCTTCAAACGGAAACACAATAGTGCATTTACACTGCAGTTTTGATGGAGGAATAGACATTGCGGTGGCTCATATCGAGGCGGCCTCTCACATTTGAGAGACCTACCACCAGTAAGCAAGTAACTGAAATAGGTTTATAAACTGTCTATGAATAAGAAAGTACACTTTTGAATGTATGGTAAAGTGTTAGGTCTGATTTTAGGCTATAAAAGTATTTTTAATAGAATACGAAGTGACCATAATGTTATATTGAATTCAGCGTGACAAGCATAAAATACACTCGCTTAACACAAAACGCGACACGTCTGTGGGTCAAAAGGAATAGTTCTCCATCATTTTTTTAAGTAATACTTCCTTCAATCTTTCGTTTTGTAAATCAACAAAAGTTTATTATATTTTTCTCATAATATTAATTATGTTAATTAGAAATAATTGAGGTACGTTGCAGCCGGGGAAATATTTAGCACAACAATTTTCATAACAAGATGTAGCGAGCAATTTCTTTCCATATTTAATATGGCATTCCATGACACTTCCGCATCTTAAAATTGGTCGTAGATCTTAATGTTTGAGCAAATAGGTCGGTTATTGTTTGGCCGCAGCTTCGTTTCTACCCCTTGTGTAAGGACAGCTTTACATGAAGTTGTTTAATTACGGACTTTATTAACATCGGCGCGGAATGAAAGTTTCACCAGACGTTACAACTTGTAAAGCCCTGTTCAGTTGCGAGACTGTGGGATTACAGCACAGCTTTTGTCCGTGACTTCGCTTCTGACCTAATTTTTATTCTGCTAATTTGAATAATATTTGTGATGAATAAAAAATGTGACACTTGGAGCGCATTTTTATAAAAAGGCGTAACATGTTCTGAATGTTATGAAATGTGTTTCGACATTACATTATAATAAGTTGGCACCATTTTTATTTTTTAAATTAAATCTTTTGAGGACAATGTAGTGTTTCTAAAAGACTCGTAGAAGTTTAGTTCTGGGAGTAGACGGAAAAGTCCCTCGTAATGCATAGACACAACATGTGTAATGTCGGGACTATGAATATGTTTAATTGTTTCTAATTAATTGTTTCTGACCTGGCAACTGAAATCGACAAAGGTCTTCAAGTAGATGCCGTGTATACGGATTTTAGCAGTGCGTTCGATAAAGTTAACCATTCACGCTTGCTCCAAAAACTTGAGTGTTACGGTATACAGGGCTCATTCTTGTTATGGTTTCAATCCTATTTAGACAGTCGACCCCAGGTAGTCTCTGTAAAGGGCCATGAATCTCGCGAATATCTTGCCGTATCTGGTGTACCTCAGGGCTCCCATTTAGGTCCTCTTTTATTCATAACGTACATCAACGATATTACAACCCAGATCCGTAACTGTAAATACGCGCTTTTTGCCGACGACCTCAAAATTTACGCTACTGTTAGAAGTCATAGAGATGTAGAATTAATTCAGTCAGACCTAGATCGCATTAAATTTTGGTGCGACACAAATTTTATGGTCCTAAATCCTAGTAAATGCTTTCATGTTCGCTATACTAGAAAAATCCAGCCTTTACCATCATCTTACAATAGAAGCAACAAGACTTTAGTCGAGTTACCAAAAATACGTGATTTAGGCGTCATTTAGACAGCAAATTAAAATTAACATCTCATATCTCTGAGGTTGTGAATGCGGCGTCTCGGATGTTAGGGTTTTTGAGAAGAAACGCCAAATCATTTCAGACATCTACAAAAATCACTTTATATAACACGTTAGTCCGTAGTCACCTCGAATTTGCCAGTGTCGTTTGGAATCCCATCTACTATGTGCACTCGCAACGCATTGAATCGGTGCAACGTGCGTTCACTAGGTATCTAGCGTTTACCTCCCAGAGAATTTCACATAGATGTCCCTATGAGCAGCGTCTTCGCTTCTTTAATATCCGATCATTACGTAGCCGGCGGACCGTCCACGACAATGTTTTCCTTTACAAATGCGTTAACGGTCTAATGCACTGTGATAACTTACTTAAATGCTTCAAGTTAACAGTGCCTTCCCGTATCCCACGACAACCCATAAGTAGAGTCTTTCAACAGCCTTTTAGCAGAACCAATATTGTCAAGCAATCTCCTATCTGTAGGATTGCAACGAAATTTAACGAGATATCTACTAAAGCACCAGATATTGATATTTTCTTTGACCCAATTGTAACATTTAAGAGAAAAATTAGAGATACGATACAAAATTAAAATGAAACTAATTTTTTTTTTTGTTATTTTATAGTTATTTCGCAAATTTTATATAAACCAATTAACGTTGTTATTGTATAAAATTCAATTTGCCTTCTTCATTCTGTTTGTCTGTCGATTATGTTTTGATTTATGTTTTGAATGCGTTTATTTTCAATTACGTTTTTGTTTTTTGTTATTCACATTTCTGTTTATTTATCTTGAGTTTAATTTGATGTTGTACAATTTAATTTAATTTATTTATTACAAATGTTGTGTACACTTTTAATTGATATGTATATCAGTAGATTGTCCTAGATTGTAGTATTAGAAAATGTTTAATATACATGTCGTTGGTGTGCCTATTTCAATAAAATAAAAAATAAAATAAATAAAAAAAATATCGACCGTACGGCAATATTGCAAGCCAATCTTAACTCGATATCGAAGCTGTTGCTTCACGACAATTCTGTATGAAACACTAGTTGTTTGAAAAACAATAAGTCTACTCGAAGCAAACTTGCAATGATATTTCGAAGTGTTTTGCTGTGAACCCGGTGTGCCGTGGAAGTTGGCGTCGCTCCGGTAACGAGTGCTTCGGAATAACTTGCATACTTCAACGGAAACTATGCAGGTGTGCGCGTTATCGAATAGTTTGCAGAATAAACGACGCGTTGTGTACTCTGTCGAATTCTTAACGTAGACACAATTCGCTGAAGCTGGTTTAGGAAAGTTTGCAATATTGGTCATGTGTGTTTTTTTAAACGTGTATTTTTTTATCCTTTGCCTCTAATAAGACGCGGATTGCATTTCGAACTGCATTATCTTTGGTTCCTTAATGATATTATTTTTGTTCGTAAATAAAAATGTAATCAATTTCCAGCACGACACAAAAACTTTTTTGTATTGCTCTTTAATTTGATTGTAATATCTAATCTAATAAATTAAAAGACTTTTAATTAAATCCTCATAAACAAATTTAAACCATTGGACCGAATGAGATTTTAATGAACATATGCTATAGGGTATACGATGTGGTTAATTAATAATTCATTATAGAATGTGGATTACACATTACGTAATGGCACAAAGAGCATTTTCATTTTCAGTGCGTTCCGCTGAAATCCTAATATATGTTATAATTTGCGCTTTACGCTTCGGCCAAAATTTTAGTAAGCATTCCCATAGAGTTAATTCTAAGTCTCTAGCATATGTAAAAGGCTTTAACAACATTCGTAAAAATATGGTTGACAATTTTAAAATCATTAATAATTCATATATTTTTGCGGAAAATTAGTATAATGTTACTAACGACATTGTTCTCTGTAATAACAGCATGTATTCATTCATTTCCATAACATTTTTGACGTAATATATTTTATGTTTAATGTCTGTTTTCCTGATACCATATACGTAATATACAAGTATTATTTTCAAATCATTCGTTACGTCATGAGTTATTTGATTACGTGGGTCATAATTATTGTGATGTTTGATGGTGTGTGTTGTATTAATTCCCTTGTATTTTATGTAATCCTGGTACTATTGGCAATATTAGTTCATGCAAAAATGAGTGAAGTAATTAAATTATAGAATATATAATGTCTCAGGATGGCGAGCGCAGTGGAATGCCAAGCATTGCTTTATAGTTCAAGATGTTGTTTGGTTTTGCTACTGTTCATGAGCGGTTGCATCGCTTACCATCAGGCGAACGGCATGCTCGTCTCGCCATTCACTGAAATAAAAAAAAAAAATTATATTCTTTAATTAAATTTTTAATTAAAAACGAAAACAATATTGCCAATGGTATTGCATGTGAAATATGCATGTGAAGTAGAATAATGGTATTTGTTAAACGTTGTTTGCTATTGTTATCTCTCCCTGTTAGAAGATATAAGACTTGCAAGTATTTAGCGTTACCTGTTGTATTCGATATTTTATTGGCTAGCTTACGCTTTTGATTGAAGTTCCTTTGTATATTAAGTGTAGTTTTATCAAGTTTTTAATAAACGTATTTTGAAATTGTAATTCAACATTGATTTTAAAAAAGTTATTAATTTCATTTGCATTCAAATTTTCCATAGTTCGAAGCTAACCTTTTTGTGAAATCTGTAACTATTGCTACTAAATATTTCATTTTGACCCTTATGCCCTTCGCACAGGTGCTATACGACGGCAAGTTGTCGTCGGCGATCGTGTTCATGTACAATCCGGTTGCGACGGACGGCCAGCTGTGCCTACAGTCCGCGCCGAAGGGCAACATATCTTACTTCGTGCACACGCCGCACGCGCTCATGTTGCAGGTAAACCTGTTGCACGATTATGGGCGCCTGGTACTTTGGCCCTTGGATGCATTACAACTTGAATGAGAAAAATGAAAAAAAATATTTAAGGGATTGTGATGACTCATTCAAACTTTGATTTCTATTTACTTTACAATATGATTCATTTTTAAAAACAAATTTTTTTTTTTCTCAATATACATTGCTCGCTTTATGAGCCTGGATACATTATTTTTTCTGTTTCCCAACAGGAAGTAAAAGCGGTGGTGACGCACTCGATCCACAGCGCGCTGAACTCGATAGGTGGCGTGCAGGTGCTGTTCCCGCTGTTCGCTCAACTCGACTTGCCGCACGATGCGCCCGCGACCGATCCGAAGCGCGACCCTCTGCTATGGTATGTTGCCCTGGTACTTTTTCATTGGTATTAAATACCTTTGGTGTTTTTTTAGTTATAATTTTTTACTGTCTGTCCGTTTTTAGTAAACGCCATTTACAGTTTTTTTTAAATTTGTAATATCAATTCTAATATTAATTTGTTTTGTCGTATGGTACTAAAAATATTTATTTATTTTATTTATATAGGCCTTATTGTACACCGAAAAGAAATACAAAATACTTAAAAAATCAGACATGGTTACAATAGGCGGCCTTATCGCTAGCTGCGATCTCTTCCAGGCAATCTTTGGATGGATTGGATTATTGGAATATAGGATAGTGCAAATAGTGAGTGAAAATAAGTAAATAAATAATAATTGATGTACATGCTATAGTATATTAATTTACATACATAATATAAATAAAATACGTACTATTATTTTATAAACAGCTTACTTTTCAGTAAGATTTATGCCAATTGTTTCTTTAGCATGCGATTTAGGATGCGATGTGTCATTGTACATGTTTTCCCGGAAATGGGATCGGAGTTATTTGTATAAAGGAAATATGTCGTCAGGTGCGTATCCTGCCAAAGGGTCGCGAACTTGCACCAACTTGTTTACTTACTTAGACGAAGTAAGTTTAACCTGTTAGCTTGAACGTTAATACCATCTAAAATTCCTGGAAATTTGTAACTTACTTGCGACACAGCTTTGCCCGGGTATAATTATTACGCTCCTATACACACTCATTAGCTCCAAGTTTGAAATAAATCTCATGAGAGACACATTTTCTGTGTGTATTTTTGTTCATGTATAAATAAGTCCCTATAAGAAATAGGTTGTCGAATACAACATTCAAAAGACATAATTTTTAATGTCATTACATCTAGCATCGTTTTCGACCACAGTATGGATACACCCGGCATGTAATTACAAAAAAAATCTTGTATGTTTTTTACCAGCTCTCGAATGTAATCAAGTACTCTATACGTATTACTTGCTAAACCTGTAGCTAATTTTTTTAACACGGTCATAAGTAATATGACGAAGACCACAGGCACTACCACTTTTAGTAATGTTACTAAAATAAATGTGGTAAATAATAATTTAAACTTTTAACTTTGACAAAAGGAAGTGGTGAAAATTATATAGTATTATCTCATCAGAATATAAACCGCTTCTCTGGCAAAATATTAGAGATTGAACTTTTTATTGACACATTTAACATTAGTATATCATGTTTCACAGAGACCTGGTTGAAGGCGCACCTTATGAATTTCAATGTGAATGGCTTCAGGGTCGCCAGCTCGTTTAACAGGATTTCCGCGGAAGGTGGAGGCTCCTTAATTCTAGTTCGTGATCATATCACATTTAGGGAAAGAAAGGATATCTCTTGCCTCTCTGTTGAACGAGTGTGTGAGGTCGCATGTGCGGAAACAAATTTTTATGTCATATTGTGTGTCTATAGACCTCCTTCATCAAATATTGCGCTATTTTTACAACAATGGAGGATATTTTAAATAAAATAAAAAGTAATAAAAAAGCTCTAGTCTGTGGGGATTTTAATATTAATTTACTAGTTGATTCGGTTGATAAGTGTAGGTTTGTGTCTTTATTCGGCTCATTTAATTTTACATGTTTGTTCTCGGAGCCTACTAGAATTACGCCTGAAACTTCGAGTTGTATTGACAATATCATAACCAATTTCGAAGTACTTGAAAAAGGTGTAAAGATAGGGGTTAGATCTGACCATAAATGCCAATTAGTGAAATTAGAACATGCCGTAGACAAAACCAGTAGATTAATAACTTTTAGGCCGTTATCTAAGAAAATCCTAGGTCAATTTAACATTAGTGTACAATCAAAAATAGATAATTTTACACTTGATGGCAGTCCAAAACTTGAACTAAAAGAAAATAAAAATTAACAACAAAGATGATTAATCAAAGAAACCGATCCCGTTTATAATATTCACGTACATAACTATACACAAAGGACTATTATTACACCATACTGACTTAAGGCCAAATATAAACAATATATCATATTCCAAGTTTCCAAGTATCACTTAATAATTCGCTTGGAGACACTCGCAACGAACTAGTGACCAGTTCGCTGAAACCGTTTAGCTTGCAGGATAGCCGACAAAGTAAATAGACGCTACAGGACACAATCATCCCAACTTGGCCGGTATATCACGCACGCGCTACCCGCCAGCGTTTTCGACTACTAAATCCCTTCATTAATATTCCGAGTGGCTCTGATGGTGTTATCCAGCTAAATGCACTTTCCCTGTTGGCCGACACTCGGTTCCTGCCAAGTTGGCTCCCGCAAATAGCCGGGTAACACGGTCCGCGGGCGCACTCCTGGGAACTCCTAATTGGCTGGTGTCTAGTGGCGCCCAACGTGTAGATTTATGAGCGACATTTTGCGGTGACGATTTATAATAGCTTCGGGTGTGGGCCTCATTAAATTAACTGAGTTAAATTTAATGTGTTGTCAGATTTTCGCCCTGGTACTGATAATTTAGTTGCATTGCGTGTTGATCGTCCGGTTATTCGCTTTATTTATTTTGTACAAACTAATTACCTAAGTCAAACAAATAAAAAAAAAACAATGTCCCTCACGGTATCTGTGATGTTTGGAAACATGGATATATGTATAAAACAAAAGAAGTAACGAACAAACAATGCGGATTTTTCCGACAAACAAAAATACAAAAAGCGTTTGACTCGTTCACAGTGTAATTTTTTATACTCTTTAAAATATTTGCATTTGATAAACAAAGCAAGTGCGTAATCCTATTAATAAAATATGGTGCAGTGTCGTGATTATCTGTTGAAAATAAATCCTTTGATCGCGTTCATGTTGATATATCACAGCGCGTCAAACGGAGCACGCAGCTTTTGTTGTAAAAATCAGGTGGCCGTCGGTGAAATGTGGCAAAGCTTTGTGTTGTGCGAAAATATGGCGGGGGACCAAGGCAGTGTTGCCAAATCATGCCGGAAATTTTCCTTAAAAAATACATGGAATATGTGTATTTAAATTCACTAGGGTAGATTTATCAGTACCGCAATACGTGGTTAAACAAATATTATTATAATTTCTCGTTAGGATTGATAAAGGCGTATGTAATCCTTTCAGTTTTTCTGGCTAAAAAGTCTCTTAAAATACATGCAAGGTCTTATTCTTCTTCTTTATTACATCCCAATTCACATCCCACTGCAGGGCACGGGCCTCCATTACAATCGAGAGTACAATTGAGAATGGTTAGGCCATATAGTGCGGGCCTAATGTGGGTTTGTGGACCTACATACCATAGAAATTCTAATGAATCGCTACAGTATGCAGGTTTCCTCGCGATGTGTTCCTTCACCGTTTTAGTGCGTGGGTGATTGAATACAAATACACACATGACTCCCAAAAGTCAGAGATGTGCCCTGGGATTCGAATCCGCGACCACCGTCAATATATTGTATAGGTCTTATTCCTTATTATTTGTCATAAGAGCTGTCTTTAATTTTCTACGTGACCAATAAATACATTTCATTGCATTTTATACCTTTCGAACGACTTTTGAATTCAATTTGAGTAAAGAAGACAAAACTTACGATGGCTAAATTAGGTTTTAAAACTGTCTATGAATAAGGCCTTGTATTTAAAAATCCCTATCTGTTGTAGTATATAGCTATACAACATGTATCAAAAATCATCAAACACAAGAATTCAATCGCTAGTAAGTAAAAGAGGTTATGCTAGCAAAGCATTCGGTCAGTTCAAAGAGTCGCCACCGACCCGTGTCACGGCCGGATGATTCCGTCCACGTCCGGACATGTGCCGATGTGTCCGGATATTTCCGGCTTCGTCCGGTCAATCCAATCACGTGCGATACTGTTTGTACGACATCAAAGGTTAGAAACAAACGGGATATCGTGGCTTACGGGTTACGAAGTTTAGAAACTCAAATGCTGAGTAAATGTTGTGGATATTTTGTTTTACTTGTGTTATGAAATTGTTTCAGTAGTTTTTTCAATATGACACAACAGACTGATTCGAATCAGTGCAATGGTTAAGGTCTTAAGGATTTTAATTTCCAGGTGGAAAGTTACGGGATGGAATCCTATGTGAATCAATACTTATAAGACTTAATTAATCTTGGTCGGCTAAATGCTATATATCTGATTATATGTACAATACTTACAGGAACAATTTTTCATATTTGGGTTTGCGTAAAACATTCACGATATAAAATTTGAACATTGTGCCATAAAAACAATTAAACCTACTTTTATATAATAAGACCATAGAAAAACAATTTTACAAATAAAAATATTTCTCTAATATTAAAAGAAAAACCGAAATAATTGCGGGTAATCCATCGTTAATGTAAATAACTAGGCATATCTAATAATAATATTAATCTATGGTATCGTACACCCTACAAAACCAAGTGTAACACATTTTTCTTCTTATCTGTTTATTGGTGGTAAGTCTCTCGCCTATTAGAGACCGCATGGATAGGTACCATCGTAATATCTCTTTCTCCCGTCAAACAACAGTGTAAACGCACTGTTGTGTTTCAGTTTAAAGGATATTGTAGCCAGAGTAACCACTGGCCTTATTGATTAACATCTTATGTCTCAGGATGGCAAGTGCAGTGGAATGTAAAGCATTGCTATGTTATCCAAAGTGCTGTTTCGTTTTGCTACTGTTCATGAGCAATTGTATTACTTACCATCATGCGAACGGCATGTTTCCCCATTCATAAGCAATGAAACTGTGAAACCTTACTGGTGGCAGGTCTCTCATATGTGAGAGGCCATCTGGGTAGGTACCACCGCAATGTTTATTTCTCCCGTGAAACAACACTGCTTAAATGCACTGTTGTGTTTCGGATTGTAGGACATTGTAGCCAGAGCAACTACTGGACATATTGAGACTTAACATCCTATGTCTCAGGATGGCGAGCGCAGTGGAATGTTGCTACTGTTTATGAGCGGTCGTATCGCTTACCATCAGGCGAACGGCTTGCTCGTCTCGCAATTAATTGCAATAAAAAAAAATAAAAAAAAACATTTTAGAGCTAATTTTGCTATTCCCCAGCTCAAAACTCCTCGGCTTCGTGTGCTCGCTGGTGGAGTCATGCAGCACGGTCCAACAGCACATGCTGCAGTGCCGCGGTTTCCTGGTGATCTCGCACATGCTGCAGCGCTGCTCGCGGGACCACCTCACGCCGGACACGCTGGCTTCCTTCCTGCACCTCACCAAGCACCTGGTCACCTCGTGCTCGCCCAACTCAGACCTGCTGTTGAAACAGGTATTTAGAATGAGGGTTTGGTTCATACGGGTTTTGTAAGGTTGCATAGGGTCTGTTATTTGAATAGGGGTTTGTAAGATTTGTAGAAAACTGTTTCAGGTTGGTTTGTGCTTTCTAAATCAGTAATGACTTTTATATCGATATATAGAAATATAATAAAAACGATGGCCAATAGTTTAATTGTATCCATAGCATTGCCAAGTTTTGTTTGACTTGGTTCACAATGAAATTGTAAGGATCTTTTGATGTACTACTAAGTGACGTCGACATGGTAATGAAAACCAGAGTTATAAATTTTTATTTTCCTCGAAAAATAATTCCACATTGATCACATCACAACACAGCGCACATTAATTACCGAATATTACCATAACGAGGCCGAGCCTGCCCAGGAGGAACCTCTGTAAATAAACGGAGGGTAAATTACCTCGGGGAAATAATTTATAATACCCTCGTGCAGTTTAATTTGTGTAAACAATTTCCAGCGAAAAATCGCCATTTGTCTTAGATTGTGTGCTTTGGTGAAAGATTTTTTAGGTGGCTATATATTTTGTGTTTTTAGTGGAGGGACATGTTTACACTGTATAATACGAAAAGTTTGGTGAAATTAGTGAAAAAGCACATGCTTTTAAATCCGGGAGTGTAGTAATTCTGGCAGGTTAAGTGTACAGAACACCACATAAATCATTGAGGTTGAAAAAAAAATTTGCATTTCAAGCACAAGATTTTGACTTATCAGAGAAATTGAAGATAGGGTTTTGCCCCAACTGTGAAGTAACAAGGCCTAATTTAAATTATTTAAATGAAAGGTCTGTACATTGATTACGTTCTAAAGGAGTTTTAAGCACTATTATGATGGTAGAACATTTAAACAAAAATTTTAATTTCAGATTTGTATCTCAGCAATATTTCTTCATATAAGACAACTTTGAATTCCCTTCTCATTACTTCTTAGCATCAGATATTTCCTTATATTGTTCCGACATTATACGCTTTACTTGAGCCATTTACAATTTTTCCAATTATTTAAACCTTTTTTATGATCTGTTTATTGTTGCCCTGATTTTAAAAGTTTTTCTCCTCGATTGGAATCATGCTGATGAAATGAAACAAAATTAAAATTTAAGTGAATAGCAATGAATGAAAATTCCAATGAAGACATAGCACGAGAAAATTTAGATAATGCTGAAACGTCTGAAATGTTTAGGGTGAAATACAAAATGTTTTATTCAATGATTTTAATTATTTTACAATTTATTTTATGCAATTTTTTAATTATTTATATTTTTCTTTATTTTATATTAACTTTATTTTTTAATCATATTCATTTTGCCTTATTTGCGTGTCCTTTCGTCTCAATGTACTAACCACGTTGCCGTTATTTAATACATTTAGTTTAATGTCGACTTATTGCTTGCAATCAATTGATAATCAAATGAAATAAATCAATCTTTACTTCGTACTCGCGTCCTACCAAAACACACGCGTACTCATAGCACATTTGACATTGGCAGAATTGCCGGCATCGGCACTGTTTGCCATAAATAAAAAACTGAACTGAACTGATAACATAAGCGGACTGTTCGTTTGTTTACTTGTTTCTTTGTATACCGGCTCATTATTGTAATAATTAACAAACAATATTTTTTTAAATTTATTGATGCATCGTTCCAATCGAGGCAACACCGACACACATCCCGTCACGTTTATAAAGTGTGTGAAATTGAAATGTTTCTCGATGGTTGTTAGCGCATGCTCCTCTTGCTTCCTCACTACGATTATTTGTTACATTAGAGTTATGCACTCACCCTCCCACCCTCTAAACCCTTCTCCCTACTCCTACATTCAGCGGACAAGTTAAATTTGAACTGTATAATATCAAATTTAATTATGTGCTGATGGTTCGTTTTCTAAGCTTTCACAAAATTTTATTTCTTTTCTCATCCACATTTCACGCAATTCTGAAAATAAAAGAATGTAAATTGAAGTCAGTAACGATATTTAGCTAGTCTATGACCCGCAGAAACATTGTCAAAACTGTATATAGTCGGTATCAATTACGGCTTGATAGAAAAATCCCTGTATTTAATATTCTAGACCAAATTTTGTGAAGCTTATGTCCCAATTGTCCCCATATTATAAACACTACATAAGCACCAAACAGGACGGTTTTAGATCAATTAAGGTTTGTTATTCCTGTTAAATAGTTCACGAATCCTGTACACAATATCTGTATAAATTGTTAATTGAACACAAAAGTAGATACACTTTTGAGGATAAGGGGAAAATATGGGAAACAATGTAATAATTGCACTATAGCTTTAATCACGGGGTAAAAATACTGCACAAATCCCATAAAATATTAACTTATTTTTACAGATATCAATTAGTATGTATGAAGTAATTATTCGTATTTTATAAATTATCCCTATAGTTTAAAATAAAAATATATTTGAGTAAATACACATTAAAGTACTAGGATCGCATAAAGCAAGAGAGCATATCGCTACCGACCATCGGACAGTAAAAAGTCTATGCTAATCG
Organism: Hyles vespertilio; assembly: GCA_009982885.2. Lineage (NCBI taxonomy): Eukaryota > Metazoa > Arthropoda > Insecta > Lepidoptera > Sphingidae > Hyles > Hyles vespertilio. The sequence continues at coordinate 1,718,396 of CM042817.1, forward strand.
CAGTCTTTCTGCCAATCGTTTCTCACGTGGCAGCTGCTGGACCACATCCTGTTCAACCCGGCGCTGTGGATCCACACTCCCGCGGCGGTCCAGGCCAGGCTGTACTGTTACCTGGCGACGGACTTCCTGGCTGACGCTCACATCTACGGCAGCGTGAGGAGAGTCAGCACAGTGCTACAGACGGTTCATACACTCAAGTTTTACTACTGGGTGGTGAACCCTCGGGCCAAAAGCGGAATCACGCCGAAAGGTTTGGGTATGCGTTATTTAATTGAACTACTTCATCATCTGTCATGGAATATATCTTTAAAGAATGTGTTTACTCCTCAGACGGTCCCAGGCCAGCACATAAGGATATCCTCACGATCCGCGCGTATATTCTGCTGTTTTTGAAGCAGCTTATTATGATTGGCAATGGGGTGAAAGAAGACGAACTCCAGTCGATTCTCAACTACTTGACTACTATGCATGAGGTATGATCTCCTGGTACTATTAAAATAAATACTGTGTCAGATTGTACCGCTAAACAGCAGTGTAAATGCATTGTGGTGTTCAGGTTTGAAGGCCATTTAGCCAGAGTAACTACATAATGAGAATTAACATCTTATGTCTCTAGATGGCCAGCGCAGTGGAATGCCAAGCATTGCTTTGTAATTTACGGTGATGTTTGGTTTTGCCACTGTCCATGAGTTATCGCATTGCTTACCATCTAGCTAATGGCAGGATCGCCTCTCCATTCATTGCAATAAAAAAAGATATATTTTTTGGTAATAATGTTACTGTTGTTTTTTCTTGTGACCATTTACTTGCTAACACAAATTGTTTTATCCGTTTCAGGATGAAAACCTTCACGATGTACTTCAAATGCTCATTTCACTCATGTCCGAGCACCCGAGCTCTATGGTACCAGCTTTCGACGCTAAGGTGATTACAAGATTTTCTTCATTATCATTAATACAAACATTTAAATAAGCATTATACATCTATTTTAAAATGTGCCTAGCGAAATTTTCAGCCTACTTTAGGTTATGTGTTAAACACAAAGAACTGAACTAATATTTAGTTAACCCACGAAATAGATGATACTGTGTATTTACAAATTCTTCGTTTTACGATTCCAGGGCGGAGTGAGGACGATCTTCAAACTGCTGTCCTCTGAGAGCCAGTTGATAAGACTTCAAGCGCTCAAACTCCTCGGATTTTTCCTCAGCAGAAGCACACACAAGTATGCAGACATTTATTTTACATAGTACGAAATATTCAAATATAGAAAACGCTTCGATTTTCCGAATCGAGTATTTAAAATATTTTTTTTATTTTGTAATCAATACACTTCTTCAAATAACGGAATAATACTGATATTTTAGATTTGATAGACTGTTTGAAGTCTTATAGCATTAATTATTAGCATTAAGCTGTAAGTTAAATTACATGTAAGTAAAATAAATGGAGAAAATTATGCTCTGTCAAATATATGTAACACCACAAAATACCTTAAATTCACCTTAATACAATACCTGTAACATAATTACGTTACCCATGCTAAGTTTGGGCTTATTAACATAATTAAGTGATAGCATAAACCTCAAGAAACCCGGCCCGGCCTAATTAAACAACATGGTAATAAGGCGTGCACACATTATGCCTGTGTTATTCAAATAGACATTTAAATTAGCATAGTGAGGTTTTCCATCGTAAAAAAATCATCGCCAAAATAGAACTACCATAAATTAACGGGGTAATGTAGAATCAAAAATTTAGGAGAAAAGTAGTCAAAGTTATAGTAGTTAAGACATATGATTGATACAATTGCAAAACAGAGTCATTCGCGAATATTTCACTGTTCATATTAATAAAACACGATCCAGTCAGACAGGGTTGCTCTATGAAAACTATACGAATTTCGAATGTTCAGACACCGTACGTAAAACTTCACTAATGTGCCCAGATACTTCACAAAATGTTGGATTACCCTATTTTACGTGGCAATTATAGACTAAAATTGGTGAAAATAATAAGAAAATAGCATTGATTTTTACAATTGGAAATCTTATATCATACTCCGGACGTCGAACATCCGAACATTCGAAGTTCGTTTCGTAATTGGTGTCAACCGTACTAATTTAATAAATAAACAATAATTCGTTTTTGTAGAGTTACCCCCTAGAGTCTAGACTATGCTTCTTACTCTTCCTTAAGGAGAGTCGCAAAGGAAATATCTCCATGAAATAGCGTATACAATTAAAAGCTTTTTGTTTTCCACGCCTCAATGTATCTTATTAATTTTGTTTTAAATTCAATTTTAAAAAGACACTTTAATAAAACTTGATTGATACCCAAACGCAAAAAAAGTAGATTGCGAAAAAAAACGTTTTGAGCTAGATTTAATGTAATTTTATTACATAATTCCAGACGTAAATACGACGTGATGTCCCCTCACAATCTGTACACGTTGCTGGCGACTCGCCTGGGCGCGAGCGGCGAGGGGCTGGCGCTGCCCGTCTACAATGCGCTGTACGAACTGCTCACCGAACACGTCGGCCAGCAGATACTCTACACCAGCCATCCGGAACCGCAGCCACACTTCAGACTCGAGAATCCTAGTGAGTACACTCTGACTCAATTCAAAAGAATAAATGTGGAAATAGGTCCGTCTCGGGTCAAATAAAACAATGAATGTTCAGATTGTCTTGTATTTAATATCGTCTTCTATATTTCCTCTTGAAAATCGTCTTTCACGCTGTTCTCTTCTAGTATTCCGTCCTTCCATACTTTAACATCTAAATCATTCATCCTCTAACTCTTTCCATCTTAAATACTTTCATTAGTCATCTCTTTCACACAAACCAGGTTCCATATCAGTCATACGTCTAACGTTTCATTCTACTCATCTTTCTTCATGACATTCAAATCCTATATAAATGAAAATGAAAATAATTTCTTGAATCCATTAAAATGTTCGACATCGTTTAGATTCAGTCATTTTTTTATCTACCATCCGGTTTCGGTAGAGGAGGTCCGTGCCCTGCAGTGGGACGTATATGGGCTTATACAGAATTAATATTACCTGTTAAAAAACCTTAGACTAGATAATTTTACTGCAGTCATTTTAATCTTTATTCTCTCTCTCTTCACAGTGATCCTAAAAGTGGTGGCGACGTTGATCAGACAATCAAAACAAACCGAGCAACTGTTGGAAGTGAAGAAGCTGTTTCTATCGGACATGACGCTGCTGTGCAGCAACAATAGAGAGAACAGACGAACTGTACTGCAGATGTCTGTGTGGCAGGTACATACAATCCAACAGATAAACATGTGAAACGAGGGGTCGCGGGTTCGATCCCCGCATCGAGATAATTATGGGCAGCGGATTCAATTGCATCGAGATTATTTTTTTTTATTTTTTTTTATTGCAATGAATGGCGAGATAGTGTGGGGTTTGGACTAAATGTGACTGTTGGGTGTTATTTATTAATTTATTTATAATTTGTTATGGTTTTCAACTACAAGATAAATTATGGTTAATAATATTAGAAATAAAAATAAATTCGTTGAACATGCTACGGCAAATACATATCTAAAAGTCTTAATCGAATATTTAGCTGTATGTCATTTCAATTATGAAATAGCGTTTACAGACCAAAAAAATGATTGACGATGATGATATCTCATGCAATATTCTTTATATCCAGGAATGGTTGATAGCGATGGCATACATCCACCCGAAGAACGCGGAAGAGCAGAAGATATCTGACATGGTGTACTCGCTGTTTCGCATGCTACTGCACCACGCCATCAAGCACGAGTATGGAGGCTGGCGTGTGTGGGTAGATACGCTCGCCATTGTGCATTCAAAGGTCAGCTATAGTGCGTTTATGATGTCCTGGTACCTATTTCTGTTTAGATTTATTATTGATTAACGGCTCCACCCAGCTCCGCACGGATGCAGATTCTTTTAACTTTAGTGAATATCAGAAACAGATTATTTCGTTTTGATTAATATGGTTCAATATGTGTTAAAAAATGTTCCAGGTGTCGTACGAGGAGTTCAAGCTGCAGTTCGCGCAGATGTACGAGCACTACGAGCAGCGGCGCGCCGACAACATCACCGACCCCGCCGAGCGCCAGCAGCGCCCCATCTCCACCATCTCCGGCTGGGACCGCCCCCCCGGCGCCGCGCCCCGCCCCGCGCACCTCGGCGAGGAGCGACACCACCACGCCGCGCAAACTGAAATCGGCAAGGGACTCTCCCTCCGAGAGGTCGAAGTCTGCAGCTGCGCCAAAGTCCCGGAACCTGAAGCCAGTGACGACGACCGGACTACACAAGTGGTGTACAGTGAAGTGTGTAAAGTGCACAGTCCCGCGAAAGAGACTGCCGAAGTACCTACCGCAGAAGAGATTAGTGCGAAACGCGAAGAGAGTGAAGTCGAACACACCATTGACGAGGGCGATACCGACAGTGAACACAAAACGCCCCAACCTGAAATTCTGCAAGCGGACACTGAATTGGTTGAAACCATGATAAACGATGATAACCATTTGGAGAGTGAGTCGGGAACTGGCACTTTAGAAAAAAGCGATAAACTCACTCGTCAAGGCAGCCTCGACTATATTCCTGTTAGAGACGTGGGAGACAATGTTTCCAAAGACGACAATACCGATAAAAGCGAAGGTATACCTTCGAGTTTATCGGCAAGTGAGACTGCTAGTCCCGAACGGGTCGCGGAATTAAATGTGACCACTGAGAGAGAATCTGAGCTATCAGACCCGTCCGAATTGTACCTGACGCCAAGCGAAGCTACTAGTCCTAAGAAAACGAATATTGATGATAAGACTGAAACCAATATGTCCGATGATATAGACACGGACGACCCAAAGCACGTCGCGATAAACATTGTCAACGACGTGATTACCGTTGCGCTTGAAACCGTCAGGCTTAAATCCGACGATGATACTGATTCGGGAGCAATCTCAGGTGGTCTACACTCTGAAGGTAACACGCCAAACGGTCGAGATGATTTCGAACAAGATATCGAAGAAGCTCTAATTGAAAACCAAAGTGCTGATGCCATAGCAAGTGATCTCATTACTGAAATGATCTCATCTGCCGTTTCCCAAAGTGAAGACAAAGATGATAATGTTGTTCCAGAAGAGACGAGCCCACAAAGAGTCATACCTTCTGACCACCCGCACGAAGGTAATGTGTTGCCGCTAGATGGAGAATATTTAGTCAATTCTAGAGCAGAAGATGCTGATAAGACTGAAAAGGAACAAGTCGATGAAGTAACGGAAGAAAACACGAAAAACAAGAGTCAGAATGTTGACATTGAAGTACCAGAGGAGCAGAAAACACCAGAAATACCTCCGATATCAACGATCAGCGAAAACATTTCGTTGGCCAATAAAAAAGAACAAGAAACTGATGAGGAGAGAAATCGAGAGGGTGAAAAGGACAAGAGGCGAGTAAGCCTCCCCGGTGAGGGTGAGATAAAGCAGGACAACAACAGAACTGAAGGTACCGCTTCACAAGGAACGAACACTTCGACGTCGCCCAAGAGGCCGCGCAGTGCTTCTACAAGCACACAAGTGGATTCTAATCATTTTGGTAAGTTATTTTTTTTAAGCAATCCAAATCATGTGATGATTTTAATAATTTTATATGGTCAAAAATAGATTTAATTATAATTATCAAATAAAAGTCTTGATGCACTTTAAGTTTTCACAAGATGTTTTAATTTTAAACTATTGCATTAGATAATGACAGAAACATTAAGGAAAACAGTAGATAGTAATTTCCTCTATGTTTTCTTTTTTAAATTATTTATTAATGACCCGGAATATGTTTATTTTTTATCTTTGCCTTGTGTTTCAGAAACTAAACGCGGCTCGAAATGTCCGCGTGCAATGTTCTCTCCAGGTCCGACGCGGCCACCTTTCCGCATTCCAGAGTTCCGCTGGTCGTATATCCATCAACGTCTTCTCTCAGACGTTTTGTTTTCCTTGGAAACCGATATACAGGTATTTGACTTTACTGTATCATTTTAATTCCTATATGTGTATCTTGTTAAATTTGTACATCCTTTTTTTTTAATCGGTGCCATAATATTGGCAACCTACGTAGTGCAATTAATTAAAATGCCGATTCTGTGACAAAGTACCGTGAGTTTCATGTGTCACACCATCTTTCATGGATTGTAGTTTTTCATACTTTCTGATATCCACAAAACGAGCTTTTGATATTATTGTGGACTCACATTGGCAGTGGGCTGGTCACATTTGTCGAAGAGACCGCGTCTTGAAAAGCATAGTGTAGGACGCCCCCTATCTGGGTGGAATGACGACTTGCGCAAGTTTACTAACAGATGCTGGATGCGACAACCCGAAGACAGGGTAAACTGGCGCAATTTTGAGGAGGCCTATGTTCAGCAGTGGACATTACGATGTTGATGATAATATGTACTCACAACTAAATATATCATTGTTCGATATATTTGTACATTTATCTTTACAGGTGTGGCGCAGTCACTCAACCAAGTCTGTGATAGACTTCGTGAACAGCAGCGAGAACGCGATCTTCGTGGTGAACACGGTGCACCTCATCAGCCAGCTCGCTGATAACCTCATCATCGCGTGCGGTGGATTACTGCCTCTACTCGCGTCCGCTACATCGCCGAACGTGAGTTTTTTTTTTTTTTTTAATGTTGAAAACTATATTTCTCTCGCCAAACAGCAGTATAAATGCACTTTTGTGTTTCGGTTTGGAGGACATTTTAGCCAGGATAACTACTGGGCATATTGAGACATAACATATTATGTCTCAGAATGGCGAGCGCAGTAGAATGCCACGCAATGTTTTGTAATTCAAGGTGTTTGGTTTTGTTTCTGTTTATGAGCGGTCATATTGCTTACCATCAGGCGAATGACATACTCGTCTCGGCATTACAAGAAATGAAAAATAAAATAAAAAATGCGTTATTACTTTTTCTGTTATAAACATGATGTTTGTTACAGTCCCATTGTCTTGTTTCTTTCTGTACCTTAATGTCACCGCCTTTGTTATCGTTTTTATTAACGGTCTTTTCCGTCTTTCCTACATGGCCTACCATGAAATAAAGATTTGGGTAATACAAATATTTTAAACATACACTTAAGATATAATTTTATGGATCACACAAAGCTTTTCAGTAAATTTTATCAACATCAATGAGACTCAATTAATTTGAATGACTATGTCTTCCAGAACGAACTGGACGTGATTGAGCCGACACAAGGCATGCCTGTGGAAGTGGCGGTGACGTTCCTACAGCGTCTCGTGTGCATGGCCGACGTGCTCATATTCGCCAGCGCGCTCAACTTCGCAGAGCTCGAGGCGGAGAAGAACATGTCTAGTGGAGGGATCTTGCGACAGTGCCTGCGACTGGTAAGTGGGGTAGTGGAGATGAGGGGTGAAGTCTATTGTGCTGTCCTTAAAAAGACCCATATACTATAGAAAAAAGATAATTTGGTATCAGGGCTGCATGAAATGTAAACAAATGATCGTTATTTCATATTTTGAACTTAGTCATGGATGAGTTGCTACCAGGGCTGCATAAAATGTAACAGATCTGTCAAACTTGGACTGGCACAATAGACTGTTCATTATTTAGTAATTTACATATCTCTCTTCTAATTAATGAGTGTGAATTGAATCATAACCTTTTTATTCAAGTTTTTTTTAATGTTTTAGTTTTCTATATCTAGACTATGTAACCATACTTCTGTTTTGGAGTTTATAAACGATTAGAATGCATAGAAACATGAGTTCTAAACTATGCCTAAATGATATTGATATTCTAGTGAGAAAGTTTTAAACATTTTATAGAGTATATTGTAGAGATATATAATAGTTCATATTCTGTAGAATGTTGTAGAGAGAGAGAGAAATTAAAATTAAAAAGTAAACAGCGCCTGACAATGCCGTAGCTAGAGGTTGAAAGAGAACAGTAATTCTAAAATTGAGAAAACAATACAAAAATATTTTTCAAAAAATTAAGAATAGGGATGACGGGACATTCCTTGTTTGTATGATTATCATCGATCATAAAATGTCGAAACTTGATATTGGTATTTTGCGTATTTTAGTTAATAATCGATAAATTAGTAATCGGTTTTGTCGATATCGATTGTATTGATATCGATGAGATACTAGAGCGTGTACTGTAGCTATGGCGTTGCGGGTGCGGGTAGGTAGCGGTGTGCGGTAGTGTATGAGGTGTGTAGCGCTAGTGCTGCGTAGGTGTGCACGTGCGCGGTGCGCAACTGCCTGGAGTGCAAGGAGCGCCAGCGCTACGCCGCCGCCACGCTCGCAGAGCCGCAGGACTCCAAGGTAACATGCGCACACACACACACATTATTTGGACCTTTTTAAGGGTTCGTTTTGGAAATAAAAGAGTTAGTATATTTGGTGATAAATTCTATATAAATTTTTGATTCAACAATACTGTCGACTAAGTAAAACAAAACTTTTTGTAAATTATAAAAATGATGACAACCCTAGCACCTAATGCACCGGTATCGGTTTAAACGCACTTTTATGCCAATGTATAATTATTACACATTAAATATGTTTGATTTATTTATTTCTACAGTCATTATTTTTTATTTTGTCAAAAATATGTTGAAAACCTTGGCACATAATGCACATGTCCATTTGACTCGTATAACTTTTGGCAGTTTTTAACATTCTTATACCATAAATCAAATTAAATACACATTAAAACACTCATGTATTTGAATTAGTTTATGAAAAATAGTTAACAATAGCGAATTTACTTCTCTTAATTTCTCTTGTAAATTATATAAATGCACGTTTAAATAAATAATTATTATGAAAAAAATAAAACTTGTATTTTCGTAAAATTTGTTATATGACACAAATAATTTTCTTTGCATGACAAGTAATCTTCTACAGCTGTACACTAGCTTTTGAAACTATCGATTTCTTATGATATCCTGGTACCTAAACATGAATTTCGATATTATTGTTTACAACATAATGTATATAACAAGTATTGGTTTAATGGTTAAATTGTGATGGCAGAGCGTTGTGGCGAGTCTGGCGGACTCGTCGAGTCCAGTCAAAGACCCAGAGAGACTCCTCCAAGATATGGATGTCAATAGGCTGCGAGCTGTGATCTATAGAGACGTTGTGAGTATTCGATATATTTTTTTCTGAAGAATTGGATGGTTTATTCTGGAGTTTGATTTTTTATGTTTTAGTTTTTAAAATTCTTTTTACAATATGATGTGTCATGCCTTAAACTTAATTTTTTCGAGTAAAAGTGGGAAAATTAATGGTGGAAGGACAGTCAAGGGTACCTAATTTGATGTCAAATTGTCATAAGATTTACATATTCGATTAATTATTTTGTTAATGTTATGTTTATTAGACACCAATAAAAAATATTGCGTCTATGTCTTCTTAATGTAATATTTTGTTTCATTAGAAAAATATATGTTGAGTTTAATTTTATATATATGTCATCAGTATCAGCCCATATACGTCCCACTTCAGGGCCCGGGCCTCATCTATAATAATTGAGAGTACGATTGAGAGTACTTAGGTCTATAGTCCACCACGCTGGCCTAATGCGGGTTGGATAGATCTAGAAATTAAATTCGCAGGAGGAGACGAAACAAGCGCAGTTCCTGTCGCTAGCCATCGTGTACTTCATCTCAGTGCTGATGGTGTCCAAGTACCGCGACATCCTCGAGCCGCCCGCGCCCGCCGCCTGCCCGCGGCGCGCGATACATCCACACGACCACCACGGTACACCACCACCATCACCATCATCACACCATCATACCATCACAATCATACCACCATCATCATACCATCATACATTACATAGAGACTGCGGGATTATATGCACCTGGATAAACAAAATTACGAATACATATTATTCGTAATTAATATGTTTTGGATTATAGTTGGAATATGAAGCCCTTTGCTGTGGCTCGTCTTATAATGCATCCGGACGGAAATAGGAATAGTTCATTATGTGTTTTGCATTTGGTCGGAATATGATGCCATTTTCTGTGACTCGTCTTTTCTGGAGGGCACTGTATTTACCATTAAATGCGTCGTGTTACCAGTATTAAAAAATATGAAACTTTTTTATCTATGGTCTTTAATCCGATTAGCGAATAGAGAATACCGGAAATTTTAGTTACACGTTGGGACATTGGTAAAATAATCGTTGAGTGCCTTTCAAACCAGTTGGCATATTCTCTGCGCAGTCCATATTTCGTAACTTACGATAATGCAACAAAGTCATTCTTACTTCATACCTTTGCAACTTTTTCATATAGAATAGCAGTACTATAAAATTAAGTTATCTAAATTAGCGAAAGAATCTAACGAAAAAGTATTTATAAATCTTCAAAACCTATTAGCGAGATAAAGTTTATATTTTAAAAAATCTTTACAAGAAAATTCTATAACATTTAAATACTATGCGTTATTTATATATTTATCTTCATAAATTTTAAATTCATATACCTCCATTCTATTCTCTAAGATATTTAAAAGAGTATTATTTAAACCTATTCCCAGATTTTAAATAAAATATGTATATAAACCAATATATTTCCTCTATCTAAATAAAATTTAATAACAAGTAGTTTAACGCACCCTTAAATTTTCGGCATCCACTTATTTAAAGTAGAACTCTAAACTAACATAATATGTATTTTTATTTTATTTTAATAATGAAGATATATTTTTCAATAGATACGTCGGATTTGTTTAGTATACTATCTGTAAATGCTATTTATTTATGCTTCTTCTTATACGCTTCTGACGCACACAATATATATAAGAAATACTAAGATAAGATGTGATGTGTAAGGAATTAAATCATCATTATAAGTACTGTTGCAGATACTAAAATTGGAATACTATGTGGTACAGGTGCGGATTTAATGGAATAACAACATTTATTATATTCCAATAAAGTAATTAAAGTAGCATTTAAATGTTTGGGAATCTAGAAAAATAATGTTATCACTTACATCGTTGTATATTTGTATTTGCTTTCCCATTTCTTTTGGATTCCTCAAGTTTTAGTTGTTGATAATTGTATAGATTTTCGAGTGGGTAGTTAAACTCATTTTGCTCTGCCAAAAACGAGGAAGTATCGATATCTTATTTCACGAAACGCTGTATTAAATCCACACCTGGTTGAACAAAAAAAATCGCCTCGGAGTAAAATTGTAAGTGCTGCGACAGTACCGGACAGGTTACAGGCAGACATGTATATCTGAAGTGTGTCGTTTTTCTTTTTTTTCACGCCGCTTGATTTACGCGTCACGATTTGGGACACTGGTAAAATCGTCAACATTTTACAAACACTTGCCACACCGCATCGTTTACACACACAATCGATACATCATCATAACTATCGACTGTTGGGTTGCACTCCTCTTTATCGTTAATATCGATAATTGTCAAATTCCTCGCCCTGCTCCTTGCGTACCTATTTTATCGATGTTTTGCTTGGACGTCGATGGTTCCTATTGTTCCTATTCCTTATCGATATCGATGGTCCCCGTATCCGTGGATGTCGGTACCGGTGGGCGTGGCGGAGGCAGGCGGGTCGCGGCCGCTGTTCCCGCAGTGGTCGCACCACGTGTACCCGCAGTTCCTGCCGGGTGGGCACCCCGCGCACCGCCACGCTCACTCGCACTGCAAGCTCGACTGCAGCCAACACCTCACTAACTCGCACGCGCACACTCGCACCACTTACCACCGCTCCCACGCAGGTAACCCTGCCGAGGCGGCCTTCGCATTGCAAACGTAAAGGCCCGACGATTCATTCAAATTCTAGCCTTATTTCCAATGGCCATAGAGATATACTGTGGCCTTTTGTAATAACAAAACTTATCGATACTATCGATAACAATAAATGTTTTGAAATAGCTAATTGAATTTAAAAAAATAATCCTTTATCTTTTTAGATTTAAATTTAAATCAACACATACGTGAGCAGTTGATTTAGTCAGTAAATATTAGTTAAAATACTTTGATATAACTAGATACTTAGACACAAAAAATAACAATAAATTTACGAAATAGCAACGATCATTTAAATTTTCGCTTGATCTTTGCTTCCACGCTTTTTATTGTTTTGTCGTTGCTCTTTAGTAAATTCTTTTTAAATATACTAACAATATAAATATGTATATCGAAATTGCAATGCGATCGCCTGTGTTAATTTATGTGGTCGATGTTCGCGGACATTGCTCTATTTTGACAAAGAAATATATTTTTAACCCAATTAATATAAAAAAACACAGAAGGATACTTAAGAACTGCCAACTAAAGAAAGTTTAATCTACTTTTTATGTAAATCTTATTTAAAATACATAGTCAAACGTACAAAAGTAACAACTTAAATGAAGACTTACTTATATGTATAAGTATTGCTCAAGAATATATATCACTGTGTAAAAATATATTTGGCATAAATATTAATCAATAGTCAACCCACAACGGCAAGCGCAATAAAAGAAGATGTTTTAGAATTGTCAGAATTATTGGGGGAAACATGAATTTGCTTCTGATTATATTTAGTCTGAAAAGTGACTCAATTTAATTTTATATGTTGAATACATTTTTGGAAAAGTGTGTGTGTACACCGTTCTATTTCAGAGGATGAAAATGTAAGGGTAGAATGCTAAACTATATTTCTTGAGTTCGAAATGGAGCAGTGTAAAGATTTCGCACCGCTGGGACACCGCTTTTGATTTTATTTCACTTTTTTCTTTATTTGCATCATCATTATAAATAAGCTGTTGTAAACCAAGCATGTGAGATTATTTGAAAAAAATTGAATTGGACCCTCATAGACTGACAAATACTTAGTAAGAATTTAATGTCTTTTTTAATAAATAAAAAATATCGGTACGTAAACAAAATAATTATAAATATTAAATATTAAGCAACATTTTCAAGTCTAAGAGGGTCATCATAATTAAATGTAATTGCGTAAACAGAATTCTGTACCAAGTAATATTGCAGTAAAATGTCCAATTGTTCCCTGAAATGCCTTTATTGCAACGCAAAGTATATAGGCAATCCGCCTCGCCTATTAACCCTTCAATCGTACAGAATTCCAGCTTCAGTACTAGTTGAGTTGAGTTTGAAACTATCCCTTCATAGACTAAGCAGGTCCAACTTCCGGCTTCTTAAAGCGAGCTTTGTCGATGTTGTCTCGTGCCATATTATCAATACAAGGAGTATTAACCAATTTTATTTCTACTTTTTTTTCTTAGAACACAACGGCGATGACGTGGAATATGCCATGATAGTTGTCGATGAGAATAACTCGACAATTAACGAAATGGACTCGCCATCGATGAAGGTAATATCTAAATTTAGTTTTTATCGATAAAAGATGATCTGCATGATACGTTTTAGTTACCCTAATTTTTTTTTCCAATGTTTGTGTAAGGTACAATTTAGGAGAAATGAAACGATACGTCTAGATTAGCAAAAATATCGCTAAGTATAAACACAGTATCATCGAATTTTTGTAAGTCGATTTTAAATATGTGTTTGTACTTAGCAATCCAATAGTTTTTGAGATTGGATAATATAATCTTCCTGAGCATGTAATTACTTCTAGAATTAATTTAGGTAGGTATGCCATATTCTGATAGGTAGAATAGAATTTTCCAACTTTTTAGTTGTAGGTTTTGTATCGTAGTTTCGAATGCATGCCTTCAGAGAATCTTCAAACGAGTGAATTTCTAATATCAATAAGTATCATAATTTTGTGTTTGATTTGCTGATCATGAATTGTTTTCACCGTATCGATGTCGCTAGTGTCGATGTGTTGGGTCGTCTGTACTTGGGTGATACTACTGTGATATGTGAACGCTTATTACATCCGTTTTGTTTTGCTGTTGCAATAAAAATATAAAAGGAGGATGGCAAAGAAGAGGGTGTAGCTAAAATAGAGACGACCACCGACGAACTGAAGCCTAATTCCGGAGAGAAGTCAAAGCCTTCGGAAATGCCGGGCTCGACGGATAAGCCGGCAACGGCGGATAAGCCGGACCCCTCACCGTCCTCTGAAAAGGAAGAACCGCTTTACAAGTCGAGCCTGCGGGTGAAAGTGCAGCCGAAAGCAAAGGTTAGTCGATGGAACTTGCAATCGGGAGCAACGTGGACGTCTCTATCTCTGTCTATTAGTTGATTCGTATACTCTCAACTTTGATCTTAAAGGTCCATTGGTGTTTTGTTTTGAGACAATTTCCTTTCATTAAAGTGTGTATCATCAATAACTAAAATAATCTAATTAATACTATAATATAATGGATTTCCTGTGAAATCTATGGATCCAAAGCTTGATTTAAAATCGCATCATTTGCTAAGAATAATGTAGTAAATTTATACCCACTTTAATGAAATGTGGTGTAATGATTTAATTTGTAATTGATTCCTCTGTCTTATGGGTTAATGATTAATTCCTTTTATTAAATGTATGTTATTATCCTGTTGTAAGCTTCCAACCGCAAGGTCCAAAACATTGTCCGGGATTACGGTGTCTGTGGTCAATTTGGTTTGTACACACATTGTCATATGAATAGTGTGAACACACACACGAGTTGTAGCGTAAACACTCCTGTTTGGTCATGCGTGCCTGGTACCTTTTGGTGATTTGAAACTTGATTTAATTCTAATTTAACTAATTAAATGTGTATAATCAAATTATCATCAGTGTATATTGCTAGTTCATATTGTCATTAAATAAATTAAAAAGAAACACATGATACTGAACCAACCCAGTGATAATTGTGTAATCGAGAAAACTATTATTTATCGTCACATCCTACAATAGTTATTGGTTTATTGCACATAAACGTATTGGTATCATAAAAATTACATAAAAATATGAGATTAGTCTTATCTTCAATTTATATTCTCATTATGTGTCTACGATATTTAAAATTCGATTAAAGCTGTGTGCTGACTTACTATGTATGACTTATTAAAAACCATGTCAGTTTTACAAAAGGTACTACGTTCCACATGAAACTACACGAAACACTCGCCTCTCACAGACTTTATGTACTCGACATATCTATATTACACTATAGGCTAAAAGCTACGCCCACATTATATGATGTAAGTATATAATAAAAAGGCTTGAGAAAAGGCACTTGGCACATATCACAAAATGTTATGAAACAATAAATGTAACGCTAAATTGTATATATTATACTGTGCTGTATGAAATATTTAAGATAAGCTACGAATGAAGAATAAAGATGGTTTTCTCAATTGGTGTGTGGAATTGTGTGGTATTTCCAGCATGTTTGGCTAATGGCTTGGTCCGCTTTTTCACCTTATTTATTGCATGTTTTGTATCACTCTTTATCTCACATTCAGTTTTATTTAGTGTAGATCTCGTTTCACATTTTCCTATTACTAATTTATTAGATTTAAGATTATATTATTGACGCAGAGTATGAAAACATATTTTAATTGTTCTTTTAACAATGCAAAAAGTAATTCTAGTACTGTTTTAATTTTGGCTAAGTACACCTTAATAAGTTTTGACTCAAAATATTAACGTCACGATGCAAAGTATTTTCGATCCTTCGAGCCGGATAAAATTCTAACCATTCTGCTCGACAACTATTTCTTCCATGAGTTTCTGTTTTAAAAATTAACTTTTTTTTCAACGTATCAGGTTTTGCAATAAAACTTATCAAAGAAAGTTTTGTCGGAACACGCGTACCATTTCCACTTGTATTGTGACAGAGCGTGGACTCGATCGAGGACGCTGGCTCATTCCACCTCAACTCCAACGAGACCACTAACAACGACCCGGAGACGTCCAGCGAGATCGCACTGGACGATAACAAACACCCGGTTAGTAACTAACACCATGCATCATCTTCATTGTAACTGACAATAGTACTAAACAGGGGATTCTAACCGATGAATAAGGATTCATAGACATCATAAAACCTAGTTTAGTAATCGAATGTTTTGTCCCTTTCAAATAAATTTTGAATTCAGTTTGAGCGAAGAAGACGAAATATTCTATCACTAAAAAGGTTTTAAAACTGTCTTTGTAAAAGACCTTAAATCTTTTACTCGATTATAAATTTTAATTCCTATTCTAGATGATAATTGGCCGCTCATAAACTTAACTCTTTTGATTTGTGGTTTTCGTCGTCATCACCTACATCATTATAGTTTATATGTGGCTAGATAATGATCCCGATATTTAGTGCGGTAATATCTGGAACGGCTTTAGTTTATATTGCAGAATAATATACCTGAAGATTTTGATGCGATAACCAGTATTTTCATTATTAACATGAAATGTTCTAATACAGGTAAGCAACGACGAGTCATGGACCGATGTGAACTTGAATGAAGATGGCGAGAGGGGACCAGCAACTATCACTGGCAGAAATCGGGACCACGAGGGAAATGTACACGAAGGTACTTATAGGCTAAACTCAAATTTTCATGTTTCAGACAATATTTCAGTAAGTGTATTATTAACTTATTGTGACAATCCTATTGTGTTGTCTGTTCTTTCAGATATCGATAAACAAATACACATGAGAAACTCGGAGTCCCATCACCACGTACAACAGCGGCATCAAAATAGAAACCTTCAGACCGCGCAAAGGCATTTACATCCCGTAAGTTTTGGATTTGATTTATACATTTAAAAAAATGGTAACTGTAATTATACTATAACTCATTGTCAATCTACAGCTTGCTATAATTGATATCCTAAACTTAACACTTTTGTTTGTTTTTTTATGATCCGCATTTTTTTATTCCAAGACACAAACATATACAATGTGGTCTACAAGACCTGGTAATCTTCGATTCCCAGTATTTTTCTGTTCACATTCCACCTTAGATTAATGAAGAAATAGATCCTAACTATTTTTCTTAATCTTTTAAAGGACAATGAAACTCTAGCCGGTCTAAACGCGATGAACGCGTCAATGTCAGCGGACGGGGTGTCTAGGGAAGCTTCCCTGACTCATAAGCTGGAGACAGCCCTGGGACCAGTGTGTCCCCTACTGCGGGAGATCATGCTGGACTTCGCGCCCTTCCTCTCCAAGACCCTGGTCGGCAGCCACGGACAGGAGTTGTTAATGGAGGGTAAAGGTATACTGTTCTAGGCATGGTAGCGCTTGGGTATGGTTTCTTGATTTTGGTGTCGGAATTAGGTGATAGTCTTCAAGTGCTAATTAGGTTGAGTAGTTTAGAATGTTGGTTGTAGCTTTATTTGATGTTAGCTAAAATAAAAGTGTAGTGAAATAACTTAATTAATCATTATGTTATTTTGATATTACTGCTTTAAAGAGACCTGTCTATTTAATAACTGTTAAATTCTTGTTCTAATTTAACTTTCGCGTTACTAACAGCTTTGCTTTATTTACTAAATCTCCTAGTATTTATTTGGCTACTTAAATAAGCAGAATACATTTATGTTTGTACCATTCAACTCAGCCTTTATCAAAAAACTTATTGATATGTTTCATTATAGGTCTGCAAACTTTCAAATCTAGTACATCAGTGGTGGAACTGGTGATGTTACTCTGCTCTCAAGAGTGGCAGAACTCGCTTCAGAAGCACGCTGGTCTCGCGTTCATCGAGCTGATCAACGAGGGTCGTCTGCTGTCTCACGCCATGAGGGATCACATCGTCAGGGTGGCGAACGAAGCCGAGTTCATATTGAACAGGATGCGAGCTGACGACGTCTTGAAACACGCTGATTTTGAGGTGAGTTGCGAGATGAAAAAATATTGAATGATGATGGTGTAGTTTGTTTTATCCTATTATGGTTATTGAAAATAAGAGAGAGTACAGGTCTAGTAAATACTGTGTTTCAGAGGGTTTAGAGAGTAACAATTTTTATATCCTTTGTGACGCAATTGAGAAATGTAAGGCCGTAAAAAGTCTAGCGACCTTATTCATAGCAGTTTTAAAACGGTCCTATTTTAGTTATCGAATGTTTTGTCTACTTCGCTCAAAATGAATTCAAAAGGTGTTGGAAAGGGAAAATCATTTAAGAGCGTTTATACCCTGCACGCGCTTTTTGGCTTAAAAACAGGACTTTTCAAATGAGTTAATAGCCACCAATAAACAATTTAAAGGAAAAATAATTATTACTAATTTTAGAAAAGGTTGTCATCTAGGGATTTTGGTAGAAAACATTATAGATTGATGGATAATTTGTGAGTACTAGAAGGATTACTGAACACGAGTTTCGTTATTTAGGCTTTAAATGGCAATTTAGAAGCTTAAGATATCCGAAACCACTAAATATAAGATGAAAATAAAAATAATATCAGACTAATAAGACCCTTATGGAGGGATTTTGCTGAGAAAAATAATATTTTTGTGTTTAGTTCCTGAAAAATAAAATTTAAACAATGCGAAATTATTCAGAAACTCTCGTCAAGAACATATTTTTTTTTCACCAACTTATCGTACATAATGTTTTATAGCAATTGCATATTATAATAGAAGAACATTTTATCAATAAATTACAATTTTTATATTTCATCAAAATTAGTTTTCATGTTTTCTACAAATATTTTAAAAACCACTATAAAACACGCTGTCCGACGTGGATCAAATCAGACCGCCGCAAGGCCTTCTAGAGGGAGGACGTATCGCTCGTCGCTCCGGCCTAGCTGCAGTCGTTTTTTGCCGTACGTAGTAAAAATAGCCACGCGCGGACTGCGATTACCACATCTTAGTACTTTGGTAGTAAAATATTTAATTATTTTTATTACCTACAATGATTTTGTAGTGAGTATAAATTATGTTTCAGGTAATATAATGGGATGTAATTCCGAGGCTAAATTATGTTACGTATTGTAATATAAAATTAAATATATTTCGTAATTGTAAGGGGTTGTAAGGCCCCTAACACTATTTATGTATTCGAACACGAAATGATTAATAAAACGTCCGTAGTGTCTACTGATTGAACAGTGATTTGAATGCAACTTAACAATGTAATAATATCGAAAATATGATTAGTATCTAAATTTGTATTATTCTTTGCTTGCACAGTAATATTTGTCTACTTATAATGCAAATAAAATATTTTTATGATATTATATTACAGTTACATTTCAATTGAATATTTGAAGCGCACGGATCAAAGTTGTTTGAGCCGATTGTATAGCGAGCCGACGCGGCAGCTCTACGCACACAGCTTTGGTCGCTTATATGTGCGTGAAATTAACGAAGAAATACCTATAGTTGACTTTGCGCGCAAGGTGTATACGCTCTTAATATATGAAATTGGTTTTGAAATTGTCAAAATTTGTAGATTTTTTTAGTTATTTTGAGATCCAGCATTCTAGTGGTTCTGGATAGCCCAAAAGGTATCGCAGGGTTTACTCCGTACTCCGACTCGACGACGAATGTAAAACTGTATGAATATGCCGAAATACATTACAAAATATGCGAATTTCCTATTGTACGTCGCAATCTTAGACTAAGTTCGAAGTGAATGATAAGTTTCATAGAGAATAATATTGATTTTTCTGTATCAGTCCATTTAGGTCCCACTGCAGGACACGGGCCTACTCTACAATCGACAGTACCATTGAGAGTGGTTAGGCCATATAGTCCACCACGCTGAATATTGATTTTAGAAGTGGAAAGCTTTTATCTTGTATCTAAACTGTACTCTTTTAAGCACGTTGATTCGCCTGCATGCCCATGTTCAACACCTAATTGCGAATATGAACAGTCCGCGCATCATATACTTTGGGAGTGTAGTATTTGGCAAAATGAGCGTAAAATCATGTTTGATACTATGCAGATATCATCCGGAGTCGTATACTTCATGGACCTAGTTGAGACTAGGACGAATTTCCGTGCTTTCCGGCGTTTTTGCCATACCTATTACTGGAATCAAGTATAACAGCTCATACCGGGTATCTCAAGACTGCTACCGAAAACGCAGCTGGGTGGTAGTTTTAATGACTACAAACACATTGCAACTAAAAATTTCGCAAAGAAACGCGACAATTATTTTTTATGATTTTTTAAATATCGTCATTTTTGGGTGGGAAATCCATAGTTTTTGCTAAAATAATAATTTAAACACTTTTATACCTTAGATTATTTATAAATAAAAGGGTATACACTATTATTTTAGGAAAAAAATTATTTACCACCCAAATATGGTCATAGAAAAAAAATAACAAAAAAAAAATTGTCGCTTTTTTTGCAACTTTTTCTGTTGCATTGTGTCTGAAGTCGCTTAAACTACCACCCGGCTTCGTTTTCGGTAGCAGTCTTGATATACCCTGTATAATAGGTCCCATTTAAATGTAATAATGAATTCCGTGGTGCTTTACAGCTGGCTTCTCCGGCTGTAAAAGTCTTTTTGTGAGGTTATTTACCTCTTTAGTTCAATGTTTTGTCACCCGCTTTGCACGGAGAGAAGTGGACATTATCTATTTCCAACTCTTCCTATTAATTTTTAACTTTCTGATCAATTTCGTTGCGGGTTAATGACAAGTTAGACATTCCCGGAGACTCAGCGAGCTTCAATGCTCGGTGTCATTACATTGCATGCCACTGTTGGTCCTGGCTTACAGGAGTTGCAGTGGCGGGTGTGAGGGCGGGACAGTCTCTTTTATCTTGTACATTGACGTCCCCCGTCCGAACATTCAAATGTGGTGTATAGTAACCCACCTTCAGTAGGTCCAGAACTGTAGACGCGTAATATATCGATTGGTGTGTGTCGCAGTGCCTGTGCGCGACGAGTAGCGCGGAGCGTGCGGACGAGGAGCGCACGTGCGAGCGACTGATCGCGGCCGCGCGGCGCCGCGACCACGCCGCCGCCGCCAGGCTGCTCGACAAACTGCGCCATGCCGCCGCACACGCCGCGCCAGCCGCGCCAGCCGCCGGGTAACTATACTAGTGTTTTATACAAAATATTCTTAAGCTCGCCTTTGGGTGCCCTAAGGGTGGCCAGAGGGGTATGAGAGTGTCATTTGCGTACCCCAGCCCGACACGTTTCGGATGTTGTGGTAACTATAAAAAAAAAAGAAAGAAACTGTTTTATTCATGACAGCACAACATACAACTCAGTATACTTAAAAGATTTAAACTATTGTAATGGAAGTTAAACAAAGAGCATGACTTTTGGATTTTCTACTGTAGATAAGCGGTCGTATCGCTTATCAACAAGCAAATAGCAGGGTCGTCTCGCCGTACTAGACAGTAAAAAGAGTCGTCTTGCAACTGCTTTTTTAAGACAACATTAATTAATCAATAATCAGAAATAAAAATTGCGTATATTTTATGACCAGGCGCTTGATTATCCTTTTTATAAAAAAGACACACATAAACGAATTTATTGCATTAACGTAATACCACATTTGTTATTTTTTCTTATAAGTCGAATAAAATGTTAATAAGAACATTTAACTGAATAGTAGAAAGTAAAAGAAAAAACGTAATAAATACGGATTTTATCACATTTTCGTTTTGCCTTAAAGAACTTAGAACAATAATATCTTTGGCGTGAACGGAGAAACACGAACGCTCAACGAAATTGAAATAAAATAACAACCAAATGTCAATAGAGATAGTTATCAAAATAAGAATCAAGATAGTTGGAAACTAGTAAAAGCGTGGGATGTAATGTTACATTTGATCAAATATGTACCCAAAAGACCAATGCCATACTTCAAGACACAGTGAACTATTTCTGCGTGTATTGGATCGTGAACAGCTAACTTTACAAAATTATATTTTTAATTTAATATTTGTTAAATGAAGATAGTTTTCGTTATATTCATTTTGTAGATAGCTAACGCCTCAGTCGACGACGAGCGCTGTAAAAGTGATAAAAATAAACAAATGCGTGACAAAATGTGTTTATTTTTATTTATTTTATTATTTATTTATTTTTGCGTAATTATCAGAAAGTATTAAAATAAAATATCTGTAATGTTCTTTTTATGCACTGTCGCCTTCGACTGATCCATTTAAAGGTTGTTTGGAAGAGATCCCCATGAGCGATAAGGCCGCCTATTATAAACACATAAGTTGGTGTTTTGTTATTTTTTTATGTCCATGCAAGTGTAGGTATTGCATAATGTATCGTCTCCACCAGCACGAGCACTCAGTTCTGGAAGCTGGACTCGTGGGAGGACGACGCGCGTCGGCGGCGGCGCCTGGTGCCGGACCCGCGCGGGCACCGCCACCACGCCGCCGCGCTCGCCAGGCACCCGCCCGCGCCGCCGCCCAGGGACGCTATACTGCAGGTATACGGTACAGGCTTTCATGTTAGGAGAGGAAACTCATGAGGTGGTTTACACACACGACTGCCACGGTTGCAGGCTCGCAGAATGCAGGTGTATATGACAAACGGTGCAGGCATTAAT
This sequence comes from Hyles vespertilio, assembly GCA_009982885.2. Classification (NCBI taxonomy): domain Eukaryota; kingdom Metazoa; phylum Arthropoda; class Insecta; order Lepidoptera; family Sphingidae; genus Hyles; species Hyles vespertilio. The sequence goes on from CM042817.1 coordinate 1,740,848, forward strand.
CGCTTCGAGAAATGTGCTTGTATATTTTCATATAATATTATCCCCATTTTCGACTGCCTTTATGAGGTAGTTGTACTAGGGTACGGTTACAAAGCTGAGGTCTCGGATTCGAATCCCGTGTTGGGAAAAGTGATATTCAATTTCTCTATTCATTATCAGCCAACATTGTTCATGGTGGTCGCGGGTTCAAATACACCTCTGACTTTTCAGAGTTATGTGTGTATTGATAAATCAATCAATTTCTATGGTATGTATAGTCCGCTAACCTACACTGGGCCAGCGTGGTGGACTATATGGCCTAACCATTTTCAATCGTACTCTATTGTGGAGGAGGCCAATGCTCTACAGTGGGACGTATATGGGCCGATACAGTTTATTTTTTTGGTTACTTTTCTGAATATTCTATAACATCTAAGCAAGTCAGTACCAGGAGTCCATGACCATCAAGAGTATTATGCAGGCGGGTTACTTCTCTGAATATTCTATTACATCTAAGCACATTAATACCAGGAGTCCATGACCATCAAGAGTATTATGCAGGCGGGTTACTTATCTAAATATTCCAATACATTTCATCACATTAGTACCAGGAGTTCATGACCATCAAGAGTATTATGCAGGCGGGTTACTTCTCTAAATATTCCAATACATTTCATCACATTAGTACCAGGAGTTCATGACCATCAAGAGTATTATGCAGGCGGGTTACTTCTCTGAATATTCCATTACATCTAAGCACGTTAGTACCAGGAGTCCATAACCATGAAGAGTGTTTCCGCAGGCGACGGAGGAGTTGCACGCACGCATCGCGGCTGGCGGCGCGGGTCGCGGCGCTCAGCTTGCCACGCCGGCCGCCGCCGACCTGCTCGACGACGCTGAGCTACTCGTCGACGACAGAGAGATCGACGCAGACCTCACCGGTATAGCTAGCATCACAAGTATTGCACTACTTTTACTAACTGCCGGTTTTTATGTCACCCTGGTGATCGGTGCTACTTCCTGCTTGCGTTTTATCATTGATCATCATTTGTATTTGCAACCATCCTTCATGTCGAAACCTTCATTTGTAATTTGTGTGTCACTCGCGTCCATACCATTATAACTACTTTTCACATCAGACACTTTATAAAATCTAACCTTGTCTCATTAGAAACAATACAATAATTAAAAAATCATACTATGACAATGTAAAAGTAAAATCAGCTATATCTTTCAACTTTTCATCGACACAAACTCTTAATTCTGAAACTTAAAAATCTATAAAACCACATTTCTAATATCAATTAACATTAATATTAATTATTTAATTCACACAAACTTTATAGGTACTAAAATTTAATTTATATTACGGATCAAGCGCCTACTAAAATCTAACAGCAATATTTCACATCGGTGTTTTATTCTCAATATTCCATGAGGCGTTATAACGTCTTTCATACGATTCCAGGTCCAGTGAATATAAGCACGAAGGCGAAGCTGGTGGCTCCGGGGCTGGTGGCGCCGGGAACCGTGTCGCTGACGTCCACCGAGCTGTACTTCGAGGTGGATGAGGACGACGCCGAGTATAAGAAAATCGACCCTGAGGTAAGTTCTTTATTTAAATGCTCCTAATTGTGTCTGCTTTCTTGTTACTATAATATAATTGAATGAATGTGGCGTCATCATAATATTATATTTTACAACTTGTTTATATTTTTAGGAATTTATGTATAAAATACTTTTAATTCTGGTTACCAAGATTTCATCTAAAACATTCTAAAAACACATCATTATATTTTTTCCTAATGAGACTATTCTGTTTATTTTCGTAATTAACTTCTCTACACATCTGATATCCTGGTACCCGACAGGTTCTTACTAAATGCTTGCTCGATTTTTATCAGTTGGACCATAAATATTATTACATCGTAATGTGTAGAGTAAACGAGTTATGATAATCCTATGCCTTTATCTAAATTTTTAATTAGTTTTACATCTCTGCATATTACGCGAGAAAAAAACTTTCATAAAATAAATCATACGATTTTATATCTTTATAAGTGACATGCTCTCGTCCCCGATTTCGTCTGCGATAATCATTTCTGGTGATAAAAATAATATTTAATTTTTGTGATTTTGCCATAATTTATTAAATTGTTTTAAGATTTTAAGATTATAAAGCAAATTATTTTGTCAATTATGTATACCGACATTTAATTCAAATTTATAGAACACTACTTCGATATGCAGCCTGGTAAATCATTCGTTTCGGTTATTACCGCTTTCCGCTTACAAAATGAAAGAGTCGTTAAAAATACCGCAAAATTAATAAGTCGACTTGTAAGATACTTCTACCAAGCTTCTTCTTCTAGGCTAGTAATACAGGAAAGGTAGGTATATTAACAATCCAGTCTGAGCCAGAGGACTTTCTACATAGGGAAGAGTGGCCCAAGTCAATGTGATATAAACTTCCAATAAAGATAGACTTGTTATATCTCAAAACATTTCTCCGCACAAACAAACGTTTCTATAAGAATTTCACATAATAAATTATTCATAAATGAATAATATTATTGTTTATAGCCTTAAGCTATAACAAAGTCCCGTAAATCACCGACACTTTTGTGACAAAATTGATTCTGAACAAGGTGCGACGTGCGTCCTTTGTTTGCGTTATTTATTTAACTTTTTGTTCTGTTCGCTTCGAGTACTAAAATGAAAATTATATCTCGTGCAACGCCCACATTTAATCACAACTACGGTATTACAATACAAGCGAAATTATACCTATTGTAATAATTTTATGGTTGATAATGCAATGGGTGCTGTTGGTGTGAATGTCGTTATGGAAATGTGCGTCGTTGAATATTGATATTGCGTATAAGAGTGTAATATAGTCGGGTAACCGAATATGAGGCATTTAGACGCGCGGACAATGCGGTCCCGCGGCGCTCGGGCCCGTGAGGCGCCACACTAGTGCTGCCACTTATCGATAAAATACCATTTCAAATATCGATTTTTATTGCGATGTTTTTGACCACATTATTTTAAATAAGCTTGGTTTTTCACAGATACAACTTAGATTTGATTTAAATGCGTAGTTTTCGGTAATGAAGTGAACAATCTAAACGAGAAACTATAGCAGATGACTTAATAATATTATTAATCTGCCAGTTTTCTATAAGATTTGCTTATTACTTCTTCAAGTTCATAATCTCTTTTATCGTAATGAATATCACCCAAATGTAAAGAGTATATTGAAGTGTCACTTTTTTAAAATCCTCCATTTACCCAAAACATCGACAACCCCCGTTCCCTTGTGGTGACGTGTCGGCGTGTGGGGCAGGTCGTCCGCCACGACAGCGGGACAATGGCGCCCCGCCGCGGCGCGTGGCGGCGCGCCGGGGGGCGGGCCCGCACCCACGGGATCTCGGGATGATGAGTCTTATTAGAATCTGTGCAGTAGTGTTGATAGCCTAGGACGGGGGAAAACCACGCGAGGCTACAGGATTTCGGACACTTTTACTCTGGATAATGGTTTCTTACCGGCGACACAAGCATGCCATTCGCTTGATGCTTACCATCTCATGGTCGCTCAACTGTAATTGTAAACTCTAAACTGATCAACACCGTGAATAACAGAGCAATAATTGGCATTCTACTGAGCTCGTCACCCTTAGGCAAGATGTTGAGTCTTATTATGTCCAGTAGACGCACTGGCTACAATGTCCTTCAAACTGAAACTCCTGTGCATATACACTGCTTAATGGCGGGCGTAATATACATTGCTGTGGTACCTACCCAGGCGGCCTCTCACATTATGAGAGACCAACTGCCATAGGATCGAAAATTTCTTTCAAGTTCTTATACTCTCTCCACAATTGATTGCGATATGATAAAGTTTAACGACTGAATATTAATGTTTCAAAGAGCCTCCTTTAGATCAATTCTGATATAACATCAATTAACACATCCTTTAAAGTTTAAACCGATCCAAAACATCTCAATTAAGAATTGGTCATTCATACGAGTAGCTGCATAACTTCCTATAGCTTCTTTATTTTGCAACAAAATGTTATGAAAATGAAGCACAGTATTGATTATACTAAAAGAAGGCGGTCGTGTAATACAATAACATATGGATTATCATATTGCGAATTACAATATTTGCTTTTCATCCAAAATGAAGGTATCCGTTGGCACAACGCGATGACCAGTGTTGCTCCCTAATAGTTCTTTAAGTTACGAGATTCAGGCGGGTTGGTTTCAATTATAGTGTTATACGTAATATATATACATTGTACATATAATTATTATTTTCGTTTTTATTATTAACGTATCATCCCACTGCTAGGCAAAGGTCTCTCCTGTCCCTCCAAAGTTCGTGCTTTAAAGAGCTTTCACGCCTTTATTTTCGTAGAAAGATCATTAAAAACATCTTATACTTTATTTCTTTCTTTTCTTCCTCTTCAAATTTATTTTTATACAGGGTATATCAAGACTGCTACCGAAAACGAAGCTGGGTGGTAGTTTAAGCGACTTCAGACACAATGCAATAGAAAAAGTTGCAAAAAAAGCGACAATTTTTTTTTTTGTTATTTTTTTCTTATGACCATATTTGGGTGGTAAATGCATTTTTTCCTAAAATAATAGTGTATACCCTTTTATTTATAAATAATCTAAGGTATAAAAGAGTTTAAATTATTATTTTAGCAAAAACTATGGATTTACCACCCAAAAATGACGATATTTAAAAAATCCATAAAAAATAATTGTCGCGTTTCTTTGTGAAATTTTTAGTTGCATTGTGTTTGTAGTCACTAAAACTACCACCCGGCTTCGTTTTCGGTAGCAGCCTTGATATACCCTGTATAACCGCATCGTTGAATATGTCTTGGGATTTATACCTGACATCACAATAACATAAGCCTGTCCCAATTTTGACACAGAATCTTTCAAATATTTGTTTTAGATCTAGACGACTGAAGGGTAAAAAGCCTTTGAATTCGAGAAACTATCTACCAATATAATTTCATAAAAAAATATTGCATCATAATCGCGCCAACTCGTGCCTTGCACCGGAACGTTATTATCGAAACTGTATCCGAGATATTATTTACTGCGACTAATTTAAGCGATTTCGAAGATTGTAAATTGAATTCGTAATGGCCCATTTTATTTGTTTATGCTAATGTATGGTTTTAATTAAGCCCGTCCTGCTCGCGTGTGCCACGGTAGAGAGGGACAAAAAACACACACATAGCGCGTTGGAATCCCGACTATGGCAACGACATCGATTTATTGGTGCATATTTTATAATTATACTTTTGAAAAATTAATGTTGGCTTTTTTTATAGTGAGTGTGTGTTTTTAACGTTAATGGAAATTATCGTTTGTGGGTGGCGTGAGGGGAAAAAACGGTGTTGAATAATTTTCTCGGTGTGATGCGCTCTAATTCGATACTATAAACCGTTCGAAACGTTTTCGTTTGGTGTTTGAATTGCACGCGGGTTTCGTGGACTTTCTATATCTTTTCTTTCATTAACCTAAAGTTTATTCCTCTACGTTTTTTTAAATTTTCTGTTAGGCCCAAGCCTTCTCCTAAATAGTATGATTATTTGCCACTTGTATAAAGATTACTGGTGGTAGGTCTCTCATATGGGAGAGGGCACCAGTGTAGGTAACACCGCAATGTCTATTTCTCCCGGCAGATATCTACACTTTTTTGGAAATATTCTATGGCCATTGCTTATTATGGATAATGTCGGATTCTAATAGTGGAAGACTTCTGGTTGGTTCAATAGTGCCAGAGCCTATTCAGTGCAAACAAGAAATCGAATATTTCCTCTTTATAACATTAGTATCTATAGATATAATAAGAATAATTCCTTATAACAAGCTTATAGATTCAAATTAAGCCATAAAATTAATGGTGCCGGTTTTAAAAAACTGCTACAATAAATACATCTTAATTATTATTTTCAAACGAGAAATCATGTAACTAAACTGTTGATATTTTTTTTAATTGTTGATTTTTCTGAATATGTTATTATCCTTATCGCAAAAATGTGCGTATCAAATATCCACTTGTATTTAAAAATCAAAATAACTGCCTCCTTTTAACATCAATAGCAATCTCAGTCAATATTGGTATTTTTTTAAATTTAACGTACTTTTTAATTATATTTTTAAACTGTTAAAGAAAAAACCGTTCAAACCGTTGTAACATTCTTTAATTTGTGCAAAGAACCAGGAGTTCATAAAACCAAACAAATATCCACTCCTCGATGCATGATCCCATACATAACACTTATTTAGAACCTGTACAGTCCACGTAACTACACACTTCTAATTGAATGTATGAGTTGTGCGGCTGAAGTGGCGATTACGTGTTGCTCGGACTTTCAATTTGCAATAATAATATCGATATTATTGCTGAAGCTCGCGGATCAATGGGTGAATGCATGGAGATGAGAATTTTCTCATCGTGAGCCTAGGTTTTAGTTGTTGTGGGAATTAGATCCGATAAGATGTTCTGTGGAATCTGATTGGCACTAAGAGCAGTTGTTAGAATTTTGTTTTTTTTTTACGTTTGCAAGGGTTAAAGAATGGTTAAAAACATTTGATACTAGATGAGCTTAAGTTTACAATTGCAGTTGAAAGATCATTCTTAAAACCACTGATCGGTTTAAAAAATATATATTAATAAAGCCTATAAGATTAGTATTATGGTTTGTGCTCAAATTATTGGCGCGTATTTGACTCTCGGTTATAAAAAATCTTATTTGTACTTAGAGACATTGCTGTATTAGATCTTATTTGGTATGCAGGTTTCCTTACGATTTTTCCGTTCACCGTTAAAATGCGTGGTTAACTAGCTATCAATACACGCATGACTACTAAAGTTCAGAGATAACCCTGAGATTCGAACCCGTGAAAATGTCGCAGCCGCGTCTACTCCGTTTGCCAACAGGCTATCACGCAGTTATTGAAAGTACGGTCGGTTAGATGATAATTAAGACTGCAGTTGGATACATGAAAGAATACTGGTCATGCTAATAAACATGTAACTTGAAAACAAAATAATAGTGTAACAAAAAATGCCACACCATACTTGTTACCATTGAAATTCAAATTCCTTACAGTTCAGGTGCACAATATGCATATTATTCCAATAGACTTTCTATTTAGTGAATATATTTTCGTCACGTCATCGACGCGGCCCGTGTTCGGAGCCCGACGGTGGCATAAATAAAAACGTCAGGAGCTCCCGTCCACTCTGACACGTGTCAAAAACTCTTCAAATTTATCGCTTTTTATCCACGAACATTTTAAACTCTATTCTCCAATTCCTAAAGTACATATTGCAGTAGCTTTGTGTTTTAGTAGTTCTGTTATACCGTTGTCTACCTGTCGTGCGTGCATTATGTTCCAAGTTTGATTATGAAAATTGATAAAATATATTCGGTGGTAGTTTGTGTGGATGTACTTTTTGGTTTTTGTCTAGTTTTGTTTTTGTTTGTTTGGGTAACTTCTTTCCTACTGTTTTAATGTTCCTTTTTTGTACGTCTATGTAAATGGCATTATATTAACGATTAGAATTACGTAGGTAAAATGTTTTGTTTTAATACGTAGACAAAATAATATTTAAGACGCCTAGATATTTTTCTTCTTTCTCTGACAAAATTAGAAAACAATAACAGTAGCTTCTTTAGATCAACATGATAATTATTTGTTTTTCGGCTGACAAAGCAAGTTTTATGTAAAAGGTCTGCCACCTGTCGCTGTCATCTTTATTGCACGACAATAAATTCACCAACGACTTTGATGCATCTATGGTGTCGCAAAAAATATTGTCTCAAAGCCCCCGACTTCCTTTCCTTCCTATCTCACATCAACATTATCTCATCATATCTACATGATTTATTACCAGTACAAAATGCACTGATACTTTCCTTGGAATAAAAACTTACCAAAAAGGCAAATACTGAAGCTTGTGGCTTGGAATTAGTCGCAATAGAAAGCCTAGCATAGGCCTTTCGTTATCTTAGACATTTTTTATTCTGTGAAATTTGAGGGACTTTAATCCTAACAGAAAATACATACATACATACCGGGTATATCAAGACTGCTACCGAAAACGAAGCCGGGTGGTAGTTTTAGTGAGTACAAGCACAATGCAACTAAAATTTTCGCAAAAAAACACATTTTTTTTTATGATTTTTTAAATATCGTAATTTTTGGGTGGTAAATCCATAGTTTTTGCTAAAATAATAATTTAAACTCTGTTATACCTTAGAGTCCTTATAAAAAATGAATTTAAAATCCAAATACAACCATAGGAAAAAATTAAAAAAAAAATATAGTCACTTTTTTTCATCATTTTCGGTTGCAATGTGTCTGAAGTCACTAAAACTACACTCAGCTTCGTTTTCGGTAGCAGTCTTGAGATACCCAGTATATCATCGTACCTTATAAATAAATATCTACAGAACAAATTAGGAGTAATAAAAATAAAATAAGCAAAATATAAATCCAACATTTCTCAGCAACCAATTAAACTAAAACAAACAAATAATAAAGAAAACAAAAAGGTAATATCGAAAAATTTAGAATCGTAACATTATAAACATAAGACCTTAGGCATATTGCTATTAAAAGTTCTGATTAGGAGTTGAGATTTTCCCGCTCAGATACCTATCACTAGATACCTATCACTCATGTTACCCAAGATCGACAGTGGCAGCAAATAATTTAAACGGAGTAGGTACTAAAGTTCGGTGCGTCCTTAGGAACACTAGCATGTCCTTTTCCCTACGTGCATTATTTTATTGCAATGAATGGCGAGACGAGCATGCCATTTACCTGATGGTAAGCGATACTACCGCCTATAAACAGTAGCGTAACCAAAAAACACCTTGAATTACAAAGCAATGCATAGCATTCCACTGCGCTTGCTATCCTGGGATATAAGATGTTAAGTCTCAATATGTCCGGTAGTTACTCTGGCTCCAATGTCCTTCAATGCGAAACACAACAGTGCAATTAATTAAACGCAACAATAATTATACACATAACTTCAGTTAAAGCTATTGCTATTGTTTTTTAACCTGCGACCTCAGTTCCGTCAGTTCGATTCCTAACTAGGCTATTGATACCTTCAAGAATTTAGGCGCCGATGTCTGTCGCGATAAGGCCGCCCGCTGCATGACTCCGCGATAACAATCGTTTCCCATGGTGGGACCTAGTTCCTAGCATCGCCATACGTCCGGCCCGTAGTAGGATCGGACGCACGATGTTTTGTTGTGTCGATTTGACAAATGCTTGTTTTTGTTTACTAAATATTTTCGACTGAGATTTTTTATTATTATTTTAAATTAAGTTAGTTATTGAGCTTCTAAAGTATTGTGTCTATTTTGTTTGATATATACTCATGAAATAGTGTTTAGTCCGTTCAAAAATAGACCTTAAACTTACAATTTGGTGTTTACGAAACAAATATAAAAAGTAAGTTTGGTACGAAATTATATTATTCATTTAAAAATTCTTTGCCTTCTGTATTCTGTATCAGCCCATATACGTCCCACTGCAGGGCACGGGCCTACTCTACAATCGAGAATACGACTGAGAGTGGCTAGGCCATATAGTCCACCACGCTGGCCTAGTGCGGGTTGGCGGACTTACATACCATAGAAATTCTTATGAATCGCTATGGTATGCAGGTTTCCTCACGATGTTTTCCTTCACCGTTTTAGTGCGTGGTGATTGACTATCAATACACACATGACTCCGAAAAAGCAGAGGTGTGCCCTGGGATTCGAACCCGCGACCACCGTGAACATGTTGGCAGCCGCGTCTAGTCCGTTTACCAACAGGCCACCACGCACTTGCCTTGGTTCATTGGTAATATATTTATCTACACATTTTTATAAATACTACCAATTTTCATTGCCAGCCTTAAATGAGTGTTTCCGAATTAAAAAATATATACTTTTTCTCGAAGAGTATGTACATGTCACTTGTGGCTTTGGCCACACATGACTTTAAATTCATTTCCCATTAACAAAGTGTGAAAATCGCTTTTCCGCCGTCCGCAAATCCCCAAAACTATGGCTTGCCTACTCTATGAGGATACGCAATTTCGCACATGTCCTTGTGTAGTCACGTATGTGTTGATTGGACGACAATAAACTGTCCCCGCGCCGCATAGATAGTAGCTGATAAGGATGTGCCAACGTCGCTGTGCATATCGATTTGGCCAGGTTTAATGTCTGAACCACTTTCTTCGACACTTGAATAGTTACTGGCAAAGTATATCCTGGAAATTTGAATCGATTTTCTAGAAACGATTAGGAGTTTGGCAAGGGTTTTTGGTTCTTCGAATTTGTTTGACGTACATATACCATATTAAAATAAAAGGTGATATTGTTGTTTTTTATACATCGTTGATATACATCTTTGATATCGTGGTAGGTAACCTGTACTTTAGACAAAGGGGGTGAAGAATTTTAAAAGCCAAAACAAACATTTCTAGATGTTGAAATCGAACACCAGGACTTTACGTTTCTCAGCGAATTAATAAACTCATTTGCAAAAAAAACGGGCACCTGAGCAATGAACCATTTCAAATGTTACTATTGGTTTGTTTGATAATTATAGGTAGTTTTACTTTCACAATTTTGTAAATTAATAAGCAAATAATCGTTTTCGTCAGTATTATCATAAAATATTGATAAAATTTATGGGTTTTAATGCTAAAGTTCACTAGTAGTGTATGCTCGCTAGTAGTACATATGCTCGTGAAGTAAAAGTTAACAAAGATTTTTGTTTGTTTTTTTCTTTAATAAAGTAAAAGCAGATAAATGTTTAGTATCGAGTGTGACCCCCTCTATCTGAAATCACAGCTTGAATTCGTCTGGGTATGCTAGCGAGGATATCCCGGATACTTGCTTGCGGAATACGTTCCCACTCCGCGGTAATCACATTCTTCAGCTCTCTGATGGTCTGCGGAGCCGGTTGTACTGATCTCACGCGTCGTTTCAGAACGTCCCAGACATGCTCTATAGGATTGAGGTCGGGACTTCGAGCTGGCCAATCCAAACGACGAATGCCGACCTTTTGCACATACGCTTCCACATCGCCAGACCGGTGGGCGCGAGCGTTGTCGTCCATAAAAATTGAGTCTCCGCCTAAAGCGGCCAATGCGGGTTGTGCATGAGGAATTAGAACTTCCGTTATGTATCGATGTCTAGTCAGGGAGCCGTTTTCAATGAAAACTAACTCTGTACGATCTATTGAATTTATTCCTGCCTAAAACATAACAGAGCCCCCACCATAAGGTGTGATTTCTTCTAAACAAGCCTCTGCAAAGCGTTCTCCTCGTCTTCGTAGCACTCGCCGACGTCGATCTTCACCGAACAGAGATATCCTGGCTTCATCGGAGAACAATACCCTATTCCAGTCTTCTTGAGTCCATGACTCACAATTTCGAGCAAACCTAAGCCTGGCAACTCTGTGCTCACGGAGTAACTTAGGGCCGCGGGCCAGGCGATGACTGCGTATATTGGCCGCGAGAAGCCTCCTCCTGACCGTCCATAGACTAATATGCACATTTCTTACTTCTTCGAGGTTGTTCTTAAGGTCCACATACGAAGACTTGCGATTTCTCAATGCGCGACTCACAAGAAAACGATCATCCCGTGGTTGGGTACATGGTTTTCTTCCAGAACCAGGCTCAATCCTATAGAGCATGTCTGGGACGTTCTGAAACGACGCGTGAGATCAGTACAACCGGCTCCGCAGACCATCAGAGAGCTGAAGAATGTGATTACCGCGGAGTGGGAACGTATCCCGCAAGCAAGTATCCGGGATATCCTCGCTAGCATACCCAGACGAATTCAAGCTGTGATTTCAGATAGAGGGGGTCACACTCGATACTAAACATTTATCTGCTTTTACTTTATTAAAGAAAAAACAAACAAAAATCTTTGTTAACTTTTACTTCACGAGCATATGCACTACTAGCGAGCATACACTACTAGTGAACTTTAGCATTAAAACCCATAAATTTTATCAACATTTTATGATAATACTGACGAAAACGATTATTTGCTTATTAATTTACAAAATTGTGAAAGTAAAACTACCTATAATTATCAAACAAACCAATAGTAACATTTGAAATGGTTCATTGCTTAGGTGCCCGTTTTTTTTTGCAAATGAGTTTATTTATTATTTACCAATTATCGAAGTTGAAATGGACACCAAAAACACATTATTAATAATACCTACCAACTTTTTACAAACATCCTTATGTTTTCGATAATAAATCAACAAAAACCATTTTAATTAGTCACCAGAGCAATAATCGTGAGTTTACGAGACAAAAATAATTACCAGGGTTGCATAGCGCGGCAGGAGTTTGTCGAGGCATGCGCGGCATCCGCGATCGCTCCCGGGGGCGCCGTGCGCTCCCTAATTGCCTCTAAACGTATCCCGGAACTGCGAGCGCACAGCTAATTGGTGGGCTATTGAAAAAATATGCGGCTAGGAAAAAATGCCAGTCTCCCAACGTGTTGTTGGTTATGCGTTACTGGAGTATTTAGTGGGTCCCTCGGGTGTTTTTAGTTTGGTTAATATCCTGTTTGTTTTCTTGAGAAATTGTGCGCAGCGTGGGAGCTAATATTTGTAGAGGCATAGAATTGGAGAATAAAAGCAATATGTAAATATGATAGTATGACGCCGTGCTTCTATATCATAGTAAATCTCTGCCAAGATTGCACTGTTCAGCATATAAACGCCTGTCTATTTTATGGATAAATATGACTCATCATAGGCTTTAATTTTTTTTTTAATATTGCTTCTAGTAAATTAATACACCACCACCAGTAAACTTACAGACTTTATGTCTGTAAGTTTACTGGTGGTAGGTCTCTCATATGTGAGAGGCCATCTGGGTAGGTACCACCGCAATGTCTATTTCTCCCGTGAAACAACACTGCGTAAATGCACTGTTGTGTTTCGGATAGAAGGACATTGTAGCCAGAGTAACTACTGGACATATTGAGACTTAACATCTTATGTCTCAGGATGGCGAGCGCAGTGGAATGTTGCTACTGTTTATGAGCGGTTGTATCGCTTACCATCAGGCGAACGGCTTGCTTGTCTCGTCATTAATTGCAATAAAAAAAAAAATTCGCTTTTATGGAATATAATATTTAGTCTAGTTAAGAAATCTCATGGTGATATAACATGAAAGGACCCACCTAAAATTGTGCCAAGCCTTAGCCGATTCTGATATATTATTCAATGGAGGCTTTATATACTAGCAACCTAACTATACCAACTACAACCTTTCAATGGCCATACAAATCCTACCGAAACAATTAAAGAGGCAGAAGCCAAACACCTCAAGTTACCAAGGCGATATCGATTTGGTAGTTAAAACAGGATGCGAGTAAAAAGTGTGAGACCGCGGCGGGCGCACGCGAGCCGCCGCGCCGCCGCGTCGCGTTTAGTCGTACAAAAAGCGGCGCTATCTACACTGTTTATGCGGAGAACTCACGCTATTCAACCGGCGAATGTTATGCCTTGTACGCACTGTCTCTCCCGAGTATGTTAAGTGTAGGCCTCTGGGACAAAACTGAAGCGCTCGTTACATACTGTATCAGCCCAGTAACGAGCCAAAAAAAAATATTAATGGAAGATGTAACTAGGATTTAATTGCTATTTATGTTACCCATTGCATTGAATATTGTAATAAATGTCTAAGAACGTTACCTGACTACGCAGCAATGGTTTGTTAAGATTTTATAATTTAAAGACCATGGCAGATATTACAATTGTCAATGAATTTTGAAATTTAACTCATGGGATCTGCCATAAGGCTGTTAACATTCCGCTTTATCTTCTTCGCCCTCACTAATTGCTAGTCCAAGATGGAAAAGTCGCGTAGCCTCGTATCTTTTGTTGACTGCTAGGTGCAGTAATTTTGGCGCAGGACACAGTTACAAGTTGAAGGCATCTATGTCTCCTAATTTAGAGTGATCTGTGATAGCCAGGCAATATGTAGAAGAACAGTACGCTCCTCATTATAGTATATTCCATGGCGCTCGTAATGTGTATTACAGTCATCAATGGCTTTAATCGGTATGTTATCTTTAATACGATACCGAAATTATTAGATTCTAAATGCTTATTATAGCAGGAGGCTAAGGGATTGTCTACCATTTGGGTAACTTTAAAGAACTATTAGCTTTTAAATTATTAGTTTGTGTTCACGCGAATCGAAAAAATGTATTTTCTCCACGAGACCTCAAAAGTCGTAGCGTCCATCAAATTGACTTCGCGGTAGCTGTCATATCGTGTCCAATAACAAAGCAAAACTCGTCTAAAGGGCTGTTGTGGTTTGTAAGGGCACGCTATGAAATTCCGGTAATAGCAGCCGGTCAATAGTGTTCCGTGAAATGATTACATGGCCTCAAGAACCGAAGACATGTGTACTGTAAGGGACCTAATTGAGGTCACCTACTAGTACTTGGAATTTAGCTACCATATCCAAGTTTTTTTCTGTTAGTTCCTTCCTTCCACCTTATGTATCCTGGTATTTTATAGACATCATGACTGTCACCCGACTTCAACTTTTTATTCAATTCAATGTCTAAACAGCCAAGACTACACTAGTCTATTGTATTATAATATTAAAATCGCACAAGTAAGTTCTTGATCTTCGAATCGAGAACATAGCGTTAGAGAGCCTTATACTAAATATTTTTACTACTAAAAGAAGAAAATAACAGTACAAGATACGTGAAGAAAATAGCTACTTACTAATTTCCAAATAATTGAAAACGGCGGATTCGAACGACCCGTGTACATTGTACAGCGATACGTGTAAGTTTTGGCGATAGATTATTATAAGCGATATTAATTCTATACGTTGCTTTCACACGCCGCCTATATTTCCCGAATGCCAATGTATCGAATGCTCCTCGCTACCAGGCGCCTGCATTGACGCACGTACCTACACAAAAAACAATGGACAGAAAGCACACGCGTGCAATATCAAAATAAAGTCATCTTTGTACGTGATTAGGTGGTGATAAATCGATCACCGCCTGTTTGTGTGTTTGTGTGTGCGTGTGCGCGACGAACGTATGCTAAATGTTCCTGGAAATTATAATTGAGAATATGGGAACGGTAGGTACAGTTCCTTTACGGTATGAGCATATTTTTATGCTTGTGGTTCTCAAAGAGTGGCCGTTTGCTTTTTCGATCTTTTTGAAATTTACACATCATAAACAGTATAGTTCTTTATTATCATAATATGCATCATACAAAGTGAGCTACAATCCCCATAAGAAAAGTTTAGTATTTATTGCGGTCAAGTCACATATGAGGTCACATGTTTAACGTGTACAGCATTTTCAGAAGCTTTCTTGTTTATATAAAAATCAAGAACCTTCAGATCAAAACTTACCTTTTTTATGAAATTCAAATAAGCGTTTCTGGAGACTGTCCCGCCCTCACACCCGCCACTGCAACTCCTGTAAGCCAGGATCATCAGTAGCACGCAATGTAATGACACCGAGCATTGAAGCTCGGCGAGTCTCCGGGAATGTCTAACTTGTCTTTAACCCGCAACGAAATTAATCAGAAAGTTAAATTAATAGGAGGAGTTGGAAATAATGTCCACTTCCCTACGTGCAAAGCGGGTGAACATTGAACTAACATTGAACATTGAACTAAAGAGGTTCCTCCTCAAAAAGACTTTTACAGCCGGAGAAGCCAGCTGTAAAGCACCATGGAATTAATTATTACATTTAAATGGGACCTATTGTTTGAGCTGTTATACTTGATTCCAGTAATAGGTATAGCAAAAACGCCGGAATGCACGGAGATTCGTCCTAGTCTCCACTAGGTCCATGTAGTATACGACTCCGTATGATATCTGAATACTATCAAACATGATTTTACGCTCATTTTGCCAAATACTACACTCCCAAAGTATATGATGCGCGGACTGTTCATACTCGCAATTAGGTGTTGAACATGGGCATGCAGGCAAATCAACGAGCTTAAAAGAGTACAGTTTAGACTTAAAGTTACCATGGCCCGTAAGGAACTGTGATACGCAATAATCGACATCTAGCCAAGTCTTTGTCAAACGATCACGCACGCAAGGAAAATATTGGTATAAATGACGTCCCTTCAAAGATACCTCCCATCTATTTTGCCATTCGTCTAATAGTTCGCTATATACCACTGAAACCGGTATAAATAATCTGTCAACTTTTAAAAGTTCACGTGGAGTTAAAAATATTTTATCCATATTCTCCCTAGTAGAGTAATACATGGCGGCGCGACGTTGTACCTCCAGATCGACTGGAAGTACACCCGCCAGGACAGGCAATGCTTCGGTACTAACAGTTCTATATGCCTTACACAAGAATATCAACGCCAAACGTTGGCTCTGGAGCAGTTTTCTTCGCACAGCACCGATAGTGTACTTAGGGTGTATATGTTATGGATCAGCCCATACGGGGGATCCATAACATATACACCCTAAGTAAGTTGCTCCATAGATGATTTTATCAAATAAGCGTTTGTGTTATTTTAGTTTCAACAAGAGCTCATTCAAAACGTAACAGTTTGAGATCCATCGTCGTAGAGGATTACATTAATACGCGCGCCGGGCCCGGTGAATGGCTAATTCCCACGTGTCGGAATGACCTTTCATAATCATATTGTACACAAAATATTGAACGCATTCAAATAATTAAGGAATAAATATGCCGGCAGGTATCATACACGACCGGGCCCCGTATGACTGGAATAATTGTATGCTTGTTTTATATTCACTATTACAATGTTATGTAACTGAATTACATTATAAAATTATGACTGAAAAACAATGGATCGTTAATCGTAATAGCAATGTTGACATTTAAATTGATTAGAAAATATATTGGTTCATACTTAGAAACCACTTAGTGCGAAAGACGTGACGAAGTGTGGGTTGACTTTCAATATTTTTTAGTTATAGTTGTAATACTTTTGTAAGAAACCACCAACGAACGACGTATATCTGTAGCTTAATGATAAAACCAACATACGTAGAACTGTCTAGTAAACAAATTACCCAGGGATGTGAGAATGCTGTAGGATACACGGATCTGCATATTAAGCCTTGTAGCCATTACGATAAGTAAACAAACATGCAACCGGCCCACGAGGCAGAACGTGCATTAAAAGGGACAGCCCTAACTAACTGGCAGTCAAGTCTATGCGATATGGTACAAGTGTGGTATTTTATCTCCAGTTTTCCCTGTCAAAGCATTGCGTAATAATAGTTGTTACCATTGATTGATACGTCCACGAATCTGTCCCGGTATGTGTCCCGTTAGATAAATCAATCATTCGCATATCGCGTACCAGGCTAGCATGGAGCTCAGGTGGTACCGTTGCACGCTCGTGTTTTAGGTGCGCGGGCAATTTTGCAAGAATACGCGTGCACGCCCGAGGGCGCACGGCGGGTGGCCGCGCCATTGTCCCGCTAACCATACCTCCTGTCCGAACATGATTGCCTGGTACTGTTTGATTGAAAGACTTGTAACGTAACCGCTCCCCCGGTCGGTTTCCATTTTCCAAAGTGTAATTCGGTAGCGTCATTTTTCAAAGTCATCTCATTAAACCAGATGCTGCGAGCGACTAGTTTCCTTATCTCGACAACGTTATTGACTTAGCGTTAAAACTAATCTTACCGGTAGCGACTACCGTATTGATTTTGCTCTAAAATCAATCACGAGATTTAATGAGGCCCGTCTATTTAATGCACAAATGTAGGAGGCGACCGCGCCCGCGCGTTGCTCTCATCTATAACTTGCGTGGAGTGATTATCCTGCATTCTTTGTGGCTCATTATTCATTATTAAAAGCGGCTACCGTTACCGCTGTTTTGACTTGGGAAGAGTTAGATGTGCTAACGATTGTTACAAAAAACTAAAACAATGGGCAATTGACATAAATCTGCTTGGAATTAGCAATACTTCATTGTTTTTATGAGTTCTCATTGTAAAGGAATGTTTAAGAATTCACGAATTAATAAAACTATGTTTCTTGACATAATTAAGACATTAAAATATGTATGTTTATAGTTTGGGTATTAAAAGTTTTAAATGTTAGGTTGTAGTCACTCTGTGGTTTGAATTTGTGAGAAATGTTAAAGTTAGATATTAAGCAAGTAAAGAAATCTAATGTATTTTTTTAATTTACTGTATGATATTTTAAAGATACCTCAATTAGATACTTATAATAGGCAATTATTATAATTCACACGGAAACACATTTTGAATAAACAATCATTAAAATTTAAAGAAACTAAATAAACTAAAATAAAAGTGAAATGGCCTCATTTATTAGCATAATATCTGGCGACGAAGGGTAAAACAAAAACGTTAAATTATACAACCGTACACATATTATTACTGAAATGAGTACAATGTTTATCGATTGTACATATAAATCGATTGATTAATCGAGTGGTATCGATTGAATCGCAATCGATATGGAATGAAGGACGTGTGTAGTGCCACCTCTGGCGGCGTCGGCAATCTGTGCGGGACGTAATTGGTAATTTATATGTAAAACATTGCGCGGGCGGCGGCGAGCGTCAATCATGCGCGGGAGATGCCGCGGCCGCGCTGCGCTGGGATCCCACGTCGCGGTTGC
The DNA here is from genome assembly GCA_009982885.2 of Hyles vespertilio. Classification (NCBI taxonomy): domain Eukaryota; kingdom Metazoa; phylum Arthropoda; class Insecta; order Lepidoptera; family Sphingidae; genus Hyles; species Hyles vespertilio. Next base: position 1,759,555 of record CM042817.1, read on the forward strand.
TGCTCGTTGTTTTTTGGGATTCTCAACATTAAAAATAGCATCAATCATTACATGTTTTTCAAGTGTTTGCTTGCAAGACTGAATTAGGCTCTAAAGATTTTAGTCAAAAGTGGAGTTAGTTTCCACTTACCAGGCGCTTTAATGGTCAAAGAATACAATACCAAAAATATGCTTACTACACGTTTCTTCAACTCGTAATAGGACAGTTTGGTGGACTTTGGTTTAAGTCCTTAAAATCGTTGTATATTAATTCTATCCTCAGCAATATAAGCTTATATATGTGTAGTTTGAATTTCGCGTTGTTTGTTGCGTAAGATCATAATATACTGAGCATCTTTTTATCTTTACTGATCCGCTTTCCAAGATCGGAAACACATTTGTAATACACGAGTATTGGGTATATGCTATTTCTTTATAGGCTATTTCGTTCATTAAGTGACCCGCAATAATGTTGTTTAAGCCTTGGCCATAAAAACAACTTGCATTTCCCAAATATTTGTATCGTTTTTAAACGCCCCTTATACGCGCTTATTTATAACCGTTTTAAACTTGAGAATCATCATTTAAATGTAGATATCGATTTTGAAAAACTCCACTTGATCGCCGAATTTATCGTATATCGTATATCGTAGATATAAGTAGCATTTTTGTTTACATTTCTTGTAAATTGTATCATTAGTATGGACAGTTTTACTCGACTTTTGCTTTAGATACAAGTGTTCCTTTTAATTATGCAACTTTAATATTCATAATATGTGCTTATAAATGGCTCCATTAATAAAATATATTGCGTCAAATGCACGGTATAACCGGTTAGTTTGGGTTAACTATACGGTTTGAAAATCGTTTATAAATCTTGATGATAGTTAAAGTAAATAATGCATAGTAATGTATGGTTTCAGTTCAGCTGTGGACTTCTTGTGCAGTGGATAATGCCAAAAATTATAATGATATTGCTAATAATTGTAGCAATCTACTGGTCCGGGAACACGTAAAAACTAATTGATGTTATAATAGTTTATATTCTTTAAGCTATTGTGACGTCAGAAGACGATGGTGATTATGAGTGGATATTGGATATTGAACCAATGATACGTCGACTAACATCAATGTATGAACAGCCAACTTATTCAAGCGGATTTAATATTTAAATTAAAAAACTTAGCTTAATATAAAATTTTAATCCCCAATTCTCGCCTATCGACAGCTACCGTATTAAACTCTAAAAATGTTCCATATCAATTACTAATACAGCTACAGATGTTTCATTACCAAAGTAGTTGACATCAGTGTGATCGGCTTACGCAAGTGAATTTCAATTTACAATATGGACACTCAACATCGCAGGTATGAAAGGGTTGTTAGTTGTAAGGCGACAGGTGACGGCGCCAAATGTCAAGTTTCAAAATGCACCCCAATTGTCCCTTTCACTAATATCCCTGTTTTAATAGTATACTACAAATGAATAACCGCGGTCATCTGTGCTATGTGACCGCCTCTTCCTATTTATTTATATATTTAAGAAAGACTCCAACAACATAAGCGTTACAAATTTACCAAAACCTTATTAAATAAAATGGTGATGCACATTCCTATTACAGGTGTGTACAACATTCAAACAGCACACTTGACATATTACACTATAATTGGGTACCTATTCTACATCCAAAACTATCGAAGAAACCACGCAATCTTAGAAATGAAACAGGGTTAGAGAAAAATTATGATTTAAAGGTGAGGGTTAAGCATAGTTTGGTCCCGCTAAAATAAAGCTATTACTGGATGAAGTTTCCCCGTCAAATTTTGGTACTATCCCGATCAAACCTTATTCATAAGTAGTATCTAAGTAATACGGTGATCAAACCTACAGCCTGTCGTTTCATAGACGGCGTCTTAACCAAATTCGCCACGAAGGCTGTTCAAATCCCAAAGTCTTGACGCACCTAAATTAGCCATTAGTTATTAAATTGGGTTTACTTGCGTCGAGTCGCAGGTTGTGCGTGTCATGGAATGATTAACACCCATTTAAATTAAATCAGATAGGTACCTATTTTACCAAAACATTAGATAAACTTTCAACACTTTATTGAAATATGGAGTAGAAATGCAAATTGTTTGTAATGGTCAGATTAGAAATTTCTTTAAAATACTGCCACATTTTAAAGTTAAATGGCAAAATGCGATAACAACATGCGTCTATTATGAAAACCATTACACAGTTTGATCAAATTTGGATGTGTAAGAATTTTGTGAGTATCCTTAATCTTTCAGCGATAGCCAGAGGGCAGAACACTTAAGACGCAATAAGAAAAACATTTGTTTGATCTCTCTTAACTCCATCAAAGCAATCGCAATGCCCCGGCACAAACTCAAGTAATATTAACCCTTCACGACCGGTTATTAATTTATATGTTGTTTTAAAACTTTCTAAAGAATGTCCGTGAGTCGCTGCGGGGAATTCGAATGTTTGTTTTTTTTTTTTGGGGAACAAGTCTGAGAAAAAAAAAAACGTCTGAAGTGGATGCTCAAGGTGTAGCATGATGGATGGCGGAGGCACGGCGGGGGCGGTGCGGGAGATTAAAAAACAATAACGCATAGGCGGTCAGTGTCCGCAACAATTTGTACGTTTGGAGCATTCGTCTTTATACCGGGGTCGAATGGACCAGCCGGGCGAATATTGAGCGATTAAGGCGTGTGACTATCGAAGGGTTACATATATGCGAATTATAATGAGACATAAAATGTTAATTGTTTTTGCGTGGGGAACTGTCAAATGTTCACATAAAGTATTGTGTAATGGCACATAAATCGTCATCGTTTTGCGTCATGCTGGATGTGACCAGAATACATCAGGGAATTCTAAAACTTGTATAAGCTATCAATACCATATGGATATTTTACTTATCTATATACATCCATACATAAACTCACGCCTTTCTCCCAGAAAGGGTAGGCAGTGGTGCTACAAGTACACCCAGGTTTCATCTTTTGTATTTCCTTGGCCGTCATATGTATCTATGTCGTAATTCATAAAGTACTATTTTACCGCCTGTATACCACGACTTTGTTTAACTAATATTCAGCTCTCGAGCTTAAACAAACGTTTAAAAAAAGAAACATATCCCTATCATTAGCAATCTAATGCGTTTACAGAAGATTACAAAGCCATCAGTCATGGGCGCTCATCTTGTATATCCCAAATTGATTTTGACGTACAAATAGTTAATATGATTATAATTGGTAGTTAACGCGTGTATCGTTGTGTGAAAGAGAATATTGTGGCCGGTTTAGTGACGGACTCTTGTGTTAGTTTTGTAGACGTATATGAGTTCTAAATCTATGATGGAATATTACATTTCTTACCCAGGATTTTTAATTATATTTGGGAAGCCTTATATATAACAAGCTGTGCCTGCGACTTCGTCCGCGTGGAGTTTAACAAAAAAGTTAATTAGTTTTTTAAGTTATTTTTTTTAAATAAATGAAATTTTCTGAAACAAATGTAGCCTAAGATACTCCTTATTATATCAGCTACCTGATAATAAAAGTCCCGTCAAAATCGGTCCAGCCATTTCAGAGATTAGCCGGAACAAACAGACAGAAAATAACTTTTCTAAAATAAATGTAGCCTAAGTTACTCCTTGTTATATCAGCTACCTGACAAAAAAAGTCCCGTCAAAATCGGTCCAGCCATTTCAGAGATTAGCCGGAACAAACAGACAGACAGACAGACAGACAAAAAATTTTTTAATATCATTTTCGGCACATATATCGTGTATATAACGATATGTAGTAGGACATTTTTTTTTATTTTCTCTCTTAAAACAGACATTTCAATTTTATTTATATGTATAGATGAACCCGTCTAATTCTCGTGTTTAAGTTAATGGAGGAAGGTTTGAATCTAATCTAACTATTAAAAAATAAATATACCCAATGGCGATGCGGGCATCGAACCCGAGGCCTCCCGTTTCACAGCCGGCGCCTAACCAACTGCGCCATGGAGGTTCACATTAGTATCCTCCTTGCTATGTCAGTCACTATCCTACTACTGAGTACAGGTTAACCTTAGGGCCTATCCTTCTATGCCTGATTCTGACAGTCGTTAACCCACTACTGGACACCTATGTTCACCCTCCATATTCAAAAAGGCTCACGCTTTCTTTTATTGCTCTGAATGGCGTGACGGGCAGCCGGAGTAGTGTTGAACATATTGAGACTTAACATCTTATGTCTCAGGATGGCGAGCGCAGTTGAATTCTACCATTGAGAAATTCTACAATAAAGAGATAACAAGCTAATCATACAAGTTGTCATAGTTTTTACCTTATGTCGCGTGTCGCTGCGTCGCGTCGCGTCGTTTTATTGTCTACGCGCACGACATTCGCACGTAAATGTTTTGTGGCGATTGTTTTATAGCTGTTTTTTTATGTTTAATCTACATGTTTATGATAAAACTGTTGCGTGAGAGTATAAGTTTGAAATGTGTGTCAGTATGGTGGATTTAAATAGGTTATCGATCAACGAATTCGAATTGCTTAATGATGTAGTTCCGATACAAAAGCATTGATTAACCGGATTTTGAGATCTCTTATATATTTCTTCAAAGTAATCTAGAGTTAGCAAAAACCTAAAATGTATACCTACCGATGCAGAGGAGTTTATGTATAAATTTGTACCACAAGCCTACACTATAAGGCACAAACCTTTATCCGATTTATATTTGGGCTTAGGCTTTCAAGTTGCTTTTTTTTGAACTTCAAAAAACTGATCGAATTTGGCTTCTGAACGTGTATTTATACAAATAGATGGTATATACTTATGTTTCTTTTCTTTTTTTTCCAGGTAAGTGTCACATATTGCTAGAAACCTACTTCTCAGCGAACCTAACGGCCATCGCAAGGTAAGTTCAGAAATTGCTTAAAGCTTGATCCCCATCAAAATGTGGATCACGCTTCGTTCTCTTTTCGACTTTAATTTGGTGAAATATTTTAATGAAGAATCTATAAAGCAATGTGTGAAGTATTCTTAAAATTTTATTTCTGGTTGCATCTCATTTACAAAAGTGATAACAAACCTAATGGTTTTATAGGTCATTTTTAAAATGACTGAGTAGTAATTCTGAATTTTTAAAAGATGTATTTAAGCTAGCTAAATTCTATTATCTATTTTTGATTACTAGAATGGTTAATTTTACTGGCAGTACTAAAGTCCATCAGTCCAAAGGTATTATTAACCACTTCTCATCGTCAAGCCTATGGTTCGTCAGCGAACATACATATACAAAAAAATACATACCTATAACATGTTGCATTAAACAATTGAAACAAGTCCAACGTCGTCGACATAAATCTTGTAGATCGTCGCCAAAAACGTGTTAAAAGCTTTCAAATGTGTTTATATCTGCGCCTGTCGTTAAATATTCGCTCGTTTTGGATGCATACGAATCCGGTAACTGTAATTTTATTAACATACAAAACGCACTAAATGCGACGGTAATATCCGATATATAAGTAAACTTACTTCAACAATGAAATAAAATGATGTGTGGAATCTTACCTACTTTTGAGTCTTCCAAAGAAATTCCAGGTATTCCCTCTTAATAGTTGAGAACGTCGGTGCCTAACAGCGGGACGTTTATGTGTATATACTTACTATTGTCAAAACATTTACATAAATATACCTAGTCAGGTCATAAATTCTGTCACATGTTTAATATAAAATAATTGAAACAAGTTTATTCATTATGTAATCATTTATATACCAAATCGAACTTATCAAAACATAGATTCTTATGACACTAAAGTGTATTCAAAATGACCTCCGTGATTTCGAATACAGGCCTTTAATCTGCGCGGCCAGTTGTCTATCGCAGCACGAACGAGGTCCATGTCAATATCGGCGGCTGCCTTAATCAAGGATGTCTTGAGTGACTCCAAATTGGGATGAGGCTTTGAGCACGCCTTTTCCTCCAAGTGTTGCCATATCTTGTTATCTAACGGATTCAAATCTGGACTGGAGGAGGGCCAGTCTTCGTGCCGGATGAAGTCGATTTCACGCGCCGCCAGCCAATCTTGTGTGCTCTTCGCTCTATGTGCTGGCGCCGAATCTTGTTGGAATACCCAGTGCCTGTTATTGAACATGGTATGAGAAACAGGTTCCACAAGGTTCGTCAGGACTGTATTTTGATACACAACTGCATTCGTTTTTACACCTTTCTCACAAAAATGTACCTCTGTTAAGCCCCAATAAGAAACTCCCAACCATACCATGAGCGAGGATGGAAAATGACCTCGTTGGACACGCGGAATACGGTTGCTCGCTTCTTTACTACTGTGTGCGTACACCTCATCATTTTGTTTGTTGTAGCTCTCTTCTACGGTAAAAAAAATTTCATCTGAAAAAAGAATTTCCCGATATTTTTTCCCGCGTACCGCTTCAAGAAAGCGCGGCATCTCTTCAGTCTCAGGTCCATTAGACGAGCATTCAAACGATGTCCTGTTTTTCTTCGATATGCCCGAAGCCCTAAGTCTTCATTTAACACCCTTTTCACCGTGGTTCTGCTTAACCCCATCTGAAGGGCCAACAGTTTCTGCTTACGTTTGGGATTTCTTTGAATTCGTGCCTTCACAGCTTTTATCACTGCTGGATTCTTAACAGACCGAGGGCGACCACTTCTTGACCTGTCATCTACACTAGAGTCTTCATTGTATCGTTTGATGGTACGATAACAAATCTTTTGGTTTTATTAAAATTTTTCAGTATGTCAAAAATTTGTATTGGCGTGTAACCGCAACGATGCAACGCAATAACTGCAACACGGTCTTCTTTAAGCGTCCACTCCATATTTAAAAATGAGTAAAATTCTAAAAAGTATACATTTTTATTTTCATGAACAATTCGAAATTCGAATTCAATAAACTTTTTTGTGGCCAGCATTCTAAAAGAAAAGTTTTTACTGTGTGACAATACTTATGACCTGACTGTGTAGAGTTTCTAATATACAGTTTCTAACTATAATCCTTTTATTTCATAAAATAAATTTGAGAAAAACAAAATAAAGTAACTTTGTAGAAGTTAAACTACAAAAAAAAGGAAAGAAATGTTATGAGTCTCAATAGTTTAGTTATGAATAATACGTTTATACAAAATAATATATTTCAAGATTAATCTGTATTTCTACTGGTAATTTTTATAATGGTTAGTTTGAAAAAAAAATTGTCTCATTCTTTTACAAGTAAAGTATATGATAAATGTGTTCATGACGCAGCTGATAAGTATCATAAATGCCATAACTTATAGAGTACTATGATATACCTAGGCATACAAAAAGCATGAAAACATGCCGTATATAGGTGATCTAGAAATATAAAAAAAAACTAATCAATAAATAATATTTTTAGTATAAAAACACTCACATTCACGGAGTAACGTTCACGATTAGACCCTGAGGGCGTGATTCATGTTTGAAGCATCCGATGTGATTAGAGCCCGGAGACATTGCATTAATCATGCGCAATCATTAGTCATAGATCTGCCTACCGGGAATCAAAATATTCAAGTAATGTGGATTATTGATTGATTCCCAATACTCTCTGAGATTCAATTTGCAAAAGCAATATGTATACTCACGTAGTATTTTTATTGGAGTGGTCTGGCAAACGTATTAGATAGGCATAACGGTAGGCAGCAACCTGGTTGTGCTGGGCCTGTGGCACTGCAAAGGTCCATGAGCGGCGTCCACGATTTACCATCAGGCAGGCCGTATTAAATTGCCTGCTAAAGCTTATAAAAAAAAGTGCAATCGAAAACCCTGATGTTGAGTAATAGTCGCCTACCCTGGATATCTAAAACATGGAAGGAGCATTGCTGGCTTCTCAAAATGGAGGAAGAGGTATAGGAATGGAATGAAGTAAGTAGGAGAAAGAAACTGAAACATTGCAGCAAAGCCTTCGATCATGTTCATATGCTGCGATATCATCTCGGTCAAGCTGGCTCATGCATGTATTCTCAGGTAACGACGCTATGACTGTACTTTCAGTATCTACTTTTGAGACTAAAATGTATGAGCCCATTTACGTCCCACTGCAGGGCGCAGGGCTCCTCTACACTCAAGAGTACGATTGAGAGTGGTTAGTCCATATAATCCACAATGCAGGCCTTGTGCGGGTAGCGGCGGGGCTTGGGCGGCGGACTTTATATACCATAGAAATTTTTACAAATCGCTATGGTTGCAAGGTTCTCTGTGGATGTTTTCCTTCATCGTCAAAGTGATTGATGATTGACTAATTAAAATACAAAATTATAAATGACTCCGAAAAGTCAGTACGTGCCCCGGAATTCAAATTATCGACTACCATGAACATGTTGACAGCCTACTACCGTATCTTTTTTACTTTCGTCATCCACAAAAGGTCTTCGAACAATAACAGGTTCGCTTCTCTAATAATACACTTGTATATTGTAAACAGAGCATTAAGTTGCACCGATGCCAAAAACTCGGATCCTTGTGTTTACACACACAGATTGATGTGCACTTGGACCGCGAACGTGCAATCTGCGGCGCAATAAATATCAACGTCTTTGACGAGATGTATTCAGCGCTAAATGGGCTTTTGTGTGCTGACGTGATATTTATACGTGTAATTAAAATGTTCCATGTTCCATGTTATTTTAGGATTATATTCCTCGGGTACGTCTTATAGTTTTCGACTTAATTTTTGGTGGCAATTAAAAGTTGCTTAGTATTTTTGTTAAATATATGGCACCTTAGAAAACATATACATATGTATCTATAGAAATAGTTAGCATTAAATTCACGCTTTGGCTACTCTATATTGTGTCCACAATGTGTACCTGTAAACACACACATGAAGAAGTACAATAAGTAACAAGTATTTAATACATCAGTTCAGTTTGTAAAATTAATTTCAATAACTAAATAAATAAAATCAAAGATACTGAGAGACAAATCGTATCAGATCCTTACACTGTTGAACATAGATAACAACACATCGTGTTATTACAAATACAAATATGCAAACAGAATGAAGTCCTGCGCTATTCGAGTGAAGCGGAGTAACAAGAGCTAACAACCGGCTGCCTGTGCCGCTGCGATGACGCGACGCCGGGAACACTGTGTAATCACCGCAATCTACCGCGTCAGATGAGCGTATATCTCGAGGAAACGATCGCTCGACAGATTCAGATCCGCACCAATACGTGCTCACTTCATTTGGCCATATATAATATCAGATTAGATTTTATTAGCACATGTCAGCTTCTGCGTTTAGTGGTTTCACCTTTGTGTTCGGATTTTGAATTTGTAATTGGATATATCATTAGTGGCTTTATCACAAAAAATCAATCATTCACGACGTAAACGACTCGTATGCGTTTCAAAACAGCTGCTTTGTGTCACCTGCATCGTTCACGTCTATAAAGGTCAGCTTTCTGATCAGTTCGGATGTCCTATGGTATTAGTGCGTATCTCATGGATATAGCATATTTCATTTGATCAAATAACCGGAATAAGTTACCGTGTATTCACAATCGTTTAGTGCAAAGACTAAGTAGTTGCCTTGTTATTAAGCTGCAGGTTTGAATAACTCGCGCTCATTCACGTGGAAGTCAATGATAATTTAAAAAAAAGTCAAAGACCTCTCTATTAAAATACTTGCTTGCTGCAAGTCAATCAATGAGATGACCAGTCATTGCGCGTTAACTTGATTTGACGCGTTTTGACGCCTCATCAATCCCAAAAAAGCGTACATTGTTCCCAAACAAGGCATGTCCGTATAGAAGCGCGGCGAGGTTTGTAGAGCGAGCGCCGGCGGCGGGTGTTGTTCATCGCCCGCTAACCACAGGGCGGACGCGCTACCGCCTTCCACCTGTGTGGTCCTCGCGCGGCTTGTGCGTGTGGTCGGTCCGGGTTGTTCGCGGAGCCAGTGCTAGAACCCCTCGCGGTTATGATGTCCTGGTACAATGACAGGTACATTTTCAGCAAGAAAAAAAAATACATAAGATAAAACCTATGAAGTTAAATATCAAACCAAACATTCAGCCAGCCTTCGTGGTCTTGACATCCTAGTGCTTTGATAGCAGCGGCGGCAGCTATTCTTCATCCGGTAACCACAGGGTGGACGCACTACCGCCTTTCCACCTGTGTAGTCCTCGCACAGCTTCTGCGTGTGACCGGCCCAGGTTCTTCTTAGAGACGGGTATAACTCCTCGCAGTTATGATGTCCTGGTTACAGGTAGATTTAGGGGGATCACAAAATGTTGTAATGCGCTCTATGCATTTGGATTCCTCGTTCTTGCTAAAAAAATATATATATCTAGCCTGTTTAGATGAGCTCCTCGCAGTTATGAAACTCTGATGCATTGACAGCTGCAAGATTATCTTATGTTAACTAAAGCGATATAACATGGAGACCTTCCCAGATCAATTAGACCTATTTTTTTCCTGTCTGTTTAGTCTATTATTAATTGAAATAACGGCATCACCTTGTGGTCGTTTTAGGTAAATATCATTGTAGATCTGTTCATGATTATGATGTCCTGGTGTCGCTAGGAAAAAAGTTCGTTTTACCTTTTTAAAAGGTGCAAATAATCAGGCGCCCGTGTAATTTATTTTCATTTTATAGCTTCAGTACATTCAATTCAGCTGAAGGCTGTAAAAATGTTAAAATTAGTCGTACTTTCACCATAAAATGGCGGTGGCGTGAGAGCCGCACGTTCACGCACGCCGACACGGACGAAAATTAATTTTCACTCAATACATTTACGAGAGGATCGCGTTGCCGTAACTCATTGGGACGATCTCTTGAACCCCCATAAATAATATACATCCATAAACGGCATACTTTTGCCAGTGGGTAGGCACAAATTACTATTGTCTTCCCATCAAAATCGCGGAATCTGACGGTAAAAGTAAATTTGTGCGCGTGTAACCCTCAAATTTAAGAGTGCGTTTGGAGATCCTTTAAGTGTGCAGTTGGAGAGATGGTTTTGGAGCGTTTTTGATGGTTAATTAAATTTGCGAAGCGTGTAACTAGTTGGCGAGGTGCGTATTAGCGGGCCGGCGACTTGCTCTTGTTGCAACTCGTAATTGTAGGGTCTCTCGCCTCGCGCCGACGCGGACGCTCGCTCCATGCCAGGGCTGCCAGCTTTGAATTCATCTGGGATTTCATTTTTCGGTAGTGTGGCTTAGACTTGGTGTACACGATTGATTTGTTTAGTGTCCATAATCATATCGGATGTATCTTGATTATTTTTAAATATCGTGACTACATTCTCAGTCATCAGTCCTAGTCGTATCTTATTGTCTCCACGCTGTAATATTTTATTTTGCATATGATTTTGTTAAGCTCGTATATTTTTATAGATTATAATTAAATCATGAAGTTTGAAGTTGTTTCAACCATAAACTGCGACACATAATTCCGCGGCGACGTCTATAATCCAATCATCACATAATAACCGACTGTTAACAAAAACCCACATATAAATCATACCACCATTAATCACACCAGCGAACACGGAAATAAATAACCCGACCCACCAATTATTAATCAATTAACAGTCACTGAACCACCATTAAGTGCGAGGGTTGTGGGACGTGGTTGTGAGTCGCATCCGCCAGGGCGGCGCTAGTAGTTAATCAAACGATATTTTGTATTGCTCTGTTTTTATTGTGGCTATGACATAGCTATAATCATATAATTTATCTTAATTTCTTATATAGCAAGTAATAAGTGTTTCTGAATTTATAAGAATTCCTTAAAGTCGGCTCATTGAATTACTGTTGATAATAAAATGTTTACAACTAGGCTCAGTGAAACGGGAAAACTTAAAGCATCTCACAACCTTTTCACAAATACTGCAACATTCTATATGTTTACTCTTATCAAGCAAAAAATATTAGTTTCTAATTGTAACCTAATGTCATATCTCGTTCCAAATTCAAATCCTGATAGCGAATATCGCGAACAAAACGCGTAACAACCCACACTCACCCGCCCAGTCCTACTCTCGCGTAGGTGTGCCCGGCGCTTAATTTGTCGGCGCGGTGTGTGGCGGCCCTAAGTCAGCGCCGGCCTGCCGCCCGCTGACGGGTTAAATTGAAAAATAAACATTGTGAGTGATGGCCGAACGGACCCGAGGACTGACGGCCAGGTTGTTGACTTCCCTCCGTTCCTGCACTGATGGGAAATTTGCACAAACCAATTGATATTATAATTCGAAGGAGACGCGCCTCCCGCGATGTAAATTATGGCAGTGTAAACATCAATGATTCTCCAGCTAATGACGCTTGGGAGTTGGAAGTTGTTGCTAATTGATTTACTCAATTGTAGTGTTAATGCTAATAATTATTCGCTGTGGCTGTAAATTCACTGTTAATTATTAATTCAAGAGAAGCCATTTCTAGGCACGCTCGCTAGTAAGTACGTCAAAGTTAAGTAGTATATAGTTAGTATACAGTTACGTATTAAGTACTATGTTACTAAAATGGCTATTCGATATGCCTAAACCAGACGCCAACGAATAGTACAAACTTATCAAGAAGATTCAGAAGATCCATTGGGTATTGTATACTAGGTACTTTATACTTGGGCATATTTATGAGTAGTTCACGAAGTCATCTAGCACGCGCCTCAAAAAAATGACCACTAAAACTCATATAAAAGTGATTGCACGTTCTCATCTGCGGCGCGGGGTCGGTTGGCTCTGTAGTGTTGTGCAAACAAAGCTGAGGCTCGCATAAATCACGAGCAGCACCGCGGGGCAGGCGCCGAACAGATTGCCAGATACTATGATCATATTCCGAGATATTACTATAAGTGTACTGAGTGGTGTATTTGAAAAATTCTTAACTGGAGGTAGGTCCCTCATTTGTGAGAGGCCGCCTGGGTAGGTATCACCGCAATGTCTATTTCTCCCACCAAACAGCAGTGTAAATGCACTGTTGTGTTTCGGCTTGAAGGACATTGTAGCCATTGTAGGACAATGGACCCGTGAATAAGCGACATTTCTTTATATCGGAAGGCGGAAAATAGTCATTTAATATAGATACTATGCCGCCCTCCCACACCCACAACCGTAACTCCTGTAAGCCAGGATCAACAGTGGCACGCAATGTAATGACACCGAGCATTGAAGCTCGGCGAGTCTCCGGGAATGTCTAACTTGTCTTTAACCCGCAACGAAATAAAACAGAAAGTTAAATTAATGGGAGTTGGATAGTGCTTTGATAGATAATTTTATTATTACCAAAGTATAATCTCGTAAAGCAATAACATCTGCACACTTTAGACAATCATATATCTTTAGGTTTGACGAAGATAAAGCCAATGGGTATCTAGACAAGCACATTGTTGAAAATGTAAAAATGAACCCTAATTTAATTGCCACGATAATAGGAATCAATATATTTGATCCATTTAATTCAATATATTAGAATCAACAATTTGTTATCCTGGCAACATTATCCCGGAGCGGATCGCTCGCCATCGGCGGTGCTTTACTGTCCCGGTGATATCCCGAAATTATTTTATAGCCTGTCGTGATGCGGCTTCATGTGCCGCGCCACAGCTCCGAGAAAGAAAACAATTTGCGAGTGAAGGGATTTATTCGTGGAATTAGTTGACACATGATTTGCTACGAGGATTCCTGATGGTTAAGTGAATGGAGATATTGTATTACAGGGTGCGACCGAAAACAAAGCCGAATGTGGTAGTTTTAAAGACTTCAGATACCAAGCAACTAAACATTTTGATATTTAAAAAATTGCATAAAAATTCGTCACTCTGCTATACAAAAGCTTTAGTTGGATTGGGTCTCCTGAAGTCACTAAAACTACTACCTGTCTTCGTTTCGGTCGCAGTGTGGATGCTTATTCTAGGTACAAATAGAATGCACTCAACATACATAATATGTACAAACATACATATATAACTCACGCTCTTTTTCTCTGAAGGGGTCAGGAGAGGTGCCAGGACACCCATTTTCCGCCTTGTATGTTCTGTCCCACATTGTAATAGGGGACGAGCCTATCGCTATGTTGCGCGCACATTCTTGACTTCGGGCTGATAATGAAAAGGAAAATCCAATATAACTTTGCTCGACCAGGGATTCGAACCCGAGACCTCAGCTTTGTAACCATACCTTAGTACAACTACGTCACCTGAGTTATGTACTCAATAAAGACACATGTAAAATTTACTAGATAGAAATGACATAGAAGCCAATGTAATATCTCAGTAACTAATCGTTCCCAAAACACCAAGAGCTAAAAACCAAATTATTGTTATACAAACAAAATTACATGGAAAATAAAACTACCTCTTTTCCGGGCTCAGACGTTTTCAAATCCATCACACTAAATAAGCAATCAGCTATTACATCTGTAACAATGTAGAATACATTTCGCTTGGTATATTCAATGTCCGCAGATTGTAGATATTCTTACACATCAAGACACTTGCTATCTATGCTTTCCTAGTACATTTGTAGAATTTCCAGTTACTAACAGTAAGTCTTGTTCTTTGATAGATATTCGCGTCGATTCCATGAGAATTGACAATGTTGTATATTAAACACAATTACATTGAAATATTGCACCAATAACTCCGACTACAATATTGAAGTGTCCGTTTGAATCCCCTAAAAGAAAAGTCTATGTTTAATGGAAATTACATTGGGTGCTAAGTTTTTTAATACCCAGTAATTACTGGGTATAATATCTTTTAAACACGAATTTGATTGACTCACACGTTATTTTTATGGACGGATATTGAAAATTGACAAAGCGGTTTCTACCTAGCTTGACGGATCGTTACATATCACGTTCACTCGGCACCGTTGTTACTCGTAGAGGACTTTCAGACAATGTTATTTTTATTTATCATATTATTATTATTATTTTAAAATAATTTTATGCTTACGTAGCTCTTGTCTTCTGTCTAAAGATAAGATAATTTTAGTACTTACTCCTATTACCAGCGTTCATGAAGTTTCGATGACGGATTCTGATCATAGCATTGTTGACAAATCATTGTGGTTTTTTCAATGCTTACTATTGTGACAAGTTATAAATGATTATTTTGTAAAAGTGATAAATAAATAAAAAAAAATGCGTTAGAGATCTACTAGATCTCATAATCTTCTTAATCCGTAATATATTATATTTTACACGGCGCACTGGGTGAAAGTCTCCTTAGAGATCCTTTAGAACTCAAAGCGCAGTGAACGTGATATGAAGGATATAACAAATATTAAAAAAAAAAAAACAAATTCTTAATCATTCCCCGAAACTTAGGAATGCAGTTACTTCATCTTGTGCATTTTAGTAGGCGGCGGTGACCATGCCATCATGACCCATTCGCCCATACCCACAACGCTAAAAACAAACCATGCAAGAGCTACTGAATTATGCATAAATATCATACTAATGTACACTTAGACCATTGAATGGTCACAAACGACCGCCCGACCCCGACACCTTATACGGCATTCAATAACAAAATAAGATTGAAAAGGATTTAGTTTACGAGTCGCGTGTTATCTGTCGATGGTATAATATATACGGTTTATTCGTACATTTAGCAATAAAAGGTTGGCGTTATCGTTTGATGTCGCCGAGGCAGATATGCGAGGCTCGCTAAAAGCGTGCATCCATCCGCGGTGTCGCGAAACGCGATTGTGGTGTCGCCACGGCTTACATGATGCTTTTGTACAGTTCTATTATATTTTTCGCTTCGTTTGTTTACTGTTTTAATGTCCACGGTACTATGTGTATATCTTCATCATTACATAAAACTGGAGAATAATAACGTAAATGTCTTCCTCTAAGATTGCATAGCTTATTGAAAGTAGCTTACATACATTGTTAACTTTTATTAGATCCAATTCGTTTCCGACACCATCGCCCCTAAGGTCATCGCGCTAAACGCTAATTTACTTATCACTATTTAACTATTTTATTACAAAGTTTTATTCGCACACAAATCCCGTCATGATAGTCGTCTATTTCTTCGTAAGTGAATTTTGCGATGGACATAGTAACCGAAACACATGTAAGACAAGAATTATCCCTCGTGTTGTCTATATTCCTCAATTTTAACCATATTCCCTTTTATACAATTCACACCTGATACTGTCCCTATATTAAAATCAATAAACCCGGCCAGCAAAGTGAATAACATTGACATATAAACACGCGACACTAATGCATCGCATAATTTTATGCGTTGCGGCGGGCGCGACGGGCGCGACGGGCGCGGCGGCTGATAACATTGATAACGTTGCTAATGAGGTGTACCTGCCCTTATCAGCGCCACCCCGACGTGAGTAACGCGACCAGTTTGCAAGGTCGGGGGTAGGTCGAACGATGCACTTGATCACCTTGGAGCTCCAAAGAAGATACTGGAACAAAAACACAAGTTGCGAAATAAATTTTGGGGAAAGTTTTTAAACAAATGTATATTATACGGCTTGGGTGCTGAAGGTGGAAAGGAAGCATGAAAACTGACGCTTCTGGTTTGACGCTAGTACCGAGGCTAACGTTTTGTTCTACATATTTGATTCCGCCGAATTACTATGAATCCTCGATATAGTCTTTGATATCAACAATACTAGAATAGTAAGAATTTAAGCAGGGACCGAAACCGGTAACGAAAATACCGGTATTTATTGGTATCAATCGAAAAAAAACTACCTGTATTTTTAAAGGTTTTTATACGCCAATTTTATTAGATTCCTAGAATTTAACCGGTATCATACCGGTAACCGAAATAAGGGTTACCTATGTTTCATGCGCCGTTTCTCATAAGTCAAAGCGCGGGCAGTGCCGGCGTCTGGTTATACCGCCGCGTATCTTCACTAAATATTATGGCACTATACCACACACTTATCTTTACTCATTTCATTATTTTTTCAACAGAATTACACACCAAAAAAATGAACCGAATCCAGCGATATTGTGTAAACAACACGACAAGTATGATATTTATTTGTTATGCAACAACAACGCATTTTCTTTTGCATTCAAGGTCTTTTTAGGTTACCGGTATTAAAACGGTTACCTTTATAATGCGTCATAGCGGTTACCGAAATCTTAAAGGTAACCGAAATTCGTCGATACCGGTACCGTAATGTGGAATGGGTTTCGGTCCCTGAATTTAAGTGTATAGACTCTGGACTAGCGAAGTTGTGCGACTTGGTAAGGTTGCATTACAATCCAATAGTGTTGATCGTAATTTTCGTGAGATTTAATAATGTTGATCAAGCCATCTTGTCGGGGTAAAACTCCTATTTACCTATTTAGGAACCTATAAGCTACCTTCAATTTGGATTGAAAACGCTTTATTCCGTGACACTAAGAAGTAACAAATATACACGCTCACTCAATGACTTATTCACAAAATTTTACATTATATACGATGAGCTTGATCATACATAAATACATACATAAACTCACGCCTATATCCCAGATGGGGTAGGCAGAGGTGCCAGGACACCTACATCTCGCCTTGTATGTTCCGTCCCACAATGTGATAGGTGGCGAGCCTATCGCCATATCGGGCACAAATTCCTGACTCTGGGCTGATAATGAATAGCAAAATCCAATATCACTTTGCCCAACACGGGATTCGAACCCGAGACCTCAGCTTTGTAACCGTACCTTAGTACAACTACGCCACCGAGGCGGTCTTGCTTGCTTGCTCATATAGATGAGCTTGATCATATAGCTTTGAATTAAACTTAAAAATAATTATTATTGTGTTATTACCACAATCAACATTACTTAACTCATAACTGACAGCCAAATCGACATTATACGCACACTATTTTGTTCACAAAGCACTTAAAAATTATGACACAAATTATACTTTTACGTTGGAACTTAGTAGCACAGAACAGATGAATATAGTTAGAATGGCAATAGCCGTCAAATTGTATGAAAACCAGCGTCGTCGTTTTCGAAACACAAAACAAAAAATAAGTAAAAAAAGTAAAGCTTGCAAAAGTCGATTTAAAGTATCGATAAAATAATAGAATTAAGTCTTTGTTAAAAGATCGAAATTTATTTTATTGAACTGTGTAATAGGTTTGCCTGATAGTTATTTAAATATTATTATGTCGATTGATGGAAAATAAATGAAACTGTCATTTTTAATATTAAAAAATATTTTTTATTTATCTATATTTACAGGCACACACACACATACGTATACATTTGCCGGCGAATTGGCTGCGTATACGATGATTTGATCGCAATGAAAATCACTGCAAATTGGAACTAGAATAATATTGAAATCTCTCCGTTTCACAAAAAAAAAACGTATATCATTTTCACATATCATATCTTGTTCTATTACACTCTACTAAAATTAAACACACCAAATTGGCTGTTCAGTTTATTTAAATGGGTTTGTAAAATAATAACAAATATTTACATTATTTATACCGACACTGTTAATATACCGGGTATCTCAAGACTGCTACCGAAAACGAAGCCGGGTGGTAGTTTTAGTGGCTACAAACACAATGCAATTAAAAATTTCACCTAGAAACGCGACAATTTTTTTTTATGATTTTTTAAATATCGTCATTTTTGGGTGGTAAATCCATAGTTTTTGCTAAAATAATAATTTAAACTCTTTTATACCTTAGAGTATTTATAAATAAAAGGGTATATACTATTATTTTAGGAAAAAAATGTATTTACCACCCAAATATGGCCATAGGAAAAAAATAACAAAAAAAAAAATTGTCGCTTTTTTTTGCAACTTTTTCTGTTGCATTGTGTCTGAAGTCGCTTAAACTACCACCCGGCTTCGTTTTCGGTAGCAGTCTTGATATACCCTGTATACTAACTTATGTAACATTTTGTCAACAAGTCACAAATCACTTTATGTATCCCAAACATTCCGTTAAACGGGGCGTATAGAGATAGCGATGCGAATGGAGATATTTTTAAAATAAAAAACAATAAATATATATTCCATTCAACTCGACAACGGATTTTATAAAAGAGTATATTTTCCAGTTTTAACGTGAAAACGTTTTTCAAAAGGCTCCCAAACTGAGGTCATGCCAATCCAAATTGTATCTATTCACCCCGTTTTACGGTAAAGAACTTTAACATCAAATCATGAAATACGCGAAGAAACCCAGGCTACACGTGCTGCTCAAATGTTATATTGAACTACTACCTGACGTCACTGCTTAAATATCACGAGACCTACCGTTATGGTGCAATATTTTTACAAAATATAAAGAAAAGCATGTTTATTCGTTTTAAATAACGCTTTGATAATAATAAAATAACTGCGTAAGGTGTATACCTTACCGTTATTGTATATGTGTATTAACCGTAATATTGAAATTTTAAAACGCTTTTTAGAAAACAGTCAAGTAGGCAATTGCTGATCTGCATTTTTTGTGGTACCTATTTCACTACTCATTCACAGGTCACACGGGAATTAATATATTAATAAACCGTTCGTCATATTTTACCAATGGTATATAACTTGTGAAATGATAAATATATTCGGTTTCACTTGTTTCAGTGATTGCTAAATAACTTTTATTCAACACTAGACTTAAGATTATGTACCTTGAAATAAAATATATTTATTATAAAGTTGCCGTTTACTATCTGTCAAATTAGAGGTTTTCAAAATAAAGTGTAATCTTACAGTCATGTATTTTTCGATTATGGCTTTCATTAAGTCTGTAACGTGATTTGAAGTAGGATACTCCCCAATTTGATGATAATTAATGTCATTAAAAAGGGGTGTTCCTACAAAGTTGCCCAAAATCTTTGTTGTAAGCTTTTTTTTATTAATAATGCGAAGGTTTTCACTGTGAATTTTAAGGACTGCTTCAGAAATTTTACAAATTTTGATTAGATCCTTAGATGGGTATAAAAGATTTCCTTTATTTTATGCGACTATAAATTTATGATCGGCACTTACTTCCGTGGATAATAGAGCTCCAATGCAAATTTCGCAATTAATTTTTTTCATTAAACTGTGCGCTATAAATCCTGCTATATATGTAATTATCTGTTGGGAAAAGATTGAAATATTACTAAAAAATACCCGTATTTCCTCTTTATCTTCTTCTTCAGTAACTGTTTCATAGTTAACATCCAATGTATACCGATTTTCTGTCTGATTTATGCGATCAACTGGTGTTGACGCACAATTAAGAATTGCTATCTCTTCTAAAGCCGTACAATTTCCATTAACAAGCGACTTTATTTCGATATGGACTAAAAGTTTTTTGTAGGCGGCTTTAAATTGACGTGCCGTTGGATTATTATTACACCCACCATGCGATCTTATGTTGCCAAAAAGCATTTCCAGGTGATCTTGACTGATCTTATACATAGGCATAAAGGTTAATATCTGAGTACTAATCAGCCGATTGTAAATGACTTTTACAGCTTCAGCACATCCAATAAAGCCAATGAAACCTGTTTTTTTTTGAGCTTTTTATTACGTTTATGCCGTTTTGGCATTTTAATTCACTCAAATATCTAACAGAATTAGCCAAATATGTTAAAAGGTATACTGCGTTATTTTCGGTGAGCGCCTTTTTAAAATTATAGTGATAAATATTTCTAGAATTGAAAATATCGAACATATTATTAATAACACTTATAAATTTTGATGTCGCCGCACAGCCACTGAACTCAGGCAAATTTAATTCATTTGAACAAAAATCTAAAGCTTCTGCAACACTAATACTAAAAAGTTGGGTTGCAAGTTTCACTTTCATTTTTGTGTTATTGTAATTAATGTGTTGATATCTAAGTTTATTACACAAATGAAATTTTTCTTTTTGTTGCAAATCATTTAACATTTCTAAATATTCCCACTTTATTTTATTTCCCTCAGGGTCTATAATGACACCATAACTTTGAAATGAATTGCGAAGTAACTTTATCATGTGTGATGGGTCTAAAATTACCAAAATTGGTTCCTTTAAGGATGGATGCTCAAATATTATTTTGCGATCTTCTATAGAGCAGTTTAAAGACTTTACCATAGCCATATTGGCAGCGCATCCATCAAAGGTCAGGGATATAATGGATATGCCTGTTTCTGCTATTAATTGCAAACTATGTAGAACTAAATTTGCTCGTTGTGTACCCGTCATCCCATCAACAAGAAAATATCCTATGGGTACCTTAAAATTGCAGTTAACAGCAGTTACCAAAAAAACAAGTGCCTCTTTCGCTTCCGATACAAAGTCTCCGTCTACACTATTTCCAATTTCGACATACCCGTGCATTTTTTCACCGTCCCATTCGATACGTCGACGTATGGCCATTTCATCAAGTGCTAACCCAGCAATTATGGGATAATTTGTGTTCCGCGATTTTAATTGTAAAGCTTTAAGAGATTCAGTAGTGAATCCTGGGTCTCCTCCAATACTTTCGTACCATTTTCTTATAGTGCGACGAGCCGGTAAACAGGTATTAAAAGTTTTACGCACATATTCGTAGGCTTTTGGTGAATAATAATGGAGAGTCAATGCAAAGGAACGGAGAGCTGGAGTATACTTTCGTTTGGATGTTCCAGATTTCGATTTTATCATGCGACCTAGTAATTCGCGTACCTGTTGATAAATCAAAACATAAAATAGAGGTTAACAGCTTTTTCTATATACGAATGACAAAATAACTGTGGCTAAGCGCAAAACAATCTCAATACAGATTCAATATAATATACTTATGTATTCAAATGTGCGTCGTAGCCTGTGGTAACTACTTTCTACATTAAAATATTGGCTACCGCCAACAAGTTCAGGTTCGTCACGGGTTCAAATCCTGGGGCACGTCTTTATCTTTTCGGAGTCACGTGTATTGATAATCAATCACTACGCACTATAACGGTGAAGGAAAAAATAGTGAGGAAACCTGTATCCATGGCGATTTGTCCAATATGTAAAGTCAGCCAAAACGCACTAGGTTAGCGTGGTGGACTAAATACGTGGTGGGTAATACCTCTCAATCTTACTTGCAATTATAGAGGAGGCTCGTGCCTTTCAGTCGTATATGGGTTGATACAGTACAAAGGGCCCTATATCCTTTCTAGTTAAAAAGAATCCCGGGTCGGCCCGTGATATTGGATTTTTCTATTCATCATCAAGAATCAGGAAGTCAAGAATTTGCGCCCGTTATAGTAATAGGGTCGCCCCCTACCTCAGCGTGGGACGGATCATGCAAGGCGAAACGTGGGCTCCTATTGGTACCTCTGCCTACCCCTTTTGGTAAAAAAGCGTATGTATATAGTAATAACAGAATATTTTTTATACCTGTACATTCATATTCTTTAGTGTTAATATATTTTCATCTTTCATAAAAAACTTATCTTGTATGGACTTTAAAACCTCTTCAGTGGTTTTCACTTTCTCTCTTAATCGACGATTTTTAGCTTGGATTCGATTTATCTTTAGTTTTTGTTTCTTAATAATACTTTGTTTAATATTTAATATATTTATCAATTTTCTTTTACGAGGTGTTAATGGGCTTGAAGCTGTTGTAACGTTATCCTAAAAAAGGGAAAATTAATATTGTATTTATTTTCCCACAATTACTATTTGTTATAATAGTCATTGTGAGTCATTGATATTTTCAACAAATAACTTCGATAAAAATATTTTATAACGGCATTAAAACATATAAGATACTTCTAATTTAGCATTGTAACGGAAGGAATCCTACTGGTGGCAGGTAAATAAAAAAAGACACCCAACAGTCACATACATAGTCGTGACCCCAATCTAAGATTGAGTCTCTTATATGTGAGTGGCCCCCTGGGTAGGGACCATAGCAACGTCTGTTTCTTTCACCAAACAGCAGTGTAAATGCACTGCTGTGTTCCGGTTTGGAAGACATTGTAACCAGAGTCACTGCTGGACATAATAAAACTTAACATCTTGTGTCTCAAGATGGCGAGCGTAGTGGAATGCCAAGCGTAATTCATGATGTTTGGTTTTGATACTGTTCATAAGCAGTCGTACGGATTAAGTACTTGTGTTGTCTTATTTGTGGTGGAGTAAACTAATTTTGTGGCGGTCCAAAATAAAACGTTTTCCTCTACACAGATTACAATCTTATTAATAATTTTATCGAAATAAAACAGTTGATTACTTGAGAATATATTATATCCGGTCCTGTCGTAGAGTCATTTTTTCGTGGCGTTGAACAAGTCGCATCCAGAGCAGTAGTTACTACCGCTGTGTTCAAAAGCATCTGTAATTGCATATATCTATTTATAGATTAAACCAAATATAGACAGTATAATATTGTAATGTATAGTATATACAATAAAATGCCACCCGTACCTTTTGGCATTTCTTATTTAGTTGCTGCGATGTTGATGGCACATACTCTTCAGTGTTTATGAAAGTATTATTTGACTGAAAATTTTAATAAATCTTTTTATTTATTTTATTTTAAGTAACCATGTCTTTTACTTAATTGTAAAAGTGGCTACATATCAAAAAAAGTACAACATATACGTTGAATAAAAACTTTTTTTTTTATTTATTTATTGTATACAAATTTTGTACAAATATTAATAACATAGTTGTACAGAGCTTAATGTAAATTTGTACGCCGATAAATACCGAATAATAATTAATAATAAGTACTAATTAATTAATTTTGAGAATACCTACGGATAAAACTGTATATACATGAGTAATATTTTGTTTCGGAATTGTCCCAGGGTATAAATATCTAATTCCACTTTTTTTTATATCGTAATGTATTTCACGAAAATGAATAGAACAAATTTTGCTGAATTTAGTAGGTATCCAGTCTTGTCTACCCGTTGCCTTTATCCACTCACTTCTTACATGGGGTTCTTTTGGAAACCTATAAATAAATTAGATGCTATTTTACACAGTGACTACATTAAGACACTTTCACGTGTTTTTCTCAAGTCAAGGGCGGATCCAGCTTTTACGTCAGGGGGGGGGGGGGAGGGGTCACATTATAGTTCATGTGATATTTTACGCCATGGTCATATAGTTCATGTCAGAACATTGGGTCCGATTTCAATACTACAATTCGTAATAATGACTTTTTAAAGTTTGTTACAGGCGTGATTTGTGAACACAAACATACTTTTTTACTTTATTTATCGACATACAAAGAATTAAATGTGCTTATAAATTTTGTCAATCTGGGGCCAGCCCAGGGGGGGTCATAACCCCCAAGACCTCCCAACTGGATCCGCCCTGGTCTCAAGTTAGTTGGAGGCATGATGTAATTAGAACAAAATGATTATTAAAATATAAAAGTATGTTGGTTTATAATATGACATGTAATATTTTAGCAAACAGTCATCAACATTATGAAACAGTAGTACAATTTAAAATTTATTGCATTTTATTGGTTTAACGTCTACGCTAAACAGATTTATACGAAATGTATAAATACATCGATATAGTAACTATGCACATGACCACAGCACTACGTGACATGCATCAGCTGACAACTCTTGATAGAAAAAATCTATGTGACATCCATTGCGTATAAACTTTGCAGTCGCGTGCATTGTATGTACGCATAATCAGCAATGTATATTTTAGATAAGTCGTCTACAACAATATTGAAATTCTTCAACATTTCATAATAATAAACAAAATTTTGATAAAAAAAGGCAAAAACCAATGTTTAGCGACATACCTGTGGTATGAAATTCCTCCTGTATTGATATTACACTTATTACTGTTGTTACCGCAGGTCAAGATGGCACAATTCGGCATATTTATTTAATTTTGTGGGAGCACAATGCTCCAAGGCATTTCGACAATGACTGATTTGACAGATCATCCGTTCCGCGGCAGTGATCATTTTTATGCACCACCTTGCGACGCGTCAAACGCTTTTATTTCCCTTCTAACTATATTCATCTGTTCTGTGCTTAGTAGAAATAATTGGAAAACATAAATAATTAATTCGTTCTGTAATGACGAGTAATTAAATCAATACAACCACCAGGATCCTATAGCTCGTTAGGAGGTGAAAATTATTTTTGATAAAAGTCGTTACATTAAGTGGTTTTTGGCAGCTCCCCGTAATAAGCAGAACATTGATGCGTTTTTAACAACGGCTCCTTGTTTTTTATGACCGCCTGGTATTTTACTTAATTGATATTAAGACCGAGTTTTTCAATTATTTGGAATCAGATGTAATTTTCTTTCACTCTATTTTATAACGCTGATGGTTTTTTGAGTTGACGTGTACTTATTTGTTTTTGTTTATTAACTTTTTTTACAGTGTGCAGATAATTTGTTCTAAGTTTAAGTCCGTACTAGTTTGTGGTAAAATTATTTTCTCTTTGAATTGTTGTTAGGTCTTTCCTTCAATTCACAAATCGGGCGGGTCTCTTTGTTCCTTATTTCTTTTAAATACCTCACATAAAATGGCCGGAATTGGAATTTGAAGCCAAAATAGTACTAGACTCACATCCTATTATATCTTGGGACAGAAATAATCTCGACGAACTGGGATCTCTGTTTACACCTTTAAAATACAGGTATGAGCTAAAGTTTTATATCATCGCATAAAATGATCCTATTTTGTACGTAAGGTTTCGTAAGAACATCCAATTCAATTTCTAGCCGCAATACCGACGCAGTCGGGTCAAATGAACACTTTACATCTCAAGAATTTATTCACATTTAGCTGATTTTGTATTAGCAACCTCACACAAATGCTCGCATCCGTATGCTAATCAACCAGTAAAGAGTACAAAATATTATATACTTCATGGATAAGATAAGAAAATGTATAATATAACTACATGTTGCGGGTACTGAATACATTTGATTGTTAATTGGAAGCCGAATCTAAGCACAATACCACACGTCAGTAAAATAATATAAAATTAAGCAGAAAAATGTCTTTCTTCGCAAAGTGGAATATTATAACACAGAAAGTACCGCTTATGTGTAGTTCTATATAATTCTCTTAGATCATTTTCGACACATGATTTTTCAGTCTCACTCAAAATTTACTTAAAGAATATAATTATATTAACTTTTAAAGTAAAAATTACAAAAACGCCATAATGTCACATACGCCCTTTCAACCCTGACGCATAAAATTTTCGATACAAACTATTTCGCGTACAAACACATGTACTAACACGTAAACAGGATCTACACTGAGGAAAGTACAGCTTACAGCATTAGAAACCAGTTTACCTCCATTACAGATGCATATGCTAGCCGAGTTTGATAGCCGCGTCACAACTCCTCGCCGATACTGCTCTCCTGGTACATACACTGTATCGAATTATCATTAGATTTGAAAACTTGTTAAATGTACTTGCTTTTCAATTTGTCCAATCGTGTGTAGAATTACGTTGAATAAAATTTTCATGTTCTCATACGTTGTAATAGGTTGGTCGATGTTTAGATTCAAATGTTATGACTGACTTAACTGACTACCCTTGTGGCGTAGTTGTACTACGGTACGGTTACAAAGCTTAGGTCTCGGGTTCGAATCCCAGTTCCAGCAAAGTGAGATTGGATTTTTCTATTCTTTATCAGCCCAGAATTTGTGCTTTGTCCCATCGTGAGACGGAACTTACATGGCGAAATATGGGTGTCCTGGTTGCACCCCTGCCTACCCCATCTGGAAAGAAGGCGTAAGTTTCTATAATGTAAATATTATGAAACAAAGCGTGGAGATTCTTAGTGCAAAAATAATGTCTATATAAGATATTAGCCATTTTTAATACACTTCTGTAATTGGACCATATATTTGTGATAAATAAAATACATAATTTCATCAAATTGCCAGATGTATTAGAGGCTATATTGCATTATCTCATAAATTCTATTTTCGTTTCAATTCAAAAAGTATGTGATATTTACTCGTTCACTTTTTATATCCGGTTATGACATTAAACAAATGTAGTGAGTTACTGGATCATAACAAACGCATTCTGTTAATTATTATTGAAGTAGATTTATTCCGTTTCGAGACCAAAGGTGTGTCGGCTTTTTGTACCCTTAGCGTACTACCGATACGAAGGACGGACTTGGGCCATAAAACTAGCGGAAAATATACAAAATAATAAAAGTTAACCAGTACTTTGTAATTCATGGTGTTCTTTGCTTTTGCTACTGTCCAAGAGCAGTCATATCGCTTACCATCAGGCGAATAGCATACTAGTATTCTCAATCACTACAGTGTAACTTTATTTCAAGTAGTTGCTTCTGTGTGTTCCGAAAACTCAACTCAATACTAAAATTAGCTATTCTGGTGATTTTTAAGTCTAAAATAATGTCTAATCTTGTATATTGATGTCCACGTCAACAAGTACAATTAGTCTTCAACAGCCTCCGTGGGGCAGTTGTTTAGACGTCGACTGTGAAACATGAAGCCGCGGGTTTCATCACCACACCGAAACAAATATTGTTATGATAACCAGGTATTTGTTTTGGGTCTGGGTATTTGGGAGACCGAAAAGTCTCTTCTAGTTCATGAGACAATACTCGATCGTCGTACGGGGTCAGGACTAATTATGCCACTATTGGGCGTATTTATTTATTAATTTTTGTTAAATATAACAATATACCTCCTTGAAATTCCAATCCGCTCGCCCAGAGGCCCACTACACCGCGCCACGCCGCGCCGTCAACTATGAAAGCATATTGTGTACTGTACAGTGAGTGAAAAGGGGAATGATTGACCGCTTCCTCCTCGCGAACGGTCGCATTTTGATTTATAACCCCCTGTCTCCTCCCCCCTCCTTTCACCGTACCCCCAAACAGCTGAGCCATAGATGCCATTGTTTTACCTTAAAGCATTCGTTACGGTCTTTTTGTGTTTAATTAATTTACCTTTATGAAGCGTATAGGGCTTGTTCATTAAAACAGTATGCTTTATTAAGTAGGTCAAAAAAAAGCGAATGCGGTGTGCCCTTGTTATAAATATTTAGTTGGTGTAATTAATTTTAAGATCGCGTAATGTTAAGTCTAAGTTATTTATTGCGGTTGATAGATTGTTGATAATCAAAAGTGATAATATACACACAGTTTTAGACAATTAAAAATCGTTCATTTGTCATCAAGATTGGGTAAAAATAACTTACCATTTGTATGTTACATACTGCTTAAATCTGAGACTGAATTTTGTTTGCGCTGCTTATTAATTTACAACTAGTAAACAAACAAGCCTTCCTTATAGTGTATTAAAGCATTCAATAATCTTTATGCCAGTTACAAATAAACATAGAAAATGAAATATTTTCAAGTATTTTCCTATTGAAATGACTATAATTGAGTCATACTGTTGATTCATTAGATTTACAGGTAAGCGAAGGAATGCGTCGACGTGAGAATACTTTGAAACGATCACAATGCATTAATGGTAATTGAGGAGCTGTCAACATAAGAAATATATAATTCATGTTGATTTATAGTTTTTATTACTTTATATTTTCTAAGTGTATTGCTTTTATAGAAGGCAATAAAACTATTATTAGTTGAAGCAGTGTAGATATGCGTTGTAAACTGTAAGCCTGCCAGGACACCTAATGAATTTTGTAATGTTTGAAAAACTAGGTTAATGCTAAAGTAAAAATTAATACATGTTTTTTTATTGCAATTAATGATAAGGTGAGCCATTCGCTTAATGGTAAGTGATACGACCGTTTATGGACAGTAGCATAACCAAATAGTACCATGAATAACAAAGCAATGCTTGGCATCCACTGCGCTCGCCATCCTGAGATATAAGATGTTAAGTCTCAAATAAGTCCAATGAACTACTATTGGGTGGCAGAAATCATTTTTGATTAATTTCAATATTTTTATGAATCCATTCATTTTCATTTAATGTAGGACAGTTCATAAGAAAACATTTCACCACGGAAATTAGATGATTATCTATTTAATTATGATATCAGTGCTTTTGCTACAAAACGGCAAAACAAAAAGAACATGATCGTCGTGTGCGATCCTCTTAGAGCTAATCGATAAATATTAGGTGCGTTTAGAAAGCAGATGCGACTTCCGATTGCCTCCCGCTGCGATCATCAGGATGTGCCTAGTGACTTGCGTCTACACTAAATATTGTCTTTAATTAATTATCATTTGTTGTTCATTATTTACGAGTTTAATTTATAAAATAACAAATAAATATTTCTCTAAGAAAATAAGATTTATATTTTTTGCTGCATAGATGTGTGTAATCAACGACTTATTAATTAATTTATTCGATTGGTTTTATTTGCCTTTGGTGGATGTATTAATATTTACAAATAACGTTTCTATAATGCAACACATTTAGTTGCTAACTAACAAGAAGCTTGATGCCAGCTCTCAACCTTCAAAGGTCGCCTATGTAAAATATGCGTATAATACTTCGGAAGCTGTGGCTTTAATACCCGCTATGATGAACAGATCACAACAGGTGATACTGATTCTACAGTTCTGTAAAGGAAACTCGTCCATTTCCCTTCTACCTCTCTCTCTTTTTCTCTTTCTCTCTCTCTTCCTCAGAATGTCCACTGCTGGACAAGACCTTCTAAGGATTTCGAAAGAGACCCTGCTCGAGGTGGGCGTATCCATTGACTTCCTACAGCCATACAACGGTCGTGTGTCCCTTTTATTGGACTTTAATTTATATGTACGTTGTTTTTACATGTTTCTACAATAAAATATTCAATTAACACAGCAAGTTAAATTGCTTAACGATAACTACCTAGTACCTACACGTCTTTAATAAGTCACGTGTAAAGTCACGAAGGTGATGTCCCACAAAAAAGTGATAGGACTGGTGTTATTTAAGCTTACTTTGTTGCATTTATGCTCTCCTAGTACCTACTTGTAAAATGTTACTGGTACTGTTGAATGTGAAAAACTGCATATGGTTGGTTTGTGCTTTTTTAAGAAGTACATATCGTGGCCCTAACTTATGTAGTTGTTAAAATATATTTTCATTCGAAGGAGTACCCTGATAACTTCAATTTCTTATAGCAATTCTTGTTTAGTATGGAAAAGGTAGTACTTGTGGTAGGTGCACATTTATGTCTTATCTTTATCTTCTTCGTACTCAGTGATTTCTTCAACAACCCACGATCTGTCTGTCGCCATAGGAACAGTAAACACACATCTGAATCGTATAAATTCAATGCATAAATATGTTTATTAATTAAGCGCTTGTCCAGTAAGGTTAGGATGCGCGTAGGCTGACTGCCCGCTGAGTCGCGTGGATGACTCAACACGCGCTCAAGCTAAAATAAATACATATTTGGTTTGATTTTTTTTATTTCAATGATTGGCGGGACGAGCTTGCCATTCGCGTGGTAGGAAGCGATACAACCCCTCATAAACAGTGGCGAAACAAACAATACTTTGAATTTCAAAGCAATGCTTGACATTCCACTGCGCTCGCCAACCTGTAACATAAGTCTCAATATCGACGCAGGAACGCGATTTTGTCGTATCTGAAAAAATGCGTATGTGCGTTTTGTATATTATTTAACTCATAAAAAATACCGCCTTGAATTTCCTTGTGAAAATGTAAGACTTTATTTTAACATGTTATTACGAATAAAATGGTATTCCTAAGATTTCTAGTTTAGAGGTAATTTTTTTTATTTTTTTTTATCCTGTTTTAAAATTGCTTATTTCGAGATACGACAAAATCGCTTTCCTGCGTCGATATGTTTAGTAGTTACTCGGGCTACAATGTTCTTCTAACCGAAACAAAAGAGAGTTAACTTCTTTTTCGATTTATATAGGATTTTTTTGTAATGTAGTTTATTAATTAAATATGGACATTATTATAGTCCCAATTACCTAATAACCATTGATTGAAATTAATTAATTTAAGTAACTATTTTTAAAAACAGCGTTACATTACTCCCATAAATATTTAGCATATATCTACGCAATATATGTAGTATTTCCACTTAAAAAAGGAATCCTAACACGGCCCAGTGTATCGTGAGATCGGGCGCGCGATGCCACTTCGCGGAATCGACCCGAGAGGCGACGATTATTACCTTATTTGGCGACCAGAAGCTCGTGTACGCATTGTTTTAAACCCTCCCCTCTCAGACCTTCCGTATTTTTTACAGATGATCTATTTCGGAGAAGGTGTTCTAATTGGCGCGCGGTCCGCTGTGCATGCTAAGCGATTTTCGCGCGAAATACAGTTTAGTATTCAGAACCAATTATGGTGCCGCTCTGGGATTTATTGTCGGCTGATCTAATTTGTGAATGGCGATTGGTTGACGCTGTGTGAAGTAGTACAATGTCTAGTAGTGGTGAAAAATATGTATGTATGTAGATCGTTGTTAATAACAGTGCTTATTCATATTCTTTATTGAACTTTTGTTTACGTTTTTTAGAAATAGGCAACAACATTTTTATTATTTCCTGACAAGTTATGCAACTCATATTTTTGTAAGATTTTGAATCTCGTATTTAAATAAATAATATTATTTAATGTTCAAGATTATATCAGTCGATTGTATTTCACTAAACACAATAAAAATATTGCATGATATTAATATTATTGTTTTGGTTTACTATTCACTTATGGACCTAAAGACTTCGATGCGCGCAAGAAATCTTTCTTGTGTTTATGATCTCATAAACACATAAAATGTAGTAGTTTCTATGCCGACACATAATAAAAAGAAAACAACGAAATTAAATGGAATAAATTCTTATTAAAACTATTTTAATGTAATTTATATCGTCAGTAGCATGCGCCGTGTAAGCTTAAAGTCGCCCAGTAAATAGCCCGCAGCCTATGTTACCAGTTCTCATACCCGTATATTATACAGGGAATCTTTTAAAACGGCCCATTTGAGTAAGTTAATTAAACAGCGTATTAATATTAGTATGTGGTACTTCTTTAGGCTATTTATTTATTTCTTTGCTTTTTGTTTGCTTAAGGCAGTTTAGCATTAATAAATAGGCCCACTAAGCGATAAACGAGCCTGCATTTGTTCAAATTATCGTCTTTACTTTTGAAATGCGATTATAATCATTCCTGTTAGATTGAATACAATTAATGAACACTAAAGCCAATTTTTCCCCAAATATTATGACAATATTTAATTCTTAAAATCATCACTAGATGACTCACGCAAAATTGTATCTGAGTATGAAATATTTCAAATAGTTAAATATTTTATCTCACATTCGTCGCTTGCAGGCCGCACGTAGTATCGGCGTCGGGCGCACCGCGGGCGCTTGTAATTGCCGCCCAATGTTTGTTTTGTTCGCCCCTTAACTCCTTACACTATCCCTGTTTCACTCTCACAAACAGCCTTCTGCATAACTCCATCGCTCTCACACACACCGCAGTTGAGCTACTTAAGGCATATTTATCACATTGAACTCTCCCGTGCGCTCAGTTACATAGGGACTCAGATTTATGTCTTGTCATTCGATATGACTTGTTATTTTACGAGTGTAAGAATCATTTTTATAAAACTTTCGAGGGCGGTTACGTCTTTTTGAAAGGCGCACGAGCCGTTCAGAGAAGTTGGAAATTATCAGATTAATAGGCACCATTGAGTTTATGTATCGTGTATGAGATTATTGATTGTAATTATCGGTGCGCCTTGAGTTAAAACACGCGATCCTCGTGGTGCATATGAATTTATGGCGGTTCTTTATGACTGCCTGTGTGAATCGTCTAGCTTTAAGTATTAAATTCCCTTTGAGAGTGATGATGCTGCCCATTCCAGCTGGAATTTTGCGTAGGTGATGTATTTTATGACTTAGAACAACTGACGTTTATGTCATTTTCGTAAAAACTACTTGTATAAGTTATTGCCGTTCTCCAATTTCACTTATTTCGTGGGAACGACATCGTAAAACTTTTCAACTAATTGTATTATCATATGAATATGGTAATGCGTAGTTATTTAGTAGTTCGGGTGTCGTTTAAGTAACGGGTGAGTGTTGCAAGTGTCTATTCCTAATATTTTGATAAAATTATACTATTTAAGGGTTTTACGTTTTCTGGTTTACAATATATCAAATTGTAATATGACGATAAAAAAAAGATTTTATCGTAAAATATCCAGACTAGTTATTAATACAAGTGAAAATCTTTACGTACGTATTTTAATCTTAAGAAATCACTAAGATTTTGTTAAAAACTCGCTTTTAATAAATGATAAATACAACATAGATTTTACTACTATACTCGTAGTCATTGCGGTGTGTTGTTACACTTCTTTATCGTAAGAAAATATATACGGAAAAAAATCCAAGATTGAGAGAACAACAAAATTTGCTTTCGCTGTAACAACACTGAACAAACACAGTTCGCCGTACTGAAGCGGCACGCTCCTCGCCATTTATTTAACATCTTTTAGTACTGGATGCGCTCCTCAGCGAAATGAATTCCATACCTTTAATATACAATTGCAGATTAGCGTTAAAACAGCACTCATGGAGGCAAATTGTAGGATTTCATAATGTTGCTTGGTTTTGCTGTGGTCCGTGAGTAGTACTCGTAGTATCGCTTATCATCTGGCGAATGTCATGCTTTTCTCGCTATTTATTGCTATATAAAAGAAGAAGATGATTGGTATATATTTTATATAAAACATTTAATCTTGTTACTTAGTATAAAGAACCACACTCCCAAAACGTAAGGGTCTTAAGGCACCAATGACTAGGCTAGCGCAGTGGTCCCTGGAAACATCCCAGGTGGACCGTGAAGCTATCCTAAGGCGATATTTAAGACAATCTTATGCGTGCTTTATTAATGGATGTATAGAAAAACATTTATTTATTTACATTTTGATACTGCATCAAAATACAATGAAATCATTCAACCAGCTGAGTGGTCAATGGCTAGATAAGAGTCATACTGCCATGAGTAATAGGTTAAGAACAAAGCGGCTAACGTGACTGTTCATCAGTCATCTTTTCCTCGACGAAATCTATGCTCAACAGTAAGACATATTATGAGCGGTATTGTTTTGTAAAATCTGATATCAGCTTTCCTTGGTGACATCCGTACTCATTAAGACAGCATACCAAGGCTTTCATTTTAGTTGATGTGTATTTCTAATTCCTCCCACTACTGATACGAGTTTGTCACACTACCAGCACATTCTAGGCGTCCCTACACCGCTGTAAAAGACAATGAATCCTAAATCGTGTGGCGTGGACAGCGGCGCGGCGCGGCGGGTGCCACAAAAAGCTAGGGCATGTGACGCGCACCGCTCCTTATACGGCGCCAACTAACCGAAGCTTCACTCTTGCTCCTTTTAGCTGGACGTCAGGGCTTCCAAGGCTTGAGAAGATTTTATCGAGGTGTGTAAGGGTTTGGTTAGGTGAGGTCAAAGGTGTGGTGAAGATGATTTTTAAGTGAATGTGGTTTGGTAAAAATAATGTATCAAAGACATGAGGAAATATTATTATGCACTTAACAGCCTCCGTGGTGCAATTGGTTAAACGCCGGCTGTGAAATGAGAGGCTGCAGGTTCAAATTCAAAATGTTTTATTGTGGTACATAGGCATATCTGCTTTGCACAGCTATGACCCGCCAATTCGATCAAAGAGATTCAAACCGAGAATTAAACATGGAATATTTCCCTAAAAATAAAGTGAGTCGAAGAGAAATCGGAAGAATATTACGAAAAAAGGACTGAAAATTAAGTACTAATTTTTACCTCTACCTTCGATATAAACTATATGGTAAGAATCAGGATTTTCTTAATTAAATGGCAAAGTTACACAAACAATAACCGCAGTCATAAATTACATCTTAATAAGCTGATTAAATGAAAATCAACACACGGGTACACAAGCGGAGCTATCGCTTATTATAATCAGGTTTAATTAAATTGAAAACAATTAAATTAGTCGCCATCGCGGCCGGTACGAAATAATCGAACTCTGGACAAATTACAAAACGCGCCCTAATTACATACAATGGTAGCGGCGACAGGTATAATATGATTAAGTGCGCATTGTCCGGCTGTTTGTTTTAATATTTATGTTTTTTTAGGATTCTGTAACTCGGTAGATAAAACTCATCATCGGCCGTTTCGTGGTGTCTCGTCTCATGTCTCGGACATGTTTCGGATCCTATTTCTCTATCGAGATCAAGTTAGATGTAATTTTTTGGAGCTAAAACTTCTAATACGACATTGTATTGTCGCTACGTTTTGACAGTTCCAGTAATCGAAATTAGCAGGAGTTTTCTAATGTGCGATGTATTGTGTGTTTTTAAGTATCCCCTCGGATTGCCACCAGTACCGGAAAATCCGTAATAATAATCTAGAAATGAGGATCGTGTTCCAAGTGTAGCCTATGTTTACCGAGTTTCAACAAATCCGGCTCATTTCTACACAGGCAAGATCGCAACCATCTCTCATCAGTCCACTCCATGCAGTCCTCGCTACATTTACGGTGGTATTGTAGCCAGAGTAAATACTGGACATATTGAAACTTAACATCGTATATGTCAGGACGGCGAGTGTAGTGAAATGCCAAGCATTGCTTTGTAATTCATGGTGGTGTTTGGTTTTGATAAAGTCCATGAGTTGCAGATTGGTTACCATCAGGCGAATGATAAGCTCGTCTCGCCATTTAATGACATAAAAGAATAATATAAAACGTTTAGATGTTTTATGATGATTCGCTTGTATTGTTCTCTGCTAGTATGTCTGTTCTTTGTGCTATGTGTGCAACAGCATAGTTACTACAGATGCTGTGACGGAATGTTGCCTGAGCTCTTCTCGCTACATTTAGTTGTTCCACGACGGTTTGTACGGAACTCTCCCCGCAAAGTGAGACTCACGCTTATGTTTTTGTCTGTGGTGTGTCTGTTGGTTTGCGGCAGCCGTGTGCCCTGTGACGGAATGTCGCCCGAGCACTTCTCGCTACATTTAGATGTTATACCACGGTTTTTTGGCAGTTGTACGGAGATGTGGAGGTATGAAGTTGATGCGTACTCCACGGCTCGTTTGTTTTATTAGTTAATAGGAGACAATGGCTTAACGCAAAATATTATCTATCTAATAAAAAAATTGGAATGTAAGTTATTTTTGGTTCTCATTTCTCAATGTTCAAGTGAAGGTTGGTTTTAATATTGACAGTATTCTCATAACTATGCTTTTTCTTTCATTCAAACCACATATTTTACACATAACAATAATCTTTGCAAAGGACCATCTGCAGGAACACTGATTGTCGTTTAATTATTCTTTCTGTGACGTATGCTATACATAAATATTTTAAATCGCCTTGCCCATTGTGAAAAAAAAATGATGAAGCAAAAAAGAAAAACGAATACAAATGTAGTTATAATTATATGCATAGTTCTTCGATCAAATATACACTAGATACAACATGAGTGCTTAGAAAATGGCACCAAAAAAGAGTGCTTTAAGCACTCTTTTGCCTTCAGTCACGCACCGACCGTTGCTTCTAAAACGTCGTAGAACTTTAGACAATATTATGTGAAAAGCTACTTTAAGCTCCAGGGATAAGGTGGAATTTGTGTTAATATATTTGGAATATGTGATCTTTTTGTTTACTTTTTTTCATGTCATGCATCGGTGCCACTTTTTAACAGAACTTTTATAGGGAACTGTGTATCTAGTGTATATTTGATCGAAGGCATAGTTACTTAATACAAACTATATCCATCTACTAATATCTGCAACGATTCTAAATTGCGTTGAACAGATTCGAGAAAACTTGTCCACCGCTCTATCGGCAGATAAGGACTGCTCCTGCCACTGACCTGATGAATTACGGACAACCTTGATTTATCAGCATTTGGCCTGAATTAAACGCCTATCTGATATTTTTAGAAAAGCGCGCTTACTACAGTGATGTAGTGGTGGAAATGAGATGTCTGGGTGTGAAATAGTAGTGCGACTTCGCATCGTAAATATGTACATTAGTGTACATTAGTAACTTCAAAACTTGACTACTGAGTAAAGATGGACGTAAATAATAGTTTGGAGAAATTTATTGGATCCAGGCCGGTTTCCACAGATTGGTGTGGAGATGATGACAGTGAAGGTCGATGGCTAATAACTTTTAACGTGGAGTTGCGAATATGCAAGTAGTTCATTCGATTGTCAATGGTTACCGCCGATAATTTAAATTTGTCATTTTTTTCGAAAGTTCTTTAGTTTTATCCATTTTCGAAATGCTGCTAATGTGTAAGATAATTGAGCGCATCTTTCATAATAATTTTGATCCAACACGTAAGTAAAATAGGAGGTAGTAGATTCTACTGGTGGTAGGTCTCTCATATGTGAGAGGCCATCTGGGTAGATACCACCGCAATGTCTATTTCTCCCGTGAAACAACACTGCGTAAGTGCACTGTTGTGTTTCGGATTGAAGGACATTCGCCCGAATACTGGAACGTCATTCAAATAATAAGTTGCTCTTAACAGCGCACGGCCCAATTAGCCAGTACATTTAATCGGGATTAACGTAGTTAAGCGCCATTTATATTTAAGTTGCGTTCCAGTATTTGGGCGATTGTAGCCAGAGTAACTACTGGACATATTGAGACTTAACATCTTATGTCTCAGGATGGCGAGCGCAGTGGAATATTGCTACTGTTCATGAGCGGTCGTATCGCTTACCATCAGGCGAACGGGTTGCTCGTCTCGCCATTCATAGAAATAAAAAAAAATCCTCCTCGCATCGTTTTCCTCATTGCTGAGGGTCGTGATCCCCTGAACATGGAGTAATCTTTGACCGGATTATGCTGCGCCACCTTTTCCTATCCTTGGCATAGTGGAGCGCAGCGTGAAACTTGACGCCAAGGGTCGAGCTAACTTGGTCCGACCATCTGATGGGACATCTGCCTCTCGGACGTTTACCGTCGACTTTGCCAGTAATCATCAGTTGCTCCAAGTTATCTCCGTCCTTCCTAGCTATATGGCCAAAAAACTCCAGTACTCGGCGCAAGCAGATGGTAGAGAGCCTGGTTTTGATTTGGAGATCGCGTAGAATGGATACGTTGGAGCGGACCGCAGTCCAGTAGATTCATAGGCACTGGTTTATCAATCTTGGCTAATATTTTTGAAAAAGTAATATAATAAAAGCATTTATGCTTCTAACTATCCATAATCCAGTGCAAAAATCACAACTAACAAGCCCCGAAGCGTCCTGACCAGCCGCCGCGAGATTTATATTATTCCGTATTAATTCCAGAATTTGTTACACAACACATAAAAAGCATTGTCGGCATGTATTATTAAACAACTAATCCATGGTTACGAGCGGTGTCCGGCATAATAAAAACAATGTCGTTTTGTGGTCGCCATGTCGCGTCGCTCCTAACACATGTCTGAATGTATTATGCGAGCACGACCGCGGGCAAAAACTAACGCGACACGTCATAGTGGGGACTTTATTTGGATCCGACACGATGTGTTTTGTATTGATTAGGTTGTGTTTGTTTGTGTTGACTACTGGGCATAAAAAGGGAGTATTTATCGTAGCTAAATGGATTACCTATATTTTGTTATTCATCCATCAGCTAAAGTAAGTCCACTGCTGAAAATAGGCTTCCCCCAATAATTTGCACAGTGACCTGGCAGAGGAAGCCTGCATCCAGCGACATCCCGCGACCTTTATTATTGTTATTGCAGGAGTGAAATTGGTTCTGTAATAACCTCATACTTCATGGATTTCATTTTTAATGATTTCTGTTTCACGGCTGTTTATGAGTACTCGTCACTTTTCATAGGTTTTTGCCAGTTGAAAAGATGTCAATCCAGTTACCTTATATTAAAAATATTGGTGCAAAATTTTTACCATTGCCTATATGTGTGTTAATGTTATGCTTTACAATTTTCGATTTTAATAGATTTATCGCCACTGTCTTCAGTCAAAGGAATTCTACCACAGAACATAGACTCAAGGATTTCTGCAGCAACCTGAGATTTTCTGCAGTCTTTATTGCATCTTTTTTCTTGTAAGAGTACGCCGAATGCTTTGTTCGCCACTATGTGGCCGAAAAGTCAATAAAAGTGCAATATTGCCTCACTTAATTTCCCTAGTCATATGTGTATTGATAGACAATTACCTCGCACGCTACCGGTGAAGGAAAACATCGTGAGGAAACCTATATACTATAGCTATTCGTATGAATTTCTATGGTATGTGAAGTCTGTCAACCCGCGTAGGGCATCCTAGGTGAATTATATGGCCTCACCACTCTCAATCGTACTCTCGATTGTGGAAAAGGCCCGTGCCCTGCAGTCGGTCGTATATGGGCTGATAGAGTACAGTATTTCCTCACCCTGATAAACTTAATTTAGGTTTTATATCGCAAGAAGAAATATGTAGATACGAAGATGTAGCATGTAAAGTTTTTACCCCAAACTGCAGTCATTAATTTGTTTAATTGACAACACTGCGACCCAATAAATATTTTTTAATGATCTTATATTTTTAAACACGCATAAAAATAGCATCCCGAAATAAAAGAAGTAATTTAAAAATATTTTTATGACACACCCGACTATAACACGACCCCCGCGATTAATTTAATTAGGACTTGTCCTATATAATTCTGTAAAAATAAATAAAATGTCCGGACCGATGATATCGAGATAACATACCTAATACCGCAGTGGCTTCATTTCTGTGTATCCAGGAATTCTCTTGTGGCCAATGAAATTTTACTGTTCCGCCGAGCGCATGCCGCATACCTCTGTGAAAAAAATACCAAGTGTGGTGAGGCAAAAAAGAGAAATTTCAGAATGGTTATCTGTCCCGAGCATCGGCGAGTTTCCACCGGGTCGCGGCGCGGCGGAATTAAAACATTGCATTTTTACCTCGTGAAGTATTCGGTGAGATGGTATCTCGCGCTCACGATTTATTTTACGACACACGCGCTTATTGTTTCTGTGGATCTATGTGCCGACAAGCGCATTTTATTAGATTCTACGAATACTCTCGCCCGAGGAAGGATGGACGCTTTTGGAAATAGCTTCGTGGGTTCTAGTGTCCCGGCAATGTGAGGCTATTCATTTTACGTGTAGTTCGATTTTTTATGTCTTTGTGTAAACTAGAATTAATTAAGAGTTGCAAAAGATATTAATTATACTTAAGAAGGGAGCCTACTTCGTTGCAGGTTAAAAATAAGTTAGACATTCCCAAAGACGCCGAGCTTCGAGGCCCGGTGTCGTTACAATGCGTTCTGTGATGATCCCGGCTTACAGGAGTGGCAGTTGTGGTTGTGAGGGCGGGACAGTCTATAAGTTAATATAGAAATTAAGTTTATAACAATGTTGTTTATAAGCCGGGAGGCGCGTATTGTAATCACTTCATCGTGGCGTCGCCATAGTCTCACGTACCGGTCGGCCTGTTTGTGCGAACTGTAAAAACACAGGCATTTTCGCCACTCCAACCATCCGCTCGGGAAATTTCTGGACGAAGTGCTCGAGTTTCTTACTCGCGTTCAATCGTGGTTTTGTTGAAATTGTTTGGTCATTTATTTATTTGGTTTTCTTTATATATTTATACCGGGCAATAAATAATTCAAACAGCGAGCATAGGCTGCTGTTAATTAGGGGATTTTGTCTTAGGCTTTTGTAATGTCGTCTAATTAAAAAGAAAATTTAGTAGACTGATGGGTTTTGGTAGATTGTTTTTGACGAATGTTAGTACTGTCTAAAAGAATTTGCTTGGTTGCTACGAGGCGAATAACCTGAAATGATATCCATTAGTTTCTGAATCACGATATCATAACTCGCTCTCAATCCCATAGGTTCAATCGAACCACATAAAACAAAATACTTAACCTTATAACCGCGCATCGAGCATCAACATTAATCACGCAGCGTATTAAACATAAATTATTAATTGATATAAAAACTAATGACTCAAATTGAATATTTCGACTTTGACGTACCACGTACGAGATTGCTCGACGTATGTGTGTGTGTATTAATATTTTGTATCGACATATTTTATTGGGTCGATTTATTTATCGTAATAATAAATCAATGGTATTGATCATTATGGTTGATAATTTATAGTAGGCAGCGACTGACCGCTGGTGCGCGTCGGTGATAAATCACGGCGATACGCGCGCCGCAGCCTCCGCGCTCTTTTCTAACTGCGTGTTTGTTTAGTGCTGTTATGCAAAGCTTAAACGGTTACGTTTGAGGTGATTGGTGAGTGGATTCAATATGTATTGGTTTGGGAAGGAAAAGATGGGAATTGTTTTGCCTATGTTTCTTTTCAATGATTGTCCAGATTTGAACTTCATCTGCCAAATAATTTTAATTCAGAACTTTATGCCGATGTATTTTACCTTTCTTTTTTATATAAATGCCATAATTAAGTGATAACAATGCGGTGAGTTTTATATTATGGTTGTTTTAGAAACATTCTTATTTTATGTCTACCTATCTCTACTAAACTCAGTATCAATATTTGTGGTTAAATACGCAAAGGTTTTTATAATTGAAAGCTTTGGTCCTAAAATTTTCAGGCATTTTGCACCAACTAGACCTACCACTCCAACGCAAACAAATTAACCCCGCACAATTTCAACTAAACCACGCAATAATCAATAATCAACCGTGTTATCACGATAGGCGAGGCTGGACATATCGTTTTCCTCCCCACTGTGCGTACGTACTGGGCACTGGGCACTGTGTACTGATTGCGCGGGTATCGGCATCGGTATCGCAAAGCCGGCGCCGGCGCAGCCCGCGGCTCGCTAACGATGCCGCCTGCCCAATTGATTGATAAATCAACGCGCCGCGCGGCCGCTTTGTGGTGCCGAGTGCGCGTGCACTTGTGAAGGGTTAAGTTGCGCGTGAGCATGTTTGGTCTTTGGTCACTTGTTAGCAATTATTATGTTTACATCTAAATTGCCGAGGCAGGTAAGGAGTTCCACCCACCTTTGACGAGCAAGTTGCGGATGTATTTGCTAGATTCGCCTTCCTATTCAGCGTTTTCTATTATGTCCAGTATTTACCGTCGTTAGATGCAGTATCGTCTTGTATAGTTTTTGAAGAAATGAAATAAGCGCTTTTTTGCTCTCTCAATGATTTGAATGAGTGAACTGTGATTTTGCACACGAACTTCAAAATAGATATGACATTTATTTAACCAAATAGGCAAACATGATAAACTACAGCCTTAATCCCTCGCTAACAGTAAGCAAATTCGTCAATGAGAATCACAACATCCCCATAAAATCACCTACCAAAAGTAATAGCCTTCAAACACTAACAGTTCTCGAATTTTAAAGAAACTTATCAATTACCTTTGAAAAACCACCAATGTTCTAATTAGTAGATCTCCCAGACCGTTTTATTAGAGATAGATTTATCGCATCTCATAGCATCGGCGGCGGCTAGTCTGTCTGGCCGTCTGTCTGCACTCAACCGATCCTTGGCAGCGCCGAGTGCGTCGTTGTGCCAAGATTGATTGCGATTACGAGCACATTGGTACCGTCACTCACCGTCTCTGCAATAACATTTGAATGCGCTGAGGCTTCAGAAGTACTCTAGGATACCAGAATTGCCTCACCTGTGTTATCATGGAACATTGGTTACTCTGCTCCCCAAAGGAATTTCATAGCAATTAGGGTTATCTTCAGATGCAAGAAATTCACTGTTTAATCTCAGTCCCCTCAAAAGATTTCCATCGCAACCTGTTGCAAGGGATGTTGCATACTGCATCTGTCATGATCAACACTTCTGCGACCTCTTAAATTTTTTGAATCTATGCAGTTTACAAATATCTGCAAGCAATTCAGACCATTTTCAACCCCCCATAACTTCGTTGTGGTTAAAGCAAGAAGCCTGAATTTTCAGTTACTAATTAGGCATTGTATAAACACGGTATATTTAAAATTTCATTCAATTTGAACCAGTAGTTTAAGAATTATAACTTGTCAAACTTTCGCAATTTTGTCACTCACTGACTGACTGACCGATCATCAAAAGTCTAAGGCGCTTCTAGCAGACATAGAACCTTCAAATTTAGAATATAATTAGTGTTTAGTGTCTAAAGTAAGGAAAAATTCAAACATTTCATAATTTCTGTCTAGTTTTCTAGATGCACCAACTGCGTGAATAACTTTGTAATCTCATATAAATGTATAGGATTACAAAGCCAGTAGCATTATGCATAAATTGTACGATACATTATGTTTTCATGCGATGGCCAAGTCGATCTATTTATTTACAACGTAAAGAATTTTTAATATTGATATGATAATAACTTACGTAATAACTTTATACAGAACGTCCCTTAATCAAGGACTAAATAAATTAATCGACATGGATCTCGCAACTTTTTGCGGTAGATAAACTGAGCTGCGAGACTTGGAATTTTTTTACAGGATGTTTTTGATGGGATTCGTATTTAACTTGTTAAAAGGTCACATTCACTGGTAGAAATTTATTTTATTAATTCAGGGATGTGTAAAATACCTTTTTTATTTGATCCAAAGAATGATTTTAAAAATCCTCAACATCCTCAGTACAATTTAGGCTTCATAATATTATGTTCTATACCGGGTATCTCAAGACTGCTACCGAAAACGAAGCCGGGTGGTAGTTTTAGTGGCTACAAACACAATGCAATTAAAAATTTCGCCTAGAAACGCGACAATTTTTTTTTATGATTTTTTAAATATCGTCATTTTTGGGTGGTAAATCCATAGTTTCTGCTAAAATAATAATTTAAACTCTTTTATACCTTAGAGTATTTATAAATAAAAGGGTATATACTATTATTTTAGGAAAAAATGTATTTACCACCCAAATATGGCCATAGGAAAAAAATAACAAAAAAAAAATTGTCGCTTTTTTTTGCAACTTTTTCTGTTGCATTGTGTCTGAAGTCGCTTAAACTACCACCCGGCTTCGTTTTCGGTAGCAGTCTTGATATACCCTGTATAACTTTTATTCCCATATATCAAAAAGTAGCGGTCCGACCCAGCTTCGCCCGGGTGCAGATGGATTTCTCTACAATAATATGTAAATTGTACAATGTAAAATACACATAAACCTTCCTCTTGAATCACTCTATCTATATTAAAGAAAACCGCATCAAAATCCATTGCGTAGTTTTAAACATCTAAGCATACATATGAACAGACGGCAGGAAGCGACTTTGTTTTATACTATGTAGTGATATCAAAAATCTTCTTAAATAATGATTTAGGTATCACAACTCGTGACCCTCATCACAGAATTCCTTAGTGTCTAACCTGGTCTATCATCAGCTCTGTGTACCGTCTGGCAAATGGTATGATTTGGCAGCGGCGCCGGATTTATTAGGCATCTACTACACGCTCACGTGTTGCCAATGCTCGTGGGAAACTCTCGTTGTGCCAGGATGATCGCGTGTTTTGTATGCTCATCTCGTATTTAGTTGCATTGTCTATAGAATCGATATGTATCACTATATCTGAGAATATTTAGATTTGTCTTAGAAGTTTCTATGTTGTCCAGCATCATTGATCTCCATGCTAATTTAGTAACAAAAGAACAGCGCTTTAAAATAGTTAAATTCTTGGCTAGCATTGAAGCTGGACTATTTTATTTTAAAGGATTGTATAGATGCGTTGTTTTCTAGTATTATAAACTGCTAAGCTTGCCGCCAGCTCACATTGGCCAGCTTT
Source organism: Hyles vespertilio (assembly GCA_009982885.2). Taxonomy (NCBI): domain Eukaryota; kingdom Metazoa; phylum Arthropoda; class Insecta; order Lepidoptera; family Sphingidae; genus Hyles; species Hyles vespertilio. The sequence goes on from CM042817.1 coordinate 1,804,219, forward strand.
GGGAACTATATGGCTTAACACCTCTTAATCGTACTCTCGATTGTAAAGGAGGCTCGTGCCCTGCAGTGGGACTTACGTATGTGCTGATACGGAATGCTTACCATTAATCGACAAATGGTTAGCTATGAATAATTACTTGCTTATTTTTCGTGATGACTGAAAAAAATCTGAGGTACATTTAAAGCGTAAGTCCAAAAATATTTTAATAAACTTTATCTTGAATATTTGTACATTTATTTCTTTACCAAATTAAACGAACGGAATCAACGCACGCATTTTTAATTTATTTAAAACTATTATTGTATTCAAGAAAACGTTTAATGTTCTCGCATGGTTTGATTAGTATCTCGCTAACGTCTAGTATGTACCAGCACATTATTTGCTGTTTCAAATTGTGTGTAGCGTGTGATACGTTACACAGTTTACAAGGCTCGTAAGTAAGCACAGGAAATACTAATTAGTGCGCTCCGATATACGCGTATCTAGAATCTTAATACCGCACCAGTTGTATTAATTAACTCGTTATTTTGTTCATGCCTGGATTTTGCAGTTGACTTTATATGTAGCATAAAATCGCTTGCTGTTCAGCACGGGGATGCTCTACATTCGTCAGGTCTAATGAGTAGGCCGAATCCGATACGCGACACAATAATTATGTGGCTATTTATTGTGGGGTTTTTACCGTCGTGTAGGTTGGTCGCTCTCTGCAAATGTCCTGCCATATCCTATCACATACCATCTGTCAACATGTCCACGGTGCTCGTGGGCTCGAACCCCAGGGCACATCTTTGACTTTTCAGAATCATGTCTGTATTGATAAGTCAATCACCACGTACTATAACGGTGAAACAAAACATCGTGACGTAACCAACCATATAGATTTTTAAGAATTTCCATGGTATGTAAAGTCCGCCAACTGCAGTAGGACGTATTTAGGCTGAAAAAATCCTATCAACTCATATACAAGAGCTAACAGGTGATAAAATAAAAGCGTGATATCGATCCTGGCTCGCAGGAATTGCATTGGTGGATGAGTGGGCGGGAGTCACTAACTGGCAATGCTGTTTTCATTTATTGTTTCTAGGTAAAGTCGCTTGTCTCGATAAACGCCTACGTCCTGTCATTGTACTAAATTTTATTAGGTTTTTATTTATGAAAAACAAATAATGTAGGTGCAATTAGCGCAGCGGGTATAAATATGAAATAACAACAAATGTTGTGGGTTTGGTAAGAGCATAGAGCAACGATAATTATTTTTATGAATCACAGTTATTCCGCATGTTTATAAACGTGCAGAAATCGAGTTCAAACATAATTAAATCAAACCTCTTTCCATTGCAAAATTATAGAGGATAAAAAGAGTGTCTATTGTCCCGCTAGGCATTAATTCAAGTCCACAACAAATTCATACACCTGAAACCAAAAATTATTTTAAGTAAATACTGAATTGGAAACCCTCAACCTCACGGCTTATAGTTTATGCACGCTGTTATTTTTTCTGAAAGGTGTTTGCTCTTTATACTTCCGTAAGACCGTAATATCTGAAGTATATCAAAAAATATTCCTCTATACTGAGGTGACTGTTTTACTTATACTCTTTAACTGACTGTCTATGGTATTACCAACTTGCAAACTTCAACTGTTTACTTATTTATGCGAAACCCTCTGGTCACAAATCATAGCAGTGCTCGGGAGGGTCGCATCGTAATCACTTTAGCAGTGCACTCCGAGAGGTATAATCTCGTTACTTCCCTCCGGCTCATTAGCCCCCTCTTCTAATCTAATTCGGATTTCATTAGTGCCTCTCCCTCGCGCCTGGTTATTGTTTGTCTGTTTTGTTGTTCTTTTGACATTGATAACTATTATTTCGATGTTCGTTAAATTATTTGTCATTGTCATTCTAGAACGTTATGTGCTGAACATAAGCTTTCTCGAAAGATTTTCACAGCGAATTGTTTTAAGTTGCCTGAATCAACTTAATTAATTAGAATTATTTATTAAGGCTATGTACAGATAGGCCAAGACACAAATAGAGGATAAATATAACTAACATTGGTCATTTTTGTCTCGCATTAGGAGTCGATATCTTCACATTACATATTTATAATATTGTCTTAAGAAATTTTCTTATAAATAATAGAAGAACTCATATGGGTTTTTTTTGCACATACAGCTATTTTTAAATACGTACTTCATATACTCAGATTGTTAAGACGACTTGATGTAGCAGTGAATACCAAACACTTGTTCGCCTTTACATCTGGCAGAATGGATGTATAGGGGTGTTGCAAATGAGATTGCACTCGGAACAGTTTCCGGACGAGCGCGCACACCGCCAGCTACCCTTAGAGATAGGGGTGGTACTTGCGAGCAATTTTAAATGAAAGTAAATTTACTTAGAATAGCTGTTTTATATACTGTTTAATAGTTATAAATAAGTATAATCTAACCACTCTCAATCGTACTGTCGATTGTGGAGGAGGCCCGTGCCCTGCAGTGGGACGTATATGGGCTGATACAGAATACAGAGAATAATCTAAGTAGATTAAACAGTCATTATTAAATACGACCTGGATAAGGTTGCAGATAGTAGTTGAATGCAGGCCGCTTCCAACAGGTCGATGTGGAGATCCTTGAGGGACGCCTTTGTTAAATAGTGAACTTCCTGTGGCTGAAGAGAGAGAGAGAGAGAGAGAGAGAGAGAGATAAACACTCATTATTGTGCTTGAGATGTTATTTGTAAATTAAGTTCGCAATGACACCGCCTGCATACCTAGCTAAAAAAAATCCTTGGAAGTATTTGTACCGATGTGTATTTCTTGCGACCGATGTGTACTACAAAAATGATCATGATATAGTTAAAACTGTGTTATTCATTTCATATTGTTACAACAAAAACGTGTAGATCGTAGAGAGAAAATATCTACAGAACAGAAGTAGGCAGCGTCACGCGTGTTTCATCCCTAGCCACCCCGCGGCGCTGCACTGACATTAGTTTTCATTTGTGCACACTTATTGCATTACTTTTTGATTAGATTACTATTCTTGCAACTTTATACTATGGATGTTAAGGGGGGGACAAGTTTCTCCTGAGCTTCGCTCTGGAATTTTGAATGTTCTTGAATGTACGACACAACACATTCCATCGCATCTCCAAGGACGTTTTGTTTATAAGTTCATGGTATGCTGTAAGTAGGTATTTCTTGTTGTCTGCAATCAGAATCTCTATGAAGTTGTAAATGATTTATCAAAATGTGGGGCATTACCTACGCATTTAAATATGCACATCAGGTCGCTATCATGCTGGTGACAGCGAAAGATTTGCATCCTCATTCCATCCAATGTTGACACCGTACATGAATTATTTGCATTTTTCATTTGCACAGTAGTACGTATTTTACCAAGTCACGACAAACAGACAAATATTTGTCAATTAACCCAACATTGGATCAAACACGTTCACGCATAATAAACCTCATCCGATCACTCTCATAGTGAAATGTCATCGAAGCGTACAATAGTCCACGCAGCGGCACGTGACAGCACCGCGCCTCCGCCACGCGTCTCCACGCTTGTTGTGAACTCCTCACGCCGCTGCTCTCCTAGTCCGTGAAATTAGAATTTAGTTAGCGAATCGTATGATGTTGTTAAAAAACTTAATTATTCGTGCGATCGGGGGGATATTAAAAGAGGATTAAGATATCGTGCTGTTTCCTAAATTTAAAACAACACGAACATTGTCTCTTACTCCCGCAAAAAAAACAGTGTACATGAAATGAAATGAAAATGAAATGAAAATAATTTATTGAATCCATTAATATGTTCAATATCATTTAGATTCAGTCATTTTTTTATCTACCACCCGGTTCGGAAAGCGGTTTTCACTAGAGAAGAATGGGCAAGAAACTCTAGTGTTGCTCTTTTCAAAACCAGTTTACAATGTAGTGAATTATTACAAAATTTACAAGTTGATTTAAATCAGAGCAGTTTAATAATAATTTGTTGTAAATTTACAATAAATATTTTTGATACGAATGTTATTATATAATAACTAGCGGCCCGACCCAGCTTCGCCTGGGTGCATATATTTTTTGATTCCACTCCACACCAAATACATGTTGTTTTTCGTATAAACTCTTGTATGCCTAAACTTGACGTAGCTATCCTACTGTCCGGCTCAATCCCGTCTCATCCGCCTGTTCAGTCTCTTCCCAATCCGTCCCGTCCCTTCTCTTTATTATCCATCCCGTTTTATAACGTTTTATAACGTGTAATAAATAAAAATTTAGGGGTGGACTACCCCTAACATTTAGGGGGATGAAAAATAGATGTTGGCCGATTCTCAGACCTACTCAATATGCTCACAAAATTTCATGAGAATCGGTCTCCGTTTCGGAGGAGTTCGATTACGCACCCCGTGACAGAAGAATTTTATATATTAGATTACTATGGCTGAGTGAAGCGAAGTCGCCCAGAACGAAGAATCTGTATACTCTTTTTCGCCAAAGCAGTGAATAATTGCGAAAGCCTTATGTAATCCATCAATGAATCCGTTACAATGTAAGCAAATCGGATAGACCAGTCTACGCAAGCAGCACCCGTTCACGAGTATGACGCATGTGCCAGCCATCGGCCTCCTCAACCATGTTGCAGGGAAGTGTCCGACCTGGCACACGACGCCACCGCAATGCATGCACTGTTGTGTTCCGGTTTAAAGGATATTATTATAGTCAGAGTAACTACTGGACATATCACATATTGAGACATACCATCTTACGTCTTAGGATGGCGAGCGTTGTGGAATGCCAAGCATTTCTTTGTAGTACATGGTGTTGTTATTCATCAGGCACTCGAGCAAGAAAAAAAAAACAATTAATGGCTCGTAGTAAGAAATAGATATCCATAAATATTGAGATTAAAGGAAATAACTTGCCTTTAGCCTTTTGATCGAATCGAACGATAGTTGGGGGAGGAAGGAATAGGGCAACAAAACTGTTATGATAAACTTGCGATTTCATGTTCGATAGACCTTCATACTTACTTAACTGGTATTTAAACTACAACTTAGATTCTTAGATACTTCTCACACACAAAACATCTTTCCATAATAAATTATCTTTTTTTGTAACCTTTCACGAAGCGACCACAAATCGCGCTGTCAAAAGGATTCCGTTAAGGCGGCGTCTAATCCGCGGATCAGTTTGTAGTCGCGTGATTAACTGCCGCCGCCTGTCGTCGCCTTAAATGTCGCTGGAAAAAAATATAACAGCTGCCTTACTTTGAATTACGTATGAGTATGGTAACAGCTATGCTCGTGTTTTTTACAATTGTGTAATAAAAAATAAGATCAAAAAATATTAGATGTGCACTGGAGGTTATGGGTTAGATGGTACGTTTCTTTAAATTACAGATTAGCTGGCAACAAGCGTTTTGTGAAATCGCAAGTTGCGGGTCCAATGCTAGCTCAGTCATGATTGTTTCCATGATCAACCAATAGCAAGTATAGTACCAAGTCTGGCTCTTAGGTATGCCGATAAAACTGTCACAGTTTTTCACACTCACGATACAAACCACATAACTTAGAATTTTGTTAATTACTAGCATTCATATTATGCATCCTCATAGCTTTAACGAATATTACAAATGCTTGAGTCGACAGACGTATTGTGTAGTATACATGTTCAACTGATCAGATAGAAACTGAATTAGCGGGATTGGGATGAATATAAAGTATGCGATAGATTCTTTATACATATCTGACAAAATTGACGTACACGTACGTGGGCTGGACACTATTCCGCCCTCACACCCACCACTGTAACTCCTGTAAGGCAGGATCAACGGTGGCACGCAATATAATGACCGAGTATTGAAGCTCGGCGAGTCTCCTCGAATGTCTAAGTTGTTTTTAGCCCGCAACGAACACGTACGTCGGCTGTCGTAATGTAATTTAGTATTTAGAAAAGGTAGTGTCATAATGATAGAGCTAAAATGTTACCTTTGACTACTAAAATAACGGACCACTTTCTCACAGAAAGTTAACGTAAACCGATTACTTTCCTGTTTTGTTTTAAATATTGAGTTAATGTGCCGGGGTTCCTATATCCAATTTCCTCTACCCGTCATTTTTCCTTCCTTTTTCTTTCATTCTGAAGGTCAAGCATTTTATTTTCGATCCAAATTATTGTAGATATTCATGAATGTTAGAAGTTTCACTTGCCATCTAGTGAACCGTTTGCCAAACCTGTGCAATAAAAAAATCAGAGCTGAAAATGATAATGCTGTTGAACCTGTTACACAGTATTCGATACATACCGGTCTAGTTTTACGACAACGCGGTAATGTTGTGACATAATATAGTAATTAACTAATGTTCACGCCGTGAGCCTTCCCCCCGCGCCTCGCCACCCGCCACGCACAATAAATTCATAATATGTTTGGTAAATGTCGGTCAGGTTCGTTCATATGGCTCGAGGGCGGGACCGTGACGTGGTGTACGGTAGTTGGAAGAATTACCTCTTGATTTAAATTGCTGAAAATACTCTGTGTGTTTTGTCAAATGAAGACACTGCGCATAAAAGTCTTGTCAAAGAAATTCCATAGAGACTGTTGCAAATGGCTTGTATTCGACTATTTATTGCAACTTTAATTACTTTGTCATTTCTAACATGCTAAGACCTCTTAATTGCAGCGCGACCTGGTTTAGGGAAGGTACCACTGTTGTTAAAAATAATTTAAAAATGTCGTTATGGCTTTTTATAAAGTTAGCGATTGATCTCCTCCCATTGCCTAATTCACGGTCACTTCGTTTATATTTAGTTATAAATTAGGATTTCACTGATATCCCTTTCTTAATGGAATAATACATGGACACATAGTATCTAAGAGAAGGTATATGAGTAGCAATGGCTTCTCCATTAATTGAGCAGTATTTCTACCTTTTGAAAAAAGCAAATTATCAAGTCCATAAAGCTCATGGGAAGTAACTTAGCGATCTTAGGCATAGTATACAAAACTAAAAACTTCAAACAGTGTAGTATCATTTCGATAGAAATGGCGTCTCGCAAAATATTCGTTCCTTAAATACCTAGTCAGGTCATAAATTCTGTCACATGTTTAATATAAAATAATTGAAACAAGTTTATTCATTATATAACCATTTATATACCAAAATGAACTTAACAAAACATAGATTCTTATGACACTAAAGTTTATTCAAAATGACCTCCGTGATTTTGAATACAGGGCTTCAATCTGCGCGGCCAGTTGTCTATCGCAGCACGAACGAGGTCCATGTCAATATCGGCGGCTGCCTTAATCAAGGATGTCTTGAGTGACTCCAAATTGGGATGAGGCTTTGAGCACGCCTTTTCCTCCAAGTGTTGCCATATCTTGTAATCTAACGGATTCAAATCTGGACTGGAGGAGGGCCAGTCTTCGCGCCGGATGAAGTCGATTTCACGCGCCGCCAGCCAGTCTTGTGTGCTCTTCGCTGTATGAGCTGGCGCCGAATCTTGTTGGAATACCCAATGCCTGTTATTGAACATGGTATGAGAAACAGGTTCCACAAGGTTCGTCAGGACTGTATTTTGATACACAACTGCATTCGTTTTTACACCTTTCTCACAAAAATGTACCTCTGTTAAGCCCCAATAAGAAATTCCCAACCATACCATGAGCGAGGATGGAAAATGACCTCGTTGGACACGCGGAATACGGTTGCTCGCTTCTTCACTACTGTGTGCGTACACTTTATCATTTTGTTTGTTGTAGCTCTCTTCTAAGGTAAAAAAATTTTCATCTGAAAAAAGAATTTCCCGATATTTTTTTCCCGCGTACCGCTTCAACAAAGCGCGGCATCTCTTCAGTCTCAGGTCCATTAGACGAGCCTGTTGTTCTTCGATATGCCCGAAGCCCTAAGTCTTCATTTAACACCCTTTTCACCGTGGTTCTGCTTAACCCCATCTGAAGGACCAACAGTTTCTGCTTACGTTTGGGATTTCTTTGAATTCGCGCCTTCACAGCTTTTATCACTGCTGGAGTCCTAACAGACCGAGGGCGAACACTTCTTGACCTGTCATCTACACTAGAGTCTTCATTGTATCGTTTGATGGTACGATAAACGAATCTTTTGGTTTTATCCAAATTTTTCAGTATGTCAAAATTTTGAATTGGCGCGTAACCGCAACGATGCCACGCAATAACTGCAACACGGTCTTCTTTAAGCGCCCACTCCATATTTAAAAATGAGTAAAATTCTAAAAAGTATACATTATTATTTTCATGAACAATTCGAAATTCGAATTCAATAAACTTTTTTGTGGCCAGCATTCTAAAAGAAAAGTTTTTACTGTGTGACAATACTTATGACCTGACTGTGTATATACCTCTATTTGGTCTTGATTTAACAACGTTAACATTCTGACTATTTTCTCTTCACTCCACTAATTCTAATGCAATAAATAAATAGAAGTTCTTCGACACGGAATAGCGTAACTTATAACTTTATAAAATCCTCGCGAACTGTCAACCGTCAACATTTTCCAAACCATTCACCGTCACATATTTCCAAGTAAGATTAAACTGTGCTTTGGCGTGTGAACTGAACTCGCCTATTCCGAGTACTGCGAGAACGAGACGGGTAGATGTTACTCAGTCAGGCGCGTTACGTGGGCGGGGCTTCCTGCAGGCTAGTGATGTCAAATAAAATTTGTCGATGATTTTTACAGCGATCGTAACTCTGCCGGTTTATCGACCGGCTCGGATGAATGATAAAAAGTCGTCGGATCGTGAGCTGGGGTCGCGACGGGGCGCTCGCTGCTCGACTGAATCTTCGATCGCACATCTATTAGTGGGAGTATTAATTAGCATCTCTATGATTTTATGAAGAGATAAAAAAGCTTGTTTGTATATTTGTTTTGAGTTTTAATTTTTAGATATGGGTGATGTTAGTGTCATTGGTCTGGTCGTAACTTGCTTGAATTTTAAACTGAGTTCTTGGTTTTATTAGCATACAGAATAGTTTATAAAGCCTGAATTTTCTAAATGGACTAAAATAAAATAAGAAACAGCGTCGTCACATAAGTATAGTTTCACCACTTAAAGACACAAACGACAATTCAACCTTACGTACAGAATTACAATATTGCACAAGTGTATTATTGACATAAATTACAAACAATAATATTTAGCGGAATTTTACCTCGATTACTTGTGACAGATACTTGCAAATTTGCATGTTGTAGCGAACTGACAGTTGGCTATAGTTATTGTGGAAATAATGAATGTTTGTTTATTCAATGAGTAAGGTTTGCATGTGAAGGCAACTTGGGGGAAAGGGCTATGTGTCATTTTTATCAATGCCTACCGTCACATGAATTAAATGTAATGAATTTATGATATTATTCTTGTCACTTTGTATAGTTTTAGGGTTCTGCAAAATGAGTCAACGGGACCCTAATGCGTACCTATGACCTAGCAAGGTCTATGGAGTGTTTATTTTTCTACTTAAAAATACATTTATAAGCGTTAAAACTGAAATACGAGTAGTTTAGGAAACAATATTATTTATTTATTTTTTGCTTTTTTGTACCATTTAAATTGCATTACATCATCTTTCTTTGTGCATTTTTATTTATTAATTTCTTTGTAACAATTGGAAAAAAATATATAACTGAAATGTCATCTAAACTGTACAAATAATTTACTGCTAGATAAATTTATATCTTTATTTATAATACGTTAGGAAAATATGTCTAAAAATGCTTGTATAAAAATATTAATAGAGACTAGCGGTCCGGTCGGGTTCGCCCGGATGCACATATAATACTTTTTAGTGCAGTCCACTTTAAAAACATAGGTACTATTTCGCGTGATAACTGTTTAAAAAGTACTACTAATACACTAATAATATATTCTTACGTTACAACCGTACTCTAAACACCATCCAATTCCTTTGAATTTGTGTGAGTATCGACTTTATTTTCAATCCCGTGCACATCCAACGGGAACATATTTTGCCAGGATAAAAAGTAGCCTATGTGTTAATCCGGGTCGTCAGCTACCTCCATACCAAATTTCATCAAAATCTGTCCAGTCGTTTGAGCGTGAAGAGATAACAAACACACAAACATAACATAAGTAGGATATAAATATTATATCCTACTAGCTTCGTTAGAAAATGGAATTTCTAATAAGCGAATAGAACGAACCGCCACAATTTAGTGTTACGGAACTCTCGTTGCTTGAGTCGGATTCGCACATGACTATATTTTAATTATTGCTAATGTTACCGCGCTTACTAATTTCCCCATGTTACAACCGCGTGGATTCAAAATTATGACCATGAAGAATTTGAATTTAATTAAATCACAATATTTTTATTCAAATAGCATTTTACAAGATTATTCTATTCTGGTCTTTGCCTTAATTTCTGTCATTCAAGTATGATATTTTACTCAATCTACGTACTGATTCTAAAATGCATTATGTATAAATCAGGTTATCCTATAAATACTCGTTGAAACGAAGGTAGCATTTTAGACTACGATGAGTTTGATTTTATTGTTTCATTCAATTTGTAAAAGAACAACTATTTTTGATTCGAATACTAGACGGCATTGCATATTTCGTCCTCCTTGCATTGTCCTTCTCAGTATTGAGGGTCGTGAACTCCATTTTGTTTCACTTCCTCTCGAACAAGCTATTAAAATAATATGTGCAAAATTACAATACAAAACATATGGACCATATTAGAAATACCTACTCTAAATAGACGAAAATACCAAAATAGATTGATGAAAGTGACAAAGAGAAAGTGGTATGTCATGACTGAGCAAAATTGAGGTTCATAGTCTCCATCTACCCATATGCGATACACACTTGATAGTTATGCATGCATGTATGTAAATTTCAAAATGGCGGATCTGCGCAACCTCCCTCTTGTGTCCAGCTCATATTTCAATCTCATTGTTTATACCCGACAAGCCGTCATAAACGCCTCATTAATAACTGAAGACTACAAATAGAAAATCAAACACAACAGGGTGTTCATTCTGCGGGCAAGGCCGCCACCCGCGCGCCCTGTATCAGCTACCCACACGGCCGTAACCGTCCATGTAACCCGACACCTTTTGTGAACGCGAAGGGAAATTAAAAATAATTGACGGAGCAGATAGAACGTAAGGATTTATTGTAATGTTTTACTAAGGTAATGGTCATAATCGTGGGTAAAGATTAGCTGTATGGGGGAGTGGAAATTTAGTTATTGAGAAAGTGTTTAGTGTTTCCAGTTATTAATTATTTTAAAATTGCAAGGCTTAAACCGGCTTAAATTTGTAATTTACGTATTAATATATTGTTATACACCAAAGACTGCTCTTATCTTTCTGTTACCACCATCCAAAGCTTGTCTCTAAGAGAATTCCTCAAAGTTATAATTGTGTTGTTTTCCTTTGGTTATGTTTATACAATAGAAGAAATAAAATAAAATAAATAATAATCAAACTCAAATACGAACTACATCAGGGCGAGAGCCTCTTCTACAATTAATGGTGGTTAGACCATAATCGACCATATTGTTCTAGTATCAGCCCATATACGTCCCACTGCAGGGCACGGGCCTCCTCTACAATCGACAGTACGATTGAGAGTGGTTAGGCCATATAGTCCACCACGCTGGCCTAGTGCGGGTTGGCGGACTTACATACCATAGAAATTTTTATAAAATCGGCTATGGTATGCAGGTTTCCTCACGATGTTTTCCTTCACCGTTTTAGTGCGTGGTGATTGACTATCAATACACACATGACTCCGAAAAGTCAGAGGTGTGCCCTGGGATTCGAACCCGCGACCACCGTGAACATGTTGGCAGTCGCGTCTAGTCCGTTTACCAACAGGCCAGCACGCACTTTATTGTTCTAGTATGGGTTTTATGTTTATAGAGGGAAATTTCAAATACCATGTCAATGATTTTGAATTTTGCATAATGCACTCTCCCTCAGGATATTTTTCTGCAAACTTGAAGTTGGTCGTAATTAATTATCAATACCCATATTAAGACTGCTGATATTCAGCGATGTGCTCTAAGATTTCCACCTGCGACAATGATTCAGCAGCCGCGACCAGTCCGTAACTTACCCTTAACTATTTCTCCTTGGTAAAGATTGTTCTCCGGAATTGTTCGACTTCACGAATGTGTCCTTTCTATAATCCTGGGTCCTTCCGTCGTAGTGTGAAGAGGCATCTTAGCATTCCGGCATAAATGTATCGAATGGCATGGGATAGCCGTCTTATGCCATTAGATACTCTGCCTGGATGACATTTGCGCTTACCCTCATGCGCAGTGTAGTCATCATGCCGGGCCATTATAAAAAATACCAGTGGATCTCCTGCTAAAGTTGATGATTTAAAATACATATACCAAGATGACTGTTTGTGTGTGCGTTTCGCTGGCGAGTGTTTGGGTGTGCGTCCCGGCGCCGAGCGCATTACGTCGGGTCTGGTGCGCGCGTGCGCTTCGCTGCCTTGCACTAATCCGCTGCGCCGCCGCATACCCGCCTGCACATTGCATGCCGCTCAAGTGATAGGATGTAGCGATAGGCGATAGCGATATATACAGCCACAGCGAGGAGGTATCTCATTAAATGTCATCATGTTTCAAATTTTGAATTAATCTATGATAATTCAGACATTGATTGAAAACTGTACTTCAGTAGTGATATCATCATTTCATCATCAGATCATGATCAGTTGTTTTATAGTCAATTAATAATCTGTTCATTTTATGGCAAGTGACCGTAACTGTATCTGTATCAGCCCATATACGTCCCACTGCAGGGCACGGGCCTACTCTACAATCGGAAGTACGATTGAGAGTGGTTAGGCCATATAGTCCACCACGCTGGCCTAGTGCGAGTTGGCAGACTTACATACCATAGAAATTTATTTATTTTTTATTTTTATTTAATATTTATTTAGACCGTAACTGCCAACAAATAATTACTATTGTCCCAGGTTATGTTACCGTTCTTTGAGAAAATACGAAGTGAATAAAGAAACAAACATATACAAACTCGCGTATTATTCCAGAAAGAGACATTTTTCGGCAAAGATGCTACGTGGATATACTAGTTTGGCCTTGTATGTTCCGTCTTACGTTGTGATATGGAGCGAGCCTATATATCGCCATATCGGGCGAAAATTCCTGGCTCTGGACTGACAATAAATATATAAATCCAATATCACTATGCCTAACCCGGGATTCAAACCCGAGACCTCAACGTTGTAATCATACCGAAGTACAATTGCGCCACCGAGGCAGTCATATACACTTACAATAGCGTCTTGTAATTATATGTAAATTCAAGTTTGATCAAAGGTAATGATTGTTGTCATTCTTCCGGTCATAGTCTTAGTGCGCTTTAAAACATTTGTTTAATGAAGCGTATAAAATCAATTATGTAAGCAGAAAGATCTCGTTTAGTGATATGTGCTCGCAAACTGTGACGTCCACCGCATTGTTTAAGTAAGGTTATCTGATACCATATTTCATTAAACACACAATATTCTATTTTAATATGGGTTACACAAATAATTTTATTCTCACTTCTGTTTTAAACATACCTATTTTAGTAGGTATTTAGGTTATTTTCGATTAATTGTGGATTCGTGGTAGGTTAAAAAGTTTTAGTAGATTCACGTTATTTAAATTGAAATGTGGTCTCGTGGTACTATATATTTACTCGGTATTTTCATCACCTAATATCTAAACAACATGTTCATTCGCAGAATATTCACTGCTATACACAGGCTTTGAATATAATTTTCATACTGAGAAACCTCATTGATTTTACAATCCCATACTTAAAATCGGGAATGTCTCACAACTTGGACCACACGTGGGCTGATATCTTGATTACCGAGCGCTTTGTAAACGCCGACTTTTGTCTCCGTAACTTATCGACTCGACTATCGACCATATTTTACGCGACAACGAACAACACTATTAAATTTTATTATGATTGACTGAATTTCACAATAATGCCGTACTTGGCGAACTAGATAAATTCTATTTAGTGTTCTATAACGCGTATATAAAATACATATTTGTATTGTGAGATTATGATTTAAAGAGTCATTTGTTCTAATAATTCCGGGTTTTTAATTATATCTGCATATTTATTTATTAAATCCTTTATTGCACAAAATAGAAAAAAATACAGTGAAGACAGAGAAGAACAACAGTATAACAATAGCACAAGAGGCGGCCTTATTACTCTAGGTAATTTCTTTGAGGCATATTGTGTCCTTGGTGAGCACATAAACTGAAAACTATAAAATAGGTAGCATTTCCTAGCGGAAACTGCGCCACATTATACCGCTCGCACATAAAATATTATATACGATAAACCACTAAACTGTGCCCTATCCTAAATAAGCCCTCCGTCTTAAATAAGTAGTGTAGAATTATCTGAAAATGTGTTCCATAACATTGTTTAGTTTCCTTGCCAGGTATCAACGAGACAAAATATTGGACACTAACGTTGCTACTGACAAGTCATTCTTTTTAACCGCATGTTGCTCATAGTTGAATCTAAGATATCCGCTAAGATGGATATTTTAGCCAGAGTAACTACTGGACATATTCAGACTTAACATCCTATGCCTCAGTATAGTGAGCGTATTAGATTGCCAAGCATTACTTAGTAATTCATGGTGTTTTTTAGTTTTGCTACTGTCCATGAGCGATGGTATCACTTACCATCAGGTGAATGGTAAGCTAGTCTCGCAGTTCGTGGTAGAAAAAAAAATGGGTCTTTCCGAATTCTCCTATTCGCTATAGCCTAATTCCCACTGGGTCACCGCCCGTTTCCCGACCACACATTTGTCTCTACATCGCCCACCAGCCAGGATCAACGACGGCTCGCAAAGAGCACCAAGCTCCGGAGCTTGGTGAGTCAGAAAAAAATAATATAAGGAGTTGAAAAGAAATAATTGTCCCCTTCTCTCTGGGTATTGGAAATAACAATATTCACTACTAACCATTAAATCGGACTATTGTTTATAACCAGTTGCGTAACTCCAAGTTCACAATACCCACGACCAATTTACGCCATTCAATGTGAAATGAAATAAAAGAAAGCAAAAGTGAGTGCGCGCGCAGTGTCGCCTCGTTTTTGTCGCGCGACAAAAAAGGGCTATTACTCCGCGCCACAATCACCCGCCCTCGCAGTTAGTACAAAGCAAAGCCGCCTATACAGAGCTTCGCGTCTAAAAGAGGTGTGGGCCCACTGATAGCTTAGTGAATAAGACGTACTATAATATATAACAACCTCTTATAGCGGCCTTATCGGTAAGAGCAGCGTTGATGATGCATGAGTTGTGAATCATGAGGTTCTGATTTTCAAGTTTTCTTAAAATTATCTTTAACAATAATAGGCTATTACATAATCACATTCCTTACAGACGCACCACCTAAACAGAGCTTCGCGTCTAAAAAGAGGTGTGGAAAGACTTAAGTACAATAATATTTTACGTCTCAAAATATCAATTAAGGGCTATACTTAGTATTTTCCTAGAAAATCGAATCAAAATTGAAGCTTTTTTCCTACAGATCTCGTAAGGAGATGTTGTCGACATAAATTTGTCCTGAACACAATTATATTAGTCTGTTTTTTCTTAGTCAAGTCCTCTACTAGCCTACCGTCTAAAGTCTCACAACTAAATTTTGCGTGTTATTTCAAAGTTCCATAAATTTTACTAATTGATTTCCTTAATTGATTTATTTTCGCATTGTCTTGTATAATCATGTAAACTGGTGGTATAAATAATAATCCTGACAATTTAATATACATAATATATTATTTTGGTATGTTTTTATCGGCACAAATAAAGGTAAACTGAATAATTTGTTTGCTTAATTGAGTTTATCGGTAAAACCAGTTGGGTTGTAAAAAACTTGGTATTTTAAACATACCGATATTTGAAGAATTTTTAAATAGCCTGAATAGCCAAAAAAAAAATAGACAAATAGTATGGAGAATTACTCTCTAATTACATTTAATTAAAAAGTAAAGAGGAGTGTAGTAAAGAGAGCTATGTTCTTATTGTATGACCATTGTAAGACTGGTCCGCTAGGTCATAATAAAAGCTAGGTTATAAGCGGAAACTAGGCAATAAAACTTGTAGGAATAAAAAAATACAAACATGCGCCATAAACAAACTGATCGGCATTGTAAATGTGTATGTTATGTTTTTATTTACATCTGTTGCATATTTTACATTTGATTACGCAATATTATTATCTTAATGTTATAACAAAACTTCGATTACATTATGTTATTATTTGTTTTAAAATTTATTATTGAAACGACTTCATTCAATTAACCTTTAAAATTTAATCTGACATGATTCGTTTACACTTCAATCCGAAACACAACAGTGCATTTAAACTGTTGTTTGACTGGAGAAATGGACATTGTGGTGGAACCCATCCAGGCAGCCTCTCACATATGAGAGACCTACCACCAGTAAATTTATTAATCACTTTTGTCAATACAAAAAAGGTTTGCCTGGAAGAATATTCCTCTCGCTACAACCGACACCACGCCCCAGCGCGGTCCAGTTACCGCAAAACTTGAAATTTAAAAGGGCTCACAGAAACAAAAGCTCGCCCGACGGCCCTTTGAATCCAAATCCCGTCTTAAATCCGCTGACTATTGTTCGGAGCTACGATCGCCGTTTACATTCTTGTTGGTACAAATAAAATGGTAACGTAATATCGCATTGTCGGCTCGAGATTTGGACTCGGGTATCAGATCATCTCCGTTTTGTGATGGATTCAAATTGTTTTTGTGTTTGGAGTGGTGGTTCTTTGTTAGTGGGGTAACGGAAAGGAATGAAGAATTGGAATGGGATTAACAGTTTGCGTAATGGATGTAATGTGTACAACGTATGGTCGTGATTATTGGTGATATGATCGCAAATTCTGGATTAACCTCTTTGTTTCCAGTATCCGTAATAGGTACCTACGCTCATGCATGTTTTTCTTTGAGAGTGATTAGAACTACACGTCAGGTTGCTGTTTATCTCAGGTTCAAATCTTATACCGATACTCGTAGTAATAACTTGTTAAATTAAGGTCTTTCTTTTAAGAAAGACAATTTCATGCAGTAAGCCAATTCTTCTCATGACATAAGAAGGTACTGAGTAATTGATAAGTATAAGATAAATCTTTCTTGCAAATCCATCATACCATGATCATGAAAAAGACGTTATCAAGTCTCCCATTGTTCGTAGACACAAAAAATCTCAATAGAAAACTCATAAAAATAGGATAAAATATCACATGACGTGTATACCCTCAACAATGGGTAAGTATGTTTGTCGCGCCGCCTGGTCGCTGTGACGGCGCGGTGACAAGCATTGTTCGCAGATCAACTGCTGATTGTACGTGGTATGTCATAATAATAGAAAACAAGAGTTTTAAAGCCTGCACAACTACATTAATTCATCTGTGTCTTATCTTCAAGTTTAGAGCCTTGAAACCATAGAGGTTTGAAAGCCAGTTTGTATAACCTAACCACAATGTGAGATTAAATATTCGTCTGTATGAGTTGACCTTCGTCAATTCGACCGGTATCTGCATATAATTCTGCATCAGCCCATATACGTCCCACTGCAGGGCACGAGCATCCTTTACAATCAAAGAGAGTAGGGTTGAGAGTGGTTAGGCCATAAAGTCCACCACGCTGGCCTAGTTGGCGGACTTTACATACCATAGAAATTCTTTAAAATCGCTACGGTATGCAGATTTCCTCACGATGATTTCCTTCACCTTTATAGTGACATAACATTAAATTCGTTAAATTACAAGCACTTCAGTGAAAAGGTCTTATTAAAGACGGACCAAAATCATCTTCCTTTTTTAAATCATTAGTCATTTATTACGAAAATCTTTAAACGGTAACTAGCTTCGGTTTAATAAAATTACATTACAACAATGACGTTGAAATTGTGACGAAATCATTTAGATCTTATTCGATAAAATCCAAAATATCAATAGATTGCATAAAAACATTATAAAACACCACAACGGTTTAATAATGTCCTCCACAATCGCCGGGAGTATAGTGGCACCCTGCCCGCGGTCCCACTGACAGCACGTTGACAACTATTGTTGGAGATACGCAGCTGATTGCATCGCCTCTACCATCATGATGTCCTGGTACTTTTTGTGGATGATTTGCATTATTAGTATTGATGTAATGTAATGTTAGAGGGAAAACAAATAGGCTAGCTGTTTGTGGGTTATTAATTAAATTAGTGAAAAATGTTGCCAAATTGCTGAATGTTATTTTGCGGCACTGTAGGTACTCAGTATTAAATATATACTGTGAGGTGTATAAATAATTAACTTAATACAGAATAATTATCCAACAATTATGTTCGTATCGAATATGAATTTCTTTTTCTTGTCTGGCTACGCGAGGCAAAACTCATGAGGCAAAACCGGTATAAACTAGTGTTGTATAGACTGCTATTTATATTTAAAACAGACTCGGCGTTATTGTCTTATGCTAAATAAATATGTTTTTAATACAGAAACATTGTCATAACCGGTCGCGCGATAAAAACACACGATTATGTCCGATTTCATTAAATTGACATTTCCATTTAAGTGAACCAACAAAACGTCAAAAAGAATTATGGCGGCCGCAACGGCGATAATTATGAGTTTTTGTTCAAACATCGCGAGTAATTTAATAACCTATTCGGATGAAACCAAGACGATGACACCAAGAAAGCACGGACGTTAAAATGTCGGGTGGTGTCCAATCAATCTTAAGAAGGTACCTGTGGCCTGCCCCAGAGATCGGACCGCCGAGATAACCCTTCCCCGATGCGTAATACCATTAAAACAACGGTGACAATCCGACCAAAAAATAATTTTCAACAGGTCTTTATATCGACAAATGTGTGGCGATGCGCCGGCGCACTCCCGCCCCTAACGCGTCAGCGCAAGGTCGCATGTCGCCCGGCGCGACGCCACTTTACGTCCGATGATTAAAAATGTGAGATGATGATCATTGCGAGGGGTCCCACTGCGAAGGTTTGTTTAACCTCTTTGTTTTTTCTGGATGCCCGGTCCTGGGTCCGTTTTAATTAATGCCCGTCACGTGTTTTTTTTCGATGTTGGTTTTTCTGAAATGTTACGTTTTTTTTCTGCTCGGTTTTTGTGTATGGGTATTTTGAAAAACGTCCGTGGGTCGGTCGCGTGTGACGTTATATCACCGATGTCGCCCTATTGTTTTCGATTTGATATATGTTGTCGTTGCTGGCAGTGATGTTTTTTAGTCGTGCGTGTTTGTTCGGTGAGTGGTCAGCGATTGTTCCGTGGCGACTGCTGACATTATTTATGTTGGGCGAATGTCTATGAGGAGGCACCTCGCGCGGTCTCGTCAAGGATTGCTATCAATAAAGCCGCGTCGCTTTGAATGGATCGTGGAGGAACGCGGCCTAATGCCATGACTTTACAAAATGACTGATGAATGAACATTGTTTGGTTCATATTTGGTGGAACAATCAGCTATTGATCGGTCTGTTTGCTCCGGTAATAACTTTAAACCATTTAAACTAATGGACTTTTATCGTTAATCAATGATTTAATTATGCTACTATCAGATTAAGGATAAATATAATGGGTATTCAAATTCCAGTGAACTCCAAACATGGTGCAAAATAGACAATTTTTATGGGGCAAGGGAATACATAGTTTTTTAATAGGAACTTTTAATAGGAAATATTTGGGAGAGTATAAACCACATTAGATTAACCACAATTTTACAAATTGAAACAAAAGCAACTGAAAATAAACCATTACCATAATAGGTGTACCAGGCGATCATAACTTCCCAGGACCTTATAATTTACATTCCATATACAAACGCATCATTAAACTCTATGCCGATAATACTGATATTAAACGGTTGGGATGTGTGTATTGTATGAAATAAAACGCGCCATAAAGTACCCGGCGGATTGGTTTATGGCGCTTCTAGTAGATAAACGGCAATTAATGTAATCGATGATGGCCGGTTATCTTGCTAACTGGTTACCGTTTTGTTCGGGTACATTTCGAGTTTTACGCGTTGTATCTAGCTTATTTTACTATTAAACACGATAAGATAACACTTTACATGCACAATTTTTGAAGATCGTGTAAACTTTCACGGATTGTGTGTTTGAGTTTGCGATTTGTCTCTTTAAGAATTTGTAAAAGCTTGATGTACTAGTCCTTTAATGGTATGAAAGTCAATGAGCAATATAGTAGCCTTTATGATTGTAATATGAAAGAATCACAGTGATCTTTTTCCAAAATAAATATAAGCAAAATATCCGGCATAAATTTTCTAAACACGTTGCTATGAAAAACCACTTAACAATCCGAAAACGTCGCAAACCGATCAGATTTATATCCAATTCCCGTAAAACAAAAACTGGCAATCTTTCCAAAAATCGCTCTAGTAAATAAAAGCTAATTTCCCAAGAACAATATTGGGTTATGTTTCGCCTGCATACATATCATTTTAACAGTCTTATCTGACCGTATCTTTTCCATCTTTCCAGGTAAGTGTGTAACTGGAGATTTTTTCTCAACGCAGTGTAAGTTACGCTTTATGCAGCGATGAAGACGAATTGATCGCAGATACGATGGTGTGGCGTTACCGGGCAGAAAGTAAGTGGGAGATATTGTTTACAGTACCATTTGTAAGGTAATTAAACTTGAAATTTAAACTTTAATGGCGTCTTTTGAATATTTGTACGTGTTTTATAATTGAACTTAATTTTTAGTGTGTCATTTATCTTGAGTAAATTATGGAAAATTTAACGTAACTGTTTCAATACTTTAGAAACTTAAAACGATTCCAGGTTGATAAGAAATTCAAAATCTTGTGACTAAAAAAATAATTAAAGCATATATATTTTACAGAATATTTTCTAGTTAATCACCTTATAAATCGTACAATAAGCATCTTGTTTAAGTACTCACATATCTGATTTCGATCTTGATAAGGAAATAGAAGCCACCAAAAGCCAAATGATCAATGCTTTCAATCGGTTCGATTTGTATAGATATGTATAATTTAATCTATCGTTCTATCTGATGTTGATTTAAAATAATATTCCAAATAATACGCAATATACGTTATTTTTTTATCAGAACAAGAGGTTAAAGAAAATAAATAAGAACCTCCATATTTTCATACTCTGTACTCTGTAGTACCCCCTCAGTCGCCATATTGCCAAGTGCTTACAAATTGTCCGTGTGTACTATTCGTGTAGGTCTCGGGTTGCCGCTCCCGGGAGTGCGGGATTTCAACCCTCCGCCCTCTGACGTATGGCGATCGCGTACCTAGACACCCCCGAAAATGTATTAGAGAGATTTGGGATGAGATGAAACGGCTAAAATAATTCTGCAGTCACAAATAATGGAAATGCGATGGGTTTAAAGTTTGCTCGTTATTATGACAATGGTCAATAGTAAACAATAGTTTTTGCAATTAGTGGGTGAAAACGAATACTTGGTACTCGTATACCTTAAAATTTTCGTTACTGTACAACGACAGTGGCTAGAATGAAAGGGATTTCCGTGTTTTTTACGATTCATCAACAATTGGACTCCAAAGCTCTCAGGGTTCAACTCAGGCCCCCGTAACAGTGTTTACGGACGAGAACTAATAAACTGATAGCAGTAATAATATATTTTGAGTAATTTAGTGAGTATTCCAGGAGTATAAAATAAAATTAAAACTTGCGTGCGCGTCATTTACGTGATTCATCATCATATCAAAAGCATACAAATATATTTGTGCATCACTAAAATATTTAAATTAAATTTCCCTTTATAGGGGCATGTGTAGTCATTTTGTTCAGTTAATTGCCTCGTAAGATGAACTGCACTCAGTTGACAATTTCGCACCGTATTAAAATGTATTTCGCTGAGTCTCCCGGATTGTTCCCGCGAAATCCCCGGTTGCAATCTCGACGCGACAGGCTCCATTGGGCTGGAAAATTGAAACGAGGGACGAAACAAAACAAATTTATCACGTGTCTATACTTTATCCGCACGACGTCCTTATTGCGGTCGTGTAAGTACCAGGATACTATGAGATGTAGAAGGTGATTAGATAGGGTTGGCAATGTCCCGCGTGATTACTAGGATTTAGATGTGTTATTGGGAATTAATTGTGTCGGCGTTATGTTGTCCTGGTGTTTTTATTGGCTTACATCTGGTAGACTATTTATGCAAAAATATATATGTACACATATAATGATCAGGTTGATCCAAAAATTACCAACCTCTTCTGGAATATTGTTCATGAATTGTGTTGATTAGAAACAAAAAATGTGTTTATTTAAAATAAATCATGATTATCCAAACATTTGCACCATTTCATAGTGAAAACGTATAATGTTATTAACTTACAACAAAGTTATTATTATTGATTCATTTAAATACGAAACAAAGATTATTTATTACTGTAACATAATTTGTCCGGAATAATGTTTTACGTCCATCCATTATTTTTTATTAAATATTACTCAAAAAAACTTTGATCATGAAAACAAATTCCGCTCGCAAAATTACGTACAAACAATAAATCACTACTTTACGAGAAAAAAAACGAACAAATTTTTCGCCCCCTCGGTCCCACAGGGTGGAGAAAATCGCAACACGATCGTCTTTTGAAAAATAATGATGTCATCAAACACTAATCCGAAAGCTTTCATGTGGATTACAGATCATCCAACTTACTCACTCATTTAGACATAAAAAATACATTCCATTTTCATCTTTGTGCATGTGGAAATAAGATACATACAATCATATATTTAGCCGCAAAAATAAAACTTGCAGAAATTGTAGGCAACGTAAAAGTATTTTGCTCTCACAAACCGCGATTATCTTAACTAAACACTGGATTTTTCACCGTATACTTTAAACTTTACGTATCATTTTCGCACAACACCTCTTTAAATTCAATCAAATAATCGTACCAATAGCTACCACGGTATTTTCAACTCTAATCCACATATAATAGAGATGATTTGCGAATGATGAAGATCAAAGGGTGGCGGCGCACTGGGTGACGCGGACTGGTGCGTCATTTCGATACATTAGGCGTGTGATTTATGGTCGGGAAGAGGCCGACTCAAAACATACAGGGCGCCCGCGTGTGGTGTGTAACCAGCCCTATAGAATTAGGGTTGTGTTGGATACAAAAAATCCATGATAAATATTTATTTAAATACCATTAGATATGAATTATAGAAAACACACTGCCTCTGAATGTTTAGGTTTACAAATTAGAAATTAAAAGACACAAGGCTCACCTTGTTTTGTTTTTTTAACATTGGGAAAGCTTGTCAGTTGTTTTGCAATATAATTGAGCGTCTTTTGTAGAAATCACGCACTATAATACGCACTTACATATTATATCCTTACATTTATTTCTTTCTCTTCTTCTTATTCTAAAAATTTGAAAGTCTATATACACCCCTGATTAAATTTGGCAATCCAGTAAAAGGGAGCGAGTGGGTCCTTTGGGACATCTCCCTCCGAGACTCCCAAATTACTATAAGCGGATACAGCTTTTTGTCACTCGCGTCCCACGGGCGCTACACGGGAACACCTTGTCTACATACTTTGCATCTAAACAGATGGATTAAAAGCATGTTGTATTTTCATTTTCATTGATGAGTATGTATGTCCTAAAATATAATAAGATAGCCGAGAGTTTGAACTCTTATGCATTCCAATCAATACTTTAAATTTCCCTAACCAAAATCAACAAAAATTGTTCCTTCACTTGTGAGCTATTCACTTATTTATCGCTTTTTAATTTAAATTTTATAATTTAATAACATCCTAGCACAGGTACAATTAAAACAGTTATAGTTAATTCCTCGATACACCAACACGAATTCAACTTTATTTTTGAGTAATACAAATGACACCCGTCGCCATAAACCGACCTATCATAATCTAAAAAGGATTGTCATTTCGCAACTAAATGCATTTGTGCTCGAACGACCCACTCCCTCCCTCCGGGTTGAAACGTGTACTACAGCCATTTTATTGCGACACGCAAAAGGGTTAAGCGAACTGAACGCTTAATTGTGTTTTATGCATTTTAATTTGTTTTCGGAAAACGCTTTCGGTTGGGGTCTATTGAACCACTTTTGAAAGGGTTGTTGACATCAAAGTGTTTTGTTTTTATGCGCTCCTGGTAATTGGTCTGTGATTGTTATTAAGACACGATAAGAAATGATTGCATTCCTGTTTGGAATGGAATGTTTGAATGTACGAATCATTGATACGAAAAACATAGGCATGCCGAATGTAGTTTCGCAAGACCTCTTCATGTTTTGTGTTGTCCTGGTAATTAGAGTCTGATTAATATTAATATTTTGCTTAAAACGAACTTCGGTTTCTAAGAATATGTTTTGCGCCTTTAAAAAGATGTACTCAGTACTTCTCTAATTAAAATTCTACATATAGAAACAATTAGTCCTATTGAATATATTATAAACTATTCGAGAAACATGAACCATCAAGTAAAATGCTATTAGCTATAACTCTGAAATTTTGCAGCAAACCATTGCATAGCGTGGGAAGTAGGTTGTTCCTAACCTCGGAGATAATATAATATGTGTAGTTAGTTGTACTAGTACTGGAATCGCTTAACCTTTTCGAAGCTCATCGGCAAATCACTGTAAAACCCACAACATAATTTAATTAGCACCAGTATACGATACCATATACCGAACACGCCCAGGTGTGCGCAATCAGCTGATTATGAAACGTGACGTGTGAACTTTATAATCCTGATAATTTGAGACACTTTTTAATAACTCAATACTAAAATGTTTAAGTGCTATTTAAAAATATCACCGAGGCAATTTAACGAGCCTATTCTATTAAGCAATTACGTCGAGTTTAGGACACCTGGTGCCGTACCTCTGTTCTATTAATAAGTAAACACGGTTTAAAAGACGCCTCTAATGTGCTCCTTCCATTAGGCGACGCTGTTAATTATCCTCCTCGGATGTTATGGCCGCCTGGTACTTCGACTACCGGAACGATAAGTGACAGTAAAAAATCGAGAGGTGTCTGTGTTTATGATAAGCTTTAAGCTGCGCATCTGCGATAAGAATGTATTAAGTGTTTTTCTATTTGTTTTAAAATAATCGATTTTTATAGACCCGTTGTTTATTTTACCATAAATAGTGAAACTCAAATTATACTTAATTTTCTTATTTTTGTAAAATATATTCGAAAATAATCATTTAATATCACAAATATTCTTAAGATTGTATCAAATGATCTTCAAAAACGTTTTAAATATGTATAAATAATTTTTATAAAGCTAATAACGATTGAAATGAGGAGATCCGTAGGAGAACTAAAATAACCGACATAGCCCACCGGATTAGCAAGTTGAAGTGGCAATGGGCAGGGCACATAGCGCGGAGATCTGATGACCGATGGGGTCGGAAAGTGCTCGAATGGAGGCCGCGTATCGGAAAGCGCAGCGTAGGACGTCCACCCACAAGATGGTCCGACGACCTGGTAAAGGTCGCGGGACGTCGCTGGATGCAGGCTGCCTCCAACAGGTCTCTGTGGAAATCATTGGGGGAGGCCTATGTTCAGCAGTGGATTTCCTTTGGCTGATGGATGGATGATGGATAATAACGAGACGTTACAAGAACGACGGTGCAATGACGCGTGCTACAACACATAGCGGTCGCAATATCAATTCAAATACCAAAAATAAATAAAACAACACGTCCACGAGAACGCACTACTAAAAAACAGCTGATTCTAAAATATTTAAATTCGATTCAAAACACACATATTTCATGTTTCGTAAACGTCCACTAAAAAAACCCTAAAGCGCCGCCGGTACGTAAGACCCCACTTACTATTTCCGTGCAATCATGAATCGAATTTTTTATGGGACGCGCGTGGAACCGTGGCGTGTGTGAAAAAAGTTTGTGCACCTAACGGGCGAGGTATGAGTGTAATTTTGCTGGTGTTTTCCTTTCGTTCGCTTGTGATTTACTTGTTATTATTATGAGGTTGGAACAAATGACGTTAATAGCTTCAACGCACTGAGATATTGGACAATAATCTTTATTTTTATACCCGTCAAGAATTTTGGTATCTATCCTCGAGATTCATGTTTGTTTTACGCGACAACTGACACTTTTTTTTAACTCATAACCATTTAAACGCATGATAAATGTTTCGCGAGTTCAAAAGCAACTGTTGTTGTAATTTTAATATAAATTGAATTGTCTGTTTTCTAGCAGTACATAGTTACGTGTGAAGGTGGCTAAAGATCAAACCATCTGAAAAAATAATAGTGTTACAATACAAGTGTGATACTTGTTCTCTATCTATGTTGGTTGGCACTTAAAGTTAATAGCAAACTTGTAGGTGGTAAAAGTGGCCCTACACTTGACAACAATACAAAAAATTCTCATTATATTAATAGCACCGTTGAAAGTAGGTACAGCATTTCATATAACAGCGGTCGAAAACATTTTCGCGTTCAAACTATTACTTTGACAAATTAAATAACACACTATATGGATTGCATGGTCGGTCAATTATACTACTTAAAATTCATTATAAATTGTTTTTTTTATTTTATTTATGATTATCACCAAATATTTTTTATAAAATTCCTAAATAAAAATTCAAATCACACAATCAAAATTTCACTTAAACGCCTGCTTTTTCTTATAATAACAGGGTAAGTTTACAAAACACTTTTGCAAAGAGCATAATAGTATAATACCACACTTATTGTAATATTGTTGGAGTGCACTCGACGTGAGGGTCGCCGAGGCCCTTGAGCGCGCTCCACGCAGCCTCGCGCTGTAGAGGGTTACACTTGACTTGCCACTTTTAACATTACTACCGTGGCAGATGCTCTTTATGGTTTTATTTTGTAATCTCGTTATAACTGTATTAAAACAAATACAGAAGTTTTCGGTTTCGTAGTAAAAAACTGGATATTTTGTTCGATTTGGTAGGTTTTTTTTTATACTTCACGGTAAATGTCTGTAAAATATTTGGTTTGCGATATAATCTAAATAGAGATACGATTGAAGAAATATTGTTATATTCGCAATTGACACTTGTATAGACTTTCTTAAAATCAGATATAAACGGGGTGACCTCAAATACAGGAACTATTACTGTGATTTATTTTGATTTTTTACTATAGCAACAGCTAAGACATTACTTATTGTCAATTTTCTTGGTACCACCAGAGAGTTTGGACTTGAGACTTTGGTACCACCACAGAAGACCCGACCCATTCCTACTATTGCTACTACCATATTCCTACTATAGCTAAGACGCCCTACACCGTGATTGTACCGCCCCAGCATTTTGTCTCTTTTTATTTATAGGAATATCTTAGTTTTAAATTATAAACATGATCAAATGCTATTGCCATTCTTGATCCTTAAAGCGTCTATAAAGTAAAACGCATCAATCTATTATACTTTTTCACGATAATTGAGCACGTGTTGTCTACTCATCAAATTGTGCAAGTACTTTTTAATTACCGACACACGTCGTAATTATTGCAGCGCGGAATCGACTGGCAATTAATGGAAAATAATAGTGTGCTAATAACTCAGCCTGTATGTGGTCTTAATTCAATTAGAGCGAATATAGGTTACAATAACATCGACAATCAACTCTGCCTTTACGGTAAACATTTACTGCGGTTTTATAAACAAGCAATAATATTTTGTATGTTCCTCTCAATCGTGGCAGCATATATTGGGTATAAAACTTCAGGCCCTCTGTTTGATTTCCAGAACAGGCAATGAAGTTTTTCCAATCAATTTTTTTTTTTTTTTTTTTTTTTTATTGCAGTGAATGGCGAGATGAGCAAGCCGTTCGCCTGATGTTAAGCGATACGACCGCTCATAAACAGTAGCAACATTCCACTGCGCTCGCCATCCTGAGACATAAGATGTTAAGTCTCAATATGTCCAGTAGTTGCTCTGGCTACAATGTCCTTCAATCCGAAACACAACAGTGCATTTAAGCAGTGTTGTTTCACGGAAGAAATAGACATTGCGGTGGTACCTACCCAGATAGCCTCTCACATATAGTAATAATAAATAATGTGTTTAAGTTGTTTGCCCCCTGTCACATCTTACTGAAATCTGTCACATCTTACTGAAATAATATTGACGAATTGTAGGTGGCACTATTAACACATCTACTTTCCCGGTATACCGGTATACCGGTATACCCGATGATATACATACACATGAGGTTATGTGTGTAGGCATAACACTTGTAGACGTCTCACCATTTAGATAGCTGACAGAGTATGAATTAGCGAATGACCCTTATATATTGTTGATGGCAACAATAATAACAGTCTGCAGATGACCGATGATTCTTATATTTTTCATAGCACGCGACATACTTCCCTCACCCTAACACATTATCGTGGATCACCTTCTAAATATTGACCGGTATCCAGCTTAATTCAAAAAAACCTTACGACCATTTGAGTAAATATAGCTAACAAACTCACTTTCTATATGAATGTCGTTCCCACCTCGTTATGAAGTCAAATAATGTGTAGGTATTGAACATTTTATGCCACCAATAAATGGCTAATTAAAAACCGCTCCGACAGATAATCCTAAATAAACAAAACAGATTTATGACACGAGATTAGATAGTTAAACAATAAAATATTATTTGTGTACAGTGACCAACGGGGGAGCGATGTAATCAATATTTAGTATGGCAACTTTGCCCAGCTGTTCTGTGTTTAAAAATAACATTTTAGAAATAGTTAGTTTACTTTGATGTTACATTTAATTTACTGAATAGGTTCTTTATACAAATATAGTGATATTATGTTTCGCGTTCATATTTATCGAATTCAAAAAAAAATTGACCAACCACTCTTAATAGTTTAGAAGATGTAACTACTTAACACCTCGCCAACATTAGTCTATACAGACCCGCAGGTGCATGAGATTGCTATTACGTATGCCACACAGCCCGCATGTGAAAACCATTTAGATAGGTCGATGTGGTACGCACGGGGGCTTCGGGAAATGTTCTGTTTCCATGAAGTTGTGTAAATTCCCACATACCTTGCACATTGTATATCAACTGACTTGTTGACGAATGAACCAAAAGGGTCAATCATCAATCGCAGTATCAAGCACTTTTAGGTTAAAACCTGATATTATAATGAATATTAAGTTATATTAACTTGCCATACTGTTCCATCTCTTCCAAAATGCACTGGTATTCGGTATTTGGTACCCCGCGAACAGACGAGGCGCGTGGCGCCTACCGCCCGCCGAGACACGACTATCACTTGTTTGTTCCTCGTAAAACCAACCAAAAAACATACATATACATACTCACGCCTATGTTACCAAGGAGTTAGATAGAGGTGCCATTAGTTTAACCCGTGTTTCGCCATTTTTGTCCAATATGTTAGTCCGCCAACCCGCACTAGGCCAACGTGATAGACTATATGGCCTAACAACTCTCCATCGTACTCTCTCTACTCGATTGTGTAGGAGGCCCGTGCTCTACAGTGTGACGTAAAGGGGTTGATACAGATCAGTTGTAAAAGAAAACGAGTCTATCCCCACTATAGACGCATATTTTAATTCCAGTTAAATCATATGAGATTTCTCATATCGAAAACTTATTTAACACAGATGGCCCGCCATGGAAATTGAACCCAAAATCTCTCAATTTACAACGCATACACACTGCTAAAACAATGAAGCTATCGGTAAACAACACAACATACGATTTACTTACGCTTGTTTTCTGGTAATGTATCAGTAATGCCTTTCATCTCGTTACTTAGGAGATAACATTAGATAAACATATTGGACGATACGAGCGTGCTAACAGCATGTTATCGATTTTATGTTTACAATCGATTAGACTTTGTATCGATTGTGTTCTTAGAGTGTTCATAAGCTATAAAATAACCTATTATTAGTAAGATTATGGTCACTATACAAAACATTACTTTATATCAGTATCAGTAGTTAACAACAAAATTGGCGCAAACAATTTTAGTATCTGTATAATCGCACTGACGGCCGCAGCGAAGGCAAGTACAATTACAGACAATTCCAAGTCAAGTGAAACTAATTATTGTCATGTATTGTGAGGTTGTGTCTCCATCTCAAATGAAAAATTGTATATTAACGAAGGCAAACGCGGTGTACATTACGCCCACTTGAGCAGGCCGGACAAGTTGGCCACTCGACGTGTACAAAAACATGACAGATAGACTGAGAAACAATATTTAAATAGCTACTAGTACAGTAAATTAGTAGTCGTAATTATGTTTACGTTACGTAACTTTCTCTCCCTCAGATTTACAATGTTGTTCTTTCATTTTCTAAATAGGATAATCTTTTGAAATTTTAGGCCAGTATTTTTCATTTCTTCAGTCAAATATTGCTGTCAGTATAAAAATCATTTTACGTCATCGGTTATTTAGGACCATAAATAAATGTTTCGAAACATTATTAAAATAAAATTAAAAAACTACTCATTTTTATAGTAGCAACATATATAAACATGGTTAATATATAATCAACACGGAATTAGTAAATTAAAGATATGGTTGGTTCTGACTTATGTGGTGTAAACCACGACACAAAACTGATTTTAAGTGACGAGTTTCAGAGTTTTAAACCACAATTAATCGCAATTCTAGACGGAATCATTAGAGCTTGAATGAATATTACAATATTTTTTTCTATATACCGCACACAGAACCGCTACATTTCATACATAATATAGTCACCACCAATTGTGCGTGAAGATTCGAAGTGTAAAAACAGACGTTACTAACTTGTGCTGTTAACGTGAACGTTTAGCTTTCAATACCATCATTTCTTATCTAAATTATGGCTTTTGTATGTGTTGAACTGGCTAAGACATTATTAAGACAGTAGTAAGACAGAGTCAAAAAAATTATATAGTATTTTTACTAGATGACTACAAAAACTTAGAGCTTTCCATATGCCATAAGCTTTCGTTATGGAGTCGAATTTTAGATATCCTTACCCGAAACTAAAATACGTTCTTACTCTATGAATATTTTAAATTAAAAAGCACGTATCAAACCCACAACATTCAAAAAACAAATATTTTTCAATCACACAAACAATTGTTTTGTAGGTCGTCGAACCCGCGGCTCGAAACAATCAAAGTAAATCACCCCATATGCATTCCAACCACAGAGAAAATATGGGACCTACCGTTACATCCTGGTACGGCACGCATCCGATCATAAACGTATAATAACATAATTCAGATCCAAGCCTCGTAATTACGTGTTAATATTCCATGACAAGGCGATGTGTGAAGGGCACGTACCAGGGTCGCATGAAGGAAGCTAATTAGTGGGACGGACACCACGTCTCGTCGGATGCGCCGTCAAAGCAAACGTCAAATGTATTCTGTCAACGCACTGTCATAATGTTGGGTCACGTGACTGCCTCTGTTTTTGGAAGTTTATGTAGTTTGTTTAGATGCTGTTCTGTTCAGTTTACTCTTTAGTGACACTATCTATGTATGGTTAGTTTCCGAATAAGGATATGAAATGCAACATAATATTACATTTCTCATTCTGGGCTGTGTAATAAAAGTGACCTATTTTTCAAGTAACCTTTGAGTGACCAAAATAATTATAAAAATAAGATAGGTTATTGTTGGTGCTTATGTATAGAAAGTTGTCTTGAAATATTATAAAATATTGTAAGCAGCTATTTAGTCAAATAACCCAGTAAATAATCTAAATAAAAACATTCAAAACCTTTCTTTCTTCTATTTAAATATCCATCCCTTGGTTGCCTGTAAGAGATTACCTAGTGTGATAAGACCGCCACTTGTATGTTATTATTATAATGTAATTATTGTTGTTGTTTCTCTGTATAATGCAAAAAAGGATAAAAACAAAAGATAATCCCCATTAGTGTTTGATTTTTCCATCCAGCTTCAAACAAATCGTAGTGCCTTAGATGTCAAGCTATTTTTACATTTTGAATTACTAGATTTTGACTGTAAATGCTAAGTTAACGCTATATTCCTTAAATTTATATGACATCAAGTAAATCAAAATATAAAATAAATAAGTTATAATCCAATATCACCACAAAAGGCGAAAAAGAGTTATTACGATCGGATGACTAACGCCAAATACCAAAACACCAGATTTGTAACATTTTTACATTCAATAACATCCGAAATATTTACAAATTACGAATGTCTTTGGAATATCAAAGGACACAGCTGTTGCGTCAGTTTGTGGGTTTTTAAACTGGCTTAGTCACTCGGATAATTTTTATGTTTTTAATTGGATCGCGAGTAAATCCGAGTGTAAATGTAGCAATCTCGGTAATGAAGACGAGTTTGTGTGTTGAACGCTTTTGAAAATAATCGCTTTATGTTACACGCTCGATTCATATATATAAACCGATTACAATTTGTTTGGTTGTTCGTTGTTAGTATTAAAGGGAAAAATATAATATGTATTTTTTGTAATTTAAAAATAAAACTATACGAATTTCATAGCACTAATTCAATAATGGCGATATCATTAGTATCTTATGTAAATTATGTTCTTTATCTATTCTATAGACCATGTCAGTAGTGGTAATAAAAAGTTATTTAACGAATTAAGTATTTCTTATACTACCACTCAAGATAATGTGCCCCAAATAAGTATGTATATTCATCTAAAAAAATGTAATTATCAGTAATAAGAAACCATTAATTCAAAATAGCCTTGGGCATAGCGATTACGTAATTTAAAAAAGTTTCTCATTACTTTTTATATGTAAATTATGAGTAAATATTTTGATATTAATATGAAAAAAGATAAGAGAAGTCGCGACCGAAACTAGTTAGTTAATAATGACGCCGGAAGCCGCCCATAACGCACCGCACTTAATATAAATCATCCACTTAACACTTTTTTTTCACTGGAAAACGCAACGACAATATCATCTAAATATACCAGGAACGCATAAAAAGTTTAAAAGTTTATTTTAGTGTACCGCGATGAGAAAGTATGCGCCGCCGCCTGAGCTACGGTCCGTGTCGCCGCAGTGGACGTCGCGCGTCCATCATAGCTTCACTCCTCTCGCTCGCACACACCCCTGTTATTTGCTATCTCTTTCCAAAGAGCCATGCGTGTATGGCTCGAAACAATCACGTTTATTTTTGAAATTCAAACCTTATTGAAATAGAGTCGGGTGTACGTTCCGTTTCAGTCTTTACATTCCAAATTTGAATTTAATTTTTTATTAGCTAAGTACGATCAGTTCTAATGATTGAACATTCATATATTTAAAAATTGTCCACCGTTAAGACATAAAAAATCGACAGAATTGTCCCTTCCATAAAAGCGACGCGAACCGAAACGAGATATCGTTTATTTTTACTTTAATTTCTGCCTATTTTTTTTGTCTCCGTATTGAGAAACGTCGTCGGATGCATCACGGTCGTGCCTTAAAGTGTTTTTTATTTTTTTTAACGTTCCAAATGACACAGAAAAGCTTTTTGTGTGACGCGCCTTATCGCAAAGATGCAGCGCAAAAAGTTTTGCAAACGATTTGAAATATAGACTTTTGTATTCAAATTCTTGTTGAATACAAAATTTTAAAATAAATCTCGACTTTGCGTCGAGTGGGATTGTTGTGATTATTTGATTTCTCTGCTTTTGTTTAATGTTTTTGTAATTTATTAGTAGTAACAAAGATGTCAAATATCATTAAATAGTTGAAAGGTTTAATGTTGCCAAAAAGTTTTATAAATAATAAAAGGAAAGAATACGAGAATTTCGTGACATTCAGGTAGTATTTAAAGTCATAGTAACATTAAATAGTCTAATATTGTGTTATTTAGATGAGTAATTTTAGTGCATATGTTAAAAGTATATATTACGAGTATAAGTTAAAGTTTATGTTTCTAGAGAACTTTAACCTAGCATTGTCTCCTAAGTGAGCATGAATAAGATAATTTACTCATTATAATGTTTAAGGAACAAACTTCTTCCCTATCTGACATGGTATCTTACTAACTATACTCCTTAAATTACATCAGTCTTTCATCTATAACAAAATATAGCAAAATTATTCATACATTTTTTCCACAATACGTTTCGAAGATAAAGTTGTCAAAACGATCATGTCGAGGGGCCCACTGGAGTGTCAAACAATAATGGCGTAATATAATACTCTATTAAAAATGTTTATAATGCAGCTATTTGTATGGAAAATCAAACATTATTCTTTATCCACAATGAACTATAATAATAACATGAAAGCCGTACCGTTTTTACTAATACTCCGGCGTTTTCCAGATGAGCGGACTTGACGCGCGGTGTCAGTGAGAGCGGGATATAACGCGGACTAACAAATATTCATAGCCATTTATATTGACAATCGATTTAGGTTTCATTAGATGTTTGGTTGGTAAACATGTAGACATTATTTATAATTCTAACGCATTACCAAAGAAAAAGTTGAAGTGCGTGGTGGCCTGTTGGTAAACGGACTAGACGCGACTGCCAACATGTTCACGGTGGTCGTGGGTTCGAATCCCAGGGCACACCTCTGACTTTTCGGAGTCATGTGTGTATTGATAGTCAATCGCCACGCACTAAAACGGTGAAGGAAAACATCGTGAGGAAACCTGCATACCATAGCGATTTCTAAAATTTCTATGGTATGTAAGTCCGCCAACCCGCACTAGGCCAGCGTGGTGGACTATATGGCCTAACCACTCTCAATCGTACTCTCGATTGTAGAGGAGGCCCGTGCCCTGCAGTGGGACGTATATGGGCTGATACAGATACAGACCAAAGAAAATAATTCCACGAAAAATTCATAGATTTTACGCAATGATAGATAAGCGACTATCAAGTTTATTCAACGTTTTAATAAGTTTACATATTATATATAAGTGTATATTAATGATATCGCACACTGCCATACGGGTTAACAGAGACTATAGATCCCACATGAGTACAATTTTAATATTATATAATTTACTTGTTCTGTCCCAACATACGAAAATATAAACTCCCCGGCTTCACCACCACCTTTTTCCGCCTCCGCTCCCGCTTCAGCTCATGCAACCACTGTCCGCTAACACAAGCGCGTACCCACGTCGCAACGCATTACACGCACGGACGGACGCGATGCTCGGATGAATTATTAAATATTAAAGTTGTCGATGCGCCGCCCGCGCCGCCGTCCGCCATCCACTGGTGTTTTGTTACACTGTTTGTTGCGTGCACCTTATATAGTACCCTGTGTATATCTTGTAAAAGATTTTAAAATAATATCTGTATCTGTACCTGTATCAACTCATATACGTCCCACTGCAGGGCACGGGCCTTCTCTACAATCGAGAGTACGATTTAGAGTGGTTTGGCCATATAGGCAGTAGCACTACCACACGTAAAATTAAAAGCAAAACCACCATTTTTGTAAGAGTTAGAGCTACGATTTTGTCAGTCATGTCTCAGCATATATGGTAGGCGTTGTCGTATAAAGCTAATAGATATACGGCCGATACCAATAATCAATCGAAAAAATAGATTGAAGTCAATCTGGATTGTTTTCTACTTTTCGATTTGTCATTTACTATGTTGCCATTTACTATGTTTGGTCAGGGATGCTCCTATGTAGTGGTCATGGCCTGCCCTAGTATAGGTGCTACGAGTACGCGACCTCGGCCTCCGAGCTACTGCAGTCACCTTAACTTCCCGTCCGTGACTGCAGTATCCACTCCCTCAGGCCATGCTCTCCTTTCCTATAACATCTTCTACCCACAAATCCTATTTCCTTTCCCCGCTTAATGGCGGGCAGCAGCGTCATTAACGCCAGTCCCCTACTGCGCTCGCCAACCCACCTGCCAAGCGTGGCGAGTATTGGCAAATACCCCCCTTAATGGCGACACAAATTGAGACCAGGCCCCCCGTCCCCGGCAGCCCCAATATTCCTGGCTATGGTAGCGGTCAAGGTTACGGTGGGGCAGGGGGTGCTAAGAATCCCCGGGTTGGCCCCGGCTACCACCCCCGACGACGACTGGCCCTGGTAAGAAGAATTGAGCAGGTTACACTGGGACATTCTGGGGTTATCGGAAGTTCGAAGAATCAGGGAGGATACGATAACCCTGAAGTCTGGTAACCTGCTCTTCTACCGGGGGGACGACCAACAGTCCCGAGGAGGTGTCGGATTTCTCGTCCACAAGTCTCTCATCAACAACATCGTATCCATCGAAAGTGTGTCGAGCAGGGTAGTATACCTTATACTTAGAATATCTAAAAGATATTCGTTGAAGGTCATACAGGTATACGCGCCGACCTCGACACACCCAGATGAAGAAGTGGAGGAAATGTATGAGGACATAAGTCGGGCCATACATACTTCCAAAACCTACTTCAATGTTGTTATGGGAGACTTCAACGCAAAGTTGGGCAAGGGAAGCGATGCAGAGTTGAAAGTGGGGCAATTTGGACATGGGCAACGGAACTTCAGGGGTCAGAGGCTGGCCGACTTTCTGGAGAAAGAGGGACTCTTTGCGATGAACTCTTTTTTTCCAGAAGCCGCCTCACAGGAAATGGACCTGGCTGAGTCCTGACGGTTCTACGAGAAACGAGATAGATTTCATCTTGACGACGAATAGACGGATATTCAGAGATGTCTCTGTGATCAACAGGGTGAAAACCGACAGTGATCACTGAATGGTTAGGGGCACACTGAATATCAATGTCCAATCGGAAAGGCGTCCTCCGACCTACTCGCGCCCATATCCAAAGCCCCGACAACTTTCAACTCGAGCTGACAAATCGCTTTGATTGTCTAGGAGAAAACCTTGCAGTGGACGAGCTAAACAGCGGTTTGGAAGAAGCTGTCCATACGGTGGGATCTAAGTATTTTAGACCTCGCCGTAGAGATAGACCACAAAAACTCTCGATCCACAC
Source organism: Hyles vespertilio (assembly GCA_009982885.2). NCBI lineage: Eukaryota > Metazoa > Arthropoda > Insecta > Lepidoptera > Sphingidae > Hyles > Hyles vespertilio. The sequence continues at coordinate 1,841,322 of CM042817.1, forward strand.
TCTTGACCTCATGGCCGAACGTCGATCTTTAGCGCTGCAGTCTTCCGTTGACGCCGAAGCATATCGGCGGCTCAATAGACGGATCTGGAAGTCCTTGCGACACGATGTCCGTGCTCACAATACTGTGAGCATTAAGGAGACAATTGAGCGGAACGGAGGCTCCAAAGTGTTTACAAGAGACTTGTCTATTGGGCAAAGCCAGTTGTCTAGGCTGAAGACGGAAGACGGCCGCGTGGTATCGACGAGGGCAGAGGTATTAAGGGAGATCGAGAGGTTCTACGGACAGCTTTACACCTCGGTTGCCAAACCTGCTGTTAGCTCGGCCGAAGACCCGAGAGCCGAGTTGATCCGACACTTTAGCGATGATATCCCGGACATCAGCCTGTGTGAGATTGAGATGGCCCTGAAGCAACTTAAAAACAACAAGGCGCCAGGCGAGGACGGAATAACTTCAGAGCTTCTGAAAGCGGGCGGAACGCCGATACTGAAAGTCCTTCAGAGGCTCTTCAATTCCGTTCTCCTCGAGGGCTCAACGCCAGAAGCATGGAGTGGGAGCGTGGTGGTACTATTCTTCAAAAAAGGTGATAACACTTTGCTGAAGAACTATATGCCCATCTCGCTCCTGAGCCATATCTATAAGTTGTTTTCGAGGGTCATCACAAATCGTCTCGAACGCAGGTTTGATGACTTCCAGCCTCCCGAACAAGCCGGTTTCCGAAAAGGCTTTAGTACCATAGACCACATCCATACGCTTCGGCAAGTTATACAAAAAACCGAGGAATATAACTTGCCGCTTTGTTTAGCGTTTGTGGACTATGAGAAAGCCTTTGATTCGATCGAGACTTGGGCTGTGCTACAGTCTCTCCAGCGGTGCCATATCGACTGTCGGTACATCGAAGTGTTGAAGTGTATATACAACAACGCCACCATGTCGGTCCGAGTTCAAGATCAGAGTACGAAGGCTATTCCACTACAGAGAGGCGTGAGACAGGGAGATATCATATCGCCGAAACTGTTCACTGCCGCTCTGGAAAATGGCTTCAAGCTCTTGCAGTGGAAAGGATTCGGCATCAACATCAACGGCGAGTATATCACTCACCTTCGGTTTGCCGACGATATTGTAGTCTTGGCAGAATCGCTGGAAGACCTTAGCACTATGCTCGAAGACCTCAATCGAGTCTCCCAAAAGGTGGGTCTTAAAATGAACATGGACAAGACGAAGATCATGTCGAATGTCCATGTTGTGCCCACCCCCATCGGTGTTGGGGGCTCGACTCTTGAAGTTGTTGACGAATATGTCTATTTAGGACAAGTGGTCCGGTTAGGCAGATCCAACTTCCAGAGAGAGGTCAATCGTCGAATCCAACTCGCTTGGGCAGCGTTCGGGAAACTACGCGACGTCTTCTCGTCCAAAATACCTCAGTGCCTTAAATCGAAAGTCTTCGATAGTTGTGTGTTGCCAGTGATGACTTACGGCACCGAGACGTGGCCTCTCACTATGGGCCTTATTAGGAAGCTCAAAGTCACTCAACGAGCTGAAGAATGTGCGGCGGGTTAGGCCGCCCGCAGGTAGGGGTAGGTAGTTAAATGAGAACTCAGGGTAATTACGTGGTTCGGGCTTTAATATATTCGCATCACTGATTACACCCGGCACTGTTGCTGGTGGTATGCAACAGGAGTCACTGGCCTTCGTTGGACACTGATCCGGGTCTCTGGCACGTGGCGGGATCTGGCGACAGCTCGCCGGCGAAGACAGCTGCCACGTGGCCGGATACGGTGCGCAGGTCAGCGGCGCGGCGCAGGCTCGGGCACAGTCAGGCAGGAAGCGGTGTGGAGCAAAGCGGGCAGCGAGCACGGAGTCAGCTCTCCGTGGCGGAAGCAATCGAAGTAGGCGAAAAACGCCAAGGACGAAGAAGAAGAACGCCAAGAACGCCAAGGAGAAGAACCCCAGCGGGTTCGGAAAGACGCGTGGTAGCACGCGGCTTTTAGGTTATGAAAAGGAGGACGCGAGCGACACACACGCGTATTTAAGCGAACGCCGATGACAGTTCGTACGTCACATCTGACAGATGTCAGATGGAATCAACCAATCAGCGCAACGGAGGCGTTGATTGGCATAGACAATAGGATTTATGCCGACTATTGAACTATAGACCGCAAATATAAGAGGTGACATTCCCACAACGTCACAAATGGAGAGGGCTATGCTCGGGGTTTCCCTACGAAATCGAATCAGAAATGAGGAGATCCGTAGGAGAACTAAAATAACCGACATAGCCCACCGGATTAGCAAGTTGAAGTGGCAATGGGCAGGGCACATAGCGCGGAGATCTGATGACCGATGGGGTCGGAAAGTGCTCGAATGGAGGCCGCGTATCGGAAAGCGCAGCGTAGGACGTCCACCCACAAGATGGTCCGACGACCTGGTAAAGGTCGCGGGACTCGCTGGATGCAGGCTGCCTCCAACAGGTCTCTGTGGAAATCATTGGGGGAGGCCTATGTTCAGCAGTGGACTTCCTTTGGCTGATGGATGGATGGATGTTGCCATAGTTTTTTCACTACTGAGATTGATTATTGGCAATATAGTATCAGAAAAAAGATTGAGCTGTCAATCTCAAACGGCAAATTTTGGATTGGGATTGTTTATTGGCAGTGGCTGATAGACTGCCGAATGCCCAATACCCCATTACTCTTCCAATAGTTTTTAATTTCCCTCTCCCTTCCCAATTTAATGGGCTGTCAACAAATCCATGATCCAAGAATCATGGATGCTTATAGTAGGCAGTGACCATTTACCATCAGGTGACCTGTTTGCTCGTTTGCCGGACCTTAGTAATAAAAAATATCTGTAATAATTCAGTTACATATATTCCATGTAAGTAAACTTCGATCAAATGTACACTAGATACACAGTTCCCTATAAAAGTTCTGTTAAAATATGGCACCGATGCATTACATGAAAAAAAGTAAACAAAAAGATCACATATTCCAAATATATTAACACAAATTCCACCTTATTCCTGGAGCTTAAAGTAGCTTTACACATAATATTGTCTAAAGTTCTACGACGTTTTAGAAGCAACGGTCGGTGCGTGACTGAAGGCAAAAGAGTGCTTAAAGCACTCTTTTTTGGTGCCATTTTCTAAGCACTCATGTTGTATCTAATGTATATTTGATCGAAGTAAGTAAATCATACTCGTACGACGACAAAGTAGAACAAAAGACGAAGACAGAATTCTACGACATAACTCGTAGTTCGATTTTTGTTTCTGAAGTGTATGTTACTTTATTCGAATAGTTTTCAACTAAAGTAAAATAAAATAATACAAAATTGTTTAAATAAGGTTCTGTGTTAAAATACTTTAAATTCCGCTCATTATTACTTTGTGAGTTTTTTACCTTCCTATACCATTCGATGTCGTAATGTAAAATGGCATGGAAACGACCTACTGCTGCGCTATATTTACATCTCTATAATCTCAATGTCTAGACGGAACAAATGTATTCTAGTATTTGTAATACAATGACTGAGCACTAAATAAGTGTCTGCACTGTTCCGGGAAACATCCCGGTGGTTTTACTTTGTTTTTTTGTAAATTAGTGCATAATATTTAATATTATTTACTGTTTGTTACAGACTAAATGTTTGATATTTATAGTAGATGCATATATATTTTAATTACAATTTATCTATTATTTACATTTACAAAAAATTTAAGAAGAATAATACTACTACAAAATACATATTTGTACGTAACACAAAAGTAGTAAATTAATTAATTGATCTGAATATCTGACATCTTTGTAGAACCATAATAGATTTTCGTTTTATGAAAGCCGTTTTATAGCGCGAAAGTGCCTCGATTTCCATTCAGCTCCATTACAATGTTCCTATCTGTGCTAATAACATTAACATTCGTTTAGTCTAATCCTCATTACTTAACTATATTGGATTCAGCAAGAATACGTTGCTGAATGAAATTTTCTCCGTAGATTGCTTCGGTGGAGTAGTTGTACTACGGCACGGTTAGACTCTCAGGTCTTGCATTCGAACCGCCGCGCGGGTCCCGCAAAGTGGTATTGGTTTTTCTATTCATATCTGGAGCCGGGAATTTGTGCCAGATTTTGCGATAGGCTCTCAGCCTATCATATCAAGAGACACAGAAGGCGAAAAGGTGGTGTCCTGGTAGCGCTTCTGCCTGCACACCTTATCTTTTGGGAAATTAGCGTGATGTTTAGGTATAAAATGCCTTCGTCGCTCACCATATTGTAGTAAAAACCGTAGTTTGAGGCACAGATCCAATTTAGGAACCTTAAATATATTTTTTCCCCTATTTTTCTGGTTTAAAAATGCCTTATTTTCTTGATTACTCGCCTGAGTCTTCGAAAAATATACGTCAAGATTTAAAAAACTCCGATATTAAAAATAGCATTCACCCTACTCTTCAAAAACACGTACATTTATCTATAAATTCTTATTAAGCCGAGTCGACGCAGGTTGCGACTATACTAGTGTTCATATTTTAGATAATACCTACTGACATTTAGCAACTGGAACTCTTCTAAGCCGGAAAATAATCAGCGATTGACCCGCAGGTGGCGGCCCGTTTCATCATGAACGGTTTTATGAAGATCATATTTTATTTCTAGCAACAACTGTGTTAATATGTAGATTTGTGCTGTCATTCAACGTTTCGAAAAGATTATCCATAGAATATTGAGCGTATAAATATTTAAAATCGATATACCTATATCTACTAGCCGTTAGCTAAGAACTCTTAAGAGCGTATACACCTTGCGCGCAAAGTCAACTATAGGTATTTCTTCGTTAATTTCACGCACACATAAGCGACCAAAGCTGTGTGCGTAGAGCTGCCGCGTCGGCTCGCTATACAATCGGCTCAAACAACTTTGATCCGTGCGCTTCAAATATTCAATTGAAATGTAACTGTAATATAATATCATAAAAATATTTTATTTGCATTATAAGTAGACAAATATTACTGTGCAAGCAAAGAATAATACAAATTTTGGATACTGATCATATTTTCGTTATTATTACATTGTTAAGTTGCATTCAAATCAGTGTTCAATCTACGGACTACACACAATCACTACGGACGTTTTATTAATCATTTCGTGTTCGAACACATAAATAGTGTTAGGGGCCTTACAACCCCTTACAATTACGAAATATATTTAATTTTATATTACAATACATAACATAATTTAGCCTCGGAATTATGTCCCATTATATTACCTGAAACATAATTTATACTCACTACAAAATCATTGTAGGTAATAAAAATAATTAATTTTTTTACTACCAAAGTACTAAGATGTGGTAATCGCATTCCGCGCGTGGCTATTTTTACTACGCGCGGCATAATCGACTGCAGCCAGGCCGGAGCGACGAGCGATACGTCCTCCCTCTAGAAGGCCTTGCGACGGTCTGATTTGATCCACATCGGACAGCGTGTTTTATAGTGGTTTTTAAAATATTTGTAGAAAACATGAAAACTAATTTTGTTGAAATATAAAAATGGTAATTTATTGATAAGATGTTCTCCTATTATAATATGCAATTGTTATAAAAAATTATGTACGATAAGTTGGTGAAAAAAAATATGTTCTTGACGAGAGTTTCTGAATAATTTCGCATTGTTTAAATTTTTATTTTTCAGGAACTTAACACAAAAAGATTATTTGTCTCAGCAAAATCCCTCCATAAGGGTCTTATTAGTCTGATAATATTTTTATTTTCATTTTATATTTAGTGGTTAAGGATATCTTAAGCTTCTAAATTGCCATTTAAAGCCTAAATAACGAAACTTGTGTTCAGTAATCCGTATAGTACTCACAAATTATCTATCAATCTGTAATGTTTTCCACCAAAATCCCTAGATGACAACCAATTAGTAATAATTATTTTTCCTTTAAATTGTTTATTGGTGGCTATTAACTCATTTGAAAAGCCCTGTTTTTAAGCCAAAAAGCGCGTGCAGGGTATAAACGCTCTTAAGAATTACTTACATATTTTTATAGGAACACTAACAAGAAACGTTAAAAAATAACCCTGTAAGAATTAATATAAATTATTATTGATATAAAAGGACTGAATTCATTATATGAAATCCAAACCGAATGTACTGAAATTATTAATGAAAATTTTTAAATTTGTATTAATTCTAGGTAATATTTCTTATGGATATAAACAAGAGACATTTATTCACACATTCGAAGATGATAAAAAATTTATAAGATATTATCTTGTACCAATTTCTGCAATCAAAAATTCTGGAACTAAAAGACCCCATTGGAATTTCTTAATAAATCTTTAAACATTTCAGTTCCATGTAATTTCAAACGGTACGTTTAAAATATTCAATTACCTCAACATTCCCACCGGAGTGACGGAGTTCGCGAAACTAGCGAAAATCTAAAATGTGCGCGCGCATGGATATAATCGAATAAACATCGTACAGACGCGTCCATATTGAATAATTCATCGGGCAAATTGTAAGATTATACAGGTTACATTGAAATTTGTCGCAAGCGGGCCGCGCGCATACGTTATCATACCGACGGCGACTGTTCCGGCAAGTGCTGTATTACCATCCCGCTTATTAGTATACGTTTCATTATGTTCAGCTTTTTCTCATTGAACTGGTGAGAAGGACTGCTTGGAATTGTATTAGAACGGCCGGCGATAAATCTGCCAGCCCGCGATACGGATTGTGGGGAAATGTTTGCATCCTGATCTCTCTTGTATAATGAGTTGCTTGGTTTGTTAAGCCGTAGTTTCATGTATAGTATATGCACTTACCATGTAGGTGCCGCGTAAAAAGTTTGATTAATTGTGTTGCAATATATTTTATGTTATATGGCAAGCTGAGAGACGACAAGCCCATATTATTACAGAATACACGAATAAACTTTACTTATTGACTATATATTTTATATTTATCCATGTATACTCTCACGTCTACACGTAGGCTTATATTTATAATGTATATTATTTATAAACATAGCATTTAATAAATCATTTGGAATAAATTTGACATGAAATATGCTTTGAAATAGCGCTATTTATGATTCCCATTATTTACTTCACACCAAACTAAATATTTGTCAATTTCTAGATCAGCGTCTGTGTCTTACCTTAGTTTTACTTTTAAGAAAATATATTTCAACACTCATAAAGGAATAATTTCGAAAACCTTACATTTTCAGTTACATCACATAAGTTTGTACGAAACACTCGGTGCGCGAGTCCGACTCGCTCTTGGCCGGTTTTTATTATAGCGTACTGACATAAATAACATAATGTACCATTAGATAAATACCCTTACACCAGCTGTTACTCTCAGGCGGCACGGCATTAACCAAAAGATTATCACCACAGCGCCATAATATTCCAGTCCATTCAAAGCAGAAATCGCTTAATGCAGTAATGTCGCTTATTGTACAATTATTGCACTTGTATAAACCGTCGCTAACAATGGTAATTAAGGTATTTAATAGTATACGAATGTCAATAAGTACTACGGAGTTATACTCCAAAAGAAATAGGGAATATATGTATCTGTATAAGGACGTATATGGTCCCACTGCAGGGCACGGGCCTCCTCTACAATCAAGAATATGATTGAGAGTGGTCAGGTCATATAGTCCACCACGCTGGCCTAGTGGTTGGTGGATTTTACATATTATAGAAATAAATACAAATCGCTACGGTATGCAGGTTTCCAGGTTACTTTAGAGATTAAGGAATGTATGTAAAGTAAGAATATTAAAGTAAGTGTTAAGGGAATATCATTGCGCCGCTTCAGCTTTATACCTACCACACATTCAGAATTGTATTACCAATCCCAATTCTTCGCAAAAATACTTTTTGAATGCAGAATGTAGTTTTGAATTCTAAAGGAACTTGTGGAAGTTTTCTCGTATCATCAATTTCGATCCAAATCTAGAGGTTCTTCAATACTTATTTCTGCTGCCCCATCCAGCTACGGTATAGTTTGCTGGCCCCCATACTATAGGTCCCTGGATCGTCCGCCGCACTATAAATAGGCTAATATAATTGCGAAACTCCACACTAAGACACAAGTCATGTATCCAGCAGAAATAACGAAATACCTTTCAGTCTCACAAATACCCAGACCCGAAAAAAATTTTAGGGGATCGCACAAACATTTTACAGCAGACGTCTAAACAACTACGATTTCCTGAAGATCAAAAATGAAATAAAATAGAAAGGCTTTCTATGTCAATAATATTGTTGAGTCACGTATATCTAACAGTATCGGATGATGAGTGCGGCGCGCCGCTGCAGGCGCCACACGCCGGCCGCTCATACTAATGTCCACGAAGTACGTCAATACTCATACGCGCATTTATAATTAGGATATATTACGAACTATTGTCACGTAGCGGCGTCGCTTTAACATCTAGTGGGTGTAAAAATGCAGCCGGTATAGCGGGAGATATTTCAAGTCACCGGTCAAATGAGTAACTAACAGAAGGAAACAAACAGTCACTAAATTGAGTAATAAGTCTACGCGAAATTATTTTTAGTCGATTATGCCTATAACCGCATACACCTGCAAATGCGCAACATCACCAAGCCTCAATACTATGCAAATAGTATTTATTTCTATGACTAGTACGTAAGAGGCATTTCGGACGCCAATTTCGCAACATACGCTATAAATCGTGCAAACTCGTTTTTTTGAACGTAACATTAAACCTTTTCATTTAACACCACATAACTTTGTTTGTTCTTGCAAATAAGTAAATTGTTAAATTATTCTAAAACCAAGTAAATAAACAACTATGTGACTATTTCGTTTCACAAATACATTGAATTACATAATTATACGATACAACAACCCCGTATATACAAACAAATGTCAACAGGCGATTTGTCCGACACTAAAACGTCAAGAGTATATTTCTAAAGCCCAACAGGCCGTAAATCCACAATAATCAATTAAGGTAACGTTACTACGCTGTGCCTACTCTAATTGAAACTTAATTACCATTTATAGACTACGCATTGGAACTAACATTCATTGGAAGTTGAAACGTTGTGTTCAATCTTGCATGCCATTGCTTATAAGGCGGTTTGAGGTGAAACGTCAATAACATTATTGCAGCTGCTTATTTCTTTGCGTAGTTTATGTACATTGCGTGAGGTCCTAGCTTCGATATCCTAGCTATATACTTTGTGTAGCTCAATGCGAAAATTATCATCTTTGAGTTATTTTACTATCGAATTGCTGTAAAGGCAATTATTTTTCATATGATGTGCAACGTGCATAAACATAAAGTGCGCTTATCTCAAATAAATACAAAAACTAACCTAGCTATCAGTTATATCTGCCGATATCAATTTCATCAAAATATGACATTCATAAAATCTATCATTAGTATTTATTTAAATCTTTATTGTACACATTACTAAAACTAAATACAGAATAACACATTAGACATTCCCGGAGACTCGCCGAGATTCAATGCTCGATGTCATTACATTGCGTGCCACTATTGATCCTGCAACACAGGAGTTACAGTGGTGGAAGGGCGGGACAGTCTCCATACAGAATTATAAAAAAATATTTTTATAAAATAAAAGTAGAACCGGCATCCATTGAAGCTTATTTTTTGCGCGCACTGAGTGTAAAGGTTCGCGCCGCGCCGGCGCTCTGGCCGGACCGCCCCGTTCGCCCCTTACAACAGTATTAGTGTTTGTATTGAACGCTCGAGATGGCCTCTCCGCCCAACAATTATTATGCTTTTACATTTGTCATAATATTGATAAAAAATGGGGGATATTGATTGGGAGATTTATTTGTGATGGTCAAGAGAAAACGTTTCTGTGGATTATTTCAATAGCATTTGAACAGTCACTTATGCAACGAGGTTTTATTGTTTTGCTGTATTTTACATTCATGTTAAGATAAAGAAAATCATATTCTAAGCGTATTATTATTACAATAGTTTGCTAGATTTCTTTCTCAATTTATCTCCTTACAATTTCATATTTCAATCCAACAATCACAAACTTTGAGATTTGCGAACTACACATTTCAACACATTTTTTGTTGCGAAATTTGCAACAACAAATATGAACCAACATTTCAATCAAATAAACAAATGCAACTCCTCCGCTATTCTTTATCTAACATATGGGCCGTCGGCGAAACTGCAGCTCGACGGAGCTTTGCAGGGCTCGGTAAGGCTTGGTGAATCTATCAGGGGATCGGTGAGGCTCGGAGGGGATCGAAAGGCCTCGGTGTCATCTCCGTCCACGCCCACGCGTGCATTACCACGCTCGTACAAGGAGTAAAACAAACACGCGAGTGGGCGACCGACGACCAACGACCGACCGCTCGGCCATTTTATGTGTTAAGGCCAAGCGTGTGAGAATATACAATGACTAATGGATTTGCGAGATTGTGCTTATAGATCGTTAAAAAAAGTATTTATTTACTAAGCATTGCTTTTAACAGACCGCTGTAAATACATATCTAAAGCGGTCTACCATCCCTAAATATTTACAAATCCTTATTAATAGACCCAATTTAAGTTACCTAATGTTTTGTTCCTTTCAAACCGAATTTGCGAAGAAGACAAAACGATGGCTAAAATTGGTTTACACACTTGAATAAGGCAAATACAGGTGGTATATTTGCAGCAGACGAAATATGTTAAGTGATAATTGCTTCCGTATATGATTCACGCTAGTTTCTTTGCTGTAATGATAGATAGATAGAACAGTTTATTGTACACAACTTGATACAAAAATAATGTATATTTAACAATTATAAGACCTCTTCCAGACAACCATAAAGTTTTAACACATAAGCGCAAATTCTGTTAAATAATGTTGAAAAGATGTGTAATAAAACATAATTATTGTTTTTAAACTGTGTGTTTGAAGATATTCAACTAGTTCTATTGACATCAATGTCCCTGTGGAGCAAATAATTTCATTTTATTTACTGTATTTTATGCGCAATGTCGGACGCCCGATTACTACGTGGACGGACGATCTGGTTAAGGTTGCAAGATGTAGCTGGATGCACGCCGCTTCCGAAAGGTCGATGTGGAGATCATTGGGGGAGGCCTATGTTCAGCAGTTGATTTCCTGTGGCTGAAATGAATGATGTTTCTGAATCTTTGTCATTTATGAATGTCGTCATCTTAACAGAAACTATTTAGCACACTCAGTACAGTAATATGGTTTGATTACATTCCTATTCATATGTATTTCGCGTTAAGATCCAAGTCGAGCTATAGGCCGTAACATCCTTTTCTCGAAGCAATTCAGACCATTTTCAACCCCCTATAACTTCGTTGTGGCTAAAGCATTAAGCCTAAATTTTCAGTTACTAAGCAGGCATTGTGTAAACACGGTATATTTAAAATTTCATTCAATTTGAACAAGTAGTTTAAGAATTATAACTTGTCAAACTTTCGTAATTTTGTCACTCACTGACTGACTGACCGATCATCAAAAGTCTAAGGCACTTCTAGCAGACATAGAACCTTCAAATTTAGAATATAATTAGTGTTTAGTGTCTAAAGTAAGGGAAAATTCAAACATTTCATAATTTGTGTCTAGTTTTCTAGATAGACCAACTGCGTGAATAACTTTGTAATCCCATATAAATGTATAGGATTACAAAGTTACATTTGCAGTTAATGAATCATTGTACCCGTGTATAATGGAATAATAGTTGTAGATAGATATCTATATACATGAGGCATAACAGGAGGGGATATAGAGAGGGAAATGGTGTATTCAGCCCATGAAACTGTACAACATTCCACTAGAAAAACATGACGAAGAAAAACTTGCAAATAAATAGATTAAATAACTCGAAAATATCAATTACAATGTAAGAAAGAACATTAATAATCAAATCCGCTATATTTGTGATAAATTGATACCTACAAAAATAAGAAAAATCCATAAGACAGAGGCTTTAAGAAAAATCGTTAGTGATATTCTAGAAGTAAGAAGTACCGAAAAGGAAAAAAGTAGGACTCTACAAAAAGACGTGAGATCCCATCAAAAACATCCTGTAAAAAAATTCCAAGTCTCGCAGCTCAGGTTTTCTACCGCAAAAAGTTGTGAGATGCATGTAATACCAAGTCGATTAATTTATTTAGTCCTTAAGGGACCTCCTATATAAAGTTATTACGTAAGTTATTACCATATCAATATTAAAAATTCTTTACGTTTTAAATAAATAGATCGACTTGGCCAGCAGCATTATGTATAAATTGTACGATACATTATGTTTTCATGCGATGGCCAAGTCGATCTATTTATTTACAACATAAAGAATTTTTAATATTTATATAATAATAACTTACGTAATAACTTTATATAGAAGGTCCCTTAAGGACTAAATAAATTAATCGACTTGGTATTACATGCATCTCACAACTTTTTGCGGTAGAAAACCTGAGCTGCGAGACTTGGAATTTTTTTACAGGATGTTTTTGATGGGATATGTATTTCGCGTTAAGAACAAACGTAGGTTGATTTCACTTACTTTTAGAATCAAATTTCAAGTAGGTTGAAATAGCGTAATAAAATAATTGCGTTGTATTGACTTAAACAATATTGTTTATTTATTGATCACTGAAAAGCTTTTTGAGATCCTATATTCGTATTACGTCTATCAGTAAATCTAAACACAGACCAATTTTATTACGGAGTGAGAAAATTAATTCAGTAGAGTAATTTTGGTTGAAAATGGAGCTATTGAATATTATTTTTACATATATACATAAACTCACACCTTATTCCTAGAAAGGGTAGGCAGAAGTGCAACCATGACATCAAGTATCATCGTGTATTTTCCGTTCCATGATGTGATATTGGACAAGCATATCGCCATATCGGGCACTTTCCGACTCCGGGCTGATAATGAATAGAAAAATCCAATATCACTTTGCCTGGCCCGAGATTCAAACCCGAGACAACAGCTTTGCAATTTTACCGTAGTTCAACCGATATTAGATTATCGATTCTGATATCAGTAGTTTCCAGTTAAACATAAATCTACAGGGTATATCAAGACTGCTACCGAAAACGAAGCCGGGTGGTAGTTTAAGCGACTTCAGACACAATGCAACAGAAAAGTTGCAAAAAAAAGCGTCAATTTTTTTTTGTTATTTTTTCCTATGGCCATTTTTGGGTGGTAAATACATTTTTTCCTAAAATAGTAGTATATACCCTTTTATTTATAAATACTCTAAGATATAAGAGAGTTTAAATTATTATTTTAGCAAAAACTATGGATTTACCACCCAAAAATGACGATATTTAAAAAATCATAAAAAATAATTGTCGCGTTTCTATGTGAAATTTTTAATTGCATTGTGTTTGTAGCCACTAAAACTACCACCCGGCTTCGTTTTCGGTAGCAGTCTTGAGATACCCGGTATGTGGGCCACATTGCTCTACCTACTATATTTTAAAATGATTCAGTTCAATATAATTTACAACTACTTGTCGCAACAGCTTGGAAACTACATGAAAAGCGGACCACATCAAACGCATAATAAAGTATTTAGCACTTAATAAAAGCAATTAATTCAATAAGTAACGAACTGGGTCGGTTGTTTCACGTGCGCACATCTGTCTGTTTGTCATTAAAGCGTCGCGTATGCATTATGTATCAACAGTAGGTTTATATAAATATTTATATGTTATGAAGAATGTATGTTGTCTTTATGTGGTGTGTCGTGCCTAATTCGATTTTGTTCGATGTGTTATCAAATTATAATAAACATTACATATTTTATAGTTCCATAATCCTTGATTATAATCCACGTGCCACGACGTTTTGTGTTGTCAGGGCATCTGTCATTTGTTTTGAATCTAGGTATTGTTTGTGAAGTATCTAAATGTGTGATTAATATTACAAGTAGTTATTCATATTATAGTTATTTCATGTCTTGATAGTGAAATGAGTGAAACAGAACTGGTTCAGAAAGTTCTAAAATTAATCGATGGAAAAAAATACTAATGTATCAATTTTAACACTAAATCCCCCTAATAATACCGCAAGAGACACGTGACAAACGATATAAAGCAGCACTTTACACCTTACAGAAGATATTCGCATTTCAGTCGGTATTAGTATGTCAACGATATCTTGAGGTCATACGGCAGATAACCAGGCCCGAGGAAATTTATAAACTATTGTAGTAAGATAGGATATAGAAATCGGAATGTATGGTGGAATAAGATATCGGGGTGTGGTATAGATAGTGGTGGTAGATATGAAGCACTTTAGACTTCTTTATATTATTTGGTTATCGCAAAAAATATTATTTGTTACTTGGTGGCGGTTTTTAGGCATTGCGAAATAGAAAACGTATTCAATAAACTAAGTATTTTGACCAAGGTCTTACCAAAATGATAAGGCGAAGTCGTTTACTTTTAATTTATTTATCAATAGTTTTTTAGTCTCTTTGCCAAACTAACGTTTGCTTCTATTAGCATTTTCGTCATTATGTTTAGTACACAATTAGTTAATTTCAATGTAATTATACATAATCATTATTTCTTTTATAATTTAAATCTTAATGTCGATAAATTTATTTTTGTTAGAAAAGGGGTTATGACAATTACGGCAGTTCAATTTTTTATGAACTACTACTATACTAACGTATATATTTGAAGACATTTATACCTAAGCATTTTATATAAACGAACTATAACTTTTGCGTTGAATAGGCGGAAGAGTCACTTCAGACAGCGCTCAACTATCCTTATAAGGTTATTATATTCCTTGTGTTATTACAGTTGTGACGTCAACTGATATTTATAAAGATAACTCAGTGACATTGTGATTTCATGCGTTTGTTGCTTTTACTTATGTACTTAGATTTTCCTAACAATTAGTCAAGATTCACTAAGGCTCAGTTGCACCAAGTAACTTTGCCAATACCTTTGCCTATGAAAATGTCATCGCCATACATTTGAGATGTATTTGACCTTGCGAATGTATGGAATTGACAGTTTCAAGGGCAAAGGTATTGGCAAAGTTAGTTTGTGCAATTGAGCCTAAACGTTAACCGCGGATTTATTCGAGACTGTCACACCCACCACTGTAAATCTTGTAAGCCAGGACTAACAGTGACATGCAATGTAAGGACAACGAACATTGAAGTCTTTAAACCGCGATGAAATCAATCAGAAAATTAAATTAATATTAGGAGTTGGAAATAAATTATTGTCCATTGCTCTCCGTGACAAAGTTAGAGACAAAACAATTATTTAAATAAATAACCCCCAAAAAAGACTTCTGCAGCCAGATAAGCCAGCTGTAAAGCATCGCGGATCAAGTCATCATTACATGGAAAACATCCAACAGACTGTCAAGTCTATATCGCACTCCTCGATTTTCGGTTGTTAAATAACCAATGCCATTTTTGATCCGATGACCATTTTTTTTTGCACAAATCTTAACACTTATAACCGTAAGATGAGAATTATAATTTTTTTACGTCAACAGTATAACCAGAATACGTGGCCAGATATATAGCTGTTTAATATGGAATAAAAAATGGACGGCAACGAATGAACATAATATTGCAAGCTAAGCCGCCGGAACCGATTAGTTCACGATAACAAAACTAAGGACTTCCCGTTTATGTACAACTTTATTAGGGGATGATAAATACATATAAGAACCGCTGCATTTCGTATACTTCCTATAACATAATTTAAATAAAACTGAGAAAATGTATTTATTAGTTAATTGTTGCGGTAATGAAATGTGACACCTATATTTATTTCTACCTGATTATATGCATTCGTGTTTCATTTTTTTTATGACTAACGTGGTAGACGAGCGTCTATTCTTGAAATTGGTTAGTGTTAGACCCGTGGCCAGTATTACAATCATAAGTCGAATTATTCTGCAACATTTGTTTCTATAGTTTCTGTTATGCCAAGACTGCCTCAGTGGTTACAAAGCTTAGGTCTCGGATTCGAGTCTTGCGTAACGTAAAGTGATATTGGATCTTTCTATTCATTATCAGGCGCGAGTCGGAATTTTTTTACCCGAGATGGCGATATCACCCCTATCACATCGTGAGACGAAACATACAATGCGAAATAACCTGGTACCTCTGCCTACTCCTTCTGACAAAAAGGCGTGAGTTTATGTATGTATGTTATGCCGAGCAAGAGTGGAATGAAAACATTCATGAGAGAAATACGATTTAAAATTATACCAATGATTCAATTTTGAATGTTGCACCTCATTTTATTTAAATTTCTGTAATATCGGTTTTTATGAGTAACTGGTAGCCTCGTATTAAAGTTTTAAATGGTCTTCGTATAAACATTATATAATAAATAATACTTTATCCCTTGTTATATATTCCAAAAATGATTTGAGAACCTTAAACGATTAGGTTTCCATTTCGTTATGTAATTTTTCTGATTATTTTTCATTTTCCCAGTTATTTATGACACTATATTACTATATAGTATTTAAATAATGTTTCAAAATTTAAAATTAGTACTAATCGTGATGGTTTCGATAGCTGTTTTCGAATTAAAAACCCTCGATGAATTTATTCTCAATTTAAGTGGTTGCTTAAATATTTCATTTCATATTTCTCCAACTAAAACAATTTTCATACAACGCAAGCGCGACCACATTTTCTAAATTCCCATTCGAATTAAATTATATCCAAGTATAAAATTTTATTTAAATAAAATTACTTTATACTGGGTATCTCAAGACTGCTACCGAAAACGAAGCCGGGTGGTAGTTTTAGTGGCTACAAACACAATGCAATTAAAAATTTCGCATAGAATCGCGACAATTATTTTTTGTGATTTTTTAAATATCGTCATTTTTGGGTGGTAAATCCATAATTTCTGCTAAAATAATAATTTAAACTCTTTTATACCTTAGAGTATTTACAAATAAAAGGGTATACACTATTATTTCAGGAAAAAATGTATTTACCACCCAAATATGGCCATAGGAAAAATATAACAAAAAAAAATTGTCGCTTTTTTTTGCAACTTTTTCTGTTGCATTGTGTCTGAAGTCGCTTAAACTACCACCCGGCTTCGTTTTCGGTAGCAGTCTTGATATACCCTGTATTATACAGCGAAATTAAAATATATAAATGAATATTAAATGTTATATTCATTAATATAATTTTTATAACATATCTTAAATGGTTGTATATAAAACCCGAAAAAAAGAACAAGCAAAGATAATTAAATTTTAAAATACAGTAACATTATTTTTTTAACTTAATTATATCCATCGATTCACGCTAAAACATTTTCCATAGACCAACTTATCAATTTGTATGAAGTCGCATGTGTCCTAATCCACAATGCTGGGTTAATACTGTTTCATCATCATTATATCAGTCACAGGAAGTCCGCTGCTGTAAATAGGCCTCCCTTAAGGATCTTCACATCGGCCTGTTGCAAGTGGCCTACATAGTACTGCTTAGTACATGAATAAAATATATCAGTTGTGACTATACTCACTTTAGAATTTTCAGACCCGTTAGAAATAATGAGAAATTCGTGTCTGCTTGGGTTGCGACCTCTGTAGATAATGAAGTTAAACCCATGATAGCGACCTACGCAAATCGCATCTTGAATTAAACCTGTGTCTGCTAGTAAAACATAGTCGAAATTATTTTTTGTCGGTTCCTGTTTCTCTTTTATTAAACTACAGTTATCATCACGCATTAGAACGGTCATATTGCGTACTACTTAAAAATTACATTCACCAACATGAAATGATTTGAATAATAATTTAAACTGCCCGGGCGTTAGTGTACTGCGATACGATTACAACGCTGAAATCTCGGGTTCGAGTCCCGGGTCGGCATATGATATCGGATTTTTCTATTTAATATCAGCCCGGAGTTAGGAATTACGCTCGATATAGCGATAGGCTTGTTCCTTTCACATCGTGAGATGGAAGACACCAAGTCAAAACATGGGTGTCCTGATAGTACCTTTGCCTGCCCCTTCTGGGAAAGGCGGCAGTTTATGTATGTTATTTATAAAAAAGAAATCTTGGAGACTGTCCCATCATCACACCCACCACTGTAAGCTAGGATCAACAGTGGCATCATTGTACTGACAGCGAGCATTGAAGTTCGGGGAGTCTCCGGGAATGTCTAAGTTGTCTTTAACCCGCAACAAAAACAGAAATCTAGAATTAAACTTGCAAATCACGTCACAATATTTATGAACAATTAATTTGTGCATACCGTATACAGTACATTATAAACTACATAAGACAATAAGGAAGGACAGTTGTCGTTTGAATAATAAATTCAAAATGCGTGATATGATTTTCTGTCTTGTTGGCCACCTAGCACGTCTAACTATTTAATATTTTGCACGGATCATTGCATTGTATGTATTATTAATTAAAATCGCTTTGCTAATCGTGCAATCTGAAGGAATCTTAATACAAAATAAAGTATATAAAGTTCAGCAACGTTGTTAGACACGGCTCAGCAAAAAGAAACCTTGGGTTCGATTCCATCAGTGAGACAAATATTGGTGTTATTTCTATGTGTTTGTATTGTGTTTGTAAAAGCGAAAAGTCTTTCGTAGTTTCTGATATCCGTGACAAAAGATATGTTCCTAGGCCCGGAGTTAGAACTATGTAAGTGACTGCAAGTGTAGTACGGTTGATAAGATGTAACCTATTTCAAACTCGGATGCCTGTATCATGTATTGGGATAAATATAGCCCAACATACAAATTGATTAAAATAAAAATAAAATACCTAATGAATAACTAAAATTGAATCGGTGGCGTAATTCTACTACGGTATGTTTGCAGAGCTGAGGTCGCGGGTTCGAATTCTGGATCAGAAAAATTGATGTTGGATTTTTCTATTCATTGTCTGTCCGGAGTCAGAAATTTGTACCCGATATGGCAGGCTCGTCCCTTATCACGTTGTGGGACAGAACGCACTAGATTAAACGTGGGTGTCCTGGTAGGACATCTGCCTATCCTAGGAAAAAAACGTGATTTTGTGTATATACCTATTTAACTATGTTACATATAAATCAATAGATGAAATAAGACATATTACGCTATTAATAATTAAAAATAAAAGTGTTATAAAGTCATGGAGAGATAAGACCGCCATTAAAGTCTTTTTTTTTGTCATTATGTGTTAATCAATTGGTTGTATCTAAATATTTATTTTCTGTTTATGTATTGATTAATTGTATTTGTTTATCTAAATTATCTTGTATATTATTAATTACATTAAATATATTTATTACTAGCGTCACAAGTTGCAGACAACTTATTTAAATATATCACATGTTATCTAGTTGAAAGTAGATATTATTTACTTATCAGAAATTATATTATAGAGGCAATTCTTTTAAAAATTGAAATTCAATTAAATTCATTAAAATTTAAAATCACTCTCGTCTTCGAGCAAGTTATTAGTTATTTAAAGTTCACAAAACCTCAATAAATTACACAAAAAAAATATTATTGGCAGAAATTACATGATATATATTCATCTAATGCAGAAATTGCTAACTAATAGCACGATTTCCACTCATAGCACGCGAGGCCATATTTCGGGCGGTTCTTCTCACAAAGTTCATTGTACAGTGAGAAAAAAAATACTACTAATAAAAAAATTTATCAAACAGGAAAATGAATTTTTGGAAAGACTATTAACGATAATAATAAGAGAGCTAAAATTATTTCTAAATTACTCGTATAACTGAGACATTGCAAAACGTTTTATAGTAATTAAAAAGAAATAAAACTATTATTTACGGATTTTATCGCGAATTTAGTTTAATTTTTTACATTTTTGACTTCCCGACGTTTCGATTACTTTACAGCTTTCGTGGTCACGGGGCGGACTAAAAAAAACCGTAAATAATAGTTTTATTTCAATGTGTAACATTCGCGTAAATCTAAAAAAAAGAAACCATTATGTAATTAAAAAGGTTTGAGTTGCTAGTATTTAGTATTCTTATATGTCCTAAATGATTTTATGGCATGCCTGTGGCCTTATTATAAATTTATTTTAAAAAAGTAGCGCAATGAAATATAAAGGTTGGCTACCTCTGATCTAGTGGGTCGTACTGGTAGGGCGTTGTTAGGCAAAAGATAGATTTAAAAGGTGAAGCATATTATTCAAAATCCCCAAGACTACATAGATATCATTTCTTTCAGGAAGTGGTTTTAAACAATACAATATCACCTATATACTAAGCTTCATCACACCTAAGGCGTCTTAGATTTTGTTTGTTGTTTCTTGAAATTATTTTCTTTTTCTCTGTGTCATCTTATGCATTAAAGTATGATCCATACGTATTAATATTTGGTTTGATTATTTATTGATTTCATCGCGCTTTGAAATAGTATCATGTGTGTAACTAGAAATAGGTAAAATGATTTAAATTCCATAGTTATGTGTCGATATTGGTGGCTTTATATTCCGGTATACTCATTTTCGATAATTCTAGATAAGGTTTAGCAAAAATAAGTGAAATATTTCGTAAAAGTCACTCATTATGCCTCACAAGTATTACTAAAATAGCTAATGTTTTTATACAGTGTATGGTGAGTGTCGGTGCGATCCACAGCGTGTTAGGCCTACTTTGTTACGATGTGCCTATGTCACTGCCCACTACGCGCAGCCACTAGAGTCCGTCGAGTGTCGGGGTGTCGGCAATCAAATCATTTGGTTCAATTTCAAAATTGTTTATTTTAACTTCATAAGCCTACTTAAGAATTTCAGTCAAATAAATACACGGTGTTTTTATTCCTTTTTTTTTCAGGTTAAATTAAATATATCACTAAAATTGTACAACGATTATGCTATTTACATTTATATCACAAAAATAATAATATAAAGACTTGTCTAACTCTATGCGTTAGTAGATAGTACTTCTACTTACAGTCCGACGATCCACATGGAATATTCGACAAAACACAAACGTAACGCGTATACAGACACAGCAGTACAAGAGTCACACGCGGCACTCACTCGCGCACCGCTCACAGCTTCTCGAAGGCTCTGGAGTTGGTGAGCATCTCCCGCGTGAGCCGCCACACCTGCTTGGCGGCGTTCTCCAGCGCCGTGGGCGACTTGCCCTTGAACAGGTCCACGTGCGGCAGGAAGTAGTGCGGGCAGCGGCGGCATTGCAGCGACGAGATGAGCTGCAGGAAGATGCCGTTGATGCGGTCGCCGATGGCCGCCTCGTCCCACTCGTGGTCCCGCGGGTGCTTCTCGCACTCGTATAGCAGCAGCGTCTTCATGTGGTAGCACGTCACTGGGTTGCCCGGCAGGTCCAGGTGCCTGTCCCTTATCGTCTTCAGTATGCTCAGACACTTCCGCCGGCAGCCGCCCTGCAGCAGACGGTTCTCAGCCTCGAAGAAACTCAACACCCACGCGTCGCCCTCCATCGCGGAGTTCTTTCCTTGCAGCGCGAGACACTCTTTAGATAACAAATCGAAACCCTCAGACTTGACTTCGGCGATGATGTTGGGATGCGGCCACGGTATGGCAGGCAGCGGCCAGTGCGCGGCAGAGCGCGGCCACAGGCCGGCGCACCTGAACGCCGGCGTGATCTGCACGATGTATCGCTCGCGGATACGCAGCTTCACCTCGGTCGTCTCGGCGATCATCTTCACGCAGTCCCGGTACGAACACTTGTCACAAGCTTGCGCCACCAACGTCTGGAAGCGCGAGCGGATTTTCCTCGCAGACAGATAACCGGAGGCGGTGATGAACTCTACCCACAGGGACATGGAGCGCTTCCTGCCGTCGCTGAGCTTGAGCACGGCGCAGCCGGGCAGCGAGCCGTCGTCCACGAAGTTGAGCACGCCCATCTGGTTGAGGTAGATGACGATCTCGAACTCGTGCGGCGACACCACCTCGAGCCCGTCGAAGCGGCCGTTGTAGTCGGTGAGCGAGGAGATGAACCGCGGCTCCTGCAGCTCCACCTCCTTGAGCACATCCTGCACTATCCGGCACACTTCGTGGATGGTCTTGGTGATCTGCGCCTTCCTGTTGGCGACGCGCTCGTTGTAGTACTTATTCATCTGGTAGACGAGCTTGGATTGCGCCGCCATCATCTCCGGTGGCACGAGCATGGTGTGGACGTGGTTCACGCGGAGCGGGCGCGCATGGTACTGGTGCGGCGGTGCACGCACGCGCACAGCACGCGCTCCTCGGCCGACTGAGCCGAGCCGCGCGCCGCCGCACCAGCCCGGAGCACGCCCCCGGGACCGGCCCGGCCGTGCTGCCGACGCGCGCTGTCTCGCTCGCACGTGGCGGAGCAAACGCGAGTTGGACGGGGACGCAGCTAGGGGAACCGGTGTGGATGGGTGCCGGCGCGGTATCGATCGGGCGCGGGCCCCGCCCCTCGCGGCCGCTCCGTAGGTATGCGCGTCCGTAATTACACGATTGCGTCGGCTCGTTAATTCGGTAGCGGTAACAAGTTTGGCTCTATTAATGACGATATTTTTTTGCTGGGCTCTTTATCTCTCGTCTAATTGGGTAGATTAATTTGATTTTAGGCTGGGTGTCGTGTCGTGATTAGTCTGTCTGTGCTCTGTCTGTATCATCTGGTAATTGCGTTGTAGTGATCGCATAGATTTGCTCCGATGGAATAATGCCATCATAAAAATTAATGGAATATAAAAACAACGCACGATATGAAATTGTGTATAATAATTTTATAAATTATGATATTCTCGCTGACTTCGTTTGAGTAGTACATTTGACATAGACGTTTAACACGGCTAATTTAAGTGATTCGAATAGTCATTACCTACGTCTTATGATAAGTATTAGTCCTATAGTAATAATTTGAATATATAGCCTTATATTTTTCCAATAACGTGGTAAAGCTTTTTTAAAGAGCACAATATAAAAACCCTTAAACGTGACTTTTTCGTACCTTGTGGGTAAAGAAAAATGTGTACAAAAATTCCTAAATAAAAAGAATGCTATTCCAACGATTGCTATGAAATTAATAGAATATTTTTAATGATTCATCATACACGTTTTAATCTGCATTATTTACAAACTTACTATGGTGAAACACAAAACCGGATCAACACAAAAAAGTGTCAGTAGGTGCCCGAAAGCTCCCACCTAAGAGTATATGTCATATTGTTCTTTTTATTATAACTTTTTCAAAGAAGAAAGTCCGTCTCTATATTCTGTATAAAAAAAAACATGAATGAATAAATATTTGAAACAAAATGATGCAGAAATCTATTCAAATCTTACAAGTTTCTTTATCTTAATTTGTACTACTATTTGAAATGTACTGATCAAGAAAGACACTCTAACGGCGGATCAATATTTTTTTTATTTTTTTTTATTGCAGTGAATGGCGAGACGAGCATGCCGTTCGCCTGATGGTAAGCGATATGACCGCTCATGAACAGTAGCAGAACCAAACAACACCTTGAATTACAAAGCAAAGCTTGGCATTCCACTGCGCTCGCCATCCTGAGACATAAGATGTTAAGTCTCAATATGTCTAGTAGTTACTCTGGCTACAATGTCCTTCAATCCGAAACACAACAGTGCATTTTAACTGCTGTTTGACGGGAGAAATAGACATTGCGGTGGTACCCACCCAGGCAGCCTCTCACATATGAGAGACCTACCAATATTACAATTTTCCTTTGGAAAGAGTTGGATGTTTACTCGTATACGTTCATGGCATTGAAATCTATTTTATAGTATCTATGACCTTCAAAATATAAATACATTGGATATTGTTATTCTTGGAACGATGAGCATACCATGGAATATACTTTAGGATATCTTTTGATAGAATAAATTGAGCTAACTTAAAATGTTTACATACAGAGATAACTGCTATTTTATTCTTAATATCAAAAAAGTCTCAACCAGCTTACATCTTATTGCTGCAAGACTACCAAAGTTTTAAAAGACGCAGATTATTAAAGAAGGTAATGATTTCAATCTTTTCTAGGACAGGTGTACAGATAATGCATGTAGCTAAAACAAAAACTGGTATTTCGTCATAAATGAGATATAACTGGATTTGTCACCTATTTTGCTACGCTAACTGTCAAAACAACCACTTAATTCCTTCAATCCTACGCCATTCCTCATCCCATGCAAAAACACAACCGCGGCAATGCATCTCTGAAAAACAACAGCAATCATCACTTGGCGGCAAATAGAACAATCTCATTCACGAAACGCTGAGAGGTGACGCTCGCGTCGCCGCGACAGCCCAAACATCGGATCTATTTCCACGCGGATTGATGGGCCGGCAGCGCGTGATGGATGGCCGCACGACGCATGATTTACGCGCATCCAACCTCCGCTCGATGTATGGGCGCCTGGTACAGGCGACGCGGTAAACTCAAAACGCGCATAATTTTTCGGCTTCAGTTTAATTTTTGTTTGTCGCTTTTAGAGAGCCGTTGCGGGTTGGAAGCTGAAATGCCAGTGTTTTGAGTGTTTTAAAGTAAATTTTCTTTTTTGGATGTTTTAGTGAAGATAAATGTTGAGGGTAATTGGAACTCGAGGCGCTCTTATCATACATTCGTGGCCACTCTTAGACCAAGGTAGACCAACTGTCGTATTTCAGCCGCGAAGCTGCATTATTTCTATGAAGCACTGTTCATTTCTGATTTGAAGGACATTGAGAGAGTGAAACTACTATAACAAAAGTATATAAAGTACTATATTACTACTAGGGGCTTGAAAGGTGGGTTGCGAGAGCAGTATCCTAGGCGCCAACCAGTGCTTAGTATATATGAATTTTACGTATTTCTGATTATGTTTATATATGATTATGGCAATAGCTACGCTTAACACAGGAAAGCGACCTAATGTCTTCTCATTCTGTGTTCTAACTTTTATCTGTTAAAGCACAAACGTTCGTCTTTAACATCGCTTCCCGTTATATAGCCGGCTTTCTAGTTCTCTACTAGTCTATGAGTTATGTCTGAAAATCTTCTTAAAAGACAGATACGACTCCGAAATAAATTGATTATAATACTCAGTTCATGAAAAAATCAGTGTCCTTCCAATGGTTGTTTGGTATCATTTATTAAATAAGATGAATATACATACATTCATACCCAAACAAAAAGGGGGTTCCCTAATACGAGCTTTACAGATAAATATGAAGCATTTCACCGTACTACGTATTCCATCTAAGTATAGAATATCTCGAAGAAATCGGTTAAAGAATAAGACCGCTCATTGCTATATTATGTCATTATTAGAGCCTATATATCTATTTAATTTGAAAGAGTCGCTTCTTAAAGCACTCCATGTTTGGTAAACAAATTATTTTTGTCACATAAATATCGAGTAGTTAATAATGATTTCTATTCAATGCGATTTATTTGTACACATTATACCGCACATCGCCATCTAACTAATGTTTAATTTGTCGACGAATATAAGAACTAGAGCGATTATTCACTCTTTGTATGAGAAATAGTCTATTCCAAATTAAACAATTTTGCGGAATATAAATTATATGAAATGTTAACTTAATACGTAAATTAATTTAAATCGTTCAACGGCAGCAGTCTTCAGACATTATTGAATATTCAAACAAACATTTATCTAGATTTGTTATTTATAATGCCAGTGGAACAAGCGACGAACTACGTTTAGAGATCGTTTGACGTTAATTTTATTCGCATAACGATTTAATATTGGTTTTCGCGTACAAAATACGAAGAATTACAATAATTACGCAAATATACATTTTAATAAGATACAATTATTAGTCTAATTACGTGGTAATTCAAGGATCACCAATATATTCGGAGGGTTATTAGCGAATAGAATGAAATGAAGCCCAATTACTAAGCCGTAATTAACGAGAGCGCAAAGTTTGCCGCCGTAATGGATTGGTCGGTGGCACAATGCATAATATATATACACTAATTCCTACCCACATTCCGTGGCAGAGAAAAACGTCGAGCAAAAAAGCATCGTAGGTATTTTATAGGGTACTTTTTTTATTTTGTCGAAGGCGAGCCGTCAGGTCTCCGCGCATGCGCGACACAGGCAAAATGGCGGCTTCTTAGCACCGCCCACTTCCGCCGGACGTCCGAAGCGCCGACAAGGGGAGGTCACCCCTTTTGTATATTTTATCAACCCCTTGCGCTACTTTGTTTTCGTTATTTGATTACGTTGTTAATTAATGTGTTTTGAATTAAATTTGATTGATGTTAGTTGATCCCCTGTTTGTAAGGTGCATTTAATTGTATCAAAAGAATGGTTTCTTAGATTTACGCGAATGTTACACATTGAAATAAAACTATTATTTACGGATTTTATCGCGAATTTTGTTCAATTTTTTTACGTCGGGAAGTCAAAAATGTTAAAAAAAATTAACTAAATTCGCGATAAAATCCGTAAATAATAGTTTTATTTCAATTTGTAAAGAGAATTATGTAAAGAGAAGTTAAGATAAAAGTGCCATCAAACAATTTGTAATAATATTTGCTCCAATAAGAAAAAGCTTAATAAGAATTTAGAAATGCCGTATAATTTTATTCCAGCAATGGCATTCCTTATCTAAACATCGTAATCAAAATTGATGTCCATGAATATAATTTAACAGTAATTAATTAATAGGTTGACGTTAGTTAAATTGTTTTTTTTAGCCGTCTTAAATATTCGAATAACAAAATCCACAACCGAGTGAGAATTCTTAAAGCGTAAATCAAATAATTCGAGACACACAAAATGATTTTATTACAACAAAAACGGCATCGAGTTGCATTAATATTTATAGAGGATTTAGTATTGTCACTGTTTATGTCATTTGTGACTGGCGGCCATTCTTAGGTAATAATTCTTCAGGCAACTAAGTATTACAGGCGATTTTCACATGCTTGTGATAATATTTAAAAATTCACCGACGGATCGAGGTATCTTTTAAGAATTGAAATTAATTATATTTACTACTTAACATATTGAGACTTTACATCCTTTGTCTCATTATGGTGATAAATGGAATGTCAAGTATTGCTTTATTTCATGGTGTTTTTTTTTGGTTTTTCTACTGTTCATGCCATCAGGCGAAAGGCAAGCTCGTCTTGCCATTAATTGTAATAAAATAAATTGAAAATATCAGGAATCTGAGATTTCTTCAAGGTAGGTATGGTATTTGAGAAAAATATCTGCTTATTTTCACAAAATATATTATTATGTGATTGAGACAGAATAGATAGCTAAGAATAAGTACAAAAATCCATCATATAATTTAAATAAAACGATGTAATGGTTATATACTATAGGAACGTTGTCTATAGCCCATTTTCCACCCCCGATCTCCTAACAACCACTTAACTCCGGCTATCAACAGTTTTCCAAATAGGTATTCATTGTTCATTGGTGAGGATGTTATCTTAGCATCAGACAAGACGCTTGTTCCTTGGGATTATGTAACTCAACATTCAAGAAAAACAGCGTCGAATATCGTACAAATGTCGTCACGACATTTATAACTTTTCTGTCATGTATAAAATTTTGGTAAAACATCAAAAACATTTTCACAAATGAAAGTTTCTTATTATGTCAGGTAATACATTGTCGTCGACTCTGGACGAAAAAATAATCCATTGATTCATCTTCTCAGCTGAATTTATGTTTATTTTCATCCTTCAATCAGTTTTGTTATTACAATCATTAGAAAAGATTTCAATAAAATAAATGACGGAAACCTGTATAAAATGTTCGCGATGCAATTAATTATTCCGATATAAAAATTCACTGGCGACACGAGACAGTAGGCTAATGTATGTAAATTAGAATAATAGATAATTATAAGTATGTTTACATTGGCATTTTATGTCCGTTTTCATTCCGATACACACAACTCTACGACCCGACCCGACGGCAAACGCGCGATTAGCTTTTGTGACTTTTATTTTATGTATTTATTTTTGTTAACCCTGTACGGCTTCTGGGTAAAATATACCCGGAATATAAAATGTATTATAATTAATTGTATGCATTTTCTTACAACATTCTATCGGGAAAGTATCCTAGTCTTTTTATTAGTAGAATACTATTCAAAATTATCGTTTTTTTCTAAAGAATTCCCAAAAGTAACACATCCGTCAACTAAGTCCTTTTATCAAGATAAAAAGGTTGGCTATATAAGGAGATTTACAAGTTGCACCACATTAGATAGGTTTATTTTAAATTAAAGCAAATAACGAAATCATTACTCCTTATTTGAACAAGGCAATTAATCACAAACAACATTAACTTATACACTTTGCGGCACACCTCAGTGGAATACAACACACAATATTTATCAACCGCGAAAAAAATATCATACGGCCTTTTATATCTCTAAGGAATAATCTACAGTGTGTCTATCAATGGTGTTCGCCACACCCATCACGCACCTAGATTCAACACAATAAAAACCGACGCTATATACAGCTTCTCTAATTATCTCGATCATAAATACATCACTGTCCGCACACCTATGGGAAAACTGCAAAAAACAAGCACAATCCGTTGCCTATTCGTGTAGGTAATATGGCAATCACGTAAGGTCGTTTCGACCGGCGACATAGATTTATAATAATTTGAAGTGCGTCCACATCGCGCGGGTTATTAACACATCGGCTAGTGTTTAGCGAACGAGCAGCGACACGAGGGCGCGTATCTCCCGCATTATTTATGTTCAATTGAATTCGCTATCGTGTTGAAGTATGAACGATGTGCGCCGACGGACATCTGTCACCCCCCACCGCCGGCGCGCGACTGCCGCTCGTCCCACCCTTTGTGTTGCCAGTGGAGGGGGGCAGCCCCGCCCATTAGGGGTTACCGTTCCTCGGTTTGTTGGAACAGAGGACTATAGAAACTCACAAGGGAATTTCGACTTTACTCTGTGTTTGTAGAGTTAGTTTTGCGTTGAAAGTTGATGTTCTAGGGTTGCGCACGAAGTGTTTTTTATTTATTCACGTTTCAGATGTTATTTTTCTCGAATGCAAAGATATTTCTGGCGCACGGTAATTGGATTCAGGACGCGTATCGTGGCCGCAGCGATTGAGTCGTACACGTCCCTTGTAATTATTATAAAGATGGTTGATAATAAGCTCCTTTTGTTCTCGTTTGAGGCGGCCAAGCGGCGCGTGCATTCATTACACAAACATTTCTCGGTATCTTTAAAGTTAAGATATCCTCCGGTTGGTAATTTTTCGTGGTAATTTTAATTAAACTTTGAACGTGATCGGTAACAGCGTCAGATAAATGATGTTTCCTGTGGAAGCGATGTCATGAGAACTATTTGAAATATCAGTCCCCGAGCAAATGGCGAAGACCCGATCGGTTTTATGGTGTGTTGATAGTATCAGTAAAATATTAGTGGTCGATGTGAAGATCGGATAGTTAAGAGCCTTGTGTTGTAGCCGCTTGAATAACATCAGCTGGCATGTATTTTTAAAATTAAATTAGTAAATTAAAAGTAAGAATATCTTCATAGTCGATCTTCATCATGCCTTCAAATGTATAAAATGTTTCTTTGCATAAAGGTTAATTTACAGTTGTTTGATAAATTTTAACGAATAAACAGCTACGTTGTTCTTACAGATAAACTGCAGAAAACGATCTCAATTATTTATCCTTAGAATTTAATCAATAATTAAAAGATCAGTCCTAAAAAATACGCAATCAATTATTTAATATTTACGCGAGATTTTTGAAAGCGAATATCTAATGTATTATGTACCTTATATTTCTATGTAAGTTAATAACAATATTAGATTAAGACCTCACACACACATCATGTTGCGTAAATGTACCTTTAATCTTTGAGCGCCGATACGCTGCACTCTTCAAGCATACAAGGAATACCTAGATTGAAATATAGATACTAAAGAACAACATTGTAATAAACATAAAAATGTAATCATACGCAATGTCTATTTCTCCACCATACAGCAGTGTAAATGCACTACTTGTGTTTCGCTTTGAAGGACATTTTAGCCAGAGTAACTATTTTACATATTGAGACTTAACATCTTATGTGTCAGGATGGCGCCGTAGAATGCCAAACATTGTTAATTCAAGAGGTTGTTCATGAGCGGTCGTATCGCTAACCATCAGGCAAACGACGTGCTCGTCTCGCCATACCATGAAAAAAAATAAAAACATCAGTCTAGCACTAAACACCAGGGTTATCAGTAACTAGTAGTAACACGCAGTTAACCGGGTAGACGTGTCCGCGGCAGATAACCGCGTTCACCAGCCCTTATCTAAGACTAGTTGTTGTTGATTGTGGCGTGTCGGCTCGTTCGCTCTCTTATTTATTGGTTCATAAAACTTCGGTTTGTCTTAGAACATCTTTTGTTTTACTTGTAAGGTAATTTTGTTTAAGTGATGGTAATGTTTAGAAGGTCGACTGGATGTTCTAAATACGAGTTAAACGATCCGAGACGCTTTTGATAGGTTGGTGAGGAAATCCGGAATAGAAGCGTTTGGTAAACTGTGTAGCTATTTGTGGATAGAAATGCTATGATATGAAGGGGAGATCTATGTTCAACAATGGACTTAATTTGACTATTATGACAAAAACAACAATGTAGTGAGGTTAATAATTATGATGATGATAAGAGAGTTCAAAATACAGTGTTTATTAGGGTTTATTAGGCTGGAGGTTCGCAAAAGCGTCGAAATTGAGGATGTTATAGAGTTTTGGCTATAAACAAAAGTCTATAATGGTTCTGCCAATAATATACTGTGTAATTTTTGCGACCCAAATATGTAATCATCTACTACATTATACGTAATGCAGCCTCAAATTTTAGGTGTAATAAGAGAGTACCTATTGTGTTTTCTATAATATCTCGAATTATTAAGAAAGCCAATTACAACCAAATTAATATTACTATATTAAATAAGTATTTATTATTAATAATCCGTTGGCAATAATCAACAGCTTTGAACTCTATTATAATAATCTAAACACATTAAGAATAAGAATAAACATTTGCAACAGCTTTTGCACTCGTTTAAAATGGGACTTTTAAATATACAATTATCCAAATCTTCTTAATTTGCTGCAAATTTCTATACACATTCGCGATCGTTCCGGAAGCGTGTCGGTGTCGGTGTGGCGCCTAACTGATTGCACATGTGCCATCCGCTGCGCTTAACTAGTGGTAGATGGTAGCTGGTAGCGTCGCCCCACGTGCTGCGGATTACGCGCCCGGTGCCGAACATAATCGAACGTGACGGCGACGTGACGCCGCCGTGACGGGGGCTAGGGCTGCCACACGACTGATTTGGGAGGATTATACAAACAATAAGTATATCGTACAGTCACATAGTCCGGATCCTACAGTAAAATACAAATCTTGATGTATCAGAATTATTGGATAATTTTAGAGAAAATAAGGGAATAGGTGTTAATGACATAAATATTGCGTCTTGATGCGAAATCGAATCCGCAACCTCAGGTTTCACAGTTGACATCTCAGATAGATACAAGTCTTGACGAGAGTACCTGAATTATTGGAGACTTTTAGAGAAATGAAGCGGTAGGGATTACGTAAACAGTCGTCTTCAGGTTAAGGTCAGGTTTCACAGTTGACGTTTAACCACCAGCGCCACTGTTGCCATTACGGAAACGAGAACTTTATTGTATGAGCCCGTAGTTATCGAATGCGCATTTCATAACTTCCCTACAATAAAGATGGATTGAAAGAGTTTAGGCCACAAACAACCGTGCTGGGCTTTTTCATATTCTTCAATTAATAGATATTTTATTTATTAATCTGCACTATTTCAAAAACTCACTCAATAACCGTTTTCAAGCAACTTTACTTAATGGAAAACAGCAACTTTGAACTTCAAAAGGTTTTGGAGAAATTATTCTCTGAATCTCCCAAGCGTTCTAGGAGAGTTGGGAACCCTAACACTCCGCTTTGCTCTCAGTCGCCAGTCGCCATCGCAGTGATTGGATGTGATCGTCGTATTGTCTTCAAAATAGAAGTATCTCCACTTTAAATACACATTTAGCTGAGATTCGCTTAGCGTTGTGTGATTGTTTTAAAAATACTGTGAATTATCATGCGCTATTTTAAGAGTTAATGTAAGTTAAGAGGAATAGACAGGATGTCGTGCTTTCGCGAATGATAAAACATATATAATATTCTGTAGGATATGGTTGTCTTTGTTTTAGATGCTTTGTAATGTTCCTCTATTATTGTTTTATAAGATGTCATTACGCACTAATGAAGGAAAACATCGTGAGGAACTTGCATACCATAGCAATTTGCCGTGCCCTGCAGTGAGACTTATATGGGCTGATACAATACTATTCAATAAAAGATGAAATTATGGTTTTGTTTTATACCTAGAATACTCAACAGTCTGCAAATGAAAAATCGTTACAGTGTTGATTTTTAAAATCACTGAATCTCAGACAGTTACTAATGCCACTAAACTATCTTACACTTTCGTAATACTTACCGCAATAAAAACTAAACTACTGACGCAGTAAGCCACTAACCAATCCTCCAACATTTGAACAAAAACAATGAAGCAAATCCGGCCATAGTTTAAACGCGCGTAATCTTTTACACACATCAACACGTCGTGAAGTAACTCATCCGTCGTACATCACTAATCCTTCACAGATGAGCAGAGATTCTCAATGTTTTAAGACACCGACAATTTAGTTCGGTAATAGGAACAGAGAACGTTGTTGTAGTAGATAGTATACCAAGTCAAGTAAATTACATAACAATTTAAGTTAAATGTGGAATCTGTTCCAAATTGTAAATATTTTATTTAGCGTTGTTATTATTGTCTACTAAGTATAGGTTTTCGACCTCTGATTTCGGTGTATACGTTAAAACCACTTCAATTGCGAGTATTTTACAGGAGCGAAGAGGACAATATTTTCTTAATTCCGTAAAGTTTTAAGATACATCTCCTATTTTACTACGAAGAATTATTTCAATGCGTTACACCATCTATCCAATCTTCAAGAAGCTGATTTTTTGTATTGCATTAGCTAGATAGTTTGTACCATTAAAACACAACTGTCAATATCTTGCCAAACTTGTAAAACTCGTGAACACCAGGTGCACCGCTCCTCATAAGAATCAGTGTCCCACTCGATATGAACACGTGTTGCGCGTAATCCCGTATAATCCCGGGATGACGGCCTCGTAACTCGCGCCAGTTGATCCAGCCACATATCGCGGTGGGAAACAATAACAAACGCTTGTTTATTACGTGATTTGGGTTAAATACTGACGGTTTGTCAACCTCTTGGTAGGTTTGGAGGACATGCAAGATATGCGGTTTTTTTTATATGTTATTTCACTGGAAATGTGTGCACATAATGAAAAATGCAGTGCTATCCGAATAGAACATATCTTCAGTTAACAAAATTATGCTGTCTCGAAAAACAGGACATACACAGTTTGAACCTGTAATCCGACACACTTGAGTGTTTCACTAATGTAAGTCAAGTCATTTTTCAGACATACTGGAAAACCCTCAGACGCCGAAAAAAGGGCTAGTTTGATATTGAGAAAGAGCAAAATATTCAGTAGATTTAAAATCAAGAACACCGTTTGTAAGAATACGGAGTACAGTAAATTTAGTAAATCGGCAAACTTAATTCGCGATAATGTTAAATGGGAATGAATTCCCACATGCTTAGGCAATGAACAAAATAATCTATATGCGTACAGGGATACAAGTCATCATTGAGTTCATTCTTTTTCAAATTTTATCCTGCCCTACTTTTACATTGGACTTGCGGTTACAATTAGTATCGAATCATGCGGTTACACAATGTTCAATCAATTAGTTTCTTTTTACAATTCCGAAGAAATGGCTGGACAACACCTGACGGTAAATATAAAGCTGCCTTCGTAGAAATATATAAACTTATAACAAATGTTTATCTCGCCATTTTGTACATTAATGCCTACTTAAAAGCTAAAGTTAGTAACTTTTGATGGCCACGTTACCACAAAATACTATAACGAAGACACAATAAAAACGAAAAATACAATCGCAAATAGCAACAGGCGGTGGACAGTTTGCTAGGAATTAGTACAATTTACATTTTATAGACAAACAATTACACTTTTAAATGTTAATGTTACTTGATCGGAATATCATGTGTCCATTTGGAGTATTTGTTTTTATACGCATTAATGTGCCAAGTCCGCCAACCCGCACTAGGCCAGCGTGGTGGACTATATGGCCTAACCACTCTCAATCGTACTGTCGATTGTAGAGGAGGCCCGTGCCCTGCAGTGGGACGTATATGGGCTGATACAGATTAATGTTCCAACTACCTTTACAGCCTATTATATCCAAATTGGTAACTTCTTAATTAATGAACAAGGCACAATGTCCTTTAGTGAAAAAATAAATAAAGATATTGATGAAAATGCATGATACCGAGACGATATGTCGCATTTCAAACTTATCTCACTGTATTTCCCTACACCGTTAAAATTAATACAACATAATTACCTTCGGATACATTTAGATACGAAATTAAAATATAACCAAAATACACACGAGTAAAACTCTTATTATAACATAGTCATTAACACCAAAAAATGGCTTTAATCTCAGATACTTTAGTGATCAAAGACTACCGGCGCATCACACTACATCAACTTGGAATAGTAAACAAGAAGAATTAAAATCTTCTACTCTGTGCATTATCTTCGCCAAACATCAATAGAGCGGAGATTTATAAATGAACCACGTTTATGCCAGAATTAACCATCTTTTGAATTATCAAAAAAAAATGTTATTGACACTTACTTACTTACCTCTTATTAATAAGGATTTGACGCAGTTTCCAAATGCCGTTAATATGAGTTGACTTAAAAACGTTATTCATAGTCAATTAGCTATTTAGCAAGTCAATTAATTTAAAATAGCCGAGGCCCTTGTTTATGCAAAGCTAAGCAGAAAAATGGCGAATATCAGCTGGAGTACAGTAGTTATGCTGGCTACAATGTGCTCCAATCCGAAACACAACAGTTTGACGACAGAAATAGACATTGCGGTTATAAATATTACCTTAATTAAAATTAAAAATATTGCGGTATTAATTAAACCTTTATGAATACTATTCATATCTATACTAATATTATAAAGCTGCAGAGTTTGTTTGTTTGAACGCGCTAATCTCTGGAACTACTGGTCCGATTTGAATGATTCTTTCAGTGTTGGGTAGTCCATTTATCGAGGAAGGCTATGAGCTATATATCATCACGCTATGACTTATAGGAGGAAAGCAGTAGTGATATTTCTAGCAAATACGAGGAAATTTTGTTCGTTTTTCGTGGTCCGATTGGTCGATATTCTAAACTGATAGTCAGAATTAAACAATTAGACCGCCATTTTAAAACGTGTATGCACCCGGGCGGATCCGGGCCCGCTAGTTTGAAATAAGTATAAAATATAATGAATACTAAATCTTTAAAGATCCCTTTTTCTAAATTATTCTAATACTGGTACATCTTGGTACAACTGTGTCCAAACGGTGTGATGTGTAAAAAATCCAACATCGCTCCGAGATGAAAAAGGATCACGCGTCCAAGAATAGTGCGCGTAGCGATGACAGCGAATTTATTAACCATTCCCGGTGACAAACTGCGGAATGGGGAGCCCGCGGGATCTACCAACTGTCACACAGTCGGCTTGAAGTCGAAGGAGAAGTGATTTGAGTTTGTGACAGAGCATGCGACACTGAAAATGAAATGAAAATAATTTATTAAATCTATAAGATGTTTTACATAATTTAGATTCATTTTTTGATCTACCACCCGGTTCGGAAAGCGGTTTTCACTAGAGAAGTACGGGCAAGAAACTCTAGTGGTATTTTCAAAACCTACAATGTAGAGATTATTAAAAAAGTTTCAATAATTTGTTATGAATTTACAAGTAATCACTATTGCTTGTTATAAACCCTTTCTCTCCTTTCTCTTATCTCCATCCAAAGGTTGCCTATAAAATATTTCCTAGTGCAATAAGGCCGCCCATTGTACTTACTTTAATATAGCTATCATTGTTTGTGTTTTTCTTTTGGTGTATGTACAATAAAGATATATAAATAAATATATCTGTATCTGTATCAGCCTATATACGTCCGACTGCAGGGCACATCATAGAGAATACGATTGAGAGTAATTAGGCCATATAGTCATCGCCAACCCGTCCTAGGCCAGTGTGGTGGATATATGGCCTAAATAAATATAAAATATAAAACAAGAAAACAAAATAATAGAGAACTCATAGTAACACCTCCTGTAATAGCGGTAGCGACACAGACCGGCGCATGACCGTGATGTATGGTGTTTTAATTAGAACTTCCCTTCACATACCCCGCCCCCGCCGCCCGCCGCCCCGCGCACACCCCCGCGACGCCCGCGCTTCACCGAAACACAAGCGTTTGAACTTTGAAATTATCAACCTCCAACATGAGTGTTTCTCTTAATACGGCTGAAAGAAAAACAAGGAGAAAGCATTTAGTTATTGAATTAAATATTTGTTTCGTTTTATGGATGTGTTTAAGTGGTATGTGCTTACTGGTGAGAGACCGTCTGGATAGGTACTCCAGCTATTTCTCCCCCCAAACAGCAGTGTGAATGCACTGTTGTATTTCGGATTGAAGGACATTGTAGCCAGAGTAACTATTGGATATTGAGATGAAATATGTCTCAGAATAGCGGACGCAGGGCAATTGCCAAGAATTGCTTTGTAATTATCGGTATTGTTTGGTTTTGTTACTGTTCCTGAGCGGTCGTACCGCTTACCCTCAAGCGAACGCCACGCTCGTCTTACCATTCATAGCAAAAAATAAATTAATATGTAACTTTATAGTTTTTTGTGACGGTGTAATTATTGATATTTCATTAATTTATGAGATTTGTCGTCACATTTTATTTACTTTGAATAAATACATGACAATGGCGACTGATAGAAAGCTCCATAGTTACCGTTGAATACCATTGATTTTCTTACTCCCGATTTTGTGATTCATTATATATGCGTGACCAGTTATGTCCCTGGTTTGAATAACATATAGGATTACTTAGCATCTTAATTAAACAAAAATATCTCACAGGTAACCAACGAACATGTTTCACGCCACTGACTCCCAATTTAAGCAGCAATTTATAAAAGTTAAATCACCGCATAATCGTCGCATTGACTCAGTAACAAGAAAAACATTTGAATAACGCATCTTGGTTCATAACAACAATATGTTTAACTTTTGATATATTTTTTTTAATTCTGGCCCGGCAATGTGGTGACATTGCACCTGATGGTAAGCGCAAATGCCACCCAGGCAGAGTCGGGTCGCAGCATCGGAAGGCAGTCCCATGCCAATGGAAACAATTATGCCGGCCTGCAAAGGTGCCTCTTCACACTATGGCGGAAAGACCCAGGATCGTAGGAAGGAGGGAACACGTGAGATGGCAAACAATTTCACAGACGGTGCGGCACAAAAAAGAATTAGAGAACCATTTGGTTCGCGCCGGGGTGGTTTGGACCGACAAGCTATGGCTCTTGATAACTCGATAAAGAAGCGATACAGGTGTCGGCCCATACACCTGTGCGTACGCTTATCAACACCTCATAAATAAACGTCAAACAAACAAAATAGATACGACGAATTGAACGCGCACTAATTAAATTAAAATTTTATAGCCCTTTGAATATACTCGCACTTGATTAGCTGGGGTGCGAGAGACAACTATGGGATGTTGGTTCTGTATTAATTTTTTTATTGCAATGAATCGCGAGACGTAGGTACATGCCGTTCGCTTGATGGTAAGCAATAGGTCATACGATGGCTCATGAACAATAGCAAAACCAAACACATTGAACCACAAAGCAACACTTAGCATTCCACCGCGCTCGCCATCCTAAGACACAAGCAGATGTCTAGCAAGAGTTTAGTCTACGTATATCGTTACGTAATTAGAATTTTCAGCAATTTTTTTGCAAATTCCTATTCTATTACATTTAAATACTGCACCTTAAAAAAAGAACACATAGGGTTACATTACGAATACAACAAATTATTTTTTATTTGCTTAGAGCAATAGAATTAACGGAAGCTACCAAAATCTCAACGTTATGAATAAATTAGTTAAGTCAATTATGAGACCAGCGGGCGAAGAAACTAAACTCAAACATAATGATATAAATATTTAATAACTATAAGTTTTAGAAATCAACACATGAATGAATTTATCATTCATTTCAAAACAATGTTCGTTGTTCTATTAGCATATACATTTCTTAATCAAAACCACTACACGTTTTATTGTGACAATAAAATTGAATAAAATAGTCGTTGTTTAGCTGCTGATAATTAAATGAACGGAAATCATTGATGACAAGTTTTGATTCTATCTGTGGTTTTGTCCATCAGAGTACTTCAAAAACAGAATATATGACTTGTCTTTGAGGCTAAAATGGTTTTAAAGTTGTAGAATTATTTGATCAGCATATACACACATAATATTTTATAATAACCATTGTAGTAACTTTTTTATACGTAGTTTCAACAATATGGACGTGTGGATTGATTGGAATCAAGTAAGACAATTCGATTTAAATACGTAGCCGTTCTTTGAATATTGTTATCGTTAAATCATTCAATTAAGATTCTTCGTTTTATCATTAATTTAATTAAGCAAGTTCAGTTCTTTGGAAGCGGTCTATTGCTTCTGAAATAATTATAGGAATCTTAGAGGAAAACATCTTTTATAGGATACATTGAGGTTTACTACACAAATTACTGGAAAAAATGCAATTAAAACGCAGTAAATTAACGTTGATTTTCTGCCACTTAAATACACATCAAAAGTATAAAAAAACCATCCCAAAGAACCCCAAAACTTGTCATTCCGATCGTCTTAATTGGCACCATAAAAGGGAATAAAAGGAACGGGGCTAAGCGTATTCCACAGTGCAGCTTTGTGTCGGTGTGACGTGCACCGCGGTGACAAGCCGACCGTTATTTGAATATCTCGTGTTTTGACACACACCTTGTTCGCGGTATGGTTTGCAGAGAAGTGTAACTATTTTTATGGCGTAAAATTGCAAATCTAATAATTCAAAGACAAGAAAGAATGATTTATTATTGGTACAAAAAGCACAAATGAAAAACACAAAACAAAAAAAGAAAAATATTCGTACACAAAAAAATATTAACAAAAAGAATTAGAAGGCCATAACACATAATACCTACAATAATTACTGATATTAATATTTTCTCTTACTAATTGTGCCAACAGCAAGAATCCTCATTCGGCTTATCAACAATTGAGCATACTCTCTCCCTTTTTTCCTTCAACACTATATTCCAAATGGCAAGAAACAGGTGAAATGGTATTTCAAAAGCGGTAAACAACTAATCAGACGGAAATTGGCTAACACTACCAAAACTGACTTCAAGATTTGCCGATAGCATCTTTTCACTAGCAGATTAGAAACGGGCTCTTTATATATACACATCACATGCTTTTGAATGCTATGTTAAGTGCTAAGAAAGTTATGCTGGTAGTTCTGAGGTATAAGGTTCTATGATGGATATTATCGTTTACAGGTAAAAGCCAGCGAACTATTCCCAAAAACGTTACTTCTTTTATTTCGAAAGCACTTGGTTATAGAAAGATCAATGACATTTTCTATATATCTGGTACCTACCTATCACCTACACTCTAGTTTCCCTGCCGACCTTACACCACAGTCAGGGCGCATTTTTTTTGTGCGCGCATCCGCAGCGCCGTCACCGCGGCTCCTAATGGGCGCTCTTGTCACGGTACCAGCCTTATTTACTGGCCCGATAAGCATCTCCACTCGCGCACCGGCCGAAACAACCCCCCCTTATACGCCCCCGCCCTCTCAGCACCAACGTACATACATTTGAATTTATAAAAAAATCTGTCGACGGGGCTTCAATGTTTCAGGATGGTTAATTGATTTTTTTGGTGTACTGTTTTCTATTGGGTGCATAAGTAGGGGAACTAGTTAGGTGAGCATAAGGCAATGTGTGCATATCAGTTTTGGATTTAATTTATTAAATTGTTCAGAATTCATAATCTGTATTTATTTTGTTCTTTGCCATTCGGTATGGCGGTATAAATTTCGCATAATGTCTAGATTTAAGCTATTGTCTAAATCACAAAATGTGGGTAGTCATCATATAGATATCCAGTATTACCATTTAAAGTTCACTACATACATGTTTTGCAATACAAAATCCTCTGTTCTTTCATGACACCTACTGACGCACAAAACTACATTATAATTCTATACTGCACAATGGATCTTATACGTCAAAGGAGAACAAAAACAATTCCACGAAAACAATCAATAAAAATAAACACAAATGTTTATTATTCATTTATCGCCAGCCCACCCCAGAATGAACGAAACCGGGATGTTTCGTGACTATGTATCATTAGCTGTGAAACTACTGCGTCCCAGCGTCTCCCGTGCTGTATCTCGATCGAGGCACGCCACAAGACTGCCTCGGAATAGAGACACGTGCCTCGTGACCCTGCCTCAGCGTAGGGACACGTGCCTTGAATGCACCTATGCATAGTGTGGCTGTATTAGCGGAGTGATATGTGGTTGTGATTGTAAATAAATATGCAGATCCGCCCATGCAATACGGTCCTCCTCGACAATTGACAGGACTTTACAAATATTCTCTTTACAATACCCTTATGTGGGTTCGTTTTCGGTTTTCGGTTAATGAAAACCGACTTCAAAACAAAAAACCACTAAAAACCAAAAAATAACAAAATCATACCGCCGCATACATATATGTTTGGTCGCTTTGCAGTGGTACTTATGATTTTGTTATTTTTTGGTTTTTAGTGGTTTTTTGTTTTGAAGTCGGTTTTTATTTTTTTATTAAAAATTTTAGTTATTTTTATCTTTTTAGTGTTGATAGGAATTTAAATGAAGAAGATTTGGTCCCTACAAGGAATATGTTCTTTCCGACGATAATGAAATCGCTAAAATCAGCTAAAAGCTGTCGAAGATATTGGAGTATTCACATGTTTATTATTTTTCTCCCCCCCCCCCTCCCTTTGCCCCTACCCCCTTTTCCCTCCACCACTGTAGCTAAGCTTATATACTGAACCCAATGCAATAAGAAGCATTGGAATCCTACTAAATTTTGAAGAGTTCTACACTTCAGGTCCGAACATGATCATCAGATCTTCATGTTGTGTTTCTGGGTTCAACCTGTCTATACATTCTTTCCAATGAGAAAATCACTAAAATCGGTTTAAAGCTGCCAAAGATATTAGAATTCACGTGTATTTTAATTTTATCACCTACCCCTCCTCACCCCCACCCCTTTTTCCCTCTCTCACTATAACTTAACTTTTATAATGAACCTAATGCAAAAAGAACCATTGGAATCCTACTTAATTTTAAGGAGTTCCCCTCTCCAGGTCCGAAGATATTCATCAGATTTTCACCCTATTTTTATGGGACCAAATGACAAGCATCAGCTTTCAATCAAAGAAAGAATGGTCGAAATCGGTTCACACAGTACAGAGAAACGAGGTAACAAACATAAAAAAAAGCAACATACAGTCGAAATGAGAACCTCCTCCTTTTTTGAAGTCGGTTAAAAATAGGAAATAA
This sequence comes from Hyles vespertilio, assembly GCA_009982885.2. Classification (NCBI taxonomy): domain Eukaryota; kingdom Metazoa; phylum Arthropoda; class Insecta; order Lepidoptera; family Sphingidae; genus Hyles; species Hyles vespertilio. The sequence goes on from CM042817.1 coordinate 1,883,057, forward strand.
CTGCGTTGGAAATCATTTTAAGCAACTGAAAGTATAGACTCAAAGTATTCACCACTCTGCGCAGTTTTTATGACAAAAGAACTATCTTGTGAAAATATTTTTTCGAAAATTAGATTTTATCTAAAAATATTTTTATGCGTTTGAATCTGTAATCCTGTATTACGAGGGTGTTGGTACAGGGTGCTTGCTTACAGGGGGTGTGCACGTCTAGTTCAATTGTAACACAATTTGTCATCCAACCCCTTGATAGCACCCCCGAGCACTTATCTGACCTGCAGGGGTGCACTAATATGTTTGCTATAAGCTTTTGAATAACAAAGAGAAATCTATGGTATTGTGCACGATAATTGGTTAGTATATTTGTTGTTAATGTTTGTTTTTGTGCAAAATTCATTATTCATTTTAATTTTTAAGTAGACATAATGTTTCTTTTAAATGAGTTGTTTAGATTCTTGGCTACATCTATTTTCTTGAATATAGAAATTCACTTTCTCATCATATTAAACGAGCTTAAAAAACGAATGTTTTCTTTGTTGTTGTTGTATCCCAGTTACTTAAGAAAATTTTAATTGTTTATTTTAAAATTCACACCGATTAGGAGACTGTCCCGCCCTCACACCCACCACTGTAACTCCTGTGAGCCAGGATCAACAGTGGCTCGCAAAGTAATGACACCGAGCATTGAAGCTCGGCGAGTCTCCAGGAATGTCTAACTTGTCTTTAACCCGCAACGAAATTAATCAGAAAGTTAAATTAATAGGAGGAGTTGGAAATAAATTATTGTCCACTTCCCTCCGTGCAAAGCGGGTGACAAAACATTGAACTGAAGAGGTAAATAACCTCGCAAAAAGACTTTCACAGCCGGAGAAGCCAGCTGTGAAGCACCACGGATCAAATTATTATTACATTTAAATGGGGCCTATTATGTGAACTGTTATGCTTGAATCCAGTAATAGGTATGGCAAAAACGCCGGAAAGCACGGAAGTTCTTTCTAGTCTCTACAAGGTCCATGTAGTATACAACTCCAGATGATATTTGCATACTATCTAGCATGTTTTTACGCTCGTTATGCCAAAGACTACACTCCCAAAGTATATGATGCGCGGACTGCTCATACTCACAATTAGGTGTTGAACATGGACACGCAGGCGACGCAACAAGCTTAAAAGAGTATAGTTTAGACTTAAAGTTACCATGAGACTTAAAGTTACCCGTGAGAAATTGTGATACGCAATAATCGACATCTAGCCATGTCTTTGTTAAACGATCACGTACGCAAGGAAAAAATTGGTATAGATGCCGGCCCTTCAAAGGTACCTCCCATCTATTTTGCCATTCATCTAATAGTTCGCTATATACCACTGAAACTGGTTTAAATAATCTGTCAACTTTTAAAAGTTCACGTGCGGTGAAAAAACTTTTATCCATATTCTCTCTATTAGAGTAATACATCGCGGCGCGACGTTGCACCTCCAGGTCGACTGGAAGTACACCCGCTAGGACAGGCAAAGTTTCGGTACTAACAGTTCTATATGCCTTGCACAAGAATATCAACGCCAAACGTTGGCTCTGGAGCAGTTTTCTTCGCACAGCACCGATAGTAGCCCTATCAGCCCATACGGGAGATCCATAACAGATACATCCTAAGTAAGTTGCTCCATAGATGATTTTTAGTGTATTGAAAGATAGCCCCCACGTTGATTTTGATATTCTTGTCAAAGCAAAAAAGTTCTTTTTCGACTTTTCCCCGACGTTCTTAATATGTTCAAGAAAGGAAAATTTCCTTTCTAAAATTAAACCAAGATAACAAACCGATTCCTTTTTTTTAACATTAATATTATTAAATTTAATTCGCGGCTGTGATTTTAAAGTTCCTTTCAGAAGTAATTGGAACGTTTTTTGTGGTGCAAAGGTTAAGCGATTTCGATGGCCCCAATCACATATTAGTTTTAAACACGCGTCCGACATAATTTCTAATCCCGACCTACTATTTGACTCTATAAGCAAGAGGCCGTCGTCCGCATATCCGGTCAAAGAACACCCTGACGGCAAGGGAATTGCAAGAAAATCGTCGAACCCTAAATTCCACAAATAAGGACCTAAAACCGAACCTTGTGGACAGCCCATCGTAAGTGGTTTCGACACAGCATAGTGTCCAAGTTTAAGTTTTGTTGTTCCGTGCGAGAAATACGAGTAAATAAGTGAATATATATTTTTAAAGCAACCTCGTAATTTCAACTTAAGAATCAGCATCGGCCACCAAGCGTTGTCGAAAGCACCGGATATGTTCAGGAAAATACCGAGCACATATTTGCGCGCCGATGTACTTACAGCTCTTCTAACCGATATTGCCGCGTCGATAGTTGACTTACCCGTTGTAAATCCGAACTGCTTTTCGTGAAACTTTGGTCCACCCGGTAGCAATCGAGGGACGATAAGACGTTCTAAAAGTTTACCTAGAGACGGTAAGAGTGTAATAGGTCTATACGACTTAGGATCATGTGGAGATTTATCGCCACCCTTGGGTATTATACGAATGAAACCTGTACGCCATTCCCGCGGAAATACCCCTTCAGCAATACATCTGTTATAAACAGTGAGTAATGCATCGCCGGCCGATTTACACGCTTCTTTGATCATTTTATTAGTTCTTTTATCGTCACCGGAAGCCTTGTTTAGGGGCAAAGCTCGTACAATTTCGCTAAATTCATCAAACGACGCGAGATTTGAATCGGAAGAGTTCGGTACCTCCATGGCCCACATCCTAATCTGCTTATGGTATTCTGTATCATTTTCAATATTATCATCCGGAATTAACGATTGTAACAGAGCCTCCGTTGTCTCCTCAATACCAGTTGTGAAGTTGTTGTCAATTTTTAAATTCTCAATATAAGCCAAATTGATTGACCTATTCGCTTTAAATTCATGATATAGAGGAGACCACGGACCCTCACTAACCGGGCCACAATTTTACGTAACAAATTACCTTTCGATTTTTGGACGGCCGCTTTATAATGTGATCTGGCAACTCTCAGTTTATTTAAAGCAGATGTAATTGCTTCCCCTGTGACACAACGTTTCTTAAGCCCGTTGAAACGCCTACGCGCTCTGCGAAAAGTCCGACGTAGTTGGACCAGTAAGTCATTCCACCAATCGCACCTCCGAGTGTTAGTGATGGAACCTCGACCGATGGTAATGTCTGCGCAATATGTAAAAGTGTCCGACATAATCTCGGCACAGGTTTCAGCTGATAGATCATTGCGAGTGAAGTCCCCAGCATGCCGAGCAAATAGCGAGCTAAATAAATCCCAGTTAGCGCCTCTAGATTTATATCTAAAATTAAAATTATTCTGTACCGGACCCTGTGTCAATCTAGGCAAGAACTCGTACACAATCAGGCGATTGTCACTACACGACGCGTCCGGCAGGACGCGCCACCTATCAATACGGACGTCTCCACTAGAAAGTGTGATGTCAATTCACACCGATTATAACGTTTTAAGAACTGCAAGAATTTCAATCGTTTGAAGCATTTTATGCTGATAGAGAATCTCTTGCATCCTATTCAAACCCATCCCTACAGAATTGTTCAAATTATATATGTACTCGTATATTTTAGAAAATTGCAAAAAAGCACGCACTCAAAATCCGATTTGGAAATTTATCAAGCGCACCCCATTAGAGCCACATGCAGTTTCCCATTATCCCTCGCCACCCTAAACAAAAGTCCCAATACACAACAATGGTTCATACAAATCACAACAGTAGGAATCAGTGTCGCGCCCCCAGCGCTGGGCTGTGGGAATGGACACGTGACGCGATGTGCTTTTTGTTTCATTTGTGTCTAATTGAGGTGATGTGGAGATGTTTTGATGCTGCTGTGAGTGAGATTTTCATGCTTTTAAAGTTGCTATGTAAAGGTGTTGTGGTAAAAAAAAGTAATATGATATAGATTCTACGTTTCATGCTGGATGCTATGAATTTTCATGCTTCTTATTATGATATTTTTTTGCGTTGTATGACTAGAGTAGGCCATTCGCCTGAAGATAAGCCATACCGTTTATGGACAGTATCAAAACCAAACAATACCATAAATTACAAAAAAATGCTTGGCATTCCACTGCGTTCGACATCCTGTGATACAAGATGTTCAATCTCATTATGTCTAGTAGTTTCTCTGGCTAGAAAGTCCTTCAAACAGGAAGACAACAGTCCATTTACACTACTGTTTTCCGGGAGAAATAGAAATTACGGTGGTACTTACTCAGACGACTTCTCACATATTATGAGAGACATACCACCAATTAAACAACATATAAGATTTAGAAACTTTTAAAAAATTATTATTATAGTATTCATTTATAAAATATATATTTCCATGGATAATCAAATAACCATCGGCCATGGTAATCACGGACCTTTATTGAACTCTACCTAGATTTTATTTATGCCACTACTTATAGAAAGTTATAATGCAAAGGTTCATGTTGTCAAATACTTAACCACATATTTATAGTGTATTCAGTGTGGATTCCAAGCATTTCACATTCGCAACACCGAGATTGCTGATAGCAGTTGGCCATAGAATTATGAATCCCTTTTATAACAGAACCCGCAACCGCACTCGGCCGCGTCCAACTGCATTCATGGAAATCATAATAAAATTCCACGTCCGTCACTTTCTCCGGAATCAAGCGTATTATCCGAAGTGGTAGTAACGGGACGTCATGTCATGTCGCCGACAATATTTAGAGCCTGCCGTCCGCGCGAGACACTAAAACAATTATAAAATGATCCCGCCGGAGCCCCTGATTTACAATACCATTGCGTCTGTAAATTAGGCACGCTAACGAACTTTTTACGATCACTGTCGCCGCTTTTACGACGAACAGTATTTGACCAAAACTCGTGTTTATTTAAAATTTTAGTGTCGTCGTGTTTGTTGGCTTGTACGCTTTCCGAATTATAAGAATTAACGCGACAAATTACTAACAAGTCATATTCATTAGAGCGATTCTCTTTATGGTTATTGGTATCGCCAATAGTCAGCTGCTCGATACCCCAAACATGATTAATGTTGTCCAAAATATTTAATTACGTTAATATTTTATTGCCGCTATTTCCTTATTTATTGCGCTGTTTTTGGACGTCGTATAATAAAAATGTGAATTTTGTCACGTCGTATCTGATCCTTTATAAGGATCCATCTTGAGGTCAATAATATGTTAGTCCTTAACATTTCGCAATTGGAACGCATTAAAGAGGGCATAATTTAAGGTTTTTATGGCTCGTTTACCGTATTTTTACTTAAATTTCAATGTTTTAACCTTTCCAGCTTTATGTCAGACGACGAAATACCACAAGCATTATTAAGTTCTCACGCGAATAAAAAAATCCGTATCATTTTTAATGTCAGGAACGTTGAGTGTGAGCAACGAGCTTCTATTTCCTTAGTGTCCTAATTATTATTCCAACTTATATTTCATTACTAATGCTACAGTAATATAGACGATCATTCCGATTCTTCAAATTGCTATTTGGAACTTTATTAATATGCAAACTATTAAATTATGTACAACGTATAATATAAAAGCTAAAACGATATCAAATTACATAAAATTCTGTCCAAAAATGAAATGAACTGGATCCAAAAAGCTATAATTTTAAGCATATGACAAACACCAGAGGCATCCACTTTTCCTTGTTATTGTTACATCAATTCACGATGTATTTATCTGTTCTTTTCAGGTGTTGAAGTACTGCGAGCACCTGCACGGCAAATGGTACTTCAGCGAGATCCGCGCGATCTTCTCGCGAAGGTATCTGCTGCAGAACGTCGCGATCGAGCTCTTCCTAGCCAGCAGAAGTAAGTTTTATACTTTGATGTTATGGGCTCCTGGTACCAAGGTGTTTATTGCATTGATACTTAGTTTATTATAAAGTAGCGGTCCAGCCCAGCTCCGCCCGGATGCAGATACACTTTTCAAAGTGGCGGCCAAAATGTTTAAATCTGACTACCAATTTAGAATACGGACCAATCGGACCACGAAAAACCAATAAAAAATCTTAGTATTTGCTAGATTTTTAAGTACTGCTTCCCTCCTATAGGTCATAGCGTGATGATATATAGCCTATAGCATTACTAGATAAATAAAATAACCTATCCAAAACAAACAGAGTTTTTTAATTCGAACCAGTAGTTCCTGAGATTAGAGGTAACAAACAAACAGACTCTTCAACTTTATAAAAATAACAGTATAAATTATTTACAAGATGTTAATTATGTTTGGAACTACATATTACCTTATTTGAAGTAAGATTATGTCAAAATACGTGACGTCCTGGGTTCAATACCCTAACTAAATCAAATTCAATACATTTCATACCACCAATAATTTGTACTTGCTGGGATAATCCGCAAATCAATACCAGGAGTTGGCAGTGCTGATTTTAACAGATTTTTCTTAGGTATCTAGAATGTTTGAATGGGGCCTACATGTAGCTGTAGATGACTCATTGCTGTAAATCGATATACTTGCACATTCTCTCTTTATGGATCTATAAAACCTATTCGTATTATATTATGTTTTACAACTTTTTAGTTTTTACTTTTCCGTGCCGTCGTCAAACCGAAAAGAAGCTATTTTACCGGCATATTTTTTTTCCAATGACACGAAATACGTGTATCCATCGGTACACTCAAGACGATATTACACTGTCCACAAAGTCCAATGCAAACACTTTGTCCAGGCGATTTTAAAAACTAACAGCACAATAATTTGATGTTCCAGCGTCGATATTCTTCGCGTTCCCGGACCAGGCGACGGTGAAGAAGGTGATCAAGGCGCTGCCCAGGGTCGGAGTGGGCATCAAGTACGGCATCCCGCAGACCAGGTCAGTGGTAGATTAAGCACCATATTTTATTGGCAGATCAACGAAGAACATCCTTGTGTGTCGTAATTTTTTATTCTAAGTGTACGGATTAGTGATTATGTTTAAGCATAGAAGAAGAAATATTTTTAAGAATGTAAATTTTTATTTATATTGAAATAAAAATACATATAAATGTATTTCATAAAAGTAGGTTACCGACTATCTGCGGAAACTCTAAGTTAAAACTTAAAATTAGCACTATTTTTTAAATACCTACTATTATATACGTGTACTGCCCTCTATCGATTTTGATACGAACTAATAAAAAGTGTCAATAGCTAGCACGTTCCGCTGAGAGCAAAAGTTTGATCGCAAATAATTCTAAGATAATCGAGCAGATGGCGTTAGTACCCACTACTTTAAAGTATGTATTATGTCTGTACACTCGGAAATATTGACTTGCTGATCCATGTTTTAATAACTATACGTCATAGAAATTAATCCCTCTATATGGTATAAGGATGATAAAATTATATCCAATTTTTTTTTTCATTGCGGTGTAATTCACGCTGAATACAAACCCTCAAGCATGAGACGGAATTTTACGATCCATATTAGATATGTATAAGATTTTAGTAATTTATGTTGAATTTATTATGCTTGCTTACATAGTATATACAGACACTCATTTGGAAATTGCAGGTGAATCTTTGTATTAACAAAGTGGTGGTGTGTAGTTATTAGTTAAAAGTTGGTATACTTCTGTCGGGCCACATTGCAGCAAAAGAGATTTTAATAAATCTCCCATGAAAAAGGTTCAAGGGCAGTAAAACAAAACTGTAATAGAAAACAACATATTTTATTCATTCAGTCATCACAGCAGTACTAAAATATGATTAAGACAACACCGCTAAATTATTTCAACAAATACATATCAATATTCTTCATTTATTACGTAACAATTGCACACGTGCTTCGTAATTCCATGCTAATTAACATCGCCATACAATTGTGTAGTAAATTAAATCATTGATTTCATAATCATTAAAATATTCTGCTGTGGATTGTTACGGTGTTGGGTTATAAGGAACATAATTAATTACCGCTTTAACGTATAAACATTCAATATTTACATCCATTTAAACACCCTGTTAATATTTAAATATATAACCTATATTTTATTAATCGATATTGCTTTTTATTAGACTTCCAATGATTTTTTTCACACAAAACAATTTACAAAATATAAAATTATTTGAAGCGGGTGTAATATATTACGTTTATATACACACGACCCAAACCCTCGTGAGTCACACGGCACACAATTAGTGAAAAAATATTTAAATCCAAATTAAAAATTACATTAGCACTAAAACTTTTTTCTTGCTCGTAAATTCAGGGTAACTTATACCGATTAAATACATAGGACAAATTTGTACTTAAATACAAATCGATATATAAAACGTCACCTTGTACAACATTAAAACTAGTGGTAACTTAATTTATGGAATGTACTAATGATCGTCTATAAATTAAATTGTACACATACTCAACATACCTATAATACTGATCACAAAATTTACAAACAACCGCATAATAATATTAAAAAAATCATATACTTAATTACAACATTCATTGGTAAAAATAACTCATTAAAATTAAGATTTTTCTAAACAATAATATTATTTTGTATCGTCGAATACTAGGCCATCATGAATTAACACGTTCTCAGTCTCAAAATATTTCATTGAATCATTTTGTAAGTAAAAATTTAAGAAGTCAGTACTGATTCGAATGATCTTCAGTTGAGAAAGGCTTTAATACCCCCACAATTGTATAATTAAAACTGCGAACGTGTTCAATATAATTTCAACAGTCAAGTACTAGGAAAGTAGAATCAGTGCAGAGTTCATTCGCAGTGGTTTTGAGCTCTCCTCGCTTCTTCCTCTTGCATCCACTGTGGTTTGAATTCGTTCTTCTCTAAAGACACAGCCGCCCCAGCGCTATGTCGCCTCTGGACCGGCCTGCCTTCTATACTACACCGTTTCTCTTTAGAGTACCCTGCTTCAGGATCTACGTCCTTTTTGTCTTCGTCAAACTGCCTCATAATCTCTGTGAGGGTCTTTCCCTTCGTCTCAGGTAGGAAAAATAAACAATAAGCAGCGCCTAACAAAGCGCATATGCCGAACAGATACAATGTGCCATTACTGGTCAAAAGCTTCTCTAGTTGAGGGTAGGTCTTGATGTTGAAGAAGATTAGAACGTAGGCACAGCAAGATGTGGCTCCCGACATGACTCCTCTAATATCTTGAGGGTATAGCTCACCGGACATGATCCAAGGTAGCTGTAGAAAGCCAACCATACTAAAAGACACGTGTAAGAGGACGCAGGCAAGTTTCACCAGGGGTGGTCCGTTAAGACTGTCGCATACCGCGGCTCCGAGCATTGCCACTCCTAATAAGAGACCAGAAGTGGCAGCCAAGGTCTTTCTTCTAAAGCTATTGATAAGGCAAGCTCCAACAGCACCCATGAAGACTCTAACACCGCCGACGATGATTGAAGCAGTGAATTCATTGACACTGGTACCCACAGACTTGAAGAAGTCCACAGCGTAGTACAAAATTATGTAGATACCAGACATCTCTTGGAAAATAAAGAATACGATCAGCAAAGCAAACGGCTTTAGCACGTTTTTCCTCTTGAATAGACCAAGTTTTTGCTTGAACGACATTGATTCGTCGGTCTTGCGGTCTTTGGTGAACTCCATCAGTTCTTGTTGCGCTGTGCTGTTGTTTTGCCTAAGCCAGAACATTGCGTTGTAGGCTTCCTTCATCTGTCCTTTTGATGCCAGCCACAGTGGTGATTCAGGAACGAAATACATCAGGAATGGGGTCAGTAGAGATACTCCCGCGCAGATGGCAGCAACTTTACGCCAGTGCACGAATGCTCCGAGAGAGTAGACAATGAATATGCCCGTGGACACCAGACCAGGTCCTAACGCACTCAGCACGCCACGTTTATCTGGTGTAGTGATCTCTGCCACGTATATGTAGGAGACTGTTGACATGCCTGCAATGAGAGGAATCTTTATTGATTATCACTTTTTGTAACTAGTTGTAATAACTTTTGTAAGATACACGTGTTGTCGTATCAGAAGGTTTAATAAAAAAACATTTCACTCCCATAGTAACCTGACCCAAAGCAAATATTTATTGATTACAAGAACTTTTGTTTATAATGATTGAACTCGCAGCCTTTGTTTTCACAGCTGACTTTTGCCAGTCGAGAAAACACAACATTTTCCACGTACATGCAAAAACAATATATGCAGGCTTTATCTGACCGTGCTAACAGTGCGAAAAGTTTTCTAACACGCATATATTTGGTGCGGTGGACTAAGAACCCTCTCCCAGAATAGTTGAAATTAGTCGTAAAATCTGTATCTGTATCGGCCAATATACATCCCATAGCAGGGCACATGCACCGACTCCGACAGTCCTAAGACATGACTTTGACCCTTACCTATAGTAAATCCCGTGATGAACCGTCCCACGCAGAGGAATATATATGTCTCGGAGAAGGCGATGACAAGCCAGCCGATGAGGTTGGGCAGCACGATGGACTGGAGCAGAAGCCTTCTGCCCACGGCGTCCACCATCATGCCGCCCATCAGCGCCCCGATGGGGTTGGAGATCACGCCGAGACTCGCTGGGGAGGAAACAAAGAGATAAATTAGCTTATTAGAAATAACTGGTGGTATGTCTCTCATATGTGAGAGGCCATCTGGGTAGGTACCACCGCAATGTCTATTTCTCCCGTGAAACAACACTGCTTAAATGCACTGTTGTGTTTCGGATTGAAGGACATTGTAGCCAGAGCAACTACTGGACATATTGAGACTTAACATCTTATGTCTCAGGATGGCGAGCGCAGTGGAATGTTGCTACTGTTTATGAGCGGTCGTATCGCTTACCATCAGGCGAACGGCTAGCTCGTCTCGCCATTCACAGCAATAAAAAAAAAATATACCAGCTGCCATAAGGGTTCGGTAATTTGTAATCGATACAAAAATACCGAACGCATACGTGGTTATGCCTGTAATCCCAAGGCATAGGCAGAAGTGCATTTAATGGGATCTTAATTTTGTCTCTCTCATCCGGTCTTAGATGGAAGCTGTATGGTCATACGATGCACACTTTTTTATCGACTTGACGAAGTACGAATTAAATTAAGAATCGACCGCATTTATAAGTATTAATTTATTTTTTTCCGGAGTCAGAGCAAGTTGTAGTATTTCCCTGATATTACATTTCTAAATAATTTTCCACTCCACAAAATTTAAATCTATACAAGAAGTTATTTAGCAATCTGTTAACAGTGGCATATTTATTGCAAGTACGTGACGTCACACAACGCTGCTATAGCTGACCTCCCGCCATCCCGTTATCAGGCAAGTGCTCACAGCCGCTGCATTGTGACGGCTCCGGTGTGCACACAGCCTTATCTCGTGTACACACTGTGTTTGCTAACACATATTGATATTTCCACTTGTCTGTACTCGGTATCATTCAATGCTCGAGTATGGGTCAATAAATGTATAAAAATACGCGAAGAAATGTATGCGTTGGCAAATATTTTTTGGTTTGATACGTTATTTTTGCATTATTATACGCCATAATTATGTTTTATTAACCAGAGACGAATCAAGTATTTAACTGTATACCGAAACATTTACACCGTCGTGGGTGCGCTTGAGGATCTTATAGTTTACCACTCTGGCCTATTGGGAGTTGGCTCTAATTCATTCGAAAACGTCGATAGGAAAGCATAATATAATGATGTTTATCTTGATTTTAAAGCTACCAATATTAATTTCGGCACTAAGCCAACAATTTTGAGAGATTTTACTGAACTCTATTGCAAAGGGAACATTTGGTCTAAATTGGTAGATTCCGGTTTAAAGTTCATATTATTTTTCTAAAATACATTCCTATATACATTGAGCATATAAAAAAACGTGAAATTTCCACGCATCATGTTGGCATCGCTCCCGACTGTGGGCGGCTGTAAAAATAGCGCATAAACACGTTTTGTTTATGATTTTCATTCACCGAGCTGTGACGTAAAGCTTTCATCCGGCATCAAATTGAAAGCAACAAGTCTGTTGAAATATTTTTTTGTAACGATATCATATAAACTTTTATACGGATCTAATGCTTGTAAAAGTGCATAATATGGTCGTATTTCTATTGGTTACGTCTGTACAAGGTTCTATTCCTATGTATATTCTTCCAGCTTTGGTCCTTAATCCACCAGATAAATATAACACGTTTTTGGAATGATTGTGAAGATGTAGAATTATACGATGAGAAGATGAGGCACTCTACTGCCAAAATTAACCAGCCACCTATGTATAATCAATGTTAATTTATTTCGTACTTCTCTTCGACCTGATAATGCCTCAAACATCAGACACCTATTCCATAAAGCGTAATTAAATAATACTTAACTAATCAGTTGTTGTCTCGTCGTAATATGGTAACAAAGCGGTCCTGAATATATTTTGAATGAAGACAATCTAAAAGTTCTGTTTAACTTTCTGAACATGTACCAGGAAAACATACTGACGCAGAGTTTAAACAAAGCCAATGAGTTCACAATGAAGGTTATTGTTTAAGACTATAGTGACAATGCAACTTTAATCATTCTAATGATTACGTTTAAGAATTGGAACGGAAGTTTAGGGGGATACTTAGATAGATAAATAACTAATTGAATCATGGGAACGCTAACTTACAAAAACCATAAATTAGATTAATTGTAAACAAAACAATTAGTTTGTTATTGTTTATGTATGTTTCTGAAAAGTGCGTATTGTACATATTGGCTATAGTTGAGGTCCCTGATACTAGATAACTAGCAATTACAGAATGGTATCTAACAAACGTGATAAGTATTTCAAATACTAGTATATATTTTAATGTCGTATTATAAGATAATTAAACCATGTAAATGATCACTCACGATAGTTAAATTATGTGCGTGAGTCTATTATTAAATTATAAATTATACCATAAATATAAAGTACAAATAAGAGAATTCATGAAAAAATTGATGAAAGTGGATGAAGCTAAATTGATTTTATAAAAATCAAGTAATGTGAAAATCCACAGTTTCTTCCTATTATATTGTTTAGGATACAGGTGTCGCTAGTACGTTTTAAGTAATTATATAGGAGTAAACTCACCGATCCATGAGCTCTGTTCGTATGAGATGGTGGGATGTTCGTGCGAATACTGGGGCAGCAGAACTGCCGAGAAGCCTTGGCAGAATCCCACCGATATGTTGATGGACTGCGCGGCCAGAGCCGCCAGCACCTGCGAACAATCATTATACCCTGGTCAAACTAATGTCAAGAGATACAAACTATAATTTAATTTCTAGGAAGATATAAATGTGGTCAAATAATATGATACATTTTTCTTAAAATACTAACTCATTTTTTTTAATTTTCGTTATTTTAATGTAAGAGGTAATTTCATTCTATTTTCCAAATCCATTTTTGCATAATTTTGAATTTCTGAGCATCTAGCATCTGTTCAAAATATTGCACGTTCCCATCCCAATATTTTAATGATCTATATTTGGGTACTAGTCTAGACGTTAAATAGACTTAACTATGATATTGTACGCCAAAATTCAAAGCATTTGTCTTTTATCGACTGATTGTGCAAATAACGAGGGAATACATAACATAATATTGCTTTATCAATATTCGTAGCAGGAAGCAAATGATCTAGTTTTCAATTTGAAGTTTTAACATGATAGGACATTTGCACGAATTGATTATAATATTTACACCACTATTTATATCATAGTAAAATTAAAACGAATCACTTATTTAGAAAAAAGCATGTCGCCTTGTCTATCACTGCTTAAGGCCAATTTATTAGTTCAAAGAATAACTAATTAAGAAGTGATACTGCCTTTTGTAGAATATAAACTGAACTCATAATTTTAAGTGCCAAGGAAACGAAACACGAATTTTACCATAGGCAGACTTTGATTTAAATCGCGTGCCAGATAATCGCATTATTTTTGAGTGACACATTATTTGTTAAATTGCTTTTTATAAAACTTTGCGGTCACCTACCACAGGCATTCAAAGTATTTGTACATGCATTCATGATTCTATTTCGTTTAATTTTTTGTTGTCGATTGATCGCAAAATCCGTTAACATAACGGTCACTTAAGTCTTAATAATTCCTATTATACACACGCAACAGTGACAACCTGTTTAAGAGATTACTAGGCACTTAGGTCACATTATTGCTTTTTAATCTATCTCTATATCCTCAATAACGACATGACAGCCTTCGTATTACTATGAGTATCAATTCGATACGCAATCTTTATACAGTTTTAGACTTAAATTAGATACAAAAATGTAGTTTCCCAGAAAGTTGAGAGTCCCCGAAAATCGTGAGACATACACCCGAATACTGGAACGCAACTTAAATATAACTTGCGTTCCAGTAAGTTGCGCTTTACTACGTTAATCCCGCTTAAATGTACTGGCTAACTGGGCCGTGCGCTGTTAAGATCAACTTATTATTTTGATGGCGTTCCAGTATTCGGGCGATAGCATTCTTCTTTTTAAATATTCCGATTTTAATCAGAAAATTTGAATATAATTTTAATAATACTAATTAGCACCGAAACAGTCACATACATAGTCCTTACCCCCAACATTAGTCGTGTGTCATAATTATCACAAACAGCGGGAGTTTTCGCCCTCACAAATACTCAGACCCGAGACAAATACTTGCCTCACAAACATTTGTCTCTGAATCGAACCTCCTCTCTCACGTTTCAAAATCGGCGCCTACCCAACTGCGTCACGGAAGCTGTCATTACAATTCTTATCTACCCACGAGCGTACATTCAGACTTTCCGTCACATGTCGGCGCGGACGTGTCGGCTCGTTGCGCGCACAAATGATAAGTGTAATCATTCAGCGGTGCAAGTTATGGTGGATGTAACCGCCACTTTGTTCGGCGGTGTGAATTATATCTAGCTGGCATTACGCCGGGATGACTTGCTCTACTGCTAGCAACGTGACTTGGATGACAATTAGAGTGATGTTGATAGTGAAAAAAAATATTTTCGTAATTTCGAGATTAGACCACAAGTTTGTGCTGATACGTTTCGTTATCTCTTTTTTACTAAAGGGTTTTTCGTCGAAACATTTACAAATCCATTTGACCGCACAAAATATCTCATTTATTATAGCTATATTAGCAGAATTTATTAAACCAGATTATCTATCATCTCACTGTAATATTACTGATTATACAGTTTATGATCTACACAATCAGCCCTTACATTGCAAGTTTGGAGTAGATTGAAAACAACATAACACTTGGGACTCTTCTGATAACCTCGCAAACGCAAACCTCAGGCCTTTGTATCAGAGACTTAACATTAGAAATTCAGCAACATTGTCTAATGTCCGACAAACATGTCAATTACCCGATGTTTATCTCGAAACGTGTCCGGCGACAAAACATCGCGCACGTGGCGCCCCCATGCAACACTGTCATCGTGTCGCATGACGAGATGTACAGCTATTTAGGTGTCGCGAGACTAATTAAGATTGCCTAGGGCCTAGATTAACCCCATGAGATATAGTAGGGACGTCAGTAAATAGGGCGTTGTGTACACATAACTTTCGATAAAAGTTGCCAGTTGCAACAACTGCTTTCATGTGCCACGATTGTAAACTTAATTGAGTATGCCTGCTTTCTTTAACTAAAGTTGTTCAATATGTACTGTTCCTACATTTTTTCCAAAAGTAAAGTACCGTAGAGGAATTTTTATTTCTATTTCAGCCACTCATACGCATTCACAATATCTTCTCTATCTTTCTTCGGTTTTCCCACGTGACGCATACGCGTGCAAAATTTCTGATCGTAAAGTCTGCTATACCTCTATTGCCTTCATGCCATGCTGGTAGCTCTAGATGTTATTATAAGAAAAATGCATCATAAGTTCATACGATAGATTACTACTGAGTACACGATTGTTTGCCGGCGCACGTGTTCCCTCCTTCCTACAATCCTGGGTCCTTCCGCCGTGGTGTGAAGAGGCACCTAAGCAGGCCGGCATAATTGTTTCCACTGGCATGGGACTGCCGTCCGATGCCAATGGATACTCTGCCTGGGCGGCACTGGCACTTTCCATCAGGTGCAATGCCGCCACTATGCCAGGCCATTATAAAAAATAAAAAAAAAAAAAAACGATACCGAAATATTCATAATAATGATGACTAGAGTAACGTTAATATGAGATTTGGAAACTTTTAATGAGCTAACAAAATCCTTTCTATTATTTACCACAAAAGGAAAAGAAAACGAATAAAAATAACGTGAATCCTTTTATAGAAAGATTTCCACGAAACAATTTGCATCAAAATACACTAAAACTGAATTAACATGAACTAAATAAGAAAATGTTTGCCGACGTCACATCCGAACACGTGCATTAAAAAAAATATCCATTTGTGTGCAAATATGATTATGTTTATAGATTTCTTATTATTGCACAAATAATATTAGATATACTTATTATATACAGGTTCAAACATGGAACACGTGTATTGTTTTGATGTTGTTATTGCGCTGAAAACTAAATAATTTTGCACTTGCAAAGCAGTTTGTGTAAGTGGCCGCCCATGCTGTAATGGCGCTCAACTAGCGGAACGATTGTCATTATTGCGCACTAGTTGCTGAATCTTGCAGCTCTCGAGTTGGTTAAAATAAGGGTGAAAAACCCCATAGTGATAAAATATTTATTAATAGAGGTAGGGCTCTCGTATGTAAATGCACTGTTGCGTTCCGGTTTAAAAGACATTGTAGCCAGAATCACTACTGGATATATTAGGATTTTACATCTTATGTCTCTGTATCGCGAGCGCAGTGGCATCATTCAAGCATTGCTTTGTAATTCAAATTGTTTTTTTGGTTTTGCTACTGTTCATGAGCGGTCGATGTCAATCAGCGGAAAATGTAAGTCAAACTTTACCCTACTGATCTATTATTAATCGGTCTTTTTTTCGATCTCTTACGTCCATACCAATTCCCAAATATTTAGTGTACAATAAGGGATAAAAATAAATGATGTGGAATGGACTCAAAAACAATCTGTGCCCGGCCGCTATAAATTATAATTACTTGGTCACCGATCCGACTAGCAAAGTATTGCGTTAGTGACCCAACGCAGCGACAAATTTACTATGTCTATAAAATAATTACATTATAAATATGGCATGCTATTTGCTCAGATGACGAGCAAATTGATCACAATTAAAACATGCACAAATTGACGCCATTAACTTTGCGACAAGATTTTTATGACAATGGGAATAAGATTCAATTGTTTTGTTTTGTTTAACGACTCATAGCGAGGTGTTCGGGACTGGAATTTCTATTTGGCATCAACCTTTAGAATGTTTATATGGCCTAACCACTCTCTATCGTACAATCATTTTTAGAGGAGGCCGTGTCCTGCAGTGGGATTATATGGGCTAATACAATCATGACGATAGAAATAACTCTGTGATACCTTGAGACGGAAATTGACTCTGTATTAAACTGTAGGATCAGTATTCCTCTGCCTACCTCTTGGTGAATAATCGTGAAGGTGCAAAAAAATAAAATAAAAAATTCTTGTGTGATAAAAAGCGTGTGATGTGAAATCACCGGAAATCAATCATAAACAGTTTATACAACGCAAATTGTGTAGTAAGTGTCGCAATTACTAATTATATTTTGTTGTGTGATAATGACTTATTCTATTGAAGGCAAAAAGTACATCAACCTTACAATCAACGTTATCTACATATATCAACCTAATAGCAGCCGGTCCAGCTTTGCCGTGAATGCAGATATTCATCAGAAACCCATGTAAACATATTCCTCTTGAGTCACTCTATCTTTTGATAAAAACTACATTAAAATGCTTTGCGTATTTTAAGTCGACAGCGGAAACGATTAAATTTTTTAATTATGACGATATACAATTCAAATTTGCTATGTAAAAGTTCGATAACACCATATCATGCCCACACTTTTGCGGAAGAGAGAACATAAATTATTAGAGTCATTTATCTTACTGAATATTGCCTGCTTTCAGGAAATTGGGTAACTTTGTAAACGTTAATATGGATTAAACAATCCAGTATAGAAACTGAGTTAACACCTCTTTACAAACATATCTGAAGTCTACCAGCCTTCTTTAGACTAATTTTTAGGCCACCGTAAGATAATGATTTTTAGAGTCATCTAAGCCTATTGCCGACGAAATGCCACATTAAATCCACATCAAAGTCTATTATTTTTTTAATCTTCTAATACACATTTACAACACATGTTTCCAAACAGTATGTGAGTATGTGCGATCATATATCATATGAGTTCAGCCAGTAATATCGAGACCTACTCGTTATCCTTGCGTGCGCGACTCGCGACAGACACATTGAACTTTACCATGTATCACAAAGGTTGATCGCGATAGTAATCCTTTTTATTTATCATTGTTTTGCACGGATTATACACATTATTTCATGGGAAGAGATGGACTAGTAAAGGTAATGTTTGTATTGTAAAGATAAAGGAAGCGGAAATATGTTACAGGAAAAAGTAAGTTTGCTTTACAAGCTACGGTTAGTATCTCGATACTTAATTACTTTGGAGCTTCTTAGGGTTAAAACATTAGAATAATTGAATAAGCTTTTTACAAATATACTTTAGATATTACAAGTTAAATGGCATATGAATTGCTCATCTAAAACGCATGTTATGGTATTAAGATTTAGGAACAATACCTATTATTCTTTACTTATTTTAAGTAAGTTAACCACAAAATAATTTTTAAGGAGTGTTATACAAATAATACATTATTGGCTAATTAAGTGACACGCACAAACTTTACAATTAAAACAAACGTTGACCTACAAAAGCCTACATTGATTAATAAGACACAAATACTCACAGTCAAATTAGCGCCAATCGAGTCGAAATACTTTTCTATATATTTGTAATTATACATCCCAACGTTGTTTTGTGTGGATTGCAACGGACACTGGGCGGCCGCGGTGGCGGGCGCGCCGATTTTATATTATTTATTGGTACACATACGGAAATAAAGCTGTGACGGAAGCGACTCCGGACCGCACCCCGTCGTGCGGGAAAATAGCCACTTGTTCACGTGAAATTGCCGAGCTATATCGATATATCCGGAATTATCATTTAAAAATAATAAATCATATTATTTATATTTTATTAAGTTGTTTTGTCCTGTTGAGGTAGGCTGAGAATACAGCGCTCAATTTTAAATATCACACCTCATTCTATGAATGTCATCTAGTACTGTATCTTCTCGCCATAGGTATAAACGGGAGTTTCTTAATTAATGGGCTTAACTGCTAGTAATCTTGTTACAAATAGCATTGTTTGTGAATTATTACATAACGCGATGTTCAATGAATTGGTCTACAATGATAGAATTCAGGGTCAGTGAACTTCGTCTTAGTACAAGGCATTTGTTTGAATATTGGTGAAACAAGGTTTTACATAATGTTTCTTAAAAGTAATTATTTTGGCGTTTAAGTGCTTGAACATTATTACGTAAACAATATTATTATAAATTATCGGTAATCTTAATGTTTATTCTGTGTATGTAATTAGATTTCACGGTGTATGTTTTACATGTTTTTACATTTATTATTTATTACGTTATGTTTTCATAATTTTTGATATATAATAAATGAAAAAAAGAAAACAAAATAAAATAATTTGACAGCCTCCGTGGCGCAGTTGGTTAGACGCCGCCTGTGAAACGAGAGGCCGCGGGTTCGATCCCCGCACCGAGAGAAATGTTTGTGCGGTCTACAAATATTTCTTCCGGGTCTGGGTGTTTGTGAGACCGAAAAGTCTCTCGTAGTTCCTGATACCCACGACACAAGACTCGATCTTAGTGTGGGGTCAGGACTATGTATGTGACTGTTGGGTGTTATTTATTTATTATTATTAATTTAATTATTGCGTGTCTCATCTAGCGGTTAACAACCTGTGGTACGCAGTGCACCGCAGTCTGCGCTGTGCAGTGAACGTAAGGCCGCGAGTGTTTTCCACGCGTGTCGCACCCGCGCGCTCCTATCGCCCGATATACTACTCTGCCCCTTTATAATTATTGTCTATACGAGTACTCCACATGTTATTTATCATTGTGGTCGATATTTACTCAGCCATGTTTCTTTATCATTCCTTGCCTTCATGTTTTACTGGCAAAACCTAAAACAACCTCCATGCAGACTTCCTTACCAGAACCACGCGTGCTGGTTTGCGAAGCCATAGCTTGACGGTCCACACCATCCCGGCGCGAACCAAAGGGTTCTCGAATTCTTTTTTGTGCCGCACCGTCAGGCTGTCCTTCCTACAATCCTGGGTCCTTCCGCCGTAGCGTGAAGAGGCACCTTAGCAGGCCGGCATAACTGTTTCCATTGGCATGTGACCGCCGTCCGATGCCAATGGATACTCTGCCTGGGCGGCATTAGCACTTACCATCAGGTGCAATGCCGCCACTATGCCGCGCCAGTATAAAAAAAAAGCCATAGACAAAAAAGGAGTTTTCAATATATTATATAATATTTCATAAAAACACCGGAAACAAAAACAACGGAAACGATCGGTACGGTTAAATACATCGCAGTACCAAGCTCTCATGAGTCGGAAGGATATACGAGCGGTGCTCGAGCGCGGGACAGCCTTGACCGTGCGTTGTTGCCTTCACTCGGCCGCATTCGAACTCCGCGCGAGTCATGCGAGCCTGGTACTCGCCGGGGATCATTGTCGAAAGCTTTAGTTTGTTTCGAAGCTTTATTTTTTGTTTCTGTTTCATTTTCGTTTGTCTATAAAATTATTTGACAAGTACCTATGTAAACAAAAAATAAGAATAGGAATTTTTAAGATGATTTCTTTATTATCTATATTATGTATTTTTTTATCAATTTCATCCGCGTTGATAATAAAATCATTAGAGTTGATATTTTAATACTATGAATGAATACAATGAATCTGTAAATAGACAGGTTACTAAAGATACGATACGTTCGCACGGTTTTTGTGTTGTAAAAACCGGATCTAGAGGTAACAGAACACAGTATTTTAAGCAGGTTAAGTAATATTATATAAAGCTATTAAGTCAATGTTATTTTCTTTGTCTTTTAATGGACTGTTATGAAAGTAAATAACCGTGTTCAGAATAAACAATGCTTAGTAATTGCATTATATTTAGCCACAGGAAATCTTATATTAAATACAAGCATACTACTTCTTGGTAGTCGTCCTAATCCATCAACCTAAATTACATCGTCCAATGTTAATCTTTGTTGATTTACCAGCGCAATATGAAGAGTTTTATTTCAATGTTTTATTTCAATGAAGAGATCGATTAAATTAATTACAGAGGATTTTAGAGCTTAACCTATATCTAAAGTGCCCTGAATTCCAAACAAGTCCCGTAAAAGTATATTGCGTAGTTAATAAAAAC
The DNA here is from genome assembly GCA_009982885.2 of Hyles vespertilio. NCBI lineage: Eukaryota > Metazoa > Arthropoda > Insecta > Lepidoptera > Sphingidae > Hyles > Hyles vespertilio. The sequence goes on from CM042817.1 coordinate 1,904,542, forward strand.
GTTTTACACGCGACAAGCGACAATGTTTTGCCAAAGCGTGAGTCGGGTCAGCGACATTAATCTCTTGGCCGCGAGTCAGTACCGCGGCTATTATTAGACATGTACCGATATTCGAAAATATTATGTTAATGCACAGGTGTATCAATTAATACATAAAGTTATAGAAGGTTCCAGATCGCGCGACCATCAACTGTCTCGTGTCCATTATGTTAATTAGTTTTTGTTATAATGCAGTGGGAGTGTGGACGGATGGAAAAAATATTAATGTTACTTTTTTATAAATAATAATATTTTAAATCTAGATTTCGATCCGGTTTTGTCTGCGTCGAGATTTATACATCGATTACTGAAGAGTTATTATTAAGAGAGTACATTTCACATGAGCGTCATCCGCCCCCGCACTACCGGTCGCGTTTCACACCATGAACTAAAATCATTACTGTTAATACATTGCTTTAACTACCATTACCAAATGAGCCATAGAGAGCAATAAGGTAAACCTTCTGTATAAAAACATCTTGTAAATAAGCCTAGTGATTCTGGATTTATGTCGATATGATCGATCGAATCAATCTCTGTTCGTTTCTTACAAACGAATAGAATATGTTTTATGATACCAAAATAGAACTAGAAGTGCTTTTGTGGCGTAACTTCGGTTCGATTACAAAGCTGAAGTTTCAGGTTTGAATCGTGGATCGGGCGAAGTGATAGTGGATTTTTCAATTGATTATCAGCCCAGATTCAGGAATTTGTGCCCGATATGGCAATATGCTCGCCCTATATCACACCGTGGGACGGAAAACACTAGGCGAAACTTGAATGTACTGATTGCTGCCAGCACCTCTGCCTACCCCATCTGGGATAAAGGCGTGATTTTATGTATTATGTATGATACTAAAGTATGCAACGAATGGTTTCTTACTACTAATGGTTCACTCATTAGTTTAAACAACAAGCAAAGAGTATTTTAATGTATTGAAAAGTCATGCAAAAACTTATGACAGTGTGACCGAAATACTTAACATTAATCATACAAATTGACTTTTACATGCACTTTTGTGTTTTAATGCTTGTCATTACTTTGTTATTGTTTAACTGATTAAGGAGCGTATAATTTATATGAATAAGGGTAAATTGGTACATTAATGTAATATTACCATAATATATCGTTTTTTTATTAAAGAACCTATGTTTTTTCGATAAAAAGACCAATTGACCATTGTCATGCAAATTTTATCGGATTACAATAGAAGCATTAAAGAATCTGTAGCAGCATGGGCTGATACAAATTCTTTATCGTATATGGATACATCCTACTGCAGGGCACGGGCCTCCTCTATAATCGACAGTACGATTGAGGGTGATTAGGCCATATTATAATCCACCACACTGGCCTAGTGCGGGTTGGCGGACTTACATGAAACAACACATTAAAGAACATAATACGCAATTAGTTTCAAGTAGGTATAAACAATTGAATAGGTATTCTCTAATCTTAAGTAGTATTTATATTATGTTTGTTATTTTTCTGGAAGTAGTTTATATTCGTGCCATGGATGTAAATTATGCATACTTAACTATAAAAAAGGTACAATAGAAACGAATAAAATCGCGGTCTAATGTTCGTATCATAGATTCATCTCGCGCATTATCGCGGACTTAGTTAGATTTTTACATCAATTACTTTAATCTTTAAGTAATCGAAACGTCGCGTCGGGAAGTTAAAAAATGTAAAAAATTATACCAAACCCGCGATAAAGTCCTTAAATGATAGTTTTATTTCCATTTGTACCATTATAGATTCACCTCGTCACAGCATTACGAACGCAATACACACGTTTTAAATCATTGAATGCGAGTAATCTAGAACTAAATCAGATATCGAGATGACCCCATAAAACAATGTAAACTGTCACAAATTACATTGAACATGGCACGACATCGGATCTCTGCAAATTAATCGATTTATTACTTTTTGTACTATAGACTTGGCTGTCGTGTGCCTTTTTGAATGGAAATATACCCGATCAATGTACTCGTACTTATATTTTTATCTATATACATATTATATCACGTTTGATTCCCTTTATAACATTCCTGAAGTGCGTGGTGGCCTGTTGGTATACGGACTAGACGCGGCTGCCAACACGTGGTCGCGGGTTCGAATCCCAGGGCACACCTCTGACTTTTCGGAGTCATGTGTGTATTGATAGTCAATCACCACGCACTAAAACGGTGAAGAAAAAAATCGTGAGGAAACCTGCATACCATAGCGATTTATAAGAATTTCTATGGTATGTAAGTCCACCAACCCGCACTAGGCCAGCGTGGTGGACTATATGGCCTAACCACTCTCAATCTTACTCTCGATTGTAGAGTAGGCCCGTGCCCTGCAGTGGGACGTATACGGGCTGATACAGCTAACATTCCTGTGGATTCAATTTGTTTATATAAACCGATAATATCTAGGTAACTCCGAGGAAAATACTTACATTCAAAGAACATTAATACCTCTGTTCTTACTAACAACTGGTCCGTCTGCTTATTCGCCCATATCAAAAAAGTGTCTTTGAGAAAAGTTATATTTTCGTCAGTTCAGTATATTATTTGTTTCTAATTCTCAGGTACGCACATTTAGTTATAAGGAGAGTTCTAAATAATATGAAAATTAATAAACCTACTTACTGTCTTGAGTATTTTAAATACTTTTTTTATTATTGCTATGAATAGCGAGGCGAGCACGTAATTTGCCTGATTGTAAGCGATACGACCGCTCATAGACTGTAGACAGTAGCAACACTAAACATCATCATCATCATCATATCAGCCACAGGAAGTCCACTGCTGAACATAGGCCTCCCCCAAGGATCTCCACAATGACCTGTTGGAAGCGGCCTGCATCCAGCGACTTCCTGCAACCTTAGTCAGATCGTCCGTCCACCTTGTAGGCGGGCGTCCGACATTTCGCTTGCCTGTACGTGGCCTCCACTCGAGAACCTTTCGGCCCCAACGGCCATCGGCTCTACGAGCTATGTCCCCGGCCCACTGCCACTTCAACTTGCCAATCCTATGGGCTATGTCGATAACCTTCGTTCTCGTACGGATCTCCTCATTTCTGATTTGATCTCGTAGGGAAATACCGAGCATAGCCCTCTCCATGGCTCGTTGAGTGACTTTGAGCCTTTTAATGAGGCCCACAGTGAGAGGCCACGTCTCGGTGCCGTATGTCATCACTGGTGACACACTGGTGATTTTAGGCACTGAGGTATTTTGGACAACACTAAACAGCACCATTAATTATAAAGCAATGTTTGACATTTTACTGCGCTCGCCATCCTGAGACATAAGATGGGAATTCTAACTAGGTCCATTATTACTCTGGCTGGAATGTCCTTCAAATCGAAACACAACATTGCATTTTCACTGCTGTTTGCAAGAGAAATAGATATTGCGGTTGGTTTACCCACGCGGCCTCTTACATATGAAAATAAATTAAATACCTACCACCAGTAAAAACTACTTTAATATATCAAATCATGCACGTGGATTTATAAATACGTTGACAAATTTATCGGCTAACTGATTTATAGTTTATTTGACATTTGCCCACGTATGAGTGAGTCACTGGTAGCATTTTCATTAATAAGATCGGCCGTGTAAAAGTGCCGTGACTGAGGAGAATTCGATAAACGTTATGCGAAACACGCGCGTCACATCTTAATCGCTGATTGATGGTACACAGAAACAGCGTTTATGACGCTGCAGTTTTCTGGAGTAGGTGGTACATGAACAGACGGACAATCTGATGGTAAGTGGTCACCACCTTCCACGAATATTGACAACCCCAGATGATGGCATATATCAATTAGCATATCATCAAAAAGAGAAAGCTGTAACTTTAAAGGAAACGACATCGTAATAGTCTAGAAATATTTTAATGTAAACTGATTCTATAATTAAAGCTGATATGATCATTTTTCCAACAAAACATAAGTTCCAACAGAAGATTGTAAATTAAACTTTGAAGTTGTGCAAACAGTTAAGCATCAATTGCGTCTTAAGTTTTCAAGTCCAACTCCTCAAACCTTACTCTAATTTCCAATTTTGTATAAAATGTTCTTGATATTTTAATTAAATCGGCCATATTCGTTTGATGGACAAAAGTTGCACAACTCAACAATCCATGTCTAAAACCGATTGAATAATGCGTATTATTTAAAATCCTTGGCATCTAATCAAAATTGGCCATATTATTTTCAACATCGATCGTAAATCTTTTACCAAAAAGTTACTCAGTCAAATTTAAAGTTTTGTTCTTTTGATTACAGATTTTGTACAGACATATTTCTATACTTTAAACTCTTTTCTTTGCTCCTAACGAAATCATAAATAATAATTACAATTTTTTTATTAGAATTAACAGCACTGAAACAATAAACCCACCATTTAATTTATTACTCAGCTATGTAGCACGTACTCTTCGTTTTATTTATAAATTATGTAAATTAATTACATAACAAAAACGCTCTCATGTGGGATGTATACGGCGCATATATATCGTCCTCATTAACATAAAATAAAAAATATTCATGTATACAATAAAAAAATCGGTGATAAAAAAACGAATGCGCGCGATATTTTTAGTACTGTAGTATAAAACAATTATGTACTTAAATTATCGTTAATTGAAGTAATATGGACGTAAATAAAATTGTATCATGATAAGATCTCGTACCTTGTTCTGTAGTTATTAAATATCCCTTTCAGGTTTATATCCATACCACCGGCTAGAAATTATTTATTTTGACAGCCTCCGTGGCGCAGTTGGCTAGCCGCCGGCTATGAAACGAGAGGCCGTGGGTTCGATCCCCGCACCGAAACAAATATTTGTGTGAACCACAGGTATTTGTTTCTGGTCTGGGTGTTTGTGTGACCGAAAAGTCTCTCATAGTTCCTGATACCCACGACACAAGACTCGATCTTAGTGTGGGGTTCAGGACTATGTATGTGATTGTTGGGTATATTTGTTATTACTTATTTAACATTCATCTGAAATCGGATTTTTAAATATGTTTAATAAGTATATAAGGAAACAAGCGTTTTCACGCTTACTGTGTCGACCACCTTATTAAACTTTATGTAGTTCATTTAAACAATCAATATTTACGCTTTTAAATTATGAGTATAGGAAACACGATTCAATAAATTATAAACTGTAGTATTTATAAAATTACACAATATTTTTGTTTGTTTACATATAATACATATTTAATATTTATTAAATTAGACTTTCTATTATTTTAATCAGAGTTGCATCTAGAAATAAATCTGTGTAATTTTGTAAATTGTAGAAATCTTTTCCAGTTCTATTTTCTTTGAGTAATTCTATGAATGTAGAAAATTACACCTTCCATTTTTCCATACAAAGAGTATAAGATTGTTACAAATTACTCTTTATGAATATTACAATTATTTCCGAAGCTACTTATTGTACTCAATATTATGAAAGATGCTCAGCAGATACGGTTGATGAAAAATCTTTCGCCTCCCGCCATATGTATAGCTTAAAATATCCAACGTTAGACCTGCTTTGTTAGATGTACTTTGGTACGAAAATACTATATTATAGACAGGAAAAGACACCTTTTCTAAGCGTTAGGATCCAAACTAGTACAAATAGGTATTATATGACCGCTTAAATTGCATACAATTGTAACTTTATTTACCCATAATGCTTCCAAATTACAAACATTGCTGATTGTGTTTGCATTTAAAATGAGATAATACACCTGTATCATCAAACGTGTATTCAATTGTTTGTTTTTATGATAACCTAGTACAATGTTTCAGATGTTACCTAGGTTTATTATACTTTAATTAATGTAATATAGAAGATAATTACAGAAAAATAGCTTAAGGATGCTTTGGGCAGACTTGTCAATTTTCTAAACTAAAATTGTGAAATTTTGCACTAGTCACAGTTCTATAACTATTTATTAGACAAATAAAGGAAAATACTATACAAAAAATCTGCGTTAGGAACAGAACCCCACATCTGACAATACGTTAACACGCGATATCCGCTTCCGCAAATTTCACGCATACGAAATAATTTACCCTTGATTTTATTCTGCTTTCATTACACAACACTTGAAAAACGATTTAATAATACAAGTATCATAATTATGCAAATAGAACCGACAGGTTTCCGCAAATAATCTTTGATAGCACTTAATTAATATCACTGATATTTAAGATACGGATCATATAAAATATATTGGCGAGTGGCGAAATTTGGAACTACTTAAATGTAAAAATTCAAAAAATATATATTTAGCGCATTGTTTGAGACATGAAATTGTCATTATCATTATTTAAACCACAAGGATTCATACTTGTAATGTAATAGTATTGACATTTCCAATATAAAAAAAAATGTGAACAGGGAAAACCTATTATTAATATTTCGACAACAGCGCTTTCTGTACCACTGTACTACTGTTTCTTATCGTCATAATCATCATTATCAGCCCATCCGCATCACTGTTGGACATAGGCCTCTCCTATGGCACACCACTGGGCTCGATCTTCAGCCCATCGTCTCCAACCGCTACCAGCCATCTTACGAATATCGTCACTCCACCTTGTTGGAGGCGTCCTACACTACGCTTGGCGAGGCGTGCTTGTCCTTATCGAGTATTTGAATAAATTAGACTAATATCGTGGATTCAAAATATCGCAGCTTCGTATTTTGACTGAGATTTCATATGTCGATTGACTGAATTCAGACAAGTTTGTTTATTCTATGTCTGAATTTTCCTTAAGATTGAATTGATGGAATATTGTATTACTCGATTCCAAGATCATAATAAAATTAATACTAATGGATTTACTCTGCAAGGTGTGATTTTGCCGCGTGCGATATATAGATACGATATAAAGAATAAAAACGTAGTCCAAAAAAACAATACCTTCTTACTTTCTTTTATTATATCTAAGTTGTAAATCGGTTTTATATTATTTATAAAATTTAATCATACTCACTTCTTTTGTAAGTCCGCCAAAATTATTTCCATTTCTCATAAAATCTGTTTGTAAACAAACTGAATATAAACAATTTTAGATTTGGTAACTTAAACTTCACGACTGCGTCATTATTATACAATATTACCGACAATTTTAATAAATGAAGTATAGCCGAGTCAGGAAATATTCACTTACACTCATTTTATCTGGGCTGTTAACAATAAAATATATTTTGATAAACATTACACATGTTGATAGATGAACTGACAGTTAACTTCCAATCTTTAAGTTAATGATTGATTCTTAACAAGAAGGTCTTACCTTAAACTATTGCTAGAAAAGCCATAATTAATAATAAAAATAATTCTATGTATGTTTTATTTCTTCTAACTCCCAGCTCTATATGGTGTTATAAAATAAAAAAATACTACAATTATAATAGATTTTCAGGTTTTCCCCGCGCAATTCAACCACCAATTTTCGTTGTTTTTTTCACTCCGGGAACGTAATTACAATTGTATTTAAGTTAGTCGCACAAAAACGTAGTAATGTTCACATAATTTCGTATAATTTACGAAAATCGCTCGGAACTAGATTTTTCCATTTTACTTGTTTATAATGTCATGCGATTGAAGATGCCAAAGATCTGCTGTAGAATATTTACAAAGCATGTGATCTCTGAAGTCAGCCAGAATAATGCTAGATATAAAAAATTACATTTATTTTCGACTGGTCAGAAAAGGCTTTACTTTGCAATTATTTTAATTAAGAGATTGGCAGATAAGGTCTCTATTTATACCTTTTTATTCTTTATTGGAAATATCAGTAACCCTCTCGGATTTTCTTATATCATTAACCTTTATGATCATTGGTCAGGTGCTGATAATATACCATTAGTAGAACCGTGTTTTCGTTTTCCACTCCATAAAATATTTCTTGACCACGTTCATTGAAAATAAATGACCTTAACATTGCGCCACCATCAAACTATGACCGACCCCTACCATAGTAATTCTCTCTGCGTCACATAATTACTATAGGTATTTTAAAGGCACCGTATTAATACCACACTAAAACCCACTTTTCGTTCATATAATGCTCTTTCTGTTAAGCGGATAGAGCTCAATAAATTACAATACCTCCCTCTTGCATTATGCCTACAGCATATCAGCGTGCAAATGCACTCTTGTGGTCCGGTTTGTGTCCTTCAGAGTAACTACTGGACTTATTGAGACTTAACATTTTATGTCTCAGGATGGCAAGCTCAGTAGAATGCCAAGCAATTCCAAGAAGAATGCCAAGAAATTCAATAGAATGCCATTGCTTTGTGCTTCATGGTATTGATAGGCTTTATCTATGAGCGGTCGTATCGTTGACCATCAGGCGAACGCTATGCTCGTCTAGGTATTCATAGCAATAATAAAAAAAATGCATAGGTAACAAAATTAGTATTAATTGGATTTTTTCATTAGAATCCCTTTATCTTTAACAAAATGTTGATCTTTTTACTATTCCTACATTAGGCTAAAAAGTATTGTAGATAGAATTACTGAGGTTGAGTTTTACACGTCATACCTATCAATGTGTACAAGGCCGACTACTACCATTTTATAGAAGTAGAACTTTGCACCTGAATTAGTACTAAATAAAAACTAGAATTAATTACTTGATTACTAGGAAAGGAAGTAGAATATGAACTATGAAATTATTATAATAATTTGTAACCTTTTTTAAAATCGATATATATTTTAGCAAATGTGGATCAGGTAAAAATATAAATTATTTTAAATGTTAAATTTTTAACCTTTTTAAATTTATTCTTTGAAGCGTGTGAAAATTTGTGGATATGAAAATAAAGCCAAATGTGAGTACATAGTTGCGGTGCTATCATCAAACAATTATGTGTGAAGGTTTTTATCCTTGATTGTAATAAAATTACAATTTTATCCCAAACCGGATTGGCATTCCGAACTAATAGATTTAAATAATTATAATCAAAGCTTTTCTAATAAGTTCTGACACACCGTTATGATTACCCTTACCTAAAGTCACATGAATATCCAAATACATAATTAACATAAATGAATATGTAGTTACGAGTTAACTACGCGTACCGTGGTAGCGGGCGGCGGCGGCGGCGGCGGCGCGGTATTGAACTTGAACGCGCGCGGACGCGATGTGACCGCGCGCACAATGCCAGCCCGCGTTGCATAACCGTTTTTTGTACACGTAATTACCTTAGATGTTATCCGAATTATGTATTGTTATATACTTTGCACTTGTAATAGGCGTTTTTGTATCGATTTTAAATACCGTTGTTTACTGTACGTGGTGTATATTTAATTAAGGTTTCAGGTTAGGTCGATCCAGACTGGTAAAAACATAATAACAAACTTATTATTAAATTTCATTTATAAGTATTTTGTTGTTATTTAATAGAAACGAAACCGCTGAATACTGTCGTGGTTACGTTTGCTACGGCGTAGCAATTGGTGTGGCACAAATGGCACTGACTAGCTACGAAACATTCGCCACGCAATCAATTATATATTTTTCCCAACTAACATTTCATTATCCGTGGCATTTATTTATATAATTACCTTGCACCAATTTATGTACGAAAATATATTAACAATATCATTTTATAGATCCTATTACAATATAAATTATTCATGCATAATGACCAATTTCAGTAATTATTTTTACCGGTTTATATCTGACGAATCTCTCGTGACATTTGTTATTTCTATTAAACTCATATAATTTTAATACTTATTGATACTCAGATTCTCACACCGACATCGTTTGGCATTTCTGAAAGTTTATATAAATTTTCCAGAACCTATTACGTCGCGGCTAAATGATCCTTAAAGTTTAAGGGCATCTCACAATTATTATTCTTGATGGAACCCATGGAATTCTAGCTGACTATAGACCACAAATGTTTAAGAGTAACATCCCGTGTTGATCCCTAGGGACTCGGTTATATTCCGAGTTAATTGAGATATTCTGAGAATAAATGTATATTTCTCCCGTTAAACAGCAGTGTAAATGCACTGCTTCTGTTTCGGATGGAAAGATATTGTAGCCAATCACAGCTACTGGACATATTGAGACTTAACGTCTTATGTCTCAAGATGGCGAGCGCAGTGGAATGCCAAACATTACTTTATAATTCAAGGTGTTTGGTTTTGCTACTGTTCATGAGCGGTCGTATCGCTTACCATCGGGTGAACGGCACGCTGGTGCCACCAAACATTGCTATATAAAAAAAAACTGTTAATGAGCAATTGACCGTGTCACCATAGCGAAAGTATATTTTTGATTTTGGACATTTTTTCGTCGATACGATCGACGGCCCTTGAAAATCCAAGAAAACGACATGTATGTATCATAAAGGGAGCTTAGGACTCCATGTGTGATTAAAAGCATTTATATACATTTTCTAAGCAAAATTGATATATAGAAAAAAGACGAAAATAAAAAATTCTATAAGTTCACAATGTATATTTTTATAGTTATATTTTTTGTTTCTTTGGATTTCTATTTTTATTATTGTTTGTTGATATTTTTAAAGTTTGTCCAGTTCATAATATTATAATAGTTGTATTATAGTATTCTTCGTAAAACACAAGTTTTGGGTTATGGTTAAAATATAACAAAACCCTATTTGCAACTAATGTAACGGTTGTAAAATCGTAACCTATTTTGTGTAAATAAAATAAATAAAACCTCCACATTGCACCACAATTTCCGATGTATTTATAGGATAAAAAATGTTCCACGTACATCTAGATGCATGCACTAAAACGTCCTAATAATGGAACCGGTTCGCAGTCTCGTGAGGACTCCGATATTTTCTGATGGTAATACCTTATGTAACGTTATGCAACTTTGTGTTCGTGATTGTTACTACATCTTAAGCTAAGTGTACATATTTTCCACGTTCGATCTTCATATGAGTTACCGACACGTGTCATAATCGCAAATGCGAACGGATGATACAAATCGTGATACGTAGTCACAGCTTACTATGGTATTATTCAAAATAATGTTATGCATCGAATTGATTTCAGCCCGGTTATAAAGCCGTCTAGACAATTCGGAGATATCATAGATAATACAGAGTATATCAAGACTGCTACCGAAAACGAAGCCGGGTGGTAGTTTTAGTGAATTTACATACAATGCAACGAAATGTAGTGCCAAAAATTGGGTCGTTTTTTTTGTTGTTGTTTTGGTTTGTTAAATATACATAGTTTAGCATATTTTTTGATTGAATAATATTGTACACCCTCTTATTTTTTAAAATGCTATGGTACGCAAGGCTGTAAGTTATTATTCTATCAAAAACTATGGATTTACCACTCAAACTCGACGATATTTAAAAAATCTTATATATAAAATTCTCGTGTCACAATGTTCGTTCCCGTACTCCTCCGAAACGGCTTGACCGATTCTCATGAAATTTTGTGAGCATATTGATTAGGTCTGAGAATCGGCCAACATCTATTTTTCATACCCCTTAGTGATAAGGGTTGTCCACCCTTAACATTTTTCTTTAATTTTTAGACATTTTTTATTTTCTTTATTTTTTTATTATGTCGCATTAAAAAATACATACAACTCTACATTTTTACCCTTTTATCACCAACCCCTATTTTTTAATAGCCATTTTAGTAATTTAATCATTTTTCAACCCCGGTCGATAACTGATCAATCGTCATTTAATTAGTTATCCTCGCCAGTTGGCTACAGGTGTCACTTCTGACCCAGTAAACAGTACAGAGTAGGGATGAGAACGAAGCCGGTCTCCTGTTTCTCTTTATATGTTTAAGTATATGGATGCATATGGAGAGAAGGGACATAAAGTAAAATAGGTACAGGAGAGGGGTGGGATAGCTGACAGATTTGTTAGGACGAAATGTAAATGCACGTTATAAAACGGGATGGATAATAAAGAGAAGGGACGGGATGGATTGGGAAGAGACTGAACAGGCGGATGAAACGGGATTAAGCCGGACAGTAGGATAGCTACGTCAAGTTTAGGTATTCAAGAGTTTATACGAAAAACAACATATTTGGTGTGGAGTGGAATCAAAAAATATATGCACCCAGGCGATGCTGGGTCCGGCTGCTAGTAATAAAATAAAATTGTCGCGTTTCTTTGCGAAATTTTTAGTTAAAATGTGTTTGTAACCACTAAAATTACCACCGGCTTCGCTTTCGGTAACATTCTTGATATATCCGGTATAGTGCGGTCCAAGACGTCTACAGCCAACTACTAAGTATGATAGGAATGTGTTACGACGAATAATATCATGATTCCGATAAATTGATCGGTTTAAATTCGACATATGTGCACTCGGCTTAAATCATCTGTTGCCTCATTGCGGTGTATTTTCAAAAGTATTTATGGTATGTCATATTTCCAATGCAAGTTGGATGTTTGTGAGTGTATTTTTTAAATTGCGCCATCTGTTGACCATGTTTTTGTGTTACAACCTTGGTTACATCACATCTGAAATCTGATATGATATTGCGGATTATTTTAATATATTTTATATGTACTGTCTATGGAAAAGCCCTTCATACTTTATCATTCAAGTCGCTTATTTATTTACCTTTTGCAACTTGACCCTTTATAATGAAAACAGACGTATTTTCAAAATAACATAGCTGGTGAAGAGTACAAAAAAAAAGCAATTGTTATTTAAAAGAACTAAGCTATAATTTATATTTGTCTGTGGATGAAGAATTAATAGATTGCTAAATCAATTTGAAATCAATACTTGTAAATACCTCTTGGTACGTTGCTAGTCTGTTTATCAGCTTCTAAATGTTGAAATAAAATTTTATGGGCCTTCCGCATTAGACCTGCTGTTATTACGAATAGTAAATGTATCTTGTGACGTCATTGGATTCAAGATCATTACTGATTTCATGGACAATTTTTGAAAACGTTTAAAGCTATTGTTTCATTATTTTCTTATTTAGTAGCTCCGTATGTCGCGAATCCTGATTTTCATCTCAGACCCGAGACATATGTTTGTGTGATAAGTTAATCAATATTCTAGAAATATTTATACATACATACATATATAAACTCACGCTATTTTACCGAAAGGGTAGGCAGAAGTGCAACCACACCCACGTTTCGCCTTGCATTTTTCATCCCACGTAATGATAGGGCGCGAGTCTATCGCCATATCGGGCACAAATTCCTGACTCCGGGCTAGTGTTGTTGGATTTTTCTATTCATTATTAATGAATAGAAAAATCCAACAACACTTTGCCGGCCCGGGATTCGAACCCGAGACGTCCGTTTTGCAATCATACGTGCTACAATTTCGTCACCGCAGGGCAATATTTATCTCACGTCTGAATATTTTGGCGGCTTTAAATTCTTGCTGATAAGACAAATACATTATGCAGAATCGTAACTAAGCTCTGTACTATGTGACTGTCAGATTTGTGTATTCTATTTCTATTTCAATTGACATACTAATACACAAAATTAAGCGGTATAAACATTACATTTCAGATGTTGTATACACCATCTAATACATACATTCCACATTTAAATCATGGAACATTGAAATGTTTGCTACCAATTCAGTCCCTTCAAATTTAAATGCTGTTTATCAATGTGTAACAACAAACTATTGCATTGTTCATATATTCAGTGCAGTGGATGAACCAAACATAGCCTGAAATAGAGCCGCAAAATGTCAAATTGTGGCCGAGTATCGAATGCATTCCGATTCAATTGTGAACTATCGGCCTTCCCATTGACATACACGTTACGCCGGCGCAGTTTAAATGTCACATTAGGTTTTATTAAGATTTTAGTAAGTGTTAGAAGGCTGTAATCAATGTCTATGTTGATAAAAGTGCTATCACTCTCGATACTAGATAATAGTGAACTAACACTTTAGTTGTCCAATTACAGCCGAAGAGTTCTTTAGCTTGTTTTATAGCTTTCTAGAGTTTTTGTTACACTATTCCTATGATCTTTCAAAGTCCTAAAAGACAAAAGGCTATATCTCCAAGTTTTATGTTTAAAGTCAAGGGTGTTCATTCATCACATGATTATTTTACTCATTGTCAGACATATACGAGACCCTTATAGTAAATTATAGTATAGTAAAGTTGTCAAACTTTAACTAAATTTTGTTCATGATCAGCGGTGTTCTTTTATCATCAGATGATTATATTACTCATTATCAGACCTATTAGACCCTAATAGTGTTATGCTAGTAGGGTTGTCAAACTCTAACCAAATCCCTACAGACATCCATACAATTTGCCTGTAACGTACCATATACAGGTCGCCATATCGGCAGACCTTCCAGAAACCCTTAATGCTGGCGAGCATGTTGCGTGCCCTCCGCTCCCCGCACACCGCCCCGCGCAGGCCCGACGCCGCCGCGCGAACGCTACGGGCGCCCCTATAAACAAACAAGTATAAATATTAATGGTGATATAAAAATATATATCTTATTTCTAATTAATTATCAAACTTAACATCTTATGTGTCGGAATGGTGAGCGCAGTGGAATGCTAAACATTGCAACTGTCCATGAGCGGTCATATCGCTTACCATCAGGCGAACGGCATGCTCGTCTCGCAATTCATAAGAATTGAAAATGTAGCGTTGAAAGTCGTGTTTATGACAATATGTTTAAACAAAAACAAAATACCTATGCAATGATTATCCAAATTTTTTTATATAAAAAATATGTTTCACAATTAATAAAGTGATTTTAAGGGCTGAGTAGCCTTTTAAAAATGTTAATTTTATTACCTGACATAGTTACATAATTCTATAGACCATTTTTTCTTCTATGTAAAAATTCGAAAGATAAAGAAATGTAATAAAAAAATGTAACACTCCAAAACAAAGGACAGTAAACAATAATCGCATTTTGTTACAAAAATGCTGTAAATCTTAACAATTTAAAATAGACACTAAACATGCATTTAAGTTTTTTCTCAGCGCTAAAATGCTCTCAAATAATATTCGTATATTAAAATAATTCGTACTTCCGACAAAATAATCTTAAAGCAGATAATTATTTAGTTATTATTACCGATAATCTTTTGGTATACCGTATGATGTAAAGTAAATATACAGATCTATGAAATACTTCAAACTTTTTTTCTCTACCACCCGTATATTAGAGATGGCCAGCGCAGTGGAATGTCAAACATTTCTTTGTAATAAATGGCGTTTTTGGTTTTGATACTTTCAATGAGCGGTCGTATCGGTTACCATCAGGCGAACGGCACCCTTGTCTGGCCATTCTATTCTACGAAATAATAAAATACGATTTAGCTTGACAACCAGACTTATAAATTGAATAAATATTATGACAAAATATTGTTATCTGTCGATGTGAACTTAGGATGACAAACTGCACTTTGTCTATCCACGTGGAGATTTGATATCAGAGAAAACAAATTGTGACGTCACAGATATACTTGATGCCCCATACATGATGCATTATTCGTGACAGTTTGTTGCTATTTTTGCCCAGAATTGAAGTGATAAACATCGTCTACGATCTTTTGACGTTCGAGTACTACTATATGAATATGAGTAAACAGTTTTTCTCCCTTTACATATTATTATATTAGATATACCACCACTCCCAATCGTACTCTCGATTGTAGAGGAGGCCCGTGCCCTGCAGTGGGACGTGTATGGACCTATATGGATATATTGGATATGTTAATATTAGATTACGAGTATAAATGCTTCTTGTTTATCTCAAACACATAATGCCGATATTCTTATAATTTTATGTAATTCGATAATTATATCGCCACACGCCACTTGAATTTAGACAAACGTTACTACTGTTTTATAATGATTATGAGAACGTGATAACATTATGATTATAGTTAATCATTCTCGCATCAAAAATTTGGACATTAAAAATATAGTACATTATTTTCAATTATATGGCCACCAGATATTTTTATTTCTAACGGACTCGTATAATATTGATTTTTGGCTTTTTATGAGCACCTAGTTAAACAATAAACAAACTATTTTCAATAGTCTTGATCAATTGATAGCAAATGTTGTAGTTTAATATCGTCAGTATTCTACCAACCTGTATGAATACTATGAAATTTGGTTGCCAGGTTCAATGAACGTTCAATTATTACAGTATTACAGTATATTTCTTGAGATATCGTAATATGTATCTCGAATATATACACATATAATATCTTGACAATTGAATCAAATGTCGTGTCGTTAGGAATTGCAAGAGGCTTCTAGAATTTACCGCAATGAGCAAACATGATATGTGTAGGTATTGCTTTCTATATCCAGACTTGTAGGAAGATTTTGACAATCGATGAATTTCATCTAAGAGTAGGATATATTTTTTTCAAATAAACTATAGATAATATATTCTAGGAATATAAAAGTATTGAAAAATATTTTTTTTAAATATATAATAATAAATTACATCCATCAGTCGCATACATAGTCCTAACCCCACACTAAGATCGGATCTTGTGTCGCGTGTATGCTCACAAACACCCAGGCCCGAAAAAAATATTATTTAAATGTCTGTAAGAGCCATAAACAGTTTTGTTTGCGACAGCTCCTGCTTTGATGAGTCTTTTAAGCAGTTCTGAGTAAATGATGCATTTGTAAGTCACTTAATATGCACAACGCGGTCGCTTTGGCCCCGGCGTTATAAGCAGACAAAAACGTATTGTTAATATCAACAATATAGCATATTATAATTAAAATAAAAACACAAAGAAATGAAAACGCAAAGACTGAAAAGTACCAGGAATTCATAAGTACAAAGGAGTAATAAACATTCCACCAGTAGTGTGGATAACAAGACGTGAAATAAGAGCGGGTGATACATCAAGTACTAGGATATCATGAAATTACATGATCTTGTCGGCGTACAAGCGAGTGACCCGCTACGTAAAGTGACGTCAATGAAGTGCGTGACCAGAACGCATCATAAGACAGGATGTAAATTGAGATAGAAACGAGATTCTTATTTTGCAAAATTTACGACGTATTATGAGTATCAGAAAAGAAATTTAAGGTGTAACTAAGGTAAATCGCTGTATTTATTATGATGGCAGCTAATAAAAATAAGACTTAGAATTAAAAAGCTACATCGAATATCCTCATTGATAAATAAAAGTAAATTACGGCAGATAATAGTTTATGGACATTCGTATCCACCGTATCACGGATAGAAATCCATCATATTATAAATAAATAAGTAACACCCAACAGTCACACACATAGTCCTAACTCCAAACTAAGATCGAGTCTTGTGTCGTGAGTATCAGGAACTAGGTGAGACTTTTCAGTCTAAACACCCAGACCCGGAAGCAATATTTGCGGGCGGCACAAACATTTATCTCAGCGCGGGGGTCGAAACCACGGCCTCTCTTTTCACCACCGGCGCCACGGAGGCTATCAAATATTTAGACCCGTCATAACCAATCTCTCGCCAATAGATACTCTAATTTTGATTGCATTTTCGTCACATTGACGAGCCTGTATAAAAGCAGTTGTTTTCTAAGAACCATGCGACGACGCAATATATTATTGTATTGTCGAAGTGTTTACATACGGTGTATCCGACACAAAGACGTTTGTTCGTTGTTATGATTCAACGCGTATGAGCGCCTGATGCGTTTTTTTCTTATATTATACGACAAACTTACTCACATCGTATTGTTTGTGAATTCCGTCCGGATGTGACGATGTTAAACAAAATAAATTATTTGGATGCAAATTCAATATATAGAGCAATAATTATATTTACAATAAAATTTAAGGTTCATTATACATAATAATATGTAAGCATTATTCAATGACAATATATTTATTATAATTAATAATAACAAAAAGTATTTTTTAATTATAATTAATAAAATTTTAGTATTGATTTATTTACTCAACGAATAGTTGTTGATTAAATCTGATTATTAGTGTAATTAGACGTAATAATTATAATACTTTTAATAATTGTGTTTTTTTTAAACAAACCACACTTACATTTCGCAAGCATTATTTCAATTTAGGAGCTATTTTGCATTTCCCATTATTCGATGACAATGCCACACAATACATTATTTGCATATTTATCAATATTCTCTCACGTATCAATGAATATATACAAACTACTTAGATATATCACTCAGATTGAAACAACCATCGATTGGGTACAACTAATGACCCCTTGAATGCTCCATATACCTGGAAAACCGCACTGTTGGCCTTTAAGGGTCAAAAATAGACAGAATAGATAATTCAAAGTTTATTAAGTATTTAATGATACCAATCTTCGTCACTATACTTTTGAAAAAAGTTGATAAAAAAGAAAAATATATATAGGACGACAGATAGTGTTGCTAATATAGTTTAGCCTGTCTTAGTTTCGTTTTCATAAGAAGTTGTATCTTGTTTCTAAACACGCCATTAACTTGCATTTAATAGATCTCGTAAAATCTTAATATATATAATTCACGTGTCACGTTGTTTGTCCGCGATGGACTCCTAAACCACTCAACTGATTATAATGAAATTTTGTAGATATGTGTTATTTGTTCCAACTTAAAGGTGGGATAATTTTTATCTCGATTGAATTGACGAAAGTATAAAAAAAAGGAAAAAACATTTTGCCATACAAAATGTTCATGGGTTTGTAACTGTCAAAGATTTAATGTTCATAGCGTCGATACGGTAAACTCTTCCCTAAAATTAAATAACGTATTTAAATAAAGGTTTCGAATCGACGACACATAGCCACAATATTCGATTTATGGCGTATTTTAGATTTTAAAGATGTAAATTAATGACAGTAATGAAAAGTGGTTGACATTTAAATTGATTGTCAAATATTTATACATACGTTCAGGAATTTATTGTAAACTAAAGAGTATATTATGATGCTACATAAATATAGGACAATTAAATAAATAATATTCACATGTATTAAGTTTTACTTCTTTTCAAGATAGAATTTCACTTGAAAATGAAAATCTTTAATAAAATAACACATAAAAATAAAAACTGAACTGAACTGAATAAAATAAAAAAAATATATAATTATGGAGAATATTGCAGGGATTCTCAAATTAGGCGTTGCCTGTGTCTTGTGTGTGGTCAGGGATGCTCCTATCTAGTGGTCATGGCCTGCCCTAGTATAGGTGCTACGAGTACGCGACCTCGGCCCCCGAGCTACTGCAGTCACCTTAACTTCCCGTCCGTGACTGCAGTATCCACTCCCTCAGGCCATACTCTCCTTTCCTATAACATCCTTTACCCACAAATCCTATTTCCTTTCCCCGGTTAATGGCGGGCAGCAGCGTCATTAACGCCAGTCCCCTACTGCGCTCGCCAACCCGCCTGCCAAGCGTGGCGAGTATTGGCAAATACCCCCTTAATGGCGACACTTATAGAGACCAGGCCCCCAGTCCCCGGCAGCCCCACTATTCCTGGCTATGGTAGCAGTCATGGTTACGGTGGGGCAGGGGGTGCTAAGACGAGAAGATTGTCGAACTGGAAGAAGAATTGAGCAGGTTACACTGGGACATTCTGGGGTTATCGGAAGTCCGAAGAATCGGGGAGGATACGATAACCCTGAAGTCTGGTAACCTGCTCTTCTACCGGGGGGACGACCAACAGTCCCGAGGAGGTGTCGGATTTCTCGTCCACAGGTCTCTCATCAACAACATCGTATCCATCGAAAGTGTGTCGAACAGGGTAGTATACCTTATACTCAGAATATCCAAAAGATATTCGTTGAAGGTCATACAGGTATACGCGCCGACCTCGACACACCCAGATGAAGAAGTAGAGGAGATGTATGAGGACATAAGTCGGGCCATACATACTTCCAAAACCTACTTCAATGTTGTTATGGGGGACTTCAACGCAAAGTTGGGCAAGAGAAGCGATGCAGAGTTGAAAGTGGGGCAATTTGGACATGGGCAACGGAACCCCAGGGGTCAGAGGCTGGCCGACTTCCTGGAGAAAGAGGGACTCTTTGCGATGAACTCTTTCTTCCAGAAGCCGCCTCACAGGAAATGGACCTGGCTGAGTCCTGACGGTTCTACGAGAAACGAGATAGATTTCATCTTGACGACGAATAGACGGATATTCAGAGATGTCTCTGTGATCAACAGGGTGAAAACCGGCAGTGATCACCGAATGGTTAGGGGCACCCTGAATATCAATGTCCAATCGGAAAGGCGTCGCTTGACGAAATCTACGCTCCGACCTACTCGCGCCCATATCCAAAACCCCGAGAGCTTTCAACTCGAGCTGACAAATCGCTTTGATTGTCTAGGAGAAAACCTTGCAGTGGACGAGCTAAACAGCGGTTTGGTAGAAGCTGTCCATACGGTGGGATCTAAGTATTTTAGACCTCGCCGTAGAGATAGACCACAAAAACTCTCGATCCACACTCTTGACCTCATGGCCGAACGTCGATCTTTAGCGCTGCAGTCTTCCGTTGACGCCGAAGCATATCGGCGGCTCAATAGACAGATCTGGAAGTCCTTGCGACACGATGTCCGTGCTCACAATACTGTGAGCATTAAGGAGACAATTGAGCGGAACGGAGGCTCCAAAGTGTTTGCAAGAGACTTGTCTATTGGGCAAAGCCAGTTGTCTAGGCTGAAGACGGAAGACGGCCGCGTAGTATCGACGAGGGCAGAGGTATTAAGGGAGATCGAGAGGTTCTACGGACAGCTTTACACCTCGGTTGCCAAACCTGCTGTTGACTCGGCCGAAGACCCGAGAGCCGAGTTGATCCGACACTTTAGCGATGATATCCCGGACATCAGCCTGTGTGAGATTGAGATGGCACTGAAGCAACTTAAAAACAACAAGGCGCCGGGCGAGGACGGAATAACTTCAGAGCTTCTGAAAGCGGGCGGAACGCCGATACTGAAAGTCCTTCAGAGGCTCTTCAATTCCGTTCTCCTCGAGGGCTCAACGCCAGAGGCATGGAGCAGGAGCGTGGTGGTACTGTTCTTCAAAAAAGGTGATAACACTTTGCTGAAGAATTACAGGCCCATCTCGCTCCTGAGCCATGTCTATAAGTTGTTTTCGAGGGTCATCACAAATCGTCTCGAACGCAGGTTTGATGACTTCCAGCCTCCCGAACAAGCCGGTTTCCGAAAAGGCTTTAGTACCATAGACCACATCCATACGCTTCGGCAAGTTATACAAAAAACCGAGGAATATAACTTGCCGCTTTGTTTAGCGTTTGTGGACTATGAGAAAGCCTTTGATTCGATCGAGACTTGGGCTGTGCTACAGTCTCTCCAGCGGTGCCATATCGACTATCGGTACATCGAAGTGTTGAAGTGTATATACAACAACGCCACCATGTCGGTCCGAGTACAAGATCAGAGTACGAAGGCTATTCCACTACAGAGAGGCGTGAGACAGGGAGATGTCATATCTCCGAAACTGTTCACTGCCGCGCTGGAAAATGCCTTCAAGCTCTTGCAGTGGAAAGGATTCGGCATCAACATCAACGGCGAGTATATCACTCACCTTCGGTTTGCCGACGATATTGTAGTCTTGGCTGAATCGCTGGAAGACCTTAGCACTATGCTCGAAGACCTCAATCGAGTCTCCCAACAGGTGGGTCTTAAAATGAACATGGACAAAACGAAGATCATGTCGAATGTCCATGTTGTGCCCACCCCCATCGGTGTTGGGGGCTCGACTCTTGAAGTTGTTGACGAATATGTCTATTTAGGACAAGTGGTCCGGTTAGGCAGGTCCAACTTCGAGAGAGAGGTCAATCGTCGAATCCAACTCGGTTGGGCAGCGTTCGGGAAACTACGCGACGTCTTCTCGTCCAAAATACCTCAGTGCCTTAAATCGAAAGTCTTCGATAGCTGTGTGTTGCCAGTGATGACTTACGGCACCGAGACGTGGCCTCTCACTATGGGCCTTATTAGGAAGCTCAAAGTCACTCAACGAGCTATGGAGAGGGCTATGCTCGGGGTTTCCCTACGAGATCGAATCAGAAATGAGGAGATCCGTAGGAGAACTAAAATAACCGACATAGCCCACCGGATTAGCAAGTTGAAGTGGCAATGGGCCGGGCACATAGCGCGGAGATCTGATGACCGATGGGGTCGGAAAGTACTCGAATGGAGGCCGCGTAGCGGAAAGCGCAGCGTAGGACGTCCACCAACAAGATGGTCCGACGACCTGGTAAAGGTCGCGGGACGTCGCTGGACACAGGCTGCCTCCAACAGGTCTCTGTGGAAATCATTGGGGGAGGCCTATGTTCAGCAGTGGACTTCCTTTGGCTGATGGATGGATGTGTCTTGAAAAACCAGTTAAATATAATTGTTTCTACGTTAATTGTGTGTGTGTGAGTGCATTTCTACGAAAATTAATATTTCATCTCTTTATTACTAACAAGAGTAATGGCGTAATATTTTTGGAAAAACAGCATAGTGGGGGTGAAATAAGGGATGGGATATTGCATGGATAATCAAAATCGATAAAGTGTTTAGAAAGTAGAGAGAAACTGGATATTATAGAGTGGGAGGTAGGGGAGAAGACTGGGATAGCTGACAGATTTAATAGGACGAAATGTAAATGCACGGTATAAGACGGGATGGTTAATTAAGAGAAAGGACGCGACGTATCGGGAAGTGAATGAACAGACGGGATGGGACGGAATTGAGCAGGACAGTAGGATAGCTAATTCATGTTTAGGTATACAAGAGCTTATACGAAAAATAACACGTATTTGGTGTGGAGTAAAATAAAAAAGTATGCAGATACTTTTTACCCAGGCGAAGCCGGGCCGGGCCGCTAGTAGTGTATACAAATCATATTGTTTAATAAATGTAAAATAAAATTTTGAAAAGAGATTATTTTCAACTAGGACTCACCAATGGGTGAATATAGTTCGCATTATCTAATTATAATCATAAAGAATATATTATACAAATGTGTTACAGATGTGTCCAACTTCTAAGCATAAGTATTGGTGATTCATGCTAAATACAGTTTTAATGACGAAAAAAATCATAAGTACTAGTGGTATAAGCACTATCCAAATACGATGTCTGATTGTTTTCTGCTACTTTCTCGAATCTTGCAAATACCTAAGTAAGATGACCATACTTAGGGTGCTCCGGCACAATCTTGTATCTACGACACGTGTTTCACAATAATTGGGAAAAATGAGATTCTAAATATTACTTAAACCGAATTTCTAGCAAATCTCTATTTTTGCTCTGGTCAACCAAATTGCTTGTTTCGGGAATCAAACTTGTCATCGTGAACATAAATCCTATTTCTTGGCTAAAAACAACTTCAAGACATTTTCCAGAATGTAATGATAAGAATTATTTTATTTTAAGGTCAATTTTTTTTATTATTATCCTTTCTAATGACATTGTCACGTGTGTCTATTTGACGAATAAACGATGCAGCAATTTATTGATGAAAGGAAGGCAGTTAGCAAACTGTTGTCAATTAATGAATCATTAATGAACACAATTGAACAATTCACCTACGCACTCGAGTTATTGCTTAATTTCTGACTAAACCACTTTGAGGTCTAATTTGAAAACGGGAGGATGCACTATGTTGATGCTAGAGTCACACTACAAACACGCGATGCTACGTCGCGTGGCGTGTGTTCTAGTTATAGACAATACTAGGATTTGATTTGATACAATACATATCGGGTCGGGTCGGGTGGCGTGGAATTTCAGTCTAACTTTGGGGTCTCATAAATAAGACCACATCAGAAGTATGAAATGAAATGTATTTGGTGATGTAGGCGATGTAGCGTTTATGACAAGTAAATACACATAGCGCTCAATCTCTATGTACAAAATATTTCCTACACTTAGTATTATTTATATTAATTTCTTACTTTCTTTATTCATTTTATTTATATACAACAAGACTGCTACCGAAAACGAAGCCGGGTGGTAGTTTAAGTGACTTCAGACACAATGCAACTAATATTTATGTAAAAAATTGTGACGAATTTTATTTGTTATTTATTTTCTATCGTCTTACTAAGGTGGTAAATACATAGTTTTTTCTTAAATAATAGTGTACACTCTTTTATTTTTAAAGATGCTATGGTACGCAAGGCTTTAAATTATTATTTTAGCAAAAACTATGGATTTACCACCCAAACTAGACGATATTTAAAAAATAATTTTAAAAAATTGTCGTTTTTCTTTGCGAAATTTTTAGTTACATTGTGTTTGTAACCACTAAAACTACCACCCGGCTTCATTTTCGGTAGCAGTCTTGATAAACCCGGTAGTATTTTATTTAAAGTATTAGTTAAAGTACTCTTTACGGTTATTTGTGTATAACCTCATGAATGAACTACAGAAACTATGATTTACAAATTGTATTCTCGGCTATGTGTAGTATGTTCATAGTAAGTTTTGAAGCAATTAATTAGTATTCGTTGTTAGTACATAATAAATATTTACAGCGAGTCTAGCGTACGTCTATTCGACTTTATTATTCGAAATACGTCATGTCGTGTTCATTTTAAAACAAGCCGCCATTACAAATCTTCTTCCTACTTATCTAAATGTGGGCAAGATTACGTCGAAAACAATTTTGTAAACAAAACAAATAAATAAAACACTTCGAAGTAAAAAAATTTTTGTTATGTAAAACATTTTAAAGTCGTTGATCTCATTCGTTTTTCTCATCAATGCGTTCCTCAGCGACATTCAGCAATACCCAATGCGCTCATCAAGATTTAAGAAAACTTCCGTTTTAATTTCTTTTAAAATTACATTTAGCGACAATCATTACATGTAGACGTAGTTGGTTAGCCGCTTGCTGTAAAACGAGAGGCCGCGGGTTCGATCCCTGCACTGGGAAAAAATGTGTGTTATCTCCAAGTATAATAGTATTTGTTTCGAATCTGGGTATTTGTGAAACAGAAAAGTCACTCACTGGTTTTAATACCACGATACTTATCTTCAGTAGTCAAGACTTTATATGTCAATATACATACGTATATATTTATTTATAACAAACCCGAGCTGCAACACGTTGAACAGGAGGCCACAATCTTTCAGCAAACAAATCACTCTCAATCGTACTCTCGATTGTAGAGGAGTTTCCGTGTCCTGCATTGGGACGTATATAGGCTGATACATATATAAAAATAATAATAATAAGCGTGTTTGCGTAAACCGGAAAGTAAACATCCACGATAGTTTCCTGTACTCTAAAGTGGTTGGGGCCATATACGTGCCTGAGCGATCGTCAAACATATATCAATTCATTATGCGCATAATACTATATGCGGAGTGATCAGAGGTCGAATTCTATTATGGGCTGGTTTCTCATTGACGAAATGTGCTTTCAGAATCGTAGTATTGCATTGAGGCATTGATTTGAAAACTAATGATAGGCACTTCGTATGTATGGAGTTTCAAAAAGATGACTGTGAATATTGCGCTACAATAAATATTAAATTAACATAATGTATCTCGTCTTAACGGCGAAAGGAATTAGTTATCTTTTTTTGATAATATTTTTCTGTCAATACAAGCCAGTATTTCTAAAATCTTTATGAGGAAGGACTAATTTCCGTAGTGCTCGACTAGAGAAGCATAGCGCTTTCCGTCCTGTCTATATATATTTATGCCAATGCGTAAGATTTTTAATAGAAATATAAAACTAACGGCCTAATTTACATTCAATTAGTATCATTATTTATTGTTAAACCCGTGTTAATACAATATACCTTTATCAATAATTTATCGAAGTGCCGTCCTTATTCAAGTAACATAATCTTTCTAAAAATAATTGTAATTTTCTTAAAGGAATACTTGTTTATATTTTTTTATCGAACTAAAACTTCGTTGGGCGCAACAAGAGGGTACAACTGTTTTTTTTTGTTTTAAATGTACGGAGGTTTCGGATATTTCTCACTATAAACAAATGTTTTTATAATGATATAATTTTTGTATTGGTCTTAATTATGCGTACCAAAATAACCCTTATATTTATTGACGATTTGAAATGCAATTTACGTATCTGATATTTATATAATTATCGTTTAATCACGAATTGCCTTTCAAACGTCCTGGAGCTGCCATATTAGCGCATGTCAAACAAGATGCCTTATCAACGGCTCACATCGTTAGCACTCAGCCGGCGATGCGGCGTGAAGCGTGCCCGATGCCACCGTACGCGTAGTTAAAAAAATAAGTAATAATAAAAATAAATATACATTTAGTTTTTATATACGAAGAGAAGGGAGAAAACATAGGAGTTAAGAAAATATTGAATCATTGTTAAACTCTTCTTGCATATAAAAGTTACGATTTCAGTGGAATTCCTGGCTGCATGGCCGATGTTGCAGGAAAAGTAAATTTTTGAAGTATCGTAAATTGTATCTCTTTAATTTGGAATTACAAAAATCCCCTAAACTAGTAAATATAAAGAGAAAAATCCGCGAAATTTTTTTATTCACTAACTTGTAGATGTATTTATTTTTATTTAATTCGCCGTAGTGACTACAGTCTATTGATTTACAGTGTCTTGAAGATTATACGATGATGATCAAAAAATATCTTCGTTCAACATAATGCTTTTCTATTTATAATATTTGTGCGATTATTACGAGTATGTCCAACTCTGTGTATAACGATTTCCCTTTGTTTATTTCGTCACGGCATTTAACAGCACACTTCAAATTCATATTCACTAATTACTATCAGTTAATTTGTTTTAGCGGATAAATTAATGTTACAGGTTTACAAGAAATGTTTGATTTTGTTATTCTCATTAGTTGTATTTTATTCATCATCATCATCATCATATCAGCCACAGGAAGTCCACTGCTGAACATAGGCCTCTCCCAAGGATCTCCACAATGACCTGTTGGAAGCGGCCTGCATCCAGCGACTTCCTGCAACCTTAGTCAGATCGTCCGTCCACCTTGTAGGTGGGCGTCCGACATTTCGCTTGCCTGTACGTATTTTATTTGTATTTTATTCATAATGTAAGTAATTTGGATAAGGTCAGTAAACTTATTTTTATTATGAATTACAAAATAACATAAGTTTATATGATCATGTTTGTGAGAGAATTTTGACAGATTAGAAAGGTTAACATGAGTCTAGTACTTAAAAAACCCGCTCAGTAATGCGGCAATATGATTTGTTCAGGAAGAACTAAGCGACACGTCACATAAATCACGGCTTCAGATGTAGTTCGGGTTGTCAAACGTACTTTAGAAATATATTACTATGGTAACTATTGCGATAAAACTATTATTTACGGATTTTATCGCGGATTTAGTTCACGGGGCGGACTCACGACCACGAAAACTGTAAAGTAAACGAAACATCGGGAAGTTATAAAATGTAAAAATTAAACTTAATCCGCGATAAAATCCGTAAATAATAGTCTTATTTCAATGTGTAAAATTCGCGTAAATTTAAGAAACCACTATGGTAAATATTTACACAAGAGCATTTCTGAATTGAGACAAAAAAAATCTATAAATAAAAAGAAGACTTAACACTCTAGTATCTCTTTCGTTTATCTACTCACCTAACAGAGACACAGGTGTAAATCTATAAATAAAAAGAAGACTTAACACTCTAGTATCTCTTTCGTTTATCTACTCACCTAACAGAGACACAGGTGTAAATCTATAAATAAAAAGAAGACTTAACACTCTAGTATCTCTTTCGTTTATCTACTCACCTAACAGAGACACAGGTGTAAATCTATAAATAAAAAGAAGACTTAACACTCTAGTATCTCTTTCGTTTATCTACTCACCTAACAGAGACACAGGTGTAAATCTATAAATAAAAAGAAGACTTAACACTCTAGTATCTCTTTCGTTTATCTACTCACCTAACAGAGACACAGGTGTAAATCTATAAATAAAAAGAAGACTTAACACTCTAGTATCTCTTTCGTTTATCTACTCACCTAACAGAGACACAGGTGTAAATCTATAAATAAAAAGAAGACTTAACACTCTAGTATCTCTTTCGTTTATCTACTCACCTAACAGAGACACAGGTGTAAATCTATAAATAAAAAGAAGACTTAACACTCTAGTATCTCTTTCGTTTATCTACTCACCTAACAGAGACACAGGTGTAAATCTATAAATAAAAAGAAGACTTAACACTCTAGTATCTCTTTCGTTTATCTACTCACCTAACAGGGACACAGGTGTAAATATATAACGAATCAAATCTGTGTTTCATAT
This sequence comes from Hyles vespertilio, assembly GCA_009982885.2. Classification (NCBI taxonomy): domain Eukaryota; kingdom Metazoa; phylum Arthropoda; class Insecta; order Lepidoptera; family Sphingidae; genus Hyles; species Hyles vespertilio. The sequence goes on from CM042817.1 coordinate 1,932,846, forward strand.
TTCCAAAATATTTTTATTACTATATCATGTTACACAATTTGTTCTGAAAAGTACAATAAGCTGAATAAATATCGGCAACCCTGAAAAAGCAGTTGTGATTGTAATAACTACATCGAATGTTACACTTCAAATATATTTTTAAATATAGGAAGTTTAAAATCTAGGTACATGTCGATTTAATTTACATATTTAATGTAATGCTGTAATATTTTTAGTCACCAAAAATACTATGATCGATTACACAATCGATTTATTAAAATGTTAATCTACAATAAAATGGACATATATATTACGCACGGAAAGTTTTAAAGGTTAATCGTCTGCTCCGTATTCTTGGTTACCTACTCGACAAACAAAAGTCTTTAAAAAAATTATGATCTGGTTGTCACGGCGGTCGCGGGTTCGAATCCCAGGGGTCACCTCTGACATTTCGGAGTAATGTGTTATGGCTAGTCAATCATCAGACACTATAACGGAAATAGAAAACATCGTGAGGAAATCTGCATACTATAACGTTTTGTAAGAAATTCTATGGAAGTTCGCCGGACCAATCTCAATCGTACTCTCGAATATAGAGGAAGCCCGTGCCTGCAGTGGGACTTATGGACAGATAAAGTGACATTGCTTCACAATATTGAACCAATACAGTTGAGTTGACAAATGGATATAAAAATGGGTCGTAGCCTAAAATTATAAACGGAAAGTCTCATGCATATTAATATTTTCAACGAATCACCATAGGCAACAAAGACGCTCTCTCGAGAAATTAAATTGTACCATTGTGACTAAACGATGTACTGTCCCACTGCCAATTTCAACCCACGTTATACCACCAAATTGATGTTACTAAAACGAGTTCTTAGAACACCTAAAAAATAATGTCATGTCTACAATAAAGGTAAGTAGAAGTGATACTAGTAATAACAGCTTTCGCCAGATTTTATTTTCATCTCGGGATGGAACAGAGAACGAACATATCGTCATCCCAAGCATAAATTTCATTCACGTGTATATGAGACGTTTCAAATTATGTTACGGGTATCTTACATGAGATATTACTAAATATGTGCCGCACCTGAGAATCGAACCCAAAACCTCACGATTCACGGACCATCCATACTTATAAATCTAATGATGCGTTTAACACCATATCAATATTCAAGCTAAAATGCGAATCCAAATGGGGTCATTGTCAATTTTGGTCTAACAGAAGTGACGGATGGAAGAGTGCCGTAGTTTTGGTATTCTACGGGTGTTCTCCGCCTATCCTTATTCAACACACCCACTGCACCTTGGAAATTTGATTAAAACGAGGAGGCGGCAATTAACGGAAAATAAGCCATTGGACTTTCTGGTCTACCAATTACAAAAATTACATTTCCTTTTTCGATAGAAAGTCGTGAATAATAAATATGAATGGAGCATAATATGTAAATAAGCTGAACTTGTATAAGACTATACGTAGAGATGAATATCAATCGCCAGTGGATATTATGTGAGGACTGAAATTGTATTTTTTTTGTCATATCAATTAAATAGCTCTTAAAAATGAATTGACTTGTATTAAGAGAATCTATGAAATATGAAAAATAAGATATGAACATTTCATGTAACTATGTCTGTTTCTGGAAATGATGTGTAGAGCTATGACTGGCGAACATATCAGACTTAAACATTAATATTGCAACTTTCATACTATGTATTATTATGTAGCGCTGTTTGTGGATATAATATTATGTAAATAAATAATAGTCTGAGAGCTGACATCTATTTTTGGGTATGTATTTGAGGCAAGCTGAAAAATTGTCCTATACCTTTCCTATTACTCCCCAACTCGGGGCTAAAGACTTGGCTGATGAGTAGCGGAGATAAATCTTTAGGGGTACTTTTTTTTTACGTCACATTTTATTTCATTATTTCAAAAAAATGATTATCATTAATCTAATATATGTAAAAATTACCTGTAACATATATTCGGAAAGAAATATATTTTAGAAATCTTTAGGGGGAGCCTAAAGATTTAGCCCCGCTACTCACCAGCCAAGTCTTTAGCTCCGACTTGGGGTATAGGCAATAGGAGAGGTATGGAACAATTTTTCAGCTTGCCTCAAATACCTACCTAAAAATGTTGCCAACTCTCCTACTATAACATGTGCAAGAAGTAATAGTCACTACGTCAAACAAACAAATTTAGAAACATCAGTAATTGCAGTTACTACATATCATTGTTTCGTGGAAAAATCATTGTTTTCCTCTTATACCTCCTCTACACGTCCACAGATGCATCTGCAGACGTCGTCTTCGAATGGTTGTTGCGATCGTCAAGTGGAACCCACGGTTTAAATAAAATAATAATAATAATTAAAATCTATTATATGACACAAACTTTATGTTCCACTTGACGATCGCAACAACATCCGAATACGACGTCTGCAGATGCATCTGTTGATGTGTAGAAGACGCATAACACTGCATAGAAGATATTTTATTTACATCACTATCAGATAACAATAGTGTCTCGAAGATATCACTGCAATGTTTGTACCGTATGTATGTATTAATATATATTATATGTTCATTTGTTTATTATTTGCTCAATATCACGGCTAGTAAATCTCTGCTACAAGTGATTTACAAGAAAAATAATATTATGAAATTGCAGGTTACCTTATTCGCCAATGTACTAGACATTGGCGAATAAAGCAATTTAATGTAAAAGTTATGCTTTAAATATCATGTTTATTTTTCTACCTGCTTTACTTCCTAACTTTTTGTAGAAGAATTCTTCTTATAATATTACAATCGAGTGGTGATCGTAATTGGCTAATAGCTTTTCAAGATAAAATTGAGGCTTGAATTATATGTATGTTAATTCTTTGATTTTGCGTATTTTAATAAATAAAATTCTGTGGTCTCGTGTGTCATGTCCCAAGGTAACACTAATATTAAATATCCACATCTTTTAAAGTTATAGATGTAGACTGCCATTATTTTCGATATTACTCAGGCAATATTAAATTAATTAATTAATAATATTCTACATCAATGTCGATTTTAAGGCCAGTTTTCCATTTCACAACGATCTTTATTGAAACAATAAAGTGTATATGAACACTTGTTTAAAAGTAAACACAGACTTTCAATAATTACCGATGTTTTATCAAAGAATGCAAGTGCATCATTGATTATGATAAAATATAATATAATTTATATACAATTAAAATAATTAACTAATCGGTGATAGAACACCAGCAAAACAAGCTGGAAAATTGTGTGTCTAATTATTTAGTTAATTATATTTAATTTTGAGATTATTCTCAGTATTAATAAATTGACTTTTAATTACACTTTAAAACTAAATTATAATGTTATGATCTGTATAAATGTTATAATATTATACAAATGTGTCACAAAAATATTCCATTGTTTTGCAATATTCAAATAATTTAAAAAATATACGGGGTGCGTCACTAATACGCCAAATTAAACAAGTTTATATATTTTTTTAATTGAAATAGCCTCCAAAGGAGATGGGCGAAACTTCATAGAACCTTGGGCTTAACCTTACAGAGTTGGTTTATGCATTATTTTATAGGGATAAGATAAGTACATCGAAATCAAAATTAAAAATCCTTGCGCCAAATGGGAGTAAAGAGATATAATCGATATTTATTACACAATAAAATTACTGTAACTGACATTTTTTTCATGTGCAATCTTTTTATAGTATATCGATGGCGCTGGCAGTAGGAAGAAAAACGTAAAGTCAAATGTCAACGGATGCTGACAAGAGTGACTGAGTGACTTTACCAGACTGTACGATAAGGCGTATTTTACTCATTAGATGTTATTGTTTAATATTGTTAAAGGCACATTCAGCAATAAGATTGTCCGTTTCAATTTCATTTGTCATCTTCAGCAATTTACTTACCACTGGTGGTAGGTCTCTCATATGTGAGAGGCTGCCTGGGTGGGTACCACCGCAATGTCTATTTCTCCCGTCAAACAGCAGTTTAAATGCACTGTTGTGTTTCGGATTGAAGGACATTGTAGCCAGAGTAACTACTGGACATATTGAGACTTAACATCTTATGTCTCAGGATGGCGAGCGCAGTGGAATGCCAAGCATTGCTTTATAGTCCAAGATGTTTGGTTTTGCTACTGTTCATGAGCGGTCGCATCGCTTACCATCAGGCGAACGGCATGCTCGTCTCGCCATTCACAGCAATAAAAAAAATAATAATAAATAGAACATCATCTAATCATAAATAAATTTCGAATGATTTATTTTGTTCTGTATTGAATAAATATATATATAATAAATGATTATTACATGGCAACAGCAACCTGTTGTTCGTTTTACGACAAATAATTACTATAAAAATTTGTAATGCCTAGTCTTCCAACCAGAGAACTATCAATAAAAATATTTTTTGCAGTAATATGGGGAGATTTTAGTATACCCTTCAATAACCAGAGGCTCTATTTTATTATTATATTCGCAAATATTCGGTACACGGGAAAACATGAGTCGGAAAACGTGATTCGTTCGAGAAAATATTTTCAAATAAGCAAAGTTGTTAAAATATTGATATCCAACCAATGAGTTCAACAGAATCCACACCGTACACACAGCAATTAGGTGCACTTGCACTCGAGATATATTACATTTATGTCATTTATTAGGAGATGGCGTGATGACAGGCCGATATGAAAATCTATTATATACTCAATGAATTATTAATTTAATATTCCCATTGTAAAACATCTTTATTATGTTTCGATTAGAAACAAAAAAAAATAAAAAAGAATATTAGTAAATCTTTCTTAAGTGTAAGGTCAGGCCCAATTTCGCCCGTCTCCTTTCTCAAATATATATTTTAATACTACCACGAAAAAATGAGTAAACTACACCTTATAGTAAGTGTAGTGTTATCTATCGCCACTCGACAGAAAAATGCCGGCTTTAGTAAATCACAATAATCATATCGATAGTACTCACTCTGATTCAATATCTCCGTAATCGACCAACTTGAATTCTTATGAACACATAAGAAAAAAAATCAAATTCGCTAATCTGAAATACACCAAAAAATATCACTGTAACGTGCGAAAGCGCGTCTCAAGTCTATTCCGGGCGCCGCACGTGCTTCGTTCACGCGACAAATATTTTTAAAACTCAATACAGCTTCTATTGTTTTTATATAAATTGTATGGACTATGTCACATCGCGTTTCAGCCCGGCGGGCGACTGCTCCTCGGCGTGTTTGTTTGAGTACGAAAGCGTCGCATGTGCTCTTGACCTTGTGTGCCGGCACACTGAAGCCGACTTTGCTCGGCGTGTGCCGTTTTATAACGCACTATTGTTGTCATAAGTTTAGCTCGCGGCGAGATTTCAGCGCACGCGGCGCGGGAAAATTACGCGGGAAAACATTCGATTGGTTTTGCAACATTGCCAGGACGTTCGAAATTCAAATAACGATTTAGGAAATCTGTTCTGTATGCATTGTTGCCCTGATAAAAAAATATATATACAAAATTAAGGCTGTGCATATATTTTGGCAACAATGCCAAAAAATATTTTGTTCAATGGAAACATACATATTATTTTGTGAGTGCTAGAAAAAAATGATTGGAATCTATGAATAGGAAAGTTCATTGACCTGTTTAAAAACCTTGATGGACGAAACAATTTTATTTTTTTTGTAAATTATATGAGATTTTTCTAAGATACAATATTCTCACGTTGGTGCTTCTCATTGTTGAGCTGTAGTTAATTTATAAGAACGTGCATTGTAGTTAGTTTAGTATTCTGTGAATGTAGTTACTAAAACATGCCATGTGATGTTTTTATTTATTGTTTTGTCAACTTTATCACACAGATTATATTATGGTAAAATGTGCTCGAATTGTATTCACATACCAAATAGGTGCAAAAACACTACTACAGCACTCAATAAATAATTTTGCGATCTTTAAATTGGGATGGCTCGGTGGCGCAGTTGTGCGACTGCAACTCTAAGGTCTCAGGTTCGAATTCCGGGTCAGCAAAGTGTTATGGGATTTTTCTATTAATTATCAACCCAGAATCAGAAATTTCTGCCCGATATGGCTATAGATAGGTCATCGAAATTACAAAGTGGGATGGAAGAAACAAGGCGAAACGTGGGTACCTTGGTGGCACCCTTGCCTAACCATTCTGAAAAAATGCGTGAGTATATCTATGTATGTACAGTCAGTAACATAAGTCGCTACACATTCACGAGATTTGGAATTGTCTTATCATCCAAAATAATAATTATTTTCAATATCGTATAGCACTTCTCGGCATAGATGACTTTACTTGGTTAGATTTTACGGCTACAGAGTAGTACGTACAAATTTTAATTCATAAAAAGTTTATCAAAAAACTAGCGGCCCGACCCAGCTTCGCCTGGGTGCATATATTTTTTGATTCCACTCCACACCAAATACATGTTATTTTTCGTATAAACTCTTGTATACCTAAACTTGACATAGCTATCCTACTGTCCGGCTCAATCCCGTCTCATCCGTCTGTTCAGTCTCTTCCCGATCCATCCCGTCCTTTCTCTTTATTATCCATCCCCTCTTATAACGTGCATTTACATTTCGTCCTATCAAATCTGTCAGCTATTTCAGCCCTCTCCCGTACCTTCCACTCTATTATATCCCGTCTCTCCATATACATGTACATATAAAGATTGCCTTATGAAATTTTGACATTAAAAACTTCATATTTTTTTTATTGTCCATCCAATATTTATTCCCTTATTTCAGCACCAAAATGGTGTTTTTCCAAATAATATTGCACGCCATTACTTTTTGTTAGTAATAAAGTAATAATAACCATTTAAAAAAAGAATTGGCCAAATTGGTCCAGGCGTTGTTGAGTTATGCGCTTACCAACACATTTTGCGATTCATTTTTATATTATACTCGTAGAAGAAGATATAGTCCACCCCGCTGGCTTAGTGCGGGTTGGCGGATTTTATTTCACGTAGAAATTAATCCGAAATGTCAGAGGTGTGCCCTGGGATTTGAACCCGTGACCATCGTTAACTTGTTGGCAATCTAGTACGTTATCATATATAAATTAATAAAACCTTCATACTGCCTTATCAGGTGACGTATGTAATAGAACAAATATTTAAAAATATAAAACTGCATATCGTTTCATTATAATGTCTGGATACGGCATCAACGTACCAATATTTTTTTTATTCTAGAGTTTGCAAACAATACTAATGCGGAATTTAAATTTGTCCCCCAGCGCATCTAAAAGTATTAATTCAAAAAACAATGTCCTTTATGAAAACGAAGAATTATAATTAGATATAATTTGGTGTACTCCGGCAAAACGCTTCGATAGAGTATACCTTGTTTAAAACTGTTGCAAAAATCTCAAAAAGCAATGGGCTATTTTGGTAGATATGGACATCGTTTTATTTTACATTTAACAAAATTACGCGCAAGACGCCGTATCTAGATATACAGGGTATATCAAGACTGCTACCGAAAACGAAGCCGGGTGGTAGTTTAAGCGACTTCAGACACAATGCAACAGAAAAAGTTGCAAAAAAAAGCGACAATTTTTTTTTTGTTATTTTTTTCCTATGGCCATATTTGGGTGGTAAATACATTTTTTCCTAAAATAATAGTGTATACCCTTTTATTTATAAATACTCTAAGGTATAAAAGAGTTTAAATTATTATTTAAGCAAAAACTATGGATTTACCACCCAAAAATAAAGATATTTAAAAAATCATAAAAAAAAAATGTCGCGTTTCTAGGCGAAATTTTTAATTGCATTGTGTTTGTAGCCACTAAAACTACCACCCGGCTTCGTTTTCGGTAGCAGTCTTGAGATACCCGGTATATACACGATGTACATTTTGTTTCAACTTTGTTCTATTTCGTCAGCCGTCAATGAAAGACAATGGAAAGATAGATCATTTTACGTTGGATGGTAGTTGAAGCTTGACCGTCTTTTACGTCTCCCGTCAAATAAACAAAGATCATTCTATATTGGCTGGACGTTTCACGCTTGAACGATACCAAAAAAAAGGTTATTTTTATATTATAGATGATTCATCTTTTATAATTATGTTTTCGTCGAGTTTTCATTATTTTTAAGATGTATTCTGCTATTCGGGGCGGGGACAAATCCAACGAACCAAAAACTATGAAAATTGGTCTAGCCGATCTCGAGTTATAAGTGTTGTAACAAACCCGACTTTGTTTTATATATATATATATACCGGGTATCTCAAGACTGCTACCGAAAACGAAGCCGGGTGGTAGTTTTAGTGGCTACAAACACAATGCAATTAAAAATTTCGCATAGAAACGCGACAATTATTTTTTATGATTTTTTAAATATCGTCATTTTTGGGTGGTAAATCCATAGTTTTTGCTAAAATAATCATTTAAACTCTCTTATATCTTAGAGTATTTATAAATTAAAGGGTATACACTATTATTTTAGGAAAAAATGTATTTACCACCAAAATATGGCAATAGGAAAAAAATTACAAAAAAAAAATTGTCGCTTTTTTTTGCTACTTTTTCTGTTGCATTGTGTCTGAAGTCGCTTAAACTACCACCCGGCTTCGTTTTCGGTAGCAGTCTTGATATACCCTGTATAGATGTGAAGTGTTCAGCGACTTATGTTGCTGACTGTACATTGGAATACTTTAGAAAAGTCTTTGAAATTTAGAGAAGGTATCTCGAAGTGAAGTATTTTGTGAGAACAAGAAAAGCACTTGGGTGAACGACTTTTTTTTACGAACGACATATTCTTTTTCGTGTTCATGAGACCAATGTCTCATCTGAAAGTAAAAAGTTTGTAACTGAAGCAATCACATCTGGAAATAATAAGACTTTCAAAAAATTATGTAGGAGAAAAATGTAATACTAACCTGGAAAAGTGAGATGCGTCGATGGTTTCCGTCCTTATTTTTTATCTTCCCTCACAGTGTATATTTTTAATTCTACGAGAATTATCTAAAACGTCCTACGTCTGCTGCGAAATCATGAGGAAACACAAATTTTAAGGATTTAACATAAGAATTTTAATTTAGAAAGAAGTTATAAATCAATAATCCTCCAAATGCCTGCGGAAGAGTAACCTTAAATATAACATTTGAAAAACATACTTTGCTAATTGATTAATTCTAGAAGCTACTATGACAAACGTTCGTATATAATTTTTTATACATAGGTACTGCACAATAACTCTCTGTATGGTATGAATGCCGTATTTGTAGTATTCGCTAAATCCTGTCACAATAAGATCATTTACAAGTGTGTAATAATTGAATGACGTTCTGTTCCCCATAAACACATTCCTTTATTTTAACAAATTATAGCAATGATAATGTCTTTTTTATTGCAATGAATGTCGAGAAAAGCATGCTTTCGCCTGATGGTCCAACATCCATGACGCTCATGGACAGTAGCAAAACCAAATTAAACTATAAATCACAAAGCAATGCTTGGCATTTCACTGTACTCAGTATCCTGAGATGTAAGATGTCTTAAATAATTTTGTTTCAATGCTGGTAAATTCATATCCATTCGGATACAGCCTACTTTAGTATTATTGAAAACTCAGCAAAGAGGTCTCGTTTTGGATTCAGCTTGTATATAAGTATATTTGGTATCAAACAGATCGCAACAATTATCTCACCCGATAGTAGATAACCATCTCTATACCGTGAACTGGAAGTGGTAGAGCCATGCTGTTGTCAGTCTTTGTCAAAGCATTTTTTTTTTTTATTGCATTGAATGCCGAGACTAGCAAGCCGTTCGCCTGATGGTAAGCGATACGACCGCTCATGAACAGTAGCAATATTCCACTGCGCTCGCCATCCTGAGACATAAGATGTTAAGTCTCAATATGTCCAGTAGTTGCTCTGGCTACAATGTCCTTCAATCCGAAACACAACAGTGCATTTAAGCAGTGTTGTTTCACGGGAGAAATAGACATTGCGGTGGTACCTACCCAGATGGCCTCTCACATATGAGAGACCTACCACCAGTAAATGAACATGCATGAGCATGAACCGATTTGGAAAATTCTTTTTTGTTTTAATGAGTATACTTACAGGTGGTCCCAAAAAAAGGTGAAGACCTGATAAATATATTCGGACCTAGATAGTAGAACTCAAAATTGAGATTCCAATGGTTATTTTTGCAATAGGTTCAGTATTAAAGTTAAACTATAGTGAGGCGGAGGAGAAGGAGTGGGGGTGAGACAATTAATAAACATATAAATACTCAATGTTTTCGGCAGCTTTTAGTCGATTTTAGTTCTTTTTATTGCACTGCTCTTACAATGCTCTGTAAACATGTAAAAACTAACAACCACCTTTCTTTGAGCTCTAAATAATATTAATTGAATTAAGTTCATTAAAGTGTTTTGCACTACTTTCTTTCCTTACAATATGCTTTTGCTTTGTCATTTATTTGTACAATTGCACCGTACTCCTATAAATTATGTGACTACTAACGCAAACATATTACTCATAAAAACTGCAGTTTTTTTGATATAAATATTGATAATATTGTAAGTATGCGACGCATATTTTAGTGCATCATGAATAGGTCATATCAGTTTTTTTTGTTATTATTGATATGAATGTTGAGACGAGCGTGCCATTCGTCTGATGGTAAGCGATACGCGCGCTCATGGACAGTAGCAAAACCAAACACCTGGAATTACAAAATAATGCTTGGCATTCCACTGCGCTCGTCATCCTGTGACGTATAAGATGTTAAGTCTCAATATGTCCAGTAGTTGCTCTGGCTAAAGTACCCCTCAAACTGAAACACAACCGTGCATTTAAACTGCTGTTTGACGGGAGAAATAGACATTGCGGTGGTACCCACCCAGGTGGCCTCTCACATATGAGAGGACTACCACCAGTACATGTAAATGTAAAGTTTATGTCATAAAGGGTAAGCAGAGGTGACATTAGTGCAACCAATTTGTCGAGATTTTTATTGTTATTTGTGTTGTCATCTGATGTATCGCAATGTTAAACTTAACTTCCAATCCAGACAACTCATTTTTTTTCTTCAAGTTAAACATATCAAACAAAATGAGTTGCCTAACCTCACAGTTCCTAGTCTAAGTATGCTGCTATTAGCATGGTGATTATAAAATAAATTATTTTTCGGATATTTTGAATGTCCACTAGACTCATAATTGAAACTACGTAATTTCTACCTATAAACAACAATTAGAAAAAAGTAAAGTTAAAACATCGTCAACTTGTGTGTTTGTTTTTGTGAAAATTCTCTCTTAGTTCCTGATACCCACGACACAAGACTCGATCTTAGTGTGGGGTCAGGACTATGTATGTGACTGTTGGGTGTTATTTGGGTGTTATTAACTATTGTCTGTGGTCATGGCACACCCAATAGTTAATAACACCCAAAGTGGTGGGGCAGGGCACATAGCGCGGAGATCTGATGACCGATGGGGTCGGAAAGTGCTCGAATGGAGGCCACGTAGCGGAAAGCGCAGCGTAGGACGTCCACCCACAAGATGGTCCGACGACCTGGTAAAGGTCGCGGGACGTCGCTGGATGCAGGCTGCCTCCAACAGGTCTCTGTGGAAATCATTGGGGGAGGCCTATGTTCAGCAGTGGACTTCCTTTGGCTGATGGATGGATGGATGAATGTGGTCATGGATACTAATTACTTACTATCAGGCAAATAACGCAATGACGAGCAGAATCATTTTCCCCGCTGTAATTTAAAGTGTTGCATAACGCGAAAATGCACCAAATTACACAGATCGTGACTGCATGCACTTCCTACTGCGACTGTCATTATGTGCCATCTCCAATTACTGTCCCTCCCTCCCCCTCCTCACTATACCAGCACAAGGGTCTTCAGTATACTCATTTATCTGTATCAAACTCACTCTCCCAAAAAAAACAAGTCATCATTTAAATTTATTAGTCATCAAACGCAACAAAAATAATACATAAATATTTGTCACACAGAAATTATGGGTCGAGAAGTCATCATATTCCTAAACCGCGCGTCACTCGTGACGCTCTTCAAATGTTTATACTTTTTAACATTACCGCGATAAGGCACATAGGAAAACGTGGATAAAATAAATATCATTCAGTAAAAAAAATATTATTCCATTATTCCGTGTTTTTTACTCCGTTTTTCTATCATTTGTTGTTATTAAAGAGTTAATGCGCGACCAAGCGATATTTATTATTGTGTTCATCAGTACATATCATGTAACACCGAATACAGAACTGTTATGTACTTTTTGGTTTGTTTATTTTTATTCGGCTTATACTTACGTCATCAAATTTGTGTACATTCTGGTACAACAATTATATTACCTAGCTATTTCCATCTATTTTTTCATTGCAAATTGCAATAAATAGAGAGACGAACATCCCGTCCACCTGATGGAATGCGATACGATCACTCATGGACAGTAGGAAAACCAAACAACACTATAAATTGGAAAGCATTGCTTGGCATTCCATTACGCGCGCCACCCCGAGGCATAAGATGTTAAGTCTCAATATGTCCGTTAGTTGCTCTGGCTACAATTTCCTTCAAAACGCAACACATCAGTGCAGTTACACTGCTGTTTCTACACATCAGCCCGCTTTGCCAAGTTACAAGCGTTTCCAATCTATTCTCTTTCTACAATCGTTAACGCCTTGACGTAAGCGATGGCGTTTGTACGTTGTACATCGCCATCGGCTAATTCCCATACAAATGCTCTTAGAGTATATATATATAGAGGAAGCGCTGGTACTTCAAAAACGTAGATAAAAATGGTGGTGCCGGGCCACGTTTTTCTGCCCTCCTATTGGCTAATATTGGAACACGTTGTGCAACATACATAAATTATTTGAAAAAAAAAAGTAGTTTAGGTCTATTTAATTCCACTAAACTCGTTTTAAAAGGATAATAGTTAAATATAATTTCGGCTATCAAAGGAATTTATAGCAATTTATTGTTAAATAATTAATTCAATTATTACTAATATAGGAGCGCTACCAACATTACGAACAAGAAAATATCTACGTTTTTCAAAACGCGAATGTATGACAGCGCTCCCTCTATACCGGGTATATCAAGACTGCTACCGAAAACGAAGCCGGGTGGTAGTTTTAGTGACTACAAATACAATGCAACTAAAAATTTTGCTAAGAAACGCGACATTAATTTTTAATGATTTTTTTAAATATCGTCATTTTCGGGTGGCAAATCCATAGATTTTGCTAAAATAATAATTTAAACTGTTTTATACCTTAGAGTTTACTACACTTATATTAATATTATAAGAGGAAAACTTTGTTTGTTTGTTTGTTTGGTTGTAATGAATAGGCTCAAAAACTACTGGACCGATTTTTCGAAAGCTACATTATCCACGAGTAACATAGACTATATTTTATTTTGGAAAAAAATAGGGTTCCGTAAGATATTTGGATTTTTCGGACACAAACTGAAAAAAATCAACCAAAGAAGATACTTATTTTGCGTACGCTGCCTAAACTACAAAAGATAGAACCATAAAATGTTATAATTAATTGTAGATCTTATAAATATCTAAAAAAAAGTCCGCGACACACTATACCTATCTATGTCGAGTGAGGCACAACAACCACATTTTTATTTAAAAATCTTGAATTTTTATTGGACTACATTTAAACGCGTTTATTTTACTCATGCTATTAATCCTTATCAAAATAAATTATTTCATCAATAAGTACAGTTTATGTTGATAATATTTGGTCTTTGAATGATTAAAATTGGACGTTTGGTTTTGAAGTTGTGGTGAAATTAAAATATTACGATTTCTGCTGCACAAAAATTTCATAAGGCAATCTTTATATGTACGTGTATATGGAGAGACGGGATATAATAGAGTGGAAGGTACGGGAGAAGGCTGGGATAGCTGACAGATTTGATAGGACGAAATATAAATGCACGTTATAAGACGGGATGGATAATAAAGAGAAAGGACGGGATGGATTGGGAAGAGACTGATCAGACGGATGAGTCGGGATTGAGCCGGACAGTAGGACAGCTACGTCAAGTTTAGGTATACAAGAGTTTATACGAAAAATAACATGTATTTGGTGTGGAGTGGAATCAAAAAATATATGCACCCAGACGAAGCTGGGCCGGGCCGCTAGTTATAAATAAAAGGGAAATCTATTATTTTAGGAAAAAAATGTATTTACCACCCAAATATGGCAATAGGAAAAAAAATTACTCTTTTTTTTGCAAATGCTATTGCATTGTGTCTGAAGTCGCTTAAACTACCACCCGGCTTCGTTTTCGGTAGCAGTCTTGATATACCCTGTATATAAGTACTCTAAGCAAATGCTATCGAAGATGTATTTTGATAAGCGCAAACGAAACGTATTCGCTTACGTCAAGGCGTTAATGAGAATAGATTGGAAGCGCTTATAACTGCCTTAGGGGGCTGACGTTCCTTTGAATGATTTCAATGAAAAAGCACACAGTTTCATTTTTCTTCACGGCACAAAAATCGTTTATACCTTCGATCATATATACGCTGGATTAAAAGTAACGGCCTAAAAAACGGCAAGCGATATAAGAGCACAATATGCGTGTGGTCTTATTTGATTTTAGTATGGTCAAAAAATATATGTAAATCTTAATTAAGGGTATAAGGTTTATTGTTACCTGAAGTTATTAATTTAAGACTTTTTGTTACATCTCGTAGTTCGAAATTCAAATGTATAAGTATACGCAACCTCGGCTACTTTTGGTGTATGATTTATTTCCGGACCATGTGTCCTAGTATACTCATATATTTGATCGAAGGTTTCCACACATATTTGTTAGTTCTTTCGATCAGAAATTATATATCAATATCATCATCACCATCATCATATCAGCCACAGGAAGTCCACTGCTGAACATAGGCCTCCCCCAAGGATCTCCACAATGACCTGTTGGAAGCGGCCTGCATCCAGCGACTTCCTGCAACCTTAGCCAGATCGTCCGTCCACCTTGTAGGCGGGCGCCCGACATTTCGCTTGCCTGTACGTGACCTCCACTCAAGAATTACATCAATAAAATTATTAATAATCACATCTCGAGTTGATGTAACAGTGGTCGCCTTATCTCCGAATATCCTAACTTAATTTTAGTTACGTTAAGAAAAAAGAAATCCACCGAATAGCTAACATTCTAGATTTATGTCACATGCTCTCGCTTGGATCCATTTGTTTATGCAAATTATTGTGCAATAGCATGCCAATGTTTAATAATAATTTTATTGTGTGCTTACCCATTCTAGGTATACGAATATATTCATATGTTATAATACCTCTTCATATTCTATTAGTACTTATATCATGTGTTCTTTCTTTCTAGAAATCTCTTTAAACGACCGATTATGTTCTCAATTTTTTATTCTTGGTCGAAATATTTGCTACCACCACAATGTAAAATCCATGTCAATCGCAATACAGCGCAGTACAGTTTTTTTTTGTTAGTTTAAAGAGATTCAGGTTAAAGGCAGACGTGGTTAAGGACACCCACTTTTCATCTTCTATGTTCCGTCTCACGTAGATGATAGGGAGCGGGCCTATCGCCATATCGGGAACAAATTCCTGATTCCAGGCTGTTAATGAATAGAAAAATCCAATATCACTTTGCCCGACGCAGGATTCGAACCCGAGACCTCAGCTTTGAAAACGTACCTTTGTACTACTATGCCACCGAAGCAGTCGGTAGAATAATACCTAAAACTGTTATTCAAATTAACTAAATTTCAAACCAGGTTTTCACAGATGTAAACCTACATGGAAATTTTACTTATTCATAAACTAAGAGTAATGAACTTACATTATATGTTTATTTTTTAATAAAACACATATTTTCGTCGTATTGGCCATTTAGCATGTCTCATGTGTTTTTCACTTAAAGAAATGCATTTTATTTAAATATACTCATTAACGTTGTACAAAATGTAGGAGTTTCGAGGATCTATTCTCCCTCATTCGATGTTTAAGAGCGTTTACACCTTGCGCGCAAAGTCAACTATAGGTATTTCTTCGTTAATTTCACGCACACATAAGCGACCAAAGCTGTGTGCGTAGAGCTGTCGCGTCGCCTCGCTATACAGTCAGCGCAACCAACTTTGATCCGTGCGCTTCAAAATTCTAATATTCAATTGAAAAGTAACTTATGATTTATATATTGGTATTATTATATCATAAAAATATTTTATTTGCATTATAAGTAGACAAATATTACTGTGCAAGCAATGAACAATACAAATTTAGATACTAATCATATTTTCGTTATTATTACATTGTTAAGTTGCATTCAAAGCAGTATTCAATCAGTAGACACTACGGACATTTATTAATCATTTCGTGTTCGAACACATGAAAAGAGTTAGGGGCCTTACAACCCCTTACAATTACGAAATATATTTAATTTTATATTACAATACATAACATAATTTAGCCTCGGAATTACATCCCATTATATTATCTAAAACCATTGACTTATATTCTACCGATAGACGAGGCGCGTCATAGAAACTATTTGTCCCGTATTTGTCAAAAGCTCAGTAGCGACATCTAGTACGTTTACTTGAATATTACAAATTATGATCAAAGATTATTAGACAGACAAGACAGTTAATGTCAATAATAGCTTTGCCTAAGATACTGCGTAAGTATAAATACCGCCATAGCAATAATATATTTGTAATGTTTTTTTTATTTACGTGAATAATTCATGGAAATGATGTAAATGAAATTAAATACTCTTACAAGTGTACAAGTCTGTCAAGCCGTCAATCAGTGTACAATCAGTCTGACATTTATAATAATAACATTTTTGAATTTTTAACAAGCTGATAAACTTTTTTCGAGACTAATAGACAAAAGGAAAGGTACACCAGAAGTTTACAAAAATGACTACCGCATTTGGAATATCTGAAATCTTCGTATCGAAAATGAATTGAATAAATATAGGTATGTTCTCATGGTAGCCACTTATATCCATTCCAATAATTCTAGACAAATATTATAGAGATCTCCTTTTTTCGTAACCGACGCGGAAGAATATAAAACAATTTTAAATGATATTAGTCTTCAATAACAATGGGTTCGAATAGTCCATTAAGTAATTCATATTAAGAAATGGGGTCTAAATACTATCCACTGTTTCAAAACATACATACAACACACATATTTTGAGTTATTAATTAACAACATATGATTAAAATAAAATACTAAAATCAATTTGCAACTACATTCTTCCAGCATATTTGTATTTGTAATGTATTCGAATAGTTTATGCCTATTTGGTCCTCTGATATGAATGTCCCTTGAATAATCTATATCTTATATAGTTCGTCTCTCTCACTCGACGGGCAATTTTTATGCGCGGAAATGAGATATACGATTAAGGAGCTCACCTTGTATTTTAACGAGCTCTAAAATATATTTAATCCATTAATAAATAAAAGATCTGTATTGTCGGCATCATTCTTCAATATTATATCACCTACGTTGTATTCTTTAATTATATTGTAACTTCAGAAAATTTCGCTGTCGGTTTGACGGGGAAAATTCAAAATAAATTACTTATAAATATAAACAAAGAGGCGTATTATTGCGCGGCCGCCACGCGGCAGACTGATTCGTGTGCGGTGCATGCACCGCACTTGGGTGGGACACATTTGTTACAAAGAACGTCTTATCTAGTGTAACATTGATATCGATGTCTAAAACATAATTTATACTCACTACAAAATCATTGTAGGTAATAAAAAGAAAAAATATGTTTTACTACTAAAGTACTCAGATGTGGCAATCGCAGTCCGCGCGTGACTATTTTTACTACGCACGGCAAAAATCGACTGCAGCCAGGCCGGAGCGACGAGCGATACGTCCTCCCTCTAGAAGGCCTTGCGGCGCGGCGCGGCGGTCTGATTTGACACCGGTCGGACAGCGTGTTTTATAGTGGTTTTTAAAATATTTGTAGAAAACATGAAAACTAATTTTGTTGAAATATAAAAATGGCGATTTATTGATAAGATGTTCTTCTATTATAATATGCAATTGCTATAAAAAATTATGTAAGATAAGTTGGTGAAAAAAAATATGTTCTTGACGAGAGTTTCTGAATAATTTCGCATTGTTTAAATTTTTATTCATAACTAAACATCTTTCAGGAACTAAACATAAAAAGATTATTTTTCTCAGCAAAATCCCTCCATAAGGGTCTTATAAGTCGGATAATATTTTTATTTTCATCTTATATTTAGTGATTTCGAATATCTTAAGCTTCTAAATTGCCACTTAAAGCCTAAATAACGAAACTTGTGTTCAGTAATCCTTATAGTACTCACAAATTATCCATCAATCTATAATGTTTTCCACCAAAATCCCTAGATGACAACCTTTTCTAAAATGAGTACTAATTATTTTTCCTTTAAATTGTTTATTGGTGGCTATTAACTCGTTTGAAAACTCCTGTTTTTTAGCCAAAAAGCGCGCAAAGGGTATAAACGCTCTTAAGGAAAATGGCGGGCTTATTGATGCCATCAAAAGCATGGTCTAAAGCGTATTTTTATTGTTTTTTTATGTATTTTTAGTAAAATGGCTATCATATCCTAGGAAATTACACACAAAAATAATACTAAAAATATCACCCCATATACGTACCACTACAGGGCATAAGTCTCCTCGATCGAAAGATCAATTAAGAGGGGTTGGGCCAGTTTACCGCGCTGCACTGGCCCAGGGCGGATTGACGGACTTTACTTACCAAGTCTTGAAAATCTCTATGATATGTTCCTTATATGATTCCCCTATGATTTCTTGACTATGGTGTATGTATGTTATGGGCCAAGTGATTAATGCGGGCAGTATTTATAATGCCCGGGCAGTATGAATATTGCCGAGCCATATCGGGCCAAGTGATTAATTACAATCTAAACTCACCTATTTATCACATTGCCCGGGCATTATGAATATGGCTACATGATGATCGGGCAATGTGATTAATAGGTGTTTTTTTACGTGGTGCGCTGCCGCATTGTCGCATCTGCGATAGACCCATAAATTAGAAAGGTTGAATTGATCTGCTTATGTTTAGTTGTTTTTTAACGTCCGAATCATTATCTTCAGAAGAAAATTAGTGTACCCACTTTATGGATCAGTTAGGTCGACTGTGCCCCAAAACCGACTCGGAACACCCCGACTTCACGTAGGCTTTAGGCTGCCGACCCTAGAGTGTATATAAAAACCGGAGGCGCGGAGAGAGAGCAGCCTCCGCCCGCTGAACTGTAACGAAGGATAAGTAATAAGTAGTTTATTTGTTTCAAAAGTCATTCTACATGTGATTTATCTTACAGACTATCATCCTAAAAATTAACTTTTTGAAGTACAGCTGGTACTTAAAATAGGGAATCCCTGTGCTATAAGTACCAGCAGCATACCAATTACAAAACTTAATTTCTGTTACAGTATATTGAGTAAATTCACAAATGGGTTGTATAAAACAAATTTTAAAAGGAATTATAAAATAAAATATTAACTTAATGCTACATAATTACACAACACAAACATTCAGTAACATCTTGAGAGCTATCTATATATATACATTTAACAACATGTAGTGATAGGCAACCTGGGTGCCTATCTTTTGTTACGCAAGGGCGAAGGGGGTGAACTTCCCGTAGCGCCGGAGACGATACAGAAGCTAATTTGTATTGACAACAAGTGTTTTAAGGGTTAGGTTGCTATAATAGATATTTCTTAGGAATGGTGCGTTACCTTTTCATGGGAGTGGTACCAGGGGAGGTGCGACACTCCCCCTCCCCCTCCACTCCTCATAATCCACCCCCTCGTGCTGCCCTATTCTAAATTCTACCACTTCGGCTCATTGTTTTGATTTTGATTCGCTTTACATCACTCTGCCCAATAGGCACTTAGCATTATTCATAATGCCCGATTAATCACTTGGCCCATAACATATACATTACCTAAATATTACGCAATCAAAAATAATTTAAGATTGGCGACATGCCACATTCATATAACCTGATCCCGTAGTGGAAATATTTTTATCGATTGTTTTATAGACGTCATGAATTATTTACGTATGTTTATCTAAAAATAGAAAAGGTTTTATTAGCACTAAACAGCTATAAGATGTTAAGGTCATCGGAGCCCAAAAGAAGCGAATAGTCGGGAAAATAGTCTCCAATATATTGTAATAAGCTTACAAATTGTGGTGCAACACAAATAATTTGTTTTTCGCTATACTCGTTTAAAGTCGTGCATTCATGTGAAATAATTACTGACAAATTGAGCATATTTGTAATGTATTTTTCGAAAACAATAAAATACAAAATTGAACTAAATTATACTTTTGTCTTGTCCACAAAAGTTGCATACGCTGTGTTTGAAAAACTACTTATAATTTTGACTAATTACCAAATTTTAATAATGTAAAAAATTTAAAGATATTTATATATTCCCGAGGCGAGATACAAATATATTTAAAATTGTATGTTTGAATGTTGTACGATAGTTCATAAGGCACGTTATTGAAAACTGCAATGCAAAATCATAATCTTGATGGCCAATCAAATTCTGTATCTGCAGTATAATTTTGAAAACAATTAAGTTTTTAAATCGCTGATTGGTGAAAATTTTGACCAGATATATTACTCTGTTTATAGTCTTATAACTCTATTTAATAAAACAATTAATTAATCAGTAGTCGTTACCAAGTTTCTTGCATAATATATAATTTGAAATATTTAATTACCTAACATCTTGAGTATATAAAACGTTTTATTTCTATTTCCCTTAAGTCACAATTTTAGGACATTAATTCAGAATATTATATATCAGTTTACTTACATAAGTACGGTCAAAGATTCAAAAAGTATCAGTTTCGTTAACATCGTATATCATTTTTCGTATGAACACAAAACGATCCACAAAATCAGGGTATCAAAACGCTTATCGCGCGCTGCGTTAGTCTCAGGTTTAGACCAACAAGATGGCAAAAACATATATATAATACCTTTTTGTGATGTTGTGGAAGTTTTCTGAGGTCACCCACTTTTTACTTCGACCTATTTAGTTTAAAGCCGTGATAGGTCGCGAATTCAACGCCGTGCGCGCGCAAAATCGTGTTATTATATATACTCAATATGTCAGAACATCACCACATAGATTTAATAGTACCTAGAAAGGACTATAAGACGGGTGTTTTTTTACCACTTTCATCATCATCATCATATCAGCCACAGGAAGTCCACTGCTGAACATAGGCCTCCCCCAATGATCTCCACAATGACCTGTTGGAAGCGGCCTGCATCCAGCGACTTCCTGCGACCTTAGATCGTCCGTCCACCTTGTAGGCGGGCGTCCGACACTTCGCTTGCCTGTACGTGGCCTCCACTCGAGAACCTTTCAGCCCCAACGGCCATCGGTTCTACGAGCTATGTGCCCGGCCCACTGCCACTTCAACTTGCCAATCCTATGGGCTATGTCGGTAACCTTGGTTCTCCTACGGATCTCCTCATTTCTGATTCGATCTCGTAGGGAAACACCGAGCATAGCCCGCTCCATGGCTCGTTGAGTGACTTTGAGCCTTTTAATGAGGCCCACAGTGAGAGGCCACTTCTCGGTGCCGTATGTCATCACTGGTAACACACAACTATCGAGGACTTTCGATTTTAGGCACTGAGGTATTTTGGACGAGAAGACGTCGCGAAGTTTCCCGAACGCTGCCCAACCGAGTTGGATTCGCCGATTGACCTCTCTCTCGAAGTTGGACCTGCCTAACCGGACCACTTGTCCTAAATAGACATATTCGTCTACAACTTCGAGAGTCGAGCCCCCAACTCCAATGGGGGTGGGCACAACATGGATATTCGACATGATCTTCGTTTTATCCATGTTCATTTTAAGACCCACCTGTTGGGAGACTCGATTAAGGTCTTCGAGCATAGTGCTAGGGTCTTCCAGCGATTCTGCCAAGACTACAATATCGTCGGCAAATCGAAGGTGAGTAATATACTCGCCACTTTACTTACATAAGTAAAGTTTTACCACTTTGATATTGGTAAAATAATTGCTGAAATATTCAGTACTATTCATAATATCAACTTAAAGATATTTCACTTCCCCAACAATAATACTTAAAAAAAGTAATTATTATGCGAAGAAGTTGTTTGTATTGTACCTGATTCGCTATACTTAAGTTGGTGACGAAAATTATGCAACAATGAATAAAAGGAAATTTTTTAGTAATTATAATAATGTTTACTCAAATGCTGCGTCCGACGTGTTAAGCCAAACAAAACCTTGTTATGAGATAACAAAAAAGACAATACATTTACCTTTACCAAAGAATTAATACATATCATCGGCAGTTCCTGAATGTGACAAATTACTATTGCGCCTTGAACAGATTAGCAAACAGAATTGGAACCTATCGTTCCAATGACATGCGGGTGGATTCACGGACCTTCGCTTTAACTACAAAGCCTTAGGCGACTTGAACATACATACATTAATTCACGCCTTTATCGTAGAAGGGTTAGGCAGAAGTGCAACCTGGACACTCAGTTCCCATATTTACGTATGTCGGGCTCCAGTGTATATTTAAATTATAATTTAATAAAAAAAATTGAATAAAAATAAAAATTGATGATGTTTTTAAACTATTATAACCTAATGGCGGGTCATAGCATAAAACAAACGAATGTAACACCATCTTCACCTATGTACAACGATAAAATATTTTGAATTTGTATTTGAATATAAATTTGTTAGAAATCAATTGTAAACAAATGCGGCTTAGGTCATTGTCACCGTGCTAGCTTCTTAGGAGTTGCCGGACTTTACACACCATAGATATTATGGTGACATGTTTATAATATAACACCCACCCAACAGTTACATACATAGTACTGACCCCACACAAAGATCGAGTCTTGTGTCGTGGCTATCAGGAACTACGAGAGACTTTTCGGTCTCACCAACACCCAGACCCGAAAGAAATATTTGTGGGCCGCACAAACATTTCTCTCGGTGCGGGGATCGAACCCGCGGCCTCTCGCTTCACAGGCGGCGCCTAACCACCTGCGCTACGGAGGCTGTTTATGCTATTCAGATTGTTTCGCGATGTTTTCATTCGTCGTTATTAATTGACAAGTAATAAACAAGTGACTTCCAAAAGGCATGGGTGTGGACTCTGGCATTAAAATGTGCGACCATCGTCAGTTCAATTCTAGTCCGTTAGCAATTAGCAACCGTTTTGCTGAACTACATTTCTATTCGGGTATACAATTTTCGACTCAACTACCAGGCTTTTTTTTTAAATTCAATTTATTGGAGTTGTAAGGAGTAAGTGATTTAAATAAGTTTTGGCTCACCTGATGAAAACTTCACCATCGCTGTCCATAAGCACTCACAATACTTATAAAATATATACAAATGTAAATTCGTCACCACTTAGATAATCCAAGATGGATAGGGTTATTAAATTTCCGGATCGGACACCAATCACTCAGACAAAATATATAACATAATTTTCTTGAAGTGGCACCCCTGAGAATTGTCGTCAAGACAACAAAGGTAGCTCTTCCTCTATAACAATAATGATTAAAACTAAACACTGATGTTATTAAACAGTAACTCAGGCACGAAAACCTATACAGATATTGTAATAAGCACCATTATGTTCGCATGAATCGATTCACAATGAGTGTTTTGTCGCGCCAGTGATAACATCTCTTTGGGTGCCTGTTATCTGACGTATGAAGAAGCCGGCTTACAATGTAGCGACTGATATTTTTGCAAGTGTCATAGATAGGGATTTTTGAGAGTCATATGATATCTGTAAATTATATATTAGATATCTGTAAATAGTATAAAGTAATTGTATTCTGCAAATCTCACGCTACTCTCTATATTTATATGGCTACTCTATGTTTCTGTATTGCGCCAACCATCTGTACATTTTATACACTTTCCGCTTTATTCATAGGCAATTATTTTACTGGTGGTAGGTCTCTCATATGTATGTGAGAGGCTGTCTGGGTGGGTGCCACCGCAATGTCTATTTCTCCCGTCAAACAGCAGTTTAAATGCACTGTTGCGTTTCGGATTGATTGAATTGAAATATAGCCTATTATCTAAACCGAACTGCAAACACGAAACCGCCGTCACAACTTATTACAAAAGAATAATGTCGGCAACAAACGCCTGCACGTGTTTTCGCGACATGTTGGCATGACGACGACGCAAATTCTCTGCTCTTTATAATGCCTCTACACATCAACATATGCACCTGCGGACGTCATCTTCGGATGGGTGTTGCAATCGTCAAGTGGAACGCACGGTTTGTGTCATTTAATAGATTATATCTATTATAATAAATATATTATAAAAAATTAAATGACACAAACCGTGCGTTCCAGTTGACGATCACAACACCCATTCGAAGACGACGTCTGCAGATGCATCTGTTGATATGTAGAAAAGGCATTACGTAAAACGAAGTCAACAACGCCCTTTAAATGTCCTTGTGTCGAGACACTGAACGTCGCTAGCAAAGTTTTTCGACTGGCAAAAAATTAGAGCGCCGACTTTTTTAATTTATCTAATATACTATTTATAATAATACCATGTATTGCATAACAAGGTTTAATTTACTTATATTAATGAATGTCCACTACCTGAGTGATCCAAAAAAAAGTACCAACCAAGTAATAAATCAAGGAACTCTGAACTCCAAGTCGACTAAGTGATCAATTAAGTGTTTTGCACACTACGTCATCGATACTAATTAGAATGACAGAAATTCTCATACGTATTTAAAGCAAATAAAAATCAAAATTTCCGCTATGTAATCCACATGTGACACATTGTCACGCTGCGTTGTCGTTAATAGTGGTACAGTTAAGGAATAATTATGATTAACACCCAATTACATGTATGTGTACTTATTGGGAATTTTGGCATACGCGTACGTTTTGTCACGTATTTGTAAGTATTGACTGGATTAGGGTACCGTCATGTCACTTTAGAAGTATACGAGTACTGTTTTTTTTTATATATATATACATAACAGTCACATATATAGTCCTTACCCAACAAAAAGACTGCGTAGGTGGCGCAGTTGTAAGGTATATTTGCAATGTCTCAGGTTCGAACCCCAGGTACGGCACAGTGATGGATTTTCCTATTCATTATCAGCTCGGAAACAGGAATTTGTGCCCGAAATGATTATAGGCTCTCCCCCTAGCACATAGTAGGACGGAAAATACATGGCAAAACGTAAGTGTCCTACTGCACCTTTGCCTACACCTTCTGGGAAAAAGTCCTGAGTTTATATGTATGTATTACAAATAAGAAGTGCGTGGTGGCCTGTTGGTAAACGGACTAGACGCGGCTGCCAACATGTTCACGGTGGTCGCGGGTTCAAATCCCAGGGCACACCTCTGACTTTTCGGAGTCATGTGTGTATTGACAGTCAATCACCACGCACTAAAACGGTGAAGGAAAACATCGTGAGGAAACCTGCATACCATAGCGATTTATAAGAATTTCTATGGTATGTAAGTCCGCCAACCCGCACTAGGCCAGCGTGGTGGACTATATGGCCTAACCACTCTCAATCGTACTTTCGATTGTAGAGTAGGCCCGTGCCCTGCAGTGGGACGTATATGGGCTGATACAATACAATACAATTATAAATCAAAATTTGCGTCATAAGAAAGCGGATTTAATTTGGCCATAGTTTCGTAGGATCAGTTATTTACTCTTTCCAAATCCACACTATTAAATCAGTTTTTAATTCCATAAGCCTCTATGCTAAGTAAATTGAAACCAGAGGCCGTGGCTTCCATTCCCAGACCAAAACAAATATTTGAGTGACCATGATTTTTTTTGTTTCGACAGTTGTTACTGTGGGACCAAAATCTGTGAGATCGAAACTGCACGAGACGTAGTTCCTGATATCCACGCGCAATTTATTTAGTATAGGATCATTACTTTATAACAGATTGTTGGTTTTCTTTACGTTTTAAAATAACATATCACATTATTTATCAATATAGCACATAATGACAGTATATAGGCGGAAATCGGAAGCGGAGGCCGCGTCGCCCTACATACGAACACTCACAATAGTAATTACTGCCATTACCTGCTGTATAACATTCTCTGTACACTTGTCAATTGCTTACATTGTTCCCGTTTTCGAACCATACATTTACTGCAATCTTTGTTTATTTCGCTCACATTTCCTAGGAATTATAATATTTTGACCTAATATTTCGTGGAATTTTGTTCTTGCAAATATTTTTATTGAACTACTATACTTAAGCTAAATTCCACCAAGTATTTTGACTAAAACATAAACTTTGCCAACTTTAACATTTTAATATGATGAAAATTAAAGTTTTAATCATTTTAAAAAATCAAACTGCCCCGATAGCGTATTTGTTCTAGAGTACGGTTACAAAGCTGAGGTCTCAGGTTCGAATCCCGGGTTGGGCAAAGTGATATTGGATTTTTATATTCATTATCAGCCCAAAGTCAGAAATTTGTGCCCGATATGGCGATAGGCTCGCCACCTATCACATCGTGGGACGGAACATACAAGGCGAAATGTGGGTGTCTTGGCACCTCTGCCTACCCCTTCTGGGAAAAAGGCGTGAGTTTATGTATGTATGTAAAAAAATCAAATTAGTTATGCAACTGTGACTTAGCAAACTTATAATTTTCGAAGATCGAGATGGTTTCTGTGCAAAAGATATTCAGGGTTTACGTATCATATGTTTTGCGTATGATTTTT
Organism: Hyles vespertilio; assembly: GCA_009982885.2. Lineage (NCBI taxonomy): Eukaryota > Metazoa > Arthropoda > Insecta > Lepidoptera > Sphingidae > Hyles > Hyles vespertilio. The sequence continues at coordinate 1,959,748 of CM042817.1, forward strand.
TAGAAAAAAAAAATTTAAGAAAGGAACCTTTTTTTTAATAAATGTTTGTTATTAATCTATACTATTATTATAAAGCTGAAGAGTTTGTTTGTTTGTTTGAACGCGCTAATCTCAGGCACCGCTGGTCCGATTTGAAAATTTTTTTCAGTTTTGGATAGTAAATTTATCGTGGAATGCTATAGGCATATCATCACGCTATGACCTATAGGAGGGAAGCAGTAGTGACATTTCTAGGAAATACGAGGAATTCTTATTCGTTTTTCGTGGTCCGATTGGTCGATATTCTAATTTTGACCGCCATTTTCAAACGTGTATCTGCATCGGATGGAGCCGGGTCCGACCGCTAGTTATTATATAAACTAGAGCCGCAGATTATAAAGAAAGTTCTACTCGTGTGAGCACGTGCCGATCGCGACATCAATGACAACTTGACAAGTGGTTATAATTACACGCCGCGCCGTTATCACACAATCTCATAATTACTATTTACAGTGTCATCAAAATATTACCAGTATCAGTTACTTTCCACTACTTACGTAATAATAAAGACTATTGAGTTGGACGACTGTGATTCAGTTCCGATATACTTAATATGCGTTTTCGAGGGTTTGAAAAAAATAATATATTTGAGGTATTATTTTATTAAATAAACACGAAATGAAATTCTCATACATTATTAGGTCATTATAAGTTTTATTATTCAATATTACAACTAAACAATGGCGCTTTACTAAGCGCTAAAACTTATGTTTGATAAAAAGTACTGACAATTAACCACACAAGTATTTTTTTCGACTGCCTCGGTGGCGTAGTTGTACTACGGTACGGTTATAAAGCTGAGGTCTCGGGTTCGAATCCCGGGTTGGGCAAAGGGATATTGGATTTTTCTATTCAGTATCAGCCCAGAGTCAGGAATTTGTGCCCAATATGGCGATAGGTTCGCCACCTATCACATTGTGGGACGGAACATACAAGGCGAAATGTGGGTGCCCTCGCACCTCTGCCTACCCCTTCTGGGAACAAGGCGTGAGTTTATGTATGTATGTAAGTATTTTTTTAAATTTCGTTGCGTTACTAGCTTGTCATTCGTCTGATGGTAAGCGATTCTATCGCTCATTGACAGTTATTAAATATTACATCTTCAAACTTAGTTAAATGTAATTTTGCCAGCGTTATAGTATAAAAGCTGAATTTTGCATATGTTATTAAGACAATAATCAAAAGGTATTTCCTTGTTAGCCAGATACTATTGATGGTTCTACCATCTTGCCAGATACATTGAAGCTGATAACTTCCAAAGCCGCCACGATCGGAATTTCATAATAGCTGATCTTCTGATGCCTATGTCAGAGACATGCGCAGACAAACTTTCAGCTTTTATAAAATGACGAAATATAATATAGAAGACATTAATAAAACATTCACTTCAAAGCATTTAATTTCTACAAGGAAAAAAGCACTAACATAACAAGATAGATACAAGGGCGCCCTAGATAAAATGAACGCTGTCCTTTGGGTTTTCCCACCAACATTAAGTGCAACTTTTTCTAAGAACCCCTGCAAGCCGTCACATTGGTCGTGAATTAATCGTTACTTATTAGTCATTTCATTGAGGGTGACTGACGAGTTGTGGTAGATAAGAATGTTTATTTTTTCAACAGAATTTTACTTACAATGCATACGAAATTGTGTAGGGCAGGTATGGATCAGGTGTATAAAAAAGAAATCGCAAGCAGTTAAGTTTTCAATTTAAATATTTTTATATTTTTTCCTGCAATTTTTTATGTGGCTCTTTTATTTTCTGACATATATGTTTTAATTACCTAAATGGTTGTCATTATTTTAAATCGCTCGCATACGTGTTCCAATATATTTTTTTAACCAACCATGTCTACTATTTAACAAAAACATATTTGTATAATTCATTAAAATCATTTTTTTTACCTTTTAAACAAGAAATTGATGGTTTATTTGAAAAAAGCAAAAATGTTATGACAATTATCTGACTCCTGAGTACGCGCCTGACAAAGCTCTCGGTTTTCCTTATATGGAAATCATTGTATCTTTTAAACAATACAAATGTATAACGTTTATGTAAAGTCATGTTCTGTCGTCAGATTATAGTTTTGTCAGCCGAGGTGCATATTAATGCTAACTGCATACGTAAAACATTATTGGCAATAAAATATATTGTAGGGATGACTCCTTTTGTTCTGCTGTTAGCATTTTGATTAGTTTGCTACTCGAAAATAATACCATATAAAACTTGTTAATTAGTTCTATACAGTCCAAAAAGCAAAAATATTTTGGCACGTCTAGAAAATTGAAATAAAACGAAATTTTATCATGGATTTGGTTTATATACATTTTTTTACCTTCCGAAGATTCCATTGCTTTACAGATTTCGTGGTCACGGGGCTTACTCAAATAATTTATTTCAATGTAACATTCAAGTAAATCTATAAATACATCGTAAATCTAAGAATACATCTAAAAAATATGTCATATAGAAAAAGTATTTTTTAGCCGAGAAAAAAACATATCGGGAGATGTTCTTACTTTGGAAATTGAATGAAAGACATCGGCTACTGTAATTTGCTAGCTTCTCCTAATGCAAGTCAAGCCTTCAAATTTTATAAATTTCTGAAAATAGGTTTAGTTAATAGAATTTAAGTTTTGTTTTTCTGTTGTGACAAAATATGTTTATATTACTGCGACAAGTGACCAAGCTCATTAAATTAAAATAAAGCAATTTTCAAAAGTATTTTTTAACATTCTATTTTTCCATTCTTTTATTCGTAGTTTTTTGTTTTGTGTACCGTTTTTTTGTCTTTTTAATACGTTGGTTCTAAGTAACTAAAATCTAGATATTCATATGCAAACAAGGAAATCCATAAATCCGGTGACGTAACAAAATACTACGAATGTAATATTTGCCAAATTAAACCCCGAAATTAAAATTAAAATAGAAAACATTTACTAAATAGATTATCGCGCGATTTGTGGCTTTTGTGGAACACATGCGACGTAATTCATAATTTAGTGAGAAAACTCAACTTTACTCAAAACAAACAAGTTTACAAAATGTATGACCGATGATGACCATCAAAAAATTATTTACGTCATAAGCTTTTAGACGAGTTATGTGTCCACAAAAACTTTTTGTTAGGCGACAGATCAATTGTTACCTGTTACGTTAGTAAGCAAAGAAAAAAAATCACATGGGGCGTTCTTAAGATTAGATACATATATAAACATACGCATTATTCCCAGAAAGGGTAAGCAGATGTGCTACCATTAGACTCTCGTTTCGACTTGTGTGTTTCGTCCCACGATGTGATAGATACGCGAGGCTATCGCCTTATCGGTCACAAATTCTGCAGTGCGGTGACTCCGCACGTATATAGTTTAAAAAAACATATATCACTATGCCCAAGGTGGAGAGTTACTCTATAAAGACGCCGCACGTAAAACTTCACTAACGTGCTAGATACTACACAAATTGTTGGATTCCTCTAACGTACGTCGCAACGATAGACTAAGTTCGGAGAAAATGATAAGTATAATAGAGAATAGTATTGATTTTTAGAAGTAGAAATCATATATCCTACTCCGGGCGTCGAACATCCGAACATTCAGTTTGTATCGATTTTATAGAGTAACCCCACTGGGATTCGAACACATGATATAAGCGTTGCAGCCGTACCGTACTACAACTGCGCCGCCGCGCCGCGCCGCACTGAAGATTTTTTCAGATTAAACAAATTATATTGTTTTTACTTTTTAACCTTCTAAAAAAATTATAAATGCCTTCTATAACAAAAATAAAATTACGTTGGAGAATGTAGGATGTTCATTTTTATTGTTAGTAGATCATAATTATATTTTTGTGGAAACATAAATTCAAAACATCTGTCATCCTTTAAAAGTACACGCCTCCAAAAATGTAAATAATTCAAAATAAAAACTGTCGAATTACATACAATAATAGCCCAAGAGCTAGTGAACCCTCCGACTAACGGTCTTCCTGTAAGGTTAGAAATTTGTACACTTATGATTTATAGCATGCTAAGGGCAATAGCCATGACCTGGCAGGCGTCAGCCCTGCACGTCATCAGCCCCTTTATTGACGTGACAACGTCTTAAATTAGGTTGCGGCTGGGAGTCACTTATGAAAAAGTGTAACGCCCGGTAACGTAACGGTGCGCGCGCAGCACTAGAGAATTATTTTTCAGTTTCACCCACTTTTTCCAAAATTGTCCCATAGCCCCCCCCCTGCCTTCCCCCACCCTTATTCCGAAATAGTGCCTATTAGCCTCCCCACGAAACCTACCCCCCCCCCCCTCCCCTACCCCCACCCCGAAAATTTACCTCACCCCCCAATCCTATCTCGGCCAACATAGGTCGTAGACCCACCGAGTTTGGTATCCTCGGAACCGTCTTGGTGAGGGCTACAAATTGACCCCGCCAGAAATCCCAAATTACGCAAAAAATTACCCCCCCAAAAAAAAATATTTTACCTCCAAAAAATTAATTTAAGTTAGCCTCCCCACGAAACCTTCCTCCCCCCCCCCTCCCTTACCCCCACCCCGAAAATTTACCTCACCCCCCCCCAATCCTATCTCGGCCAATATAGATCGTAGACCCACCGAGTTTGGTATCTTTGGAACCGGCTCGGTGAGCTCTACAGATTGGCCCCAACCAAATCCCCAAATTCCTCCCTCTCTCCCCTAAAATATTTGTCCAGGCATAACTCCGTCATTTCTTAAAGTAAACCCCCCGTGTTTTGACGTGACAACGTCTTAAATTAGGTTGCGGCTGGGAGTCACTTATGAAAAAGTGTAACGCCCGGTAACGTAACGGTGCGCGCGCAGCACTAGAGAATTATTTTTCAGTTTCACCCACTTTTTCCAAAATTGTCCCATAGCCCCCCCCCCTGCCTTCCCCCACCCTTATTCCGAAATAGTGCCTATTAGCCTCCCCACGAAACCTACCCCCCCCCTCCCCTACCCCCACCCCGAAAATTTACCTCACCCCCCAATCCTATCTCGGCCAACATAGGTCGTAGACCCACCGAGTTTGGTATCCTCGGAACCGTCTTGGTGAGGGCTACAAATTGACCCCGCCAGAAATCCCAAATTACGCAAAAAATTACCCCCACAAAAAAAAATATTTTACCTCCAAAAAATTAATTTAAGTTAGCCTCCCCACGAAACCTTCCTCCCCCCCCCTCCCTTACCCCCACCCCGAAAATTTACCTCACCCCCCCCCCCAATCCTATCTCGGCCAATATAGATCGTAGACCCACCGAGTTTGGTATCTTTGGAACCGGCTCGGTGAGCTCTACAGATTGGCCCCAACCAAATCCCCAAATTCCTCCCTCTCTCCCCTAAAATATTTGTCCAGGCATAACTCCGTCATTTCTTAAAGTAAACCCCCCGTGTTTGGAGTCAGAGGAATCGTCTTGACGAGCTCGACAATCGAGAGCAGGCAAAATACGATTTTTCTTATTGACGTGACAACGTCTTAAATTAGGTTGCGGCTGGGAGTCACTTATGAAAAAGTGTAACGCCCGGTAACGTAACGGTGCGCGCGCAGCACTAGAGAATTAGGCGCATTGAATCGGCGCATGCTTGTGTCTCTGTCTTTGTCTTTCTCGAACGTTCTTGGCGTTGGAAAAACAAGAAAGCGTCACAATACAAGTTCACACGTGTGGTTAAAGTATCGTCAGCTGTGTCTGTAGTGAAAATATGGAGTGCTTAGATTCGTCATTACATGTACAATGTTTTAGTAAACAAAATATATTTCTATAGTTAAAATTTGTGCAATTCTTATTTTCATTCAATTCCTTGTTCCTATTGTGCAATTTAATTATATTCATATCAATAAATATTCTACCGAGAAAAAGACGTTGTCACGTAAAATCTTCGCCCGTAAAACCGACTTTACAGGCAACCATTTTTTTTTTAATTGTATAATAAAAAAAAAAACTTGATTCTGTAAGCTTCAAAATTTAATAGGATGTAGTTTATTAATTGTAAATCTTGGAAAAAAAATTGCCAAGCGGTTACAATGAGCATAAGTATTTGACAGGTGCATTGAAAGGAGCTCAGTTGATGAGGTAAAATAAACTTTTTCCTGTATAGTTGAAATGTGGATATATTTTAGAGTAAACGTTTTAGAATAAATATGTACAATGACAGGCGGTTTTGAATATCATAAGACTTTGACAGGCGAGGGGAAAGCTGCTAAGGGCGTGCGAGTAAGATGTGAGGCAGGGACATTGGGTACAGAATGAATTGAAGCCGAGAGACGTCGAACGGCGTTTTCTCACGTGTGAACTACTGCTTCAATGGCAGAAAAGAAAAGGATTTTTCCACAGTATCGTGACTGGCGATGACAAGTGGATACACTACGATAATCCAAAGCATACATAATCGTGGGTTAGCCCGGTCATGCATCAACATCGTGTGCAAAGCCAAATATTCATTGTTCGAAGTTTCTTCTCTGTATTTGGTGGGATCAGCAGGGTGTAATTTTTACGAGCTGCTCAAACCGAATGATACTATCACGAGGGATCGCTGTCGACTTCAATTGATGCGTTTAAGTCAAGCTCTAAAAGAAAAACGGTCGCTATTCGAGTAGAGAAACGACACAGTGATTTTGCTACATGACAACGCTCGGCCTCATGTTGCAAAACCAGTCAAAACCTACCTAGAAACACTTCAATGGGAAGTTCTACCCCACCCGCTGTATTCCCCTGACATAGACCCTTCTGATTTTCACCTATTCCGTTCGATGCCACATGGCCTAGCTGACCAGCGCTTTCATTCTCATGAAGAAGGTAAAAAATTTATCGATTTTTGGATAGCCTCAAAAGACATGTCGTTTTTCCGATGCGGAATTCATATACTGCCAGAAAGATGGGAGAAAGTGGTTGCTAGTGATGGACAATACTTTGAATGATTTGTTTTTGTTCCTTGAATATTTAACAAAAAAAATATTTTGTAAAAAAACAGCGAGAACTTATTCAAGGTCCTAATAGTTATTTGTGAATATGAGGTCTTAAGTTCCATTTTAATTCCGGAAGCATAGTTAGGTACAGTTAGCACGAAACCACGTAGAAACCACGAATTCCTCTTTGTTCTCATAACATCCCAACGGGAAACCAATATTTGTAACATATTTCCCCCGCCAAACAGCAGTGTGAATGCACTGTTGATACGGTTCAAAGGGCATTGTAGCCAGAGTAACTACAGGGCATATTGAGATTTAACATCTTATGTCTCAGGACGGCAAGCGCAGTAGAATGCCAAGCATTGATTTGGATTCATGGCATTGTTTGGTTTGCTATTGTCTATGAGCGGCCGGATCGCTTACTATCATGCGAATGACTTTCTCGTCTTATTAAATATATCTCTTTGCAATAATAAAAACTATGTGTCTTGGTAGACGGTCACTGTTTTAGAGCTGACTTCTTAACTTAACATTTAAAATATGTCTGAAACTTAATATTTCAAATGAATGTATGACATGAATAGTAAAGTTTATTGGGAAACATTAGCATTATCCTCAGAACATGTCTGTCAAAACATGTCGTGTAAGTGAACTATGTAGTTTTAAATCACGCATATTTAAATGGCATTACTTGTACATGCACGCTGAAAAGAGGTTTAATAAAAACGTTAATATTTTTTTCAAAAAATTCATGTTTTCTTATCATTCATGTTATTGGTGTGCTTCATTAGGTAATTTTAGGTGTAATTATACCAACTTTCTTCAGTGAAAATGTGGGATATAATCTAGGAACTATTAATACAAAATGGCTTATCCTAGTAATTGAACCTGTACCCGTTGAGATCTTTTGTCCTGTGTCGGTACTACTAGGGATAAAAATGTCACCATTACAGTTATAACCAGTTCAAAAGCTCAATTTGATTTTACAATAATAATATGTTGCGTCATGCGATTTACATACAATTTAATAAAGAGAATGTAGGATAGCTCATTAATATGTATTTACAATAACTAATATTGCTACTACTACTAGTTAATAAAACATGGACAAAAGTACCATAATTATTTTTCATAAAATATCCTTACTAGAATAATCGAAAGCTTTCAAAGGCAATGACTACATCGACACCATTAAACTTGGCTTTTATCTAAACCAAAGAATAAACTGCAAACCAATCAAAGAGCATAGTAAAAATTAATTACCATCATCCAAGAATATCCTAACTCTTACAGCTTTAAAAGTATCGGCTTAACAATACGGAAGATTAAGAAACACGAAAATAAATAGAAAAATAATAGTCGTACATATAAAGCATCTTGATAATAATAAAACCAACGCTGCGGGTTTGAAACATTCATCAAAGTATGATATATTTTATAGACTAGCGGGCGGCCTGGCTCCGCACGGGTGCACATACATTTTTTTTCATATTCTATCGCCTACATTCATCAAGGATACCGTAGGATTCTAATGGTGAAATATTTTTCAAATCGATCCAATTATTTCAGAGCCAAGCGAAGCAAACAAAATATCAAAGCTCTTTATAATATTAGTAAAGTATAACAAATATGCAATTCTAACCTTGTCTATTCTTACATTAGTCTATACATTAGTCTATACGCATAATAATACCGAGCTTCAAGTTCAATGTTTGCCGGACATTCGCCACATTGTCGTGTGGTTCGTGAGCATGTAAATATGTCGAGCGTGAGATTATGTAGACTCGCGACAAACGACGACTTATCATTGTTTTTGTAAGACTTTTTGTCGCTTATCTAACTGCGGCAGGGTAATGTCTTTATGAAGTATATTTTTAGGACCCATTATTGGATCCTTCGGCGAGGAAATGTAACATGTGAAAATGCTAAACAATATTGTTGAGTGTTTGACGTATTAAAAAAGGAACTTAAGATATAATTGTTAATATAATTAATCGAATATATGCACATACAACATTATAATAATGCTGTAACTTTCCTATATGCCTTATGATGCCACTATTATTTTCTATTGATTTCGCATAAAAGATACTTTTCTTACTTCGCTATCTGGATATTACAAAAAATACATTCTTCATCAATGAAATGAAATGAAATGAAATGTATTTATTGATCACGTAGGCAATTAAGGAGCTCTTATGACAAGTCAATACACATAGAACTTAATCTCTATTTACAATATATTTCCTATACTTATTATTACTTATTTTAATTTCTTGCTTTTATCAATTTATTTATTTATTTATTTATTTATTTAATCTTTATTGTACACTGATTTATTATAACTACTAATGAAAACTATTAATATTACTTGATTAACTGGAACTAAGCTGATGGAATTAAATTAATAGACGGAACGATATAATCAGACATGCATATATTCACAGACCAGAGACAAGAAGGAAATTAAAAAAAAGTTAACCATAGACTAATTCATATGTCATGTGGATGCGTTCACAATTCCAACAACTACAAATAGGGATAGAATAAAATACAAAAGTACAAAAGGCGGTCTTATCGCTCTGAGCGATCTCTGCCAGACAACCTTTGGATGGATATAAGGGAAGGAGATTGAGAGGGCAGTGTATGAATAAGGAATAAAAGCTCAAAACGAAAAAAAAGAAAAGAAAATAATAATAATAAAGTAATGAATATACCTACAAGTAATAATATAAATACAAGTAATAATTTATTAATTTTATTTATTTTTAAATTAATTTTATTTTTATTTATAATTAGTTTTATTTATTTATTGAGTTTTTATTCATATTTTATTTAGGGTATTAGTTTTTACTTTATAGTAATTTATTTGTCAAAGAAATACATTATTTACGTTAGTCAAATTAAATTATATTATTTGTGAACCATAAATATTACAACGGTGCGTAGCGGTTTATAGTTACCACCGGATCCAACGCGGCCCTTCCTGAGAAGACCCGGCGAAACAAACTCAGTGGGCTTACACTACCACTGGAACTACGCGACGCGACCCAGTCCTGAGTATATCCAGCGACTAAGACTCAGTGGGCTTGTTTTGGGTCCAACTTAAGACAACGACCATAAGTATTTCCGATACGTCCCGTATGTTTAGGCTTACTGCCGGATCCAACGCGGTCCTGACTGAGAAGACCCGGCGAACAAACTCAGCGGGCTTTACTTTACCACTGGATACTACGCGGCGCGACCCATTTCTGAGTAGATCCAGCGAGTCAAACTCAGTGGGCTTGGTTTTGGTCAATTTACTAAAATAAGTATTTGTGACTTGTCTTACAAGGATTTGCCATATTAATTATTATTTTTATATGATTTTTTCGATTTTTTCGATCGGTCGTCATATAATTTAATTGATTTATTTGATTGTATATAGCTTAATTTTTGGTTCACAATTTTAGATATTTTTAATTATTTAAATTAGGTGGTGTAATAAGCGAATAGTTCAGGGCCCCAGTAGGTCGCAATGTGCAAGAGAACACCTAATCCCAGGCTTTTTTATCCTCAATATATTCCTTAATATTATAATAACCCCTAGTCATAAGTTTGTTTTTAATATGGGCCCTAAATAGTTTGTCCGGTAGCTGCGTAATATTTTCACTATTATCTTGCGAACGAAAGAATGTATACTACCGTTATAAGAATAAGCTGACTTACTATAAACAAACTCAAAATAAAAACATAGAATACTAAACTAACAGAAGTCAAGCTCCATACAAAGCGCGCTAAATCAACGCACACATATACAGCGTTCACCGACACGATATTTCAAACCAGTCGAGATCTGTGCGAGCGCGAGTGTCACCCGCTTCGGGCACGCAAATAGTGAAATGTTTTGTGCAAAGACGGAATAAAAGGTATTATACTTGTATATAAAACACCGGATTATAATAATTGAATATAAATTCCATTAAAAAAAAACATATATTATACAAAAACAATAAAAAAAACTTAGAATAATGACATACACATTCTCAGCGAGTTCAAGAATAAAATTAAAATTTATTTATTGTATTATTGTGTTTTATATATTTTATTTTAAAAATTCAATCAAACGATACGAGTGCTATTAACACAATACGTGTTTTCGCATAAGCCAGAGTTAACAACCCTTGCGCGAACGCCGAGCGTAGTGTGATTGTGGCAACAAAATAAAAATTCATACACAAGCTTGACTTCTGTTAGTATTCTTTGGTAAAAATTTGATTAATTACCTTATCTCACCGGTATTACGGCCCAGCAATTATATCATATTTACATGTAAACATCATAATTTATTTCAAAATAATACTTTTTACTCGTTATCGTTCACCTTGTACTATTTATATTGTTAATTCCGTTATCTATGTAAACCAGCAAACATACCAGTAATCAATGTAAATACGTAAAATCAAATAATTACTACCGTCTTTGTTTACTTTACTGATTTAATTAACTCCTCATAATTTGTTGGGTGTTTTTAATTTATTATCTATATTACCACGTTTGTAGGGGTTAAGTAACAATATTTTTATTGCAGAAGATAATACGATATAAAACCATTCGACCATATAATTCAATATTAATTGCCTCAAATTAACTTTTTAGGACTGAATCTTTTGTCAGAAAATGTAATTGCATGAAAAATAAAAGGCTTCGGACAGAAACTAAAATCGCAACTAAATGCGACTTTTTATCGCGCGTCTGCACCAACTCGAGCTTTCAAACTTCCGCTCGGAAGCCGAGAATGCTTTTCGATAGGAAGTGGTTCACTTCCTAGTGTTCATATATGTTGTTTATTACATTATTAATAGCTCAACCCGCTCTATTATAGACGTTAATCGCTCGTCCCGCCCACCTCGGCTATTTACACAAGCTGGATAAGGTAAACTCTTATCATTAAGTTGATTTGATATTTTCATATGTTTTATGACACTACTGTCTCCGCGGGTTCGATCATCGCGTAGACAATACACGTACATATATTTGTATGACCTAGTATTTGTTTCGGGCCTGAGTCTGACATAAAAGTCTTCATTATTTTGTGAAACCTACGACACAAGAATTGATTAACCTTCGAGTATGGTTAACCTATCACATCGTAGTATGGAACATACAAGGCGAAACGTGGATGTACTGGTTGCTACCAGCACCTCTGCCTACCCCTTCTGGGAATAAGGCGTGAGTATACCGGGTATCTCAAGACTGCTACCGAAAACGAAGCCGGGTGGTAGTTTTAGTGGCTACAAACATAATGCAATTAAAAATTTCGCTTAGAAACGCGACAATTATTTTTTATGATTTTTTAAATATCGTCATTTTTGGGTGGTAAATCCATAGTTTTTGCTAAAATAATAATTTAAACTCTTTTATACCTTAGAGTATTTATAAATAAAAGGGTATATACTATTATTTTAGGAAAAAATGTATTTACCACCCAAATATGGCCATAGGAAAAAAAATAACAAAAAAAAATTTTCGCTTTTTTTTGCAACTTTTTCTGTTGCATTGTGTCGGAAGTCGCTTAAACTACCACCCGGCTTCGTTTTCGGTAGCAGTCTTGATATACCCTGTATGTATGTATGTAATTTGTAAATAAATGGTGATTGGCCTATCAATGACCAAGAGTAAAGTGTAACGTGAAGTGTAACTGAGTAATTAACTCAGCAACATTGTTTGGATGTTCAATTTATACGGAATTTTTTCAGTGTTCTATAGATATAATTTGCCACAAATCATGAATCGCGTTTCACAAACAATATAGGTGTTTGTTGGACTTTTCAGAGTGTCCATCATACTAAATACATTGCGGTGTTACCCACCCAGGCGGCCTCTCACATATGAGAGACTTACCACCATATCCCTTATCTCATAACTCAAAAATGAAGCAAGACCTATCTTACTTCATGCAACTTTACTAAGAAACATATGACTGCATACTAAGAGGAACAATTTATTAAATGTGTTATACATGATTTCACTTCTGGTACAATACATCATCTTCACAAACAAGAGGAGCAATAACTCTCACATGTTATTGGACAAAAAGTAGGTATCCTTTTTAATGGAGATACGTTTCCGTGTCTAAGTAATCGTTATTTATATTGAAAACAATGCAATTTTTCAGCATTTAAGTCTGTTTTGCTGTTGACATTGTGCAAAATAGTATACAATAATAAATAATATACCACAATATAAGTAGTTGACTGTATTTCATAGGTTTTGTGTCTATGTAAAAGCCCCTTGTCATTTTTGATACAAAACACGTATTACTGAGGTCTGGAATATATGTTGGATTTTTTTAATGATTATAGTTTCATTATTCTGTTTGTTTCAATGTTATACATTTTATAGTTACTATTATTAGTATACGTTGAAGAAAAACATCCAAACAGGACACCTGCATAACATAGCGACTTGTATGAATTTATATGGTATTTAAAAGTCAATCCGCATTAGGCCAGTGCAGCGTGGTGGACTATACGGTCTAACCACTATCAATCGTATTCTCGATTTTAGAGTAGGTCCGAGCCTTGCAGCGGGGCGTATATGGGCTTTTAAAAAAAGCAATCACAGAAATCCGATTAAATATTATCATGATTTCAAAGAGAGCAAATAAAATTGATATCTTGCAAGTATTCATTTCATTTAGCTACTTATAATTGCAAAACTACTTTTTTAATTTATTACTTAGAAGTATTTTTTTTCATTTTTTTCGTCCCCAAAAAAATACACATAACCACATTCTTATGCATCGTTTTATTCGACAAAATTTTACTCAGTAAAAATAATATCTCCAAGTACTAAGTTAATTAACCGGTAGTTTTTCTGTGGTTTATACAAACTCTAATATGACTCAACCCAAAAACTTGAAAACAGTGATATACATACTAACATATGCAATATATAACTCCGGAAACACACAGAGGTCATAGGACCTTATCTCGTTCACAACCAATTAGGTACTAGGAACTAACATAATATTGTTTTTCGTTCACATACATAATTCATTATATTTGAATCAAAACCATAACTACGTGTTTTTAAATAGTACCCTGTTACAGTCCTATATATAAACATTTGTCTGGCACCATCCATCCATCAGCCAAAGGCAGTCCACTGCAGAACATACGCCTCTCCCAATTATTTCCACGGTGATTTGTTTGGGTGCCAGGATCGAACTCTGGTCTTTTGTTTAACAGCCTACTCTCAACCAATTTCACTTGACGACTTGTTGTTTACGAAAATCTGGAAAGCCTCGCGCGGGTTCGCGAGCCCTTCGCGTGCCCACGCGGTGACATTGCCTCTTTTTTGGCAATTCCTGGCGATTTCGTTTCATTGAAAAAGGTCGATAGCATTAACAAGATCGTTTATTTGATAAAAACGTATTTTGTTTTAAAGTGGCGTATTGTTTTCCGTGCCATATGTGGGTGGTCAATATTCAACATTATAGTGACTCGAAATTGAAAATAATTCATAGGCCATATTTAATATAAGGTATTTTTTACATTGGTTAAATCAGGTAAACAGGGTAAGCCGTATTAGATTTCTACTGGCTAAAAAACCCATAACCACCTTTAGCACAAATAAGAGACTTGGGGATCTCACGACGAACACACCAAAGCCCCTTCAGCGCATTGCTAACTAGCGTTACTAACTCCGTGAAGTGAGAAAATATAGTTCATCACCCGTCTTTCCTCTCATCAATATAAGTTACCTACAATTTTGGACGATTACAGTTTTTACTATATGAAAATTAGTCATAAATCAGCTTGGGAAATCTGTGTTGAAAGTATTGCGAATAAACAGGAAAGTGTTATCTAAATGTCATCACATTACCAAATATACTTTCCATATGTGTAAAGCACTTTTGAGTGTTCAAAGTGGTTTACCGCAAAACCTTTAAACTTGATATGTAATATTTATTAGTAATCCTGACGTTATCCATAAATTGTCAAATCACGCCACCTACCAAACGAAAGAAAAACGAATTAAGCCATAGGCGAACACGCTTCAGAGATGGCGCTAATCAAATGACATTGTATCTACCCACGCGTCTCCGGCACAAGACCATTCTAAATCTTTAACTAATATAAATAAAATAGGTGTATACGTGGCATTTTTTAAAATGTAATATATGTATGCATTACATTTTAAAAAATGCCACGAAATTTCTAATAGACATAATTATAATTGATAATAATATAATAAAACCCAACAGTCACATACATAGTCCTGATCCCACACTAAGATCAAGTCTTGTATCATGGGTATGAGGAACTACAAGAGACTTTTCGGTCTCACAAACCCCCAGACCCGAAAGTAATATTTGTGGGCTTCACAAAAATTTCTCACGGACGGGGATCGAACCCGCGGCCGCTCCTTTCACAGGCGGCGTCTAAATCTCCTAGAAATATCGCGAACAGCCTACCAAGTGTGAATGGATATCAGCGCAAGTCACAAGAGCCTTGGTCGGAGCGAAGTGTGAGTCACTCGCGGGGTGGCGGCCGGTCGACGACCCGCGACCCTGACATACATACTGCAAATAACACTTTCGCACGCGGTTTTACTTGACGTACTAGAAGAACTTATCATTATCATGATACAGATTTTAAATATTTTGTTGCTGGTATTTTGTATAATCAATTTTGTTCATCAACTGTTCAGCAGGTGGAATTTGGTCTTAAGCAAATATTTCTTCTTTTTTTCAGACTAATAAGTAGTTAACTTATGAACTTAAACTTGCGCAATTCTAATAATAATTTTCAAAGCAGCCAAAAGGTTTCTAACGTGATTTATCATGCGATATTGTCAATAGATAAATTTATTTATGAAGCTTAAGGGTTCAGGCGTAGAAAAACTGTTAAGTATTATAACCACAATTATTGGTTGAACTCTCATTTCTTTTCAACCATTATTAGTCTTTTTAGGGAATTCGATTAAAATTAAATTCCAGACACCAATTAAATTAAGACATTCAAATTAGAATCCTTTAGAAAATGTTATACTTGAGAACCAATCGAAAATGTATGATAAACTTTTCAAATATCCATTTTGCTCCAAAGCAATAGTGAGCTAATAGTTTTCACCCAATTTAAATAAACCAACGAACATCAAGACAATCCTTTAATGATCTTCACGGAAACAAATGCCATGAAAGTAACTTCATAAAGTTATTTATATTGTAAAGCACGGTATAAATAAACGCTTATTGTCAACTCAAGTTAAATGAACTGTGCACTTCCCTGCTTCAAAAACATGAGAAAGGTGATGGTCGGTCATGCATGATTACCGAAGTTTAATGCATTCTGGTAATTGCATCTTTTCACTTGAAAAGATCCTAAAATGGTTGATTGATAAAGTCATTATACTGAACAATATTTTAACTATAATATATACCATATTATAGATTGTGTTGTAGAAAGCAGTGATTCAAAGGTCTGTTTTTAGCAAATTCAATTTTTAGCAATGAAAGAGGACAGTATTTGGTTATCTTAATGTATGCGACCTGATTCATTCTAATTCTGGCCTAATTTTGAACATACAATCTGCATATCAGAAAGTTTTAGAGAAAGAAGTTACTAATAGACTAAAGAGACCTATTTTATGAAGGCTTGATTTAACTAAAAGTAGTGACATTAGAAACTATCCGAAAATGTTGAGAAATTTTTAATATCCATCTTCAGTTTCGGATAAATTTTAAATTCCAATGTCCATAGCTTCGGTATGTCGGCCATGCGTGTATAGTCAATCACCGCGCACTATGACGGTGAAGAAAAACATCATAAGGAAACTTGCATACCATAAATTTCTAAGAATTTATATGGTATATTAAGTCCGCCAACCCGCACTAGGCCAACGTAGTTGACTATATGTTCTAACCATTCTCAATCTTACTTTCAATTTTAGAGAAGGAATATATATAGGCTAATACAGTTCAGCTTCGGTAACAACTACCTATCTAGTTTTATAACATCCTCGATTCATATAATAATCAAGGTTGCCATGTTCTATACAGGTGGTAAATGCCCAGCGATCTAGTAACCCGCATTAGGCCAGTAGGTCATGTCAAGTATGTAATAACATGGCATTTGTATGAAGAACATATTCAGCCCGCTTCGCTATAAAAGGTCAATAATAGATGATCATTGCTGATTGCCAGTAATTAAATGTTTACTACTTCTACGAGTATGTTCTTGTTTTTAATAGAATTTTCAGGGAGTCATAATATAGTTGGAGAAGAGTTGAATTGCCTTAATAAAAAGGCTTGATCTGAAAGAAATCACTGGATTACATTGACATTGCTGAAGTATCAGTAACAAAAAATACATATAGATCCGTACGTCTATGTCCTCCTAGTACAATGTCTAATAGCTAATCAACCTTTGTACTAGGGTGACAGGAATCTAAAGGACGAGCCACTTTCAGTGTCGATACGATAAATGTTACAATTATTGTAGTAACATTATCAATCACAAAGAGATATTGTACCATGTGTCTATGTTTTCCTAGTAAAATTCCTTAATGCTCCTGCAACCTTTGTACCAGAATGTGAAAAGAAACTTCTCTAACTGCCAACGAGATAAATGCCATAATTGAATAATATTGACGAGTGACGTCGTTTCAAGGTTACATCGTCCTGACAGTGCACTCAATTCGGCAGTGACCTTGTACCGATGACCTGGTGGTAAAAATGTGTGTCAAACGCCGACACGGCTCATTAAGTTTTTTCGGCTGCACCAACATAACTTGAGTAAATAGGAAACGCTAGTACAAGGTCATGTCCATTAGTACTTGTTAAACCAAATAATTTAATCTCATAAGATTCGGTTTCTTCGTACAATACGACATCAGATTAAAGTGGTAGGTATAAACATCGTTATTATTAAAATCTCGTGATTGAGAGTCGTGAGATTTATAACAACACAATCATAACCCAACATTGGAATATCAAGATTTATGTAGTGGATATCATATTCTACGTGAAAATTTTGTTATGTGACACACCGAAACTCAGAATTCTCGATATTTAATTCTACTGCAACTGCCCTACAGAAGCTGACAATTGGCTTCTATTTATAGCATATCTTCCTTGACGACATCTTGAAAATTGACAGCTTTATGAAACGCAACAAATGAAAGATCATTTATTTAATTCGCCCACTCACTTCGTTTAACTTGTAACGGAATATTTTCTTGTGGCCATCACTTTTGTGAATTTAACAGTTGCACAAATGTATCACTATGGGGAGCGGTTTTATTATGTATATAAATTCTTTGTTAATTCCGCGCACAATGCAAAATCACGATTGGTAAAGAAGTCGCAGTGCAAAAAACGATTCGAGAATTAGGAAATACATTTTCTTATACCTCACTTAAGTTATAAACTAACAAGTTGGTTATGGAACAAAATCATTAACAATTAAGGTATAATAATTTTATAAAACATAAATTCACGTGATGCTACAATTCTAGATATACTTTTATTTTTAATTATAATGTCCTGTGCAAGGTTAGTTTTTTGTTTATATGGCACTTAAATTGTGTGAGTGTTTGTATTTGACCAACTGATACTATAAAAACTAAGATGTGCAAGAGCAACTTGAATTAATAAGAACTAAACCGGTTTACTAGACCGAAATTTTCCATTCTAGAATATGCATATGAACAAATTTAGGTATTTTTTATTATGTTTTTAGTAATTAATATGTCAGTCAAATAATGTTTAATTGTTGCCTTCAGTTTGTTTATTTGGTGCATTAGCAATTTTGTTTAGTTAACCAAACGGAGGCAAAATTTTAAATGTTAGGTTAGGACACTAAACCAACGAAACTGATAATAGTAGCTTTTGTAAGATATTTGGAATTAAGTAACAAAATCCTATCATAGTGAACCACGCGAATGTGTTGTCGTCGGATTGAGTCTGTGTGTATCCGGCTTTAAGCAGGCCGAGAAAATTGCGTTTTTTTTATTGCGGTTAATGGCGAAACGACTGCTCATGGATAGTGACTAAACCAAATAACACCAGGAAAGAAATGCTACAAAGAAATGCTTGGCATTCCATTGCACTTGCACCTGACATCCTGACACATAATATGTTACGTTAACTTATTAAGTATCAAGATTAAAATAAAAACATTCTACTAAAACACACATTTTATTTTCTTTTATTTCATTTTAGTGGCTCACAGCTCAATAGCAAACTAACATATATTATACAAATTATATACAAAAGATAGCCAATTAGGGGCTACCGCAGATAGGTTGTAACAGTAACAAAATTGAATGGTCTTACTACTCGTATGTTAAAAGTAACATAACATGACGATCTACTGGTGGTAGGTCTCTCATATGTGAGAAGCCATCTGGGTAGGTACCACCGCAATGTCTATTTCTCCCGTGAAACAACACTGCTTAAATGCACTGTTGTGTTTCGGATTGAAGGACATTGTAGCCAGAGCAACTACTGGACATATTGAGACTTAACATCTTATGTCTCAGGATGGCGAGCGCAGTGGAATATTGCTACTGTTCATGAGCGGTCGTATCGCTTACCATCAGGCGAACGGCTTGCTCGTCTCGCCATTCAATGCAATAAAAAAAAAAAAAAAAAAAAACGATCATTAAAAGTAACATATCGAACGAAAATATCATAACTTCGAAATAAATTACAACTGCATCTTTTTTTCCTTGATATCTGAAAGCACTGTTCTACCACCCTATGTTTAATCGTATGTCCTTCTCAATGACATGAGACAAAACAAGTGACGTCACTGTTCTATTCGACAGCCTCCGTAGTGCAGTCGCTTAGACGTCGTCTATGAAACGAGAGGCCGCGGGTTCGAACCCCGCACCGAGAGAAATGTTTGTGCGGCCCACAAATATCTTTCGGGTCTGGGTGTTGAGACCGAAAAGTCTGTCGTAGTTCCTAATGCCCACGATACAAGACTCGATCTTTGTGTGGGGTCAGGACTATGTATGTGGCTGTTGGGTGTTATTTATATTTATTTATTTATCTATATTTATTGTTACAGACGCGCGTCCATGATGTCTCCCCGGCAGCTGATGCGCAACTCCAACATGACTCAGAAGTGGCAGAGACGAGAGATATCGAACTTTGAGTACCTCATGTTCCTCAATACTATTGCAGGTGAGTCTAATTTGATACTGGGTTCATTAGAAGAAGAAAACATGTATAATTTACTGGTGGTAGGTCTCTCATATGTGAGATGCCATCTGGGTAGGTACCACCGCAATGTCTATTTCTCCCGTGAAACAACACTGCTTAAATGCACTGTTGTGTTTCGGATTGAAGGACATTGTAGCCAGAGCAACTACTGGACATATTGAGACTTAACATCTTATGTCTCAGGATGGCGAGCGCAGTGGAATGTTGCTACTGTTTATGAGCGGTCGTATCGCTTACCATCAGGCGAACGGCTTGCTCGTCTCGCCATTCAATGCAATAAAAAAAAAACTGGAGAAAGTAAAAATGTTGCATTCAGGTATTAGCCAGGTTATTTTCAAGCGCTGCGGTTAAATTTAGAACAAAGGCAACGAATTATAATCATTGGTTTGACTAACTTAACACCAGAGGGCGTAAATATCGTTTGGTTTAACGGGATTCCCCATTTTTTCCTACGTAACGCCTAAGGGCCGGGCGCCTGGAATTGATTGAGTGTCTTCGTTATCTCAGTATGTAAAATTTCCACTGTGTTACCAAGGTAGAGAAAAGCATAAGACTTAACTACATATGTATATATGGTGGCGATATATTTGGCTTGCCATGTCGTATATGTTGTATATTAGTAATTTGAATGCGTCAGCTTTCTGAGCTGCCTAATGATGTAGCCATTTGATAATAACCTTATTTTATGAGCAAATGATTTCTTTTAGCATGTATGTATATATACAGGGTATCTCAAAACTGCTACCGAAAACGAAGCCGGGTGGTAGTTTTGGTGACTTCAGACACATTGCAATAGAAAATGTTGAAAAAAAAGCGACGATTTTTTTTTTATTTTTTTCCTATGGTCTTATTTGGATGGTAAATTCATTTTTTTTCCTAAAATAATAGTGTATACCCTTTTATTTATAAGGACTCTAAGGTATAAAAGAGTTGAAATTATTATTTTAGCAAAAACTATGGATTTACCGCCCGAAAATTACGATATTTAAAAAATCATAAAAAAAAATGTCGCGTTTTTTTTGCAAAAATTTTAATTGCATTATGTTTGTACTCACTAAACTACCACCCGGCTTCGTTTTCGGTAGCAGTCTTGATATACTCAGTATAGTAATAGCGACCCTATACACATTAAACCTGCCATTATAAAATACGTCATGGCTTTCGTCTTTGCGTATCTAGATTTAAGAACCAGTTTGCCAGGACATACACTTTTCGCCGTGTAGTTTCCGTGCCACGATGTAATAAGGGACGAGCCTATCACCATATCGGGCATAAATACCTGTCTCCGGACTGATAACGAATAGAAAAATCCAACAATGGGCGTGACCCGGGATTCCAACCTGAGACCTCATCTTTATAACAGTACCCTTATATCATTATATAAGTCACTGCATAGACTGTAATCAACTTACAATCAAGTGCACTGCAGTCACATCCGGCCGAGTCGAGTTGCTTTAATTTGTTAGTTAATCTTGACAGCCACATAACCTTGGTGTATTAAAACAGATATCTGCGCTAATCTGCGTCAATAGCCAACACAAACATTGTACCGACACGGTCTACTAACCCAAATACCGTCGCAAAGGATTTACGTTAATGCGTTTTATTTGCTAGAAATCAAGATTATCACTTAAATAGATATAAAAGCAACTGTGGGTGGTAAAGCCTATTTTATCAACTTTCGATTGTAGGGTATTCCTTGATGAACATTGGACGATAATGCACTAAAATAGTATAGTACAGTTATTAAATTGTAATTCACAATGTTTAAAATTCATTAAGGAATAAATAAATAACAAGATAATTACGCCCAAAAGTCACATACATAGTCCTGACTCCACACTAATATCGAGACTTTTCGGTGTTTGTGACCCAGACCCGAAACAGATACCCGTGGATCACACAGACATTTTTCTCGTTGTAGAGATCGAATCCGCGGCCTCTCGTTTCACAGCCGACGTCTAACCAACTGCGCAATGGCGGCTGTCCGATACAACTTTCGTTATCAAAGCACGAGTATTTAAGTACTACTAAAGAAAATGCGAATGAGCATGTCCTTCATTCAATTGCACATTAAAGGTTATCTAATACAAAGGGTTTTTGCTTCCTATCAAGAAATACGACGCTATTACTAATGATACAATTTATTTCCTAAATTAAATATATTTATCGATCAATCGAGCTATAAATATAATATTAAGATAAAATACTCATATGATTAAATCAATTACCAAACCAGGAAGATACACGACCCTTAGAAAAAACCTTTGTGTATGTCTTATTTGTTTGACGTTTAGCATTCCACGTTATACATGAGGAAGTTAAATAATTATGAAGAAGTTTTAACGATGCATTAAGTGGCATCAGGAAGCTTCAAGATGTAAAGAAAATAATTGGAAATAACACTTTTATGATTCACTTTAACTTATCTTATTAAGTGGGGAATATACTAAAGCTAAAAATGATTTCTCTTTACTATACGACCATCTGAGTCAGCTCGCACACGTCCCACTGCAGGGCACGGGCCTCCTCTACAATCGACAGTACAATTGAAAGTGTTTAGGCGATGTATTCCACCACGCTGGCCTAGTGAGGGTTGGAAGGTTGCAGGCTTACACACGATGATTTTCCTCACCGTTATAGTGCGTGACCAAGTGCGTACTAGGCCAGCGTGGTGGACTATATGGCCTAACTACTCTTAATCGTATTCTCGATTGTAGAGGAGGCCCTTGCTCTGCAGTGGGGCGTATATGGGCTTATACAGATAGTGCGTGGTGATTGACTATCAATACACACATGAGTGCAACAAGTCAGAGGTGTGCCCTAGGATTTGAACCCGCGACCACCATGAGCATATTGGTCATAAGCCATCACGCATTTACTATACTGTTGTTTATTAACGTTAATTTTATACTTATCACCAGACTAAACCACTCCATGGCTAGACATAAACCTTTCCATATGAAGTACCATTCCTTTGAAATAAAACTATTATTTACGGATTCTATCGCGAATTTAGTTTAATTTTTTACATTTTTAAGTTCCCGACGTTTAACTGTTAACTGTACTCTGTTAAAGGGAACAGTCACAGAGCGGACGTCTAATACCTCAGTCCGCCCCGTGACCACGAAAGCTGTAAAGTGATCGAAACGTCGGGAAGTTAAAAATGTAAAAAATTAAACTAAATTCGCGATAAAATCCGTAAATAATAGTTTTATTTCAATGTGTAACATTCGCGTAAATCTAAGAAACCATTAAGTACCATTCTGTTATCTTTCTTCTTTATGCACTAATTACAATTACTTTTTAATGCAACTTTTTAGCCTGTAACATATTTACCCTTTCTATGATATGATTTTTCTGGTGGTAGGTCTCTCCTACGTCTAAGGCAGTCTGGATAGGTACCACCGCAATGTCTATTTCTCCCGCAAAAAAGCCGTGTAAATGCACTATTGTGTTCAGGTTTGAAGAATATTTTAGCCAGAATAACTACTGAACATTTGAAACTTAACTTGTATGGACTTAACATCCTATACATGTTGGGATGGCGAACGCAATGGAATGCTAATCATCGCTTTGTAATGTTTGTAACGCGATGTTGTTTAGTTTTTCTGTTCATGAGCGGTCGTACGACGGCACGTTCGTCTCGCCATTAAAAGCATTAAAATATTTGTATTGAAATATTTTTTAACGGTTTCTATTATTACTTGGCGTAATATCGTTTATATATATTATAAAAGCATACATTAATACCAGGACAAGTCAGGTCAAGAGCATTCACGACAAATATCCTAATGTACAAATAATAGTTACGTATGTATCACATAACAAAATCGAAGTTAACCACATCGTTTCATAAATGACTTGTTTCACAAAACCGTCTACTCTTAGAGGCAATTATCACGAGAGCATGTCGCGTATATGTTGAGCAAAACTTATGTAATCCTTGTAATTCAATGATTTGCTTATGTAACCGGTGGACATACGTTTCAGTCACATAACACTTGTATTTCCTATGTACACTAACACTTAGGAATTGTGATATATTTATGACACTTGACATAAGTACGAGTATGTTGGTAAAGTTGGCAACATTTAAAAATAATCAGACAAAATATTTTACATTGTTCAAAATTTTAATGTTAATTATTAGCGAATATTGTTCAATTAATTAGTTTTTTGGTTGGAATAAATGGCGAGACGAGCATGTCGTTCGCTTCATGGTTAGCGATACGACGGCTCATGAACAGTAGGAAAAGCAAACAACGCCTTGAATTACAAAGCAATGCTTGGCTTCCACTGCGCTCGTCATCCTGAGACATAAGATGTTAAGTCTCAATATGTCCAGTTGTTGCTCTGGCTACAATGTCCTTCAATCTGATACACAACAATGCATTTACACTGCTGTTTGGCGGAAGAAATAGACATTGCGGTGGTACCTAGGCGATCTCTCACGTATGGGAGACCTACCACCAGTAGATGCAACAAAAAAATACTTAATATATTTATTAAATACTCAGTAGGTGTATTTTGAAATAGTTTTATTTTTGTATTATAAATAAAATTCTTAAACTACGGTTTAGTTCTTGATGCCATTATGATAAAACGCTCAATAAAAATATCTACTATGTAAATAAGTTATTTGGAGTTTTATAACAAAAAACTCAAGTGGGCGCTAATTCATCCACGTGCTAATTTTATTCGTTTATTTAAAAATTTTACAAGCCGTAGTTGCATACTATTGGTTTCGGCGCATTTTTAATGTTATGTCTGTGATGCAAGTGAACATTGTGTCATGGATTTCCCTACGAAAAGTAGACATTAAGGCTCAATTGCACATACTAACTTTGCCAATACCTTTGCCCTTGAAACTGTCAATTCCATACATTCGCAAGGTCAAATACGTCTCAAATGTATGGCGATGACATTTTCATAGGCAAAGGTATTGGCAAAGTTACTTGGTGCAACTGAGCCTTAAAGTAATGAACATTTTGTAACCCCAGGATTTACGCACAAAAAATTACAGCTTAATCAGCAACTGTCTAGACCGACATGTCTTGTCCAGACCCGAAACAAATACCTCTAGATCACACAAATATTTGTCTCGGTCGGGGAAAGAACCCGCGCCCTCACATTTTACAGCCGGTAACTAACCAACTGCGCCAATGAGGTTGTCTTAATGTAGAGATGTTGCTCAAAGTATATGGGCCGATATGACATTATATCTTTACAACGGTACCCAGACTAAGAATGTGTATTCGTGGGTAATTATCACCCTCTTACATAAATGTTAAGCAATTTGTCTTCTATTGAATACATTAATCTCACGTATTTTCCTTTACTGTTGTAACCTTATATCTCTCACAATATTTGAATTATGTGCGTTTGTTAGTTTTCGTTTCTCAATTATTAAAAGACTTTTATTTTCTTTAAAGAATTAGTGTACGGAATAGGTAGTGCCATAATAGAACTATCAAACGCTAGAACCAAATTATTGTTGTAAATCTGTAAAAAAGTATTATCATCACTGTAAACTGTCAGAAAATTAAATTCACCAATAAAATGTTACTGTGTGATTGATTACTTTTGCACACCACTTTCAGTTGATATCAGAAGAAAATACACGGTTATCGACTTTTTGGAACCATGCGAACAAAAAAGTAGTTTGACTATTTAGAAATTACAATTCATCTAACATTGATTCAATCTAATATTGATTTAAAAACTAAGGATAAGCCATACAGTACATTTCGAGTTTCAAAAAGATGACCGCGAAAATCGCGCTAAAACAAATATTAAATTAACTTAATCTAATAGATTTCGTCTAAACGTTGATAAAAAATATTATCTTCATTTTTATTAAACTTGCTGTCATAAAACAAGCAGACATTTTCAAAATCTTTACGTGCGACAACTAATTTCAGTAACGCTCAACTAGACATGAACTGGAGCGCGCGCACCACTTACGTCGAAACACTTTACACACTTCCACCCTGTCCATATATGTATGTCAATGAATTCTGAAGTGAACAGACTCGATATCAAAACTAAACAATGAGTTGCATACAATTTACACAACGCAAAATAAGGAGCATTTATTATTCCAGGAAAATGGAAAGATCGATGCAAAATCGTGATCATTAAAAGGCATAATTATGCCTATTGGGTATTTATGTAAACGAGTTAAGTGATGATGACAATATGTTTTTCAATTGAGATACTGTAAAGTTATGATGTAAATCTGTTATGAAAATTTATTTAGAACTGGTAAACTCTAAAGGAAGTCAATGTTTTTGACGATAACACGCGGTGGCAAAACATAAATACTGCTGTAAATAGTACCAAAATACAGTTTCAATTTGCTTTTACATTTTTTTATATTCGTCAACACTTTTTTAAAGGTATCGCAAGGAAATTGCTACTACCGCTATGTTATGAAACCTTCCATAACATTCAGGCCTGATACACGCATAGTTCACAACGTAAGCTGTCTAAATTTGCCAAATAAAATTCACCCCTAATAACAATGCAATGTAAACAACGATGGGAACTAACTCATGGAATATACCCAACTGCCTATGCCACCCAGACACTTGCGCAAGAGGACATTTTATTAGAAAATAAGCGATGCAATCATACCAATCAATTCGGTCATATCACACGTGCGTCTATATGATTCAGGCGGGTATTCCTCCTCGCGCTGTCCTCATCCCGACCTACTTCGTAAACACTAGTGGCAATTACATTATTCAGTTAATGGGTAAATATGGTTCCAAGAAATTTGACGGTTTTGCGAAAATTGGCTTTGTGCAAATTGAGGCTAAAGTCAATTCGCCCAGAGCCAATTTTCGTACATAGATACATACATCCTCGGTAGATAGAGATGGTTCTTGTAACATCTTCAGTTGGCTGAGCTAATTTCTTCCAAAATATTAAAAAATCGCGAAAATGTATGTGCCGGACAACTAATGAGATTTTTCGAACAAAAAAACTTATGCAAAATCCTAGGAATCAGAATGGAATCTCAAAATCCCAAAGCAAGTGCATACTGCCACTAAGGAGGCGACAGGTACGATACTGCTACTTAAGTTTATTTAAATGAAATCTAATGAAAAATTATCACTGTGATAATTGTTAATTCGAGGGTTCCACATAAGCCTCCATTAGAAACAGCAAACACATCCTGTTTAATAACAACAATCAAGTGGAAGGTCGCGAGCTGTCGTCGGCGATCATCATTATGTTGGCCAATTAAACTGACGACACTGACGGGCACTGCCTACTCCGATTAACTGACCCTTATGTAATTTAAAAACCAAGTGATCGATTCATATTTTAATAGATGTGTTTCCTAGCAAATAGTTATTGAATAATCATTTCATCTGAGATGTGGTAGAACACACATCAAGAAATTTCAAAACATAACACAACAGGATAGATATGAATTCGCTCTTTGGTTACTCGTATATACAGTAAAGAATACATAAAGGAAAAGGTATTTTTCTTTTGTGGGATATAAGAATACGTATGTAATATACGTCATATACGTCGTATATACGTCAAATATAAAATACTCATATTTGACGATCAATTGAATATGGGAGCAATTCCATACCTTGATTTTATTATCCTCCAAGAGTTCAACTATTTTTTAATAATTATCTTACTTACAATGTGTTAAGTCCTTACTAAGCCAGTTGTTGCTCTTGTTCACGAGCAGGCCGACCTACACATCTCGTCATTATCTTGACATTAAAAAAAATTGATAGTCACTTGAGAAATCAACTAAATGAGGCTTAAAAACGTATGTAATATGTATCATTACAAATTCTATGATTGTGAAAATGGGTTGAATTTTTTCCCGACATATGTTAAGCATGCAAACAAAACCCATGAGCCAAAATTAATAATAAATAAAAACTAACGTTAATGACTGACATCGTTTACTAAAATGCCTAACTAGGTATCGTAACGAATCGCAGTTAAATACAGGTTCTGTTAAATTAGCATACAATCAGACGGTAGCGGCCTCACCAATTTGCTTGATCAGGAATTCCTCATTCTGCGTCGAGAGACACGCGACAGTATCGATGTATTTTGGGAACACGCTTTTGTATTTATTTTAAACGATTGAATATTCATTGATTAATAATCATAACGCCTGCATCCCATAGAGGTGAGGAAAGACGATGGATCCCCGCTTTGTTCGATCCTGCATATCAATTCGGCTTCGTCTACTTTTATCAATCTCTTCGTGCCTTCTCATCGGTTCAGGGAGGTAGCTTTTTTATTGCTGTGTAAGATGAGACGAGCATTTACACTGCTGTTAGATGGGAGAAATACGACATTGCAGTGGTACCTAGGTGATCTCTCACATAAGAGATACCTATCACCAGTGCAGTCGTAGGTCGTAATAATGTATTGTATTGATGTTGAATAAACATTGAATTTGAAAGCACTTTGCTCTCAGTAAGTCTTTAAAGGCTTGTCACATTATAATCTTAAATCAACCACCACTTGCTAAATATGAGCATGTTTCTTCAATGTTTGAATAAGGTCTGTTGCATAATGTACTTTGCAAACTAATTTTCGTTTTTCTGCTGTTGGATAATTCTAAATGCTGTAAACGGCATGTACAAAAAATCTAAGTAGCGAGTTAAAGATTTCTGAGGAAACAAAAAGCATAAATGGATGTTATACTAAGATATCACATATATTCGACTTCGCTATTTCGAAGCCCATGCATTTGGTGCCAACGTTGTCCAATGACATGAAACCAAACCATCGCAAATTTGTGTATGTACAATTGTACATATAGATCTATCTGAACCTCCCATTTACCGTAGCTTAGGTTAAAGAAATCATGACGCAAGCAAGTCCGTAGCTATTGCGCTGGTAAGTAGCAACTACGAGAGGCAATCACGATATACATATATATTATATGTTATGCAACTTGCAGTGTTCACGCCCGGGCACCCATCACGGAGCAGCCGATATGAAATAATGATATGCGATACTTCAATGTCATAGTGTCTTAAGTAGATGTTCATTTCCGCACTCAAGTCCTGTATTGTGCTGTACGTCCTACTGCGGGTAGAAGCTCCCACTCATATAGCATGGGACTTTGGATTTAATTTAGTACACTAACCTTTGTAGGTATAACAAATTTATTTTTATCCACAAATAAATTATCGAAAAGTAACAGACTAATAGCAAGTTTGTCTTCGAATGAAAAAAAAAACAGCTTGATATCGCCAAAGTTTGGAAGATTAGGGACAATAAGGGATGCTAAACGTTAATGAAACTGGGAAGATTAAGCAGGCGAACCTTGGCTAAGACTAAGATGACGCAAAGTAGAAAGAAAGGCAATATTATCTCGTAGATGCTTAATCTTCTTGAGAAATGTTAACACCACTGGCAGTCCATAAGTATTAAATAACGTCATGCATGTCTGTAATAGATTTAATAATTACAGTTTCTTCTGTAACGAGAATTGTGCGTGTTGATGTTTGCATACTCCTTGTTGCTAAATGTAAATAATGGTACTGGCTGCGAACTGTTGTATTTTTTTTATATTAATTACATTACGTAACTTACATTGGAAAAATAAAGTACTGACAGTACCAAACGTAACAGGGTGTTTTTAGACTGTATTGTATTGTACTGTATCAGTTCATTTACATCTCACTGCAACGCACGGGCCTCCTCTACAATCGTTTTTACCGAATATCATATACATTGAGGATAAGCCTATGCTGTAAATCGGCAAAACTGATGCAGCGAATTCTCTGCGGATTTTAAATAAGCTTTGAGAGAAGAAGTAATCCCAAGCTAAATTTTTCTTGTGGTAAATATAAATGACGAAACAAAACAATAGATTTTTTTTTTTTATTGCAATGAATGACGAGATGAGCAAGTCGTTCGCCTGATGGTAAGCGATACGACCGCTCATAATCAGTAGCAACATTCCACTGCGCTCGCCATCCTGAGACATAAGATGTTAAGTCTCAATATGTCCAGTAGTTACTCTGGCTACAATGTCCTTCAATCCGAAACACAACAGTGCATTTACGCATTGTTGTTTCACGGGAGAAATAGACATTGCGGTGGTACCTACCCAGATGGCCTCTCACATATGAGAGACCTACCACCAGTATATTCCAGTAGTTTATTTCAAATGAAAAAAACTCTTTGTTTATATTTAATTTAGTGGTTCTTTTGAGACCGCGTAATAACAGGTAATTGACCTGATCTAGATATTTTTTACAATCTGATGAAACCACTGACGATGTAACAATTGATATTTGATAACAATGTAGCCTTATTAATCATTTTGTTTTTACTATTCAACTTTACTTGCAAAATTAAATGGAAATTGTCACGGAGAACTAAATCGATTGCTCGTTAAGATATTTAATATATCAGACCGGACTTCGCAAACAAAATTTGTGCGCGCGTGTCAAGTACGTGACTTTTGACGGAAGAAATAGACATTTTAATGGTACCTACTCAAGCTGCCTCTGACAAATGAGAAACCTCTCTCTACTACCAGTAAAATATTTCAATGATAAAACTGTAAAATAGCATGTGTCGCGATAATAATTTTTCAAGCGATCGTTAGTTGATGCAATGATGTTTGGTAATACTGCACGCCTTTCCCCTTCAAGAACACTGTTATTTAAGTCATAATTGAAACTATTATGTGTTTTTTGCTATGTCATAAATTGTCAGTGGCGTAACAATAGGGTGGCAGAGTGCGCAAAATGCCACGGGCCCACGGCCTTAGGGTCCCCCGGCCCGGCAGGGCCCTGGTCTGACAGGGTTTCAGGCCCGACAGGGCCCCGGTTTGATAGGGCCTCGGGCTCAAGCCCGACAAGACGTAAGCAGAGAATAATGTAACATTAATAACGAAATTAATTAATAAGAATAAATAATTGGCTATATTTTAAACATGACAAACATTTTACCATAATATTTGATTTAAGTAAATGTTTTGTTTTTGTTTCAATATAATATAATGGAAAATATTAAATTCCCATATGTAACAGACAGGTGTAATTTAAAATAATTAAAACTCGAAGTGAAACGATTTGTGATTTAGAAAACTGTTAGCCCAATGGCCCCTTCGTATGACAAGAAATAATAAAATAATAAAGAAACGCAGAAGACGTTTCAACAGATGCTGCACGACCTGGCTTCAGCCTCACAGCAAATAGGTTACAAAATTGACTTTGACAAAACCAAAGTAATGACCAACAACTACCTTAATCCAACCTGTCGCTTTATGTGGCCACCAGCTCGAATTTGTTTTCAAATATGAAACCTGGGACAGACCTTTTAACAAGGTAGAGATAACTGAGGAACAGACTATGACGAGGTGGCTGTATATGGGCTGGGCAGCATTTGGTAAACTACGTCGAGTCTTCTCGTCGCCTTTACCACAAAGCTTGAAAACGAAAGTTTTCAACCAGTGCGTCCTACCTGTCATAACCTACGGTGCTGAGACTTGAACACTCGCAGTACGACTGGTCCACCAGGTCAAGGTTGCTCGGCGAGCTATAGAGCGTGCTATGCTCGTGTATCTTTGAAGGATAAGATCTGTAATGAGGTTATCCGCCCGAGAACCTAAGTTATAGACTACAAACATAATTAGCAAGTTGAAGTGGCAGTGCGCTGGCCGCATCTGTCAAAGAATCGATAGCCGTTGGGGTAAACGTATTTTTGAGAGGAAACCGCATTTTGGGTAACGTAGAGTAGGACGCCCTCCAGCTACCCAGCCGCTGCCCGATGCTGGATGTGACAAGCTGACGACACGGTATAATGGCGAAATTTAGAGGAAGCCAATGTTTAGCAGTCGACAAAAAAAGGATAAAGATTAATAAATTTCGGTCTCCCGATATGCGGAAAGCCAGTGGTCCGGATGGAATACCGGCGGTGGTTTTGCAACCGATCCCCAAAAAGTGTGATCGGTCAGACCCTCACAATTATAGCCCTATCGCTATCACCTCAGTGATTTGTAAGGTCATGGAGCGGATCATTAAAGCTCAGTTGATCCGCTACCTGGAGAATCACTCGTTGATCAGTGACAGACAATACGGATTCCGTCAAAACCGATCAACGGGTGATATTCTAGCGTTTGTTCTGCATCGCTAAGGTGAGGCGATTGACCGGCGTGGCGAGGCTCTTGTTGTGAAAAATATGAAATCATATCATTAAAACAAGTTCTGTGGACCGTATCAGCTCATAATAGTCACGCGCTGACCTAGTGCGGGCTGGAGGAATTAATACCATACCACATACCATAGAAACTCTTACAAATCGCTATGGTATGTAAGTTTCCTCACGATGTTTACCTTCACCATCATAGTGCGTGGTGATTGAAAACACACAATACACGCATGATTTTGAAAATTCAGAGCTGTGCCCTGATTCGATTCGAGGATTCGATCCCGAGACGACCATGAACATGTCGGCAGCAGCGTCTGGTCCGTTTAAAAATAAAAGCCAAGTTAGAAAAATATGAAGTAAAACGAAATTACAATGTTCTTTTTACATATACGAAGGGCCCCTTTTGATGAACTTTGCCACGGGCCCCCGATGGGATAGTTACGCCACTGTAAATTGTACATGATTTTTGATAGCAGGCTCACCAGAAGTTTAATATCAAAATGCTATCCCATAATACCCATTCCAAAAAAAACTTGAGTTGTTTTTATCGCATAGGTCCAGAAAACTAGCCAACAAGTCATTGTGTAGTAAGTGCTGAATGCTGCTATCTGCATGCCATGAACATCCATAAATATTGAATCACGTATACGTTTGGCGGCCTAGTAAATCGGGAGTAGAGCGGTAAACAGAAAGGATGGTAAAAAGGAAGGGGTATTGGGCACCCCGCAATGTCATTCACCGAATGAAACGCGACAGCAAAGCTATCACTGTACGTACCATTTCCTGTGAGACAGTGGCAGTGCTCCGGATGTTTGCCCATTCATGCTGAGTCATGATAGAAAACACTTTAGCTCTATCACTTTTAAAAATACAAGTTTATCATACCGACTGTGCTCTAGGTGGGGATCAAAGGCGGTGTCTTGTTTAATAGCCGGATTTAAAACCAAGTGCCCCACAAAGCGTTTTAAAAACTGTATTGAATCCAAAACTGAAAGCTAACACCTAGCCAGGCACTATCAAAAATAATTTAAATACTTGTTTTTGAAACTAATTGAATTTATCCAAAAACACTTACACCCAACGTCACCTCTAATAAACTCAAGGGTGAACCGTAAATAAAACGTAAGTAAACAAAATAAAATTCAAATGCGCGGTATCGGTTTAACCGGATCAGTTAACCGCACAATTGGATCGAGAAAAAATAAAATAATTAGATCGAGCAGCAACACGACACCTGTAGCACGTACCTAATGTTATAAATATTGAAATCTATCTCCAATGGCCCAGTTTTATTTTTATGTACTAGTCTTTTAGTACCTATTATAAAATATATAGGTATACTTCTCATCAGAAAAATGGATACACCTTGCAAGTTTATCTTTTGTAAGGATTATCAGAAAAAATGTGTATTTTAATTTGAATTTAGAACATCAACATTAGGAATTAGGATTTGAAAACCTCACGTGAATAACGTGAGGACTATTAAACGATATTTGACATGTATTCCTAAAATTACACGTTATTCTGATAACCCTTACAAAACATAAACTTGCAGGGTGTTCCGATTTTTCTGATGAGAAGGATATATAGATTTTTGCCCTCATTTATTGGATAAATAAAACCAGTATTACCTAAAAACATTCGATTACTAAAATAGTTTTTATTACTGTTTATGAGTAGGGCTGGTATTTTTTATTAATTAATAATTTATAGTTATAACCATTATAAGGCCTTGTAGTAATAATAAATTACGCAGCTCCATTCAAGCAAGGAAACCTCGTGTTAAATCCAATATTATTTTTCACCACGATAGTAATCATTGGCTCTCACTTTTAAACATAGTAAGGCCTTACGAACGATTTCCATAACAACAAGTTGGAAGCTTAGATACAAACATAAAAATATGTCGACATTACACGCAAAAAACTCTCTGAGCTCTCGGGACTCTTTGGACTCTGTTACCCTATGCATGTGTGAGTTTTTGAGAAACACACTATTAAGGTATTAATAAGTTACAATATAGTAAGACGGCTAGAGTAGGCTGAGTAACTACTGAACATATTGAGACTCAACACCTTATGTCTCAGATTGGCGAGTACAGTAGAATGCCAAGCATTGCTTTGTAACTTATAGTATTGTTTAGTGTTGCTACTGAACATGAGCGGTCATATCGCTTACCATCAGACAAATGGCATGATCGTCTCGCCATTCACTGCAATAAACAAAAACTTAGACCTACTAACACTAATTTATAGACTATGTAACAACATGGATTTAAACCCAATTGTATGTCAACGAGGTTGCATGTGAATCTCCCAATCGTCTCGTTATCGGTATCAGCCCATTTAAATGGTACTGAAGGTTAGGGGCTTCCTCGACAATCGAGGATACGATTAGGAGTCACTGCTCGTACTAGACCAGTGTGGTAACCCCTCTTACTCTTCGCGTTTACTATCAAATCGGGAATCTTAAAAGTAAATGGTCCAGATACAGGTCCTATCCACGAAATCAAACGACGATAGATAGGTGAAGACCTGTCCTGACGTTGCAAAGGTGTATGTAGACTAATATATGTAAATAATATTTATCATCACTTAGTATAGTAATTTTAAATGCGTGCATGGGAGCTCTAATTAAATGAACACACACACTTAATATTCTTGGTATAACCTGCATACATATTTTGTAAACTAAAGTACAGTGAATTCTTGATCATTTGTCGAAAATAATTAAATAAATGTAAATCAATATCACTTCGAGTCTTTTCCCATTGTAATTTAGCGTATTATAACCATGATATAAACGTTTTAGACAGGACAAATTCTTTGCATAACATACATGCATATCGCGAGGTTCCGATACAGGTCGGTAATGTCCTATAATTAAAATAAAGAATATTTAATAAGCCAGATAAGTTTATAATAGTCATGGTTGCTATATTTGGATAGGTAAAGGCACTTTAACTGCAGAAAAATACACAAAATATACGCTTAAAAAACATTGGTAACAATATACAAACCTTTTCAACAATTCGACTGCTTTTGTATTCATTGTGGCGGCGCCCTTGTTCGTTTCAGTTGGCAACAGCGTGCCAGGTCAATGACTGGCAGATTACTGGCAAATTACTGCCAATCTCACTTTTACTTCACACAAAACGTTTAGTTATATCACTCTGTGTTCGTCTCGTTTCCAACTGCGATGAATGGAATCGAAATGTTAACTGCTGTTAACTGTTATCTGCATTCAAATTGTAATTTCCGCCGTGTTACACTTCCTCTATATAATGTTTTTATTCGTTTGGACTATTTAACTTTATAATATATTACGTTATCATCTCTGTATTGCACTACAAAGCTGATGTAAAATTTTAAAAATATATCTAAAATTATCATCAACTCCAAACACTCGAATATAAATGTGAACACATTACATAGAAAAACAGTCAATAAAATATTGGTCAATTCAAAATTAGAACGATCCAACACTCGTTATTTACCGCAACACTAATAATGACTCACTAGCACAACATATAATCACCGCGCAATTAATCGATATTTATTCAATAGTTTTTAAATCGATTATTTTTTTCGCGGACCCCGACGCGATCAGCACGAAAGTAGAATGTAGTTTGACAGACGGCCGGCAGCCGCGGTAAAAGCGACTACAATAGACCGCCTCGCTTCTGTCGCCTTAGTACTAGCGATAGTAATGACCGAGATATTGTGACTGTCAACATCGTATCAGGAGGTCAAAGGGCGATGCGATGTGGATAAACATCAGCGCACTTGAGACCGCGTGGCTGATGACGTGCAATTTGTGACAAAACATCGAGGTCAATTGTTATCATTAAACATCTATAGAGGCCTTGCTATCCTTCTAAACATTCCGTTCTATAAACTATATATCCTTTCCAATTCAAAACCACTCATATCGAATTATAAATTAATAACTATGCACCTCTATGGTCCTATGTTAACATTTCATTTAACAAGCAGTATTACACATCTAATTTCAGCTTGAGTGACCTTCTATGATACGTGCGAAATATGTGCACAATTAGATAATAGCTAATTATGGAAAGAAAAATGTGTCAAAAATGAATAATGGTTATACCTTGCAAAATACGTTAATTCGGCAACAAATCTTTTAACTGTATTGTCATTTGTAATATTGAAGAATTTAGGACTTATTTTATAAAATCTACCCCGCAATAATACTAAGATGTTACAGTCACCCTCTCCCGAATAGACTTCATAATCTCTCTGAAAATATTCCCTTGAAACATTTAATTTTTCAATATAATCGTAAATTTCGTAAAAATAACTCGTACAAAACTGACTGCCTAACCTGAAAATTATACCCACATTGCCATGGTTCGTAACTAATACAATGCTACGAGAAAATCAGGCGACAACTCATTGATTTATAGCCTGATAGAACATGAGCTCGCGGCCACCGGACTCTCGTCATTTTATAAATAAAATCAGCTATTATGAAGTTCCGATCATGGTTACTGTAGAAGCTATCAGCTTCAATGTATCTGGCAAGATGAAAGAACCATCAAAAGTGTCTGAATACCAAGGTGACATTTGTTGATAATAACATATAACAAATTCAGCTTTTATACTATAACGTTGGTAAAATTACATGTTATTAAACATTACAATCTTTAAACTTCAATTTTGCCAGCTTCTATAAAATGACGGAAGTCTGCCGGCCACGGGCTCTTGGTCTATGATAAGCATAGACTCAAGTTTCATAACGTGTCGCGCAGTTTGTCCACAGCTAAAGACACCGTCGCGCTCCAGTTGTGAAGACTTTCACTCAGCGACTCTCACACCATTGTACACATTCGCAATGCCTGAACGCGGACTTTTGACTGAACACAACTTGTACACTTTAGTCTAGTTGACGAATTATGTAATATTTATGAAGAACTAGTATAATTTTAGCTGGATAACTGCTCTACCAAATTTACAACAGCCGATGTAAATGATGCGTTTCCTGGCGTATGAATTGGCTGTATATCATAGGGGGTTTGGTTCTCCGATTAGTTTTATTCCGATTTCAAAAATTGGCTAGAATAATTAATATCTCGTTTAAGCTGGGCTGCCATAATCTGTAGAATGTCTATTTTGCCTTGTTTACATTTTCGCAAGCAATCAAAACTGAAAATATTAAGCTTAACTCAAAACTCAATGCACTTACACTATTCTTACTTATTATTATTTTCTAAACATAGCATTACCCTCTGAAATAATCTATAGCCGCCTTACCCCAAGTCAAATGCCTAAGGTTAAACTATCTTACTCAATGAACACTATTCTTCAAACACGTGATTATAATCAATCTTGAAGTAAAGGTCTATTACAGAGAACAATCTTCCCTTGTGTTATAATAATCGGGCTGTGTACAGGCACTAAGCCCATACTTCCTCGTTTATCTAATGATCTAATAATTTCGATGATGATGAATAGTTTTATTCACTTAGAAATATATGTCTGGTTAAATTACTATGTGGATGATTAATGTATTCGTAATGTGTGAGAGTTTAAGTATCCCTGCAAATATGTGCTTCGTAGACTACCAAAAGGCTTTTGACTGTGTGAGGTGGAAGCAACTATGGAAAGTCCTTCTTGAGGCAGGAGTTCCGGCACACCTTGTTTTACTCATACGCAGCCTCTACGAAAAGGGATATGGAACAGTTAAGGTGGCACATACAACATCGGGCCATTTCCAATTTCAGAAAGGTGTTAGACAAGGCTGTGTCATATCGCCAATTCTATTTAATATCTATGGTGAACAGATCATGCGAAAGACTCTCGAAGGGTGGAAAGGTGGGATCAAAATTGGCGGTGCTGGTATCTCAAATCTTCGTTACGCCGACGACACTACACTTTTCGCGTCCACAGAAGAAGAAATGGCGGATTTATTAACACGTTTGGAACAATGCAGCAAAGATTTTGGCCTCACAATAAATAAAGAAAAAACCAAACTAATGCTAGTCGACCGTTCAGAGACTTTTGGGAACACAGGGATACTTGGGGAATACGACACCGTAGACCAGTTCTTATATCTCGGCTCTGTATTAAACAACAGGGGTAACTGTGAACCTGAGATACGACGACGCATCGGAATGGCCAAAGCTGCAATGACTCAATTCCAAAGTCTGGAAGGATAGCAACATCTCTAATAGAACAAGAATAAGAATAATTGACACTTTGGTGATACCGATCTTTCTATACGGTTGTGAATCCTGGACCGTCAAAGCAGCAGATAAAAGGAGGATAGATGCGTTTGAGATGTGGTGCTGGCGCAGGATGTTGAGAATACCGTGGACGGCACATCGAACCAACATATCCATCCTGAAACAACTGCATCTCGAAAGAAGAACAAAACTTTCTGCAACCTGCCTACACAGAACCTTAAAATACTTCGGACATATCGCCAGACGCAAACCAGACAACCTACAAAAACTGCTTATTGTTGGAAAATTGGAGGGAAAAAGACGACGAGGACGAACACCCAAACGATGGGTAGATCAGGTTGCCAATACACTGAAGGTCCCTATTAACACAGCATTACATCAAGCAGAAGACCGAAGCTGGTGGAGAGAGGTCATCAAGACAGTTGAGAGTCACGATCATCAATAATGAGGGACCGACTGAAGAGAGAGAATGTGTGAGAGACTTCGTGGCATAGTTTGTTGAGAACGACTGCGAAATGAGAGGCCGCGGATTCCATCCCCTTACCGAAAAAAATGTTTTTAATATCAGAGTTTTGTAACACTCGGTGTCGCAATCGTACTACGGTTTGATTACAAAGCTGAAGTCCCGGGTTCGTGTTTCGAGTCGGGCAAAATGTCTTGGATTTTTCTATTCATTTGGCCCGGAGTCAGTAATTTATGTCCGATATAGCAATAGAATCGCCGCCTATCACATCGTTAGACGAAATACAAGACAAAACGTGGGTATCCTGATTAGCACCTCTTTCTGCCTTTTCTGGAAAAAGCATGAGTTTGTGTATGTTTTGTAAGATACAAAAATCTCGCGAAGTTTGCAATTTGCATGTGCCCGAGCAGTCTCGTGTTCTGCAGTGAACGTATATTTATGGATTGATTATTGTTATTGAAAAAAGTTTGAATCTCATTTCCTTGAATCTAAAGCGGTTAACAAACACTTCTAAATAAAGTCTGTTTTGGACGGTTTGCGCAAATATTATGCTTTGTGATAACGCAATTTGCGCCTCGTTGTGATTGTACATTGTGTTGCTGTGGCGTTATTCTCTCATACAACAGTGACATATTTAAAATCATCTGCGTGCTTCAGATAATGGTGATAATCACATACGTCATACATTTAAAAAAATGCATAAAAAAATTGAGGTTGTCTTTTAACACTTTTAAGATAATATTTTATTGAAATAAACAAACATCAGTACAGTTTATTGGAATCCTACATGGCGACACATCTTGTGAAACAAGAAGTTGCGGGTTTGATTTCTGCATCCAGAAATATGTTTGCGGAATGCACAGATATTTTTTTCTGGTCTGGATGTTGTCAGTTGTCAGTTTCTTATATCTTTCACACAATACTTGTACCAATAATTAGTAATTAATCCAGTATTTGGTGAGGACTCAGGACTATATATACAGGGTATATCAAGACTGCTACCGAAAACGAAGCCGGGTGGTAGTTTAAGCGACTTCAGACACAATGCAACAGAAAAAGTTGCAAAAAAAAGCGACAATTTTTTTTTTTTGAGTTTTTTCCTATGGCCATATTTGGGTGGTAAATACATTTTTTCCTAAAATAATAGTATATACCCTTTTATTTATAAATACTCTAAGGTATAAAAGAGTTTAAATTATTATTTTAGCAAAAACTATGGATTTACCACCCAAAAATGACGATATTTAAAAAATCATAAAAAAAAATTGTCGCGTTTCTAGGCGAAATTTTTAATTGCATTGTGTTTGTAGCCACTAAAACTACCACCCGGCTTCGTTTTCGGTAGCAGTCTTGAGATACCCGGTATAACTGGGTATATATATATTTATTATTATCTATACAAAGTTCTCACATAAACTGTCATATGCAGAATTATCCGCCTTGACCCTTATAAGAGTAATTTAGATTAGAAATTCCACTGTACTGTCACCTTGTTCGCAATGTTCGGACAATTTGTTTTTAAAGATGCCAAGGAAATGGTAGTAATCTCTGTTAACTAGGTTAATTTCTCTTTATTTAAAAACACTTATAGGCTTATTCATAGATGATTTTAAATCATATTTTAGGTATCGAATAATCTGGCTTTGCGGACAACTTTTGAGTTTGGTTTGAGTGAAGAACACAAAACCATGGACCAATATTGGATATTTAAAATAGGTTTTAAAACTATATGAATACAGCCGCTAGACTACAAGTATCTTATAACAGTTTAAACGTTGCTAGGATTTTTATTTCGAATTATATATTATTGTGCAATGTATACTTATCGCAAGGTTTAATGACAGATAACGATGAAATAACAATTATTATATGTAATTTATTTAAAACTATTTTGCTTTCGGAATAAGTACCATAAGATATGTGGAGAAATTATTGTCTATACAATATCAAAGTACATATGTTTCTATTTACAATAATGTCGGAATGAACGTACCAAACTGATATCGATATAAATAGCGGTCGATAAGTCCAAGCATCTGGTGTTTGCATGCTCTCTGCAACGTCTATTCGATAATATCAACGTAATGTGTCAATGCTAATGTTCAATTAGTTTTATTGCTTTATAATTGTCATTAAACTCGGGCATATTATGCGTAAACATTGTGAAATAGGTGATACTAAGAGAGTATCAATGTTAGCATGTAATAATGTGCTCGACTTAAAAGGGAATATACAAAACAGATATCTTCTAATGGGTTAGCTACATTTGAAGCTGCAAATGCAATGAATGTGAAGGTCGCTGGATGCAGGCTGCCTCCAACAGGTCACTGTGGAAATCATTATGAGAGGCCTATGTTCAGCAATGGATTTAATTTGACTGAGATAATGAACATAAAAAAAACGAATACATTTCCGTGTTTTAACTATGCAATATTACCCTTACAGAGTGATAACATTAGCTGATTTTAAAAATATACTATATACCTCCATTAAATATATTAATTACTACGTCAATAAACTAATATTTTCCGGGAAATCTGAGTATAATATATAATACATTAACAAGATTGTAATATTGCCTATACACTCATTTAATCCGTCATAATAGTTTATATTTTTTAAAAAATCGCACGAATATTAAAGTGAGTACAGATAGAATATTCGGTGTGTCATATCGCCAATTCTATTTAACATCTATGGTGAACACATCATGCGAAAGACTCTCGAAGGGTGGAAAGGTGGGATCAAAATTGACGGTGCTGCTATCTCAAATCTTCGTTACGCCGACGACACTACACTTTTCGCGTCCACAGAAGAAGAAATGGCGGATTTATTAACACGTTTGGAACAATGCAGCAAAGATTTTGGCCTCACAATAAATAAAGAAAAAACCAAACTAATGCTAGTCGACCGTTCAGAGACTTTTGGGAACACAGGGATACTTGGGGAATACGACACCGTAGACCAGTTCTTATATCTCGGCTCTGTATTAAACAACAGGGGTAACTGTGAACCTGAGATACGACGACGCATCGGAATGGCCAAAGCTGCAATGACTCAATTCCAAAGTCTGGAAGGATAGCAACATCTCTAATAGAACAAGAATAAGAATAATTGACACTTTGGTGATACCGATCTTTCTATACGG
This sequence comes from Hyles vespertilio, assembly GCA_009982885.2. Classification (NCBI taxonomy): domain Eukaryota; kingdom Metazoa; phylum Arthropoda; class Insecta; order Lepidoptera; family Sphingidae; genus Hyles; species Hyles vespertilio. The sequence goes on from CM042817.1 coordinate 2,001,911, forward strand.
TTGTGAATCCTGGACCGTCAAAGCAGCAGATAAAAGGAGGATAGATGCGTTTGAGATGTGGTGCTGGCGCAGGATGTTGAGAATACCGTGGACGGCACATCGAACCAACATATCCATCCTGAAACAACTGCATCTCGAAACAAGACCAAAACTTTCTGCAACCTGCCTACACAGAACCTTAAAATACTTCGGACATATCGCCAGACGCGAACCAGACAACCTAGAAAAACTGCTTATTGTTGGAAAATTGGAGGGAAAAAGACGACGAGGACGAACACCCAAACGATGGGTAGATCAGGTTGCCAATATACTGAAGGTCCCTATTAACACAGCATTACATCAAGCAGAAGACCGAAGCTGGTGGAGAGAGGTCATCAAGAAAGTTGAGAGTCACGATCCTCAATAATGAGGGACCGACTGAAGAGAGATGTGTAATTTATTTAAAACTATTTTTCTTTCGGAATAAGTACCATACGATATGTGGAGAAATTATTCTCTATACAATATCAAAGTACATATGTTTCTATTTACAATAATGTCGGAATGAACGTACCAAACTGATATCGATATAAATAGCGGTCGATAAGTCCAAGCATCTGGTATTTGCATACTCTCTGCAACGTCTATTCGATAATATCAACGTAATGTGTCAATGCTAATGTTCAATTAGTTTTATTGCTTTATAATTGTCATTAAACTCGGGCATATTATGCGTAAACATTGTGAAATAGGTGATACTAAGAGAGTATCAATGTTAGCATGTAATAATGTGCTCGACTTAAAAGGGAATATACAAAGCAGATATCTTCTAATGGGTTAGCTACATTTGAAGCTGCAAATGCAATGAATGTGAAGGTCGCTGGATGCAGGCTGCCTCCAACAAGTCACTGTGGAAATCATTATGAGAGGCCTATGTTCAGCAATGGATTTAATTTGACTGAGATAATGGACATAAAATAATCCAATACATTTCCGTGTTTTAACTATGCAATATAATATTACAGAGTGATAACATTAGCTGATTTAAAAAATATACTATATACCTCCATTAAATATAGTAATTACTACGTCAATAAACTAATATTTTCCGGAAAAATCTAAGTAAAATGTGCATAAATGAGGTTGTAAAATTCCATTACACTTATTTACCCCTACGTCATAATAGTTTACCTATTATCAAAAAATTGCACGAAAAATGTACTACAGTGCATCCGATCGGAAATTCTGTGAAGCCCAGATAGAATATTCGGTCAATCATAACTTTTACTTGATCATAAATCCACATGGGTTAAGAAAATGAAATTTCATTTCAAATACATTTCATTTCATTTCATTTCATTTCAAGGGCAGCAGTATCACTTACCATCAGGTGACCTGCTTGCTCTTTTGCCGAATCTTTGCAATAAAAAATATATATGGGGCATGGGCATTTTGGGGTAGCACAAGACTAGAAACTTCTTATTGGGGTTTAGGGCTAACTATATTTAAATGATATAAAATATCTGTTGTAGCAATATCACTTAACAGTTTCAATTATGACTTGTAAATTACTGATAAGCATGTTTAGCCTTTAGTGTTTTTACTACGATAACCATTTGTTTAATTAAGGCATTTAGATTACACCTGCTAATTTTATATGGAAATATCCCCAAGATTATTGTATCTATTATATTCCGCACTAACATAAATAGGTCCTTAGGGATCCATACCATCTTGTTTAATTCTGAATGGATTCACACAATTATTTGTGTGTTAGATTTTAGGGATAGATACCTTTTAATAAGTTCAGTAAAAAATGAAGTCAAATAACCTATTGTGAATTCATAAACCTCTTAGGTCAATAGTAAAAGTATAACACCATAGTATGATCAATATAGGCGGTCTTATTTAGATTCACGTTGCCCCCCCCCCCCCCCAAAACCCCGCAGCTTCTCCTTTTTAACCGACTTCAAAAAAGGAGGAGGTTCTCAATTCGACTGTATGTTGCTTTTTTTTTTTTATGTTTGTTACCTCGTTTCTCTGTACTGTGTAAACCGATTTCGACCATTCTTTCTTTGGTTGAAAGCTGATGCTTGTCATTTGGTCCCATAAAAATATGGTGAAAATCTGAGCAATATCTTCGGACCTGGAGAGAGGAACTCCTTAAAATTAAGTAGGATTCCAATGGTTCTTTTTGCATTAGGTTCATTATAAAAGTTAATTTACAGTGAGAGAGGAAAAAAGGGGTGGGGGGTAGGTGATAAAATTAAAATACACGTAAATTCTAATATCTTCGGCAGCTTTTAACCGATTTTAGTGATTTCTTTTTCATTGGAAAGAATGTATTGACAGGTTGATCTCAGGAACACAACATGGAGATCTGATGATCATTTTCGGACCTGGAGTGTAGAACTCTTCAAACTTTAGTAGGATTCCAATGGTTCTTTTTGCATTGGGTTCAATATAAAAGCTAAGCTACAGTGGTGGAGGGAAAAGGGGGTAGGGGCAAAGGGAGGGGGGGGGAGAAAAAATAATAAACATATGAATACTCCAATATCTTTAGCAGCTTTTAGCCGATTTTAGCGATTTCATTATCATCGCAAGGAACATATTCCTTGTGGGGACCAAATCTTCTTCATTTTGATTCCTATCAACACTAAAAAGATAAAAATAACCAAAATTTTTAATAAAAAATAAAAACCGCCTTCAAAACAAAAAACCACTAAAAACCAAAAAATAACTAAGTAATAAGTACCACTGCAAAGCAAAAAAATAATATTTGTTTCATGGAACTTGTGCTTGTTGATTAATTTGCTTAATGACTTGACTAGCCAACAAATCAAAATATATGCACAACATATCGAAGGCGGGCCGCCAAGTACCAAACATGTAGGACCTATGCCTTATATTAATTTAAATATCTATATGTTATATGTATGGTTATATGTTATATGTATGTAAAGGAATGTTACGATGGTTTGGTCATGTAGAGAGGATGGATGAAAGGAGAATTACGAAACAAACACATAATGCGAGTGTGGATGGAAGAGTCGGTAGGGGTCGACCTCACCGAACATACACCATCCAAATCGGTGATACCCTCAACAAGGGTCAGGTTAAAAGTACTCTGAACCAACGAGAATGCATGAAGACGTTGATGAAAGTGGATGAAGCGAAAGTAGTATGTCAGGATCGAGCAAAGTGGCGGTCTATTGTCTCTGCCTACCCCTATGGGATACAGGCGTGACGATTATGTATGTATGTATATGTATGGTTTTTTTGTTTTGAAGGCGGTTTTTATTTTTTTATTAATAATTTTGGTTATTCGTCTACCGACTACTCTATTCGGGCACTAGAAGGATGTATCACAAGTTTCGCAAGTAGCCACCGCCTGTCGAGGTCACAGCATGGTGTAACATTAACATTGTACTAACTCTTTGTAAAAGGGAAACTCGGCCTATAGCTCGCGAAAACGCAGAAAGTGTTTGCGAAATCGTGCCAGCGTTGTGGTTTGATGGATAATTGAAAAGTTGGTGAGAAATATTAACCAGATTCGGAAATTGCGCGGTGCGGTGACTTTCGAAGAATACGAGTATTTTTACGCCTAATTTTGAATGTCAATAACTATGGAGAAGTGGAAAGTTGTATTATTTATAGTCAATGGTAATACTTTTAGACCTAACCCGAGGTGGTAAGGCAATCAATGGTCAGAATTTTCTGAGCCTTTTCAAACTAAAAGTCAGTTAAAAAGTTAAATTTAAACTTACAAATGTCTTAAATAATTGCTACCAAGTATTTCTGTAATAATAAATAACACACTGTATTTGATAAACCTTTTGTAATTAAAAGACAAAATAATGTTGCAATTTCGGAAGTAGTGAATGTAAAATCGAATTAAGTGTACCTAACAAGGCAATGTTGCGTAAAGTTAGTGTATTTGTTGGTTATTATACTAATGTTATAAAAGAAAAAGCGCGTTCATTGATTTGTCCTTCTAACATGTGGCAACAGAGTATTACGACTTTTACACATATTGATAATAATGGGCTTGAGCGTGACAAGCTAATTTTTTTTCCGAAAAAAAGTGTAACGGAAAGTGTAACTTGGGTGAATCAATATGGCGAGATATACAACTTGTATACGATTATCGGTGACCGATTTGATACCTAAATCGTGACCTGAGTCTTAAATTAAGTATTATGTTAAATTAAATTTATTAACAATATATATACATGGATACGAATCTTATACGTCCAACAAGAGGTCCAATGAAGTGCTTTGTTTAAAATGGTGTCCTATTGTCCACAGGTCGAACATACAACGATTTGAACCAGTACCCGGTGTTCCCATGGATCCTAACCAACTACGAGAGCGAAGAACTGGACCTCAGCCAGCCTTCCAACTTCAGAGATCTCTCCAAGGTACCTTCATAAACCTTATTGGAATCATTTGTAATATTAGTCAGCAATTCATAAATTAAATGTACAGTCCAAATATGACTGCTTTATTTTAGAGACAAAAAGTATAGCATATATTATTTGGTCTTTTGGAAAACACTTTATAAATATTTTAGTGTATTTCGAAATTATCTGATGACGTTGCAAAATGAGGAGTTTAAAAAACATCAGTAGGAAATTGTTGCATACTGGATGGAAGATTTATATTCCAAAGAATTGCATTGAAAACCTCTACGTCACCAAAATTTAATTCTCGTCTCAACTAATGAACTGATTGTAACTACTTATCGGATCTGCCGCCGAATATGTAGGTAATTTAAATGACATTATGTTTTATACTTGACAGACTCCGTAGCGCAGTTGGTTAGACACCGGCTGTGAAACGAGAGGCCGCGGGTTCAATTCCCACACCGACACCTTTGTGTTAACCACAAGCATTTGTTTCGGGTCTGGGTGTTTGTGAGACCAAAAATTATCTCGTAGTTCCTGATACTCACGACACAAGACTCGGTCTTAGTGTGGGGTCAGGACTATGTATGCGACTGTTGGGTGTATTTATTTCTATATTTATCAGAGTTAATCCTTGGCAACAAATTTAATTATATATTTTTTCTGTTGCTTTATACAAATCTTTTTGTTTTAAAAGCATCAATTTAGCCAGAAGCAGCCTTTTAATATTTATCAAAAGTATGTAGAATAATATATTTTTATTGACATGTGTGTTTGCAGCCGATTGGAGCATTGAACCCGAGCCGTCGCGCGTACTTCGAGGAGCGGTACAACACGTGGGAGCACGAGTCCACGCCGCCCTTCCACTACGGCACGCACTACTCCACCGCCGCCTTCGTGCTCAACTGGCTAGTGCGAATTGTGAGTAACACCACTGTATCAGCCCATATACGTACTATTGCAGAGCACGGGCCTCCTGTACAATCGAGAATGCAATTTGTAGTGTATTGATATATTCATACTCTTTGCATCTATCTTCTCAAACTATACACAACGCGAACCAGGGGTGAATGAGAACAGATATAGATGTTGAGGACGGAACGGTGTAAAGACGTGGTGTATAGCAAACGAGCCGATAAATATTAATAATTGTATTCTACTACAATGTTACACATATTAACCATAAATAATGACTATTACACAATTGATTGTGTTTAGGCCATAATATAGTCCATCACGCTGGCCCAGTGCGGGTTGGAGGACTTTACATACCATAGAAATATTGTATGTAAAGATGCCTAATCGTTACACCCTTGTGATATTTTGCTTATTTTCCAAACCTGTCCAATAAAAATAATTGATCATTGCTTCCTACGTGATACTAGATTTTACAAATGTACTGAGTATAAACTCAGTACATTTGTGTTGTAGTTAAGAGTGTAATTAAGTATAGATAACAACTATGCATTGTACCGTCCGTAATAATGTTATAATTTCCCAATTATCACATTATTTATGAATAGCGTGCAACTTGCATGATACAGTCTGTATCAGCGCCTATACGTCTGCAGAGCACGGGCCTCCTCTACAATTGAAAGTACGATTGAGAGGGGTTAGACCATCATATAAATTCATACACATCGCTATTTTTAGTGCGGGGTGATTGACTTTCAGTACACACATTACTACGAAAAGTTATTTAAAAAGTTAAAAGTAAGTAATGTTACCAATTTTTAAAAGATAAAGTATTTTTACATATTTGTTTAACTACATAAATGTTTCATTATCCTTTTAATTGTTATTTACGCATTACGCACCACATATCATGTCTGCATCACCCTACGTTCGACTGGTAGAGAATTCCTCCGATATTAAATCCACCTTTTGTGTAACGCGTAAATAAATAAATAAAAGCCAGAGGAGTGCCCTACATGGTCACCTACGGTTATGGCTTAACAAATATCAATATAAATAGACATATTTAGGTCTATTAACGTCCAGAATATCAACTTGAATTTATTTAGTGCCATATATTAGCTTTGGAGTGTAGTAGCAGACATTCTACATAAATTATGGTTTTATACAATTCCCGGAATTGTCGTCTTAATTTGACCTACCATAACAAAATGTCATCTGTTAACATGTGGAAAATAAGGTAATGTAAACAAAAACACAAAGTAACAACTTGGCAAATTTAACCGTTCATTTTACTGTCGGGCCCGCACATCTAATTTAGCCCTACACCGCAAAGTATTATTTATGTTTTGTTTCGTGTTTCCCTTTATTATATTCTCTGTAAGAAAGCCCTTACTCTCAGAGTCCTTTTTTCACTCCCTTCACTGTAAATTAAAGTCAACTTTTGCATCGTTCTCCTGTCAAAACAATCGGAATTGAAACGAGTAACACGCGGGAACAGATGCGAGATACGACGGAATGAAAAACAACTAACAGAATGAGATTTATACAGATTTGTGAACTGCAGCAATTCGTGAATGGTTTATTTATATTGTTCATTGCACTACTACTATAGTATTACTTGATACATAGTATTAGAGGTTAGTTGGTAAAGCTTGGTTTGATTACTACACGAGGAAACCCCATATTTAGTTTTAAAAGAAAATCTTCCCATAATTATGTAAAATAAAACTGCTTTGATATGCATTAGGCTATTTTCAATTTCCTTCGTTAGCTTACAACTTTATTTGTATAATTTGTTTTAAATTGAGAATTTCAGAGCCTAGACAGTAGACACACTCATTACTTCTCTGTCTATAATTCCTCTTGCATATTTCACCATCAATCATACTTTTACAATTTTATTGTTTCCGTGTCCAGGAACCGATGACGACGATGTTCCTGGCGCTGCAGGGCGGCAAGTTCGACCACCCCAACAGACTGTTCTCATCCATCGCGCTCTCCTGGAAGAACTGCCAGCGAGACACCTCAGATGTTAAGGTAATCTAAAGGTTCTAGACACTAACTGCTGAATATTTACACCTCGAATTAAACGTGTTAAGAAAAGAAATTCTGTGAAATAAAAAAAATCAATATCAAAACTTATTAAAAATAGGTTAGGAAATAAAACTATATGTAATAAAAATAATAATAATACTAAAACCAAAAAACATTAAGACTAGACTAGCTGAACTAAATACACTAATACATAAAACGAAATCGGAGACGTTTGGTACTCAAAAAGGCAATATAGATACAAATGTTGGATCGTTGGCGTCCGTGGCGCAGTTGGTTAGACGCCGCCTGTGGAACGAGAGGCCGCGTGTTCGATCCCCGCACCGAGAGAAATGTTTGTGTGGCCCACAAGTATTTCTTCCGGGTCTGGGTGTTTGTGAGACCGAAAAGTCTCTCGTAGTTCCTGATACCCACGACACAAGACTCGATCTTAGTGTGGGGTCAGGACTATGTATGGGACTGTTGGGTGTGTAAGGTAAGGTAAGGTTGCCTAAGTCTTGAGATTCAGTATCCAGAACTATGCGGCCCTTATAATGACACAAATCTAAATTCACCTCTTAACCGCACAGGAACTGATCCCGGAACTGTTTTTCCTGCCGGAGATGCTGATCAACAGCTCCGGCTACAAGCTGGGCATCCCGGAGTCTCCCTCGGGAGACGTGATCCTGCCTCCATGGGCCTCGTCAGCCGAGGAGTTCATCAGGATCAACCGAATGGCCCTGGAGTCAGAGTTCGTCAGTTGCCAGTTGCATCAGTGGATCGATCTTATATTCGGATATAAACAAAGAGGTTGGTAACTACTAACTTCTGTAGGCCAGGAATAAAAGTGTATAAACATATGTACTTTGATATTATAAAGAGAATATTTTCTCCACATATCGTACGGTTAGTACTAATTCCGAAAGCAAAATAGTCTTAAATAAATTAGACAGAATAATTGTAATTTCATCGTTATCTGTCATTAAACCTTGCGATAAGTATAAATTGCACTTTCGAAATAAAAAACTAGCGACGTTTAAATTTTTATATTTATAAGACATCTATTGTCTTGCGGCCGTATTCGTATAGTTTTAAAAACCTATTTTAAATATCACATGTTTTGTTTTCTTCGCTCATACAAAATTCAAAAGTCGTTTGAAATGGTCAGAACATTCGATAGCTAAAATAGGTTTTAAAATTGTCTACGAATGACTCCGTAAGTTTTTAAGTAAATACTAAAAGTCTCAAAATGAGAAATTAACCTAGTCAACAGAGATTATTTCATTTCCTTGGCATCTTTAAAAATGAATTGTCCGAACATTGCGAACAAGGTGAAAATTAAACGACGAATTAAAGGCTTTTTTTTGGCTGATGGATGGATGGATAGATGGATGGATGGACAGCTTTATACTTTCGATCAGTGAAAAACTATGCTATACACAAATACTAAGAAAATTATTCTCTTCAGGACCTGAAGCCGTCCGCGCGACGAATGTCTTCTACTACCTAACTTACGAAGGGGGGGTGCGGTTGGAGCAAATAGCTGAGGGAGTGACCCGAGCCGCGGTGGAAGACCAGATCAGGTCGTTCGGCCAGACGCCCGCGCAGCTACTGTCGGAGCCCCACGCGCCTCGGGCTTCGCCCCTGCACCTGGCGCCGCTCATGTTCGCGGCCGCGCCTGATGATGTCTGCGTCAGGCTGAAACTACCGTCCAATGCGCCCGTGGTCCACGTCTCGGCCAATACTTACCCGCAATTAGCGCATCCTGCTGCTGTTACTGTGAGTTTTGTTTGGATTACAAGTTTAAAAGGGTGAATGAATTTGAAGTTCGAATCCTAGGTCAGGCAAAGTGATGTTGGATTGTTCTATTATCAGCACTGAGTCAGGATTTTTTGACCGGTATGGCGATAGGCTCGTCCCTTATCACATCGTAGGACGGAATATATAATACAAGGCGAAATGTGAGTGTCCTGGTAGCACTCTGCCTACCCCTTCTAGAAAAAAGGCGTGAGTTTATGTATGTGTTTAAGAGTTTTATGTATGACAATTTTTATATACAGAATAGTGCAGATTTAACTTTAGTTGAAATTACGTTCAGGGCCTTTCGTTAAATTTCTCGACACTCGATATTATCTTTATTATCTTATATTATTAGAAAGATTTTTATAGAATATATTTTCTTTTCTAAATAGTATGAACATATTTATATATTATTTTTATGTTCATACCTGATCAAACAAGTATTTTGACTAACTCGTAAATTTATAACTACACGTTTCCATCAATGTGTATAACTAAGTTAAGGAATTTTAAAAAGTTTCGTTAAAGCGTTGGATTAGTGAAAAAAATATGAAATTATGTCCCCTAGTTATTTAGAGACCGACTACATTGTTGTTGATGTAACGATGCGTGATGCAGGTGAGCGGCGCGCGCGCGTTCGCGGCGCACCGGTGGGCGGGCGGCGCATGCGCACACGCGGCGCGCCCGCCCGACCCGCCGCACCACGCGCACCCGCATCCCATCATCATGGACCCCGTGTGGGGTGAGTGACTGCACACTATACCACACCTCATCATGGACCCCGTGTGGGGTGAGTGACTGCACACTATACACACACCTCATCATGGACCCCGTGTGGGTGAGTGACTGCACACTATACACACACCTCATCATGGACCCCGTGTGGGGTGAGTGACTGCACACTATACACACACCTCATCATGGACCCCGTGTGGGGTGAGTGACTGCACACTATACACACACCTCATCATGGACCCCGTGTGGGGTGAGTGACTGCACACTATACACACACCTCATCATGGACCCCGTGTGGGGTGAGTGACTGCACACTATACACACACCTCATCATGGACCCCGTGTGGGGTGAGTGACTGCACACTATACACACACCTCATCATGGACCCCGTGTGGGGTGAGTGACTGCACACTATACACACACTTCATCATGGACCCCGTGTGGGGTGAGTGACTGCACACTATACACACACTTCATCATGGACCCCGTGTGGGGTGAGTGACTGCACACTATACACACACTTCATCATGGACCCCGTGGTGGGGTGAGTGACTGCACACTATACACACACTTCATCATGGACCCCGTGTGGGGTGAGTGACTGCACACTATAACACACACCTCATCATGGACCCCGTGTGGGTGAGTGACTGCACACTATACACACCCTCATCATGACCCCGGTGGGGTGAGTGACTGCACACTATAAACACACCTCATCATGGACCCCGTGTGGGGTGAGTACTGCACACTATACACACACCTCATCATGGACCCCGTGTGGGGTGAGTGACTGCACAGCTATACACACACCTCATCATGGACCCCGTGTGGGGTGAGTGACTGCACACTATACACACACCTCATCATGGACCCCGTGTGGGGTGAGTGACTGCACACTATACACACACTTCATCATGGACCCCGTGTGGGGTGAGTGACTGCACACTATACACACACTTCATCATGGACCCCGTGTGGGGTGAGTGACTGCACACTATACACACACTTCATCATGGACCCCGTGTGGGGTGAGTGACTGCACACTATACACACACTTCATCATGGACCCCGTGTGGGGTGAGTGACTGCACACTATACACACACTTCATCATGGACCCCGTGTGGGGTGAGTGACTGCACACTATACACACACTTCATCATGGACCCCGTGTGGGGTGAGTGACTGCACACTATACACACACTTCATCATGGACCCCGGGTGGGTGAGTGACTGCACACTATACACACACTTCATCATGGACCCCGTGTGGGGTGAGTGACTGCACACTATACACACACTTCATCATGGACCCCGTGTGGGGTGAGTGACTGCACACTATACACACACTTCATCATGGACCCCGTGTGGGGTGAGTGACTGCACACTATACACACACTTCATCATGGACCCCGTGTGGGTGAGGTGACTGCACACTATACACACACCTCATCATGGACCCCGTGTGGGGTGAGTAACTGCACACTATACACACACTTCATCATGGACCCCGTGTGGGGTGAGTGACTGCACACTATAAACACACCTCATCATGGACCCCGTGTGGGGTGAGTAACTGCACACTATACACACACCTCATCATGGACCCCGTGTGGGGTGAGTGACTGCACACTATACACACACCTCATCATGGACCCCGTGTGGGGTGAGTGACTGCACACTATACACACACCTCATCATGGACCCCGTGTGGGGTGAGTGACTGCACACTATACACACACCTCATCATGGACCCCGTGTGGGGTGAGTGACTGCACACTATACACACACCTCATCATGGACCCCGTGTGGGGTGAGTGACTGCACACTATACACACACCTCATCATGGACCCCGTGTGGGTGAGTGACTGCACACTATACACACACTTCATCATGGACCCCGTGTGGGGTGAGTGACTGCACACTATACACACACCTCATCATGGACCCCGTGTGGGGTGAGTGACTGCACACTATACACACACTTCATCATGGACCCCGTGTGGGGTGAGTGACTGCACACTATACACACACTTCATCATGGACCCCGTGTGGGGTGAGTGACTGCACACTATACACACACTTCATCATGGACCCCGTGTGGGGTGAGTGACTGCACACTATACACACACTTCATCATGGACCCCGTTGTGGGGTGAGTGACTGCACACTATACACACACTTCATCATGGACCCCGTGTGGGGTGAGTGACTGCACACTATACACACACTTCATCATGGACCCCGTGTGGGGTGAGTGACTGCACACTATACACACACTTCATCATGGACCCCGGGTGGGGTGAGTGACTGCACACTATACACACACTTCATCATGGACCCCGTGTGGGGTGAGTGACTGCACACTATACACACACTTCATCATGGACCCCGTGTGGGGTGAGTGACTGCACACTATACACACACTTCATCATGGACCCCGTGTGGGGTGAGTGACTGCACACTATACACACACTTCATCATGGACCCCGTGTGGGGTGAGTGACTGCACACTATACACACACCTCATCATGGACCCCGTGTGGGGTGAGTAACTGCACACTATACACACACCTCATCATGGACCCCGTGTGGGTGAGTGACTGCACACTATAACACACCTCATCATGGACCCCGTGTGGGGTGAGTACTGCACACTATACACACACCTCATCATGGACCCCGTGTGGGGTGAGTGACTGCACACTATACCACACCTCATCATGGACCCCGTGTGGGGTGAGTGACTGCACACTATACACACACCTCATCATGGACCCCGTGTGGGGTGAGTGACTGCACACTATACACACACTTCATCATGGACCCCGTGTGGGTGAGTGACTGCACACTATACACACACTTCATCATGGACCCCGTGTGGGGTGAGTGACTGCACACTATACACACACTTCATCATGGACCCCGTTGTGGTGTGAGTGACTGCACACTATACACACACTTCATCATTGGACCCCGTGTGGGGTGAGTGTGACTGCACACTATACACCCACTCATCATGGACCCCGTGTGGGGTGAGTGACTGCACACTATACACACACCTCATCATGGACCCCGTGTGGGGTGAGTGACTGCACACTATACACACACTCATCATGGACCCCGGTGGGGGGTGAGTGACTGCACACTATACACACACACTCATCATGGACCCGTGTGGGGTGAGTGACTGCACACACCCATCATGGACCCCGTGTGGGGTGAGTGACTGCACACTATACACACACCTCATCATGGACCCCGTGTGGGGTGAGTGACTGCACACTATACACACACTTCATCATGGACCCCGTGTGGGGTGAGTGACTGCACACTATACACACACTTCATCATGGACCCCGTGTGGGGTGAGTGACTGCACACTATACACACACTTCATCATGGACCCCGTGTGGGGTGAGTGACTGCACACTATACACACACTTCATCATGGACCCCGTGTGGGGTGAGTGACTGCACACTATACACACACTTCATCATGGACCCCGTGTGGGGTGAGTGACTGCACACTATACACACACTTCATCATGGACCCCGTGTGGGTGAGTGACTGCACACTATACACACACTTCATCATGGACCCCGTGTGGGGTGAGTGACTGCACACTATACACACACTTCATCATGGACCCCCGTGTGGGGTGAGTGACCTGCACACTATACACACACTTCATCATGGACCCCGGTGGGGTGAGTGACTGCACACTATACACACACTTCATCATGGACCCCGTGTGGGGTGAGTGGACTGCACACTATACACACACTTCATCATGGACCCCGTGTGGGGTGAGTGACTGCACACTATACACACACTTCATCATGGACCCCGTGTGGGTGAGTGACTGCACACTAATACACACACTTCATCATGGGACCCCGGTGGTGGGGTTGAGTGACTGCACACTATACAGCACAAGGCCTCATCAGGGACCCCATTGTGGGTTGAGTAACTGCACACTATACACACAAACCTCATCATGGACGCTCCGTGTGGGGGTGAGTGACTGGCACACTATAAACACACCTCATCATGGACCCCGTGTGGGGGTGAGTAACTGCACACGATACACCACACCTCATCATGGACCCCGTGTGGGGTGAGTGACTGCACACTCATACACACACCTCAGCATGGACCCGCGTGTGGTGTGAGTGAATGACGCACACTATACACACACCTCATCATGGACCCCGTGTGGGGTGAGTGACTGCACACTATCTCACCACACTTCATCATGGACCCCGTGTGGGGTGAGTGACTCACACTATACACACACCTCATCATGGACCCCGTGTGGGGTGATGTTGACTGCACACTATACACACACTTCATCATGGACCCCCGTGTGGGTGAGTGACTGCACACTATACACACACTTCATCATGGACCCCGTGTGGGGTGAGTGACTGCACACTATACACACACTTCATCATGGACCCCGTGTGGGGTGAGTGACTGCACACTAACACACCTTCATCATGGACCCCGTGTGGGGTGAGTGACTGCACACTATACACACACCCATCATGGACCCCGTGTGGGGTGAGTGACTGCACACTATACACACACCTCATCATGGACCCCGTGTGGGGTGTGAGTGACTGCACACTATACACACACCTCCTCATGGACCCCTGTGGGGTGAGTGACTGCACACTGCACACTACAACTTAGTGTTGGGATGTAAACTCTACGAAAACTTTGCACAAAAATAGATTAGTATAACATAAATCCGCTTCAGTGGTTCTGATTTGCACATATAATTTCATCCCTTATTCACCCCCTTAGTACTATTTTTCCAAAAGTAGTTCCCGCAATTATTTTTCGTTTAAATAAATAGTGAAATACAATTTTTTAAATGAGGAACTACAGCTGTTTAGATTTGCATACGAAATTTTTACACCTTTAAGAGTAGTTATAGAAAAAAAAATGCAATTACTCTTGTTTCTAGATGAGTAACCAAAGTGTCAATTTAATATCTGCAACTTCAATGGTTTCGATTTTCCATACACAGTTTTTAACACTTTTCACCTCCTTAGGCACACTTCATCATGGACCCGTGTGGGTGAGTGACTGCACACTATACACACACTTCATCATGGACCCCGTGTGGGGTGAGTGACTGCACACTATACACACACTTCATCATGGACCCCGTGTGGGGTGAGTGACTGGCACACTATACACACACTTCATCATGGACCCCGTGTGGGGTGAGTGACTGCACACTATACACACACTTCATCATGGACCCCGTGTGGGGTGAGTAACTGCACACTATACACACACTTCATCATGGACCCCGTGTGGGGTGAGTGACTGCACACTATACACACACTTCATCATGGACCCCGTGTGGGTGAGTGACTGCACACTATACACCCACTTCATCATGGACCCGTGTGGGGTGAGTGACTGCACACTATACACACACTTCATCAGGACCCCGTGTGGGGTGAGTGACCTGCACACTATACACACACTTCATCATGGACCCCGTGTGGGGGTGAGTGACTGCACACTATACCACACTTCATCAGGGACCCCGGTGGGGGTGAGTGACTGCACACTATACACACACTTCATCATGGACCCCGTGTGGGTGAGTGACTGCACACTATCAACACACTTCATCATGGACCCCGTGTGGGGTGAGTGACTGCACACTATACACACACTTCATCATGGACCCCGTGGTGGGGTGAGTGACTGCACACTATACCCACCTTCATCATGGACCCCGTGTGGGGTGTAGTGACTGCACACTATACACACCTCATCATGGACCCGTGTGGGGTGAGTACTGCACTATACACACACCTCATCATGGACCCCGTGTGGGTGAGTAACTGCACACTATAAACACACCTCATCATGGACCCCGTGTGGGGTGAGTGACTGCACACTATAAACACACCTCATCATGGACCCCGTGTGGGGTGAGTAACTGCACACTATACACACACCTCATCATGGACCCCGTGTGGGGTGAGTGACTGCACACTATACACACACCTCATCATGGACCCCGTGTGGGGTGAGTGACTGCACACTATACACACACCTCATCATGGACCCCGTGTGGGGTGAGTGACTGCACACTATACACACACTTCATCATGGACCCCGTGTGGGGTGAGTGACTGCACACTATCACACACTTCATCATGGACCCCGTGTGAGGGTGAGTGACTGCACACTATAACACACACTTCATCATGGACCCCGTGTGGGGTGAGTGACTGCACACTATACACACACTTCATCATGGACCCCGTGTGGGGTGAGTGACTGCACACTATACACACACTTCATCATGGACCCCGGGTGGGGTGAGTGACTGCACACTATACACACACTTCATCATGGACCCCGTGTGGGGTGAGTGACTGCACACTATACACACACTTCATCATGGACCCCGTGTGGGGTGAGTGACTGCACACTATACACACACTTCATCATGGACCCCGTGTGGGGTGAGTGACTGCACACTATACACACACTTCATCATGGACCCCGTGTGGGGTGAGTGACTGCACCCTATACACACACCTCATCATGGACCCCGTGTGGGGTGAGTGACTGCACACTATACACACACCTCATCATGGACCCCGTGTGGGGTGAGTGACTGCACACTATACACACACTTCATCATGGACCCCGTGTGGGGTGAGTGACTGCACACTATACACACACTTCATCATGGACCCCGTGTGAGGTGAGTGACTGCACACTATACACACACTTCATCATGACCCCGTGTGGGGTGAGTGACTGCACACTATACACACACTTCATCATGGACCCCGTGTGGGGTGAGTGACTGCACACTATACACACACTTCATCATGGACCCCGGGTGGGGTGAGTGACTGCACACTATACACACACTTCATCATGGACCCCGTGTGGGTGAGTGACTGCACCTATACACACACTTCATCATGGACACCCGTGTGGGGTGAGTGACTGCACACTATAACACACACTTCATCATGGACCCCGTGTGGGGTGAGTGACTGCACACTATACACACACTTCATCATGGACCCCGTGTGGGGTAGGACTGCACACTATACACACACCTCATCATGGACCCCGTGTGGGGTGAGTAGACTGCACACTATACACACACTTCATCATGGACCCCGGTGTGGGTGAGTGACTGCACACTATAAACACACTCATCCATGGACCCCGTGTGGGGGTGAGTGAACTGCACACTATAACACACACCTCTCATGGACCCCGTGTGGGTGGATGAACTGCACACTATACACACACCTCATCATGGACCACCGTGTGGGGTGAGTGGACTCAGTCACACTATACACACACCTCATCATGGACCGTTGTGGGGTGAGTGAACTTGCACACTATAACACCACCTCATCATGGACCCCGTGTGGGGTGGAGTGACTGCACACTATACACACACCTCATCATGGACCCCGTGTGGGTGAGGGACTGCACACTATACACACACCTCATCATGGACCCCGTGTGGGGTGAGTGGACTGCACACTATACACAACCTCCTCATGGACCCCGTGTGGGGTGAGTGACTGCCCACTATACACACACCTCATCATGGACCCCGTGTGGGGTGATTGACTGCCACTATACACACACTTCATCATGGACCCCGTGTGGGGTGAGTGACTCACACTATACAACACACTTCATCATGGACCCCGTGTGGGGTGAGTGACTGCACACTATACACACCTCATCATGGACCCCGTGTGGGGTGAGTGACTGCACACTATACACCACACTTCATCATTGACCCCGTGTGGGTGAGTGACTGCACACTATACACACACTTCATCATGGACCCGTGTGGGTGAGTGACTGCACAATATACACACACTTCATCAGGGACCCCGGGGGTGATGACTGCCCACTATACACACCCTTCATCATGGACACCCGTGTGGGGTGAGTGAGCTGCACACTATAAACAAACCTTCATCCACATGGACCCCACAAGTGCCTCGGGGGTGAGTGACTGCACACTATACACACACTTCATCATGGACCCCGTGTGGGGTGAGGATGCTGCACACTACACACCACTTCATCATGGACCCCGTGGTGGGGTGAGTGACTGCACACCCTTTATACACAACACTTCATCATGGACCCCGTGTGGGTTGAGTGACTGCACAACTATACCACACACCTTCATCATGGACCCCGTGTGGGGTGAGTGACTGCACACTATACACACACCTTCATCATGGACCCCCGTGTGGGGTGTGACTGGGGAACCCCACTATAAACACACCTCATCATGGACCCCTTGTGGGGTGAGTAACTGCACACTATACACACACCTCATCATGGACCCCGGTGGGGTGAGTGACTGCACACTATACAACACACCTCATCATGGACCCCGTGTGGGTGAGTGACTGCACACATATACACCACCTCATCATGGACCCCGCGTGGGGGTGAGTGACTGCACACTATACACACACCTCATCATGGACCCCCGTGTGGGGTGAGTGACTGCACACTATACACACACCTCATCATGGACCCCGTGTGGGGTGAGTGACTGCACACTATACACACACCTCATCATGGACCCCGTGTGGGTGAGTGACTGCACACTATAACACACACCTCATCATGGACCCCGTGTGGGGTGAGTGACTGCACACTATACACACACCTCATCATGGACCCCGTGTGGGGTGATGACTGCACACTATACACCACACTTCATCATGGACCCCGTGTGGGGTGCGTGACTGCACACTATACACACACTTCATCATGGACCCCGTGTGGGGTGAGTGACTGCACACTATTACACACACTTCATCATGGACCCGTGTGGGGTGAGTGACTGCACACTATACACACACTTCATCATGGACCCACGTGTGGGGTGAGTGACTGCACACTATACATCCACACTTCATCATGGACCCCGTGTGGGTGGAGTGGACTGCACACTATACACACACCGTCATCATGGAACCCCGTGTGGGGGGAGTGACTGCACAGGCTATACACACCACCTCATCATGGACCCGTGTGGGGTGACGGGACGTGCACACACCTATACACACACCTCATCATGGACCCCGTGGGGGGGTGAGTGACTGCACACCTATACACACACCGCCTCATGGACCCCGTGTGGGGTGGTGGACTGCACCCACATATACACACACCTCATCAGTGTGACCCCGTGTGGGGTGGGTGGACTGCACCTATACACATCACTTCATGCATGGGAACCCCTGTGGGGTGAGTGACTGCACACCTATACACACACTTCATCATGGACCCCCGTGTGGGGTGAGTGACTGCACACTATACACACACTTCATCATGGACCCCGTGTGGGGTGAGTGACTGCACACTATACACACCCTTCATCATGGACCCCGTGTGGGGTGAGTGGACTACACACTATACACATTCATCATGGACCCCGTGTGGGGTTGAGTGACTGCACACTACACACACTTTTCTCATGGACTCCCGTGTGGGTGAGTGACTGCACACTATACACACACTTCATCATGGACCCCGTGTGGGGTGAGTGACTGCACAACTATACACACACTTCATCATGGACCCCGTGTGGGGTGAGTGACTGCACACTTACACACACTTCAATCATGGACCCCGTGTGGGGTGAGTGACTGCACACTATACAACACTTCATCATGGACCCCGGGTGGGGTGAGTGACTGCACACTATACACACACTTCATCAGGAACCCCGGTGTGGGGTGAGGACTGCACACTATACACACACTCATCATGGACCCCGTGTGGGGGTGAGTGACTGCACACTATACACACACTTCATCATGGGACCCCGTGTGGGGTGGTGAACTGCACACTATACACACACTTCATCATGGACCCCGTGTGGGTGAGTGACTGCACACTATACACACACCTCATCATGGACCCCGTGTGGGTGGTACTGCACACTATACACACACCTCATCATGGACCCCGTTGGGGTGAGTGACTGCACACTATAAACACACCTATCATGGACCCCGTGTGGGGTGAAGTGACTGCACACATACACACACCCGCATCATGGACCCCGTGTGGGGGGAGTACCTGCACACTATACAACACCTCATCATGGACCCCGTGTGGGGTGAGTGACTGCACACTATACACACACCTCATCATGGACCCCGTGTGGGGTGAGGACTGCACACTATACACACACCTCATCATGGACCCCGTGTGGGGTGAGTGGACTTGCACACTATACACACACTTCATCATGGACCCCGTGTGGGGTGAGTGACTGCACACTATACACACACCTCATCATGGCCCCGTGTGGGGTGAGTGACTGCACACTATACACACACTTCATCATGGACCCCGTGTGGGGTGAGTGACTGCACACTATACACACACCTTCATCATGGACCCCGTGGTGGGGTGAGTGACTGCACACTATACACACACTCATCATGGACCCCGTGTGGGGTGAGTGACTGCACACTATACACACACTTCATCATGGACCGCCGTGTGGGGTGAGTGACTGCACACTATACACACACCTCATCATGGACCCCGTGTGGGGTGAGTGACTGCACACTATACACACACCTCATCATGGACCCCCGTGTGGGGTGAGTGACTGCACACTATACACACACCTCATCATGGACCCCGTGTGGGGTGAGTGACTGCACACTGCACACTACAACTAGTGTTGGGATGTAAACTCTACGAAAACTTTGCACAAAAATAGATTATTATAACATAAATCAGCTTCAGTGGTTCTGATTTGCACATATAATTTCATCCCTTATTCACCCCCTTAGTACTATTTTTCCAAAAGTAGTTCCCGCAATTATTTTTCGTTTAAAATAAATAGTGAAATACAATTTTTTAAATGAGTAACTACAGCTGTTTAGATTTGCATACGACATTTTTACACCTTTAAGATTAGTTATAGAAAAAAAAATGCAATTACTCTTGTTTCTAGATGAGTAACCAAAGTGTCAATTTAATATCTGCAACTTCAATGGTTTCGATTTTCCATACAACAGTTTTAACACTTTTCACCTCCTTAGGCACACTTCATCATGGACCCCGTGTGGGGTGAGTGACTGCACACTATACACACACTTCATCATGGACCCCGTGTGGGGTGAGTGACTGCCACACTATACACCCACTTCATCATGGACCCCGTGTGGGGTGAGGTGACTGCACACTATACACCACTTCATCATGGACCCCGTGTGGGGTGAGTGACTGCACACTATACACACACTTCATCATGGACCCCGTGTGGGTGTGAGTGACCTGCACCACTATACACCCACTTCATCATGGGACCCCGTGTGGGGTGAGTGACTGCACACTATACACACACTTCATCATGGACCCGTGTGGGGTGAGTGACTGCACACTATACACCCACTTCATCATGGACCCCGTGTGGGGTGAGTGACTGCACACTATACACACACTTCATCATGGACCCCGTGTGGGGTGAGTGCTGCACACTATACACACACTTCATCATGGACCCCGGTGGGTGAGTGACTGCACACTATACACACACTTCATCATGGACACCCGTGTGGGGTGTATGACTGCACACTATCACACACTTCATCATGGACCCCGTGTGGGTGAGTGACTGCACACTATAACACACCTTCATCATGGACCCCGTGTGGGGTGAGTGACTGCACACTATACACACACCTCATCATGGACCCCGTGTGGGGTGAGTAACTGCACACTATACACACACCTCATCATGGACCCCGTGTGGGGTGAGTGACTGCACACTATAAACACACCTCATCATGGACCCCGTGTGGGGTGAGTAACTGCACACTATACACACACTTCATCATGGACCCCGTGTGGGGTGAGTGACTGCACACTATACACACACTTCATCATGGACCCCGTGTGGGGTGAGTGACTGCACACTATACACACACCTCATCATGGACCCCGTTGGGGTGAGTAACTGCACACTATACACACACCTCATCATGGACCCCGTGTGGGGTGAGTGACTGCACCTATAAACACACCTCATCATGGACCCCGTGTGGGGTGAGTAACTGCACACTATACACACACTTCATCATGGACCCCGTGTGGGTGAGTGACTGCACACTATACACACCTTCATCATGACCCCGTGTGGGGTGAGTGACTGCACACTATACACACACTTCATCATGGACCCCGTGTGGGGTGAGTGACTGCACACTATACACACACCTTCATCATGGACCCCGTGTGGGGTGAGTGACTGCACACTATACACACACTTCATCATGGACCCCGGGTGGGGTGAGTGACTGCACACTATACACACACTTCATCATGGACCCCCGTGTGGGGTGAGTGACTGCACACTATACACACACTTCATCATGGACCCCGTGTGGGGTGAGTGACTGCACACTATACACACACTTCATCATGGACCCCGTGTGGTGTGAGTGACTGCACACTATACACACACTTCATCATGGACCCCGTGTGGGGTGAGTGACTGCACACTATACACACACCTCATCATGGACCCGTGTGGGGTGAGTAACTGCACACTATACACACACCTCATCTGGACCCCGTGTGGGGGTGAGTGACTGCACACTATAAACACACCTCATCATGGACCCCGTGTGGGTGAGTAACTGCACACTATACACACACCTCATCATGGACCCCGTGTTGGGTGAGTGACTGCACACTATACACACACCTCAATCATGGACCCCGTGTGGGGTGAGTGACTGCACACTATACACACACACCTCATCATGGACCCCGTGTGGGGTGAGTGACTGCACACTATACACACACTTCATCATGGACCCCCGTGTGGGGTGAGTGACTGCACACTATACACACACCTCATCATGGACCCCCGTGTGGGGGTGAGTGACTGCACACTATACACACACTTCATCATGGACCCCGTGTGGGGTGAGTGACTGCACACTATACACACACTTCATCATGGACCCCGTGTGGGGTGAGTGACTGCACACTATACACACACTTCATCATGGACCCCGTGTGGGGTGAGTGACTGCACACTATACACACACTTCATCATGGACCCCGTGTGGGGTGAGTGAAATCAGCTTCAGTGGTTCTGATTTGCACATATAATTTCATCCCTTATTCACCCCCTTAGTACTATTTTTCCAAAAGTAGTTCCCGCAATTATTTTTCGTTTAAAATAAATAGTGAAATACAATTTTTTAAATGAGTAACTACAGCTGTTTAGATTTGCATACGACATTTTTACACCTTTAAGATTAGTTATAGAAAAAAAAATGCAATTACTCTTGTTTCTAGATGAGTAACCAAAGTGTCAATTTTAATATCTGCAACTTCAATGGTTTCGATTTTCCATACAACAGTTTTTAACACTTTTCACCTCCTTAGGCGTTGAATTTACTAAAATCCTTCCTTAGTGCTACCTGACGTCATAATAGAAGCGTGGTGGACTATGACGTAACCTCTCTCCTCATACACTCAATTATATCGGAGTCCCCTACCTTGCAGTGGATCGGAAGGGGTTATACATAGTAATCATGGGCGTAGCCACGTTGGGCAGTGTGGCGCTTACCTAACCAAACCTAAAAAAAATATCTTAGTAACTACGTATAGTACTATATACAGGGTATCTCAAGACTGCTACCGAAAACGAAGCCGGGTGGTAGTTTTAGTGGCTACAAACAACAATGCAATTAAAAATTTCGCATAGAAACGCGACAATTATTTTTTATGATTTTTTAAATATCGTCAATTTTGGGTGGTAAATTCATAGTTTTTGCTAAAATAATAATTTAAACTCTTTTATACCTTAGAGTATTTATAAATAAAAGGATATACACTATTATTTTAGGAAAAAATGTATTTACCACCCAAATATGGCCATAGGAAAAAAATAACAAAAAAAAAAATTGTCGCTTTTTTTTGCAAGTTTTTCTGTTGGATTGTATCTGAAGTCGCTTAAACTATCACCCGGCTTCGTTTTCGGTAGCAGTCTTGATATACCCGGTATAAGTAGATGTAAATCTCTAAATTTAACCCAGAGCCCATACGGTTAAAGATAGAGACACAGTTTCGAATGAATAATTTCGAGGTCTATGTAGGTGAGCAATAAGAAATTATTGTGGATATTTCGAATTAGAAAGAATCTGGTGGAAGACTGGTGGTAGGTCTCTCATATGTGAGAGGCTGCCTGGGTGGGTACCACCGCAATGTCTATTTCTCCCGTCAAACAGCAGTTTAAATGCACTGCTGTGTTTCGGATTGAAGGACATTGTAGCCAGAGTAACTACTGGACATATTGAGACTTAACATCTTGTGTCTCAGGATGGCGAGCGCAGTGGAATGCCAAGCATTGCCTTGTAAATCAAGGTGTTGTTTGGTTTTGCTACTGTTCATGAGTGGTCGCATCGCTTACCATCAGGCGAACGGCATGCTCGTCTCGCCACTCAATGCAATAAAAAAAAAAAAAAGAATCAGATACAGGATGCTACAGGGTGCAAGTGTACCTTTTTGTAAGAAAAAATGAACCAGGGTAAGACCACGGGTATAGTTTGCTAGTTACATATTATTTAGACTATCGCCCCACCATAAGCCCATGGTTGGTTTCGTTCATAACAGCAATTACTGGACATATTGACACTTAACATCTTATGTCTCAGGATGGCGAGCGCAATGGAATGCCAAGCATCGCTTTGTAATTCAAGGTGTTTGGTTTTGCTACTGTTCATGAGCGGTCGTATCGCTTACCATCAGGCGAACGGTATACTCGTCCCGCTATTCATTGCAATAAAAAAGAAAGAATCAAGAAGAAGGCCCATGCCCTGTAGTGGGTCGTACGGGCCAGCAAGCTGTTCGCCTGATGGTAAGCGATACGACCGCTCATAAACAGTAGCAACATTCCACTGCGCTCGCCATCCTGAGACATAAGATGTTAATGTTGTCCAGTAGTTACTCTGGCTACAATGTCCTTCAATCCGAAACACAACAGTACAGTAAGGGTAATGTGTGTGTGTATGTGTAGCGGCGGGCGGCGCGGCGGCGCTGTCGCGGCGGCAGCTGGGCGACAACTTCAGCCAGCGCGTGAAGGCGCGCAGCAACTGCTTCGTCACCACTGTGGACTCGCGCTTCCTCATCGCCGCGGGATTCTGGGACAACAGCTTCCGAGTCTTCTCCACTGAGACCGGTCGGTATACACATCACTACTATTAGGCAACATTCAAAAAGAACAATGAAACCCTTATAACTCTGACAGTCTCCGTGGTGCAGTTGGTTAGACGTAGACTGTGACACAAAAGGTTACGGGTTTGGTATGGCCCGCAAATGTTTGTTTCGTGTCTGGGTGTTTCTGAGACCGCAAAGTTTCTCGTAGTTTCTGATACCCACGATACAAAACTTTATGGATCTTAGTGTGGGGTCAGGACTATGTTTGTGACTTTTGGGTATATTAATTTATTACACTGGAGTCACTTTATTATTATTATTATTTAATCTTTATTGTACACATACGAAAGAACATAACAATATAAAGAAATAACATCTATAAAAAGTACAAAAGGCGGTCTTATCGCTAATAAGCGATCTCTACCAGACAACCTTTGGATGGATATAAAAGGAAGGAAAAAGAAAGGGCAGTGTAAAACAAAGATAAGTTAAGCTCCAATAGATATAAATTATAAAATAGATAATCATAAAAAAAATATATACATATAAATGACATAATAAATACACATACGTCATATAATATATACATATACACATACATACAATTTTAAATAATTACATAAACATCTATAATAATTTATAATTATACTACAAATTAAAAAAAAAATATATCCGAAAAGAGGAAATAATACCATGCTTTATCTGTTTAGTGAGAAAGGTAGTGTGCTTTCACCAGCTTTTTGAAAGATGACAAGGTTTGTGCCCGTCGAACCACAACAGGAAGCGCGTTCCATAATCGGACAGCTTCAACAGCAAACGATTTATCAGTAAATGTCGTTGTGTGTACGGGCATTCTCAGTTTAAGGTTCTCTGACGACCTCAGGGACCTCGAATGTGAGTCATGGAGAAAAGTGAAACGTTCTTTAAGATAAGATGGGGTGAGAGGATTAAACAAATATTATAAAGGAGTGAGAGAACGTGAGTATTCCGACGAAGGCGTATAGGTAACCACTTGAGCTTAGCACGAAACTCAGAGACATGATCATATTTGCGTAGTCCAAATATGAATCGAATACAGAAATTTTGAAGTCGCTCAAGTTTATTAAGTTGGTCTTCGGTGAGATCAAGATAGCTGACATCCGCATAATCAAGGATGGGAAGAAGGAGAGTTTGCGCAAGTGAAATTTTCGTGGCAATGGGTAAAACATTGTGTAACCGTCGCAAGGACCTTGCCGAGGCAAACAGCTTGCGACTTAACTCTCGAAGCTGAGGACCCCAGGTGAACGACTGATCGAAGTGTAGACCAAGATTTCTTACAGTGTTACTGTATGGAACAGTTATTCCATCGCAAGAAACACTTGGTAATTGGGTGTCACTTTGTTAATACTTGTTCGTCTTTGCCAAGAGAAATTATAAGTACTTCTATGGAATTAAAGTTGAGAGGACGTACTTGCTCCATAAATACCTCCCGTTGACCCAACATCATGAATAGCAAAAAGGAAGAACGTTGGTACATAAAACATATCATTAGGTTGCAATACCCTCATCATGAAACAATAACAGCCAAACATGTTCACAACAAATGGCGCTACTTGTATTTTGGTCATATCTGTGTTTCGTCATTTTGAAATACATTTCTTATATATTTTTCTATTGATTCCAGCTAAAATAATACCAATAACATTCGTACCTTTGACTACAGATGGCGCTAGTTGTACGTTGATCTATTTTTAAGTTCCAAAACCAGTAATATTACTAACTATATTTTATATTGTAATTGCAGCTAAAATAGTACAAATAACGTTCATAATTTTGATGACAGATGGCGCTAGTTATACGTTGATATTTTTTTATATTCCAAAATCACTAATATATAATTATGTATTACTAACATAATTTATATTGTAATTGCAGCTAAAATAGTACAAATAATATTCGGCCACTACGGCGTGGTGACGTGCGTGTGTCGCTCCGAGTGTAACATCACGTCGGACTGCTACATCGCGTCCGGTTCCGAAGATTGCACCGTACTGCTGTGGCACTGGTATGTACTATACACATATTTCTAGGTATTTGTATTTTACATTGGTAGGTGACCTGGCTAGTTGCAGGAAGTCGCCGAATGCAGGCTGCTTCCAATTGGTTGATGTGGAGATCCTTGGAAGCCTATGTTCAGCAGTGGACTTCCTGTCAGCAGTGAAGGATAGAAACACTAAAGATTATCTACTGGAATGTGCACCGATCGGCGTGGCCTGACGCAAATGTTTTATTTTTTTAATATACCTGCATATTTCCAATAATATTCAGGCTTTCATTATTACATTTAAATTGTCAGTTAAAATATACCTTAATAAAACTGATATTGAGTTGAAATTACATTGACAAACCTCTAAAGATGTCGGGACGTCAGAATAGATTTATAGATAATTTTTAGTTTAAGTAGTACACCAACAGCACAGTATACATAATATTTAAATTAAATTTAACAATTGATCTAACAGGTACACGTTCCAATAACAGGCGAATATTTCATTCGTTCATCACTGTGTGTGTGTATAATCAACGTGCAATATCCGCAGGTCTGCGCGTCACGGCGGCATAGTGGGTGAAGGAGAGACGCCGGCGCCGCGAGTGTCGCTGACAGGGCACGACGCGCCCATCAACGGAGTGCTCGTCTCTGCTGAACTTGGACTTGTAATATCATCCTCTGTCAGTGAGTATCGTCACCGAATTTTGTATGATGTTCAATTTGCTCTACATTAGAATTACCATTGTGTTAACGATACATTTAAATAAAGTTCACATGCTTATCCCTCTATTCATTAACAATACTATGAGGACTCGTAGTATGATCTAACGCACAGAATCGTCAATTCATAAATAATACTTGAGTGATAGGTTAAGTTATTGTTCTTTTTTTGCCTTTGTTGTAACACTGCCCTATTCTTTCTAGCTTCTTTTCAACTTAGTCCATCTAATGATTGTATGGAAGAAATCGCGTTAAGACCACCTCACATTGATTTTATTAAAACGCGTTGTCATATATTTTTTTTGTATGTGTTGTTTAATAAAGAATTTATAAGTACGTATAAGTACAGTCAGCAACATAAGTCACTACACATTCACAAGATTTTGAATGGTCTTATCATCCAAAATAATTATTAATTTAAATATCTTATGGCACTTCTCGACACAGATAACTTTACTTTTATTATATTTTACGATTACATTCATAAAAAAGTTATCAAAAAATGTGAAGTGTGTAGCGACTCGTGCTGCTGACAGTACACAAGAGGCCATGTAACTGCGTTGCAGACGGCCCCGTGCTAGTGCACACGACGTTCGGCGAGGTGCTGCGCGCGCTGCCGGCGGCGGAGGGCGTGGCGTCGCCGCAGCAGCTGGCGCTGTCGCGCGAGGGCGTGGTCGTCGTGGCGTACGCGCGCGGACACCTCGCCGCCTTCACGCTCAACGGGCGCCGGCTGCGGCACGAGACGCATAATGATAACTTCCAGGTACGTGCAAGGGGTTGGCTGGGGATATACTAACCAGCTTTCAATGAACTGTGGTCACTTTGCCGCCCCCTTATCGTCTATAGAGATATAGTAACTAACTTTGAATAAATTGTAGACATTTAGCCACCCACTCGTCGGCTATTGCAACTCGTGTCAGTTATGATTAACAAAAGCACGTTAAAAATGGATACCATACTCTGGAGTTCAATGAGTCTTTGTAGGGCAATAGCTTGCCTTTACTCTGGATCAAAATTTGAGAATACGAGAAATTGACAATAAATAATTGTCCACTTCTACTTATATTAAATATACTACTCCATCAAATATAAATTTAAAAAAAATGTAGTACAAAAGTGAGATACACATTTGTATCGTTTGTTTTAGTTAAAGTATATTGATTTTAGTATTTATGTATGACCTTTTATTTGTTCTTTACACATAAATAAATAAAATAAAAGTAGTCTTATCCCCGCCAATGCTATGCTCGTTACATTTAAACGGAATCCAATTTTTTTATTCTTAATTTCGTGTATAAATTTTGTATATTATCTTCTATGACCTGAAATACAACACTTGTATTTTTAAGGCAATGACCACACCAATAAAAAGATATGACCATTTTTTGTATGGCGCTGTGCCTAATACTTCGAATCTTACGTACAGTCAGGAACATAAGTAGCTACACATTCACGAGATTTGGAATTGTTTTATCATCCAAAATAATAATTATTTTCAATATCGTGTAACACTTCTCGGCATAGATGACTTTATTTGGTTATATTTTACGACTACAGAGTCGTACGTACAAATTTTAAGTCGTAAAAAGATTCTCAACAAATGTGAAGTGTTTAGCGACTTATGTTGCTGACTGTACATCAATGAGTTTTGCATTGTTTATCAAACATGTTGATCGCATGCTAAACGTATAATTATTGATGCGCAGTGCCTGGCGCTGTCGCGCTGCGGCGAGTACCTGGTGTGCGGCGGCGACGCGGGCGTGGTGGAGGTGTGGCGCGCCTTCACGCTGGCGCCGCTCTACGCGTTCCCGCCCGCCGGCGCGCCCGTCTGCAGCCTGGCGCTGTCGCACGACCAGAAGTACGCGCACTCATACATCTGCACGTACACCACCTGCACAAACACCAACTGCACATGCACCAACTGCACATACACAAACTGCACGTACACCAACTGCACATACACCAACTGCACATGCACCAACTGCACATACACCAACTGCACGTACACCAACTGCACATACACCAACTGCACATACACCACTGGTTTTACTGGTGGTAGGTCTCTCATATGTGAGAGGCTGCCTGAGTAGGTACCACCGCAATGTCTATTTCTCCCGTCAAACAGCAGTTTAAATGCACTGTTGTGTTTCGGATTGAAGGACATTGTAGCCAGAGTAACTACTGGACATATTGAGACTTAACATCTTAGATGTTGTTTGGTTTTGCTACTGTTCATGAGCGGTCGCATCGCTTACCATCAGGCGAACGGCATGCTCGTCTCGCCACTCAATGCAATAAAAAAAAAAACACCAACTGCACATACACCAACTGCACATACATTATATCCACTTACTATGCTACCACAACTCAAAACATCTTCATCAACTTGCAACAATTTGCCCTCATTTAAGAGAGATCTCACTATATTACAATAACTTTATCCCTAGCGTTATGTGTACAATGCACTTAAATTTTACTAAAATTTCAAAAACACCTTATTATTTATCTGTTATTGTTATTTGTACACAACATAAGCTTAAGATGCCAGATACATATACCACACTTTACCACAAGAATAATAGTGCCATAATCAATAGTATAGTAGTTATCAACAGATTTACCCCACCAGTTACATTTTTTTCTTTCTTTCAGAAATACATGTGTGAACACATTGGTTTATTAAAATGCCTCAAGTTAATAATAATACAAAACATTTCAGATTCCTATTGGCGGGTCTAGAGAACGGTTCGCTGGTCGTGTTCCACATAGACTTCAACAGATGGCACCACGAGTACCAACAGCGGTACTGAGGCTTGCATTACACTAGTTTCTAATTAATTATTAAACAAATATTCAATTAAAAGTTCGTTTATAGTAACGGATCGACGCGCGTCGCCGTCGCGGTTAGTATATTAAATAGATCATAGTGTTAATGGCAAGACAGTTTCGTTGTAAATGAATCGCTTTCACCGTTCTTTACGATTTTATGAATAGTAGGAAAATGAAACAGCGCCATCTGTTAATAAGTTCCGTAAGCAAATCTATCTTTAAACTTCCGCAATCTATACAACAAAAAATAGTACATGCCTTCTTCTGGCTATTGTTATAATATTGTACAATTATTTTGTAATTCCAATTAATTATCAAGCTTAATTCAATAATGTTTTCCGTTGAAAGTTTAGTGCATCCAAAGATAGATATAAAAAGGCACTGCGTTGGTGCCTATATCCAATAAGCTGTAAAAATCATAAAATATAAGGAACGGTGCATTACCCACATGCGATGTGGTATATTTTTATCTAGTTTGCAATACAAATACCAAATAATCGAATGTGTAACTGAGATAAAAAATAGCCACTCTCGCATAAAGTGCAGAAACGTCGAGGTTGTAAAATCGTTGATGCTACATTGATAATTCTAAAGCAGACATCTGCGTTGTGTACTTAATCATAAGTTAAAATTAACATTCCAGTTTGTGTACGGATCGATATTGTGCTAGGTTGAAAGATGAAAATTTTAATTTATAAATTCGAAATGTTGAAATTTTAACTGTAATTTTTTTTGCATATTTTATACATATTTTTTCAGTGTGGCAACCTTATGAATAATTTAAGATTGGTAGAAATTTTAAAACCTACCAATTTGTAATGCGCGTTCTGCCCTGTATTGATTGTTCAATTTTGGCAAATTCCTTTTATGTATTGTCTTTTTAAATGTATGTATAAGTTTAAATATTATTTTTACCTTTTATGAAAATGTAAAAAATATATGTAAATTGGCAGCAAGAAGTCACACATTTATCAGCGAGAGATTTTATTAAATAAGATATATTTCTGTTCAGTTAATTAATATTTTAAAATGGATTTTATTTATGGTAGTGCCATAGGGATAATACAGGGTATATCAAGACTGCTACCGAAAACGAAGCCGGGTGGTAGTTTAAGCGACTTCAGACACAATGCAACAGAAAAAGTTGCAAAAAAAAGCGAAAAAATTTTTTTTTTATTTTTTTCCTATGGCCATATTTGGGTGGTAAATACATTTTTTCCTAAAATAATAGTATATACCCTTTTATTTATAAATACTCTAAGGTATAAAAGATTTTAAATTATTATTTTAGCAAAAACTATGGATTTACCACCCAAAAATGACGATATTTAAAAAATCATAAAAAATAATTGTCGCGTTTCTAGGCGAAATTTTTAATTGCATTGTGTTTGTAGCCACTAAAACTACCACCCGGCTTCGTTTTCGGTAGCAGTCTTGAGATACCCGGTATATTGAGAGCTCTTAATTTCCTTAAAAGTATTCTTAATTTAAGATCTCGTATTCGACGTCCAGTTTATTATCAAATGTATTATTTTGAGATTTATTAAAATGTTTTAAAATAGTTGACAATTATATTGATCAAGTGCAATACTTTATTTTTAAAAAATCTGCTTTATACCATTCCGTTCTACTGAGTTTTATTTGGTGTTAGTTTGAAACATTCCTATTTTCTAATTATTATTTTTCCTTAATCTGTGGTGGTGGGTAAACAAGTACTTATTTTTTATCATTATGAATTGAAGTTGTTGTAATTAATTTTTGGTTTTTATTAAATGGTTATATCGAATTTTGGTTTTCTTTTATTTTTACCTTTTTGTACAGTAGCGCAATTAATTTCTTAACATGACCATTTTTTGTGAAAAAACCATCAGTTGAAATTGCTTTTTATGCTTCATTCTTTTTTCTTCAGAATGTTCCAAAGGAATGACTGGATGTAATAATGGAATCATATTTTCATTTTCTATCATAAATTCATCGAGATAAACAGCAATATTTGGAATTATCAAGAGAGCATTAAATGTGTGTACTTAATTAATTAGCAAACAATTTGGATAAAGCGCGAAAGTGCCAATAATGTAGTCATTTTCGCTAATAAAGTCGTACGTCAATAAGCATTAGTTGTGTAGCTCTAGGTGTACAGAGTGAAGGAGCGCTGAGGAGCGTGGTACTGCGAACGTCGCGTCTCGTTCCAAGAAATAGTTTTTTACGCGTGACTAACATGTTATATACTATATTTTTGCATCACTACACCCGCACTGCTACTTCCGTTCTGTGATTTAGGCTTAAAACGCACCTAGACATATTCTTCTCGACTTTTCCTATCTGTGCCAAAACATATACATATACAACAGTACATATAAATTGTTCATGTAAGCTTGTACGCTATTCTTCGCCCGCGCGGCGCTACGCGAAGAGTTCGCCACTCGGGTGTAGCTCTAGATAGAATTGTTTTCTAGGTAATTCTATAGTACGAATTTTATTCCACGTAGTTATTTCTAATAGATAAATTGTACAAATAAATCTCGAAACCCTTATTCTCACGTCCCACTGTAGTGTCTATCTTAGAACCAACGGTTTATAGTTAGTACCTTCTACTTAACGTAGGAATAGAGGCTATACATTTAATCGATTCTTTTGCTTACTGTTTAGCCCAAGGTTTAGCCACTCGTAGGCGATTATCGATAAGTAAAGAACAATTTTTGACAGAGGTTGTTTTCTAAAATCTATTTTGCATAAACTGTAATGTAATCTCGAACTGTAAAAATGAGAAATCTGTACTTAAATACTTGTGTAAATTGAGATTATTTTCCCCGTTCGCAAAGCTTGGTTATACACTAAGTGCACTCTATCTGTAACACATCCCCACCCTCGCATACGCCTCACATTTCGATCAACACGCTACACGCAAATCTGTCCATTAATTAATAAGAATTTATAGTTATAGGTCGTGAATGTTGGTATAGAAAATGAAAAAAATAACGTTTTTATTTAATAGCTTTAAGGCACACCTTGTATAGAACGATCACTGTCCATTTAATGTTAAGCGAAATTCAATTGTAAGAATTGTAATAAGTATATATTTAGTATAAATC
Organism: Hyles vespertilio; assembly: GCA_009982885.2. Taxonomy (NCBI): domain Eukaryota; kingdom Metazoa; phylum Arthropoda; class Insecta; order Lepidoptera; family Sphingidae; genus Hyles; species Hyles vespertilio. The sequence goes on from CM042817.1 coordinate 2,035,700, forward strand.
TTTAATTGCCTCTAAATCACAGCCTTGCTTTTCACGCAAATGTAAAGTACGAAAGCCAAACAGTCAGCATCGTTGCATTTTTGACAAAACTCATCTGCACCACAGTATATCAAATGAAACTGTATTTGGTCTAATATTTGTGCTGCCTAGGCTTATAGCCACCCACATACCAAAAATATTTCGGATGTGGTCAATGTTTGATTGGAGTTATCATGGAATAATTGAACAGGGATAAAGAATAAAGGCAATAGCTTAGAAATAATTTAGAAATTACATGCTGCACCATTTTAGAGAAAATTGTTTTGTACAAGATAAACTTGCCTGAAATACTTTAATTTTTTAATTTTAATTTTAACTTTAACTCAAGATAAACGCAAAAGCCATACCTAAAAGAACATGGTGGAGAACGAAGCTGGCTGTATGTATCGATACCGCCTTCGCCCAATACAAAAACGCGCTTAGTTTAAAAATCGCCTAAATGATTACCTTATACCAAATGTTGTTGAGCATCTAGTTTATAAATAGCATAGGTGGGTAGTTACTTAGAATCAGTAGTGTTTAGACGTTCATTATATGATGTTTGTTTTATTAAAAACAAAGTGTATTTTAATTTTAAAAACTGCATCAGTGTGTCCTTTGTAATATGTGATTAATACGCAGAAAATCTGTTATTGTGGTCACCGCTATATTTAAGGAGTAATAACAACCCATTCCTTGTAATGTAAAATTTCTAAGAAAGTCATTTCTATGGGATTTTAGGGCATACATATTGTCTCATTTCGTATTCATGTGGTGCTCTATTCATTTTCAATATATTTCAAATTATTTAAAGATCGGTAGTAATTGATTTGATAGTAAATTAATTAATAGTTAAAACTTCTGTAGTGAAAATAATTAGTTTTTTGTTGTTCTGGCGAGGTATATCGTGAAGTTATTATCCCAGTTATTTTTTTGATAGTTTAATTGGGTAAAGTTGAGGCTGTTACTTGTTTCCGATGTTTAGGTTTATAGATGAAAATCGACTATTTCTATAATTTAAATAAATGATTAATTCGACTTTTTGCACTAAGTTTGTTAGTGTTGTTTATATATTTCACTTAAGACAATGTAAAATTTTTCGAAACGGTATATTATTCAATAAATGCACGTGCTTATTAAATCCACAGTCTAATCAATCTTATACGCAACCTTGTATCTCAACAGTTTCTTTTTAAGTTGCTCTTTAAGCCGTAGATATATTTGCGATATGTATAACCACTTTCTTGTATTTTACACATGGGGCAACAATGCCCGCGAATAAGTTATTGTTATGCTAAGTATATGGTGCGTTTGTATGTAATGAAAAAGTCTTGAGTAATAAATAAATTGCATTGAATAAAAAAATGTTTTTCTCCACCTAACAATGATTACACAAATCATGATTAAACTAAAGTTATTTGTGGAAAGCCCGTTCCAGGCATCTTATACTTATTTATGAATCAACAAAGTACTAATGTTATAATTTAATAGTCAAATAAATAACATCCAACAGTCACATACGTAGTCCTGACCCCACACTAAGATCAAGTCTTGTGTCGTGGCCCGTGGGTATTAGAAACTACAAGAGACATTGGTTTCACAAACACCCAGACCCGAAAGCAATATTTGTGGGCCGCACAAACATTTCTCTCGGTGCTGGGTTCAAACCCGCGGCCCTTCGTATAATAAGCAAACTGCAAAACAGATTATAATTATAAATTACTTCATTGTTTCTGCAGTCCACAATCATCTTCAGCTACGAAAATTCCAGTGTTTATGCAACACCTATTCTCCAAAGAATAGTTCTTTTTTATTACTATGAATAGCGAGTCGAGCAAGCCGTTCGCCTGATGGTAAGCGATACGACCGTTCATAAACAGTAGCAGAACCAAACAACACCATGAATTACAAAGCAATGCTTGGCATTCCACTGCGCTACCCATCCTGAGACATAAGATGTAAAGTCTCAATATGTCCAGTAGTTACTCTGGCTACAATGTCCTTCAATCCGAAACACAACAGTGCATTTACACTGCTCTTTGACGGGGTTTGTAATCAAGCGACTATAAACATTCTAAATTATATTTTTTTATTTTATTCTTACATCAGTTTTCATCTTATTAAAAACCGGTATCTTGAATTTATTTGGTTATCGGTGGCAGTTGCTAGAATACCACTCGTAGACTCGCTTTTTTTCTACAATTCGATTTCTGAACGATATTTGTTTTGACACTGACATTTGACTGTTTCCGGTCTTTTCTCCGCTCCCTTTGCAATCATGGCGGTGAACAATATTTCCAAAAAGCGAAAAGTATGTTTTATTACGTGTTATATCAAATAAAATACAGTTTGGATTCGATTTTTTAACTCCTTACGAGTGCAGAAATATTGAAAGTGGTTTAATTCGCTGTGTGAAACTTGTGATGTCAGTGGATGTTTTGAACATTGTGATCTGTACACAATTGTTTTGGAGTTATATTGCACGTTAAACTAAGCAGTATGAATTAAGCATATGGCGTATACTTTCTACCCCACACGGAAAACAATTTCTAGCCGAAATCAGGTGAGATAAGTGCGTGACAATAACATAACCTCTCGTGTACTTTCAGTTCGTCGGTGACGGAGTGTTCAAGGCGGAACTGAATGAGTTCCTTACTCGGGAGCTGGCCGAGGATGGATACTCCGGCGTGGAGGTTCGCGTCACGCCCACCCGCTCGGAGATCATCATCATGGCCACCAGGACACAAAGCGTGCTCGGAGAGAAGGGCCGCCGTATTCGTGAGCTGACCTCTGTGGTTCAGAAGCGATTCAACATCCCGGAACAGTCGGTGGAGCTGTACGCTGAGAAGGTAGCTACCCGCGGTCTCTGCGCCATCGCGCAGGCTGAATCTTTGAGATACAAACTCATTGGTGGTGAGTATTCAAACTGTAAAGTCTTAATGGTTTCTTAGATTTACGCGAATGTTACACATTGAAATAAAACTATTATTTACGGATTTTATCGCGGATTTGGTTTAATTTTAAAATTTTTGAGTTCCCGATGTTTCGATTAGTTTACAGCTTTCGTGGTCACGAAGCAGACTGAGGTATTAGACGTCCGCTCTGTGATAAAATCCGTAAATAATAGTTTTATTTCATTGTGTAAAGTCTTAGCTATACAATGTTTTAACGGTTTCTTTTAATGGTTCATGCCAGTAACTATGCAGTAATTACCAATACAATAAACTACAGTGGAATTATAGTCATGTTGTTGTGTTAATATGAAAAGAATTGATGTAAGATGTCACTTGATTGTGTCTTGACTTAATTTTATTACTATCCTGTTTTATGATTTTATTTATTATTATTTCAAAATGAGACTAACTTTTAATTATATGCAATCAAAAGTGTAAAAGTGAAAATCACTGCCTGCTTAAAAGATTCGGGTAGTAAGCCGACCAGTCCTAAAGAAGTGTGACCAATTATAACCTAATTGCTGTCAATACACAAGGCACACTCTAGTAGAAACATTCATTTTGAATTTGTTCTATGACTATCATTAAAATTAAATTACATGAACTGTAATGCACTGGCCTTAGCTCACAAAACACTTGGCTGTTACAGAACTGAATATACATGAAACTAAATACTATTAATTATATGTATGATATCCAGCCTTTGTTAGCATGTTAAGCTATCAATTTAGTTTTAGCATTAGAGATGGTCTATCAAAACTCATAAGCGGGATATTGGTGTAATTTCTTCTATTTGAAATATAATGTTTCAAAAGTTCTTATTTAATACTCAATACTTTGATGTGCTTATTACTAGTATATTTCAATATAAGAAAATTAATTGAATTGACTAACTCAAAAACTTACAACCTGGTTACATTATTAACCTAAAATAAGTTGTTTAGTGGACACAGTTAAATTAAGTATAATGCAAAGTAAATTACAAATAAAAAAAAAAACAGTAACATTTAATTGATTTTCTAAGTTAGCAATACCATTGTTTTAAAGTATTTTTTTAATACTGGCTTAACCAAGTGACAACAATGAACCTGATGGTTGTGAGTACCGTACACATCATCCCCTGTTGGAGATGGTTTATTTCCCACCATAAAAACCATGTTTAGACAAGTGAGCCGCGGCGGACACCATGTGCCCGCCAGCATGTCGGGTCCAAGGTGCCGCGTCGGACACCGTGTGTCCGCACGCCCTCGATCACTTCAGAAGCCTCTAGATGGCCGACGGACACCGTTTTTACTGTTTTTACGTAGGCAGGTGACTCGCGCGGCCCCATAGTCCAACCTAACCGCTTGGCACAAATAAATTCAAGTAGACTTAGAAATTGTGGTCTTTTTCGCAAATTTTTGCCAAACGTGTCGCAGGTAATCTAAGGAGGTAATCTTATTTATTAATTTGAGAGATGTTATAGTTAAGTGGACATTAATTTTTCGTCTTTACAATACATTTTGAAATCGTGAGAAATTATAATTGATTTCAGTAAATTAATTTCTTACGTAAGAAGCTACTCTTTGTTTATAATTACCTAAAAAGCGGTACCTGTTTTGTTTAAATAGGTTTCTACTAATCTGGTAACTGAAAAAATAAAAAGTCATAACATGTTCGTAATTAGTTTATTAAAAAACAACAGATATCTAAATATAAAGAGACCAAAAGTCTTATGTATCACAAATTGCTTGGCATTAAAACAATAGTTTTATCTTAATAGTATTTATAAGTCTTAAAAATCAGTCAATAAAGACCACAACTAATCACAACTTTCATAAATATTTTAAGATATAAAAACCTAAATGTACTTTAAATCTAGTCTTTAGTATAAAAAAAAACTAAGAATAAGAAAACAGGTTTTTCAGGACAAACGTTACAAAATGTGTTCACTTTTCTTGTCTTGTTACGTGCTTATTGGCGACCCATGTTTTTTGACATTCATCTTGTAACGAGTGGGGGGGGCCGACAGCGTGACCCGCACGGCGCCCGCGTAAGTAAAGCCGCGTGGACGTAATGGCGGGCCGCGACGGACACTGGTGTCTGCTATTCGATATCTCAAAAAGTAATGTAAATATCACTATTTTTGTAAGTTGCTTACTATTTATAAATGATTTAATTACAGTATTCGCAAAAAAATACTTCAACATTTTTTGTAACAGTTTCGATTTTTAGTGCGGCCCCTGAGGAAAGTATGCTGTCGGACACATGGCGTCCGTCATGGCGTTCAACGTGTTAATAACAGAAGCCCAAAACGACACACACTCTTTTTCAAGTGCTGTTACATTTTATGCCACTTTGTAACTCCTGTTATCAAATGCATAAAAAGAGAGAATTGAATATCCTTGTTATCTAGGACCAATGGCTTTCAATGAATTCTTCGGGATAGGACACATTGCCAAACAGATATTTTTCCTTTCAAATTTATAAATATGTTGTACCATCCTATGCAACTGCCCTTTTGTTGTAATGTTTAATGGCTAACATACTAAGAACTGATATTTATGATTTAAGAATAGTGATTGCGGCACCAAAGCTATTATTATTTACAAACGCGTCTAAAAACACCTGTGTAAATTTTGTTTAGTTTAATTTTACTCTATCTGCAATATAGGGTCAAAAAAAGATTACCACCTTGAAATAGTTTTAATAATGTAGTTTTATAACATAACGAATATGTTTTTCGCCAGGTCTGGCCGTCCGTCGTGCGTGCTATGGTGTGCTTCGGTTCATCATGGAGTCTGGCGCCCGCGGTTGCGAGGTGGTCGTCTCCGGCAAGCTCAGAGGACAGAGAGCCAAGTCCATGAAGTTCGTTGACGGACTCATGATCCACTCTGGTGACCCTTGCAATGACTACGTCAACACCGCGACTAGGCACGTGCTGTTGAGGCAAGGAGTGCTTGGTATTAAGGTGAGAATCTATATCATTTATCTTAGCCTATTGCATGATATTTTATACCTAAAATTTCATCCCCATGTTGACATGCATAAAGTCGACAAGGAAAAGTGATCAGTTTAAAGAGTTATTAACCTTTTTTGATCATTGGTTACCATTACAAAAAATAAATTGTCTAATGATGTACAATTTTACTTTAATCTTTGAGGTAAAAGGTTAAAAAAAGTCTGCTTTAAATGGGTTTTATAACCAAAACAAAGTTAGTCCATTATCCACTATTCAGGGTTCACAAATCTCCATGACTTGTGATCTAATTATAAGTGGTACAGTAACAAGGCTTGTTTATTGGAAGGTTTGTCACATACAGGCTTTTGTACGGTGCAAGTCAAACATTACCTTTATACCCAACCAAATGTGAGATAGATCCACTGTAGTTTATCATTCATCAGCAAATTGCTGATACCTAAAAAGCTGACTGCAAGTCGCTTAGACTATTTCACTATGGAAATTTTTGAAGTGGCTTGTATTCAGCATGGGATTTTCTTTAGCTGAATAAAGCTTATTAAAGAAGTAATGTTCCTTTACACTTTTGACTGCCCTCTATTTATCCTTCTATGATTGTCTATAAGACATTGCCTTTGAGCGATAAGACCGCCAATTCTACTTTTATATTTGTTTTTTTTTTTATATTTTACCTATTTTTGTACGTATTATTTATAATATTTTTTAGTGTGCAATAAAGCGTATAAATAAATGAATGTTAATTGAAATATTTCCTCGTACAGGTCAAAATCATGTTGCCATGGGACCAACAAGGCAAGAACGGCCCCAAGAAGCCGCAGCCCGACCACATCCTGGTGACGGAGCCCAAGGACGAGCCCGTGCCGCTCGAGCCCACCAGCGACATCCGCTCGCTCGCGCCCGCGCCGCTGCCGCAACCCGTCGCCGCCGTCGCATAGATCTTAAGACTAATAAAAATATGTAAAAACTAACACGTGTTTTATCTTACCCCTGTATGACATATCTTAAGCGGCGTTTTGGGTTTAGGGGCGCAACGAAAATTGAAATAGTTGCATAATTCATCCATAATGTAGTTTAGTTGCTTTGAAGCTAGAACTGCTATTTAGAGACTGAAATATGTATTTCTAAAGATATTGTATACTGATGGTTATAGATTCTATTATTCTCATGAGCTTTACATAATGCACAAACAAATTCAATACGGTAGAGAAGGCTAGCGTATCAAAAATCGCCACTCATGAAGTTTAAACCGAAATGCTCGCAAAAGTGCCCAGCTGGTGATCAAAATTAACCTTCAGATTATGTATTCCTAGTAGGTACCTAGTCTAAAGTAAGCCACCTTTGAACGGTGCTTTACTTTTTAATAAAATATTAGAACAAGGGTATTAAGATATTTTTCATGGGGCATTATTTCTAAGTAGCCCTAGTACTTTTTGTTCTATTCTGTTTTTGACCAATAACTACCTGGGTAACATGAAACGGAAAAAATCATTGTATTTCTCAACACAAGATGTCGCCAGCTGCTCTGATTTTCTGCAGTTTGTTAATTTTTGTAGAAAGTACTAGGGCAGCAGAAATTGGTAGGAGGTTGCGTTATAATGTTCACAATAATAATCGCAATGTGGGTAGTAAGATGATTGATAAAAACAATTGAGGGTATAAGATGAAGAATAATCTTTCTACCCACGCAATAATTTTATTAAATGTCAACGTTAAGCGAGAATCTCTTCGAGAATCTATATATTAATACGTGATGCAAAAACTTTGGATCCCTTTTTACGAAAATTGCGCGGACGCAGGAGCATAAAATTTGGCACACTTATAGTTTATGTGTAGGAGAAGTGGAGAATGCTAATATTTTTCAATAATAATGCTTATAAAGTACATTAAATCAAAAAATAAAACATTACACACACTGCCATGTATTTCACACACACATCCATACACAAGTATACATACTCTGGTGTCTAATTGTTTCTTTTTTTTTTCATTTTGTTCTTCTGACATAGACATATCAAAAAAAAGGTTTTATTTGCCTAATGAGGTAATAATATTAATATTAAAAGAGAATATTAATTTTAAATGAGGCAATAATATTAATATTAAGCCTAATATTAAATGCAATATAAAAGATTTTAATAATAATGCATAAAAAGTACATTAAATCAATAAATAAACCAGCATGCATTTGACACACGCATACACAAGTATTTGTACACGTATACATACTCTTTGGTCAAATTGTTTCTTTGCTTTATTATAGACATATGTAGTTGAATGTCAATCAGAAAAAATTGTTTACTGTGGTTTTGTTGAATATCAAACAGAAAAGATTTATTTGACGAATACTACGTGAAATACTGAGCGCTATCATTCATTATATGCATAAAGAAAGTTTTGTAGCAACAATCTGCAATAACAACATTCAGGTACAAAAAAAATATATAATTTACTATTGCTGGTTCAAAGAAATTATTGTAGTTTACGATTTTAGTAATTGCATATACTTCAGGGGAAATAAGTAATTTTGAGAGATATGTACATTTAAATGTGCACGATTTATCAGAATAACAACATCATCATACAGGTAAAAACTTTTTCTCTTCTTGATTTGGTCGAATTTCGACCGCTAGGCGACCACTAGTATTAATAAATCTGTTAAGTTAGTGAATGGTATTACGAAAATGTTCCCGTTCAGTATTTGATATAACAACCAAATATTCCAGGCTGCAAATACGTCAATGATTTAATATGGATAAAAAGATTAATTTAAATAGAATACAAAGGATATTAATTAAATAAAACACCAATCTTTATTACCAACATTTTATTCAAAAACCTGACTACATTCACCCCAAACCAAGTGCAATATTATAATTACAGTAGAATAAACACAACGCCGAAGGATCAATGATTTATAATAAAAATAATTTAGATAAATATTCTCAGTGCTGTCTGTAACATAGGTAAGTGCTTTAAGCTAAGAATTTGTTGCAGAGTACGTTCTCTTGAACAATGAGAGACTTCTAACGGAATGCTCGAGACATGTCGTATTGTGACAAGGAATCGGTGTAGTAGTTACGAGTACCCACATATTAATCTTGTCCCAAACGGCCAATACTAAACGTGGTCCTCAACATTCGTTAATTGAACTAAACATTATTCTACCTATTTGCAACAACCTCGAAACAATACATGCTTATCAGTCTAACTTAAAAATATTTATACTTAATTGCATTTTATATAAATTGGACCAATATTGCCTTTCTCATGCATACCTCGACTGTAGTCACGATCAAACAAAAACACATCACTTATGTTAAAAAAATATTGTTTCTGAACATATCCTTCCCGTAAAATACCGTTGAGTTATTGCAATATTCAGGTACTAAATCTGAATTTCTATTTATATATCTGTTTACAAAAAAGTCACAATATGTGAAACTAAAATGCAACATTGCAGAACATATTTAATACTTACACCGCGTAACTTAACATACCTTCGAAAATTGTAAATTTAACCCTAGGTATTATGCTTTAAAATCTAGAAATGCAGAGTGCTGTGCAAAAGAAAACATCGATTAAAACTTCTTAATGTAAATAATACGATATAAAGAGTTCTTGTATGTAAAATTGTCACGAAGATTTTTTTATTGTTTTTGTTGGCAACTTTTTTTAATACTCGACAGTAAATTCAAAACTGCCATTTTTTTAAAAACAGTACATAATCCTTATAAATGTGATTGACTTCATTGCGAACACAAGTCTTAAAACGAAGTATGAAAAAAATGATTTTAATGTCCTTCTACTACTTATTTTATTTGTCGAAAAGAAACTTTATTTCGTTCGTCACAAAAGTACAAATAGTCAACTTAAAACTGTGTCTTAAAACACATGTCGAAGTGATTAACAAATCGTTATCTCAATATGAATGTACTAAGATTTTGTACTTAAACAATTTTGCCGGCACCAGAACCCTTTGCGGAAGGTAGATCGGTGTGAGAAGGACGGAGGGCGAACGTTGACGATATGCGGCGCTTGTTCCGGTCAATGATTGTGAATAACACGTGACACGTCGAGACCGAGACAAATGTACAAAAATGTTGTTCTTAAATCACCCACGACTACCGTTCACCGCATTATCTGCAAATAAATAAGAATTTTCATTAAAAATAAACAATGTACCGATATTCAACTGGGGGTTTCTTTGGCAAAGGATAAATTGGTTATGTGTCTTAAATGTGACATCCTGGTTTCCAAACCGAAGTCGAGCAAAATCCACTGGAATTTACACGAAATATGCAACAGGCGTGTGCAGTATCACATTCTGCAACGAAAATAATAGGACAAATGAGAAAAACGAGTATACGCTTGTTTTCGATGGAGGATTTATAGAAGTAAACTTACTAGAAACAAAATTGCAATTAAGTTTCACTGGCGGTAGGTCTCTCATGTTTGGGAGGCCTCGGGGCCTACCACCTATACCACTGCAATGCTTTTAAGGACACGGTAGCCAAAGTAACTACTGGACATATTGAGACTTTACATCTTATGTCTCAGGGTGGCTAGTGCAGTGGAATGTTGCTACTGTTTATGAGCGGGCGTATCGCTTACCATCAGGCGAACGGCTTGCTCGTCTCGCCATTCATTGCAATAAAAAAAAACGTGGTCGCAGTACGTTGGTAGAGGATTTTTTTATTTTTCACTGTATTAAAGTATTGTGTATACTGACTGCTGCGCGGCCTCCACCGGCGGCGCCATGCGGCACACGAGCGCTATCCCCGCGGTGAGGGCGCGGGCGAGCGGCGCGGGGAGCGCGGGCCGCGCGGCCACGCCCTCCGCGCACACGCGCAGCTCGCGGAACGTGTTGCGCGTGTACGGGTTGCGGCGAGACGCGTAGCGCCACGTCACGAAGTAGTAGTACACGAACGGTGTCATTAGACCGCAGTAACCGCTAAAGGGGCAACGAAATATAAAAGTTGTAATGGTGAATATTTTGTGATGTAGCTATTTAGCCCCTAATTACTCTACATAAATTAAAAAAATAAGCAATCGTTAAAGTAAGTACATCTCTGACAGATATTTTGTAGGCAGACACGATAATACATAATTAATGACATAAATAAATAACACCCAAAAATCACATATTATATTATCCTGACTAAGATCGAATCTTCTGTCATGAGTATCGAAACAGATATTCACAGAAAATTAATAACCTATTCTAACTATCGATTATCTTATCCTTTTCGAACGACTTTTGAATTCAATTTGAACATAGAAGACAAAATATTCTACATCTAAAATGATTTATAAACTGTTTATGAATAAGACCAATAGACTATATAACTATCACACAGATATAACATAGAGAGATATAACTCACGTAAGCGCGAGCACGGCTACAAGCGGGAACAGCACGATCTCGGCGAGCGCGGCGGCGCGCAGGATGTTGCGCGACTGGAACTCCACCAGCGAGATCAGAAGACGGGCCACCCACATCGAGTTCTGGCCCAGGGTCTACAAGCAAACACATGAAACGAAATGTATTATTTATTGGTCATGGAGGCAATTAAAGAGCTCTCATGACAAGTCAATGCACATAGAACTCAATCTCTATGTACAAAATATTTTCTATACTTTGTATTATTTATAATAATTTCTTACTGTAATTTATTTATTTATAAATTATTTAAAAGTATCAGTCACTACTTTAAAGCATCTAATTTTTAAAGAAATTCATAATTTACGTTAGTTAAAGATACAATAATTATGACCGAGCGTCTATCAGCAAATCTCTACACGATGAGCCAGCACTGGAACAGCGAGTTGGCGATCAATGGCCATGTGAAAGATGGTAACGCTACTACACGATGGCGAAATGCAGTCGTGATCATCCAGTCCCTTTGATGTGCGCCGGAAAAACCGACACCTGCGCCATTCCAAGACCACCGCACGCGCCATAAACCATTATACACCATTACGCCCTCTGTACGATGGGCCATCATAGTGGACCATCGCGATGGCCCATCGTGTAGAGGGACAAATAACATATTTACAAAAAATACAAAAAAAGAGAAGCAAAGATACGTTAGAAAAATTAAGTCTGCTACTCTGCTTAAAAACAACGTCACTGATATGTCATATGAGACATGTAGTGTAGGTACTGCTTTCATTAAATACAGATTTTAGAAATAATTTCCAATAATTTTTGTTTATTTTCCGTATTTGAATATATTCTACACCCGGTGGTAAATAGCTCGTACTTTATTCCTTGTTCCATACTTAAGTTTCGGTTATCAAACCGGCTACATTCTTAATATCCGTCTTGTTTATTAAATGATTCATAATCGATGAAAATATAAAAATACAATATAATTTCTTATTGTAACTAGAGGATATCATTAATTCCCTAGAGAAAAAACACATACAAAAAAGTCTACTAATACACCCGAAATAATTTTATACTACTATAATACTCAAATCTGGATACCTTGTCCACCGAAAAAAAAAGCAGAAGGTCAGTCACTTTATGTGGGTATTTCGTTAGTAACACGATTTGCATCCACCGCGATCGTATCATCTTATCCAAAATTAGCTACCGGTGGTTCTATAACCTTTTTTTTTTTTTATTCTCTGGCCCGGCATAGTGGCGGCATTGCACCTGATGGTAAGCGCAAATGCCGCCCAGGCAGAGCATCCATTGGCATCGGACGGCAGTCCCATGCCAATGGAAACAATTATGCCGGCCTGCTAAGGTGCCTCTTCACACTACGGCGGAAGGGCCCAGGATTGTAGGAAGGAGGGAACACGTGAGACGGCAAACAATTCCAAAGCCTGACGGTGCGGCACAAAAAAGAATTTGAGAACCGTTTGGTTCGCGCCGGGATGGTATGGACCGTCAAGCTATGGCTTCGCAAGCCAGCACGCGTGGTTCTGGTAAGGAAATATCCTTCCCCATATTAACTGTTTAGATTGCATGAAGTTTATATATAACTATTAATTGTAAATAAAGTTGTTTGTAGCGAAGTTTGTCGAGTTCAGAACGTAATTAAATATGCGCATAACTGTCATGGCGGTAAAGTTCAAACATTAAATTGTAAGCGGATATAATGTGTAATAATTACCCACACATCGCTCTTATGTCTTGTTATTAAACATTCATCAAATTAGTTTAAACTAAGGGCCAAGGATTAATCTCAAACAAATAGAAAACAATGTAATGTAAATAAAAAAAATGGTTGCCTGTAAAGTCGGTTTTACGGGCGAAGATTTTACGTGACAACGTCTTTTTCTCGGTAGAATATTTATTGATATGAATATAATTAAATTGCACAATAGGAACAAGGAATTGAATGAAAATAAGAATTACACAAATTTTAACTATAGAAATATATTTTGTTTACTAAAACATTGTACATGTAATGACGAATCTAAGCACTCCATATTTTCACTACAGACACAGCTGACGATACTTTAACCACACGTGTGAACTTGTATTGTGACGCTTTCTTGTTTTTCCAACGCCAAGAACGTTCGAGAAAGACAAAGACAGAGACACAAGCATGCGCCGATTCAATGCGCCTAATTCTCTAGTGCTGCGCGCGCACCGTTACGTTACCGGGCGTTACACTTTTTCATAAGTGACTCCCAGCCGCAACCTAATTTAAGACGTTGTCACGTCAAAAATATATATAAGTTAATTTTATAAGTTTATGCGACTTAGTAATTCCAGAGTCTGATAAACCGGTGATGTTCCTCATGTTTTAATACCTAAAAACATTTCATTAATTAAATAGAACCTCCCAATATTGGCGACCCGATACTCGTTAATCCACAAATCCAAATACGGTCGCCTACATGTTGTGCTATTTCTGTATTTTCCAGCTGAACCCTTAGCTTCGTAACAACAGTGACAACATATTTTGAGAACGACAACGAATTAAATGAAGTAATTATGTTGTTTTTATCAGATTGATATGAGAGTCAGGTCAGCCTGGTAACAAGTTACAGCCTTGATGGAGGCTAATGTCATTTTAGTTTACTATTAAGATTTGAGAATGTGTGCTGTGATGGAATCACACACTTTTTTTTCTTCATTTATTGTACACAAAAGAAAATTATACATAAATCATAACATGAACAGCATCAATAAAACCACTTAAAATTGTTTGTGCAATCAAACCAAATTCGCTTCAGTTTAGATTCTTAGCTATTACAGAACTCAAAAACCTTTTCCTGTTTCTTATACTCATAACACATCGTATCTTTAGTTTGGGGCCGAATCTTTGTTAGATAGGTATGCATTTAATTTCGCATAAAATAAAACACATTACCACTGATTAACTGATCTTCAAATATTTTTATAATACAAGGTAAGTGTACATTATAATAGATGCACATTAAATAAATGCGCTGCACGCATAACAAAGGGTTAATTACAACATTGCTTTACGATCGACCACGTGATCTGTGACGTCAATCACATCTTTACCTAATGGATTGTAATCGTGTCGACTGTGCGATGCTACTATTATGAAATGTAGACCATCTTTGCCACTTATAGGTAAGTATGGAACATGCGATTCCATATTTTTTTTCAATGCATTATGAGATCACGCCTTTGCCTGATGGCAAGCGAACGACCGCTCATAAATTGTAGTAGTCAAACCAAACACTAATTACAAAGCAATGCAAAATGTTAACTTTCAACATGTCCAGTAGTTACTCCAATCGTTGCAATTTTAAATCTGATATGCTGTTATTTTTGGGTGTATTCTTTATCCCAAAATTTCTTAACTATCATAACAATTGATTGCAATAATTTAAACATAAATACTCATTCACGACTTTATTGATAAAGGTAAAGCTCACGACCTAAGTGATGACATGTAACTCACATTATAGCCAGGGGCACTGCCAACTCGTTATCTGAGTTTATTCCCTCTCAGTTATCAAGTTAAGTTATTTTTACATTAAAAGTTAAGTTGACAAACATCTCGGTAACCTAAAGGTAAATACTAAGTACTTTGGCAATGTCTAAAGCCGAATCAAAGGTCAGAATCAATGTCATTGCACTTAGTATGAATAAATTTGTTCGTTTATTTTTTTACTTTAATATGATATGCTGACAGAGCGTATTCTAAACCAGTTTTTAAGAAAATCAATTTTTTAGAACAGTTTCTTAATCATACTTTGGAAATTATATGTTAGTTTATTCTTCATGGCATTATCCAAACAAACAGGGCCCTCAAAATACGCGCAACAGTCCTTGACATAGTCTTGGTCCGTTATTAAGATATAAATCACAGAATACTAAACTATCAGAAGTCAAGCTCCATACAAAGCGCGCTAAATCAACGCACACATTGACAGCGTTCACCGACACGATATTTCAAACCAGTCGAGACCAGAAGCTGTTTAATGTCACGTTAGAAAATCCTTCTAAATCTATATTTACTTAATAGTTTTCTTAGATTTACCCAAATGTTACACATTCAAATAAAATTGTTATTTATAGTAGGGGAGCCCAAGAGGGGATTTGAGGAGTTACTCGAGCGCGTCAGAAAACTATGAGGAGAAACCTTATTCCTTGTAATGTACTCCTACCATATATAAACCCTTTATATAAGGGCGTGCTCCGAGGACAGCCCGTCAGATTTGTAAAAAAAAAATCAATCGTCAGAAAAACTCGAGCGCGTCGGATTAATGGCAGGTAAGTTAAATACATACAGAACAGAATATATTTCAATAATCTGATGATTTTAGCGTGGCATAAGGAAATGGGTGAGTGGCAAAATTGTAAGAAAAAAACGTCACTATGAAATACTCGAGCGTGATTATTATTTTTTTTTTTTTGAAGGAAATCCTGTAAGAATTACAGAATAAAAATAATCTGACGATTTTCATGGGGCGATGTAGCTTAAACCATAAATAAAGTGTGGCGCGTACAGCTGCTGAGAACTGAATTGAAACTCCGCGCCTCTGTTGCCTTCTCACTCTTTCTTTATATTTCACTCTCTCGCACTATCCCCACACCAAATTAGAGCCGACTTGGTTTCTTGGTAGCCAACTTCCTGAAGCATACGAAGATATTGTCATAACACCTGACATATCAGGAGATACTTTTGATTCAGGTACGTTTTTTTTAATACTATAATGCGAAAGAAAAAGAAAATTTAAAAGTTTATTATCCTTCCTTTTTACAAAAACACAAAATGAAGAAGAAATTGACCAAGGAGAAATCAATTTTGAAGATGAATCCAGTGAGGATGAAGATAAAAAAAATGTTTTTTATATTTTTTAATCTATTTCGTATTAATAAATAATAATACAATTACACCTACATATATGCGTAATAATTTATTCTACTCAGAAATTGGAAAAAAAATTTTTTTCTTTGAAATTAACAGATTAAGAATATTCCTTCATATATTTGTCAGATTATCATTTGGGACGACTAGAACATCAAGTTAAACAGTTTGTGTAAAAATCTGATGCGCTCGAGTATTTCAAGGTCACTTTTTTTTTACATTTTCAAAAATCTGCCATGGCTTTTGATCACACCCAAATCGTCAGATATTTTAATAGGACACTTTTTTGAGTTTTCTAAATATTCCCTTCGAATATCTGACACGCTCGAATAACTTTTTATTTTAAATTTTTTCTACCCTTCTCTACAGCCATCCTCCCCTAATTACTCGTCAGAATAATATCTCTCGGTTGTTAGAAAAACAAAGCGGGTAAGCACCGTGAATGTCTGAGGCGCTCGAGTATTTTTATGTAAGTGATTTTTTTTAACATTTTTGAAAATTAACCCA
This sequence comes from Hyles vespertilio, assembly GCA_009982885.2. Classification (NCBI taxonomy): domain Eukaryota; kingdom Metazoa; phylum Arthropoda; class Insecta; order Lepidoptera; family Sphingidae; genus Hyles; species Hyles vespertilio. The sequence continues at coordinate 2,052,448 of CM042817.1, forward strand.
CGCTCTCCTCCCCACTAAAATGGCAAAGTGAACATAAATTATTTTTCGTTTTAGGCCCAAATCTTCACAATCTAATCGGTCCCAATGACGCTTTAGTAACTGAAAACTTAGCGGTCCGGGCTCCCCTACTATTACGGATTTTATCGTGACCACGAAAGCTGTAAAGTAATCGAATCGTCTGGAAGTAATTTCATTTTTTAAATAAATCACATCTTCGATAAAATCCGTAAATAATAGTTTTATATCAATTATAGTAAGGTTTTAAGTGTACTTACATCAAGGATGGTGAGCGAGTAGGACGCCGCGTGCAACAGGGCGAACAGGAAAATCGGCACCAAAATCACTGTCAACTGATTTAAGGATAACTATCCTCAGAACACACATTCAACTTTCATATTGCACTATACTTGTCTCTGTATAATTATGCGAAATATCACTAATACCATAGTATTCTACAAGAAATATTAAAAGTTGGTTAAATTTTAAAATGCTGGTATGAAATAATCTATTTTTGATCTCGTATAAATCAAGAAAATATAAGTAATTTCATCATCAGGCAATCAAACCAGGTTACATTAGTCAGCTGAAGAGCGCAACGAAACTTAATTTTATACTAAACAAAGAAAGCTAAAGAAAGGAGGAACAGCTACTACCACAAAATTTAAAATGAGCATAACATAAAAGTATTAATAAGTACGGATTTAAAAATAATTTCTTTACAATTTTGCATAGCGTTATTTTTCAATTTACGCTACATTTGCGTTGGAATCCTATGACAGGTTATGTATCATCGTGTAAGGTAAAATAAAAACATAATATATTGAGAAATAATATGGCACTGATATTTCTCACTGCTATTTGTTTAGAACCGGTTTGTTATAGAAACGTTGCTATTAATAACATGTGTTGATTATCGTGGATTTATAATGTTATTTTAATATACTCGCACGTAATCTGTTATAAGTGTAAAATCGGTGGATAATTTATCTTACAGATAGGGAGGCCGGAAATTAAGGAATAATTCCCTCCTCTGTAATTTAGGGTTTAGGACTTATTCCATCACACTGGCCTTATATTTCTTGATATCATATACCTTTTTAAATAGAAATACATACTTATACATTGTTCTCAAGTAATGCAAGTATCCTCAGTGTTTTTCTTTACCGTAAAATGAGGATTAAATACGCTATAAATCGTCAACTTCATGACATCTACGTGAGATGATAAAATATCACCTATTGGAAATTTTACAGTTGGAAGTTACACCTACGCTGGTAATTGATTAAACCGATTCGTGTGCGGCAAATACGACCACATTTTGAACAGCTAAACCTTGTGTCTATGTGATTGTGAAGGTGGGATAGTAGCTCGATAATGCCGAATTTCACGCTTGCGGGCTAACTACTCAAACCAGGCCTTGTCATGAACAGCAACACCAAACAAACGTACTAAAACAAAATAAATACTAAAGCGAAACTTAACTACCAGCAGCTGATCTCAATTACGCTGTATACTGTTATATGTGCACGCATACGCCCATATCATCAATCTCGTTTTGGAAGTGCAATGACCTAATTTCGACAACAGTTTTGACCCATGGTGTTTATAACAAGCATGTCATAAATTCAATTCCGGATATGTCGTTTAAGCTCTTACTGATGGGTTTTAAAAATAGTGCACTGTGTGAGCTATTCGATTTACACATAACATAAATAATGATATGTAGAAATCTAAAATATAATCTACAAGTATATTTATAAACTACCTATCGATTATCTAAAACAGGACGGGACCTATAAATAAACTCGGATGACTCAGAGATTAACTTTAGCCCAATGCTTAAGTATTAACACAATTATTTTATTTGAATAGTTACGTATTCACTAGTTCATCAAAATACGGATGCACCTTGGCCTAACATGAAAAACCCGATTATTGCCATTTCTTTTAAAAGTTAAAAGAATATACAAAATAATCAGGAATTCTAAAACCTTGGGCTAAAGGTTATCCCTCGCTCATTCTAGTTTAATAAAGCCCCACGTGTTTAGTATTTAACAATACATATAAAATTACTAGAATAATTTCAAAAATAAGTCATCGATGCTTGGTAACTACTAGAACATACATATTACGATCGATATTATAAGTGATTATAATTCCATCAAAGCGAGTATTAATTTCCAGATAGCTTGCATGAGTGAACCGGCGAATCGACCACAAACTCGGAAAATACAAACAATTAAACGTTTTTAAACCTTATTATAGTACATACAACGATTATATATTTTATGCGGTAACAATGTTTATGAATTGCGTATGTATACTTATAAATTATCGTCTGTATTTAGAAAGGACAGGGGTCCTTTAATCATCAGTGTAAATATGGGCGCATTGCGCTGGCGTCCTGCCAAAAATAAAATAATCAAGTTTAAAAAAACCTACAGGTGTCGCTGAGATTATATTGTCAATGTAGAAATATATGCTATCAACAATATAAGTAGGCAAATGTATGTAAAATATAATTACTGTATGTATATCATATAAAACTCGCCACATAATATGTAAAACACCACTTGTACTCACCGACAAACCTACTATTTTTTTGTTCTTTCTGTTGAATATCATAAATTGAATAACATATATTCAAACTACGCGCTCATTGTGAATTTGATACTAACATAGTACCATTCTATAAAAAATAAGTAAACATTTTGAATATTACTTGTCCTTCCAAAACAGTATTACTTATTGTTTACACAATGCACGGCGATTATTTTGTTAAAATTCTTGTATGCAGAGATACTTTGAGATATGTATCTTGCGCGGTTCAAATGGGCATTTTTAAGTTCTCCATGCTTCTTGTAATAAGACTTGCTCGTTTGTAACTTTTTCGTGGTATTCTGATAACATGAATTTGAGATCTGACTCCAGACCACGAACATTATTTGTCACGGTGGGTGCTACTAATAGTGGCCGTAGTAATTAAACTAAGCCAGTAGCCCTATGAAAGTCTTCATAATTCTGACAGGCTGCTCATTAGTGTTGGTTCAAATTACAGGTTAAGCAAACATTCACCAATCAATTTTATTTGCGTTTATAAAATCTTATTAGATTTGAACGGGTCTAAAGTTTGCATTCGACATGATCTATGTCGCCATTAACGAAAATGAGGTCGTGAAACTGCGGACCTTTTTTTGTTGCGTAGCATTAATGCGATCCCTGTCTACCCCGTTATAGCTAGGCGTGAAGTATTCATCCATTCTCACAATATGTAAAGGCACACCCATACAGCGAGACGTTCGTCCATACCCGCGTTTATTATTAAACAGTCACCTTGGGCAAGTTTATGAGGCCGTATACTTTGTATTGTTATTAATACATAATTACTTATTGTAGACCTTCGCTCAGAGGGCGCCTAGCCGGTTCACAAGCAGAGGGTCACGAGTTTAAAAACTTGTAGAAAATAGACAGAGTTTTACTTTATTACTGTTTGTATGTCATCCCGAATAAAATATAATGATATTGGATCTAATGAATTATAAAACATATTGGTACATAGGTTAGCTTTGCCTTTAGAACTGTAGGGATGCCGATTCGATGCCTCAAGACTTAATTTTATTCGTGTGCTCTACCAACATTATTTTCATACTGGTCGCAAACTGCCATTGCGAAAGTGAAAGTGGCTGTAAATGTTCATTGTACTCACGATACAAGAATCGAGAGTAATCTAGTAAAAGGTTTATTTAACTGATTTCTTTTATTTCCAAGTTCCGAGCCGAAAATGGTCATGCTGCCGCTTTTAAAATAAAGAGAGAGTTGATCGCCTCACACATAAAAATATTTGGGCATGGCTATTGTCACCGAAAAAAATCTAGTAGTTTCTTAATGGACGTAAGGCTTCCTTAGTGTGACGTCAAGACTAGCGATTGTGTTAATTAATATTATAAAATAATTTACATGAAAATGGCGGCTTAATTCCCTCGAACATCCGTCAAGGTGTAAGACACAAACACTTCTCAGTGTAATAAGAATCATGCGTTGAGGTTACTGCCAAACACTATTTTCTCACGTTTTATATCTTCATAATTACGAAACAATTACTATACAATATTTAAATAAATACACCTCGAAGTCACATATAGTATTGGCCAAGGTCCAATATGTCGTAGATACCAAAAAATATGAGAATGAGAATTTTTTTGGTCTCACAATACTAAGAATACTCGAAGCAATTATATGGGGGTCACACGTTTTTAAATCAATGGGGCCACAATCATATTTCTCGTTGAAGAGAATTAACTCTCCTCCTCACGTTACAAGGCCGGGTCTCTACCAAAAAATAAACTATAAATTTCTTCTTTCAACTAAGATTTTTTGGCAATTTTGATCAAATATCTAATAGGATTAACTGTACGTCACTACAACACACTGTATCCTAATTGACAACAAACTGGATTAACCAAATATAGGTCGTAGGTTCGATTCCTAAGCAGACACCTTTGCTTTTTAAAGTTACGTGTAATCTTAGTTTATAACGACAGCCTCCGTGGCGCAGGCGGTTAGACGCCGCCTGTGAAACGAGAGGCCGCGGGTTCGATCCCCGCACCGAGAGAAATGTTTGTGCGGCCCACAAATATTTCTCTCGGGTCTGGGTGTTTGTGAGACCGAAAAGTCTCTCGTAGTTCCTGATACCCACGACACAAGACTCGATCTTAATGTGGGGTCAGGACTATGTATGTGACTGTTGGGTGTTATTATTATATTATTATTATTATAATAACTCTCTTTAACGGTCAAGGCAAACTTCGCAAGGAAACTTGCATTCTTACTCGAGTTTTGCAGTATAATTTCAACTTTTAACTTTAATATTTTTTAATTTCATGTACGCCAATTCATTTCGAAGTGCGTGGTGGCCTGTTGGTAAACGGACAAGACGCGGCTGCCAACATGTTCACGGTGGTCGCGGGTTCGAATCCCAGGGCACACCTCTGACTTTTCGGAGTCATGTGTGTATTGATAGTCAATCACCACGCACTAAAACGGTGAAGGAAAACATCGTGAGGAAACCTGCATACCATAGCGATTCATAAGAATTTCTATGGTATGTAAGTACGCCAACCCGCACTAGGCCAGCGTGGTGGACTATATGGCCTAACCACTCTCAATCGTATTCTCGATTGTAGAGTAGGCCCGTGCCCTGCAGTGGAAGTATATGGGCTGATACAGAATTATTTTATTAAATATTATCATAATCATCACTTGTGTATTTGTAATACCTACTTTTACTAAATTGATTAGCAGTACGCGCCGAAATAAATCAAGTTATTGACGCATCCAAATATAGAATGCGTGACGATGCGCTCATAAATTTGCATCCGGTTATAGTCGCAACAATTTTATCGCTATTTTCCATTGTTGCTAGACAAGAGACATCAAAGCGTCAAAACTGGCCGGCATTATTGTGACGAATGGTGCGAGATAAACATTTATAGAAATAATGGACGGTGAATGTCCTTATCATGTGCAGATTTATCATTCTTTTATATGAACGTAATATAGTGAGTCACTATTGGTGTCTTAATGCGCCTGAAAGCCAGCGCGGTTTAGTCTAAATTAAAATATCATCAACTCTCGCCGGTCAACACAATTGTGTTCGCTCTTTTAATGTTGCGATGAACACAGAATGCACATGAAACGCGACACACGTTTGAAGCTGAGACAGATTTTATCAACTGTCATTCGAAGTTTACATTCGCCTTATTATGCAACCATATTTAACATACGTGCGAATTGAAAAAATCCATAATCACTAAAATGCGCGTGATTGATTTATCCACTCACCCGAAAATATACCTATAGTCCAGCATAACAAACTCCAACCAACTTTTACAATACACTTGAAACACCACTTACGTAGCTCCCAATAACATTGAAACCACATACTACTTACCAACATATTCAACTCAAGCACCAATTAAAAAGGATACGCAAATTAGGCACGACGTTCATGAATATGAGCGAGTAGAAGAGGTAGTGCGCGCTGTCTTCTAGGAAGAACCTGGCGACAAACTCTCGCGACATGGAGATCTCGCGCGCCGGGATGCGCTGGTGCAGCCGCAGGGCCGACGTGGCCGCGTTGGCCAGCAACGCCTTGTGGAACGCTGACACCGGACTACCGACAAATTATACAATTACACTCAATAGTCACACGCAAGACTGCTACCGAAAACGGTAACGGTTTTTAATTGCATTTTGTGGGTGATTTTAGTAACTACCCACGAAATGTAATTAAAATTTATCAAAAAAAAATGTACAAAAAAAATCCTGGTGTATTAAATATCAACGTATTTGGGTGGTAAATCCGTATTTTTTGCTATTATTGTATTTTAGAAAGAACTATGTTTATACCACCCAAACACAACGATGGGAAAAAAATACAACAAAAAATAATCGCCGCAAATTTTTTAGTTGCATTGTGTTCGAAGTCACTAAAACTACCCGGCTTCGTTTTCATTTCACAAGATGTTGATTACTACAAGATACTTTTCGGTTTCAAAAACACAGAGACCCGAAATTGATACTTGTGGGTCACACGAACATTGACTTGCTGCGGGGATCGAACCTGCAGTATCTCGTTTCACTACCGGCGCGGCGTCTAACAAAAAAGAATTTTTAACTTGCCGAGTCGAATACTTTCCAATTTTCGTTGTTATGGGCATGCTAATGCATTAGCTTCGATCAATACAACTTGTCGATCGAAATGCATTAGTCATCCGAACAGTAATGAATATAACTTACAATACTACCTTCACCCCACACTAGGATCGAGTCTTGTGTCGTGGGTATCAGGAACTACGAGAGACTTTTCGGTCTCACAAACACCCAGACCCGAAAGAAATATTTGTGGGCCGCACAAACATTTCTCTCGGTGCGGGGATCGAACCCGCGGCCTCTCGTTTCACAGGCGGCGTCTAACCAACTGTGCCACGGAGGCTGTCATGTCAGGCTGTCATGTCAATTAGATGTTAACTTTTCGATATTTCTTGAAATTGTTCAGAAAGATTTCTTGCGTATCAGAAAAGATTAAATACAAACAATGTTTTGAGTCAAAATGCTATTGGGGTCAATCAGTCAATGACATTTTAATATGTCGATACTTCACTATCCCAATCACTGATGTCTATGTTGTCTAGCCTATGACAGCATGATCAGATAGTTATATGAATATGAGGAGTTCGCTATAAGTTATTGTTCTCTTACCTGTAAAGCTACCCCATGCGCGAATCTTACTTCCATAACAGTTGCTCAACCTATGATCGAATCCAGGACCTCACGATTCATACTACATAGAAAAGACCTAGGACATGACAGTATATAAGCCATGTCTGTTTGCCACATATGGAAGCAGAACTATAGATTTCTACCTTATTCAATCAGGACAAAAAAAAATATGGAGACTGTCCCGCCCTCACACCCGCCGAGGCAACTCCTGTAAGCCAGGATCAACAGTGGCACGCATTTTATTGACACTGAGCATTGAAGGTCGGCGAGTCTCCGGTAATGTCTAACTTGTCTAAATAAATAATATGAAGAGTTGGAATTATTTTAGTCCACTTCCCTCCGTAGCAAAGCGGCAAAAGCAAGTTAATAATGTTTAAACAGAACGAATACGAAAATTGAAAAAAAAAATGCATTCACAACACTATATTGCACTCACTTGTTAAATATAGGCAGGACATATCCTATCGTACACAGTACAGTGAGGACCCGGATGGCCCACAGGGCCACATCCACTTTGTTGGCTGCCACATGGGCCTTCAGGGCTGGGATTCCCTTCGGTGGGCCTGTGTCTCCGGCTTGTGGGTTTGTTTCTGCCATTTTTCTGTAACCAAGTGGAGTATTTAGTGCAAATAGTGTTAGGTGAAGACATTAAAAGTTTTTAAACATTGTATTTATAAATAAGTACAAAAATCCCACTTATTGTAGTTGATCCATATACTTAGTACATAATATACTTTCTATCACAGTATATCAAAAATGAACAAAAAAGAATGCACATCAAGATAAATAAACTTCAGTGAAACTTATTTAATAGTTATTGGATATTGAAAGAAACCTATTATTTACAGATTTTATCACAGATTTGGTTAAAATTTTACAAAAAAAAAACAAATTTTGATCAACATTGGTCAATTATTCTAGACATAAAAATTAAAGCATTTTAAATTTAAATAAATTAATGTATTTAATATGATGTTATGTATGATGGGAAAAGTCTTTTTCTAATAAATATCAACATTTTAATACAAAATTATGCAACATCTAAAAATAAAACTTAAATATTCCATGCCAATATAATTATTTAAATATTTAATATTAGTTTGATAACACATATTGTGGGACAGATCATACATGGTGAAATTTGGGTGCCTTGGCACCTCTGCCTACCCCTTCCGGAAAAAAGGTGTGAGTGTATGTATGTATTGTGATAACACATAAATTGTTTTACTTAATATATGTCTGGATATTATTATTACCAATTAGAATATTTATTTATTTATTTATATGCTTTATTGTACACCAAGAAGAAATACAAAATACTTAAAATACTAGACATGGTTACAATAGGCGGCCTTATCGCTAGCTGCGATCTCTTCCAGGCAACCTTTAATATATAATCGTTATATATTGTGATAACTCATTTATTGTGTTACTAAATATGTGGCTAGGTATTATTATTAAGTGTAATATCTTTAGTAACCATTTGTTACATTCAGAACACAAACTATCAATAAAGCTGTATGAATCACATGCACAATGTTACATTGTATTTATCTTCATTCAGCATTAGACAACACATTTCATTATCATCACTATTAGTTTTATCATAGTTATATGTCTAATCTGAGTGATTATTAAAACATATGAACTATGAACATCAAAATTAATGTACTTCATAGTGAAAGCAGATTATTCATATATATCCATGGTTAAGGACTACTTTATGTCTATGAGGAAAAACTTCTTGGATTTTCCTATTATTGGTTAAAAATCTTTTATCTACGTCTATCTCAATTTTCAACTCAAAAGGATATGATATATTTACTGGTGGTAGGTCTCATATGTGAGAGGCTGCCTGGGTGGGTACCACCGCAATGTCTATTTCTCCCGTCAAACAGCAGTTTAAATGCACTGTTGTGTTTCGGATTGAAGGACATTGTAGCCAGAGTAACTACTGGACATATTGAGACTTAACATCTTATGTCTCAGGATGGCGAGCGCAGTGGAATGCCAAGCATTGCTTTATAGTTCAAGATGTTGTTTGGTTTTGCTACTGTTCATGAGCGGTCGCATCGCTTACCATCAGGCGAACGGCATGCTCGGTTCGCCATTCACAGCAATAAAAAAAAAAAAAAAAAAAAAAAAAAAATGAGATACTCAAAAATATTTCAAGAAAATAGAGAATTGAACAACCATCTAGATACAGTAAGGATAAACCTAAGAATCTTGCATGTGTCTTATTGTCGGCTATGTTTATGCTATGTACTAGATGCCAGTTTTTCTAGAGTTTACACCTTTTGGTGGCAATCTGGTTACCACCCAATTAGATACATGTGAATATACAATCACAATGGACAACATTTTCAGCAGTTAAAATAGTGCTCAAGTAAATATCTGATGAAATTATATCAATTAAAATTTTCATCTTTTATTAAAAAAAATATCTACCGTGGGAAAATATTTGAAAATATTAGTTATAACCTACAAAACTTACAATGATTGGGTCACATGCTAGAAATAGAAAGAGATGATTAGTAGGTAAAATAGGGTTGAGAGTAACAAATTAGACGAATTGAAATAATCAGAGTGGATCATGGATGGATAGTATGAGTGATATAAAACATAAGTAAAATACTTGGAAACAGAGGATCATACAGGGTATATCAAGACTGCTACCGAAAACGAAGCTGGGTGGTAGTTTAAGCAACTTCAGACACAATGCAACAGAAAAAGATGCAAAAAAAAGCGACAATATTTTTTTTATTTTTTTCCTATGGCCATATTTGGGTGGTAAATACATTTTTTCCTAAAATAATAGTGTATACCCTTTTATTTATAAATACTCTAAGATATAAAATAGTTTAAATTATTATTTTAGCAAAAACTATGAATTTACCACCCAAAAATGACGATATTTAAAAAATCATAAAAAATAATTATCGCGTTTCTTTGCGAAATTTTGAGTTGCATTGTGTTTGTAGTCACTAAAACTACCACCCGGCTTCGTTTTCGGTAGCAGTCTTGAGATACCCGGTATTTTATTTATTTTATTTTATTTGGGTGGCTCACAGCTATCAATAGCAAACTAACATATATTATACAAATTGTATACAAAAGATCTCAATCATACTCTCGATTGTAGAGGAGGCCCATGCCCTGCAGTGGGACGTATATGGGCTGATACAGAATACAAAAGATAGCCAAATATTATTATATATTAAACATCTTTATTAAATTCCCAGTCAAGTGTTAATCAAAGGTAGCAAAAGGGGTTTATTAATTTATAAATTGTTATGAAGAAACCTAACACTGAATACCTACATTTAGGTTATGTACAGCCATAGAAATAGAAGTATTGAGCTATGGAGTACGAACAACCAAAATGTATGTTTCAGTGAAAATTCTTATCAGATAACAGAATTGATAAGACACATAATTTACTCTGATGCAATTAATCCAATTGTTGCACTGTGGTTTGAAGAATTAAACATTTTGAAAGCAGCTATCGTGCACGGTTAAAATCTTAGTAGAAAGTGCAATAACTTTTGTCATAAAAACCTACAAAGTGGATCAGTAGGCCATGGAAATAATTTTGACAAAGATCTAAACAATATAAAAAAATAAGTTCTCGTTCTTTTATAAAATGATACGAAAACAGAAAACTTATGTAAATATGAGTAAAGAGTACGTTTCAAGGACGCGTATACTTGTTAGACAAGTTTTTAACACCAATTACTGACGAATTTATATATCAATCCGACTTTGTTGGGAACAGTAGTTTTATTTAATAAAGTTATGAGGTGAAACATGTAGAGGTTATATAAATACTTACAGTTTCAATTAATTGATTAAAACACAATCGTTAATTAAATAATAAATTAATTACACACAATATATTCACAAATCACAACGCAACCAATCGAACTTGCATGATATGCCGAATGACATTTGACACATAGAAAAACTTGCCAGCCATGCAAAGTGCAAACGTGGTGATGCGAAAAACCGGTAAATCGTTCAGTCGCGTTCTAAGCATTCCTGCCTACACTTAAAATATTATTGCTTGTCATTTATGACTATTGAACGTTTCCTTAGCTTTATTTTGAATTTTGATAAATGTCAAATTATGACAATTCCAGAACTTAACCTAAAATAATTTCTTAAGAGTTAAGACCGACAAACTTTAAAACTTTTAAATTTTTATACTAGGCCATATCCACAATAGAAGAACTATGTTGATCAAAAATCGTATAATAAGTAATATTAAATGTTGTCAACATTATGGAGCGGTATACAGGAAATATAGTGCCATAGCTGCTATTTTAGAAAAGGGTAACGTCGGTGAAGTAGATGAAGTGAAGGTATTCATATTTCGTTTGTAAATATTAAATATTTATAAGGTAAAAACATAAAATTACGAATATTAATTTCTTTATAGGGATGGGTGAGAAGTCTAAGAGTTCAAAAAGAACAAATTTTTGCTGATGTAAGCGACGGTTCGTCTGCAAACAAACTCCAAATTGTTATACCGAAAAATTTGAAACCTGACACACTTACTTACGGTTCGGCTGTTCATATTACTGGTAAATTAACAAAAAGTCCGCGGGGCCAGTTAGAACTGTTCGCTGACAAAGTGAGTGTTCTTGGAACATGTGTTGTGTTGGATGGATATCCCTTTAATCCCAGGACAGCACATCCGCCTGAGTACACTAGACAGTTTCTGCATTTGCGATCACGCACCAACTTCATATCGGCTGTGTTAAGGATCCGTAGCTCTGTTATAAAGCATATAAATGACTATTTTACTTCCAATGGTTTCTACAATATCCATACACCAATATTAACTTCAAATGACTGTGAGGGTGCTGGAGAAGTGTTCAAAGTGCAGCCAGATAATGAAGAAACAATAAAAGCTATGATGCAAGAAGGGAGAAACAAAGATACTGTATATTTTGGGACGAAAACCTTCTTGACGGTTTCCGGTCAATTACATCTGGAGGCAATTTGTAGAGGAATGGGAAATGTATACACCCTGGGACCAACATTCCGTGCTGAGAACTCTAGATCGAGGTTACATTTGTCTGAATTTTACATGCTAGAAGCTGAAGTTGCATTTTGTGATACATTAGAGCAATTGCAGGCAGTAATAGAAAATCTAGTAAAGTATATATTCATAGAAACAAGGAATACAAATGAGTGTGACTTGTATTTAATAGACAAGGATAATAAACCTCCATTATGGTTGGATAAAAAGTTTATAACTTTGACTTATGATGAAGCTAAAAGTATTTTACAAAAGAAGGGCATGGCTGTCACTGATGATATTAATAAAGAACAAGAGTTGACATTAGTAGAACACTGCAAAGCTCCAGTATTTGTGACAAGATGGCCAAAAGACATGAAGTCATTTTATATGAAAGAATGTGAAAATGATAGCACAAAGGTAAGTAGTAATTAGGTTTATACAATTAAAATAACTAACTACATAATAATAATGCATTAAGCAAGAATACTTACTACAAGAATATTAGAATTGTAAAATAAACAAGAATAAGACTTCTCAATACACAAGTTACTACTATCACAAAGTGTCCTATATTCAAACTAAATATAATACTTTTTCCAGGTTGATGCACTAGATCTGCTCACACCAATTACAGGAGAAGTAGTTGGTGGCAGTCTTCGTGAAGATAACTATGAAAAATTAAAAGCCAAACTACCCTCAGAAAAACTGAACTGGTACCTAGATTTAAGGAAATATGGTAATATAGCGACAGGAGGCTTTGGTCTCGGCCTCGAAAGACTGTTGCAAGTGCTCTGTGGAGTTAGCAATATAAAAGATACTCTGCCATTCCCGAGGTGGCCACATAATTGTGACATGTAGCAGTGGCGTAACTACCCCATCGGGGGCCCGTGGCAAAGTTCATCATATGGGGCCCTTCGTATATGTAAAAAAAAACTTAACATAGTAATTTCGTTTTTATGAATCTTTTTATTAGGTGGCCTATTTGTAAATGGACCCCTCAACATGCTCATGCTCGTCTCGGGGTCGAATCCTAAGGCACACCTTTGATTTTTCGAAATCATGCATGTATTGAAATTCAACCACCATGTACTATAACCGTGAAGGAAAACATCATGAGGAAACCTGCATACCATAGCAATTTGTAAGAATTTCTGTGGTACATTAAGTCCACCAGTCCGCACTAGGTCAGCGTGGTGGATTATATGGCCCGTGCCCTATAGCAGGGTTAATATGAGCTGATACAGTACTTTTTTTTAATGATGGCTTCATATTTTTCATCGGATTTTGAACATAAATCATTTCATGAAATTTCTTCGCAGTTGTACCAAATCTAAGTTGCTCGTAACGTCTGCATCACATCGAGCAGGTAATGAGCGGATCCATCCCAGATGTGCGAGCAGTATTCCATATCCGACTGGACCTGCGCTTTAAACAAACAATATAGTTGACCGGGCGTGAAAAACCGACACACCCTGTTCTGGAATCCAACCCGGCGTGATGTGGCAAATATTATACCCTTGATGTGAATTTTTTGCACGTGAACGCACACACCTGGGTTTTCTTTGATTTTTCTTTTCAATGTAGAAATGAGATCCTAGGTCCGGTTAAGCTCTATGACAAGATTTTCGCGTCCCCTCGCGTAGCGACTACATTTCATTGATATGCAGAATGAACTGGGTGGCTTGCTAATCCTGTTTACTGTCTATACTTAGGTTTTCGGACGGATACGGTCATTACGGATCTTGTCTTTCGAAAAGACACCGAGCATAGCATGCTCCACACGGCCATGCATTTTAGGGCAATGCCCTACCTTAAAAACCTTACCTTAAAAATACCAAAACTAAGACAAATTATTATAATTGAATTGTTTGTTTATCGTTTGAGATAAAAAAAATTGTGTAGACCATCACATCACTGACCTAGAGAGACCTAGAGAGTAGAGAGAGGTCAGTTATATACATGGTGATTGATTTAGGAGCCCGTGCTTCTGTATCTGTATCAGCCCATATACGTCCCACTGCAGGGCACGGGCCTACTCTACAATCGAGAGTACGATTGAGAGTGGTTAGGCCATATAGTCCGCCACGCTGGCCTAATGCGGGTTGGCGGACTTACATACCATAGAAATTCTTATAAATCGCTACGGTATGCAGGTTTCCTCACGATGTTTTCCTTCACCGTTTTAGTGCGTGGTGATTGACTATCAATACACATATGACTCCGAAAAGTCAGAGGTGTGCCCTGGGTTTCGAACCCGCGACCACCGTGAACATGTTGGCAGCCGCGTCTAGTCCGTTTGCCAACAGGCCACCACGCACTTGGTGCTTGCTTGGCCCGTGCTTCGGAGCAGATCAATTGGACGTCAATAAGCAATAACGTTCCAACCCACAACTCACTCAAAATTGAGATAACAATACTGGCATACCTTTTTCGACGCCTTCCATCATTTGAGCAAAAATATTTCCAGCTTTAGGCGTTCTTTCTAGGTAAATCCATTTAATGCGATATGTTCCAATCCACAATTTTAAAATAATGGAGCTTTCATAAAACCAAAAAATGATACATGTGGACTGAACCATTTTAATAAATATAATTCATACATAAAATGTTTTTAGAATGATCCAATGATCTTGGAACGTTTTAGTAAAACTAATTTAGGTATTTTTATCTTGAAAAAAATGTTCCATGTTAGTTGAAACGTTTTAACAAAACATATTCTCTTTCATTCATCTTATTATTATTCATTTCATCTTATCTTTGTTTAGTTCAATACAATGTTACATGTCGGTTGGAAGATTTTAGCATCATCATCATCATATCAGCCACAGGAAGTCCACTGCTGAACATAGGCCTCCCCCAAGGATCTCCACAATGACCTGTTGGAAGCGGCCTGCATCCAGCGACTTCCTGCGACCTTAGTCAGATCGTCCGTCCACCTTGTAGGCGGGCGTCCGACATTTCGCTTGCCTGTACGTGGCCTCCACTCGAGAACCTTTCGGCCCCAACGGCCATTGGCTCTACGAGCTATGTGCCCGGCCCACTGCCACTTCAACTTGCCAATCCTATGGGCTATGTCGGTAACCTTGGTTCTCCTACGGATCTCCTCATTTCTGATTCGATCTCGTAGGGAAACTCCGAGCATAGCCCGCTCCATGGCTCGTTGAGTGACTTTGAGCCTTTTAATGAGGCCCACAGTGAGAAGCCACGTCTCGGTGCCGTATGTCATCACTGGTAACACACAACTATCGAAGACTTTCGATTTTTGGCACTAAGTATTTTGGACGAGAAGACGTCGCGAAGTTTCCCGAACGCTGCCCAACCGAGTTGGATTCGACGATTGACCTCTCTCTCAAAGTTGGACCTGCCTAACCGGACCACTTGTCCTAAATAGACATATTCGTCTACAACTTCGAGAGTCGAGCCCCCAACTCCAATGGGGGTGGGCACAACATGAATATTCGACATGATCTTCGTTTTATCCATGTTCATTTTAAGACCCATCTGTTGGGAGACTCGATTATAGTACTAAGGTCTTCCAGCGATTCTGCCAAGACTACAATATCGTCGGCAAATCGAAGGTGAGTAATATACTCGCCGTTGATGTTGATGCCGAATCCTTTCCACTGCAAGAGCTTGAAAAGTTTCGGAGATATGACATCTCCCTGTCTCACGCTTCTCTGTAGTGGAATTGCCTTCGTACTCTGATTTTGTACTCGGACCGACATGGTGGCGTTGTTGTATATACACTTCAACACTTCGATGTACCGATAGTCTATGTGGCACCGCTGAAGAGACTGTAGCACAGCCCAGGTCTCAATCGAATCACAGGCTTTCTCATAGTCCAGAAACGCTAAACAAAGCGGCAAGTTATATTCCTCGGTTTTTTGTATAACCTGCCGTAGCGTATGAATATGGTCTATGGTACTAAAGCCTTTTCGGAAACCGGCTTGTTCGGGAGGCTGGAAATCATCAAACCTGCGTTCGAGACGATTTGTGATGACCCTCGAAAACAACTTATAGACATGGCTCAGGAGCGAGATGGGCCTGTAGTTCTTCAGCAAGGTGTTATCACCTTTTTTGAAGAACAGTACCACCACGCTCCTGCTCCATGCCTCTGGCGTTGAGCCCTCGAGGAGAACGGAATTGAATAGCCTCTGAAGGACTTTCAGTATCGGCGTTCCACCCGCTTTCAGAAGCTCTGAAGTGATTCCGTCCTCACCCGGCGCCTTGTTGTTTTTAAGTTGTTTGAGGGCCATCTCAATCTCACACAGGCTGATGTCCGGGATATCATCGCTAAAATTAGAAGATTTACAGTCGTTATATCCATATATTCCTGAAAATTGTCTCGAATTTTATAGAAATTTGAAAAGTTCAGAGGAAATCATAGACGTCCTCGGGTTTGGGGGAGAGCCAGATTTTGAGAAGCAATAAACTAATGTGATGTTTTAAAATAATTGAGGCATCCTTAAATGTTAAAAACTGATTCTTTTTAAAATACAGTTTTGATCATTTATATTTTTCTTTTGTTTATATGCTTGTTCACGAAAAAAAAACCTCTTAAGTTAGTAAATGTAAGTCAATTACTTGTTGGAACATTATTGCATAATTATCTAAAATGAATGCCCATACATTTTACATTTTTTCAAAAACGTTCCAATCCCATTTTGACTAAATACTTGCTTATTTTACCAAATATATTAAGCAATTGTTATACGAATAATAAATTACGTTATATTTCTTCAATAAAACCTATAGTATATGTCTATACTAATTAGGACAAAAAAGAATTCAAGCAAAACTATAAATTTACATTTATCTCAAAATGGAGTTGTTGTGGGTTGGAACGTTATTGCTTATCTACGTCCAATTATGATAAAAATTTTACTTCCGCCCTACCTGTAACCAATGCTGCCCTACCTCAAATTCGACTCTAGCCACAGCCCTGATGCTTCATAGCTCGCTGAGCAACATTGAGCAGGTTGACCAGTCTTACTGTGTGTTCAAGTCTCAGCACCGTAGCTAAGACGTACTGGTTGAAAACTTTCATTTTCTAGCTTTGTGGTAAAGGTGACAAGGAGACTCGACGTAGTTTACCAAATGCTGGAACCTCCTCGTAGCTTCCTTCTCAAAGTTGGTTGTATCTTGTCAAAGGGTTGGCCCCAGGTAGGCATATTCGGAAACAACTTTCAGCTGGTGTCTACATTCAGCGACAGGTCGAATCAAGGTGGTGGTTGATCATTACTTTGGTTTTATCGACGTTAATTTTATGATCTATTTGCTGTGAGGCTGAAGCCAGGCCGTGCAGCAATTGTTGAAATGACTGTCGACTTCTACGTTCGTTTATTTATTATGTCGTTATTGACGTTCCATTATTCTATGCTTTTTCTCCTGTCGGGCTTGAGCCCGAGGCCCTATCGATCTGGGCCTGAGACCCTGTCGGACCAGGGTCCTGCCGGCCCGGGGGGCCCCTAAGGCCGGGGGCCCGTGGCATTTTGCGCACTCTGCCACCCTATTGTTACGCCACTGACATGTAGGTAAATGTGATTATCTTACATATTATTAGTAATGAAAGCTTAAAGAAACTTAGTAGTGAAGTCATCAACTGCAATGAAAATTCTTGCAAATATATTTCAATCTAGTCAAACAGATGTAAAATATGTTCTATTAAAAAAGCTAATAATATGTTATATTAAGAGCGTTTACACCTTGCGCGCAAAATCAACTATAGGTATTTCTTCATTAATTTCACGCACACATAAGCGACCAAAGCTGTGTGCGTAGAGCTGCCGCGTCGGCTTGCTGTACAGTCAGCGCAACCAACATTGATCCGTGCGCTTCAAAATTCTAATATTGAATTGAAATGTAACTTATGATTTATATATTGGTCATATTATATCATAAAAATATTTTATTTGCATTATAAGTAGACAAATATTACTGTGCAAGCAATGAACAATACAAATTTAGATACTAATCATATTTTCGTTATTATTACATTGTTAAGTTGCATTCAAATCAGTAGACACTACGGACGTTTATTAATCATTTCGTGTTCGAATACATGAAAAGAGTTAGGGGCCTTACAACCCCTTACAATTACAAAATATATTTAATTTTATATTACAATACATAACAAAATTTAGCCTCGGAATTACATCCCATTATATTATCTGAAACATAATTTATACTCACTACAAAATCATTGTAGGTAATAAAAAGAAAAAATATGTTTTACTACCAAAGTACTAACAAGGGGACGGCATGACCTTGGGGAAACGGATTTTAATGAAATTTCGTGTAGTGGTAGTATACCATGTGGGTACTACCACAGTAAAATATTTCCGTCCAATGCCCAGTAAGAGCTGAGAAAAACGCATACAAAGTTTAGCTCGCACTTTATGTATAAGTTACATTAGTTGCCACGCCGAGCGTGCCGTGGCGTGAGCGGTAATGCTCTAGACTTGTAGTCCCGTCCGTGCGGGTTCGAGTCCAATCAGCTGACTTTTTTTTCCTATTTTTCTTTTTCATTTTAGTTTTTTTTTTTTGTTATATAAACTATATAAATAATATATTGGGATTACGAGTCTAGAACATTACCGCTTACGCCACGGCACGTTCGGCGTGGCCCAACTAATGTAACTTATACATAAAGTGCGAGCTAAACTTTGTATGCGTTTTTCTCAGCTCTTACTGGGCATTGGACGGAAATATTTTACAGTGGTAGTACCCACATGGTATACTACCACTACACGAAATTTATTCAAATCCGTTTCCCCAAGGTCGTGCCGTCCCCTTGTAAGATGTGGCAATCGCAGTCCGCGCGTGGCTACTTTTACGACGCACGGCAAAAATCGACTGCAGCCAGGCCGGAGCGACGAGCGATACGTCATCCCTCTAGAAGGCCTTGCGGCGGTCTGATTAGATGCACGGCGGACAGCGTGTTTTATAGTGGTTTTTAAAATGTATGCAGAAAACATGAAAACTAATTTTATTGAAATATAAAAATGGCAATTTATTGATAAGATGTTCTTCTATTATAATATGCAATTGCTTTAAAAAATTATGTACGATCAGTTGGTGAAAAAAAAATATGTTCTTGACGAGAGTTTCTGAATAATTTCGCTTTGTTTAAATTTTTATTTTTCAGGAACTAAACATAAAAAGATTATTTTTCTCAGCAAAATCCCTCCATAGGGTCTTATTAGTCGGATAATATTTTTATTTTCATCTTATATTTAGTGATTTCGGATCGGATATCTTAAGCTTCTCAATTGCCACTTAAAGCCTAAATAACGAAACTAGTGTTCAGTAACCCTTATAGTACTCACAATTAATTATCCATCAATCTATAATGTTTTCCACCAAAATCCCTAGATGACAACCATTTCTAAAATTAGTACTAATTATTTTTCTTTTAAATTGTTTATTAGTGGCTATTAACTCGTTTGAAAAGTCCTGTTTTTAAGCCAAAAAGCGCGTGGAAGGTATAAATGCTCTTAAACAACTTACAAAAAATCCTTGACAGATAAAATGGGATGAATTCTTTAAAAGATTTTTCTAAAGTTGGCTTGATTTTACATAGGAATAGTTATTTTAATTTTGCAAGTTTGCTGTTATTGCATTCAAGAGTTATAATAATTATGTAAATATGTAATTATAGTGGTTATTTAATAAAATAAAACATTTTATGATCAATGTATTTTTTATTTTCAACTTAAAAATTATACAAATTATCGTGATGCTGGCGCTTTTTTGGAGGAAGAAAATTGATTAAAAGAAATAAAAATGATTTATTTAAAGAAACACCTTTAGTAACCTTCACATGCCAATATCACCATTATTTAAGCTAACAAACCAATCAAAATAATAACTATTTTATTTTCATGTGTATTTTGTCAAACACTTGACATACTGTATGGAAGAGAACATTGGTTAAACCAAATTTAGGATAATTATTATAAGAAAATAACATAAATAAGTAAAACAATTCTAATACACAAGGGTTGTCGGTGTAATAATTGAGCTTAGTAAAAATAAATTAGCTCCGTAAATAATATAATAATAAGAGACTTGAATTTTATTTAAGCCCATCATAATAGTCCTGTCTTCCTATAAAGTTGAACCAATGTCCTTTAGAGATTCTACACACCTACTTATTAATCATTGTGATGTGCTCTATATTCCATACAATCTAAATATAATTACAATACATTATATACAAAATATTTACAACGCTAATATACAAAATACGCACACAAACAAAACGCATATTCGCTGTTAATTAAACTTAACTTTAATATCACATTTTGTTAAATATATTTTGGGGTAAAGTTACACGCCGTAACCCTTCATTAGAATTGAACATTCTTCAAACAATGTTCCTTACAAACTCATGTACAATTTCATTTGACTTTTTCAGTGCCAAATTGATTTAATTTTTTTATTTGTTTTCAAAGATTTTTATATTTTTTTGCAACTATATTTTTAAAGTATCCCATAGTATAATTAAATTGCACAAAATTAAAACAACTGTGCATTAGTGTATTCTGAATTCTATTCGCTTTTGTAACATTTTAATCAACCTCAACAAAAAAACATGTAAAATTTAAAATATTAACATTTGAATGATTTCAAATCAAATGCAAATAACTCAATACCCCACATTAATCTGAAAGTTTTCCAGCAAACACATGATGACCTATACCATGTATACTCAACCTAGATACACAATATTAGGACAATATTTAATTGCTGAATCATACTTGAGCACTTTAACAGGTACAAGATACAACACATAGTTGTGCTAACTCTCAATACTACCAATTCAAATTGAATTGACACTGAGGTACTGCATGTTCAATCCTATACAGATTCCAATTAAATAACCAACTTAGTTTAAAATAAATTCACATAATTGAACACAACCCGGACAGTTCATTTCCTCTTTGCACTGGAGGTTGTTTGCTAAAGACAACACCTTCTAAGGAAGGTTTTAATGTGTATTCTAGCTCGGGCTCTTCGCCTGGCGGCAACGGTTCGTCATCAGCGCTGATGTCTTCGAGCATTTTGTCATCATTATTGGTCACAAATGAAGGAATTGATTTTGAAATGTTGATTCTGATTCCGCCCAAAGGCACGGTAGCGGCGGGCGTTGGCGCTACATCGAATTGGACGTTGCCGTCGATCGACGATAGGACGGTTGTGTGAAGCAAATCTGCACTAGGCTGAATGTTTTCTTGCGTTGTTATTATTGGCTCGTCATCTGTAGAAAAGAATTTGGTGTCTAAGAAAATAATTCCCAAAGAAATATTGAGTTGTTAATATATCTCAGTGGATCCTTGGAAACACATTTGATTACAGTATTTTTTTCCTGTTACTTTATACATATCTTTTGTATTTCAAAAGCATCAATTTAGCCTGAAGCATCCTTTTAATATTTAGCGATAGTATGTCGATTGTCATAATATTTTTATTAACATTTAGCAACAGGAAACCATAGGGAATATTGAAAGAGAATATACATACTTCTGTAAAATAAATAATTTTTGACGTGACAGTACTTGTTTAGAGTTTCAGATACACACCTGGGTCGATGGGTTCTTGCTTAACCTTGACCTTGGAGAAGTCGATCTCGGCGAGCCTATCCCTCTCTGCGCGCGTGGCGGCGGTCTCGTCGTCCGTGTCGGCATCGTCTTCAACCACTACTTGCTCTATAGGTTCCGCTTTTAGCACCACATCATCTTCGTCACCCTCGTCGATCTAGAAGGGATGGTTAATCATTAGATATACAATCATCTGTATGTCCCTAAAATTGTACTATTATTTGGATGTCCGCCAACCCACACAAAAAGTGAAAGTGCTCCTAGTTTTCATGGCTATGTAAAAGTCACCAAATTTTCCGATAAAATCTGAGCAATATGCCGCATGCAGTTATTACAAGATCACTAGATCTTTTCGAGACTGTTTTTCCTTTAGCTCTATTTATAAAGGAAAATGATGATTTTGTTAATAAATCTTAATTTGATTCTACATACTATATTTTACGAGTTCCAGTCGTACAATAGTACTATTTACAGTTACTACTTATCCTACACATAGTCAAACTGCAAAATGCTTGCGCTTTAAGCCTTAGTTTTTCTCTATTATGGATACATCGATTATCGATAACTTAATACCCAAGTAAAGATAATAAGCTCACTTCCAACGGCTCTGGGACCTCAGGCTCGACATTCTCGATAACTTCGACCACAGACTCGTTGTCCGACTGGTCGGCGGCGTCGTCCACGTCCTTGATCTCGATCGCTTCTTCATCAACTTCTACTTTGTCTGCCACTTCTACTTCCGGTTCGCTTGGCTCCTCTTTCGTTAGCGACGCCTGTGAGGATATGTGTAAAATTAGGCAATATTCGAAGATTTACATGAAAAGTTTAAATAATAAATTTCATTATCATTGTCAAAAAATATTTTTATATAAATTACCATATAAGTGATGGAAACGTAAATATGTATGTCACTGTATCGAGCTGGTTGCTCTCTAAAACTATGAATCAGTTAAGAATTAATTGGATTTAAAATTTTGGTGCTTCTAGTGTAAGTTTTAAAAATACTATTTTTTTTTCTCATGCGTTGATTAGCACTGGAATTTATTCTTGGCATATAATTTGTGTTGTTGGAATGGAAATAAATTGTACGAGTAACGAATGCCACCATTAGCAGGATGCCGCACCTTATAGTCCTCGTAGCACATGGGATGGTAGTTGAGTCCGTCGTGCTGCACGGAGTTGCGCAGATGCCACTCCTCCTTGTCCTCGTTGTAGAACTGGTGGAAGGGGTCTCCGCAGAGCGCGCAGGCGTGCACGCGCGGCGCGCCGGCGGGCACGGAGGGCGCGTCCGCCGCCGCCGCCGCCGCCGCCGCCGCCGAGCCCTCCGCCGAGCCCTCCTCCGCGCACACGCCGCCGCTCTCGAACCAGTTCTTCTCTGCGGGGAACGACAAACTCAGTTTTTGTTTCTATATTCTAAGCTAAATACTTTTATAAGCTGAGTTAAGGGAAGTATGCCACTGCTTCACTGACGCCTGAAATGGTGTGGTTCCTTTTTAGTCTTTTATCTGCATTAATTTGTTGAGTAAGCCGAAAGCAAATGGGTTAGGATGATTTTTGGGACGTTCAATGTGCAAATTATATTGCAGCAAAATGCCTATGGTCACATTGTAAGCCTTGGGCACACATCTGTCTTGTAGTTATTAAACATGCATTATAATGTCAAAGTGAAATATTATAAGTACAGTATTACAAAAACATAAATATACTTATAGTATATGAAATTCACAAACATGATTCGAAACGTATTTTATATAGGTTTCTTAGAACTTTAGACAACGAAATTTAACAAAATGAATCGCAGAGTAATTCTGACCTCTCTCATCGAGTTCCTCCAGCTCCTCATACTGCAGCCAGTCGGACAGGTCGTAGTGCCAGTGCCTGGAGTGCGCGCGTCGTGCCGAGTCCCTCTCGCGGCGGTTCTGTCGGAAGTGCCAGTCCAGGTGCTGCGAGTAGCGCACCGTGTGCTCCGGCGGGAAGCGCGCGCCGCACCCGGAGCACTGCATGCCGCCGTACAGCCGGGACACCAGGCCCGGCTGCTTGCTGTATAGAAAATGTACTTTATCATCATGTATATCATATACAAGTGAAATAAATGATTTATGATTTGTATACGTATTATTGTTATTTATTATTTACTGAACATATTATACAAAAAATAATTAAAAGTACAGTTGGCGGTCTTATCGCCCTAGGCGATTTCTTACAGACAACCTTAGGATGTGAAAAACTAGACTGTGACATTTGTGATAAACTGGAGTGGAAATTAATTTTTTCATTGTGTAACACCTTCCAAAAGGATGGTACTTTTAATTAACGACTTAAAATACAACAACAACTACTTTTGTATCAATACACACATATCTCCGGAAAATCAGAGATGTGTCCTGGGATTTGAACCCGCGACCACCGTGAACATGTTGGCAGCCGAGCCTGGCCGGTTTGCCAACAGACCACCACACTCTCCCAATAACGACATAATAAAGAAAATGTGTCTTGCGAAATGTCTTGCAAGGTTTAATCGATGGGAATAATTCCACATTATCACATTTTATTAAATAAGTCTAATCACACATTTAAGAATGTGGTGGTAATATGGAAAATACAAATACTTACACTCTCAAAGTCTCAGACTTCAACAAATCAACTCTATGTATGACATTCTTGTCTTCCTTCAGTTTCTGGATGACTTCCACTTTAGGTTCTGTTTTGATCTCGTCGGCTCCACCGGCGGGTACCTGCACAATGCCAGTGGCCACCAGCTTGGCGAACAGATCATTCACGTTGATGTTGCCAAGTCCTGGCAGCATGATGGCTGGCGGCTTCTCCTCGACTGATGATTCGAGACCTGGTATGCTGCTTGGCTTCGAGAATAAAGGCTCTGCCAGACTGTATTCTGACGCTGAGGCTGGCGCGATGCTGGACGGCATTACGCTCGCTAGCATGTCTAAACCTAAACGGAAATTTTGTAATGTTAATTGGGTGAATTGCATGGTTATATAGTATGATAATGTGGTAGATTATTAAAATGTGGTTGTGAAAATAGTATTGAGAGGATTTGCATTTGTGTTCCATGTAAATCTTACATGTATAGTTTTGAATTTAGGTCTTTAAATAATTTTCCTGATAAGAGCCTAAATTGTGGATTATTGGATGGAAACAGTAACGCTACAAATGTGCCTAACCTTGATTTTCATTATTTAAATCAGGGCTGGGTGTTTTGACAGGTCGCGGCGGTGCTTCGGGATCGGTTTCGTCTTCCTCCTTGGCCTCCTCAGCGGGTTGGCTGATGGACTTCAAGACAGGAACGCTGGCGCCCTCCATATTGGCTATCTGTACCAACCCAGGCTTAATGTTCCTAGGCAGCGCTGAGAATCTTATGAAATACTTCTCGCTTCCGATCGTTATGGGCTTAGGTAAATCACCAAACTCAACTTTGAATGGTTGTTCGTTTATTAACACAGTTCTTAAAGAATCAACAAATCTAATTGTAAAGAATTGTCCGTTTATTGAAAATGTTTGAACTTTAGCGTCTAAGTATACGGGGCACATTTGCGTCGCGTTCACTATGAGGTTGATTTTGCCGGCCACCAGGTCCGTCCGCTTGGTCTTGCCGATGTCCACTTGAGGCACCGGACCCTCGAGGTGCAGCAGCCTGGGCTTGCCGTCGATGATGACGCCCAGGGGCTGCCCGCCGAAGAAACACTCGAACCACCGCCCGTTGATGAACAGCTCCCTCGTCGGAGCACCGAACTTTATATCGAACACTTGCTCTTCAAACTCAACCTGTTTGTAGCCTTCGTTGAACGATAGCACTACAGAGTCTTTGTTGTCAAACGTCACGCGCCTACAACCAGGGAAAAACTTGATCTCCCTGGGATCGTCCCAGTCCAACATGATCACGGCAGTGTCACCATAAAACCTGATTTCACGAGGCACACCGTCAATTTGTATCGTCTTAACGGGGTCCTGTTGTACATACTCTATGATTTTGAAGTCAGTCGGTGGGATAATAAATCCGGGAGCGCCGAGAGGTGGCGGCGACTCGCTTCGTTCATACGGCTGTAGCGGGCATTCACCCTGGCACATGCCTATTTTCGGCGCTGGTAGAGGCAAGATAGGCGGTCGGACGTCGAAGCCAGGTCGTGGAAGTCGTTTGTCAAACTTCCCTCTGAAGAATGGCGGCACTGGACCTCTGTACCTCCTCGGTACGTACTCCTCAATCCTCGGTCGGAGCGGGCCTCTCCACATAGGTTGGTACGCTCCTCCATACATTGGCATCATGGGAGGCAGTGGCAATAGCCCTTTGGACTTAACCTTATCCGTTCCCTCTAGAGAATTAGTATTATTCATGCGCATGTCTGAATCCTGCAGATATCCTCCTTGGCTGTCCGGCGGCGTATCTAAGAACACGGACGGAGTGACTCTCTCATCGATGTCACCAAAGTTATTCCGTTCATTCGGCGACGATTTGGGTGAAGCGACTTTGTGATTTTCTTCACCAATGTGAGCTTTTAGTCTCCTCTTGGATAGTTCTAGAGACTCCCGCTGTTTCGCTTCCTTCAATTTTAGTTTTTCGTTTAGCTGTAATACTTGGCACATGAGAGTGTTGTACTGATTTTTGTCCAACTGTCCATCGCTAAACTGTTCCTTAGCTTGCGACATGATGATAGAGATTGTCTTCTTGTGGTCCTCGGCATCGAAATCTTCTCCGTTTTCGTTTCTAAGATCAGTGTCTTCAGAACTGAGCGTCCGACGTCTTTCTTTTTCCACACCTTTAAAGAAAACAATCATATAAATAAATTACATACAGATGTATTTATTGAATGATAATGTTCTCTAACTAGATCAGATAAAAACCATACGAAACACTAAAGTGGTTATAAAAAGTTATTAACATTTGACCATTTCCAGATTATAATTTACATAAATTGAACCACGAGAAATAGGAACTTACTTGGTGATTTACTGAACAGCAGTGGTCGTCCGAGTCTATCTTTGCCCTTCGTAGCCTCCGCCAGCTTTGCTCTGACCAAATCCAACTTGGTCAAAGATTTCCGAGTGTCTCCAGATTTCTCCCGGCCCTCCTTCACTTCATTCCAGTCCTTTTGCTTGGGTGAGTTCCTGGCGGGACTGGCAGGGCTAGGATCTGAAGCCTCCTTCCTCTCTGGAGAGTCACTCATGGAGGGAGGCGGCGGCGCATTGCCTATCTCATCCACTTGCGGCAGTTTGCGAAGGTCCACGTCCTCGTTGCCGAAAAGTCTGTGAACAAAGGAGTTTCTTAATTTTGAGAACAGTTGTTTTTTATATTATTCATTACTTCTATTACAGCCGATATTCTAATTTTGAGATATAAATCCTACGAATAGTCCAGAATCCACACTAAGATCAGGTCTTGTCTCGTGGGTATCAGAAACTACGGGAGACTCCAATCTCACAAACACCCAAACCCGAAACAACCTGTGGATCACACTACTATTTGGTTTGGTGTGAGCGTCTAATCAACTATGTTGAGGTCGTCAAATCAGGCTGATTAAATAAAATCTTATACATATTAAATAATAAGTAGTTATAGTATACATACATATCAAACTTGTCGTGTTTGTTCTTCTTGGCCTTGCCCTCGAGGGTTTCCGTTGAAGGTCTCTTCTGGCTGACAGGCGCCGGGGTGTCCACTGGTAGTACCCTGAGGTCTACGTCCCCTACCACGTCCACACCTGCAAACATGGCTACATTTTTATACGATTTTTAGTCGTTCTGTTTGTGTTGACCTCTTTATCTTACGAACCATTTTAGATTTTAATTGCTATTTACCCCAGTATAGATCTTGAGCAAGTCCACTGCTGAACATAGGCCTGAATTAAATACCTTTACCTGTTCATCAGAATTTATGTGCACCAATTGTGAAATTATGAGAATTGATGTGTTTTTAAGTGCTTAGCAAGAATATTTTTCATAATATGCGAAGTTTAACTATATAAATTATTACAAAAGTGAAGTCTTTCCGTATTGATTTTGTTTTTGGAAAATCTTAATTTAGTTGTATATTTTGAGATTAAAAGAACTACTAGCAGAGTAAAGCTTTTTAATTTAATTTCACAGTTCTATTATGTGCAAGTAAAGATTCCCCAATGCAAACAAGAAAATAAATAATATTAAACATGATTGTGTTTAGAACGTTGGTATAGTTAAGTTGGAAGAAACAATCTCCAGAAGTTTTTCAGATAATGTTATTTTTATGTGAAAAGTAAAAAACCATAGAAATATTGCGCCTAAAAAATAAATACTTTGGTAGTTGTTTCCTTTGTAATATATAATTTTAATGTGATTTTCAACTAATAAGAAATAGACGACAGTGAGATAAACCCTTACATGGGCAGCAATATCAGCATGAATTTAATAATACATATATTTTTGTAAATAATGTTTTTTCACCTATCCACACTTTCCAGAGAAGACAAGAGTTGTAAAAAGAAGTTATTATGGTGCCAATCTTTCTCACAATTTTGATTCCCATTACCTATTGTTAATTTAAATCATTATTGGTTTGAAAAGTACCTTTGTATGGCTTGGCTTAATCAATTAGATACAATTTGAAATAATTTATGAAGTAAAATAATTTACCCTTCATGGTAAGAAAGTATTAAGAGTTTAAAACTGTACAAACTAATTTAACCGCATTAGTCTAAATATGAAAACAAAAAAGTGAATCACTGATGATGGAAGTGACCCTAAATATGAAATTATTACACTTTTTTTTAAACTAATGTCTATCACATCATTTATACTATATTTCTTGTGGTCAAGTTTAGTATTTTTGTAAATTCTCGAAAAAGTCTTCAATCAATATCATCAACCAAATATTAAAAAATATTTTATAAGATTTTGAGAATAATTACTAAAAATACTATCGGGTAAAAACATAAATAAATGTTAAGTTACAGAAGCGGTAACAATGAAAAACATTATTACAACGAAATAAAAAATTGTATATTCTGAAACTGATATTATTATGTGCGGTAATTAGGATTTTTGGTGTCATGGTGACTAAAGTATTACTTAATTCATAATTCCCTGAATGTAGTATAGTGTGTAAAAAGTTCTGTGTTATTTATTAAGAAAATATTATATGTTATATACGGACGTACAATTTGTAAATAAATAAAAAAATAAAGTGAAGTCGTTTTATAACCGAACTTTTAAATGTTTGCAAACTGAAGAATTTAACAAATGTTTTCTCACCCTTGTGAGCTCGCACCTTTGTCGTAAATCGCGTATTGCTTTCAATCTCTCTCTCTCTCTCTCTCTCTCTCTCTCTCTCTCTCTCTCTCTCTCTCTCTCTCTCTCTCTCTCTCTCTCTCTCTCTCTCTCTCTCTCTCTCTCCATGGCAACGCGACATCTTATTTTACAAAGCTATACTTTCTTTAAAATAGAAGTTTGCAACGTAGCTTTAATTAACATTGGTTAAATAATACTACTGTATTTTTTAGATATAGTATACGATTTACTAACTTTTAACAAACAAAAACTAACAGTGATGGTGTACCGAGGTGTAAGTTTAAAGAAGGGACTTATTTACAAAATAAACAAATAAAAAAACGCGAAAAAATATACGCAAACTACCACAACCTGTGGATAACACCGATCTGACGATATAATTGGCCTATTTGTTTTACGTCATGACAAGAGTCAATGACCTAAGGTGCGCACAATTCTGAGCAGTTAGTCCATTGAAATGTTACAATTTAAGGACCGAATATTGCATTTCTTAGAGGACGCAATTTTATTTTTGGGACATGTTTGAGGGGTCTATAGAAGCTTAACCTCAAGTTTGTGGGGTCGCCACCCTTGTCCCCCGGCCGCCATCTTGGAAAAAAGGGTGAAAACACTTTTTTCGCGTTATCTCGGAAACTATACGTCTTACGAAAAATTTGTAAAATCATAATTTGTAGCTAATTGTATTGCCTACAAATATGTTTATATAACTTTTTTCCCTAAATTAAAAATTGAAGAAGTTATAAGCAAAAATATGAAGAAGAAATTTCTTAAGGGAAATCTTCCTGTTTCTCTTAAAAGTACTCTTCGGCTTGTATCTTACCAATTCTCACATACAGTGCTCAATCCTGGTCTTTGACCGAACTTCAGAGGTCCAGGTCCAGGTTTGTCAAAAAGCTATGGAGCAGGATGCTAGGCGTAACACGCATGGACAGAGTACCAACTAACACCTTGCGCTCCATAACCAGAGTCAAGAATGTTGCACAGAAATCAGATAAACTAAACTGGGATTGGGCGGGCCACGTCACCCGGATGCACCTGAAGAGGTGGGCAAAGATTGCCAATCAATGGATGCCTAAGGATGGCGAGAGGCCACGCGGCAGGCTTCGGAAAAGGTGTCTCGACGATCTCGACCAATTTAGCAGCACTTGGATGGCATCAGCAACTGATAGGGATAAGTAGAACAAGTTGAAGGAGACCTTTGCCCATCAGTGGCACAGAATAGGTTAATATCAAGAAAAAAATAGCAAAAAAGTGAGATTTTTTTCATAAAAAGTTAGAAAAATTTTTTTTTATAAATATTTACTCACTTTTTTGCTTATAACTTCTTTAATTTTTAATTTATGGCAAAAAGTTATATAAACATATTTGTAGGCAATACAATTAGCTACAAATTATGTTTATACAAATTTTTCGTAAGATGTATAGTTTCCGAGATAACGCGAAAAAAGTGTTTTCACCCCTTTTTCCAAGATGGCGGCCGGGGGACAAGGGTGGCGACCCCACAAACTTGAGGTTAAGCTTCTATTAACCGCCCACACATATCCCAAAAATAAAATTGCGTCCTCTAAAAAATGCAAAGCTCATGTAACATTTCAATGGACTAAGTCAGTGGCCGGCGCAAGTGAAAAAAGGAATGTTTAGTTTGAGCGCAGACGCGGCGGTTTTCATGGAACTTCCGCTGTTTTGCCACGAGATAACTGACGTTTCGCTGAATTTCTGTAAATAAAGTACTTTAATAGATTTGTCAAAAATTAAGATCAAGATTTAGTTACAGTATTTTATACCGGGTAAAAATCTTTCAATAAGGCCCTTGTTTAATATTACACTGTGCATCAATAAAAGGTGTGTTCAAAATATAAGCTACAACACGTAAAACTGCACCCAACATATTTTATAGTAAGTTTATACTTACGGTATTTATATCTATACCATGTTTAGTGTTATCTACCACTGAATTTAAGCTACATAAAATGCTATGCAATGAAATAGAATATGAAAAAATCTGCACGACGCTTATGAAGGCTATTTTAGTTTTGCAGAAATGAAAAGTAGTTTATCCCAAAAACGTTGTAATGGACCGTCTAATAGAGGCGAATTCCACGCGATTCACGAACACTTTTTACTTTTCAAGCGACGGATTCCGCATATTTAAAAAAAAACTTGCTATTTTATTAAACATATATCTACTTCATTTTTTTTATTAGTCCATAAGAGACTCAGAAAATGATATGTGTTTCGAAACCTAACACTTGAAAAACCAATGTAGTAACTCAAACAGTCTATTTTCAATACTTAATCCTGAAAAATAGTTGGAAGACCTATTTGCTCTTGCAATTTTCGTATAAACTTTACACTCAAAAGCCCGCGATCATTACTCTCAAGGTCACTATCACTATGTAAATCGCGCGGAATTCGCTCGTGTTGAACAATACCATTGGTTTTTTTAAAATGTCAAAGAACATTTTGTGGCATTTGGTGGCACTTGTTGACGGTTCGTGTCGGTATCTCCTTAGGTACTGCAGAAATGAATCACCCCTGAGTATAATGACAGCAGAAGTCCAGGTTGAAAATTCAAATTTTTTTGACTGTAGACATATTCCAAGGAATATGTTGATAATTTCCGGTTTTGTGGCATATAGCATAGTTCCATAACATGAAACATATTATTACATATTTGCAGCTTCATTTTTTTCTTAACTATTCCATGTTAATGATTTTTAGTGATATCATAAAAATATATATCAAGAACCCAAATATAGTACACACTGTGCAAAAGAAATTGTGTCCATTACAGAGTTTGTTACACATAACTTCACTTGGTGATCGTGCACTATTAGCAAGACCAATTCGATGCCATAGACATCTTAGTACAACAGAATATTACAAGAGACTTGAAACAGATGATTAGAAATTGATGTGCTTAAAAGTAAAGGGTACAAAATCTAGCGTAAAACACGTCAATATGAATACTCCAACAGTTAAAAAATGTTTTATTTCAACACAACAAGTGTCATACTTCTTTTCGCTCTCGCTTAACATCTAGTATCACAGACGTTCTGACTAGCTCAGTTTTATGGAGAGGTGTTTTAGCCTCTCATTCGCGCAACATAGAGAGATATCTTACTTGCTGGCTCGCCTTCCGCCGGCTTGTCGGCGCTCGCCTCGGGCACCTTCTCGGGGCTCTCCGACTTCTCCTTGTTGCGGCGCATGTACCGCTCCTTGTGGTAGTTTTTGAGCTCTTTGAACACGACCACCTCGCTCTGCGGCGGCTCGTCGGGCTCGGCGTCGACGCGCGGCTCCTTGCGCTTGCGCGCGCCCTCCTTGCCCTTCGGCTTCTTGTCGGGCGAGGAGGCGAGCGCGGCGCCTCTCGCGTCGGCGTCGTCCTTGCGTTTCTTTTTGTCCCGCGCGGCCTCCTTGCGGCGCTTGGGTGTGGGCGAGTCCTTGTCTCGCGCGGCGTCGTCGCGCGGCAGCTTGGGTATGGGCGGCAGCTTGCTGATCTTGCCGGGGTCGGGCAGGTGCATGGCGTCGAGCAGTCTGTCTGGGTGGGGCGGCTGGTCGTGGTCGCGGCGCTTGGTCCTGGCGCGGTGGCGGCGCGGGTCGCGCGGGGCGGCGCGGCGCTGCGCGTCGAGGCGCACGTCGATGGTGATGACGTTCTTGCGCTTGGTGACGCGGTCGAGCGGCTTGATGTCGAACACGTGCGGCGCGATGGGCGGCGCGGGCGGGCGGTGCGCGGGCGGGCGGTGCGCGGGCGGCGCGGGCGGCGCGGGCGGCGCGGGCGCGGCGGGTGGGTGCCTGGCGAGGCGCGGGTCGCGGCGCGCGGCGGCGAGGGCGGCGCTCACGGGCGCGATGCGCGCCACGCTCTTATTCACGGGCTGCAAACGAAACTTATGTTGCCGTACACCGAATATTTGACAAGTCCTATACAACTTTCTCACAAAATCGCAAATAATAATTAAGAGCGTTTATACCCTGCACGCGCTTTTTGGCTTAAAAACAGGACTTTTCAAATGAGTTAATAGCCACCAATAAACAATTTCAAGGTAAAATAATTAGTACTAATTTTAGAGAAGGTTGTCATCTAGGGATTTTGGTGGAAAACATTATAGATTGATGGATAATTTGTGAGTACTATAAGGATTACTGAACACAAGTTTCGTTATTTAGGCTTTAAATGGCAATTTAGAAGTTTAAGATATCTGAAACCACTAAATATAAGATGAAAATAAAAATATTATCAGACTAATAAGACCCTTATGGAGGGATTTTGCTGAGAAAAATAATCTTTTTGTGTTTTGTGCCTGAAAAATAAAAATTTAAACAATGCGAAATTATTCAGAAACTCTCGTCAAGAACATATTTTTTTTCACCAACTTATCGTACATAATTTTTTATAGCAATTGCATATTACAATAGAAAAACATCTTATCAATAAATTTCCATTTTTATATTTCAACAAAATTAGTTTTCATGTTTTCTACAAATATTTTAAAAACCATTATAAAACACGCTGTCCGACGTGGATCAAATCAGACCACCGCAAGGCCTTCTAGAGGGAGGACGTATCGCT
The DNA here is from genome assembly GCA_009982885.2 of Hyles vespertilio. Classification (NCBI taxonomy): domain Eukaryota; kingdom Metazoa; phylum Arthropoda; class Insecta; order Lepidoptera; family Sphingidae; genus Hyles; species Hyles vespertilio. Next base: position 2,086,199 of record CM042817.1, read on the forward strand.
CGTCGCTCCGGCCTGGCTGCAGTCGATTATGCCGCGCGTAGTAAAAATAGCCACGCGCGGAATGCGATTACCACATCTTAGTACTTTGGTAGTAAAATATTTAATTATTTTTATTACCTTCTATGATTTTGTATATATGAGTATAAATTATGTTTCAGGTAATATAATGGGATGTAATTCCGAGGCTAAATTATGTTATGTATTGTAATATAAAATTAAATATATTTCGTAATTGTAAGGGGTTGTAAGGCCCCTAACACTATTTATGTTTTCGAACACGAAATGATTAATAAAACGTCCGTAGTGTATACTGATTGAACACTGATTTGAATGCAACATAACAATGTAATAATAACGAAAATATGATTAGTATCCAAAATTTGTATTATTCTTTGCTTGCACAGTAATATTTGTCTACTTATAATGCAAATAAAATATTTTTATGATATTATATTACAGTTACATTTCAATTGAATATTTGAAGCGCACGGATCAAAGTTGTTTGAGCCGATTGTATAGCGAGCCGACGCGGCAGCTCTACGCACACAGCTTTGGTCGCTTATGTGTGCGTGAAATTAACGAAGAAATAACTATAGTTGACTTTGCGCGCAAGGTGTATACGCTCTTAACCAAGTTATTTTCAGCGTTTGCCCACCTGCGGGAGTGTCTGACTATCGAAAACACTTAAAAACGTATTTACGTAACTGTGTGTGTGTAACTGCGTGTCAATGACCTATACAAGTTGACACACTCTTGCACACCCCACAGGCATTGACCAGCGCATTCAAATTTATTTATATTTTCACTTGTGCTATACTAGGTAATTGTAATCATGTGATAAGGAATTACTATAAAAAATAATGTCTTACAACTGCGGGTGAACTCCCGAAAAGCGCAATTCAATTCAATTTCCAATTTATTTTGCCAACGCCGAGGGTTCCAAACAAACCCATGTGATGTACATAACTATAAAAAGCGTTTCGTAATTATTCTTATATCTGAGCTAGAAGACGTTGCTTGGTACCACAATACAAGGTTATGAGTCCATGGGAAGTACCCCGTAGGTTTTGATTCCCTTGCGTGTCGAAAATTTTCTACATAAACTAATTTACAGTCAGCAACATAAGTCGCTACACAGTCACGAGATTTGGAATTGTCTTATCATCCAAAATAATAATTATTTTCAATATCGTATGGCACTTCTCGGCATAGATGACTTTACTTGGTTATATTTTACGGCTACAAAGTAGTACGTACAAATTTTAATTAATAAAAAGGTTATCAAAAAATGCGAAGTGTTCAGCAACTTATGTTGCTGACATATCTTTTGATTGCGTTGACATAGAAGTTTAATTTTTTCACACCCTCTGTAACCCCTTATCATGCAGAACGTTTATGAATGCGTGATTATACACACTGAACGAAAAGAGGTTCTCCTTTGTTTTTAACCGACTTCAAAAAAAGGAGGAGGTTCTCAATTCGACTGTATGTTGCTTTTTTTTTTTTATGTTTGTTACCTCGTTTCTCTGTACTGTGTGAACCGATTTCGACCATTCTTTCTTTGATTGAAAGCTGATGCTTGTCATTTGGTCCCATAAAAATATGGTGAAAATCTGAGCAATATCTTCGGACCTGGAGAGGGGAACTCCTTAAAATTAAGTAGGATTCCAATGGTTCTTTTTGCATTAGGTTCATTATAAAAGTTAATTTACAGAGAGAGAGGAAAAAAGGGGTGGGGGTGAGGGGGGGTAGGTGATAAAATTAAAATACACGTAAATTCTAATATCTTCGGCAGGATTTAACCGATTTTAGTGATTTCTTTTTTATTGGAAAGAATGTATTGACAGGTTGATCTCAGGAACACAACATGGAGATCTGATGATCATTTTCGGACCTGGAGTGTAGAACTCTTCAAACTTTAGTAGGATTCCAATGGTTCTTTTTGCATTGGGTTCAGTATAAAAGCTAAGCTACAGTGGTGGTGGGAAAAGGGGGTAGGGGCAAAGGGAGGGGGGGGGGGGAGAAAAAATAATAAACATATGAATACTCCAATATCTTTGGCAGCTTTTAGCCGATTTTAGCGATTTCATTATCATCGGAAAGAACATATTCCTTGTGGGGACCAAATCTTCTTCATTTTGATTCCTATCAACACTAAAAAGATAAAAATAACCAAAATTTTTAATAAAAAAATAAAAACCGACTTCAAAACAAAAAACCGCTAAAAACCAAAAAATAACTAAATAATAAGTACCACTGCAAAGCAAAAAATAATATTTGTTTCATGGAACTTGCGCTTGTTGATTAATTTGCTTAATGACTTGACTAGCCAACAAATCAAAATATATGCATAACATATTGAAGGCGGGTCGCCCAGTACCAAACATATAGATATTTAAATTAATATAAGGCACAGGTCCTACATGTTTGGTACTTGGCGGCCCGCCTTCGATATGTTATGCATATATTTTGATTTGTTGGCTAGTCAAGTCATTAAGCAAATTAATCAACAAGCGCAAGTTCCATGAAACAAATATTATTTTTTTGCTTTGCAGTGGTACTTATTATTTAGTTATTTTTTGGTTTTTAGCGGTTTTTTGTTTTGAAGTCGGTTTTTATTTTTTTATATTCAAAATGCCGATTGCGTCAATTTTCGATATGATATGACTCTCCTAGTCACGAATATCATGTCAAAATACTAAAAGTACCAAATTTCATGTCAAACAGAGGTATGCGCTTTTCGGAAGTTTATACAATTGTGCCGCCTATTTAATCAAGATGTTATCTCAGTTATTTACTACCTGTACCTGTTCGATGAGTCATAGATTTTCAATAATCGATTTTGTCATTTAATTTTTCAATTTGCTGGAGATAATAAAATGCATAATTAGTTTATTTTTCGTTCACACAAACAATTCGTAGTTTCACCAATATGTTATTCCCAAATCAATTTTTGCCAGCGTTAAGCTACGTGTTAATCCGTGACATGTGGTGTTTTTTTTTATACAGATACATTGAAGTAAGTTGTACTAACCGGTCCAAGCCTCTGTTTGACGGAGACGGGCGGAACTTCAGTCACGGCCGCGAGTGGCGAGGTGACCACTGCGTTGACCATCGCCACTGGCATGGCCGCCGCTGCCGCTGCCACCGCATTGACCGCTGGCACCAATGTACTGATCTGCAAAGAAATAAAAAAATAAAATACTGGAAAAAAGGAGACACTCGCAGCTACTTTCACAACTACAACACTTTCCGTAGCGCTGATTGTGTTAACGGTTCGTAAGATCATGTTAAAAGCTGAATTAAGAATGTTTAGATATTTTACGATACAGACACAGCATATTTATCAGTGGTAAAAAGTCCATACAACCCGATTCCTGTCGGCTTACCGTTTGCAAACATCTTAAACATATTTTAGTAACAAAAAATAAATACCTCGACATTAAAGCGATATTCGGCCAATCACCAATTATAAGGAATATCTTTGCTCAGATTTTTTGAAACTAAGTCACACTAGAAAAGCTTTGAAGCATGACATTTTCAAACCACTAAGCTTACAAAGACTACCTACCGTTCTAAACACCAAATATAATTGCAACATAAAATCATGGGCAATAATACTTACACAACAAAAGTACCACCACTACCTTCCATTAATGGTCTACTTACCCCCAAATCAAAATTCTATTCACTACAACAAATCTAATGACACTACCAATCAATATAAAATAAATCAAAATAAATTTTAAAAATCATCAATCATCAAGCATACCTTTTTAGCATTTTTCTCTGCCAGCTCAAGTTGCTTCCGCGTTTGCTCCAGTTCCATTTCAATTTTCTTTTTCTGCAGCATGAGTAATTCCTGCTCCTTCTTGGCAATTATGCTGCGTTCTTCCTCTGTCATGACTGGTGGCACCGTGCTTGTCGTAGGCGCGTTCTGTTTACCAACATTTGTCTAGTTATAATGCTGGTTTTGTGGCGCAATTTTAGGATTACAAATGTATGTATTTTGATACTAGCTTTTTCAATGTTTTACTAACGTAATGTTATTCGTTTTCTTAGGTTTAATATCTGTATCCCAATGGATATCATGTCAATACCTAACGTCGATATTGACGATGAAGATAAATAAATAATAACACCCAGCACACGCATAGACTTGACCTCCTAATAACTTACAAGTTTTCTGTCGTGGCTACTGACTAACGGAAATTACAAGAGACTTTTTGGTGGTGGACACAACACAAACTCGAGACAAATATGTTTGGATCACACCAATTGTTATTTCGGCGGATATTTTTTTTTTTAACCAACTGTGCCATTAAGTCTGACGATGATAAGTTTTTTTACCATTTACTAAATAGTCCATTTTATTTTTCGTTACCTTAAGATTTCCAATATCAGTCCTATGCATAAACCAAGCATAAAAGTAGCCTATGCAAGAAGCAAATATAGCTTCATTACCTACCACTGTGTGTTCGATTAGTCAAAGAGCGCTAAAAGGCCAGTACATGTGGCGTAGCTGAAGATTTATTAGATTGGTAGAGAGTAGAAAGACTGCAAGCGTATTTCCAATAATATAAATCTTACCGTCTAAATAATATTGTACCTTACCAGCAACATATGAAATTTTAATTCAGGCGAACGAGTATAAAATATTTTTTTCGTAAAATAGATATAAAATTATAATATTGTTTCATAGTAGCACCTATCGAAGCGACGAATTAAATGTGCATACTAAATTCATTCTTATCCCCACTAGGTAATGCACATATTTATATCGAAATAGACTCAGCGTTTTCGCTTGCAGACGCGCGTAATCAGTCAAACGTACGGGAATTGGCGAGTGTTTGTATCTCGACAGAAATATGTACATAACGTTATAGAGATAAGGGTGAATTTGCCATACTTTTAGATTTACGCTTCGCTGTGCTTAGACTGTGCGCTAATATAATTTGACCCAACGCCTATACAAAATTGTTTTTTTCAGTGATCCATACAATAATTAACAAATTAATAGGTACTTAAATGGTAAAAGTTTTGAGAAAACTTTTCTGTTCTCAAGTAATTGTAACATGTAAATGACAACATTCAAACTAATGGCTTGGGTATGAAAGAACTTGTTTTTAGCTTCACTTTGATTTTTTTATAAAATTGCTAATAGAAAGATAAGGTAATTGAAGTCGGTAAGAAAAAGTCCTTGAGCGCAAATTGTATTGTATTTGTTTAGCGATTATATATCTGAAGAAACCCCAAGAAACTTCTCGAACGTCAGAAAAATCTAACGCCACCATCTTTCCTTAACCGTAGATAAATAGGTCCTCGATAAATCTACCCGAGCTTACTGTACCACTAGATAAATACAAACATACGACAATGTACGCCCTTTAAGCCTATGCGAAGCTACATTATACTACACCAACATCAAAACAATAATCAACTAAAAAAACACCTTTTTCAGAAAATTTGGATTTACATGGATGTTTGACTGTTGCGGCTGCGCTTGTATCGGCCACGCCGGATCGATCAGGTTCACTTTAACATCCAACTGGTACAGCTTCGTCGGCGGGAACACGTCGTGCCACGTCTCGCGCAGTTTGAACATCTGCGAGCGAATTTTCTCATCCACCTGCCAACATAACGCCTTTTAGATATCATGCCTCCTCCTGATATACCACATTTATAAAAATAATATAAATTACTAAAAAACAACAAGTTACCTGCTTGAACGTCCGTGTAAACATGTTGACTATGCTCTGTGAAAATTTCTGTGTGTAAGCGCCGCCGACATTCTTGATAATCGAGTCAACTAAATACAGTACCGGCAGCTTGATGTCCGGGTGCACCTGTATAGAGGAAAAATGATTTCTGATCCCGGACCCCTCGGCGACCACGTCCGGCCGACCGACAACCATCGGTCCCAACTTTCACATGGTAATGGGTAAGAATAACACAAGATTTTGTTTTCGATCAATTTAATTTTTTTTTAACATGAAAAATAAATAAGAACTCAGTTTCAAAATGCTTTATTGTGAACAATTTCTTGCATTACACAACTGAAATGGATTATTATCATTCCATGACATACCAATGAAGGTACTAAATTTTGTAACTAGTTTTAAAAAAACAGGCACCTCCTATTACTAATGGCAACAAAAAAACCATTGTCTGTGAATTCAACTTGTTCAATTTTATGTAAAACTGGTAATGTGAACAAAAAATGTTTTATCATCAAATAAATGTGTGTTTGGAATAACTAAAATATACACTGCCAGCCACAATAAAAAATAAATAAATAACACCCAACAGTCACATACATAGTCCTGACCTCACACTAAGATCGAGTCTTGTGTCGTGGGTATCAGGAACTACGAGAGACTTCGGTCTCACAAACACCCAGACCCGGAAGAAATATTTGTGGGCCGCACAAAGATTTCTCTCGGTGCGGGGATCGAACCCGCGGCCTCTCGTTTCACAGGCGGCGTCTAACCAACTGCGCCACAGAGGCTGTCAAAATATGAAGACTAATCATAAAAAATAATATATTATAATATGCAGCTTAAAAATAACATCTGCCTACCATTTAAAATGTGATGTATTTTCAATAATGTAATTATATGTGTTATGTTTCACACATTGTGAAAATTATTGCAGTGTGAAACATATTTGACATTACCAAATGTACTACAGACATATGCTGTTCTTTTTTTTTTCTAGTGAGACTGGTCCACAACATTTCTGAGACTGGTAGAGTAGAAATTTAGATTAAAATAATACAAGAATAATCACTAATATTTTATAAGTTACTAAACTGAGTTGTCTTCATCCACTACCAAATTAGAATCCAATTGCAACAATCAATACTAAAAGATGTTATTTAGAAAAATCTCCTATTTTGATGTTGAATAAATAGTAATACATTGTATTGATTTCATAGAATTGTCACCATCCTATACCTACACCATCAACCATTGTGCTGTCAGAAACCATCACTTCCATATAAAATTGTAATGTCATTGCAATCTAATGAATGATTTAAAAATGCATACTCAACTAATAAAAATTGGAAGTCAATAAATTTATTTTTAGTAATATTTTTTTCCATGATAAATTATTATTTCAAATTATATAATTAGTAATAATTTATTTTAATCTGTTACTTCAACATTTTCTTATAATCTTGATTGGCTCAGTGATTTTGTTTCAATTGTATGTACCACAATGTATAAAGGTGTTATTATTATCTTTCTTTGTGCCAAATGTTACAACACATATTAGAAAACACTTTGCCAACTATGTAGTATGTACTGAATAATAAAGCATGGTTGTGTAAACACTACAGCTACTTACTTTTTACATTCAACACTATTGGTATTGAAAACATGTAAGCTTTATTTATCAACAGCCTAGTTTATTTATAATTTGAACATTCTTTAAATACTTCCAATTACATAATATCTGTAACAATATGTAATTACTTGGCAGAGTCAAATTAGTAAAATGACAATATTTGCAGGCAATGAAATTGAGTATGTATGTATGATTTAAAAACCAGGGAAAAAGTATTTCAAAAGATTATTCTATAGTAAAAAAAAACATTTATAAAGACTATGAAAGTACCAAACATGGATTTTATATCATGTATTTGTGAAGGAGTATATATCAGCAAATTTGCATAAAAAATAGCAAAAATATGCATATTTAGATAAGAAGGCTTATTCAATACTAATGATTGTGATGAAATTGCCATAAAATGACTATCAGATTATGTGGGTTATAATGATATAGTGAATGTTATTAAAGCCAATATGATGTTTTTTTATGTATTAAAAAGGCCTACACATGTTTATGTGTAGGCCATATTATGTAACATATTGTGTCATTAGTTGTAATGTACATTTTTATACTTTTACTAGCGGTCAGGCCCAGCTCCGCCTGGGTTGCAATACACGTTTCAAAATGGCGGTCAAAATTTTCAATTCCAACTATCAATTTAGTATATCAAGTATCAACCAATCGGACCACGAAAAACTAATAAAAATTCCTCGTATTTACTAGTAATGTCACTACTGCTTCCCTCCTATAGGTCATAGTGTGATGATATATAGCCTATTGCATTCTTCGATAAATGTACTATCCAAGGCTGAAAGAATTTTACAAATCGGACCCACGGTTCCTGAGATTAGCGCGTTCAAACAAACAAACTCTTCAGTTTTATAATATTAGGACAAATATACAGTTGATAAAAAAGATTATCTCAAAACAATGAATTAATATTATCATTGAAAAATATGGGTTGGAAAAAAACAATAAAATTAATCATTTGTAAGTAGGTATAATATGTTAATGACTGTAATTATAGCTGTTTGTTATTTATGGTCAATTTAAACGAATAATATTGCTTTTTACATACATTACACCACAATAAAGACAGTAAATTGGCCTATAAAAATATAATATTACCTACTTCCTAAAAAGCCATACCTACAATTTTTATTTAGACAATTCCGGCAATAGACATTTAAAGTAAATAAATTCATTACTTAGTGTAGATTTTGCAAAGAGAATCTATACTAAAACAATTTAACTGACATTAAACACCTCTGGATTAACTAGCGTAATTCCTCTCTATCATATTCTTGATTGGAGAGGAGGAGGAAGTGTGAAGTGTATGTGTGAAGTATAAGTGGTCACAGATTTGTCTCTGAGTGCAGATGTAATACTGCTGTAATATAGGAATTCTCCAAAACATGATTTGTTTAATGGTAAAATTCCCAATTCCTACTGAGCAATTAAGTAATGTACCTCAAAGAGATGACATGGCAATGTAAATGAACATGCTAAAAAATAAAAATAAAATGGCCTATCCAGTAAAAATATCATCATCATCATCATCATCATCATCATATCAGCCACAGGAAGTCCACTGCTGAACATAGGCCTCTCCCAATGATCTCCACAATGACCTGTTGGAAGCGACCTGCATCCAGCGACTTCCTGCGACCTTAGTCAGATCGTCTGTCCACCTTGTAGGCGGACGTCCGACACTTCGCTTGCCTGTACGTGGCCTCCACTCGAGAATATATATATCATAATCATCATCATAATAATGTTGGTAAAAAGCTTCAAAAGAAAATTATTTATTAGAAATGTGGTGTGCAATTGAAAAAGCCTGCATGACCACTCACACGTCCCGACCAAATACCTATTATACCGTTGTCCGTCCGGCTACGCGTGACGCTGATTTGGGATTTTGGTTGTAACAAAAAACCTTTATAGCTTATTATTATCTATAATACCTAGAGTAAAGACAAATACTACAAAAATTTGCTAGAAGACTACAGATTAAATCTATATCTTTTTTAAGATCTGAAAATTTAATTTAACGTATTAAAATAGGTAAAAATATTAGTTTAAATATTATTTATTAGGAGAAAACATAAAATTTAAATTATATTTACATCACAACGAAAAATTATTATTTATTCTACCAATTAAACAATGTCACAATAAACTAGACGTTTTTTCCTTTAAAATGATGCATGGATTGTTATATTTCATTAATCCTAACTAATTAAATAAATCGAAACAAAACACTTTTCTTCATAATTTTGTTGCAATTTTTAATATGTCATAATTTTTGTATTGACAAAAGACACTGGTACTTGTATACTATAAGGAAAAACTTGGAAATATTGGTGCAATATTATAGTCTTGTGTTCAGTGAAGGGTGTCATTACTTAATTACATAGTTTTGGGTTTTGAATAATTGTCATTATTTGCCTTATGCTAATAAGCAACATTGTAGAAATCCTTGATACTAATACTATTATTACTGCAAATTATATTGTATAAAGAACTACAAAATGCTATATTTAATTGCTTGTTACTGATTTCTTTTGAAATACTTAAAACATTATGTAATCCAAAGTAATTTAGGACAGTGACAGTTTCTGAGTTGTATGTACTAATGTCTGTTAATTTTAAACATAACTCACACGGAACCAAATATGATGCAACAGTATTTATAGAGCAATTCTTGAAAGTCTAGAGGCACAAATGTGTTCACAGAACAGATTTTATTCTGCTTATACATATTTCAATGTTCTCTAACTTTTTTCATGGCCTAATTTTGTCAAATGAATCTTTGATCTGTTGTTCCAATTTGCATCATATAATAAAACATTCTAATTCAAACTAAATGCTATTTATGTTATATCTAAAGAAATATAATTTTGGCAAAAAGATTCCATATGGCATGTGGTAATTTACATTATTTTTATGCTTTCTTATAAATCTGTTTATTAGAATGAATAGTAATCATTGGAAAGTCCTGGGATTTTAATTCAAGATAACGAAATCATTTGTGTTTAAAAAAGAGGTCAGATAAGGCATATGGGTAAACCCACAAGAAATAACTGCTACCATAAACAATTCCTAACCACTCTCAATCATACTGTTGATTGTGGAGGAGGCCCGTGCCCTGCAGTGGGACATATATGGGCTGATTCAGATAAACAATTCATAATTATGGCTAACAATGTATCAAAAGAACTTCATGCACATTAAAATACTTTGTAAATAAAGTATTTCAGCTCTTAAACAAATTCTCATTTTCCTATTCTTGTACTGTATTATAGGTATTAACCATAACCTCTAAGGATGTTATTGTAGGTTTTGAAAGGGAATGATAGAAGAAAAATAGGAAGATTTGAGATACAATTTAATTACTTTCTGAACATATTGTGCACTGATGAATTCACATTGAACAATCTTATCTGCGATTTAGAACACTACGTTATCGCGAGATAACGACAAAATTACCACGTGAACATAACAGGAGGTACCTGTGCCCACTATACTGGTTACAAATGAGCTCAAATTAGTCACACTGTACTCGTAAACACGTATAACACGCAGCACGGGGCGTGCGTCATCTACGATCACTTTCCCCGTACCAGTGACCACATTTTGCACCGATTCCTCAGGGGCTTAATTTTAAAAATTTAAATTCACCTTCTCCAAATGCTTCTCCACTGTTTCAACGATAACCCCGGCGTGGTCGATGTTTTCTTCCGCGAGTATCGTCAGCATATTTATCAAGGGTTTGCTGTTGACGATAAGGTCCGCCAAACTTGACGCGTACTCCTCGGCGATTTCCTTCGACATCTTGCACCAACACACGCGATGTCATACCAAGCACAATCTTCAAATAAACATCACTGCAACGAAATATGAACTTCGGTTACGTGGATTTCAACATGGCGAGAAATTTACAAATACAGCACGTAGGAAACTTACGTTATCACGGATAACACAACACTATACGATAAACGCACAATTACTGCATTCACGACACGTACAATCTAAATGGACATTTCTGTTGGTTTAATAGTATTTATCACAATGATTTTAAAAAATCACCCAGCAGTGGCGAATCCAATCCTTTTAGCTTTCCTGCGCTGGGTGAAGTGAAAACAAAATGGCGGTACAATGCGGTTGCGGTTGTAGGCGTAGCGAAATAAAAAGTGTGACCAGCAGAATCGCAAAAGTTCATATTTATTATTACAACATTTACCGATTTTTCTAGAAAAACCGTTAATTACATACTTTATATCGTTAGTTCGTCGTATTTAAGATTCATTAAAGGTTTACAAAATATAATAAGTGCTAACAATAAATTAATCAATTTTGCACCAAATCGTTCATAGCGATAAAAACGTATGCCTACAGTATAATATTTTAAATGGCTATTTTTATATAGTTTAATAATTAATAAACTTAAAATGTACTATACAGGCAGCCCCGAAAAGTGGCGAACTCGCTAATTTGGTTACAAGGGCATAATAAGGGCATAATATAGTATAAATAAAAAATATTATTTGAAAAACACCGGTTATTTTTGGTCCGTTTTCAGATTCCAGTATTTTCACCACTTTTTCGAAAAAAATAATAGTTGAGATGGGTAAATAATAAGATTTTAAGATACACGTTGACGTTACAATTTCCATTGACCGTCTTAAACCGGGGGGTGCTGTGGCGGTTGCAATACGCCAACTTAGATTTAGCTTTTAAAGCGGTAGCAATACGCCAACTTAGATTTAGCTTATAAATTAACACGCTTATTATTTGTAATTTGAACATTATTTAAACACGCATTTCATTTTAAGATATGACTGCAGATGTTAGACCATAAAACATCTGCGAGTCGTTTTATTACAGTAAGAATTTTTGTGTACCTTATTGTATAATATTAGTTGAAAAGATGCTGTGCTAAATTATTGTTTCCTAATTGTAATGGCCCGTTCATACCGGGGCAATAAAACTGTATTATTATAGTTAAGTTCTTTAGTGGCGGCAATCCTTTGCAACAAATTTATGTTTTTTAGACAATAGTACACATGTTTTGTAAACCTTTCTGTTTGGACAATAGCCCAGATGTTTGGGCCCACCTTAATTTTTAGTTGAAAGGATAGACCCTATTTTATGGCTTAAATATATTTTCTGTAAGAGTTATCCCCACCGATCCTCATTCGGGTAGTCCTATAAAAGGGTCGGTTTATTTGGATGAAGAAGACAGTCTGCCATCTCTCGTCACGAGCACATCTCGCTCCGAGTCGCTTATACTTACTTACTTACTTACTTAACCACTTTGGTGGTTATAAGTGTAGGTATTAGAATAAGCACTCACTTCCAGGAAATAACTATTGTATATTTTGTAAATTAACACTTAATACATTGACAGATAGAGTAAAATTATAATTATGCGACTGCCGTTACTGCGTTGCCGGCCTTTGAGGTGGGAGGGTGGATTTTCAAAATAACAAAAATATGGTGTTATAGGACTTTCTGCCTCATAGTAACTATTTAAACACTTCAAATAGGCTATAAAGCGATTTTTATACATTTATTTCAAATATATTTCAAGCAAAACAACTAAATCACTATATTTACAAGTTTTGACAAATATTTAGTTTCCAGAAAATCATTCACCGCCTTGTTATTTTTCAGAATATTACAGTAAAATTGTACATATCTCAAAATTGGTACCTAAATTTTATTCTAAATTATCCTTATTACATAAAATAAATGTTTAGCTAGATAATTACCTGTGGTTATAAATTGTTACTTATCGGTATTACCTTTATTTAGATATGTAAAAATTTGTCACAAAAATATCATCATCACTGCCCCTCGTCATATTTTGAGAATATAAAATTCGGATCCACCCCAAAACATTTGTGAACGCATCTAATAAGCTCCTCTGCCCCGCGTCTCTCAGTTGTCATCGAAGTTTCAGTTGGTGCGCAAGAAAATTTATAAAAGGAACATAATTTAATTTAAAAAATAGTATTTGTCAAGAAATCTCGTCATCAAACGAATTTGAATATTTAGGTAAGTAATTTTCCTTTTCTTTTAGTGCCTAGTAGCCTGAAAGTACCATAAGTAACATTTTCTTAAGAAATAGTCAAATAAATTTATACTCAAAAATTTAACAAGTTATAACATGTTTCGACACGTTTCGTAATTAATCGCAACATCATTCACCGGATATTTTTTGATGCGATAAATGATTCTGGCTGAGGATAATGATGTTTTTAACGGGTTCAATTATAGTTCAGGAACTTGAAGCATGCTAGTTTAGTCTAGCTACTTATGTTATATAATTCTATACAATTATAAATGGGTTATTTATTCCCGTGAAAAATATTTGATTTTTTTTTGCTTTATAATTCACATAAGATAATTGTTGTTATATTATAATTTGTAAGTTTTATTTCATTATACAGGTACCGATTGTTATGGCAAAAAGTAAAGAAAAACGTTTAGCCCAACAAAGACTATGTAAAAAACGCAAGTACGCCGAAATAAAAAATGACCCAGAATTATACGCATTAGAAAAAGAAAAACAACGTGCAAAATACAAAAAACGAAAAGAAGAGAAAAAGCAAAAATCTATTGCAGAAATGAATCCGCGTGAACAGAGGGAAATACGGAAAAGATGGAGAGAAAATTCAAAAAAATATAGACAAAAAAAGAAAGAAGACATATTAGAAGTCCCAAGTATAGTTCATGTCGAAGCACCTTGTTTTTCCCCAGAAGAGACTAATGCTAATATTGAAGATTCTATCGCTTTATTTACGAAAGAAGATGTCCAGAAAGCAGAGAGAAAGATAAGATATAGAGAATTGAAAAAAAGGATACAATTGATGGGAACAATAAAACGATTACGAAAGATTAATCAGTGTCAGAGAATGACTATATCAAGATTAAAATCAAAACTGAATAACATGATAAATATGTCTCACGAAAATAGCCAAGAATTAATTTCTGGAGTTGAAAATGCCCCTAAAAAGCGGAGGATTGTTCGTCCTCTCAACAATCTAAGATCAAAAAGAGACACTACATATCGATCACAGCGCCAATACGTTTTAGATAAGATTGTTTCTTTTTATAACGACGATGCTGTAAGTACTATCGCAGCCGGAAAGAAAGAGTTTATTACCCGAAATAAAATAAGAATGCAGAAGAGATATCTTACAGCTCCTTTAAAGATTATACATAGAAAATTTATGATAGAAACAGCTATACAGATGAGTTATTCTTTTTTTACTAAACATCGACCTTTCTGGGTGCTTTATCCTAAGTCTGAAAACCGAGACACCTGTTTATGCATTCGACACACGAATATAGACCTATTAATAAAAGCACTGCATAATGCATCAATTATATCAGAAAAAACATCAAGTGAAGTTATTTTAAATTTATGTTGTGAGGCCAAGAATTCATATTGCTTACTAAGACACTGCATTTCTTGTAAAGACAAGGTTTTGGCATATTAAGAATTTTCGAATGACGCTGATATTACATACTATCAATGGAAAAAGGAAACAAAAGACATGGTTATGAAAAATGGGGCGAAAAAGAAGAAAGTACTAACGGTAAAGTCGCAAATAACCACAAAACCTTTAAATGCAATAAAACAGTTAGAAGAACTATTGTATCCTTTTCTTTTACATGTTTATAACATCGAAGTTCAATACAAGACATTAACTGATTTAAAACAAAAATTGAGTGTATCAGAAGCCGTCATACACGTAGACTTTTCAGAGAACTATGCATTGAAATACGCTGAAGAAATTCAGGCTTTCCATTTTGGAGGAAGCAGACAGCAAGTTTGTTTGCATACATCAGTAATTTATAGTCATAATTTTTCTGTAGGGGCTATTCGACCAATATCTGTATGCACTGTTAGTGATTGTCTTCGTCATGATGCCTCAGCAATATGGGCACATTTGATTCCATTGATAGAAGAGACTTTAGAGATCAATCCATTTGTTACGACATTACACTTTATTTCTGATTCACCTGTATCGCAGTACCGTAACAAATATATATTTTATTTAATAACACAGTTAAATAATGAATTTAAACAAATTTCTAGGATAACTTGGAATTATTTAGAGGCAGGGCACGGAAAGGGTGCCCCGGATGGTGTAGGTGCTGTTCTTAAAAGAACTGCAGATAGGATGGTTCGGTTTGGTAAGGATGTTGGTGATTTTGATATATTCTATAAAGTATTAAAAGAAAACGTAGCGAATATTGAAGTTAAGGTAGTGAAGGAAGAATCTATAAAATTAAAAGACAGTCTTTTTCCAAAGAAATTGAAATCATTTAGGGGCACCCTTTCTGTCCACCAAATTATTTGGGATATAAATTATACGAAACTTGCCGTGAGAAGATTAAGCTGTTTCTTATGCAATAGTAATGAACCTTGCATTCACGACAAACACCTTGGATTCATTGAAATTAAAAACGAAAATGAGACTGATTAGTGATTATATAATACTAACAAATGTGATTAATGATCAAAGATTTTATGTGATAATAGTATGAAACTAATTTATAATTGAGAAAACAACGTTTTTTTTTTATTTTGTTTGGTTTATTAAAGGTAATTACAAATCGAAAATTATTTATCATTACCTGTAACACCTTGTCATTTACCTCACCAGCAAATTCATTCATTGCAACGCAAAATCATTCACCTCAACAATAAATTTATATTTTTATGGATTAACTCATGAATCCATCGCTTATATTACTGTGCCAATATCCAGAACAGTTCGTTTTGACAAAAGAAATGTTATTTTATAGTTATTTCTTATTTTTTTTAATAAAATTCGAGATAACATAAAAACTGGCATATTTAATCGTTAAATTGGAAATTCACCCGGGAATACGCTCGTTTTTTGAAGGTCGCAAGGTCGTATCTGTTCGGGAATGATGCCGCTGGCAACTGGTTCCACAGATTTGTAGTACGTGGGAGAAAATGCCGGGAAAAATGTACTGTAGTAGATTTCCAACCTCCAAGGTGATGTGGGTGGTATTTGGAGGTTTGTCGTGTTGTACGGTGGCGGAACTCAGCAGCAGGGATAAGTCCGAACAATTCTTGATAACACTCCCCGTGGTAAATGCGATAGAGAATGCAGAGCGAAGCTACATCTCTACGCAAAGCCAAAGGATCAAGCCGGTCGGAGAGAACCTGATCGTCAATGATTCGAGCAGCCCGACGTTGAATGCGAGAGAGAGGATTGAAAAGAATAGACTAAAGAAGAGAAAGAATATGTGTATTCCGGCGAAACCGTATGGGTAATCACTTGAGCTTTTTGCGAAATTCGAAAACGTGATCATATTTGCGTAATCCAAATATGAATTTAATACAGAAGTTTTGAAGGCGCTCAAGTTTGTTAAGTTGCTCCTCAGTGAGATCGAGATAACTGGCATCCGCATAATCAAGGATGGGGAGAAGGAGGGATTGAGCAAGCGAAATTCTCGTGGCGATTGGTAGAAAATTGCGTAATCTCCGCAAGGACCCAGCCGATGCGAATAGTTTCCTACTCAACTCTCGAAGCTGAGGACCCCAAGAAAGAGATTTGTCAAAAATAATGCCTAGATTTCTTACAGTGTCACTGTAAGGAATAGATATTCCATTACATGAAACCATGGACGTAGTATCAAATGGACTCGACATTCGAGTTCCACCGTAAGGGACAGACATAAAGTAAAAAAAAAGCATTTTTATTTTTTATGCAAATATATCCTATTTATCAATGTATTCTATGAAATACTAATTGCAGATGTTAGTAATAATGAACGTCTACATTTATTTTTACCAATATACTAAATAAAATGCACTTACCAGTGAGAGGTTATATTTTCATATTATCGTTTAGATCGGCTATCACAGCCAATAATAAAGCAGCACACCATACCTTTTGTCTTATAATCAGTTTCAACACTCTTTACATACATTTTTGACCGCAAATATTCGTAAAATACTCAGTAATTCAAGTTTATAACAAACCGCACGTCTTATTTGTTTGGGTACACGCAGTGTTCCCCTACAAAATTATGTGAAACTATGACAAGGACCGCAAATTGTGTTTTGTCACTTTCATTTTTTAAGGTTTATGCATAAGTCTAAGTGAGATGGACTATATATGTCAAATGCATGTCAAGTCTATTGATACTACGTCTATGCATGAAACAGATGGTATAAGTGGCCAGTTTAATCTAGACATTAACCTAGGGCTGCCGACAACAATGACTTGCGTTTTACTTGGGTTAACTTTTAGTCCGTACTCCTTACTCCAATCAGAAATGCTTCTATACTCGGAAATCGAATTCGAGATCAAAAATGTAAACAAACAAATGTCATTGTAAAAGTGACATTTCAGGGTTATAAAACATTTTCTCAAAAATATATTGGGTATAATTTGATTAGTGAATAGATTCAAATGTTGCGAGTACTATGTTTTATTTATTTATATTTATTTTTGAATTTTGAACATTTTGAATGTTTTATTATGCCTTTTGACGTGACCCTTGACTTGGGCCCAAACAAATTCTAATGGGTTTAACTCACAGTGATTTTCAAAGACCATAGTGCGTTCGGCTAGGAACAAGAGCGCCAGAAATCTTAGGAACAAAATAGAACAAAAACTTAACAGAAAACGTGAAACCAGCTTCACGGCGTTTTAACTTTATCACATGATGCACATTCATCAAGTTAAGCAACTAAATGAACTAAAGGGAGGTGTCGCGGGCATCAAAGCGACGTATAGGTAGTTAAGGAGACGAAATTTAAAAAAAGTTTTATTTCAGTGACCTAAGGTTACGAATTTCTGCATAATACCTGTAGCATAAAATATTTTCGTACCATTTTTTTCACATACTTAAAAAAGAAGTTGAAATTGTAGTTTATGTAAATATTATACCAAATAATTTTTATTTGGCTTTGTTTTATACTTATTTAACGAATGAAAATAATTCCAGCCTGTTTTTTTAACGGTTGTGAACAAACTACCATGACAAATTATTTTATTGTAGCGGTAACACTTTTGTTTACATTTTTGATCTCGGATTCCATTTCCGAGTATAATGTCGTCATTGATAAATGAAATAGCGTCATTTAGACCATCAGGAAGTGCTTGGGAGTAAATTTGTAGATCATCTGCATAAAGGTGGTAGGAAGATCGAAGATTATTCGTGATGGAATTTATAAAAATTGAGAAAAGTAGGGGAGATAGTGTGACGTTGTGGGAATGTATTGTCCCAAGTATTTAAAATCAATAACTATAGGTGATTCTAATACCAGTAGTGTTTCTTATTTTAATAATAACAAAGGTAAATTATTTCTTATGGCGATTTAATCACAGCGTCTAAACGCTGATAATATTATTGACCTATTTCGTTCTATTTCTACGGAACAACGAGGCCTAGGCAGAACACATCTCATCACTCATCGCATTGATACTGCTAACTGCTGCTAACTCACAACCAATGCGACAACACTACTACATACTTTCTCCCGAAAAACAACGCGGGTACAAAAAAAAAAACACCTGTACCATACTTTCTTGTCTATACTCTATAGGGTCTTGTTCATAATATATTTTGATGCTAGACATTTTGTAAGGGTGAAGTATGTAAGAGGATGGAATGAAAGTGTAATCTAACAAGAATGCTAAATAGGCAGACGGATTTTACTCATATTCAGTTATAAGTAAAATCCTGGTCTTTTCGGCGGGGTACTGTGACGTTGTGGGAATGTCACCTCTTATATTTGCGATCTATAGTTCAATACTCGGCATAAATCCTATTGTCTATGCCAATCAACGCCTCCGTTGCGCTGATTGGTTGATTCATTTCTAACATCTGTCAAATTTGACGTGCGAACTGTCATCGGCGCGCGCTTAAATACGCGTGTAACGTCACTCGCGTCCTCCTTTTCATAACCTAAAAGCCGCGTGCTACCACGCGTCTTTCTGAACCCGCTGGGGTTCTTCGTTCTTCGACTTCTTCTTCTTGGCGTACTTCTTCACCTACTTCGTTGCTTCCGCCACGGAGAGCTGACTCCGTGCGCTGCTTTGCGACCGCTTCTGCTCCGCACCGCTTTCTGCCCGTGCTGTGGCCGAGCCTGCCCCGCGCCGCTGACCTGCGCACCGTGTCCGGCCACGTGGCTGCTAACTTCGCCGGCGAGCTGTCGCCGGGTTCCGCCACGTGCCGAAGACCCGGATCAGTGTCCAGTGAAGGCCAGTGACTCCTGTTGCATACCACCAGCAACAGTGCCGGGTGTAATCAGTGATGCGAATCTATTAAAGCCCGAACCACGTAATTACCCTGAGTTCTCATTTAACTACCTACCCCTGCCTGCGGGCGGCCTAACCCGCCGCAATAGCACGCCGCCCTGTGGCACGCCAGCAGAAATGGTGCACCAAGAAGATATATTATCCTCGACACAAATGCGCTGCCGGCGACCAAACAGGTAACTATGAAACCAATCAACTGCAGTTGGAGATTTGTTAAGAGAAGTCAAAATACTGAGCAACACATCTAGATCGACTGTGTTAAAAGCATTGCTGAAGTCTAGCAGAGCTAAAACTGTTAGCATGCCCCTGTCCATAGCCGATCTGATATGATCTGTGATATGAATAAGCGTAGTGGTAGTACTGTGACCAGGACGAAAACCTGATTGGAGAGAATTAAGGAGCTTGTTTTGGTAGAGGAAATCAGAGAGTTGGGAGTGGATCAAACGCTCGAGAACTTTGGAGAGAAAAGGTAGAATGGAGATAGGACAGAAAAACGGACGCCATAATCACAATTTACTAAAATATATACAGGGTATATCAAGACTGCTACCGAAAACGAAGCCGGGTGGTAGCTTAAGCGACTTCAGACACAATGCAATAGAAAATGTTGGAAAAAAAGCGGCAACCTTTTTTTTTATGGTCGTATTTGGGTGGTAAATGCATTTTTCCTAAAATTATAGTGTATACCCTTTTATTTATAAAGACTAAGGTAAAAAAGAGTTTAAAATAAAAACTGATAAAAAAAATGTCGCGTTTCTTTGCAACATTTTTTTTTATACTGTCCTGGCATAGTGGCGTCATTGCACCTGATGGAAAGTGCCAATGCCGCCCAGGCAGAGTATCCATTGGCACCGGACGGCAGTCCCATGCCAATGGAAACAATTATGCCGGCCTGCTAAGGTGCCTCTTCACACCGCGGCGGAAGGACCCAGGATTGTAGGAAGGAGGGAACACGTGCGCCGGCAAACAATTCCACAGCCTGACGGTGCGGCACAAAAACGAATTTGAGAACCGTTTGGTTCGCGCCGGGATGGTGTGGACCGTCAAGCTATGGCTTCGCAAGCCAGCACGCGTGGTTCTGGTTAGGAATGGAGAGGAGGGGAGCAAGTTGAACAATTCTTCAGAGCACTCACCGTGATACAGGCGGTAGAACACAACACACCCTGTTCAGGACTCCAACCCTGCGTGATGTGGCAGATATTACGCCCTCGATGTGATTCTTGGATTGAGATCACAGCGGATATCCACACCGAGGATACTCAGGTCATTCCGCACTGAGAGGGGAGTACCCTGAAGAATGGGGAGGGGAGAGAACGGGGATTTTTTGCACGTGAACGCACACACCTGGGTTTTCTTGGCATTGAACTCAACCATGTTCCTGGAACCCCATGTAGAAATGAGATCCAAAGTCCGGTTGAGCTCAATGACAAGATCTTCGCGTCCCTTCACAGTTTCGACACGGCAACCTGGAGGCCTACAACGGGTAGGAGCCGGAAGCTTGGACAGGAGACCACGGTGCCAGACCCTATCAAACGTCTTGGCAATGTTGAGGCTCACAGCAAGAGCCTCGCCACGCCGGTCAATCGCCTCACCCCAGCGATGCAGGACAGGAATCAGCGCTGTCGTACCTATTGGTTCGACAGCACCTCATGCTGAGTCGGTGTCCAGATTTGGCATCACATCGCTTTCGCATGCACAAAAAAATATTAATTGTCATTTTTTGTCTTTTTTTTTTCTTTAAAGTTGTCACATTATTATTTGTTGCTTACTAAATATTTGTTTTTGTATATCTTATTGTATATGTTGATGCCAAATAAAATTGTGTCTATGTCTATGTCTACAAACGCTAGAAGATCACCCGTCGATCGATTATGACGGAAACCGTATTGCCGGTCACTGATCAACGAGTGATCCTCCAGGTAGCGGATCAATTGAGCGTTTATGATCCGCTCCATGACCTTACACATCACTGAGGTGATAGCGATAGGGCGGTAATTGGTAGGGTCCGACCGATCACCCTTTTTGGGGATCGGTTGCACATTGGCCTCCCTCCAAGATTCCGGCACAACACCTGTGCGGTAGGACGCTCGGTAGAGGCGAGTCAGTGCTGGAGACAACTCGGCTGCACAAGCCCTCAAAACCACCGCTGGTATCCCATCCGGACCACTGGCTTTCCGCACATCGAGAGACCGTAACTCACGTCGCACATCACACTGCCTGATGCGAATATCTGCCATTGAGAAACCGCAATCAGGCAGCGTAGGCAGCGACTGGGAACCACGGTCCTCGAGGCGGGAATAAGCCGCAAAGAGATTTGCCAGCAAGGCAGCCTTCTCTTGCGGCTTGTGGGCCAGCAACCCTTCTGGGTACCTCAGCGGCGGCAACGCTGGACGACAGAATTTAGATTGAACGGCCCTGGCCAACCTCCAATAAGCACGACTGCTAGTTGGGTGATCGGCCAACGCACGCCCAATCCTGCTAACGCGCTGGGCATCCGCCCTAACGTAGGCCTTCTTGCAGGCCTTGGAGGCACGGTTGTAGGCTTCTTTGAGGGAACTGATATTCGGATCCTTCATGGCGCGATCCCTGATCCAAGCGCGATACGCCGCTTGTTTGTCACCGACAGCATCGGCGCATGCACGATTGAACCAGGCGCGTCCACGGCCCTTACTGGCGATCTCAGAGGAAGGAATGTAATATTCCATTCCAAGTCTGATCTCGTCAGCAATAGCGTTGGCACTCGCTGAGGGATCTTTACCCTCAAAGCAGCGCTGCCTCCAAGAGATGGATGCGAAATATTCCCGCATACCATCCCAATCTGCCGACGAGTAATGCCAGACCCTTCGCCTCACCTGCACGGAACGTGGAGGTGATGCGATCGGTACTGACGACCCAACCAGGCAGTGATCGGAAGTGCCCAAAGGCGCACTAACGGTCACACGATACCCGGCTGGGTGACTCGCCAGCAGAAGGTCCAGCAGAGAAGACGCATGACTCGCCACATCCGGGATCCTGGTGGGCTGGTTCACCAGTCGTGTCAAGTCATGAGTCAGAGCAAATGCATGGGCAGGTCTGCCAGCATGATCAGTCTTGGAGGAGCCCAGCCACAGTTCGTGATGAGCATTGAAATCCCCCAAGACCACCATTTCGGCCGATGGGAACTGCGCCTGCGCGTCATCAGCCGCCTGGCTAAGATACCTGAACAGCCGAGTCGTCTCATCGTCCCCGTTGTGAGACCTGTAAAGACACACGTAGATGCGGCTCAAGGAACCTAGATCCACGTGCACCCACAGAGCGGAGAAGGAGGGGTCCTCCACGCAGTGCAAACGGCGACAGCAGATGTCCGACCGAACATACAATGTTACATACCTCGGCTTTAGGCTTGAAGTTTACTTCAAGCGAATAACCGGGATACAACAAGTAAGAATTATCGGTCGGACAACGAATCTGCGTCTCCGTTAGGAAGAGCAAAGCAGGCCGGGCCGTCTCGAGATGGTGGTGGACGGCATTGAGGTTCGTATGGAGTCCACGGATGTTAGTGAACTCCATAGTGAACGCGGTGGTGGGGTTAAGCACCGCTGAAGGACCTGCTCTGTTTGGTTGCACTGTCATGGTAGATTAAGGATGGTGGATGGATTTTAGTTGTATTGTGTTTGTAGTCACTAAAACTACCACCCGGCTTCGTTTTCGGTAGCAGTCTTGAGATTGTAAGGTCGGGTGTTTGGGAGAGAAATGAAACGTTTGAAGTTCGAGAATACACTGACTTTATTATTACAAAGACACCTTAATATACCGGGTATATCAAGACTGCTACCGAAAACGAAGCCGGGTGGTAGTTTTAGTGGCTACAAACACAATGCAATTAAAAATTTCGCATAGAAACGCGACAATTATTTTTTATGATTTTTTAAATATCGTCGTTTTTGCGTGGTAAATCCATAGTTTTTGCTAAAATAATAATTTAAACTCTTTTATACCTTAGAGTATTTATAAATAAAAGGGCATACACTATTATTTTAGGAAAATATGTATTTACCACCCAAATATGGCCATAGGAAAAAAAATAACAAAAAAAAATTGTCACTTTTTTTTGCAACTTTTTCTGTTGCATTGTGTCTGAAGTCGCTTAAACTACCACCCGGCTTCGTTTTCGGTAGCAGTCTTGATATACCCTGTATAGTTTATTACAACTACATCACACCTTCCCTATTATTTAAAAATAAAAATAAAATAAGTATGCCTTTTTTTTTTTTTACCCATACATTATAATATACAAACTTTATATATTATTTGACACAAGACATACATTGTGCCTTAAAAACAAATTATTATAAAATTACCTTTATTACAAAATGGTCGTATAAGTACATATAGCGAAATAATAAAATGTGTTTACAATTTTAGACATTTTATAATGCTTAGTTAAATTTTATGTACTACTATTTTTTTTATTTTTTAATTCTTTTCCTTTTTTCCGAATTTTAACATTACAATTCAAATCTTCAATAACTACATAAGGTCCTAAATATATAGGATCCATTTTATTATCTGACATATTTTTCAATAACAATAAATCACCTTTTTTATAATATACCGGATTTATATTTTTATCATACATGGATTTTCTCTTTACTTTGCTGTTAATTAAATTACTATGTGCATCTCTTTGAGCTAGCTGAAGTCTATACTTTAGTTCAAGGGCATAGTTATCGTGAGCATATAAAGGATCTACGATGTTGCCGTCTAAATTACTCGGTAACATACAACGCTTGCCAAAAACCAATTCATGTGGTGTGTACTTGGTCTCCGTATGTACTGTATTATTATAAGAAAAGCACCAATATGGCAACCAAGTACTCCAAGCATTTGTTTGATTCTCACAATTTAACCTTAGATACGCACCCATCGTTTTGTGATTATTTTCCGACTATCCAACACTTTCATGATGATAAGCTGTGGAGGAAATTTGATTGATTTTTAAGATTTGACATATCTCTTTCATAGTACTTGATATAAATTCTGACCCACGATCAGTTGCTATCTCTCTCTAGGTATGCCATATCTTAAAATAAAATTCTCGACAAAAGCACGGGCTACACTTACCGTATCTTTGTTGTACAAAGGGTAGGCTTCTATAAATTTTGATAGTTCGCATTGCAAGGTCAAAATATACCTGTAATTATGAACATCTTTTGGTAATGGTCCTACTATGTCTAAATATACCTTTTCTAGAGCTGAATTAGCCGTTGTTGTGATTTGCATAGGTTGCCTAGTGTGTATAGAGTATTTCTGTTTTTTACATTGTTCACATTTAGATACATAATCAACGACATCTTTTTCTAAACTCGGCCAAAAGTAGTATCTTTTTATGTTATTTGACATCCGCCTAATGCCCGCGTGGCCACTTGTGGGCAATAGGTGAAAGTCATTTAATATCACGCGCCTATTATCTAAATTATTTATTCTTTGGACGCCACTAATTATACTAATACGCGGTCCGGACCATTTGTCGTAACTCTTTACTTCATTTATAAGTCCACTAATAAAATCTTTATTATCATCATTTCTTAATATGCATATATCATTTATCGCTAACTTTGCGCATAAACATAACAAGTCTCTCACCAATTCGACTCGCGTAATCGATGATCGAGATATTGTTTGTAAATAAATCATGGACTTACTGGGCGCATATATAAAATTCTTGTACCTTTCTACAATTATTCCTTCTTTTAATAAACTTCTTACTTTCCTAGGATTTATTAATGAAAGTTCGGTAACATTTTTCGGTTTTTTAATTATTTCCACCACTCTTGGTTGATCAGGCCTCGAGTGTGTGTCCATATTATCCACCGATGAATTATTACCGCTCTTATTACACTTCGTATCTAATGCCCGTAACTGTCCTCTAGTCATTACATTCGCTATCTGTCCATTCATATATTTTAAATCTTCCGATGTAATAATTATTCGCGATAGTGCATCCGCCACTGTATTTGACTGCCCCTTTAAATACTCTATCTCAAAATCGAATTCCTCTAATTGTAGTCTAAACTTCATTAATCTGCTAGATGGGTCCCTCATAGAAAATAAATAAACTAAAGGTCGATGGTCAGTCTGTATCTTGAACCGTCTTCCATATAAATAAGGTCGAAAATACTTAACACTCCAGACTATTGCTAAAAGTTCTTTTTCAATAGTAGGGTAATTAATTTCAGCCTTATTTAAACCGCGACTAGCGTAAGCCACAGGCCGACCATCCCCGTTACATAATACTGAACCGATTGCTTTACCTGAAGCATCAGTCTGTAGTATAATTTCATTGTTAACTGAAAAATTTGGATACTGCAATACTGGCGGGTTTATCAATGCTGATTTTAGCATTTGAAAAGAATGTTCACATTCTTTTGACCATACAAATTTAACGTTCTTGCAACACAATTTATTTAAAGGAAACGCAAGGTCACCAAAATTTTTAATAAATTTCCTGTAGTAGTTAGCAAAGGCGACAAAACGCTTTAATTGTTGTGCATCTTGTGGCCTGGGAAAACTTTTTACAACTTTAATTTTTTCTGGGTCTGGCAAAATGCCTGTGCTCGAAACTATGTGACCCAAGTAAAGTATCTCTTTTTGTAAAAATTTACATTTAGCGGGGTTCAATTTTAAATTTACTTTTCGCAATCTAGCAAAAACATCCAGTAAATTTTGATTATGTGCAGCTAGATTTCTGCCCATAACAACCAAATCATCTTGATATACGAGACATTTTTCATAATTAAGCCCAGACATTGCTATAGTCATCATTCTACTAAAACTATTGGGACTAGATTTTAACCCCATGGGCATTCGAGTCATTTGATATTGATTTTTGCCTGTACTGAATGCCGTACACGGTCTACAACTTTTTTCCAATGAAATTTGGAAAAATCCTTGAAACAGATCTAAATGAGTAAAGTACATTGATACTCCTGATAATGAATCCAGTATTTCAGTGATATTGGGTAGAGGGAATTTATCGTCCTGTATAGTATTATTTAACTTACGGTAGTCAATAACGACACGCCATTTTTTAATACCATTTGCATCAAGTTTTTTCGGGACTAATAACAATGGACTAGACCATGCACTTCGAGATGGTTCAATTATTTCATCGCTTAACATATCCCTAATTTGTTTATCTAATTCCGGTTGCTGAGCATAAGGCAGTCGGTAGGGTTTAGTGTAAATGGGAGTAGTATGTGGTTTCAACTCAATCGTCTGTTCATACACAGGTGTAGTGGATAATTTATCACCTGGCAAATAAAATATGTCCGGAAATTTTGCGCAAATATTTTCTATCGATTTTTGTTCTTCAATATTCAACCCTCTTAAATGTAATAGATCAAATAAAGTTTTCACTCTTTCAGAATCAACGGCAGTTCTATTAAATTGACAAACAAAATAATCATTTAAATTACTAGTGTTAACTTGAAAATAATTTAATCTAACATCAGTGTCTCTAGTATTTAAAATACGAATAGGTATTTTTCCATCTTTGGGTTTATTTACACTGCTAGCTAAGAACACACCATCACATAACTGTTGATTGGACACCACACACTCTTCTTTTGATTCGATTTCAATATAATGTATTGACTCGCTACGTGCTGGCACCGTTAAATAAAAACCTGTCCGATTCGGAAGATAATAATCGAACGACACTTTAACCGACTCGAAGTCATTAGTAAATAATTGTAACTTATTAATTTCAAAATTTAAAACAGCTTTATAACGAATTAAAAAATCTTGACCCAAAATACCATCTGTCCTACACGGTAAACTTTTAATTACAACAAATTTATGAGGAAATGTATACGAATTATAATTAAGGGTTAAGTAAACATAACCTTCCGACAGTATATTTCCACCTATACCTTTCACGCTGACTCTCTCTTTATGGTAAGGAATTTGTAAACGCTCCAAACACTCTACCTTTATTGCCGATATAGATGCACCGGTATCAATTAGCCAGTTATGATTATGATTACGAATAGCAAATGATACTTTGTTTAAATTGTTACATGATAGGATGACATCAGTCACGAAAAAAATGATTCAATGATTCATTATTCGAAGTGTCTGTTGCTACCTGGTTATTACTTGTTATGACATTCATGTTTCTTTGTAACCCGATTCCTCGGCCTCGATTACCCTGTTGTCGGTACACTGTGTTACGAAAATTATTATTAACAAAACGAAAACGATTGTTACCATTTCTACGATGGTTATTATTATTAGCATGATTATACGGTACCTGTGGCCGCTGACCTCGTTGTTGGTGCGTGTATGCATTCTGCGTATGATCCCTTGCTCCAAAGCTGCGCCGACCTCGATATCCTCGACCTCTTCTTCCTGAATAATGAGATTGTCCATACATACCTATAATCTCCGTTGAACTACTTTGAACGGGCAACTCTTCATCTTGAGCCCCCTGGATTGCTTCTGTTAAAGAAGAAAAATTACGCGCGGCAATAATTGTACTTAGGCGACGATCCCGCAAGCCGTCGGCAAATCGCTTAATCGCCAGCTTTTCGTTTAATGGTTTCAGAACATTATAGTTGTTTGAATCACCATCGGCTTGTGAGATAGTCAAGTTTACGAAGAGTTCCGATATCTCCTTTCCATAATCTGAAACAGTTTTATTATTCTGTCTACAATGTTGTAATTTTGTTAGGATAGCCGTATAACTTTTTTTGTGGTATTAATAATTTACGCATATCCTTTATAAGCTCATCAACAGATTCATATTTCGGTGACAATAATAACTTAGCGTGCTGAGATAACCTGTTTTTCAAGACAAATTGAATTAATTTATTTTTACACATCGACTTCTCTAACACAGAATTATAGTATTCGATACTTTCGATTAGTTGCTTGGTGTTATCAATACTATCATTCATGACAGGCAATAAATACAACGCCGTTTTTAAATCGAATGTATCCGTAGCCATAGTGTTCGATGGCAGTTCGCCCCCTCTAATTTCACACAAACAATTAATATTTAAAAATAACTTTTCGATCTCCTCGACAATATTTGTAGTCAGAGATATTTCACTATTTGAAAATTTACCAAAATTTTCTTTGTATATTTTTAAGTAATTATTATATTTGAATAAAACGGAATTTACCTCTTTTCGTTTCGTCTCTAATATTTGACCGCATCTACGGCTGGGACCGATCTTTATCAAATAAGTTCTAATAGCTTTTAATTCGTTTAATATTATAGCTAAATCTTCGGCCATACCATGTCAATAAGTACCTACTTTAATAGATGCTCGTCATATCTTTATATCGACTTCACATATTGCAACTAATCAAAATTTTAAACTATAACACATAATTAGATAAACATAGATATCTAAACATTGATTATTACATTACTAAGGTTACACTGCATACATTTACTTACTATTACACACTGATAACATATGATTAAATATAGGTATATAGGTATATACGATCACGCACATCACTACCGCTTGATTTTTCCGCACTATACCACTCTCGGATACCACTTATCACTGCTTTCACTTAGCTGGATTACACGCCGTAGACATTTTATGTATATAATCGTTCCCCTCTATATGTCGATTACTTCGGTCTTGCCAACCTGTGGATCAGCACCCCTGATCGCCTGGCGCCTTCGCAAGATGCTAGAGTATCGCCTCAATGTCATTTCATTAATGCCACGTTGTATTCGTTTCTTATGGCAATGGTTATACAACTTGTATGCGATGATTAATATACCAATCGCCAATATGGTACATATTACCACCAGAATAGTGTTTGTATTCTCCTGTAGCTGTTGCGTGCGGGCCGTATTGGTACCAACTCCGGCGGTTTGGGCGATCACGACTTCTTCTTTTGAGCTAGAACCACCCATTTTCACAACAGTCGTCCGGAAGAACTTTTTTCACGATCACGAGACGCGTTTTATGCAACGGACTACTTATTGTACTCTTGTCCATTTTAAAGTCCACAGTAACTTTCCGCTAATTATTGTTTAGAATACTTAGTCCTTATATGGAGTACACGCGCGCGAGTCCGATCCGACTCTTGTTACTGGCAGGGTCGCCATGTAAGGTCGGGTGTTTGGGAGAGAAATGAAACGTTTGAAGTTCGAGAATACACTGACTTTATTATTACAAAGACACCTTAATATATAGTTTATTACAACTACATCACAAGATACCCGGTATAAACCGGTGCGCCTCCTTTTTCTTGG
Organism: Hyles vespertilio; assembly: GCA_009982885.2. Classification (NCBI taxonomy): domain Eukaryota; kingdom Metazoa; phylum Arthropoda; class Insecta; order Lepidoptera; family Sphingidae; genus Hyles; species Hyles vespertilio. The sequence goes on from CM042817.1 coordinate 2,116,118, forward strand.
ACATCCTATATAGTTTAATTCTTTTAAAATACAACTGAAAAAGCCTTTAAAGTGTTTCAGTATGTGTTTAATGCCCGATGACTCGAATGAAAAAAAGAGTGTAATGAATTGCTTTTCCGAAACTAAAGTTACCGAATATTAATATTAGGTTTATAGTGTTAGCTTAAATTTAACCATTGAGGTGTAGTTGGCTTAAGGTGAAAACACATTGTAGGTTTTCGTCTTACGCATAGAGTAAAGAAGCGGCCATAAATACTAGAGCAACGCGTCTTAAACTTAAATATATTTCAAAAAGCGTTTATTCGCCTGGCGTCATATACATACATTCTGTGCTTCGGTTATCGATCGGTAATAGCCACATTCAAAGTCATTTAACATATTTGAATCTTTATGGGGTTCCTTCTTTCTCTGAAATTTCAACATTTCTGCTTTGATATTAATAAAACACCGAGAGATGAGCTGTATAGAGCATATTCTTTTGCCTATTTTTACGCGATCTAAATCCCGCTGCCCACGACGCTTGTTTTGCTGCTGGATTCACAGGCCGGATTGCTTGCGGGGTTTGCCGTTGGCTGCTCTGCTGGCAACGCTACGAGAAAGTGACGTCACTGCTGTATCTGAAGCGTGGTCGCGTGCTGGATTTCGGTGATCGAACGCGTGCTATTTTTCGTGATAGACTGCTTGCGTGTTTGTTTTTTATGTATTTTTTTGTTTTTTTCGTATAATTAGTGAGACTGGAAGGATCTTCAGGGCTTAAACAAAAATGTAATATAAAAATATTAAAAATTGAAGTATGAAATTAAAAATCCAAAAAAATTTAGTAACAAATAAAGTTGAAATGTTATAGATACATACCCGAGCTCACTAAATACCATGTTTAACAGAACATTCTGTCCTGTATCACGCCGTAACAGCCACTTGCAACTCCACAATCGACGTTTTCGTTGTTCAAGCTCTCGTTTCCGTTTAAAAGGAATAACTGTAGCTGCCACAATAATAGTTTTTTTACGTCGAATTATCTCAGCTGCAATAGTTTTTGTACTCGAGCGTTCATGGTACTGCAGAAGCTATGAATACTCGTGTCTTTAATGGCGACGTCGCTTCGCATACACGCCTAGTGGCGTGTAGTGGCAAGCACCGTGTGAAGCCCATATATCGAGGGAGCCGTCATTGCACCCAGCGCCACAGCCAACTTTGAACCCAGCAGCAAATTACAGCAAGCTATGCAGCAGCAAAACAAGCGTCGTGGGCAGCGGGCTTTAGAGTGCTGATCACCTGTCAAGCAGACTAGGCTGTATGGCTTAGACCTTTGCCTTTCCATCAGGATAACCAGAAAAAACAACAACATCACCTGTCAAGTGTGAATTTCCGAATCAGATTCTGACAATACTTTCGACTTGGCAGCATGGTCTTGGATCTTAGCCGGTTCCTCACGGAACGAAAAGAACAAAAAAAAAAAAAAAAAAAACAGATTCTGACATTTCAATGAAAACACGACAAATTGTGACCAATAGTGACTGGTTGTTGCATTGAATAAAATACTTTAATAATGACGAACGTGAATACAGGCGAGTTATTGAATTTCCAAGACTATTCACCTGAACACAATGACCGCAGCGCGCGTATTGATGTCGAGGCCGTTCACTCAAACCCATACAGTAACACTATGTCGACCACATCATACAATTACGAGGAGCCAAAAGTGACTCAGGAACCTGAAGCTATACCCCAATGTAAGCTTAATTTACACCCGCAATAACATTTATTTGCTAAAATACGCTTTTTCATAACATGTTTATTGTATTTAGTTTATTCATAGTTTTTACAGTATGCAGGTCCCTACAACAAGTTTGTGTAACTGATCTCTATAATATACTTTGGCAATGCCGTTACCTTCCAGATCATCCATTGAACTAATATTATTATTTTGCCACTTTAACATTATTTGGTAACTAAGTAGAACAAGAGTTCCTTGAAAAATGCTTGATTGTATTGTTTTCTTACTCATTTTATCATACTTTGTCGTCAAATTTGTAGCAAATCACAACTTTTGGACTATAGAGTACTACCAGAAGTACTTTGATGTGCAAACAAATGAAGTAATTGAGAGAATCATATCATCCGTCTTGCCACAAAAGGTGTCTCGTAATTACTTTGATGAAAGGATTAAGGGCAAACCTGACCTTTATGGACCTATTTGGATATCTGTAACATTGGTAAGAATTTGTTAAGTTATTCTAGTGTTCATGTTGGTAATCACATTATATGTTTAGTAGAGTGCACATATTGTTATATGAAACACAATAAAATCCAATTTATCTATCATAAAATCTTATCAAATTATAACAACTGTTCCATTAACATTTATTGATATTTGTAGTTTTTGAAATTGATAAAGAACAACACACCATTCCATATATTTCCCACTAGTGATATTCCCATTGCAAGTAGATTATGTTGATTGATAACAAATATGTGGTGTTATTATAACACCCATGCTGCACTGTGCCCAGGACGCCCGAGGCGGTCCTATAAGAATCAAATAGGAGACCTTTTGAAGAAGGGAAAAATACGGAGTCCTCGAAACCAACGAGCATGTATGAAAAGATTAATGACAGTTGAAGAAGCGAAAGAGATATGTATGGACCGTAGTACTTGGCGCTCAATAGTCTCTGCCTACCCCAATGGGAAATAGGCGTGAGTTTATGTATGTATGTATGTCTATGCTGCACTGTGCCCATAATATTAAAACAAATGTATATACAAAATTGCTGAATGAAAAATTTGGGTTGCTTATGTTTGTTTACCACTGTATCTTTTTCTCTACTCACAACAATCATTTACTTGAACAATAACAAGTTATAAAAATGTTTTAGATTAGTAATAAATCTTGTATGTTATGCAGATCTTCACAATAGCTGTGAGTGGGAACATAGCTGACTATCTACAGAATGCCAACAAGCCAGTACCATGGCGCTATGATTTCCACCTGGTGTCTTATGCTGCCACTGCTATAGTGAGTTATGTGTGGCTGGTGCCGCTGGCTCTGTGGGCAGCTCTCAAATGGACTACTGTGAATGATGGACAGGATGAAATTGAGACACAGGTGGGTAAACAGATGAAAATATTTGAAGGTTTTATTCATTAGTATGAAAATATATTTACTACATTTCATGCCAGGTATTGCCAGTCACCTTGGTTGTTATTGCTTTTGTAAATCCTAATAAATAAGACTATTTTATCGTCATTTTTTCCCGGGGTTCGAACCTGAGAACTCAGCGTTATAATCATACTGTAGTACAACTCCACCAAGGCAGTCTAAGAGTTATAAAATTCAAATATTAAATAATCTAGGTTTTCATCCTCAATCATTAAAAAAAGTCTACTAATGTAATCTGTTTTAATTCCAGGCATCAAGATCTCCAACAATGATATCTCTGTTCTGTCTCTATGGATATTCCCTCTCTATCTACATTCCTGTATGTATCCTGTGGACCATCCAGATATCCTGGCTGCAGTGGCTGTTTGTGCTGATGGCAGCATTTGTATCAGGTGCTGTTCTCATTTTCTGGCTCTTACCTGCTTTGAGGAACACAAAGTATTTCCTGGTCCTTGCAGGTTCCATTCTAGCATTTCATTTCTTGCTAGCAGCAGGGTTTATGTTGTATTTCTTCCATGCCCCTAGCAAATCAGATAATATAATTCCTGTAGTGCCTACCCCGAAAGCATAACTACTGTGAATAATCAAGATTAGTTGGAACTAGCTGTGTCCGCGACTTCGTCCGCATGGAATTTAACAAAAAAGTGAATTAGTTTATCTAGTTTTGTTTTTGGTTCTTGCATTTTTATTTTAATTATCAACTGTGTAACGAAACCATACTGCGATCTAATTTTACGGTGGCGCCATCTCTTAGCGAGCGGCGGTAAACTCCCGTTACACATTTTGTATTAGCTTTATTGAAAAAATTCTTTATATACAATATTTTGTAAATGTGATATTGATTCGTTGGTGGGAGAACTGGTGGGAGGCGCCCGACGTGACGGCCCAGGTGGCATGCGCGTGAGCTGCGCGCGGCACTGAGCATTGCAACGTTACTTTATTTTTCTAAAATAAATGTAGCCTAAGTTACTCCTTGTTATATCAGCTACCTGACAAAAAAAGTCCCGTCAAAATCGGTCCAGCCATTTCAGAGATTAGCCGGAACAAACAGACAGACAGACAGACAAAAAAAAAATTAATATCATTTTCGGCACAGGTATCGTGTATATAACGATATGTAGTAGGACATTTTTTTTTATTTTCACTCTTAAAACGGACACTTCAATTTTATTTATACCGGGTATCTCAAGACTGCTACCGAAAACGAAGCCGGGTGGTAGTTTTAGTGGCTACAAACACAATGCAATTAAAAATTTCGCCTAGAAACGTGACAATGATTTTTTATGATTTTTTAAATATCGGGTGGTATTTTTTGGGTGGTAAATCCATAGTTTTTGCTAAAATAATAATTTAAACACTTTTATACCTTAGATTATTTATAAATAAAAGGGTATATACTATTATTTTAGGAAAAAATGTATTTACCACCCAAATATGGCCATAGGAAAAAAATAACAAAAAAAAATTGTCGCTTTTTTTGCAACTTTTTCTGTTGCATTGTGTCTGAAGTCGCTTAAACTACTACCCGGCTTCGTTTTCGGTAGCAGTCTTGATATACCCTGTATGTATAGATAAGTTATTTTAAAAGTAATTATCAGTTTTTTGTGTTAAGTTTGTATTAAATATAATTAAATCAGGGTTAGCAGTCTAGAAAAAAAAAGAATTTATATTATCTGGCAGGTTTTTTTAAAAGAATTTATTCTATTATTTTTATTTGTGACACAAAAATCTGAGGCATTGATAATAGAAATGTAAATGTAAAATAATTAATTAGGTAATCCATTTATTACAGCCTATTGGAATTTCTAGTAATTGTAAGATGCAACTAGACAAGTGTAAAATTGTATTTTTAATTCTTGAAGTGTGAACGTATTAAATTTTGTATATTTATTAGAAGTTACTAGTTTTGATTCTATTTATAATTTCGACTATCGTCATCTATTTTCTTCTCTTGAATTACTTCTCGATATTCACAAAGCAAATATGAAATTTAATTTCTGTGTCACTATTACGCAATTCTATTACATTCCGAAGTTTTACATACCTAATATAATTAACTTTGTACCCAACTATTTTAATTGTAGTTCAATAATAAATGTTATAGTATAAATAAGTTTTTTTATTTAAAATAATAATGAAATAATATGTACAGTTTCATTTGAACATCTACATCACAGAATATTGTGTACATACTGGCTTTAGCTGCATTTCGTGTTGTATTTTATAATGCCAGTAACAATATTATAAAATGTTTCCATTACATACAAAATTTTTATACATTATAAAATAGTTTGTTTCAAATTGAAGAACATAATAGCAAAAATATAGAATTTACAAAATATATTCCATATTGTAACAAATCTGCAGACAATATTGATTATGAATGGATATAAAGTTTAAAAATTAAGTACACTGTAGTGGAATTTATATTTGGATAAATGTCTTTATCAGCCCATAAATGTTCCTGACAGTAAAATCATAAATAACAGTATAATAAAGTCTGTCAAACTGATTTTCAACTATGAAATCTCACATAAACTGGTGCATAAAATGCGTGTTTCTCAGAATGACTAATAAAAAAATACAACTTGAAGAACCACCAGCCGCCTCACCCATATAATGCTCATCAACGATCTACTGACATTTGAAATAGCCAAGTATTTTACATAATGTGAGACCGAAATATCTATCGTAGTATCTGATACCTATAACATAAGATTCAATCCCAGTATGAGGTTTATACTAAGTATGTGGATGTATTTATATATTTTATATATTAACAATAAATAACACCCAACAGTCACATACATAGTTCTGACCCCACACTAATATCGAGTCTTGTGTTGTGGGTATTAGGAACTACGAGAGACCCGGTCTCACAAACACCCAGATCCAAGAGAAATATTTGTGGGTAGCACAAACATCTCAGTGCGAGGATCGAACCCCCGGCCTCACGTTTCACAGGCGGCGTCTAACCGACTGCGCTACGGAGGCTGTCGGTAATATAGTCAAAAACAATATGTCACAAAATTATTGGATCTCCTTTTCCCCAAAAGAAGCAATAACAATGTTACATCCGTTTTTATGTGACAGTTTTTTCTTGTACTATCTCACTCTCTCACTTAAGCCGGCCTATTCTTTCCTACCTATGAATTGTATACCTTTATAATCATGAATAGTCTAGGTATCCTAGTATATCAGGCGTTCAATGAGAATGTGTTGAAGCTATTCATCCAGGCTTCTTGGTGGAATGCAGAGGCGGTGTCTTCAGGCGAACATTGGAGAGTCCCTGCTATCTCGGATAGCATGTTTGCTGGAAATAAGCAGATTGTGGTTGTTATATTTTTTTTTTTCAGGAGACTGTCCCACCCTCACACCCACCACTATAACTCCTGTGAGCCAGGATCAACAGTGGCACGCAATGTAATCAGGGGCGTGCACTCCTTGTAGGCAGAAATGCAGTGCTTTACTTGCCATTCACAGATATTTTATTATAACGTTCGTACGTTTTAGATGACTTTAATTTATAGTAAATAAATGAATAAACAAAATATAATAACTTAAAAACGCCTAATATTTTATAAATAGCACCTATTTGCAATCACGCAAACATTATGGTTGCCACTTGAAAAGCAGGAGGCGCTGCAAAGCAAATTAATGTACCTAATCAACCAAGTCATGCCGCCGCGTGCCGCATTACATTTGTTTGCATGTGTGTAGTAATTTTGGTGTCCGTGCACAGTCGCAAACGCACACACCCATGAATATTGAAAGCCGCGACTCCTGCGGCAGGCCTCGGGAGTTCGGCAGTTGTCGGGAGTAATCGTAAATGTTCGTTGCCTATAATCCGAGTAAAATTAATAGGCTGGAATCTAATAAATCACCTATGCACATTATGCATTTTTGGTTAGTAAGGTTTTATTTGTTTAAATAGAAATATTTTGTGTTTCGCGGGGGCCATTTTGCTTTTTTTATGAGTTTTTGCATTGTTTACTATTTTATACTAGTATGTTTGTAAAAAAAAAATAGATTTCTTAACGGATTTTTCATTTTAACATTTGAAAGTGTGTACATTTAACAGTTTATTACGAAGTTTCGATATTAATTGTAGTCATTTGCTTTTACTAGTGTGTTTGTTTATTTTTTAAAATGTTATTTGATTGCGAGGTTTGTGTTAAAAATGTATGTTTATCAAATGAATGAATGAGGTGGCCGAAATCTTGCGTTTATTTATATCGGGATAGGTATAGTAATCTCAACTAACCGGAACCTTGAATATGTGAAAATTGAAAGCTGACTAGGTGAGTTTTTTTTATTTTACTTATTAGAATTTCTTCCGCCGCGACGATCGATCGCTGTTTTGTCTGCGTTGTCGTAGAAGATGGACATGAATAGTAGTACATCTAAGACTTGTTATGTTGGCATGGTTTCCGACTTAGAGATCCGTCGCGTGGCTGTGGCTATGCTAAAAAACTATAAAAGAAAAAGTTTTTGTGACCGAGTACTCCGCCGCATACCCAGTGTCATAATCCTGTGCACGCCGCTGAATGTAATGACACCGAGCATTGAAGCTCGGCGAGTCTCCGGGAATGTCTAACTTGTCTTTAACCCGCAACGAAATTAATCAGAAAGTGAAATTAATAGGAGGAGTTGGAAATAAATTATTGTCCACTTCCCTCCGTGCAAAGCGGGCGACAAAACAATGAACTAAACAGGTAAATAACCTCGTAAAAAGACTTTTACAGCCGGAGAAGCCAGCTGTAAAGCACCACGGATCACATCATCACTACATTTAAATGGGACCTATTATGTGAGCTTTTAGACTTGATTCCAATAATAAGTATGGCAAAAACGCCGGAAAGCACGGAAGTTCTTCCTAGTCTCTACAAGGTCCATGTAGTATACGACTCCAGATGATATCTGCATACTATCCAGCATAGTTTTACGCTCATTCTGCCAAAGACTACACTCCCAAAGTATATGATGCGCGGACTGCTCATACTCGCAATTAGGTGTTGAACATGGGCACGCAGGCGATTCAACAAGCTTAAAAGAGTAAAGTTTAGACCTAAAGTTACCATGGCCCGTGAGAAACGGTGATACGCAATAATCGACATCCAACCAAGTCTTTGTCAAACGGTCACGAACGCAAGGAAAATATTGATATAGATGTCGTCCCTTCAAAGATACCTCCCATCTATTTTGCCATTCATCTAATAGTTCGCTATATACCACTGAAACCGGTTTAAATAATCTATCAATTTTTAAAAGTTCACGTGCGGTTAAAAATCTTTTATCCATATTCTCCCTAGTAGAGTAATACATGGCGGCGCGACGTTGCACCTCCAGGTCGACTGGAAGTACACCCGCCAGGACAGGCAAAGCTTCGGTACTAACAGTTCTATACTGCTCTGATTAAACCAACTTGTAAATTTTGTAATAATTCCTACATTGTAAACTGGTTTTGAAAAGAGCAACACTAGAGTTTCTTGCCCGTTCTTCTCTAGTGAAAACCGCTTTCCGAACCGGGTGGTAGATAAAAAATGACTGAATCTAAATGACGTTGAACATTTTAATGGATTCAATAAATTATTTTCATTTCATTTTCATTTCATTTCATATATGCCTTACACAAGAATATCAAGGCCAAGCGTTGGCTCTGAAGCAGTTTTCTTCGTACAGCGCCGATAGTAGCCATATCAGCCCATACGGGAGATCCGTAACAAATACATCCTAAGTAAGTTGCTCCATAGATGATTTTTAGTGTATTGAAAGATAGCCCCCATGTTGATTTTGATATTCTTGTCAAAGCAAAAAAGTTCCTTTTCGACTTTTCCCCGACGTTTTTAATATGTTCAAGAAATGAAAAACTCCTTTCCAAAATTAAACCAAGATAACAAACCGATTCTTTTTTCTTAACAGTGATATTATTAAATTTAAATCGCGGCGGTGATTGTAAACTTCCTTTTAAAAGTAATTGGAACGTTTTATGTGGTGCAAACTTTAAGCGATTTCGATGGCCCCAATCACATATTAATTTTAAACACGCGTCTGCACTATTTTCTAGTCCCGACCTACTGTTTGATTCTATGAGCAAGAGGCCATCGTCCGCATATCCGGTCAAAGAACACCCTGACGGTAAGGGAATCGTAAGAAAATCGTCGAAGCCTAAATTCCACAAATAAGGACCTAAGACTGAGCCTTGTGGACAACCCATCGTCAGTGGTTTCGACACGGCATAGTGTCCCAAGTTTAAGTTTGGTTGTTCCGTGCGAGAAATACGAGTAAATAAGTGAATATACCGGGTATCTCAAGACTGCTACCGAAAACGAAGCCGGGTGGTAGTTTTAGTGGCCACAAACACAATGCAATTAAAAATTTCGCTTAGAAACGCGACAATTGTTTTTTATGATTTTTTAAATATCGTCATTTTTGGGTGGTAAATCCATAGTTTTTGCTAAAATAATAATTTAAACTCTTTTATACCTTAGAGCATTTATAAATAAAAGGGTATATACTATTATTTTAGGAAAAAATGTATTTACGACCTAAATATGGCCATAGGAAAAAAATAACAAAAAAAAATTGTCGCTTTTTTTGCAACTTTTTCTGTTGCATTGTGTCTGAAGTCGCTTAAACTACCACCCAGCTTCGTTTTCGGTAGCAGTCTTGATATACCCTGTATATTTTTAAAGCAACCTCGTAATTTCAACTTAAGAAGCAGCATTGGCCACCAAGCGTTGTCGAAAGCACCGGAGATGTCCAGGAAAATACCAAGTACATATTTGCGCACCGATGTACTTACCGCTCTTCTAACCGAAACTGCCGCGTCGATGGTTGACTTACCCGTAGTAAATCCGAACTGATTTTTGTGAAATTTTGGTCCACCCGGTAGCAATCGAGGGACGATAAGACGTTCTAAAAGTTTCCCTAGCGACGGCAAGAGTGTAATAGGTCTGTACGACTTCGGATCATGCGGTGATTTATCGCCACTCTTGGGTATTATCCGAATGAAACCGGTACGCCATACTCGCGGAAACACCCCTTCAGCAATACATCTATTATAAACAGTAAGTAATGCATCGCCGGCCGATTTACACGCTTCTTTTATCATTTTATTGGATATTTTGTCGTCACCGGAAGCCTTGTTTAGGGGCAAAGATCGTACGATTTCACTAAATTCATCAAAGGACGAGAGATTTGAATCTGAAGAGTTCGGCAGTTCTACGGCCCACATCCTAATCTGCCTGTGGTATTCTGTGTCATTTTCAACATTATCATCCGGAATTAATGATTGTAACAGAGCTTCCGTTGTCTCCTCAATACCAGTGGTGAAGTTGTTGTCAATTTTTAAATTTTCAATATAAGCCAAATTGATCGACCTATTTGCTTTAAATTCATGGTATAAAGGAGACCACTGACCTTCACTATCTAACCTAGCCACAATTTTTCGTAACAAATTTCCTTTCGATTTTTGGACGGCGGCTTTATAATGAGATCTGGCAACTCTCAGTCTATTTAAAGCAGATGTTAATGCTTCCCCTGTAACACAACGTCTTTTAAGTCCGTTAAAACGCCTACGCGCTCTGCGAAAAGTTCGACGTAGTTGGACTAGTAAGTCATTCCACCAATCGCACCTCCGAGTGTTTGTGATGGAACCTCGACCGATGGTAACGTCTGCGCAATATGTAAACGTGTTCGACATAATCTCAGCACAGGTTTCAGCTGACAAATCATTGCGAGTGAAGTCCCCGGCATGCCGAGCAAATATCGAGCTAAATAAATCCCAGTTGGCGCCTCTAGATTTATATCTAAAATTAAAATTGTTATGTTTCGGACCCTGCGTCAATCTAGGCAAGAACTCGTTCACAATCAGGCGATGATCACTACATGACGCGTCCGGCAGGACGCGCCACCTATCAATACGGACGTTTCCACTAGAAAGTGTGACGTCAATAGAAGATTCGCCCATAGGGCTACTATAAGTAGGTGGTGCATCGGGGGTATTATGTATTTCGAGATTCATTTCTGCAATGAAATCTTCTACAGCGCAACGTCGCTCGGTATCGGTGGAGCGATATTTACCATACCAAAGGACAGATGACGCATTAACCTCAGCACCTATAATAATTTTATGTCCAGCGAGGGACCGCAAGACATAGCGGAGGTGATGCAGGTGGGGACCCACAGCATCTGAGTATTGAAAATAACAGCTCACAACATAAACCTTACAAATCGGACTAGACACCTCAGCGACAGCACAGTGTGACGTCATAAGGTTACGCACTGAAGTAACGGTAAGATTTGAACCCGACACAAAAATACCTGCTCGTGAGTTGTTATCGAGTTGTACTACCTTACTACGTAATCGCGCATGTTGGTATTGCTCTTGAACTAGAACGACATTTAATTTATAATCGTGAATTAACGTGTCTAATTCTGACGTCGCTACCCTATCGTTATGAAGGTTTAACTGACCGATTGTAAACTTATCCATATTTAGTTAATATTGGGTCGACAGAACTAATTGCTCGATTTTGTTTTTATATGTTGGGCACTCTTGAGACCCACAACGATGGTCATGTGATTTTTTAAATCTTTTACAAGGCGCACACACTGGCTTAAATTCCGGGTTCGATTTCTGCGGGCACGCCTTAGTTTCGTGAGACTCAGCACAAATGGCATATGTTGGTGTTTTAACTGTACAAAACTTTTGAACGTGCCCGTAATATTGACAGTTTAAGCAACGAACTACTTCTATGTCATCATTAAAACGGCATGTGGCCCAATCAATGAAAACTTTATCTTTTGTGTCCATTAAATGTTTTCGAATCTCTGAGTCTAATTCTAAGCCTATCCATTTACGACCGTTATCTAAAATCCGCCTGCGGGTTATTTTAACGGACTTTGTAAAGTCATCCTCCTTTATGGGTAATTCGTCCTTGATGTTTTGACGGTACAACGCTGTTAAGAAGGCGCGGTCTTCCATGGAGGATGGCACGTCTTTAACTAAGATACGGGGACGGCGACCCTTCGGTTTTTCGAGACGCAGTCCCGCCGATTTTATCGCGTCGACAGATTGTAATTTTTTAATTTGTGCCTCATTAGCAAGGCGCAGAGCAACACCCGATTTTGCGGTTTTTTTAACTCCCACGATTTGGAACCCATCATCACTCGGATTAATTGCCTTAAAGAGCGCCTGTTTCGTCGCGGATGACGTCTGCAAGTCAGCTGAGCGTTCGCTCGTCGGGTAAGCTATTACGCACGGGGCAGGGGCGCGCGGCTGCACTACCGGAGCGGGTTTCGTTAAACGTAATTTTAAGTTATCCGAATAAGTTTTTTGCAATCTTTAGTGGAAACGTTACCACGTCTACATTGATCCAACTCGCGTTGCATATTAGCCAACTTGGTTTCATTACACGATGATTTTAGTGCAAGTAATGAAACGATTGCAGTTACTCGTTGTGTAATATCTAAGACCGCCGACCTATTTGCTATATTCATGCGCGAGCCCTGGTCATTAACGAGTTCATTTATCTTAGACAAATAACTCGATACTTCCAACACCATATCGCAATAGTCCGCGCGGCTCGCGTCACTGCCGTTGTCTACAGACGAAGTATCTGCCGATTCTGATAGTTGTAGACGTTTCGATTGAACGGGGGAAACAGATGTGGGCGAATTCACATCGCTGAATAACCGTTTGGCCGAACTGGGTGACCGAGGCGTGAGTCTACTTTGACCGAAAAGATTTGGGCCCCGATCGGGCGGATTTATTTATTTATTTTATTTAAAATCTTTATTGTACACATAAAAACAAATACAATATTCAGAAACAAAAAAAAAACAAAAAAAAAGTACAAATGGCGGTCTTATCGCTTAAAGCAATGTCTTACAGACAACCATGGGATGGATTTAAAGAGAAGGAAAAAGAGAGGGCAGTGTAAAATAAATAATTAAAATCGATCGTCATTGTGAACCGACATTTACTTATCAGAAATAAATGCAATTAATTCACTATATATATTGGCACTAAGGCGAACTAATTAATGTTATACAAATCAGCTGACTAACCGGCCGGGCGATATTTTATCAATACCCACTGTACAAAAATAAAAGTACTTACCGATAATAACTTTGAGTAAATCCACTAATAAACGATTTAAAACTTTAAAAAACTTACGAATCATTGCTGACAATACGATACCATATAACAACAAACAACTCACGAACCGATAATCGCCGATAAAACACACAAAACACAATTATTAATGACGAGCACGTAAACACGTCACTACACTGTGCACCCGCGGGAGGGGAAGTGGTTGTTATATTATTGGCTATCTAAAGTAACACTCATTCTCTCTCTAAGAAAGAGTTCTTCAGCCAAAGGAAATCAACAGCTGAAACTAGGCCTCCCCCTACTTTCATTCTGCAGTTGCTTAAAGTCAGACTGCAAGATAAGAAAACTGCAATATTTTAAACTGTTTTTTTTTTTAATTTTGTCTTACATTTAGTGAGTAAGTTCAATGTACTATGTACTTGCAAGAAGAAAAATAAAAAATTAAAAGTATGCTAGAAACACGAATCTGTGAGTAAATAATAAATGCCATGCAAAAGCAATAATATATTGTTATTACTACTCACAATACACTTCACTGTGTTCATAACACTTCATAATCTCACAGAATTCAATGAGATGTCCCTCGTTGTACGACAGCTGTGTGCTAAACTCCACATCTTTTATTGTGCACTGGTATAATATCTGTACACCACACCGGCAGACTGATAGCAGTTCATCAAATATTTTGGGCTTATTTGAAACATCTGAAATAACATATTTTGTAATTGTCAATACTATTTTTAGGTTTGGCTTTAAAAAAATGAATCTTGTTGGTATTTAAAATGTGTTTTTAAGCGTATATTAAGTTCTGTTACATTTTAGAAGATGATTTTAAGAATGATTTTAATTTTGGGTAATTAAGGTGTCATTTTTGGGTCTTAGTGACCCAAGATAATAAAACGCTTAAAAGGGATCCACGTAAATCTGTTACGTTTCACAATTACCATTACTATATTCGAATAGACATCTCTCGGTGAATATTCTATTTGGCTAAAGTTGGGCTTACTATCTGGTGATCTGTTTGTATTGCCAGACCAAAAAAAGATTGACATTGGAAATTACATAATCTTCTATCGTTATAAAATAAAATAAAACTTACCATTTAGACTATTTTTACAGTTATCTAACATTACAGCACAAATCCTTAGTGCATATACTATAACTTGAATCAAGGCTAATTGGCAATCACAACTGAAAAAAAAAACATAATTTTTATATTTCAATTAAAGGAACTGGTGGAAATAATGCATTATTGCACTAAATCTAATGCATGTAATTGAAAATAAACCAAAAAGACCCTTTTCATTAAATAAGCCTAATAATATAAAGCCATTCTCAAATACTTTGGTACAGTATGGATTAGTAGACTACACACATTTAAAATTATATTCTTGAAGTTATCCTTACAATAATTTATTTCACAATGAAAGTACGCGTGCATTAATTTTAATTACATAAATAAACTTATATTTACCTCGACACGTCCTGCGCGTAACTAGCGCCCTCACAAGTATTAGTGTGTACAGTAAGAAGATCATGTGTGCACACTACCGCCCTCTTTGTTAGATTTTGTTTTTCTATACATTTTAAACATGCTTCTATGTGTCTCATAAAAGTTTGCAAGTAGCATGAATCTGAAATAAAATATATACATTTCGTAAAAAATCATTCAATAAACGCGACACTCAAATCCTAGTCTATTGATCAATAGAACAATGAATTGTGTTTTTTTTTTCAAAAATACAATTGAGAACAGAACTTTTATATGTTCTATTAATGTCATTATTGTATATAAAACTTATATTTAATTAAATAAAATATTCTTACCTTTTTTACACAACAGAACTCCTTGGTCATAATCTACTTTGAGATTCCCAGAATTAGATCCTGGACAAAATGTCTTCTTGAAATTTTCCCATAAAGAAATAGTTTTGATTATTCCAAGTAGTTGACTATATACAACTGGCATAGCTCGGGCTGTTATCAAATACTTTATTGAGTCCATTATTTTGTGTTTATTTGAATTGTGTTGTATTTGTTTGCTTGTCTTTGTGATTAATATTTTTATAAATATACATATCGATATTAAAAATCCACTGTAGAATGTTGCACATGACTGAAAATAAGAAAAATATTTTTTTTTGATAATTTGGTAGCTGGTTGATGTGGGCAAGAAATAAATTAGAAAAAGATTGGAGGGTTTTAACGGAACAATACATTTATGAATATAAAACATAATCAATTTTAAAAATAAATAAATTGAAATGCTTTATTATAACACCATGTAAGAAAGAATAAACAAAAGAAAAGAAAAAATACAGTAATCACAACAGAAACACATAAAATTGGTGATATAAATTTGTTGGCTATAACTGGCATTCTTATCCCTTTAAGCAATCTCTAATTACTAATTCACTACAATATATTATTTACCGTGCTATCCAGTAACCGGCATATTCTACTTATTACATCGGTAATATTACTCTTTTTGTCATCTGCAGCCTGTTTTTCGTAGTTATTTAAAGATTCTATGCCCCTAGGTGTTTCTACTATATAAGTTAATACTGCAGTCATCCGTCGAGCCAATATTTCCTGCTCTTCTTTGTATAATGCTCTGCAATGCAAACTATGTTTAACTTTTGATTTGAAAAGGAGCACAATTTTCAGCAATGGCCATTGGTCATATTAACATAAATATTTTATTTGAAACAAGCAAAAGCCCACACCTACTTTCAATGATTGGTAAAGTTATTAATTTTATTCCTAAATAGGATACCAAACTTCAATCTCGACACAAAAATATTGTCAAAAATCATTAGTAGTCTCCAAATTTCCAATATTTCACAGTTTTTAGCCCAAATCATTATTTAAAGTTATCATAGCCTGTATATACCGGGTATATCAAGACTGCTACCGAAAACGAAGCCGGATGGTAGTTTCAGTGACTACAAACACAATGTAACTAAAATTTCGCTAAGAAACGCGACAATTAATTTAAATGATTTTTTAAATATCATCATTTTTGGGTGTTAAATCCATAGTTTTTGCTAAAATAATAATTTAAACTCTTTTATAACTTAGAGTATTTATAAATAAAAGGGTATACACTATTATTGTAGGGAAAAACTGTATTTACCACCCAAATATAACTATAGGAAAAAAATAACGAAAATAAAATATTGTCGCTTTTTTTACATCATTTTCTGTTGCATTGTGTCTGAAGTCGCTTAAACTACCACCCGGCTTCGTTTTCGGTAGCAGTCTTGATATACCCGGTAAATAGATAAAAAAGAAACGAATGTATTTTTTTGAATTTGTGGTAAAAACATAGTACATAGGTAATTATTGTATTTACCTTGCCTGCAATAGCTGGTCCCTACATACATCCAAGTAAGTGGTGCTCGCTTCCAAGTACTTTTCGTCCATTTCTTTCTGAAATGCTGACGTCATCCTTCTGGATATTGTCTCTAGTCGACTTTGTACATCTTCTAGCACTGAGATCACTGTATTGAAGACCTAAAAATATTTACATGTGTCGATGTTATGAAACACAAAACCTAATCCATTTATGTGCTTATAATTAAAATATGACTACTATGTTTACTTTATATTATTTCTATTGTAGATCTATGTTAGTGCAAATATTTCTCCAGGTAAAAAAAAATGAGAAAGTAAATGAATATACCGAACATATAACCCTGTTCACTAATGTCCAAACAAATATTATGTCACAATATCCAAACTAGTAAACATTTTTTGGTGGATTTTATAAACATTTCTAGTTTTTTTTTATTGCCGGTAATGACGAGCATGCCGTTCGCCTGATGGTAAGCGATGCGACCGCTCATGAACAGTAGCAAAACCAAACAACACCTTGATTACAAAGCAATGCTTGGCCATCCACTGTGCTCGCCATCCTGAGACATAAGATGTTAAGTCTCAATATGTCCAGTAGTTACTCTGGCTACAATGTCCTTCAATCCGAAACACAACAGTGCGTTTAAACTGCTGTTTGACGGGAGAAATAGAAATCTTAGTACGGAAGTAGTCCTCGTGGCCTCTACTTCCACGAATAAAGCGACGTATGTAAATACGCCACCCATTTATTAAAAACTAAGGATAGGCCCTTCAGTACATTTGAAAATCGTGCTAAAATGAATATTAAAATATCTTAATTTAACAGATTTCGTCTAAATGGCGATAAAAAATACTATCTTCATTTTTATTAAATTTCTGTAATAATACAAGCAAGCATTTTTAAATATGCGAGAGACGACTAATTTCAGTAGCGCTTTTAGACAGTGTTGCCGTTTATGAAAAAAAAAAGTCGCCAGACCTCGACACAAAACTCCCTAGATTTGGGAAAAAATGTAATTTAAAAATCCGCTAGAAGTCGCTAAATTTTTAAAGTATTGCATGATAACGAAATATAGAGCAAATAAAAGTAAATTTGTATTATTAGCATTTAATCATTTTACTACCTCTATAGATTTATACAGGCAAAAATTTCGTCATCAGAATCTATTGTGTCCTCTTTTTTATCTCCAATAATGTTAAATGGCATTGAAGCAGCAGAAGTTGATGGTTGATCCAGTGTAGAACTTGGTTTTTTAATAGTTTTAGTGATTTTGGTTAGGACATCATCTGGCAAGATATAGTTATGGCAATTTCGTTTCAAAAGCTTTAACTGATTCCTTACAAGAAGTATGGAGTTTAAAGTGGTTGAAGCCAGCCTGTTTCTTAATTTGTTCTTTATAATATTCATTTGACTGAAAATTCGTTCCACTTCTGCATTCGAATGTGGCAACGACAGGACTGTGATGGCTAATTCTGCTATGTCTTTGTATGTATTAAAACCTGCAGCGTCCTTGTAAGTTAATACGTGAGCCCAAAATTGTACGGTATTTGTTGTCGTGTTGTCCCATTTCACAAAATTTATACTGTGCCATTATTTTAAAATGTTTTCAATTTTATCTTCCTCAAAACCTAATTCCGCAGCGAGTTCAGCAATTGAATTGTCTTTAACCTGTTTTAACGTGTTATCTACAGATAATTGTGTCATTTTTTGTAAGGCTATGTAATTGCTGGGTAAACGGTTTTGAATTTCTTTTGCCAACCGCACGGTAAAATCAATACATCTTTCTCTAACAGTTGCAACTGTTTGAGATGGTAAATTAGCTTTAGCGACATGAGATTCGAACATGTATCCGAGATGAGGATCTGAACTTAGGTGATTATCAATTTTAATGGTTAAATAATCTTTTTCAGTTGTTGCACAGTTCGGTATCAATATCCTATTACAAACTGATCGCAATAAATTCATCAAAGAGAGTAATAATTTGACAGGATAAGAGAAACTACTTATAGGTTTCTCTTATCATAAATTCAATATGTTGCGGAATAGAGTGCTGTGATGCGTAACTTACGGCTAGTTGTAGGGAGTGACAAATGCATCTTATAAGTATTAAATTGGGTAGATTGTATTGCCTCTTTAAGTATTTCGTATACGCTGTTGTGACATCCTGTCATTACAGCAGCGTTATCAGTCCCAATCCCAATCAAATTTTGCAGCGATAAATTGTGTGATTGTAAACAATTTAGTAATGACGCTACAATGCCATTGGCATCAGCTCGTTCTACAGGCTCGAGTGAGAGAAAAGCAGATACAACTAAGTTTTGTGACATACTGAAATATCTCACTATTACGCCCAAGAATTTGGTCACGCTAACGTCTGTAGATTCATCTAAAATAAGACTGTATTTTTGACTAGCAATATCTTTTAAGAGGTTTCTCTAAAATGTGGCACTAGTACCTGATTGATAATCTGAGTGCACTTCGTCCTATGTATTTTTATATCAGCACATTTTGAATCTGCGAACACATCTTTGCACAATTCTGATAGATGATCTATTTGAGAAATTTCACTGTGTTCCGTTATAAATAAAGCAAGCTTACCTTCTGCTTTCTGGGTACCTTTACCCACTTTAGCAGTAGAAGTAAAGCATATTTGCTGATTTTTTGAAATCGCATCACATTTTTGTTTGTGTTTTTTTGTATCAGCGTGTTTCTTTAAATCATTTATTTTTGCGAATATTTCACTATGGCAAAACGAGCAAAAGGCTTTAGTTGGATCGGTCATAACAGGTTTTAACCACATTTTGAACTCTTCTTATTGTTCCCATTCTTGTCTGTATTTTTGAGTATAACTTTTCTTTTTTAAAGGAATTTCCATTTTCAAAACACACAAAATCTCTTCAAAATTACGACAATTAAACGAAACTTTTGCCGTTCGAAACAAACAGGTTTATTTTGTGAATACGTAGCATAGAAACTAGTTACTATTCCTTCGAAATGGAAAAGAAAGAAACAGTGATATCTGATCCGTCCTTTGAAAAAGTGAGAGGCATCAAAGAATAAACTCAAAACATTCTGATAGGGGAACCCCGAAAATTCGTGGTGTTGCAAGAAATATAATTTTAATTTACACTAACATATATTAATATTATTAATCTACTAGTTAATCTATTAGTACCTACACTACTTCTTCTCATTTCTACAATGGAATATTTGTTAGTTTTGCGTACCTAAGGTCGCTAGAAGTAGCTAAATTAATTTTAGTCGCTAGATTGAAAAAAAAGTCGCTAAGAACATACAAAATCCGCTAGATCTAGCGACAAAGTCGCTAAAACGGCAACACTGCTTTTAGATGTACTGGAGCGTACGCACCACTTTACGCGTTTTCCGCCCTGTCCATAGTATATTTATGTAAATGACCTAGCTGATATTATGGTTACAATTTAAGTAAGTAATTAATATCATCTGGCATTTTACAATATTATAAATTGGAATACTCACATTTAAATACCTCATGAAGTCACAATCTCGTACTGCGATGGAGCACAAGTCCTCATAAACACTATTAATTTGTATTTTACACTTATCACCTTTAGGTAATGGTGTTGACGGAGCTCTTAAAAATGTACTGTATATTCTACACTTATTATGTGACATATCAGGTCTTTTTTGCAGTTTTTCATTGTAATCTAGTATCGAATATTGTTGGTTGGATGGTGTTTCTAATAGATAAGGCAGGATGGTGTTCAATTTTGATGTTTCTGTAATATTATAAAATGATTAGTTGCCCAAAAACTACACATTTTACAAACTTTAATACTGTGATTTCGAAATATGGTTAATTTAAATAAGGCCGTGTTTGGACTTCCAAGTTTTATTCATGGAAATACAAATAATAAAATTACCTTTTGTACATGGTTTGTTCAATTTGAGGAATTTTACTTTATCTTCTGTTTGTACTGTACTAGATACAGTTTTAAGTCTTCTATTTTGATTATAGACATCATTTGGAATGTAATTATTCATGTATTTATTGCTGGAAAAGAAACAGTCATATGTTAAATAGGTATAAATGTACAAGTAGGGATTATGGAAACAGTTGCTAGTTACAGAACAAAACCAAAATCAAAACATTTCTCACACTAGGACATCATCCTTACAATGGAAATATAAAAAATATGCTTGTAACACAAACATCTGCATGTTATATAATTATTATATTTGTTAAATCTATTTTAAATATAAAATATTGTAAACTAAATATTTGCAGTTAAGTATTTTGAGGAAAATTATCAATGCTTAGTACTCACCTAGATGAGATATCATTACCACTAAGTGTGACTTGTGTCAATTTCAATTTATTTGATTCCAGTTTCTTGCATTTCTCCTTAATGCTTATTATTTCTAAATTCTGTAAACAATATAATGTCATATATCATACAAACAAGTGGTGGCTTGATACAAATTAGACCTGCTGTCCATACAGTGCTAAAGTTCTATTATTTATACACTTACATACTTATTCAGAAACAGATTTAAAACCTATTTTAGTTCACAAAAGGTTTTTCATTTCAAATTACTTTTGATTTCAGTTTGAGATATGAAGACAAAACATTTGATAACTATGGTTTTAAACAGTTTATGAATAAAGATATTTTAGTAGTTCAATCATATCTTAGTTAAAGATCATTTTAAATTGGTGAACAAAAAATAAGGTGTTATCTCTTTATGAATATTTAAGATTATATATTTATTCTTTTATTTTACATAATAATTCATTAAACAAACCTTGAAGTCCAACTGAGTCTTCAAATCGTGCATCTGAGCACTTGCTACATTTAACTTTTCATTCCACTCAATCTGGACCTTTTCCTGAGCCTTAATCTTTTCCAATCTGGCATTGTCCACTGATATTTGGCAATTTTTCAATTGAGTTCTTAGTATAGATGCTTCTCCCTCTTTTGTTACACATTTCTCCAACAATTGTCCATTCTCTGACTTCAATTTAGCATTTTCTTCTTGAAGTTGCAGTAGCTGTCTATATACATCATTGCTATCTTGCCCTTTGTATATTTTATCATTAAATTCTAGGTCACTAGGGTTGTTAAACTGTCCAATTTCTTTAGAAATTAATTTAGATGAGATCCCTGATAATGGTGATGAAATTCTGTCACACTTGTCTTTTAGATGTGTTGATAATGTACTAGATAAGTTGTTGGATGGCTTTTTGAAGACGAATTCGGCTTTAGGTTTACTGGCACTTGGTCCACTGTACATCTGAGTACTTGTGGAAGAAGGCTGCATGCATATTGTATAGTCAGGTATTTGACTGAGATCACTGCCACTACAGGCGTCTTCACAGACCTGGCTGGCCAAAAGAAGCATCTCATCTTCAATATCATCGCTCCATCCATCCGCTTGATTTGATCCTGAAGAGCATTAAAAATACCATGTCATAAAAAAATTAAGTTTGATGTATGGGGCGCAATAATAGTTTATTGTAATTAAAAGAATTAAGTGAAATAAGTGTAAATCATATAAAAAAGGAATTGTAAATTAGTTTTACCTGTAGTGTAAGAATTGTTTTGACTCAAAGGAAAATTATGATCAGAAATACTGATATCCAGTTTTGCCTTTTTTCTGTCGCCATATTGTTGCGGGAAGTATCTCTTAGACATTTTGTTGCGCAAAAAACGCTTAATTATTACATATGTAAATTAATTAAATGACATGAAACTGTGTGTGGTAGTTTCGATTCACGTTTCTCCGCGTTTATTTTTGAAGTTTTGAAGTGTTTTTTTGACTTTGACCACAACTTTGACGTAAACAAAAGACACAGACAGTAAAAAATAGTGTCGAATGTGGTGCGTTCTAAAATGTAACCCTATTTAACAGTGTTTTATATTTGTTCTCTTTAAAATATGCATATAAGTGACAACATATATCAAGCACAATATACATAGAATTCATTTACAATATATGAGTGTTTTTTTTCCTTTTATATTTCTTTCAGTTTATTTCACAATGCTTAATCGGTAAAAATATTATGTCGATAAATTACGGTTTACAGCATGACCATAGACATTTTACAGAATAGACGCTTCTTTGTGTTCTATAGTTATTCTAATTTGTCTTTGGTTTAGTTGGTGGTGAAAAGTTTTGAGAGAAGGACGTGCATCATGTCTGAAGGATATAAACTTGGTGATTTAGTTTGGTATGTAGCTTAAAACAGTTCTAAAATATGTTGATTATATTTCTTATTAGAATTTAGTGTTATTAAACTGTCCAACGTGTTTGTTTCAGGGCGAAAATGAAGGGTTTTAGCCCTTGGCCAGGCCGGGTAAGAGGCTTCACTTTTCTACTTTCAAATAAATATATCACGATATGCTAGTATTTGGTTCAATATAGTCTTTAAGTCAGCTTTAATGTAGTAATAAACGAATGACAAGTGTTTGTTGATTATTTTCTTTAGTTCGTACGTAAGTAATTATAGGCGGGAAATTTTCCCATTATTGCTGGCCTAGGTGGCAGCAACGCCAGATCAAAATTTATAGTATCTCCTTGTCGTTTAATTGACCACTGGTTATGTTATCGACATGTCAACTATGTTTTAAATTTGTTTTCACAATGCAAACAAATGGCTAACCTAATTTAATGTTGTGATGGTTTTCAGGTAGCCATACCAACTCCGGAATTGAAGCCGCCGAAGAAAGCGACGAATGTGCAATGCATTTATTTCTTCGGAACGAATAACTAGTAAGTACTAAGTACATGACAGCAAATATGCAAACAAATCGCTACAGTGTTTACTTTGTACACCAGCTAGATAGAAAGTGCTAAGAAATTTCCTGTGTTAAAAATTACCGTTAATACATATGGAAATATTTTGATCAAAACAAAAATTCATAAATGGAAGAAACCATGTCTGAGAAATAACCATTAAAAAGTATTTATTATTGTGAACAGTATTCTGTCTCCTAATGTAAGAAAATATTATACTTATAACACTTAAAGTTAAAAATCTATATATTCAATGGGTATTTAAATTCACCACGCACTAAAACGGTGAAGGAAAACATTGTGAGGAAACCTGCATACCATAGCGATTTATAAGAATTTCTATGGTATAGGAGACTGTCCCGCCCTCACACCCGCCACTGCAACTCCTGTAAGCCAGGATCAACAGTGGCACGCAATTTCTATGGTATGTAAGTCCACCAACCCGCACTGGGCCAGCGTAGTGGACTATATGGCCTAACCATTCTCAATCGTATTCTCGATTGTAGAGTAGGCCCGTGCCTTGCAGTGGGACGTATATGGGCTGATACAGATACAGATACAGATTTAAAATCATAGTTGCTGTCTGAAAATAATATAGTTTAGTGTGATAAATTTAAGTACTTGTACACCACTTATAAAATTCTAGTATTATGTTAATTAAACAAATCAATAATTTGTGATATGATATTGGCTTTAACATTAAGTTAGTTAACTTCTATTCAGTAAGAGGTGTTTGAAGTATTCTTATTTGCCTGAAATATATTTACATCATATGAATGGAATAATAATGGGCAGAGTTCTTAATATTTTAAAAGTTTTCATAAGAATGGTAAAATTAATATTTGCCATTCAGATACAGCTCAAAGGCGCAGTGGAGTAGCCCTTTAACCCATCTAAGGTGTATAAAAACATACAGTTAACTCAATATCATGCAGTAATCTGAGTATTATCTTAGCAGGCTGGCATAATTGTATCTATTGCCATGGGACTGCCGTCCGATGCCAATGAATACTCTGTCTGGATGGCATTTGTGCTCACCATCAGGCGCAAAGCGGCCACTAAGACGGGCAAGAATAAAAAAAAATTGTGGGCTGAAATGCAACAAGCAAAGAAGTTTTTCCACAACATATAAATTTAATAATAAAATAGGCGAAAATATATTTCTTTGGAAATGTCTAAAATCAACCTCTTTGAATCAAATATTTGCTTAATATTTGGACTTCTGACTTCATCTACAACTCTATATTGGGTTTGATATACCATACTTAACATTTTGATTCTACCCTTTGTTCTATTTCACCAAATATCTTCTACCACTTCTCCATCCCATCCCATCACCCTATACCCTATTTGAGGCATTTACTTAACTTCATAAACAGAAATATAGAATATTTTAGACATTTCCATTAAAGATAATTCCTTTATCTATAGGTATTCATATTCTATAGGTCCACAAAAGGATGTGTACAGTGTAGGCTCATGACTGTATTCATTGATATTGCTGTTTGTGGATGCAGTGCAATTATTGGATATTTAGGTGACTCACAAGGATATGAAGGATGTATGTAGGTGATGAACCCAAAGAACAGCATGTTCATTTATACATTATATTGGGCAGAGAAAACTTAATAAAACATACAAAAATGCACTGTGTCACCAGTGGCTATATTGGGTTAAAATGTGTGTGCATTTTAAGCAATGCATTTACAGATGTATGCTTTCTGTAATAAATTCAGTGTTTTCAGATAAGAGTTCTTTATAAATATCAATTGTAGTGAAACTTACACCATCAGCTTCATCCTCTTCTTATTATTAGTAGCTAATAATGTGTGGTCTCTTCAGTTGGTGTCTGTAAAAAAACCCATTTGATTTTAAAACTTAAATGAACTTAGTTAGAAACTTACTTAACTTAAAGATCTATTACAAAATTGTATAATTAAAACGGGGTGAGGACATGTTTGAAGATTTGACATAATGTGTATAATATCATCCCTGGCAAAGATATACAGAATATCTTTTTGACTTATGGCTTGGCATGTCATGGCATTAAAATATTCGCCCTTACAACTTAATTGGGTGATATCAAAATGTAAGGTTCAATATCAAAGAAAATCTAAGGGTACTAGATGAGTCACATTTAATTCCATCTATAAGATGCGAGATCCTGAATAACAGCTTATCAATGTCACCTAATCATTGCTTAATGTGATTGACCATGCAATGTATGGCATGCATGCAAGATTTGTCACAAATTAAGGATAATTATGGAAGGTAATGATCACTTTTGATTGGTTGATAGGTTCCAATTTTAGCACTTCTATGGGCTTGAATAGTGTATGAGAAAGGGAAATGATTGGGCAAGGATAGTTTATTTGATAAGTATTACTATAGTATCAATTATTATTGAGGAAACCTGCATACTATATGAAATGAAATGAAAATGAAATGAAAATAATTTATTGAATCCATTAAAATGTTCAACATCATTTAGATTCAGTCATTTTTTTTTATCTACCACCCGGTTCGAAAGCGGTTTTCACTAGAGAAGAATGGGCAAGAAACTCTAGTGTTGCTCTTTTCAAAACCAGTTTACAATGTAGTGAATTATTACAAAATTTACAAGTTGGTTTAAATCAGAGCAGTTTAATAATAATATGTTGTAAATTTACAATAAATATTTTTGATATGAATATTATCTATACATCTATACATATAAATAAAATTGAAGTGTCTGTTTTAAGAGTGAAAATAAAAAAAAATGTCCTACTACATATCGTTATACCGGGTATCTCAAGACTGCTACCGAAAACGAAGCCGGGTGGTAGTTTTAGTGACTACAAACACAATGCAACTAAAAATTTCGCAAAGAAACGCGACAATGATTTTTTATGATTTTTTAAATATCGTCATTTTTGGGTGGTAAATCCATAGTTTTTGCTAAAATAATAATTTAAACACTTTTATATCTTAGATTATTTATAAATAAAAGGATATACACTGTTATTTTAGGAAAAAAATGTATTTACCACCCAAATATTGTCATAGGAAAAAAAAAACAAAAAAAAATGGTCGCTTTTTTTTGCAACTTTTTCTGTTGCATTGTGTCTGAAGTCGCTTTAGCTACCACCCGGCTTCGTTTTCGGTAGCAGTCTTGATATACCCTGTATACACGATACCTGTGCCGAAAGTGATATTTAAATTTTTTTTGTCTGTCTGTCTGTCTGTCTGTTTGTTCCGGCTAATCTCTGAAATGGCTGGACCGATTTTTACGGGACTTTTTTTGTCAGGTAGCTGATATAACAAGGAGTAACTTAGGCTACATTTATTTTAGAAAAGTTATTTTCTGTCTGTTTGTTCCGGCTAATGTCTGAAATGGCTGGACCGATTTTGACGGGACTTTTTTTGTCAGGTAGCTGATATAACAAGGAGTAACTTAGGCTACATTTATTTTAGAAAAATTAATTTAAAAAAAATTTATAGCAATTGGTAAGAATTTCTATGGTATGTAAAGTCTGTCAACCTGCATTAGGCCAGCGTGGTGGACTATATGGCCTAACCACTCTCAATCTTACTCTCGATTGTAGAAGAGGCCCCTTGCAGTGTGTTGTATATGGGCTGATACACAGAAATAATTATTATTATCTCTATGATTTTAAAGTTTGAGAACCTAGGATTGTACAAGTCAGCTTGACCAGGTGCCACAGTATTTGCCTTTCCTTTGGCGAGTTAGATTACTAGTGCCACATCTTTGTGATGCCAGCATATTTGGGAGGTAGTAATTACCATGCATAGTTGGAAAGCCCACCACTGGAACCAGAAATGTGTCGCGTCCTTGTATACCGTTTTCGCCTTGGACTGCTCTACATTGTCCAACATGTGACAATGCCGTCACTTTAAATTAATAAATAACGCCCAACAGTTCCATCCATAGTCCTGACCCCCCACTAAGATCGAGCCTTGTGTCGTGGGTATCAGAAACTACGAAAGACTTAAGTCTCACAAACACTCAGACCCGAAACAGATACCTGTGGATCACACCAATATTTGTCTCGGTGCGGGTATCGAACCCGCGGCCTCTCGTTTCACAAGCGGTGTCTAACCACCTGCGCCACGGACGCTGTACTTTGCCGTGAAATGTATTTAACACGTTGAACGCCACAATAAAAACCATGTTTAGACAAGTGAGCCGCGGCGGACACCGTGTGCCCGCCAGCATGTCGGGTCCAAGGCGCCGCGTCGGACACCGTGTGTCCGCACGCCCTCGATCACTTCAGAAGCCTCAAGATGGCCGACGGACACCGTTTTTACTATTTTTACGTAGGCAGGTGACCCGGTGCCCCATAGTCCAACCTAACCGCTTGGCACAAATAAATTCAAGTAGACTTAGAAATTGTGGTCTTTTTCGCAAATTTTTGCCAAATGTGTCGCAGGTAAACAAAGGAGGTAATCTTATTTATTAATTTGAGAGATGTTATAGTTAAGTGGACATTAATTTTTCGTCTTTACAATACATTTTGAAGTCGTGAGAATTATAATTGATTTCAGTAAATTAATTTTCAAAGTAATTTCTTACGTAAGAAGCTACTCTTTGTTTATAATTACCTAAAAAACGGTACCTGTTTTGTTAAAATAGGTTTCTACTAATACGGTAACTGAAAAAATAAAAAGTCATAACATGTTCGTAATTAGTTGATTAAAAAACAACAAATATCTAAATATAAAGAGACCGAAAGTCTTATGTATCACAAATTGCTTGGCATTAAAACAATAGTTTTATCTTAATAGTATTTATAGGGCTTAAAAATCAGTCAATAAAGACCACAACTAATCATAACTTTCATAAATATTTTAAGATATAAAAACCTAAATGTACTTTAAATCTAGTCTTTAGTATAAATAAAACTAAGAATGCAATTTAAAAAAACAACTATGGCACAAAACAGGTTTTTCAGGACAAACGTTACAAAATGTGTTCACTTTTCTTGTCTTGTTACGTGCTTATTGGCGACCCATGTTTTTTGACATTCATCTTGTAACGAGTGGCGGGGGGGGGGGGGGGGGGGGGGGGGGGGGGGGGCGCACGGCGCCCGCGTAAGTAAAGCCGCGTGGACGTAATGGCGGGCCGCGACGGACACTGGTGTCTGCTATTCGATATCTCAAAAAGTAATGTAAATATCACTATTTTTGTAAGTTGCTTACTATTTATAAATGATTTAATTACAGTATTCGCAAAAAAATACTTCTACATTTTTTGTAACAGTTTCGATTTTTAGTACGGCCCCTGAGGAAAGTATGCTGTCGGACACATGGCGTCCGTCATGGCGTTCAACGTGTTAAGGAACATTTAGTTAGGAGGTAGACATATGTAGGGTTAAGCAGTTAAAGATGTCCACTTGCTTGTTCATTCTTTATCGAACATAGTTTTGGCTTTAGTCAATTTCTTTGGCTTATAACTAAATTTACGCCATTTCCCAAGGAGTAGGCAGAGGTGCTACCACACTGACACCTAGGTTTCGCCTTGTGTGTTTCGTCTCTTGATGAAATAGGGGCCGAACCGCGAGACTATATTGTGCATAAATTCCTGATTCTTGGCTGAGAAAAATCTGATATCACTTTGCATGACCCTCGGGATTCGACCCGAGATCTCAGCTTTGCAATCATATGGTAGTAAAACTGCGCCACCGAGGCATATATTCTTACTAGAGGAATTTTGCTCATTATATGAGACCTACCTAGAAGTAGCAAGCAAAAGAGATTTTCGCAAAATGTTTGATAGGTGCATATTAGTTCATTTGCTCTCCACTTTATTTATTTATTTATTTATTAAGCTTCATATACAAATGTATACAAGGCGGACTTAATGCCTGTGGCATTTTCTCCCAGTCGACCTTTAGGTGATGCAGAGATGAGCAGAAGTAGGTGTATGAATACTTAATTAAGAGATAAGAGAAAAGAAAAAAAAAAGAACACTGACATGCAAGGAACGTCAGTACTGCGACTATACATAATATATTTGGTAGGTCATTGCCCCCAGGTGGACTTAAGTGTGAAGATGGAATTGTCTATAAATATTGTCGCAAAATTAGTATTAATTTATTGAACCTTGTAGTTTCAAACTGTTAATATTGTAAAGACTAGTTTGATATAAACTTTTCTTTTCAACAAATAACATGTAATATAATATTGAACCTAACGTCCTAAATCATAAGAGAATATTATATGTCGGCACCATACTTGATACTTGAATGTTAATTTACGAGACTACTTTTTGACAAAAGGCAAAAGTATAAATAGATTAGTAATACCCTCAACATTCGCACTTTTAGGTCTTTCATAATAATCAAATCTAATTAGTTTTGTGTTGATAACGCAAATATTATTTTCCTTGGTTCAATAATCGAACCCATCTGCGGGTTCGATTCTTTGTTTAGTCACTGTTAATTGCAGTAAGAATACTGTCGATTTTACATTGTAATTTGTAATTCTTAACATAATATATCATAATGCTCTAAGATCAAGGAATCGTCAGATCTATGTCATTGTAATGAAGCTTAATATTTAGTCTGTTACTAGTGGTCCGGACCGGCTTCGCCCGGGTGCAGATATTTTTGAGTCCAGTGCACTTTACAAACATACGAACTACTTCGCGTAATAACTGTTTTAAATATTTAAACTCAACGTTACTGGCATACTAAAATCTTCCCATCCCATTCCTTAGAGTTTGAAAGAGTATCGTTATTTTTTCAATTCCTTGCACATCCAAAACAAACAGCAAACAAACAACAGCAAACAGCAGTTTAAATGCACTGTTGCAAACAACGTCAAACAGCAGTTTAAATGCACTGTTGTGTTTCGGATTGAAGGACATTGTAGCCAGAGTAACTACTGGACATATTGAGACTTAACATCTTGTGTCTCAGGATGGCGAGAGCAGTGGAATGCCAAGCATTGCTTTGTAAATCAAGATGTTGTTTGGTTTTGCTACTGTTCATGAGCGGTCGCATCGCTTACCAGCAGGCGAACGGCATGCTCGTCTCGCCATTCAAAGCAAAAAGAAAAAAAAAGCCGCGGGAACACTACATTTTGTTTGGATAAAAAGTCTATATGTTAATCCAGGTTTTAAGCTACATCGATATCAAATTTAATCAAAATTGTTCCAGCTGTTTGAGCGTGAAGAGGTAACAAACACACAAACTTTCGCATTTATAATATGAATAGGATTTAGCGTGCTATTTCAAGACCTACCCTTATGTAAATTGTCTTGATAGGACTAAGGGCAATGGCTTACGATAATCGGTCGCCGTAATTTCGAACTATCCCAAAAGATTTCCTAGTCTCACAAATAACCACACCCGAAACAAATAAGTGCGGTTCACACAAACTATTGTATCGGCGCGGGGATCGAACCCGCAGTCTCTCGTTTTACAGTAGGCGTCCTACCAACTTCGCCATCGATATTATTAGTTTAGTTCGGGGGTCTTTTTTTGAGTTTTAAGTCGGAAGATTCAAAAATTACAATTTACAATTTTTTTGAAGATATTTTTTTCTCATGACTGCAATGTCATTTTCATGGAGAAAGAGTGCGATAAAAAGTATAGTTGGCTGAGAGATAGAAATGGATTCAGAATAATTTATAATACTTATTTTTTTTAAATAAATTATATTGGCGTATGGTACTAAAGAGCTTTACATCCAAAGTATCACATGTACCTCGTAAGCCGACTCCTGTTTTAGTTTGCTGAAATAAGAAGCAACTGCGTTTGCTTTCGCTAAAACGGTGTGCTGTTATCTTTTTTTCCTGGCACGGCGAAGTCACATGCACCTGGGGGTACTGGATAAGTGCAGTGTCGGGCAGATATCGATTGTGTCCCGCTTGTTGATACAATTATGTCGGCCTTTGCCTATATTTAAGGCGAAATGGGTTCTCTTAAGATTTAAATACGTGGTTTATATTTTTTGTTGGTGGCTAAGTTTTGTACTAAACATGTGTTGCGCGTTTCAACTACCTGCCTTTAAATATTTGGGGTTCATTTAGCGTTATTTTTATACATTTTTAACACATCAATGTTTTATTTTTTATTACCAGTATTGTAACAGACGTCTACTGTTATGGGAATATTTTATTTTTCTTAAAAAACGAAATGGATAACGGTTTATAATGATTGTGGGTAGGTGGGTACAATACATACTAACCTGTAATTATCACTAAAGGCATATTTAGAAATGTAGCGAGCACTCGTGTTTTACCAGTATCATAATCATGTGATAAAAAAGCGCATCGGTTTTCGTGCAAAAATTGAATTCCCATGAAAATAGTTGGTTAATTTCAAATAATACGCTATTATAATTGGCTGACTTAAGAGCGTATACACCTTGCGCGCAAAGTCAACTATAGGTATTTCTTCGTTAATTTCACGCACACATAAGCGACCAAAGCTGTGTGCGTAGAGCTGCCGCGTCGCGTCGGCTCGCTATACAATCGGCTCAAACAACTTTGATCCGTGCGCTTCAAATATTCAATTGAAATGTAACTGTAATATAATATCACAAAAATATTTTATTTGCATTATAAGTAGACAAATATTACTGTGCAAGCAAAGAATAATACAGATTTTGGATACTAATCATATTTTCGTTATTATTACATTGTTAAGTTGCATTCAAATCAGTGTTCAATCAGTATACACTACGGACGTTTTATTAATCATTTCGTGTTCTAACACATAAATAGTGTTAGGGGCCTTACAACCCCTTACAATTACGAAATATATTTAATTTTATATTACAATACATAACATAATTTAGCCTCGGAATTACATCCCATTATATTACCTGAAACATAATTTATACTCACTACAAAATCATTGTAGGTAATAAAAATAATTAAGTATTTTACTACCAAAGTACTAAGATGTGGTAATCGCATTCCGCGCGTGGCTATTTTTACTACGCGCGGCATAATCGACTGCAGCCAGGCCAGAGCAACGAGCGATACGTCCTCCCTCTAGAAGGCCTTGCGGTGGTCTGATTTGATCCACGTCGGACAGCGTGTTTTATAGTGGTTTTTAAAATATTTGTAGAAAACATGAGAACTAATTTTGTTGAAATATAAAAATGGTAATTTATTGATAAGATGTTCTTCTATTGTAATATGCAATTGCTATAAAAAATTATGTACGATAAGTTGGTGAAAAAAAATATGTTCTTGACGAGAGTTTCTGAATAATTTCACATTGTTTAAATTTTTATTTTTCAGGAACTAAACACAAAAAGATTATTTTTCTCAGCAAAATCCCTCCATAAGGGTCTTATTAGTCTGATAATATTTTTATTTTCATCTTATATTTAGTGGTTTCGGATATCTTAAGCTTCTAAATTGCCATTTAAAGCCTAAATAACGAAACTTGTGTTCAGTAATCCGTATAGTACTCACAAATTATCCATCAATCTATAATGTTTTCCACCAAAATCCCTAGATGACAACCTTTTCTAAAATTAATAATTATTTTTCCTTAAATTGTTTATTGGTGGCTATTAACTCATTTGAAAAGTCCTGTTTTTAAGCCAAAAAGCGCGTGCAGGGTATAAACGCTCTTAACCATTCAACTCTACATATTTCACAGTCTTCGCAGACTTGTTACTTTGTCTTGAGCGTTATGGAGTTCCTTTACAAGTTGTTGAAGTTATCACAATACCTGATGGTGAGCGCATTGGAGTTGAATTAGAATGTCTTGATGGCTATTCTCTCCGGTCCACACAAAGTTTATAGCAGTATGATTAACACTGCACTGTAGCATTTCAATAGGCGTTTATAAAGAATGCATTGTTCGAATATTGTTGGCGTGGGCTCAAGGTCGCTGGAACCACATTTTGTCCATGAGATTTTTTCTATTTACGATGTAAAAGGGCGCAACAAAGAAAATTTACTGTGTTGTCTCTCGATTTATTCTGGCTCGTCCGAAACTGAATATATTCTGTAGAGATTAATCCTATATATATTATATCGATCGTTTTTCACCAGAATGTATATGTGATAATACATTATTCGCACGGAAACGAACACCAAATCATCAGTGGCATTTTTACTTATCGAAAAAATGTATCGGCCTGCTACTTCACGTTGAGTATACTTGACCGTGGTTGCGCCTAGGTAGAGCATATGCATTTTACTGTAGTTTAACGATCAACATACTAGGACAACGTTTTACGTTCCACATACAATTTTGTATAGATACAGAACGATTTGCGATTTTAATTTGAGCGAAGAACTTTATTCATAAATAGTTTGTAAGCCCATCTTAATTTTTGAAGACACATTCAAAAATTAAGATGGGCTTACAAACTATTTATGAATAAGGCCTAAGTCTTTTTAAATATTTTACAACATGCAATTTGCACTATTTTTAATTTCAATTCGTACGTTACCATAACTATTTTGAGTATTACATCACGTAAGTTATATTTTGCCGGCGTGTTGTCTGAGTTTGTAACAAACTTGATGGAACCTGAACTGCAGTATACAAAATGGTGTATAAAAGGGTATAAAACTATACATTTTGCAATCCAATATTTAATGGCTTTTTATCATGAACAGAAAGACACGAAAACATTTATCTAGCTTGTGTGAAAATCTTGATTATAAAAATTTATAAATATTGTTCAACCTGTATCGATTACCTTGTAGTTTAAAAACGTTATAGTTCCATCGCCCGTATTGAATACAGAGCCGGCACGAATTGTCACGAAATATAGAATCATTGTATTCTAGTGTCCTTATTCATAGACATTATAAAAATAATGTTTTGTGTTCTTTGCTCACACTGAATACAAAAGTGAATAAAATATTTGATAACTAAAAACTGTCTATAAATAAGGCCGTTAGAATGGAATATTATATTATATTCAGGAGATTAGTAATACTAACATACAATGATGAAATGTATCCAAACCCAATAGAGCATATTATTATCAAACAAGAAACGTCATCGTGTGCAAAAGCCAATGTTGCCGTGGTGGCAGACTGATATTTTGCTCGTAATGTATTCTGGCTAATCTGCCGTCCCCAACATCACATATGTGCAATCGCGTCACATGAGTTCTGTATGGTTAATGCAACTATTAAAGCTTTTGATTTTATATCCGCCTGACCAGTCTTTCGTCAAACCTTCGGGAACATGGATAGGCTCCACACAAAAGTACGACCTATAGACAGAAATCTGCTTTGGGTGGTATGGGAAAGGCAGGTCGATAATGATCTTTTGCAATCATGCGTGGCTTCCAAATCACGTGACATTGAATAGTTTCACAAGAAATTGTAGGTTTTTGTTTCTGAACCTAGCCTGGACGTAAAATCTACACGACCGCCCAGCCAGAGAATCAGTCTGCGGTTTAACATATTCCCGTTAAAGACCTTACTTCGGCATTACTGTCTTTTTTTATTCGTTCCTAACGTAGTGTTTCTCTCTAACAGTGCTTGGATCGAAGATAACAACATAAAGCCGTACCAGGAGTACAAGGAACAACTGATCAAATCGTGCAAGACCGCTGCTTTCAAAGAAGCAGTTACTCAGATTGAAGAATATATCGAGAACCCTGAGGTTTTTGTTTATATTATAATGGATCTTTAAAGTTTATATTACTTCAAATTGTGATAATATGCAGAGTGTTATGTACCAAAAATAATGTTCAGACAATGTGATATGCCGGGCTTAGTGGCATAACTTGGGAGAGGCCTATGTCTAGCAGTGGACTGCAACGAGCTGATAATGAATATGAAATTGTACCTATAAAGAATCTGCTATAATTAAAAATACTACACTTTGCTTACGACAAAGTATATGATGAACAGACTTTGTAGGAAACGCTTTTAATATGAAGGATGTTCTTTTTAAAACAGTTTTGTTTTCATACAATTTTATAGTTACCGAGCCACAGAGCATTGTCGTAAGTAAGATTTTGTATCTTTCCATTAGAAATTCGGTGATCTGGACGATCACGCTCGCAGTGCTGAAGAGGAGTTTGACAAGCTGAAGGATGTTCTCGAAGAGGAAGAGAGTAAAGAGGCGAAAGCTGACGGAGAAGAGGGCAGTTCTGTTGAATCGGTTAAGAAAAAGAGCGCCACACCTAAGGTTAGTTGCAAATATCATTTACTTTTGAATGTATCATATTCATCAGCTGCTGTCATGTCATTTGGATATATCATTGTATATTCGAGGAGCTTGTTATGAAGGTATGAGGGTCGGTAAGTGTTTGGTAATTATTGAGTAGGAATTGTACGTGTGGATTATTATTTATCAGCTTTATTCTCGCAAATTAATCGCTGTGCTTTATTGGTTAATTTTAATAATTTGGTCCATTAGAACTTTACGTACCAGAAGAAATTTAGAAGCTTTGACTTTAGATTCAAGCAAATTTTTTTTTCGCATAATAGTATGTTAGATTAGTAGGAGTTGGCGCAGCGGGACAAACTCCAAATTGGCGGCAATTAGTATCAGACCGCGACAAATGGAAGGAAAGGAGGGAGGCTTTTGCCCAGCACTGGAGATAAAAGGGCTTATAAAATAATAAATAAATAATATGTTAGAATCAGCTTTATTTTAAGAGTATCATAATATTTCCGACTGCCTCCGGATGTGCAGATGTCGCTTCGTACAATCTATTGAGTGAATCGGTTGAGGCACAGACAGTAATAGAATGCACCCTTCATTTTGTTTGCAGTGTCTCCTCTAGTTTATTATCTCAATGGATAATAATAATAAATACCCCCAACAGTAACATACATACATAGTCGAGATCCCACACTATGGTCGGTTCTTGTGTCGTGGGTATCAGGGACTACGAGAGACTTCAAACTTACAAACACCTAGACCTGAAACAAACACCTGTGGATCACATAAATATTTGTTTCGGAACGGGAATTGAATCCGCGACTTCATGTTTCAAAGCTGGTGTCTAACCAATTGAGCACGGAGGCTCTTAGATATCTCAAATACGTAATTTTAATTTTAAAATCGATTTGACATCTAAATCTGTGGCTTCCGTCTGTTTTAAATATAGAATCATTGAATAATTGATTTAACCATATCATCATCATCATCATATCAGCCACAGGAAGTCCACTGCTGAACATAGGCCTCCCCCAAGGACCTCCACAATGACCTGTTGGAAGCGGCCTGCATCCAGCGACTTCCTGCGACCTTAGTCAGATCGTCCGTCCACCTTGTAGGCGGGCGTCCAACACTTCGCTTGCCTGTACGTGGCCTCCACTCGAGAACCTTTCGGCCCCAACGGCCATCGGTTCTACGAGCTATGTGCCCGGCCCACTGCCACTTCAAGTTGCCAATCCTATAGGCTATGTCGGTAACCTTGGTTCTCCTACGGATCTCCTCATTTCTGATTCGATCTCGTAGGGAAACACCGAGCATAGCCCGCTCCATGGCTCGTTGAGTGACTTTGAGCCTTTTAATGAGGCCCACAGTGAGAGGCCACGTCTCAGTGCCGTATGTCATCACTGGTAACACACAACTATCGAAGACTTTCGATTTTAGGCACTGAGGTATTTTGGTCGAGAAGACGTCGCGAAGTTTCCCGAATGCTGCCCAACCGAGTTGGATTCACCGATTGCCCTCTCTCTCGAAGTTGGACCTGCCTAACCGGACTACTTGTCCTAAATAGACATATTCGTCTACAACTTCGAGAGTCGAGCCCCCAACTCCAATGGGGGTGGGCACAACATGGATATTCGACATGATCTTCGTTTTATCCATGTTCATTTTAAGACCCACCTGTTGGGAAACTCGATTAAGGTCTTCGAGCATAGTGCTAAGGCCTTCCAGCGATTCTGCCAAGACTACAATATCGTCGGCAAATCGAAGGTGAGTAATATACTCGCCGTTGATGTTGATGCCGAATCCTTTCCACTGCAAGAGCTTGAAGGTACAGTGAACAGTTTCGGAGATATGACATCTCCCTGTCTCACGCCTCTCTGTAGTGGAATAGCCTTCGTGCTCTGATCCTGTACTCGGACCGACATGGTGGCGTTGTTGTATATACACCTCAACACTTCGATGTACCGATAGTCTATGTGGCACCGCTGAAGAGACTGTAGCACAGCCCAGGTCTCGATCGAATCAAAGGCTTTCTCATAGTCCACAAACGCTAAACAAAGCGGCAAGTTATACTCCTCGGTTTTTTGTATAACCTGCCGTAGCGTATGAATATGGTCTATGGTACTAAAGCCTTTTCGGAAACCGGCTTGTTCGGGAGGCTGGAAGTCATCAAACCTGCCTTCGAGACGATTTGTGATGACCCTTGAAAACAGCTTATAGACATGGCTCAGGAGCGAGATGGGCCTGTAGTTCTTCAGCAAAGTGTTATCACCTTTTAAAGCTTAACTCACTTCCCGGAGCGTTCAGACTGCAGACCGCTGTGTCGGAGTATTTTCTGCCATTCGCACAGTTCCGTGTAGAACTTATTTTATTGCTATGAATGGTGAAGCGAGCATGCCGTTCGCCTGATAGTAAGCGATACGACTGCTCATGGACAGTAGCAATGCTTGGCATTGTACTGTGCTCACCATCTTGAGACATGAGATGTTAAGTCTCAATATGTTCAGTAGTTACCTAGGTTACAATGTCGTTCAAACCGGAACACAACAGTGCGTTTACACTGCTCTTTGGCGGAAGAAATAGATATTACGGTGGTAACTACCTGGGCGGCCTCACATACGAGAGACTAACCACCAATAAAAGTTTATTTAACTATTTTGCTACACTTGTTTGGTTCTTTAAGGGCATAGATCATAACTAATTTAGATTGCAAAACATTTTATAAAATGTATTGACACATGTAATCTTTGATTTGTAAATTCCGATTTTCGAATGCTCAAAGTTGTTACTTAAATCAATGTAAACTATAGAAAGGTTTAAGAAATGCTATATAAAATATAATTTTGTATACCACTGTTGCTGATTTTGCAGCGAAATAACGTTACAGTTTTTGTGGTAACATACTCAATCAATCTTATGAATTATTCCCGTTCTGAAGCATTGATTTCTCGCTATTGGGTTTGGTTTTATTGTTTGTAGAGTATTTACTCTGCGATCTGCTGTAACCACATGCAGATTGCAGATCTAATCTATCAAAGTAAAACTCTTTTTAATATTGGTTGGAGCTCCGGTGGCTTTCTAATTATTATTTTTTGCGGGGCATCTTTGTATCATTTAACTGTGAAACTTAGTATCGGTGCGAAGATTGTTGTCCGTCAATGAAACCTACTTTTTTGTGTAGGGAAAAATATACATTTTCAATAAATATGAACATAATTCAGACCCAGGATCGGAATTCTTGGAGAAATTAACTTGAAATCCTATAAAAATTTATATTGTTTTGTATGGGGCTCTGTAAACAAAATGTAAACTTTGATTATAATTGCTTCATTTTATAATGTCGATCAGGATAAAATAAGAAAATGTTTAGGGACAAACCATAAAATGATATAATTAGTTTTAAGCAATATTGGTATCGGGATCAATGATACTTCTTACTGGTATTATGAATAGGAATTCTCGTTTAAATTATATGTCCGGCCATAAGATTTTAGAATTTCGAATTTTCGCCATAAATCTAAAACTTGAGACCGCCTGATGTGTTCATAAAATTTTAACAATGAGACGACGAAAATGAATTCTTCGATATCTAGAATTTGTGATGCCATATACCTTTAGTTTGCTATTACTGTATTTAGATATACAGGTTGATATGGATATATATGTAGTATTTTATTTAACCATCATCTTTCTCATCACCCCAGGTGTCATTGTAAAACAAATGGCAAAATCCCGAGACATTCCTTTGTCAAGAATTGTGATTTTAGTTTTAATGATTTTTGGCTACTCCTTATACGAGTATTTTTACCGCTTAGCTGCCGCTATGTTCGGTTTGGGAACTTAAATGAGCCATAAAAATACGCGTACCTATACCTACCTACGGATTGACTAAAACTAAAATCGAGATTTTTGACAAAACAGCGTTTTTATTTTTAATTTGGCATAATATTATTGGGGTGGTTAGGAACATCTGGTTTAAATTAATTACCATATGGAAATATTACCATGTACAGGGACTTATAAATGATGATTATTATGATGATGTTTCAAAGAGTTCGTTAAGTTTAAATAGAAATGCGCCTTGAAATTCATCGCAACTGCGATAAAGGCGAGCCTATCGCCATGCCGGGCAGAATTTTTTGTCTCCGAACACTTATAGCCTATATATGCCCACAACTGACAACAGGAATCCCCAGTCGAATTGTGAGGGTGTTATTATAAATTTATTAATATATAGCAAGCAAGATCTAAGTTGCGTAGGAAATTACTAGTAAACTTTCACTTTGAATCATAGTAAAGCGTCAAGTTTAATTTGAAGCACAATAGAAACCAAGTTAGACGATTTAGGTCACAACAATTTCGACATTTTGATTTTAATGCTTAACGGCCTTATTCATAGACAATTTTAAAACCCATTTCTTTTATCCAATGGTTTGATTCTTTTAACAATTTTTTAATTCAATTTGTGTGAAGAAGACAAAACACTCGATAGAGACACTAAAATAGGTTTTAAAACTTGTTTAAACTTGTTATATTTAAATATTTTACTAGAATAAGAATAATTTATTCTTGTAACAAAGGTAGGTAGGTAGTTATTTTATAAATTAGCAGTTTATTTGCAAATTAAATGAATTACATCATCAGCCCGTTGCAACCCACTGTTGGACTCATGTCTCATGCATTGACTAAATATTATTTCATACCCAAGGTTTTCAAAGAATAGGTGATAACGATTGATTAGTGGAAAGGCTTAGCAGTTACCTTTTATAGTCATGTTTTGATGCCCGCACAAATGTTGGTATGGAGGTTGTTTCTGAGAGCTCTCGATTCGGGTGTGGTTGGTTATGTATGTTAAATGTTTGTAAACACATCCCCGGTTCCACAGAAATTCTAAAGTAGAAAAATATTTAATATCGGTCCGTATAGATCATTCTGTTCTAATAAGCTGCTTTTGTGATTAAATGTCATAAAAGTCTGGATCAGCCGACTGCAGGGCCTCCTCTGCAATCGACAGTATGATTGAGAGTGGAAAGGGTATATAGTTCTCCCCGCTGGCCTAGTGCGGGTTGGCATAGAAATTCATAGAATTTGCTATTGTATGCATTTTTCTTTACGATGTTTTCCTTCACCGTTTGAGTGAAAATTTAATAGTAGTAATTTAATTAAGCAGTATCTTTTTCAAAATATCCTCTTTTGGTGTTGTTATGTCTATTAGTCACTTTCTATTTCCCGTAGCCAGCTGTATCCCTACTCGATAGCATTTGAGGTTTTAATATGTTATTGGTTAGTAATACTGAGTACTGACAGATGTTTAAGCCGTTCGCTGTGTCTGTTTAAGCGGCTTAAAGAGTCTAGCTTTTGTGAAAAATGTGGCTGTATTTTTATCTGGAAAAGAGCGATAAGGAGCTCTACGTATCTGAGGTTTTTGGTACTAAATATCGCTGCAAAATACATATATATCAAATCTGTGTTATTTCAGAATAGTTTAATGAATTGCACGTTGCAGTGAAATCCTTACCCATAATTGCTACGGGCAAATAAAAATATAAAATGTAAAATTAGGTGTCACGCCAGAAAATAATGTCATTAATAGAATTCTATATATTATTTAGTAAATGTGAAACAGTGTATTTAGACACTGTTTAATATGATTTCAGTTTTGGTTTACGAACTACTATCGCGATAGTCTTGATTTTATTTCAATTAGTGTTCTTATGTCCCCACTGTCCATGTGTCTGTGTTACCTAGTCTGTAGATTTGTATTTTAGATCTAAATGTAAATTATTCAATCTATATGTTACCAGCCAAATTCGATTTAATTATAAATTAATTTATCTGGGGCCAAACTATATGTCCCTCTAGTTTACTTATGGCTAAAACAGTATTATTCCCTACAATTCTGAGTATATGCTTAAGCCATCGTTTTTTTATCACAATTATATTTTGGGTAGTATATGGAATGTCAAAGCTAGCAGATATTACACATCATTACAGGCATAATTTCCATATATCACCTGCTTATTGTGTCGTGTGTGCTGTTCAT
Source organism: Hyles vespertilio (assembly GCA_009982885.2). Classification (NCBI taxonomy): domain Eukaryota; kingdom Metazoa; phylum Arthropoda; class Insecta; order Lepidoptera; family Sphingidae; genus Hyles; species Hyles vespertilio. The sequence continues at coordinate 2,157,686 of CM042817.1, forward strand.
ATCATTGTATCGACTCTTCTCAATAATTTATAGATACGTTTGGGCATTTCAAAGGTGAAGCCTATAAAGCGTGCCTCGTCTGCCGGAGTCAAGTCCACGCCGCGCAAGAAGCCCAAGAGCTCCATGTCTCGATCCTACACTGACTCCGACGTGGTCAACGAGAAACCTTCCATGTTGAACCACTCATTCTCCAAGAAGTCTAGCTTGCTGCACCGTCCTTCCAATATTCTTAGACCTGTAAGTAAAATTTTTATTAATTTTAGAATTATGTCCGTTTTCAAAGCATAGATGCAGCATCCAGCAGTTTCGTATAAATATGAGATCGGACAAACGTGCCAGTGGTTTGTCTGATAGTAATTGATCACCGGTGTTCATAAACACTCAAAATACCTACTACAGGATCGCAGATAAATTGTGGGCCTGGATTAAAGGAGGGACACGAGTAGTAACGAATTAATATTTGTCAATTCTCTGACAATTTATGGTGTATAAACTTAATTATTATAATATTTTGTATTGGCGTAAACTGTTGCAGAGGTGGGCCTGAACTTATAATCATGAATTTTTAAATTGTTTTTTATATTATTTATGAAATTCATTCTATTTCAACTGTTACTCACACTGCCGTTTTTCCAAATTACCGAAGGCATTTTATAAAGCAACAATAAATATTTATAATTCTTATTTTGAAATATATAATAATTGAAAATAGGATATCTAGCAGCATCTTCTCTTTGGTGGTAGGATTATTATCCTAAATAGATACCATTGTATCTACCAGCATAAGGAGCATCTTGTAAAATATATTAATAGTTTCAAGCTACCGTATCATTTTTTTTCCAACGTTAATCATTGAATACAATTAAAAAGTTTCATGTTTCCATTCGGTGTAAGATAAGATAATATAAGTATATGTATAAGTTCAATATGGTGAAGGAAAACATCGTGAGGAAACCTGCATACCATAGCGATTTATTATAAAATGTCTATGGTATGTAAGTCCTCCAACCTGCACTAGGCCAGCGTTGTGGACTATATGGCCTAACCACCGCCACTCTCAATCGTACTCTCGATTGTAGAGGAGGCCCGTGCCCTGCAGTGGGACGTATAAGGGCTGATACAGAATAAGTTCAATATACTGAACTTACTATTGTTATTGGTAACCACAACATTGCCAGTGCCCATTGCCCAGTTGCCCATTTTAACTTAAAAATATTAATTAAGAATATTCCCCCCCCTTACATCTCCCACTGCAACCTTTGGAATTCAGGATCCATACTAGCATGCATTTTAATGAATTTTAATGAAAATTTTAATTTTAATGACCCCGAGTATTGACGATCATTATACTTGTTATTGAATTATTATTTTTATGCTTGACTTCTTAAGAGGTGACAAGCTGGTCTGGTCTATCGGATGATAAGTTTTTCATTTTAAATATAATAAGGGGCACACTAGTATACGATTAATCTGATGGTAAGTCACCACCGCCCATGAAAATCTGCAAAACCTTTGGTCATGGATAGTAACCGTAGCCTACACACGCAATACCAGACGTATTTGTACTAAATAAATCGCCCCATCTTCCCCAGGACACCCCACCACTAGACCTGGAGAATGTCTCAGAGACGCTCCTGGAGAAGAACATCAAGGCCAGCCAGATGAAGTTTGGATTCTTGGGTCTCGGCATCATGGGCTCTGGCATCGTCAAGAACCTGCTCAACTCAGGACACAAGGTCGTCATATGGAACAGGACTGCGGCTAAGGTAAGTCCTACCATTTATACCTCGTATTTTAATTTTTGGACTGGTGTGACGTAAATTGGGAGAGAAAAGGTGTTTTGGACTCATGAAGAGATAAGTTGAACTTCGGATCAATTTGAGAATATCAAAACAATGGATGGAAATGGATGAAAAAAGAAAATATTTTTTTTGGATACATACAGGAATAGTATTTTGGAATTTAAGAGGATGTTAATAGTGTCCATTTTCAGATGGTTTTAAATGTCTAGTTATAAGACTGTTTGGTTTTATGCTGTGTTTAGATAAGATGCTTCTTTAGTTACAAGATTTTACTTCATGTTTATAGGGGATTTTGTGGATAGCAGATTTCTTTGTGATCTTGACTTACTCTAGTTCTATTTGCATCCAAAGAATATTCATAGCTTAGGTGGCTTTAGCTTGGTCGAGTTTTGTTACCGAAAAATTAACAAAATATTTGTTTTGTTTAGTGGAATCAATTCTATAGGACAATTTTTTAGTTCAAGATTTTTTAGGTTGTGTTATTAAATTATATTTTATGTTGTCAGAATTGTGTTCTTTTTTATTTAGTAAGGATCGCTTTATATCGTGCCAGTTTTAGATGTCACATCATGCTGTGCTGCATAAATGACCAAATATTTTCCTAACTCAAAATTTATTATAATACCTATGGTCGTTATAAAATATGACTATAAATTGTTGTATGACATTAATGATTTTATATCCTGTATCATACTATGTATCTTGAGTTCAGAGTTATATTTGCTATAAAGATTGATATTTTATCTATGAAATATATTAAGTATTTTGATTTCTTATAATATCAGAACTTATTGCTTTATATTTTGTTTTAAATTAAACTGTTGAAGTAGTAAACATTTATTGGGTTGCTACATACTTTTAAAAGTACAAATCCTTTTAGAGTTGCTATGTATTTATTTTAATTGAATAAAGCTGCGAAGCGTAAAATTTGAAACTGAAATAAAACCCACACAAAACATGTTGGTAAGCGTAATAAGACTAATGGGAAGAAATTGTTAAGAGAAATAAAATTACATAGGTACGGTAAATAGGACGTGACAGAATTCAATTCATTAGTTCGTTTTGGAGAGGACCAGTATGGTTCTTGAAATGTTAAGAGATTGCGGGATCTGAAGTAATCCGTTTATTTTTATTCGTCTTTTGGCTAGGCCTTATTGGCTTTTCATTGCATCTGATGGAATTTGCATTGTAGACGTAAAGAGACGCTGCAATTCCACCATCGTTCTTAGTGTTCATGGGTGACAGTCAGTTTTGTACAGTGAACGATTAATACTTAACCAATATTTAAAATTAAAGCAAAATACAAATAGACTAACCGACAGCCTCCATGGCACAGTTGGTTAGGCTCCTCCCTCCAAAACAAATATTTGTGTGAACCAAAGATATTTGTTTCGGGTCTGGGTGTTTATGAGACTGAGAAGTCTCCCATAGTTTCTGATACCCACGACACAATAGTCGATATTAGTGTGGGGTCAGGACTATGTGTGTGAATGATGGGAAAATGAAATGAATGAAAGATTTAATATGTAGAAGAGAAACACTAGATCCTCGTTTAAACGTTAAAAAAATTAAACATGGTTTAAATGACTACCTACTCCCAAGTATATAAAGCAATTTCTCGCAACTCAAAGCATTATTTTAATATTTTATAGACAGCCTGAAATCCCTCTACCGAAATCCCCTAGGGTACGTTCAGTCTGGGGCTTAGGAGATGTATGCAGTGTCGACTCGCTCACGTGTAACTATTTATTTATTTATTTATACACTTTATTGCACAAAAAAAAATACAAATAAAATGAAAATCACAATCATAAAAGTACAACTGGCGGTCTTATCGCTCAAAGGCAATGTCTTACAGACAACCATGGGATGGATTTGATAAAAGGATAATTAGAGGGCAGTCGTAAAGTGTAAAGAATAGGAGTTAAGACGGAAAAAAATATATAAGAAATACAAATAACTAATGCGAGACGACAGTGACGTGTGTACTTTGTGCCGACTGCCGCGGACATTATAGTGTCCTCTTACATGTTATACATACATTTTTATATATCTAGTATATAAATTCGTACTTTTATATACGAAGGCAGATATTATGAAGAGCTCTTTCTGTCTCAAGATATGATAAGTGGACCAATCGACCGTGTCAGGCTCTAATTCAAGTTCTGGGCACTTATATGACATTTTAAGCGTATATTACCCGACCGAGGATTCAATCGTTTTGAGAATTGGATCTTTTAGTGGGATTGATCTGACCAACCGGCAACCGGCTCATTTGATGGCAAACGGTGGTTGAAAATGGTAGTCGCATATCGACTTCAGGGCACAAACCACAAGCTTTTCAAAACTGTTGTGTAGGTATTCATAATTAGGTTTTGAGAATTCGCAATAAGGGGGCCGCAATAGTTGGGACTAAAATGTTATAACTAATTCTACTTTCGTAGAGGACGCTCGTGTCCGGCCGTGAAATAGATTTAATATCGTTGGCTTCGTTTTTAGTTTTTTACTACTACAAATTATGGAAATTACATGTTTTTTGCTTTTTTATTCCGCTATTGTATATAGTGTTGTTTTTCTTTTTTGCCCGTGGTGGAATTAAATATTTATGTATTATTATTAACGTTGAAAATAAACGTGATAATATAAAGATGTGTTTCATTTGTATGATTTGACGAATTAGTCACACACACTAAACTCGTTCGCAAAAAAACATTAACATAATGAGCCCATAATTGCAGTCGCATTGCGATGTTCAGTAACGTACACGACAGGAATTAAATTATATTATTTTGTACCAGATATATTAATATGGAATTAGTATAAACATGTTTCAAATAGAAAACGAATGCAGGTGATATTAAAGTAATCGGCATGCCTTCGTGATTTCGTAGTCAGCCGGGTATACTTTAATAAACACTGATATGTAAACATCAGTAAGTTGTTTTGCTCATTACCACGCAACATATAATGAGTTTATAGTGAATGTACACATACATAAATATATGGATTCGTTTACATTACTCCAACCGAGAGTTAATGTATAGAACCGATAAATAATACGAGAGTCTACATTGAAAAATAATTTATTTCTCCATGATTAGCAGTTTTAATCTTGTTAAATATTTAGAAAATGTTCAACAATATTTGTATATTTTATATTAAGAAACGTTATATAATATTATCATTGCTGGATTGTAGTATTTGGCATATCACTGCAAGATCCATTTGCATAATACATTCTGTACGAAGTTGTCACAAAATATATAATATTAAAATCTGATCATGACAGTCGAAAATGGTCATCGGATTCATGATACACGGTACACAGTATAATATTACAAGAGAGAGGGGGGAGAGGGGGGTGGGTTGTACGGGGTGATGGACCGCTGTGGAGTTGAGATCAGAGCGCGACGCGCCCTCGCCGGATACACCAACGTACCAATAACCTCGCAACAATTACAACAATCGTAATAACAAGATCCTTACGCCTCACTTTATTCTACAGTTTAAGTCGAACAAATATAAAACGCGTATTTCTCTAAGAGTTTCTTTTACCCTAAAAATACATCAAAATGGAAAAAAAATCATCGAACATAAGTTTATTTACAAGATCTAATACCCACATAACGCTTATTTAATTCACTACGGCGATCGTCGCGAGACGGACCGCACAGTACACTCCTTACCACCTACATCTAGAGACCGAATCGTGACCGTCGCTAAACGTACGCAAATTGGATCTAGTCTATCACAGCTCACTCAGTAGCACAAGCGGATCGGAGCGCGCGTCCCCGCGGCGGCGTCACACGCACTCGCCGCGCCGCAGCCGCCGGCCCGACACGGCGTACACCTTGAACACGCGCGTCACCAGCCTGTACTACAAGCCCGCGCGCCCGCACTGCGCGCCCGCGCCGCCCGCGCACGCGCACGTCGCCAGCTCCACGGCCAGCAGCACGCGACCCGCGCCCGCCGCGTCCGCGCCGCCGCCGCGCAGCTCCGGCGAGCTGGCGCTCGTGGGCAGCGGGCAGCGCCGCCGCGCGCGCTCCAGCCCCAGCAGCGGCTCGCTGGCCGGCTTGCACTCCACGCACTCGTACTGGCGCGCGCACTTGGACGTGGACGGCGACGGCGACGCGGGCGGCGTGGGCGCGCACAGTCGCGGCGGCGGCCCGCTCTCGATCATGTTGATGTGGATGCCCTCGGGCATGAGGATCGGCGAGTTCCGTCTCGAGTTTACCGATCTCTCCGTGGGCGTGTAGTACACGGACATTTTGCTCTCGTCGTCGGCGATCGGGTTGGGCAGGTTGGACAGTTTCTCAATCTTGGTCTTGAGGTACATGTCGATGACTTCGACGTCGGGGTCGAACGCCATGGAATCGCTGCGGCCGCACGAGCCGCTGCGGCAGTTTTCGAAGTACAGGCTCGGCAAGTTTTCCAATACTTTGTTCAGAGTCTGCTGCTGATACTTGTAGGACTCTCGCAGCCGCAAGATCTGATGTGCGCTAAATTTTCTTATTTTGTTCCTTTGGAACACGTAGTTCTCACGCACCCAGTTCAGTTGGCACGTCGAGTATTCTCTCACGCGTTTTACCTGCAAAAAATAAATTGTTTTAGTATAATAGAAACGAAACAGTTTTTGGCATATTGAGGCGTGCTGCAGGGTAATTCATATTTAAATAAAATACCGTGAGAACAATGTAAGAAGAATCAAATTAAAGAAAAACTATACCTGGTCATAATACTGATCTTTCATAGCGGTCAGGTGATTAGTTCCGATATCTCTTATGTTACGAAGATGATTCGCCTGACTCGAGTAACTGTTTTGTATCCACTCCATTTGTTGCGTACAGTTCTCTTTTATTCGATGCACCTGTAAAAATAATTATATTAAAAAACGTTCTCGTCAGTTATGATGATATGATAATGTCGACGTTACTCACTTGAACGGCATAATTTTCGCGTAGTTTCTCCAACTGTTGCCTCTTGTATTGTTCTATGTTGTCCAACATGCTGTATATTTGTCGCGTGCGCGGCGCGTCGCGGCTCACGCACGTGCAACAGCTACAACATGTCTCCATCAGGCGGAACCTGAAAAAATTACATTCACGTGTCAGACCTAGCCACTACAACGCAAATGTCCGTTGTATGCATGATATCAACTTACCTGTAAAATATATAATGTAACGCCTGCACGAGCAGAGTGATGGCCAAGAATGCCGCAGCGCACACGGCCCCCCACAGCAAACTGTACATTTTAATTTCGAACATGGTCATAGGGTCTATATTTAGGATAACTTCCGCTGAAACGTTGGCGGAAGGATTCGTTGCATAGCATAAGTAAGTTCCGCAGTCTTCTCTGTGTATGTCTCCTATAAATAATGATCCGTTCTCCAACACTTTCACTCTTGATTTGGAATTGTCTATGGCGTTGTAATACTGGTCGTGCGCAACGCCGTGCTTGTGGAATATGTCCGGTATCAACTGGTCCGGGTTCCAATGGAACACCATCCTTGTGGGTGTAATCCACGTGATGGACGGCGCCGGGTTCCCGTCGAACTTGCACTCCAGCAGCGCATCGGTCTGCAATCTGTACAACGTCAGCGGGCTCTTGTAGGTCAACTCCGGCGCCTTGCAGTTCGTGTGCTTCAATATTGTCAACATGTCGTTTGGATAAGTAAGTCGACAGCTGAGATCTGACGTGATGATTTCAGTTCGGCTTTCAGCCCAAGAGGCGAACCACGCCATGCGACAGTCGCACGCCCACGGGTTGTTTCCGATGTCTAATTGTTTGAGATTCTCAAGCATATTCAGCGAGAGCGGCAAAAATGTCAGCACGTTGGAGCTGATGTTGAGATGCGTGAGGGACGGCGTGTCCTGGAACACGTACGTCTCTATCTCACGCAAATAGGGATTGTTCCTTATGTTTAGTTGTTCTAAATTATTTAAGCCTTTGAAGTTAGTGTTCTGTATAACTGTAATTTCAGTGTGATCGAGGTAGATAGTTTTTAAGTTTTCGTTATGTTGGAAGAGCGCTGGCGGCAGTGAGCGCAGCCTGTTGCCGCCCATGTTCAAGTGCAGTAAGTTCCTTAGATACTTATAAGCATCGTGTGATATATTTTGGAAGTTGTTGTAGCTCAGGTTCAGCTCACGCAGTTTTTCGAAGTTATCGAAAATGTTTTTGGGCATGTAGTCTAACTTGTTGCTAGACAGATCTAATATCTCCAATTCCCTCAGATTGACTAGAGCGTTAGATGTGATTTTGACTAGGCTATTATTATTTAGGAACAGAGCTTTCAAAAGTTTGTTAGGATTAAAGTAGTAGTCTAGGAAACTGGCAATTTTATTATGCGACAGGTCTAGGTATACTAGTTTGGTCATTGGCCCGAAGACCTGGAACGGTATCACACGGAGCCGGTTGTGGGACAGATCTAGATATTCTAGATTTTCTAAATCGGCGAACGTGAACCTCGGAATGTCCTCTAGTTGGTTTCTCGATATGTTTAGGCGCGTGAGGCGGCCGAGCATTGAGAAAATGCCGTGTTCGGTTCTCCTAATTTCGTTTCTGCTCAAATCGATGTACGTTAGTTGCGTCAGTCCGTCGAAGAGTTGCGGGTCGAGGCTGACTATGTTGGAGGCGGTCCACTCGATCTCCTGCAGCAGAGGTCCATGCTTGTGGAGCGCGTCCTGGACGAGCTTGCCGGCCGGCAGCGGCGTGCGCTCGCACGCGAGGTGTGTGGCGTTGCACGAGCACGTGGCCGGGCACACCTCCTCGCCCACAGCTGCGCAAATTACTGCCAGCGCCAATATTTTGTGCAGCCACTGCATTATATTACAACCCTCATAGTCTTATTTACTGCAACAATAGAAAACGCGCCGCTTTTAATATTAACACTCCACGCAGCACTGCTTACCAGCTATTCCATCTAACATGCATCTTCTCTTTAACACTTTGCTTTCTATTTATAGGAGTAAAATAACCAATTGTAAAACCATAAAAACCGTTATTACATCTATGAATTTTATATATTCGATGCTAACTAAATATATCAGACCTTGAAGCATACATATGTATATAAGATGTAAAGGTCGTACAATCATTTTACAATAGTTAGGAAATGTCACATAAACGATAAAGAAACACCAAGCACTTCAGATAATGTTTGAAATATGATTTTGTGAAATATTAAATTTCTATAAAAGTCCACATAATATTTATGTTGTGAACATGGGACGTAAAAAATATAGGTTTCGTCCTTGTGTATATTTGTTGCACTATCAGTAGTTTTTCAGTGGTAAATGAATGGTGCACTGTACAAGTATTCATTAGGCTTTGTTATCAATAGTAGTAATATTGGTATTGCGCCGGTGGATATTGCGATAGGTTCGTATAACACAGTTAATGCTGAGCTCGGCGACTGGTTATCCGCCTAGACCTAGTTACAGAGGTTCTGCAATACCTTGTACCTACATTATGTATTTATACACTTGTAATCTGCCATTCGAAGGTATATTATTACTTCTAACGTTAATTACCCAGTGCAAAGTCTAAATTTAAACATGTTTATTTGTGTTATAACTTCATATTTTTTGTGTTCATCGAAAACTAAATCATTTGCCTAATATATCATATTCTTTTTGGGATAAGTATTTTGTTTTTCCAAGTTTTGATATTTTTATAAACAAATACTTTAAAATTTGTTTTTTAAAATTATTAATATGTGCACAAAGTTTTATCACAGAAACTAACTCACTAAGATTGTGTTATTTATTAGCAGAGAGTATAGGTCAGTGGGTAATGTCTGCAGTGTGCTCGTTTAAATCGTTATGTATTAGCAACACTGCAAGGAATTCTATTTTATTGTATACTTGATATGTTATTTACCCCGATTGTACATCATTGATTATTATCTGTAATGTACGCCATTCTCGCGAGCATAATACCAGGAAATATTTCAATTAACATTCTGCTGATTTAGTTTAAAATATTATGCGTTTTTGTATATTTTTTATGTTTAACACTGGCCAAAGTGGATGCAATGCACAATTTTATATCTTCACCGAAATCACTTTATTTCCAATGATAATAAATCATCATATAGTGTAATGTTTGTGTAACCGATAAATAGTGTCATAAGTGTATAGTGTTTCTAGGCTGTGTGTAATTCAGTTGAGATTCGTTGAAATATTACTCATCAAATTAACAAATGGTCTACAATATCAATTAGCTGGTATGATAGCATGTACAATAGCATCAATACTGGTTTTCTATTTGGCACGGCTAATTAATAAGAATTCGTAAAGTAAGCCGTGCGGCGGTGTGCGCGAGCTGTCTCAATGGGTGACTTTATGTCCATGTTGCGAGGCCCGGGCTGCCCTCGCCGCGGCCCGCGCCGCGCCGCGCACACTACGTCCGTTCACACCGTCACCGACCCCCTAGCGTTCTACACTTTTGTCACTTTTCTAACCTATATCATACGTATTCATGAACTTGGGCGCACAATAGTCCCGCAAACTCGAGATATTTACCGTACACGCGTCCACATTTTACTCCAACTTGCATAATCCACGGTATTTTATATTGACAACAGACGCGACGATGCCACCCATCGCAATGCCTCGCGACACTCCAACCTTCATCTGTATAAATTAAACGACATTGCACATTCACTAATCACACTGTTACGATCATAAGCACTGAATTTTTGTGTAGATAATTCACAGTAAACCGATTTTGCTCCGGAGCTTGATAAATGAAATCTACTGTCACTACGACGGAGCCGAGCACTGGATAGTAAATGGCGGCCGTCGCGCTGCGCGGAACGCGTTCCTTGTCGGGTGCGCGCGGAGCCACTATGTCGCTCTCGCTCGCACATTAGCCCAGTCAGCTGTGGGGTGCGGAGATTGCCGAGCGGCGCCGAACGTAGGCGAAAGTACTTTCGGAAGCGCGCTACGTACCTGAACACCGACGCATTCTTACTTACAAGTATTTAATGGCGCGCGGCACAATCGAATACAATTTATTGGGGATGTGCTTGTGATTGTAAAAAACTGCCGCCGCCAACGGAGCGCCAGCTGTTGTTGCGTCTCTAATTAACACTTATTACAATGTATAATAAATAACGTGCACGATATTTGTTCGGAGCGGAAAATATCACACACATATGAGTCTAGGAACAAATGTACTCAGCGGCCATTAGGCGAAGAATTGTTCTTCACGTATATTATCTAGTGTGGAAATTAGAAAAAACGAGCTGAACAGGTTTTTGTTTATAAATAAATGGAAGCTTAGAGGAATCGATTTGGTTACGCAACTCGACGCTTAAGGATATTTCCACGATATGAATAAGATCGACATTAGCGGTTGTTGGGTTTTTGTTTAGAGTCATTAGTGCGGGTGGCTGGGAGCGTCGGCACTCGGCACTCGGCGGTGCAGCGGTTTAGAAACCGAGTGTAATGCGAGAGGTGTCGGGTTGCGCTCGTACGCTCGTATCCGCGACAAATGGTAATGCTGATTCGAATGGTAATGCTGATCCGCGTTCAGTCGGTGCTCGCTGTGTGGTCTCGAGCGGTTTCTATTGCTAACTGTAATCACTCTACATGCCATTACAAGCTGTATGTTTAACTTTGGCTTCTATAATAAATCGGGCCACAGTTTTTTTAGCCCATTGAAAGGCTTCTGTTGTGTAACGTTTAATTGTATTTTATTACAACATGCTATTTCTGTACTCGCTAAGTTACGTTATCCGTATAAGGCAGACAGAACAAAACCTATTATGGCGGTTAAATTCTAGACGTTTCCTTAGACGTAAAAGAATAAATATAGAATGGAATAATGAAACAGAATTTACTGTTCGTATTACTATTGCGATAGTAGAATATCTAACGGTTTAAGTACTTCTTTACTAAAAAAATTAATAAAGTAAAAATAAATTAATATTAGGAAAAGGAAAGATTTGGTTGTTTGCATTGAATAAGCTCGGAGACCAGTCGACCCCTTTGAAAAATTCTTATACTCTCTATGTATTAGTACGGAGCTTGGGATTATCTGCACGTACAAACAATTAAGTGGGTAAACATGTATTGCAATTGTTCGTGGATAAACGCAGCGGACAATATCAAATGTTTGTTTTTCGATTATGATATGTGCATTGTATGGAGCATTTTAAATTCTAGCTAAGGAATATTTCTTTATATCTAGGAGATATACATTTATTAGATTGCAGTCTTAGGGAGTGTTTAGGCGAACTTTTTACAACAACAACATTTTTGTAACAACAGTCATATACTCGCATTTAATAACCTTCCTACATGCAGAGTAAGAAAATATAATACTAGGGCAATACCTTTTACCTTGGTTACAAATGATCTAAGAAAATCTGCCAAATATATTCACGAATCCAAACTTCATATAGTAGAGTGCTGACCGGACATCGAACTCAAGACCTCACGGTGCACAACCCATTAACATTGCTGTATCAATGAGCGACCTTTGTAGATGTAAAAAACTTCTTGCTTGTTCGAGGCAAAAAAATATTTTTTTCCGATATTGTGTGTGCCCACACACACTGATCCCGATTAATATAAGCAGACTTATCAATTTTGCCGTCATACTAAAACACAGTTGGTGACGTTAATTTTCGTTTTTTCCGATACTATCGCCAATGCTATCGGTCGGGGCGTGTCGCCATGGCAGCTAGAAAAATATCCTTACATAACCAGCGGAAGATTTCTTATTCACAATTCATGTTATATTCATCGTGTCATACCGTTCTGTATCGGCACGTACGTTTGATGCAACTTGCTGGTAGTGACGTGCATCGCAGAGAGGAAAAGAATGCACACCCAAAGGCAATACCAGTTGCAAGTCATCTCTCACATCTAGGTATCCTTAAATTAACTGTTTATAGGGTATAGACTTTTTTTTTTTTTATTGCAATGAATGACGAGACGAGCAAGCCGTTCGCCTGATGGTAAGCGATACGACCGCTCATAAACAGTAGGAACATTCCACTGCGCTCGTCATCCTGAGACATAAGATTTTAAGTCTCAATATGTCCAGTAGTTACTCTGGCTACAATGTCCTTCAATCCGAAACACAACAGTGCATTTACGCAGTGTTGTTTCACGGGAGAAATAGACATTGCGGTGGTACCTACCCAGATGGCCTCTCACATATGAGAGACCTACCACCAGTAAAAACTAGACTATAGATAAAACGTTTACTTATTCTTCATAGTCTTATTAATAGACAATTTATAAACTTATGTTAGTTACCGAGTGTTTTGTCTCTTTCGAACTACTTTTGAATTCAGCTTGAGAGAAGAAGACAAAACATTCGATATCTAAATTCTAAAATGGATATTAAATACAGATATTAATTTGTTAAAAGTGCTATGTGATGTTTATGAGGCTACGGTAATCTAAGGTAGGCCATCTGAGACGTCATATAACTAGAGAGTAGATCCTCTGTCCATTACACCGTGGTATTAATGGTCAGTGTCTTATCCGTCTCTATATCTATGCATGTCGCTGTTCAGTGGGTAGATACGGTCATCATTAGTTGCTTGATTATAGGAGTTGTAGTAATAATGGAGTGGCCATCGATATCAATGTTACATAAGTCAATGGGAGTGGCTTTGTACGAGTGAATACGTAGTGGATCCGTGATGAATAAGCGCGAGATAGTTCCAATTTATTCCAATTAAACAAATGTAGTATAAGCCCGTAGAATGTTATGATTTTTGATAATGGACAATTCCTGTGTCAAAGCGTGCTGCTGGTGTCCTTAGTGAAGAGGTAGCAGGTTGCATTCCTCGAGCGTTCGATCTAATTAATTTCTTTATTGTAGAGGTTGAGATTACTATCTTTAAATATTGAAGCACTCATTTCCTTAAATGTTAATAATTCAAGTCCCTTATACAAAGTTAATTTACACAATGTCATACTAAGTAAATAAATTATTTGAACTTGTGACCTTGGCAAGCAAACTCGTTCTTATCGATTAGTTTGTTGAAACAACTTTTAGATTAATTGTTTTCCGGCAGTATCTTCGCTAACAGGAGATTCAAATTTGTTATTTTTTTGACTTGCCTCTGCAAATTTACTTAAACCAACATAATGAGTTATGTTTATTTTAACTTAACTGAGCCATCGATATAGCGCAATTTCATATTTTTTATAATATATGGTTATCTGATGTATCATCGTATGGTCTTTCCAATGTTTTACTGCCGATCTTATTAGAGCATATTGCATCTAAAAACTATAAGTTTACATGAGATACCAGCGATATTTCTTGACCCTAGATCATCGGGGTATCTTAGGATTTTCTATAATATCTAGAATATGATGACCAAAACGAGCAAGCTGAATAACCGGTTTACATAAATTTGACTGGAGCAGAAATATGAGATGACTGTGGGAAATACGGATAGGAAAAAAAAAAGAATACTGTTGGGCCCAGATTTCTAAGCAATTTCACCAAACACGCACCAGTAAATCTAAAATACAGTGATACAACACCATTAGGGCCCACACATTCACACTGTGCCTATTGTAATCCATAATAAACACTGGGACATTCTGCAAACAATATGGATTTAAATATTATCTGTTTTATTAGAGTACGAAGCGTTGTATATACTATCGGTGTCCCTCACGTGTGTACGATAATATATTGCTCTGATTAGATATCATTCGTGAAGCTTCACACCGCAGCTATTTTTGTAATGTCGATAATATACTCATTTTACAACTGCATGCCGCTTGTGTAGAACATTAATATTAATCTGTCGGAACGTTGCCAGCAATGGTCCGCGTCTTATCTTGTATCTGCGGTTGTTTGGGTCAACGGATATGCAGGTATGGCCAGGTGGATAAACAGGAAATCGTTCGCGTGAGGCGTATAGAATGTTTTTATTTTTTATAAACGTATACTGATGTGTAGTCGGTTAGGGGATAAAAAATATCAATAGGCATAGTCCAAGTATTTGCAGCTTGTAATAGCAAGAGGACTTCCGCAACGTTGTACTGAGCCCATAAAGGAGCATGTTGCAATAAAGTTTTAAGAGCAGATCTAATCAATTTCACAACCATTTGGGTAATGTTTGATATACAGGGTATCTCAAGACTGCTACCGAAAACGAAGCCGGGTGGTAGTTTTAGTGGCTTTAGACACATTGCAACAGAAAATGTTGAAAAAAAAAAGCGACGTTTTTTTTGTTTTTTTTTTCCTATGGTCGTATTTGGATGGTAAATTCATTTTTTTCCTTAAATAATAGTGTATACCCTTTTATTTATAAGAACTCTAAGGTATAAAAGAGTTTAAATTATTATTTTAGCAAGAACTATGGATTTACCACCCAAAAATTGCGATATTTAAAAAATCATTAAAAAAATTGTCGCGAAAATTTTAGCTGCATTGTGTTTGTACTCACTAAAACTACCACCCGGCTTCGTTTTCGGTAGCAGTCTTGATATACCCAGTATATGCTACTCATTTCTGGACAGCCATGGGAAAGAATAACACATTTAATATTCCTCACTAATCAAACATTTTAAGAGCATTAGTAAATTAAAAAAAACGTTTTAATATATTTACATTAGTAAATATATTAAAACGTTTTCTTTCAATCCTGTCGTTACATTCAATTTCCTAATGGTTGCGTGATTAGCAGAAATGTTTTAACGTTGTAATAATTTGGAGGAAATTACTATATTAATTATCAAACTGTTGGAGCTGACATACTTTACTTATGACCACATACTGTGACCGAGCGAGGTAATGGTTGAGAAGTTTGCATACCGATTCCCGCCGTACGTTGTAGGTTTGATATCATCATAAATGCATGTTTTTTTTTAAATAAATCTTCGGACTAGGTTATGTGGATATTATTTCAATAAAATGCATCCAAGCGGTAATTCTATTGTACGACAAGGCATACTATTGACCTAAATAATTCCTACTGTAATATAAACTAGGAACTAATACGTCATTGTGGTGGTAAATAACACGAAGACTGACAAAAGCGCCGCATAATCAGCTTCCAAATTAAGTGCGATTAGTTCGGAACACCCGATGACGTCAATGGCATTCCGGTGTAATGCGTAAAGTAAATACACGACTTCGTATTTTTCAGCCTCACTGTTGAAGGGTATAATAGGTAGATATGCCGATCGTACCAATCACTGTTTGCAGAGTTGATTTCTGTTACGAGATTTGATAGCGCGTGAGCCTTACTTGGCACAAATCCCGGTTCAAGGCAACATATATTATGATCATTTTTTACAGCCACGTGTACAGGAATAATTGTCTAGTGTAATGTACAATTAAAATACTTTTTCTGTGCTCTCTTACATTAATGTTATTGTATATTTGTAACTAGTGGTGAGAAATAAAGCATTTTTTTTTATTTATTTTTTATTTTAATGTATAAAATTTGGCACAAATTAGAATAAACATACTTTCCATGTTTTGACAAGAGACAAACCGTCGTAACCGTACCTTGAAGCGCGATGGGCGCGAAGTAATTAAAAGCCAATTAAAAATATGTACATGATTAGTTTGCTTAGTTGAGAGCGATACCGCTTGCCACCTGGCCTACCTGGAGCTCAGCTCACATACCTTTGACATTTCTAAGTTATGTGTACATACGCTGGTTTTGATCAATTGTATTCGCTAATAAATTATCTATGGAAGTCTGTCTACTCATCCGCATTAGGAAAGCATAGTGCCTTAGTGGTTTGCATTGCGCTGAATAGGATAAAATATAAGGCTTACGGGTACCGTTATTATTTGTGCAAGAATTCATACATTAGCGAAACGGCTTTGAGAAGCCATAAATACGGTACATTTTAGCGGTCACCGTTAAAGACTATATTAGATTATTTCAGAGAAGGTCAGTCCAAAATAATAACAATTTTATTTAAACTAAACAATTGCACTTGAGGATTTATGTGTAATAATGTATATTTATGAGGAATCTTATTATATTCGCGTTCGAAAACAATGTTATATTTAGCTTGGATAGAATACTTGAAAGCGGTCTTGAAAAATGCTTTCATATTGATGTGTATGATGGATTTATTGTCATAATTTTTACACGCCTTACCATGGTTATATTCTAACACGCAGTTTTACTGCAATTCGGAACTAAAATACTTATATATAAATGAAAATAGACTCAAGTGTTTTATGTGAATGCTGTTGTTTACACAGGGACTTATAAAGAATTTATTTATTTAAAGCTTTATTGTACACCAGTAAATAAAAGGAAATAACATTAACACAATTTAACAAGCAAGAAAAGAGTACAATGGCGGTCTTATCGCTCGAGGCGATCTCTTCCAGACAACCAACCATAGGATGGATAAAATAGAGACAACTGTGGGGTATTGTGAGGTGTACGTGATGTCAAAGGACAATATATATAACATATCTAAATACATAATATACCGGGTATATCAAGACTGCTACCGAAAACGAAGCCGGGTGGTAGTTTTAGTGGCTACAAACACAATGCAATTAAAAATTTCGCATAGAAACGCAACAATTATTTTTATGATTTTTTAAATATCGTCATTTTTGGGTGGTAAATCCATAGTTTTTGCTAAAATAATAATTTAAACTCTCTTATATCTTAGAGTATTTATAAATTAAAGGGTATACACTATTATTTTAGGAAAAAATGTATTTACCACCAAAATATGGCAATAGGAAAAAAATTACAAAAAAAAAAATTGTCGCTTTTTTTTTTGCAACTTTTTCTATTGCATTGTGTCTGAAGTCGCTTAAACTGCCACCCGGCTTCGTTTTCGGTAGCAGTCTTGATATACCCTGTATGTAATAAAAATGATATAAAATAAACTAAAAAACACATTCATACAACATGCATAAAAAAAAATAGATACATATACATATGAATAAAATAAATATGTATCCACATCAAAAACAAAAAGGAAAATATATACAGGGTATATCAAGACTGCTACCGAAAACGAAGCCGGGTGGTAGTTTAAGCGACTTCGGACACAATGCAACAGAAAAAGTTGCAAAAAAAGCGACAAATTTTTTTGTGTTATTTTTTTCCTATGACCATATTTGGGTGGTAAATACATTTTTTCCTAAAATAATAGTGTATACCCTTTTATTTATAAATAATCTAAGGTATAAACGTGTTTAAATTATTATTTTAGCAAAAACTATGGATTTACCACCCAAAAAAGACGATATTTAAAAAATCATAAAAAATAATTGTCGCGTTTCTTTTCGAAATTTTTAATTGCATTGTGTTTGTAGTCACTAAAACTACCACCCGGCTTCGTTTTCGGTAGCAGTCTTGAGATACCCGGTATAAATAAAATATAAGCACTGTTTTCAATTATTCAGCGATAGATAATGTTGCTTTACTAGTCTTTTAAATATGGGTAGGGACTTTGCTCGCCGCACTGAGACTGGTAATGCATTCCACAGCCTTGCAGCTTGAACAGTGAAGGATTTGCCGTAAAAGTTTGTGGAATGCACTGGAATTTTCAGTGTTAAATTCTCTGATGACCTCAGGGATCTTAAATGTGTAACGTGAAGAAATTGAAATCGGTTTTTAAGGTACGGGGGAGAGAGAGGATTGAAAAGAATAGAGTAAAGAAGAGAAAGAATATGTGTATTCCGGCGAAACCGTATGGGTAACCACTTGAGCGTTTTACGAAATTCGGAAACGTGATCATATTTGCGTAATCCAAATATGAATCTAATACAGAAGTTTTGAAGGCGCTCAAGTTTGTTAAGTTGCTCCTCAGTGAGATCGAGATAACTGGCATCCGCATAATCAAGGATGGGGAGAAGGAGGGATTGAGCAAGCGAAATTCTCGTGGCGATTGGTAGAAAATTGCGTAATCTCCGCAAGGACCCAGCCGATGCGAATAGTTTCCTACTCAACTCGAAGCTGAGGACCCCAAGAAAAAGATTTGTCAAAAATAATGCCTAGATTTCTTACAGTGTCACTGTAAGGAATAGATATTCCATTACACGAAATAGATGGTATAAGTGGCCAGTTTAATCTAGACATTAACCGAGGGCTGCCGACAACAATGACTTGCGTTTTACTTGGGTTAACTTTTAGTCCGAACTCATTACTCCAATCAGAAATGCTTCTAATGTCGTCATTGATAAATGAAATAGCGTCATTTAGATCATCAGGAAGTGCTTGGGAGTAAATTTGTAGATCATCTGCATAAAGGTGGTAGGAAGATCGAAGATTATTCGTGATGGAATTTATAAAAATTGAGAAAAGTAGGGGAGATAGCACGCCGCCCTGTGGCACGCCAGCAGAAATGGTGCACCAAGAAGATATATTATCCTCGACACAAATGCGCTGCCGGCGACCAAACAGGTAACTATGAAACCAATCAACTGCAGTTGGAGATATGTTAAGAGAAGTCAAAATACTGAGCAACACATCTAGATCGACTGTGTTAAAAGCATTGCTGAAGTCTAGCAGGGCTAAAACTGTCAGCATGCCCCTGTCCATAGCCGATCTGATATCATCTGTGATATGAATAAGCGTAGTGGTAGTACTGTGACCAGGACGAAAACCTGATTGGAGGGAATTAAGGAGCTTGTTTTTGTAGAGGAAATCAGAGAGTTGGGAGTGGATCAAACGCTCGAGAACTTTGGAGAGAAAAGGTAGAATGGAGATAGGACGGAACTCGGAGAATGTAGATGGGTTTGTTTTTTTTGGTATAGGGATGATGTGAGCTTCTTTCCACGTTTGTGGAAAGGTGCCGCTGGAAAGGGAGTGGTTTAGGATATGGCAGATGATAGGGAGAATTTCATCAAGGATAGGGATAATCATATTCCGTCCGACACAGTCGCTACCAATCGCGTTAGATGAACTCAGCATTATGTTCTTCCTAACATCACAAGCAGCAAGTTGTTTGAACACTAGAGGAGGACAATTGGGAGCTCGACAGGAAGAAAGATACGATAAAGTTTTGTTTTTATTACTACCATCTAAACTGGATGGAGAGCAGAAATGTTGGTTTAAGGAATTTAAGTCGATATTTTTTGAAATGGTGTCTTGTCGTGATTTGCCAACTCCCAGAGATTTAAGAAACTTCCAAACTTTTGCTTGATCAGCAACTTCAACTGATTCATGGATATATCGGCGTTGAGCATTTCTACACACCTTTTTGCAGTGATTCCGGATCAACACATATTTACGCCAGTTAAGATCATTAGGACGACATTTATATTTTGACTTAGCTGAAGCTTTCTTGGTGAGCAGTTCTTTTATCTCAGCAGTTAGCCAAGGTGACGGTCGATGCTTAAGTTTAATTTTCTGAAAAGGAGCATGCACGTCAAATAATTGAGTGAGTTTCTCTGTAAAAATATTAACCTTAATGTCTATAGAATCACTTTCCAAGAGTGAACTCCAGTCAATATTGACCGCATCCCTGCGAAGATCACCAAGATTCATGTCGCGGAAATTTCGTCGCAGGATTATTTTAGGGGAGGCTTTGGGAGGACGGATGCGATAGGACAGGAAAAGGAGGTCATGGTAGGAAAGGCATCAGCTGGACACTGACCATGTTTTGCAACATGATCGAGGGATGAGACGAGTATGAGGTCGAGAAGTGAAGGATTACAGTTAGGGAAGTGGTGAGTAGCGGAAAGTGGGAGAATGGAAAGGTTACTATATTGGACAATGGATTTAAAGGAGGAACTCCGAGAGTCGTCTTTAAGAAGGCAGGTATTGAAATCACCCATGATTATGGTTTGACTGTACGAGGAGACTAAATTTTCGAGAATAATCTCAAAAGAAGAAAAGAAATTAACACGAAGCGAAGGACAATAGTAAACACCAAGAAGAACTTTCTGATGCGAAAGTTCCACCTCAACGAAAAGATGCTCGCCAGAGTTTGGTGGAGTAGGCTGTGCCGACATACTTACAACTGCGAAAGGAATGTGAGCTCGGAGGTAAATGGCAACACCACCTCCACCACCCGACGTGCGGTCATTTCGGATGAGGTGGAACCCGGGAAGAGAATAGGACAGAGAAGAAAGACAGGTTTTAAACCAGGATTCCGAGACAAGGATAGCATGTATATGTGTACAGTCAAAACTAGCCAGTATATCAGTAAAATGGGCCGGAATACTTTGAGCATTGAAATGGACAACATTAAAGTTCCTGGGGACATCAGAAAAATGAGACGATAGAGTCTCAGCAAGTGAGGGGATACTTTCAAAACTTACTTCACTAGAAGCCGAAAAATACTCCTCACTGTCATTGCTATAGTCTAATGAAGACATTAAATAATCAAAAACAGTATAGAAAAAAGTAAAAAAAAAAAAAAAAAAGAAAATAAAGAAATAAATAAAATAATATTAATAAAAATAATAAATGGAAATAATTAAATTTAACAAGGTACTAATCATCCATCTGCCGGTAGTGTTTACAAGTCAAAAAACTAACGATGAATTACATAAGTTATAAAAAACAATAAGTATTTAAAAATAAAAGGTGAGCCAGGTAAAAACATATAATTATTACAGAAAAAAAAATAGTTTAAAAAAAAAAAAAAAACGAAAACTAAAAGATTAGGGGAAAAAAAATACTTGTGAAGTGCAAGCGTGAAACGAAACGCAAAAATGCATAGACACACAATTTCCAACAGAAACGTCAGATTGACATTTAGCAATCACACATAAAGGTTATAATGTTTGTTTACCTTAAAAATAAATTTAAAATTGTAAAGTGTGGGTGTTAATAATCGGAGATAATGTGTTTACCTGCTCACGGTAATAAAAAAAAACATAAACAAAGCACTTCACTTCTTTGATGCTGCCGCTCTTCTTGTCTTCGGCGCAGCTATTTTAGACACTGGGACAGACTTTCCACCATCAACAGAGATCTTATTAAGCTGATCTAAGGACGAAACTTTATGACGAACTCCAGAGCTCAACACAAATACGCTACCGTCTCTGGTCCAGCATTTGGTCACTTCGAACCTCTCACGAGCAGCCAAGAAAACATCGTGCCGTTTCTTCGTTAAGAACTCCGACAGCGTTACACCGGAATTCTTAAGTTTGGTTTTACTGAACCATATTTTATCACGGGTGTCCACGTCCCTTATCTTGACTAAAATGGGCCGAGGCTTCTTGGGAGAAGAAGAACGACCCTTACGGTGGCAGCGCTGGATATCACTAGTCTGGAACGACGTCATTCCGAAACGCTGCTTGACCAAGTCCGTCACGAGCTCGCAAGTATTCTCTTCAGGCCCTTCATCAACACCATGAAACAGGAGTATCTTACGACGTCTCTGCGTCTCCATTGTGTCAACAGCATGAGCCAAGGAGTCAATTTGTTGTTGCAACAGAGTGATAGTCTGGGTAATAAAACTCCTGTAGGCTGAAAACTCAGCAGCCAAACCAGATGGAGCAGCAGTAGGACTAGAGGACTTCTTCAAATCTGCTTCAAAGGCCTCCATGCGCTTGTGGAACTCCTGCTTTAATTCGTCCACAGTGGCCTTCAGTGTAGAGTCCATAGTGTTGAAGTGGTGGTGAAGTGAAGGTGAAATTCAAGACTAGAAGAAAGTTAAAAGGAGAAAACACTACACCCGGCAGGTAGACTACTTATATGATTTTTGCACGCATAAAACTGTGTAAAAAGAATGTGTACAATATTTTAAATTAAAAAAAAAATTAAGAGCTAACGTTTTTGAACTTGCTTTCTCAACTACCCCCCTAGTGAGAATTGGTGATAGAACTATGCTATCTAATTGGAGTACTCATCAGAGAAGATGGTTCTATCTCTTCGATAATGTATTAAGTACATATGTATTTAATTTATATAATTTGTTAAATTAAAATAAATACGTATGACACTTTTAGGTCAACACTATACGTATTAAATTTGTTGAGGCTTTCAAGTAAAACCAATTTAATAATTTGTTAAACGTTGTAAAATTGTGACAGACCTAGCAATCATAGGTAGTCAGGTCGTCTGGAGGTCGATACTGTTTTAGAATGTTTGCCTGTCTGTTTAGCGATAAAGAGTATACAATATACATTGATTTATTGATACACGTGAGTGCAGATACATTTCATTAAGATATATACATCTATGTATTTATAATAAAGTAGCTTCCGCTCGATAAGATTATACTCACCTGATATTACTATAACTTGTGGTCTGTGGTTATTTCATTATATATTTTATGTTTTGGGGAACAAATGGGCTGACACCATATTCAACTCTTTTGAGAGGCTGACAATGCGATTATTTATCGTCTTAGTAATTGTCACAGATTTTGCTCTAGGCTTGTCAAATATAATCTGAATGCTTAACGCCGACATCTTCTTAATATACCGGAATAATGTTGAAATGTCTTGACTTTGGTTCCAACTTAAGTTAAGACTGTGTGCCATCATTTATTACATATTTATGCGAAGCGTGAGAAAGCAATTCAACATGCTAGTATAATTGTTACATAACTAGAAACAATCGTCTCCGTGCTATAGTTACTAAAGTTAATACTTTAACTTTTGGACGGCATATAGCATTATATATCGTGAACATTTTGTCGTACCATTGTTCCAAATTAGCAAAACATTTTAAGTACTTTTTTTTCGATACCCAGAAATATCTGTTATATGCAAGACTATCGGTGAATAGGAGACAGTTGGCACTTGGCATGCCGTCGAATCCTTTTGTACAAATAGTGCGTAACAGATCTTGGCTCGCCTGCAACCGTTGATATCTGTTTCCTGTGGTTGAACTACAGATCACCTCACGATCTATCGTTTCTGATATTGGATTCTAAACGCTCTTTCCAAAATGTATTTTCGGATCATGGCATGTGTGAGTCCAATTACCTTACGCAGGATATACTGCAGTACGTTAAGTACATTACGTTTTTTGGAGGACAAATATCAGATATAGAGATGACACGATAAAAATGATCAGGTCAAAAGTACAACGAGAAAGCATAAAGAGATTGATGAGACTCGAAGCGAAACCGATATGTTAGGATCGAACAAACTGGAGATAAGTAATCTTGGCTTAACCTTGTGGGATATCATTTCTCACTGTATTCATAAAATAAAAGCATTACGTAGCAATAAGATTGTGCGGCAAGATTTGATTAATCTATAATACAGTACCTACCACGTGCTGGACACATGAGAAAAATCGCACATGTGTAAATGGGACAGTTTATCTTATCTTGCATGTGTTTTAAAATTTCGCTCGCTAGGTCATGTTTGAAACTAAAAGGTTTCGCAACTCGTCTTAGAAGCCGTTTCGAGTGAAGGAGATATGTCGTGGAAATATTGCTTATCTACAGTATTGGATTTTTGTTTAGTTTTAATGTTCAAACTCATAACTTTGTACAATCACTGTGTACGTCCCGCAAAGATTTCTAACACACAAAATCAAATAAAATGGGTGTTACGTGTGAGTAGATTGTGAAGATTGTATTGAGTAAAACATTTAGTTGATTAATCCGTAACTACCAATGATTAGACGTCATACAAGTCTAATATCACTGTCTAGGAATCGGTACCTGATAGCACCGAATAAAGTATTATTCAACGTATTCTGTAGCAGCCGGAGCTTACATTAATATCAAATTTTGAGTTATGCAAGCAGTGCACATGCGCTATTGTAGATGAACCAAATATTTACTTTATCTCGGCATGAACTCGCCGCGAGAGTGCATGTTGAAATTCACACGACTTGCTCTGTAATATTTTATTATAAAGTACTTCTCGTTATATATTGTATTATAAAGGGGTCTCACAGACCCCGTTGTTCATTTTATAGAACCTTACACATTCTGATTAAGTAATACGGGTTTAAATTAGCAGCCATGTTTAGTCTAGGTGTGCGATTCTGGGGGGTCGAATATTCGAATGTTTCTAGGTACTCCACAAAGTGTT
This sequence comes from Hyles vespertilio, assembly GCA_009982885.2. Lineage (NCBI taxonomy): Eukaryota > Metazoa > Arthropoda > Insecta > Lepidoptera > Sphingidae > Hyles > Hyles vespertilio. The sequence goes on from CM042817.1 coordinate 2,182,421, forward strand.
CAAAACCTGTATTGGATGTCGTAACCATATACTAAGTTTGGAGTAAATTATATGTATCATAGAGAATATTATTATTTTTTAAAAGTGCAACTTGATTCGGTCTTCGTACGCTCGAACATTCGAATTTCTTTTCGGATCATAGAGTAACCCCCCTTTTTAGGTTTCGTCAGGTTTTGTATTTGTTTCTATTGGCCAGTTTAATTAACCATTGACCTCCCAGGAAGCACATTTGTTTAGCGTTGTGTGTGTATGACAAAATCGTACAATTATATTACTACCATAAATGCCTTGGTGTCAGATTTTAAAATGCTTTCAGTGTGTGGATTTATGAAGTAGTATGTTGGACGGCCTAGGTAGATCGGAATCGTTTGAAGCGCGAACGCAATATCTACCTGTCCATATAAAGATCAAGAACAATAAAGATATGACTATGTAATAACAATTGGTTTAAAAAGCGAGAGCGCAGAGACGAGCGCGATTATGACACGATCAACGTCACAAAAATGATTTATGCTAAACAGTGAACAGTGTTCGTCCAAAAAGGCTACGATGAATGTACATAGCATGGCCAATAGCTCGGATTCGCCTATTAAATTAATTTGTCGGATGTGAACGTCCCCCCCACTTTATTTATGTGCCACTGTCTCTGTCAACACTCGCAGAAATAGATTTGCGCTACTTGGTTTGACGTCATAACTATGAGAGGCAAAGGTCATACTTTTCCGGACAAAGGAGTTTTACTTATAAGTAGGCTTAAAGACTCCATTAAAGACTATATATGTTTTTAATATAAGTATCATTACGTTAAACAATGTTGTATATTTCAAATAAGTAATCTGTATCAGCCCACATACGTCCCACTGCAGGGCACGGACCTCCTCTACAATCGACAGTACGATTGAGAGTAGTTAGGCCATATAGTCCACCACGCTGGCCTAGTGCGGGTTGTAAATAGGTAATGACTGTTGCACATTGTAACAGATATGTTCAAATACTTTACGAGTAACTAATGTACCATTTGTGTTGATTGATGTATACGATACAGTTACGCATTAATGTTTTTTAATATTAACGACACAGATGTAATATTACAGTCTATTAATAGTACGTTAACGATGTATCATATAATTTTTTTGTTTTGCAAGATATTACGAATTGTTTTCCACAAAAGGATCTTTTTAATATTACAGTATAAAGTACACATTGGTAAAACCGTCTACGTTTGTACAAATGAATATTTAATGTTTACGACTCGTTTCAGTGTGTTTACAAAGCGACATATTCTGTGATTAACGTGCGTAGAATTATTTACGACAATCCAACTCGGTAGAAGGAATCCTAGATGTAAAAGCGAGTTTCACGATACAACACAATACTTCTAAAGAATCTATCAATTTGGCTACAAAGTGAATACATTCCATATCTTCCGTATCAATCTTTACGATATGTTATTGTACGATATTGTAATGATTAAGAATATGATTGTGCTGAATAGAGGTTATCTTTAAATACAAATATTATTGTTGATTGATTATTAGGATTACTGGGTTTTTTCCCTTTTACACTGACTTACTAATTTTGCAATACATATAAAATATTCAAGGACAATTTTCACCAACACAGTAGTAACAGCATTTTCCATAAGTGAATTAAATATTTTTATAGTTCAATCCATACACGTAACATTGTTTATCGTCAATGTGGGCTATCAATTATCTCGCAGTTACACCAGTTGCGAAGTTAAATTGAATTCAGAAATGCAATTTTCCTGAACAGAGCACTCAGTTGTTTTAAGTGTGTTGCGACTGGCGCTACACTGCGAAACCTGTTTGATAATTAAACTGAATTCCTTTAGCATTCAGGCCGGAATGCAGATAGTTACTATCGAGAAATTTTGCCTCGATCGTCATCACGCGATCATTAGTCTACAAAAGTATATTTTTGTGATCTGTGTTTAAGAGAGCCTATACTGAAACATTTTAACTTAAAAGACCTAATTTCCTTCTTAGTATTTCGTCTGAGAATTCTCCAACCAATGTTTGGAGAAGATGAACTTTCAATGTTCTTTGTGAAGCCGTTGTCCAGAACTTTTCTAATATATGCAGACTTGCCATGCCCTCTTTGAATTACCCGCTTGTTGTCCAACATATGCAATTTGTACAATAAAAGCAAAGTAACATACGAATTGAGATGAATACGTTAAATTTGATCTCTCTATATCCAGTTTTATGAATAGCATTTGAAATTAGAAATATATTGCTTTTGTACGCATTCCCATGTCCAATATAGTTGCGGTAGACACGTGCCCTGACGAGTAACACCGACTCTTAGATACCTCAGCGTAGACAGTCTAATATACTTATATACACCCAGGTACATTAGGGCTCTCACGCTTTACATGTCTGCGGATCGCTTTCCGGTGGGGAACTTGGAAAGTTATATTCACTTACATATAGAAATTCATTCAAACATTGTCGACGGCCAAAATTTGATGACCCTCGTAGGAAAGGCTTTTGTAGTCAACCGCGAATTCCGGTAGTGATGTGGACTTCCTGTAGACATTGTAGTAATTAAATTATTCTTATTGATGCTATTTTTAATATGTTTACTTCAAGCATCTATTTAGGACTTGATATCAATCTTACTATCGTATGTACTATGAATATTTTGGATAAAAGGAATGTAGGTTTAAGGCGCATATTACTAAGATGCTTGGATTCTGATTGTATTTATTTAGTATCGTCATTAAAGATAAGCATATTGTGAGTGAGTTCCCGGTGCATTTAAGAACTATTGCACCGATGTCTCTCCTGTTGATAATACGCGATAAATTCTACAGTATCAATTATTCCTTGATGTCTAGTGAATGTCATAATGTTGTGATTTTTTATCAATTTAAAATGAGGTTTATCGTTAGCAAGTATAGCGTATTTTCCAACAATTACTCGTCCTGAGTATTATGCAATAAACATATAAAAAATGATACTAAAGTCTTAGATATGATGTATATAAAAGTAAGAGTGCCTTAAACACAGCATTGACATAAAGACTGCCACGAATTACTCATTCTTTTCTTGTGTGCGTTGTTGCGAGGTAATTCATTTAAGTAATTATTCAGGATTCAGGAAGTGCCATTATGTTTATTATAAGCGATTTTACTAAGATTTAAAATATTAAACTCCCAGTTAAACTTGAAGCATTTTGAAACATTGAATGGTAATCATAATTTGAGAAAGCCGTTATTTGTCACTTCATAAAATAAATTATTACGAAGACGCTCTACAAAGTGAAAGAATGTTTAATAGACGTTGAAACAAGAAGAATGCGCGTGCTATTAAAATGTGAAGGTGTAAACTCCTCGGCTCGAGAGTCCTTGAGGTAAACACGCTCGAGGGCGACGTCGCAATCTCGCCCCGACCCGTGGATACTTCGAGAAATAGATGGCTGGAAAAAAATTACCTGGAAATTTTCATTGCTGTCTTATTGCAGGTAGATGTAGAGCGCTCTGGAATGTAGTGAGCAGTGAATACGTATTTTGACCGAGATGATTAGTTTGGTTGATAGAGTTGAACCTGCATGCTGTTTGTAATGTCTTGTTTATTTTAATAATTATATCTCTTATTTCAATTTTATTCAACAAGCAATGTTATAAAGCAGTTTGCATGGTATAATGTGGAGGAGGAAGGTTTGTTTCAATCAGTAGGGAACATATTGTAGCCATACGGGTATTTAAAAGGAAAATTTATTGGATTACAATCAACTTACTTATAAACATAAATAAACTATAACTTGTTGTGATTGCTTGGTCTATTTACTGTCGAAGGTATTTATTACCTTGATTACTTACATTATTTGATAAGACCGAGATGATACATACATACACATACACACATACACAACACTTTATTGAACACCACAAATTACAGAGAAATGAAAACATACATTCATATTTCTCCCGTCAAACAGCAGTTTCAATGCACTGTTGTGTTTCGGATTGAAGGACATTGTAGCCAGAGTAACTACTGGACATATTGAGACTTAACATCTTGTGTCTCAGGATGGCGAGCGCAGTGGAATGCCAAGCATTGCTTTGTAATTCAAGGTGTTGTTTGATTTTGCTACTGTTCATGAGCGGTCGCATCGCTTACCATCAGGCGAACGGCATGCTCGTCTCGCCATTCAATGCAATAAAAAAAAAAAATACATAGAGAGACGATATAAATAAGTGAACAATAGGCGGTCTTATCGCTATGAGCGATCTCTTCCAGACAACCAAAAATCATAGAATGGATCGAAAATGAAAGTGGGCATTCATGTGAAATAGTAAAAATAATGATAAATAAGTGTGTGCGTAACTTATAATAGCAATGTTAAATAACCTAGGTACTAAAAATGAGATAAATAAAATAATAATCAAAATATACATTTTATAATAATACTATTTCTTAAACGTAGAAGAATAAAACAAAAAAAAACTTACGATGATTTAGAAAGAAAATGAGTTTTTATTCTATTTCTAAAAACGTTAAGCGATGGCACTTGACGAATTGCCAGAGGCAGAGTGTTCCACAGGCGAACAGCCTGGACCGTAAAAGATCCGTCAAAGAAAACACTTTCGTGACGAGGAGTCTTCAATTTTAGATTCTCTGACGATCTCAAAGCGCGGCAATGAGAGCTGTGGAGGAATTCAAAACGTTCCTTAAGATAAATGGGAGAATTAGGTTAGAATTAATGATAATAGATCACGGAATGTGGCCGCCCTTTACGCCTATAAATGTGACACATCTGGTCTATTCAAGTAGTTACATAATGTAAACAACACATTAAGGTTCGCGCCGACGCACTTTTCAATATAATGGATTTTTAGTAAAAATGTTTGGGTGAAGAAATAGGACGTCACGCATGTCTCATAGGAATGATCATTTTTACTCGAAATATTTTCGTTGGTTGAAGTATAATTAAATATACTTAAAGTTATAGAAAAAATGAATTGACAGCTTTTTTAAGTTTTGGATACTACAAGACTACGTGACAAGCAACATGGCGTTATTCTAGTCTGTGCATGAGTCCATCTTTTTGAGTCGCTTCCATCTAGTCCTCAAACAAAAATGTGTGTCGAACAATAGTCGTTAATAGCTCGTGTTTAATTTATAACTTCGATGTCGGCTCGGAGTAAAACAGGTGCTCCGACTGATATTAAGGAAGGACATAGCCTAGTATAAAATAATTTTGTTGCGGGTTACATACTACTTGGACATACATATCCCAAGAACGTTTGATACAAGTTTCCCGCATAATTTCAACTCGAGTCCGCTATGCTCGGCGTATCACTAGAACCCAGTATGGAAATTCGTCGGCGGCGCTCAAACGCTGAACTCAAGATGCTGCGTTTTAATACAAAAGCCCGGCAATATTACACCGTACACCGTGTATTAAAAACGCCCAGGAAATATTCGTGCGAAATAACGCTGTACTTAGAATTGGAGCAATGGTGACTCGTTTGAGTCGTCTGATAGCAAACCTAATTTCCACAAAAGACATTGACATTCTGGAAATTTCTGCGAATTCATTATCATTATTCCTAGCCTACGAGTGTTTATACATTCTATTAAAACACGCAGCTGTTCTACGGGGCTTTTCAAGCGATTTTATCTGTTATTCCATTGTATCAAAGGCAAAATTGGTTTGAATTGCAAACGCTTCCAATGTCGTATTGTCAGTTCGTATTTATTATCGGAATTGGAGTTTTTCATTAATGGAATGAATGAACGGCACGAGGTGGAGCGAGGCTCGGAATATCGGCGCGGCTGTTGCGCGGAGTGGCTCGATATCGACACTTAATGACCTTTGTAATCTTGTGTGTATGCTTATGTGTTGTTTTTATTATCTTTTAGCCTCGAAAACTTGATATTTAGAAAGTAGGTTTTGAGAGCGACGATTGGAGTGAATGCATTTCAATGGAATAAAAACCATTCTAAACTTTCGTGGTAACTGTTGAATGGTCACTTTATGTAAAATTTTATCTCTATTAAACATCTCATGTCTCATGTAATTCTTATCTAAGTTCCCTAACAAGTCTGAAGGAACATTAAGTTAGAAGAGCTTTGACATTCTGGTGCATTCAAAGCAACCGCATCCAACCCATCGCATTAATTACCATAATATTCATCGATCACCGGTCGGCCGCGCTAACCACGTGACGCTCCGTCCTTTTTCAATCCAAACTATTTGAAAGAAATGGCAATATTCGACATTCAGACAACACGTGAATTTTTCACTTCACACGAGACACGCTTCCTTAGCTAACTTTGTTAAATTCCTTAATGCAGGTTCGCTGCACTTGCTCTCTCGCTCGCCCCTTAATTAACTTACAGTGGAAAGACAAGGATACAGGAATGCGCCCTTTGTGCGGCGCTAAAAGCGTGCGGTCTTGGCCTTGTCATCTGTAGGGCTTCGCGGACCTTGACACTGTCTAAAGTAACGTGTACAACTTGTCAGCTTTACTCTTCTTATACTTTGTATTGCATAGAACATTCTAGAAATGCATTACAAGAGTTGCATGCACGTATTAGAAAATAAATACAAAACTATGCCTGAGCCTAAGGACTGGCTACGATGTTTATTTTTCATCTGTATCTGTATCAGCCCATATACGTCCCACTGCAGGGCACGGGCCTCCTCTACAATCCAGAGTACGATTGAGAGTGGTTAGGCCATATAGTCACCACGCTGGCCTAGTGCGGATTGGCGGACTTACATACCATAGAAATTTTTATAAATCGCTATGGTATACAGGTTTCCTCACGATATTTTCCTTCACCGTTTTAGTGCGTGGTGATTGACACTATCATTATTTTTCATGTTACGCTGTAATTAGTTTTTGCTTTTTTATATTAGTAGTTACGGCATTTTGTCGACTTCAAGTCCAAAGGTGTTTATAGTGCAGTTTTAGGGAAATGACCATTGGTGACATGCTTAAACATCTATACAAAAATTTAGAAATAAATTATAAGTTTAATACAACTAAAAATCAATACTTTTATCTATGATGTACTATAGAGGATTTGAACATATTGTTGAGTACATTCGAACAATATTACGTACAAAGTCCGAACATTCGAACTTTATTTTGGATCATAGTGTAACCCTCCAAGCTGGTCCGGTGCGGTACCAATGTCTCACTGGAAATGTATCGTTCGGCGAGTAAGATTGCCGGATGCGTTTTCCTGCTCCCATTCTTTTCCTTTCCCGATCTTCTCCCAATTTGATGGTCCAGCAACACATCCATGATCCAAGGGTTGTGGATTTTCATGGGCAATAGTAATCACATACCATCAGGTGACCCGTTTGCTCGTTTGCCGGAACTATGCTATACTGGTGGTAGGTCTCTCATATGTGAGAGGCCATCTGGGTAGGTACCACCGCAATGTCTATTTCTCCCGTCAAACAACACTGCTTAAATGGACTGTTGTGTTGCGGATTGAAGGACATTGTAGCCAGAGTAACTACTGGACATATTGAGACTTAACATCTTATGTCTCAGGATGGCGAGCGCAGTGGAATGTTGCTACTGTTTATGAGCGGTCGTATCGCTTACCATCAGGCGAACGGCTTGCTCGTCTCGCCATTCATTGCAATAAAAAAAAAAAAAACTATGCAATAAAAATAAGCTGTTTATATTTACGACTTTCGCTTTTATACTCATAATAACCTTGACAGTTTTTATTGGAACAATGAATAATTGTCAGAGTTGTATTGATGTGAGTGGGCATTGCGTGTCACGCCACCATAACCTCGTGCGGCGAGAATCAGGTCCGTATGATTAGTAGGTTATCTTGCTGCATTTGCTACTCTTAATATCATTATTGCTATGAGTCGCATAAATTAGCTATATGCGGATGACCTTTCACTGATAGCGGATAATCTGTGGAAGCTGTTGCATTCTAGTTGGCCAGTTTGTATTTTAGCTATTAAAATCTTGTAATAATATCTCGTCTTAAAAGATAAATATAAATAAACAGGAAGTGTGTTCCAACTGGTTGGAAGAACTGAATTACCGTTCATCATCAGTTACATCAAATGAATAAATGGACATAATCGTCGTAGTAGATTAAACTATTATGTAAAAAGAAGCCATGTTTTATTTATAACTTTATTGGCTAATGCAATAAGTAGATTAGGTATATCTACCGGCACGAATCCTGAGCGCTGGCCGTTACTTGCGCAGAAGTCGATTTTTGGGTCTCTTTAGTGGTATGATGAAGTAAGCGGGCGGGGGGCATTATCGCATCGGCCAGTGATTGGTTCACTATCGACGCCATATTGTGGTTATGCCTAATTAATTCATTGCGTTCGCCGCACGTGCTTTACTACGACTAAATTATACTTGCTTGCATTTTAATTAGCCCCGATTTATTATATTGTATAAGGAAAATACATTTGCGAAACAAATGTAATTTTACATCTCAAATTCATTACGGCTTTTCAATCAAAAAAATATCAAGTACAGTTGGAATTAATAGTTTTTTTGATGTTACAGTAATTGTTATTTTTATTGTTCCACTGGTGTTCACTTACATTTAATTCAATTTGTTTTAGATTTAGATTCTCTCTCAATATTAATACATTCATAATATATCTCTTAATATATTCATAATTCTAATAAAATATTCCTTTCTTCCCATAAAATAAAATAATAATAATATACCTATAATGTATAAGTAACTAAGAATAAATTAATAATAATAAATCGGTATACATTTATTTTGTCCTTAAGTTCACGATGCGGAAAGGAATCCCCACTCTGTCGCCGAGCGCTCAAAATTCGTGCCGGGGGTTATAAGATATTTCTTTATACCGGGTATCTCAAGACTGCTACCGAAAACGAAGCCGGGTGGTAGTTTTAGTGACTACGAACACAAAGCAACTAAAAATTTCGCAAAGAAACGCGACAATGATTTTTTATGATTTTTTAAATATCGTCATTTTTAGGTGGTAAATCCATAGTATTTGCTAAAATAATAATTTAAACAGTTTTATATCTTAGATTATTTATAAATAAAAAGATATACATTGTTATTTTAGGAAAAAATGTATTTACCACCCAAATATGGTCATAGGAAAAAAAATAACAAAAAAAATTGTCGCTTTTTTTTGCAACTTTTTCTGTTGCATTGTGTCTGAAGTCGCTTTAACTACCACCCGGCTTCGTTTTCGGTAGCAGTCTTGATATACCCTGTATAATTGGTCTTACGTTATGTATTTAAAAAATATTCAACCAACCTCGAAGATAGTTTATGAGGGTCTCAATAATTGCAGTAATAAAACAGAACCTAATTTGCCCTGACAATGACATCAGTTCGAATGCGTTTTATTATTGCACGTGATCATATAAAACATAAGTGACAATCGGCCATTGTTTGTTTTTGTGTGTCAAATGTTGCTTGCTGCCGGCAAACGAGGTGGTTTATCGTACATATTTGATGCCACTAGGGAAATTAGTTTTAATAACGTTTGCCGTTTGTATTTGACGTTGTTGAGTTATGTGAGTTTCCACAAGGTCAAAGGTATAAATTGGTTTTCTTTTTATGTGAATGCAACGGTTAAGATTTAGAATTGGTAAGCCCGGTGAAAAGGTATAATCAGTATAATCAGAATATAATAGGTGTAATCACTAAAACCACTGTAAAGATGATATTGAGTACAGTATTTGGAATGGTATTTAAATACAGTCAAGACTACAACAATAGGTTTGAAATGATACAGTACAATATATAGGTGTGTCTGTTGAGTGTATTTCAAACATATGAATATGTGATTGTATTTAGTCTATATACTTAAAAGAAGTGAGTATCGAATCAACCCAATACATATACTTTCATAAAAGTGTATGTCTGCGTCTATAATACCTCAGTAAATAACACGCAGCGTTTATAGAGAGCTGCGCTGGGCCGCGGAGGATCGGTTTCCAAGCGTTTGTTTGAGCTGCAAGTTGCGCGGGCTGCCTTTGTTTGCCTAGGGATTTAGGATGCTGGTACCTCATAAATTGTACTTGTATATGGAAACTCTGTAGTCTTCTTTGTTCTTTTCGAATACTTAGTACTTGCACCAGCGAGTAAGAAGTAATATGAAGTTAGAAGTGAAAGAAATATGTGTTATAGAAATTGTACTCTGAAGTCGAATCCAAGATCAAAAATGTAAACAAACAAATGTCATTGTAAAAGTGACATTTCAGGGTTATGAAACATTTTCTCAAAAACATATTGGGTATAATGGGGAATATGCACGTAACTTAAATATGGACAAAATATATTTTTTTGTAATCTTTATTGCTACTGAAAACACACTATACAATAATTTTTAAAATTTATTTTAATTTAATAGTGAAATTTACTCATATGAGGAGGGTTACTTCCTACATACGATAAAAAAAACATGAGAAGGTTTCTCTAAAGTTTATTCACTTAAACACATACAAAGCTACAGTGAAAGTATAATTGTGGGTTCGTACCGTGCAGGCGTGCAACCGTCTAACCTGTCAGGCTCCTCCGGGACGACTGACACCATACCGATGTCCTTTAGGACTCGGGGCGGTTGCCTATGCGCCAGAAGTCACGTAGGCCATCGTGAGCGGCAACAGCGCATGGCGGAAAGAGACCGCGCGAGGAGTGAGCGTGTCGGTTGCACACAAGCACCCTATTCTAGATAGCGCCCGGGAAGACAGCCGCGTGAGGCACGGGGTGGTAACACAGCGGTGTTACCAGAACGGTTTACTATATGTATACTCCCCCTCTAGTCCAGGGGAACGTCCTCGCTCCTGGACTAGGATCTTACCAGAGGTAGCTGGGCGTCCTCGTTTTCGCAAATGTCTTGAATTGGCAGGTTCGACCATGTCTAGCACTGCACTTTCCTTTTTTGGGTCAGCGGAGATACATTCTTGGGTAATGATGTGTCCCAGATATCTTACGCTTTCTCTCGCAAAAGCACACCTTTTTCGATTTACCTGAAGGTTAAACTCCTCCAGCCGTTTCATGACTAAATCCAGGTCTTGCAGGTGTTGCTCGAATCCCTCCGAAATAACGAGAATATCATCTAGATAAGCTATAATAGTTACCTCTTTGAGAGCTGCACTGGAACGAAGTCGGTCGATTAAACGCTGTAAGGTTGCCGGTGCATTTTTCAGACCGAATGGCATCCTTTTGAATCGATAAGTGTCGGGAGGAGATATGAAGGCAGTTTTGTCTTTATCAGACTCTCTGACACTGACCTGATGATAAGAGGAACGAAGGTTTAAAGAACTCATATAACAGTTCCTCTTTGTTGATTGTAGGAGCTCATCGATGCGTGGCATCGGGTAATTGTCAGACATGGTGATTGCGTTGAGACGTCTGTAGTCAACGCAGAACCTAATTGTACCATCAGGCTTTGGCACCATTAATGCCGGAGAACACCAAGCTGACTCGCACTCCTCAATAATCTCTTCTTCAATTAATTTATTTATTTCCTGCTTCATCAACTCCTTTTTCGCTGGGTTGAGACGATATGGAGGCACAGCTATCGGAGGGTGATTACCTGCCTCGATGCAGTGCTCGGCGAATGGAGTTGGGCCTCCCCCTACTTCAAAAATGTTGGCGTGTCTGACGAGGACTTCAGCGAGAGCATTACGCTCTGCTGGATTGAGATGAGCACCTTCATCATCACGAAGAACACTTGCAGAGGAACAGTTTATATGTCGTGAAGTTGGCTCGATAAGCAGTTTATGTTTTATACTGTTATTTTTACTGAAATACCATATTTCTTTACAAAAATCTATGACAACTGCAGCAGTGATGAAATCTATGCCCAGGAGCGTTTCGTTGTTGTCAGAATCCGGAAAAATTATAAATGGGATCGTAATGACTGTGCGGTCTAAACTTACCGTTAATGTAGTTGTAAGTACTTCCCTGCTCCGTACCTGACCGTCGGCAAGCTTGATTTGACGCGTCGCAGGAACTAGGAGTTGACCCTTTCGTAGAAGGAGAGTATACAGTGTGTGACCAGCTATACAATGCTTCGAACCGGTATCTACCAAGGCTGTACCACTAACACCCAAAATTTCAATTTTGAAAATTGGTCGAATTTCGCGGCATGCAAGGGGCCTCACGACTGTTCCCGGACGTTAAAACATCTCCTTTACATATACAGTCATCGGATATACCACTAAGAGATAACTTTTTTACATAATTTTTCTTTCTAAATAGATTCTGAGATTTTTGATTTTTACGGTTACATAATTTTTTTCTGACACCCCTGTTACAAAAGATGCTTTGACATGAACACATATTCTGGGGTGATTTTTCCATGCAGTTAGCTCTCGGACTATTTACACAGACTTTTTTCGTACACTTGGATCTCGCACTATAACGTGTCACGTCGTCGATTTCGTGATAGCAAAAATGTTTTGACTCGACATTACGTACGAAAGCGGTGTTATTGTTTTTATCTGAACAAATACATGCACATGCGTTATTATGCGGGACCCAATTTCTATAACACACGTTAGTATTGTTTTGAATGTTGCAGGCAATGTCCGACGAACATTTCGTTTGTGAATTTGATTCAAACGCACGCGCATCCCTACGCGATGGGCAAAGATCGGAACTATTTTGCAAATAGTTACTTGCATCATTCGCAACAGGCAAACTTGAATACAAAGCATATTTATGATTTTTGACATGTTTAGTATTATTATTACTAGAGCTAATAACGTTCAAATTATTATTTGATAAAGCACCACGATTAGAACGTACACATTTCTTACGCGAATTTACGCACTGATTTTTATTACGCGAATTACGAAGTTCGACACTATAAAAGCTCTCTTTACCCTTATAACCACTATCACACACTTCCGCGGAAAAGTTATTTGAACTTAACTCACCTCGACTTGCCAACTTACGGCACTAATCCCGGGTGTGACTGTAACGTTTGCAGTACGAACACTGCAGCCGTTGCTTTCTGGCACTCGTGGAGTCGGTGCTTGTAACCGGCGACGTAGCGTCGGGTGGCGATGTAGCGACGAAGGCGCGATGCAGCTCATGCGCAGCACGGGGCGGGAGCGGCGCTGGGGCGGGAGCAACGGGCGACAGGCAGTTTCGCGCGGCCTGCACGATCGGCGTGTTTGATGACTTGAACACGGGCGGAGTGGCGCGCGTGATCTGACCGCTTCGTGCGGTTTTCCGCTCTTCTTCACCGGAATCTTCTATATCTCTGGCCAAACGTAACAGTTGGGCGAATGACGAGAATTCTTCCCTTCGGAGCTTTACTTTAATTCTCGTATGCAGCAGGCCGTATGTTATGTCCAATTTGGCATTTTCAGATACATCGTGTTTTGGAAGTTTCGAGAACAATGCTCGTATTTTCGACACGAATAAGTCGGTATTCTCGGTACGTTGTGGGTTGTTAAAAATATCGATGTAGATCTTGTGGGGCGGTCGGCGGTCTCCAAAGGCACTAATTAAGTTTTCCTTCGCCTCGGCCCAGTCATGAATTTGTTCCTTCAAACTTTGCCACCAGATTGCAGCATCACCTTGCAGCAACATAGAGAGGCCTTTTAACACATTCGCGTCCGCGACTTTACATCAGTCGATGTAGCTGTCGACACTGTCGATGAAAGCGGTCACGGACTCCGATGTAGAACCCCCGAAGCTGGCTCGGCAGCGAGCTAGGGTTTGAGAATCATTTACTACAGGTGTTCTTATCATCGATTCTATGAGATCCCGAAAGGCTTCAGTTTGTGACCTTTGTAAAGCATTAAGAAGAGCCGATACACTAGCCTGCGAAAACGTCGGCTCGGAGGTCACCGGTGTCGACGTTACTGGTGCGCTTTCTTCCGGCACGCGGCGTGGGCGCTGCGGTGTCGGTTCATTGCGACCGGGTGCGGCGGTGTAATCTTCAGGAGTCGGGGTTTGGGCGACCGGACTGATCGGTATCGGATCTTCCGTACCGGCGTTGGCGTCATACGCGCCCCCCTTGCTCCTAGTTTGCATTTTAGTCACACTTAACTCACAAGCAAGTACAAAATTTCTGTGCGTACACCACAGAAATAACACGAACGTTGCACTAGCGTTACTATTATGTTGGGCGCCACATATGAGGAAGGTTACTTCCTACATACGATAAAAAAAAAACATGAGAAGGTTTCTCTAAAGTTTATTCACTTAAACACGTACAAAGCCACAGTGAAAGTATAATTGTGGGTTCGTAAGGTGCAGGCGTGCAACCGTCTAACCTGTCAGGCTCCTCCGGGACGACTGACGCCATACCGATGTCCTTTAGGACTCGGGGCGGTTGCCTATGCGCCAGAAGTCACGTAGGCCATCGTGAGCAGCAACAGCGCATGGCGGTAAGACACCCTATTCTCGATAGCGCCCGGGAAGACAACCGCGTGAGGCACGGGGTGGTAACACAGCGGTGTTACCAGAACGGTTTACTATACTCATCAAAAAGTGGCCTTCCGCGCAACTTTCCGGAACGCAACACTATTAGTGGATGATACGTGACGTCAGATTTACACGAGAGGTCTGCTGTCAACAAGCTATTTGTATGGTTTCTTTTCTGAGGAATAATTGTTTTTGTATTGTGTCTCTGTTTTTTTTTATATTAAGTGAATAGTTTTATGTGTTCATAGTAATAATTCATTGTGAAGAGAATTAATTCCATTATTTTATATTTTATATAATTTTCTGTATCCTCTTTGATGTGAAACCCAGAAATAATATCTTTACTGGTGGTAGGTCTCTCATATGTGAGATACCATCTGGGTAGGTACCACCGCAATGCCTATTTCTCCCGGCAAACAGCAGTGTAAATGCACTTTTGTGTTTTGGATTGAAAGACATTGTAGCCAGAGTAACTACTGGATATATTGAGACTTAACATGTTATGTCTCAGTATGGCGAGCGTAGTGGAATGCCAAGCATTGCTTTGTAATTCAAGGTGTTGTTTGGTTTTACTACTGTTTATGAGCAGTCCTATCGCTTACCATAAGGCGAACGGCTTGCTCCTCTAGAAGTTCAATACAATAAAAAAAATAGATGTTTTTATTCATCAGTAATACTTATACTCATACATACATAAGGATACAAGAATTCCTAATAATATCTTTACGACTTTTCGTAAACTAGTTTATGTTTTTGTAGAGATTTGTAAACAAACAAGTAGGTAGGTAAACGTAAGAATGATGTTTATATGTATTTTACTTAATTTTAATATCCTAATGGTCTTCACAACAATATAAACAGCTCAAACTCGATACATTGTCTCTTCTCATACCCTTGCACCACTTTATTCTTAGATTTTCACCTTTCGGCATAATGAAATATACTTTATCAGGTGCAGTGTTTATGTTTTTTTGGGCATATAGGAACGACACAATATTCGTAATATGGATTTTTTGTGCTTTTCCATGGTAATTAAGTCGATATTCACTCACTTTCTTTATTTTCTGGTAATAATATATTGAACCAAACACTGCTGTTGACATCGAACTTGTGTAATCGTGACGTCACGAACAAGCGCGCCAATATGGCCGCGTTTATGTCGCCCACAATAGACGTGACGATAGTATCAAAATATCAAATATTTTATGATGTTAGGGGGAAAAACATATTAGAAGGATTGAAAACGTTGTTTTAGTTTTAATCCAGAATTGGAGATTAACAAGATTTTCAATAAAATAAAAGTATAAAATATAGCAATCGGCCATTTTGACAGAAACGCTAGCCACGACGCATGACGTCACGCCTATGTAAACCTGCCGTAAACATTACCAATTTCTTTAAAAATGTGGAATTTGAACTTTACCGGAACCACTTATAGACTTTAGAATTCATTTTTATCAAACGAAATATGATTTGTTTCGTTAACTTTCTTCGCTGCGCATAGACACAATGACATATTTACCTAGTGGTGACGTTATAACGGACTCCATGACACCTACTAGCTTTTTCTGAGCACTATTGAAAGATTATTAGAAAAATGGCTTAAAACTGTGTTAAACCTTTGTTAATTCTTGAAATATAGATTATTTCGTATATAATAAATGTGTATCTATATTATAAAACATGATTTTAAAATAATTCGTCTTGCCTATTGATAGTGATTTTAATATTTATTTTTTTGCATAATAGTTTATATTTTGGACGTAATATTTGTATGTTTGGTAATGTAATGACTAGTAGAATCGTATAAAAAAAAACATGCATATTCCGCATTTGATTAGTGAATAGATTCAAATGTTGCGAGTACTATGTTTTATTTATTCATATTTATTTTTGAACTTTTAAAAATTTTGAATGTTTTATTATGACTGTCGACGTGACTCTTGACTTGGGCCAAAACTAATTCTAATGGGTTTAACTCACAGTGATTTTCAAAGACCATAGCGCGTTCGTCTACGAACACGAGCGCCAGAAATCTTAGGAACAAAATAGAACAAAAACTTAACAGAAAACGTGAAACCAAAACCACGACGACGTAACTTTATCACATGATGCACATTCATCGAGTTAAGCAACTAAATGAACTAAAGAGAGGTGTCGCGGGCGTTAAAGCGACGTATTTGTAGTTAAGGAGACTAAATTTAAAAAAAGTTTTATTTCAGTGGCCTAAGGTTACGAATTTCTGCATAACACCTGTAGCATAAAATATTATCGTACCATTTTTTTCACATACTTAAAAAAGAAGTTGAAATTGTAGTTTATGTAAATATTATACCAAAGATATTTTATTTGGCTTTGTTTTATACTTATTTAACGTATAAGAATAATATATACCTATTTTTTTACAGTTGTGAACAAACTACCATGAAAAAATATTTTATTGTAGTGGTAACACTTTTGTTTACATTTTTGATCTCGGATTCCATTTCCGAGTATAGACCCTATCACATGCCTCTTTATATGTAGGCCTTTGCCTACTTAATAGGAAACATACGAGGGTTTTGTATATATTGAATACACTAGAATTATAAAGAGACATTGTAAATATGAATATATTACAAAATGGACATACAATGACCGCAGCACAGTTTTTGCGAAATATAGTGAGTCATACTATGTTCGTTTGTAACAAGTTTGTTTCGGGCCGGCTTTTGTTGGAATTGTCGCGTCGAGTTCATGCCACTCGTAAATCACAACGTTAGTACTTCTAAATGGGCGCTATACTAATATATTTGACACAGTTGTGCTGGAGCCATTGTCTATGATTTTAACGCGTGGGAAATGTTCAAGTTTTATTAGGATATATATTTATGTACACTTATGTAAGTTCACGCCTATCCAGGTGAGATGATTCAGGATCCTATTTCTAGTGGGTAGGTCTTTCAGCTTTGTCATCCGCAGTTTACCGATTCAATTTCCGTCCCAGGATGTATTAAGGAAAAATATTTTAAGATGATACTTAGCTATCCTACATACTCATAATTAGGTATGTTTTTCATAACTTAAAGGAAGTAATTAACAAAATTTTGCCCGTTAAAATATTATTCATACGCAGTTGCACATTAACGGTTGCAACGAATAATAGGTCTTCACACCAGGATAATGAGTTAGTCATTTGCGGTTGACTACGGTCAATAAGTAGACGGTAAATTACGGTATTGATGCGTCGAACATCTCGTCTTTTACGATAACTGGTTTGAAATTAACTTGTAAAAACTGCATAGTTATCAGACAGGTGTGAAAAAGTTGCTCGTTTTATATCTAGTACCTATTTCTGTAACATATTTGTGTGTGGAAAAGCTAGCGTAGCGTTAAAACTGGTACTAATCCAAATGAATAAATATAATGAGGTTGGCAGGAAGACAATGAATTCATGCCGCTTCGGATAGGTCGGTAGGGATGTCCTTGAGGAAATACTATATCCAGCAGTGTACTTCTTGTGGTTAATTAAAATGATCATGAACATACAAGTCAATTTGTGGCTTATTTTTAAATAGAGTAACGACGTATGGAAGGATATGAAATGAAATGTAAAAAATTTAAAATCTGTGTAAATCTTGTTAGTCATACAAAGAATCAACGTATGAGATAGGTATTTAGAGTGGATTTTAGTTGTTATCATACAATGTGTAAAGTATGCCGGGGTTGTATTGTAATTAATAACATGCCACATTATCGCATATCCCCCCGCGTCGCGACGCCGAACTCCGCTCGTTATCATACGCGCCACCAAGCTCCGAGACACATTACTATCGCCCGAATACTGGAACGCCATTCAAATAATAAGTTGCTCTTAACAGCGCACGGCCCAATTAGCCAGTACATTTAATCGGGATTAACGTAGTTAAGCGCCATTTATATTTAAGTTGCGTTCCAGTATTTGGGCGTTAGTGTCATTATTTTACAATTATCTCTGATGACGTGTCATAAAAACATACTCAGATTTAGTGGTTTTTGACCCAGTATTTGTGATAGTTGAAACTATTAGTTTAAAAACGAAGGAGAGGCCCGTCAGTAAATTTGGCGTTTGAAAATATTACCCTGAAAATTGTCCTAAATTAAATAAGTAACTAGCCTAATGTAATATATATTCTTCTGATATTTATTAGTTTACGTCTGAATTTTTATTTTATTATTATTTAGAGATGCGCCTACTTTGATTTCTCTGCACCACCCTAAGATTGACTGGGAGAGAATGCCTCAGGCATTAAGTCCGCCTTTATACTTTGTATATAAAGCATTTAAATAAATAAATAAATAAATTTCGTCTAAACGGGATAAAAAATACTATCCGCTCGGTCCATATATCTAGTCAATTGGAGACTGTCCCACCCTCACACCCACCACTGTAACTCCTGTGAGCCAGGATCAACAGTGGCACGCAATGTAATGACACCGAGCATTGAAGCTCGGCGAGTCTCCGGGAATGTCTAACTTGTCTTTAACCCGCAACGAAATTAATCAGAAAGTGAAATTAATAGGAGGAGTTGGAAATAAATTATTGTCCACTTCCCTCCGTGCAAAGCGGGCGACAAAACAATGAACTAAACAGGTAAATAACCTCGTAAAAATACTTTTACAGCCGGAGAAGCCAGCTGTATAGCACCACGGATCACATCATCACTACATTTAAATGGGACCTATTATGTGAGCTTTTAGACTTGATTCCAATAATAAGTATGGCAAAAACGCCGGAAAGCACGGAAGTTCTTCCTAGTCTCTACAAGGTCCATGTAGTATACGACTCCAGATGATATCTGCATACTATCCAGCATAGTTTTACGCTCATTCTGCCAAAGACTACACTCCCAAAGTATATGATGCGCGGACTGCTCATACTCGCAATTAGGTGTTGAACATGGGCACGCAGGCGATTCAACAAGCTTAAAAGAGTAAAGTTTAGACCTAAAGTTACCATGGCCCGTGAGAAACTGTGATACGCAATAATCGACATCCAACCAAGTCTTTGTCAAACGGTCACGAACGCAAGGAAAATATTGATATAGATGTCGTCCCTTCAAAGATACCTCCCATCTATTTTGCCATTCATCTAATAGTTCGCTATATACCACTGAAAGCGGTTTAAATAATCTATCAATTTTTAAAAGTTCACGTGCGGTTAAAAAACTTTTATCCATATTCTCCCTAGTAGAGTAATACATGGCGGCGCGACGTTGCACCTCCAGGTCGACTGGAAGTACACCCGCCAGGACAGGCAAAGCTTCGGTACTAACAGTTCTATATGCCTTACACAAGAATATCAAGGCCAAGCGTTGTAAGCCATATCTAGTCAATTGTTGAAACACAATTTTTTTGTTTCCGATGTGTGATAAGTTCGCCCCTATCGTCATGGGATGGAAATAAGGTCGCTAACTGTGGGTTCCACTAGTGGCATCCCATCTACCCATTTAGGGATACAAGCGTGATCGTATGTATATATTCAACTGTTCTATGGTAAAAAAGCTTACATGCCGAATTCGGTTTGCTGTTAGTCAGTACAGTAAAATACAGTTTTCTTATCTATATATATAAAAATTAAACCCGTTTCGCGTTGTCACGGCATCACGTGTGAACGGCTGAAGCGATTTCGATCATTCTTTTTTTTAAATGTTTTTGGAAGTCCAAGGATGGTTCTTACGGCGAGAAAATTTCGAATAATTGCCGGAAAAACCCTAAAAACAGCCCTTTTCTTTTTCCCATACAAACGTTTTCTAACTAAAACGTAGAGTCAATTTGAGCTTTATTGCTATTGTATAAAGTTCATATTAAATTACAAGCAATCACTGTTGTTTTAACAATGTAGGTATGTTCCTAACGTCAAAGAGTCAATTTGCACTTTATTACCGCTATACAAAGTTCTAATACAATCATATCTATCAAAGCAGTGTGCGTGATTTTCCCATACAAAATGTTCATGGGTTTGTAACTGTCATTTAATTTTCACACTGTCGATATGGTAAACTCTTCCCTGAAATAAAAGAACGTATTTAAATAAAGGTTTCGAATCGAAAACATATATCCACAATATTCGATTGATAGCGTATTTTAGATTTTAAAGATGTAAAATATTGACAGTAGTGAAAATGGATTGACATTTTAATTGTTTGTAATTGTTTATGCATGCGTTCAGAAATTTATTTTGTATAAACTAAGGAGAATATATCAAGCTACATTAATATAGGACAATGAAATAAATAATGTTTACACGTAATGGTGGATTTACATGTTGGCTGAGGCTGGGCCAACGTCTACCAACTCCAAGCTATTAACTATGAAAAACATTATGAAAAACATCTTGCAATTGTTATGTACCCCTAATAAATGATAAACTTAATTAATTACTTTCTCCATTATGTTATATTCTTTCTCCATTATGTTATATTCAATTTGATCACTTTTAAAATTACTTTATTATTTATTACTTAATTTGAATTTAAATTCATCACTTTATTTCAAATTCAGTCTTAATTATTTATAATATATTTTGTCATTGTATAATTATTTAAATTTGCATCCTGTGGTCTCATAATTGAAGATCACGTGGAAATGTAAACCACAACAATGCTATACCATTGTCTTCATTATATGTCGTGTATCGTTCCTTGGAGGTCCTCAATTTTAAAAAATAAAATAAAAATAAAATAATACATAAGACCAGCCGAGCCAAACACTCCGTTTACACGCTGGCGTTGGTGGAGGCTGGCTGAGGTTGGCCAAGCGTGTAAATGCAGCATAAGAAACGTAGACAGATAATACTAGAAGTTATAATTACTCCTTTTCAAGATCGAATGCCATTTTTATCACGAAGTTTTACAGTGGCCTTTCATTCGCTATAATTCACTGATAGAAATGTACATCGTATCGGAGTGAGATAGGTTATATTATAAATAAATGGGGTAAAAAAAGGGTTGAAATGTTATGTCTAAGAAAATCGAAACCACTGAAGTTATGTCTATGAAATTTTATATTTCAACTCTTTATTACTAACAAAAAGTAATGGCGTGCAATATTTTTTGGAAATACAGCATTTTGGTGCTGAAATAAGGGAAGGAATATTGGATGGACAATATAAAACGCTAAAGTTTTTAATGTCAAAAATTCATAAGGCAATCTTTATATGTATATGTATATGGATGTATATGGAGAGAAGGGACATAAAGTAAAATAGAATGGAAGATACGGGAGAGGGCTGGGATAGCTGTCAGATTTGTTAGGACGAAATGTAAATGCACTTTATAAAACGGGATGAATAATAAAGAGAAGGGACGGGACAGATTGGGAAGAGACTGAACAGGCGGATGAGACGGGATTGAGCCGGACAGTAGGATAGCTACGTCAAGTTTAGGTTTACAAGAGTTTATACGAAAAACAACATGTATTTGGTGTGGAGTGGAATCAAAAAATATATGCACCCAGGCGAAGCTGGGTCGGGCCGCTAGTATTACATAACATTGCTGGATGAGTGAAGACGATAGTAAAAAAGTACTTCTATGGTTAATAGTTATATGCATAAAACAGCAATATAATCACACCACGCAAATACGAAGCAAAGGTATTTCACTTGGGCAGAACGCATTGTGATAAGCGCACATTTAATCGAGAACGTTTCCTCAATTAATTTTCCTTTTCCGTTAATATTCCGCAGTTATTTTTAAAGTCGTTTTAATGCATTGAATTCAAAGTAATTTGAAAACGACAGTGTTATATTATTTAAGAGACGTTATATCGAACATCTTTTTGACATTCTTACTTCTTAGGTTACTTAAAATTTACCACAGTTTTTCGGTTTGAATAATCTAGAATAAGTTTGAGAAAATTAGATTTGAGGCCGACGCGACGTGGCAATAGGATTCCTTTTTATCACATTTTATGATGGAAAATTTTGCAACCAATGTCGGCACTAGTAATACATATGTCTAGACTCTAAAGTCTATATCTTCCTGGATAGAGAACTTTATGTAAACCATTCAACAAGACAATATGTATCTCCCTACAGGGTCGGTATTACGCTTGTTCTGTATCTACCTATTGTACCTATATTATACTTAATATACTTACTTGATGTACAAGGGTTAGGCTCACTCTAGCATACTTATAGGTCATTAGGTTCAGTCATTGTGGTTGAAATAAAACCAATAGCAATAGTGCGCCAATGCATTGTGTACTAAGTACTAACTACTAAGCGCTGTGCTATCGACCGTGACTCGCACAATGATCGCGTGGGCGTGTATTACAGCCTGGCGAAATTGGACAAGGCCGTTCGGGTATTTGACGCTTCTGTCTGTCATATTGATCATGTTGAACTAGTTTTAGATACTCGGCAAACCTGTATGATGACCTCTAATATCTCATAACGATTTATATATTTGGTATTGGATTTTGATTATAACCATGTGCATGTTTAGATTACTAAAAGTCAAACATAATAGCACCTTTTTTCCTCTATCGGGTTGTTTTTTTTTTATTGCAATGAATATTGTGACGGACTTGCCGTTCGTTTGATAGTAAGCGGTAGGACCGCTCATAAACAGTGGCAAAACCAAACAAAATAATAATAATTACAAAGCAATGCTTGGCATTTCATTGCGCCATTCTGTTATATAAGATGTTTGGTCTTAATATGTCCAGTAGTTACTCTGACTACATCGTCCTTCAATCCGAAACACAACAGTGTATTTACACTACTATATGGCGGGAGAAAAAGATGTTGCGGTCGTACCTATCCCGGCGGCCTCACATATCGAGACTTACCACTAGTAAAAACACACAAACTAGAAAATAAATTAGAATTCCCGAGGAGTAGATGTTCACGAATGCCTGTGGTTACTTGCCATAAAGCCAGTTTTGGCGAGCGAATAATTGTGTTTATTGAAAAAGATACAAGCGAAAGCCTGGCTTATTTAAACGACATATTAGCGGGCGAAAATATACTTAAAAAAATGAAAATTTATAGGCAGTTTTGTGGTAAGCGTTCAATATGAGCTTAAAGACTTAGTCTGGATCGAAAGTTCGTATAGAATATTTATATAGAAATGACAGGCCGTCTTAACTGCGTTTCATATTGTTGTAGTAAAACTAGTTTTATCACGCCGTGGAATTTCATATCCTTGCCTAGTGTAGTGAAACTGTAGCGTTGCCACTTGCCTCATGTTCTTAAACTTTCTTTAATAACACATCTTGATTAATTTTCCAGTTTATCTCGAACTTAGAACTTAGTTAAAATTACTCTAAAGTATATCTACATCAATATGTTGATGCATCTTAAATTTAAGAGCGGATGAATAAAAAATATTTTTGGCCATATTGGCATTTCTATGAAAATATGGATACTACAGCTAATGAAATTATTTGATTAAAAATCGATGATCTAATATGATCGATAGATACATTATTAGGGCTAAATGTGCAAAATTGACATTGAAAATATTTTTTAAACCAGTGAACTGCCATTTTGCTTTTAGCGAAGAATTTTGTAAGTTTTTGCTTATCATACCAATAGCGTCTTTGCACATTAATTTAACTGTATATAAAAGTTATGAACATGCAGGT
The DNA here is from genome assembly GCA_009982885.2 of Hyles vespertilio. NCBI lineage: Eukaryota > Metazoa > Arthropoda > Insecta > Lepidoptera > Sphingidae > Hyles > Hyles vespertilio. The sequence continues at coordinate 2,206,450 of CM042817.1, forward strand.
TGAATATACATTAAGATATTATGATGATATCGCTTAGTAAAAACCATAAAACACACGTCAATATTTTACGCCGTATTAACAGAAAAACAAAACAGGTTTCGAATGTCAATTGGCAAAATATTCCGTAGTTTTTATCAATTATAAAACTGAATAAGCAACAAATTGCAAATCGAACCGGCACGCTGACCTACATTTTAAAGGTAGGTTTATCCCGGGGATCCGCCCACCTGCAAGTGCATTTAAGTGCCTCGGTAAATCGGACGGGATTCCTTTAATGGATCCTTCCGGATCACACTGATTAAATGGATCGTCGGGGAAATAAATGGAAATCAATGGACACTGATCCGTTGGGCTATTTTTAAGGCTTTTCGTTTTTAATGGAAACTATAAAATGTATTCTGCATTTTACAATTCTGATATCAACATTTGTTTTAGGAGACTGTCCCGCCCTCACACCCACCACTGTAACTCCTGTGAGCCAGGATCAACAGTGGCACGCAAAGTAATGACACCGAGCATTGAAGCTCGGCGAGTCTCCGGGAATGTCTAACTTGTCTTTAACCCGCAACGAAATTAATCAGAAAGTTAAATTAACAGGAGGAGTTGGAAATAAATTATTGTCCACTTCCCTCCGTGCAAAGCGGGTGACAAAACATTGAACTGAAGAGGTAAATAACCTCGCAAAAAGACTTTCACAGCCGGAGAAGCCAGCTGTGAAGCACCACGGATCAAATTATTATTACATTTAAATGGGACCTATTATGTGAACTGTTATGCTTGAATCCAGTAATAGGTATGGCAAAAACGCCGAAAAGCACGGAAGTTCTTTCTGGTCTCTACAAGGTCCATGTAGTATACAACTCCAGATGATATTTGCATAGTTTTACGCTCATTATGCCAAAGACTACACTCCCAAAGTATATGATGCGCGGACTGCTCATACTCGCAATTAGGTGTTGAACATGGACACGCAGGCGACGCAACAAGCTTAAAAGAGTATAGTTTAGACTTAAAGTTACCATGGCCCGTGAGAAATTGTGATACGCAATAATCGACATCTAGCCATGTCTTTGTTAAACGATCACGTACGCAAGGAAAAAATTGGTATAGATGCCGGCCCCTCAAAGATACCTCCCATCTATTTTGCCATTCATCTAATAGTTCGCTATATACCACTGAAACCGGTTTAAATAATCTGTCAACTTTTAAAAGTTCACGTGCGGTGAAAAACCTTTTATCCATATTCTCTCTATTAGAGTAATACATCGCGGCGCGACGTTGCACCTCCAGGTCGACTGGAAGTACACCCGCTAGGACAGGCAAAGCTTCGGTACTAACAGTTCTATATGCCTTGCACAAGAATATCAACGCCAAACGTTGGCTCTGGAGCAGTTTTCTTCGCACAGCACCGATAGTAGCCCTATCAGCCCATACGGGAGATCCATAACAGATACATCCTAAGTAAGTTACTCCATAGATGATTTTTAGTGTATTGAAAGATAGCCCCCACGTTGATTTTGATATTCTTGTCAAAGCAAAAAAGTTCCTTTTCGACTTTTCCCCGACGTTCTTAATATGTTCAAGAAAGGAAAAATTCCTTTCTAAAATTAAACCAAGATAACAAACCGATTCCTTTTTTTTAACATTAATATTATTAAATTTAATTCGCGGCTGTGATTTTAAAGTTCCTTTCAGAAGTAATTGGAACGTTTTTTGTGGTGCAAAGGTTAAGCGATTTCGATGGCCCCAATCACATATTAGTTTTAAACACGCGTCCGACATAATTTCTAATCCCGACCTACTATTTGACTCTATAAGCAAGAGGCCGTCGTCCGCATATCCGGTCAAAGAACACCCTGACGGCAAGGGAATTGCAAGAAAATCGTCGAACCCTAAATTCCACAAATAAGGACCTAAAACCGAACCTTGTGGACAGCCCATCGTAAGTGGTTTCGACACAGCATAGTGTCCAAGTTTAAGTTTTGTTGTTCCGTGCGAGAAATACGAGTAAATAAGTGAATATATATTTTTAAAGCAACCTCGTAATTTCAACTTAAGAAGCAGCATCGGCCACCAAGCGTTGTCGAAAGCACCGGATATGTCCAGGAAAATACCGAGTACATATTTGCGCGCCGATGTACTTACAGCTCTTCTAACCGATATTGCCGCGTCGATAGTTGACTTACCCGTTGTAAATCCGAACTGCTTTTCGTGAAACTTTGGTCCACCCGGTAGCAATCGAGGGACGATAATACGTTCTAAAAGATTACATAGAGACGGTAAGAGTGTAATAGGTCTATACGACTTAGGATCATGTGGAGATTTATCGCCACCCTTGGGTATTATACGAATGAAACCTGTACGCCATACCCGCGGAAATACCCCTTCAACAATACATCTGTTATAAACAGTGAGTAATGCATCGCCGGCCAATTTACACGCTTCTTTGATCATTTTATTAGTTATTTTATCGTCGCCGGAAGCCTTGTTTAGGGGCAAAGCTCGTACAATTTCGCTAAATTCATCAAACGACGCGAGATTTGAATCGGAAGAGTTCGGTACCTCCATGGCCCACATCCTAATCTGCTTATGGTATTCTGTATCATTTTCAATATTATCATCCGGAATTAACGATTGTAACAGAGCCTCAACATCAACATTTGTTTATACGAAATAATATTTTAGCATTATACATATTACATATCTACATTGTTTGTTATGTTAGTGAGTCTGCTATAAAAAAATACTCTTTCCAGTTTCTCTATTTTCTGGATTTTAATAAAACCGTTTTACTATGGTCCATGAAATATATTCTCAAAACTCTGAAACGACGAGGAAATACTACCCCAATACCGCTTCGGTAGCAATGAATAATGCATTGTTATCGAATCACTTTATTGGTTCATAGGTGATAAAGGAAAACTGAGATTGCTGTGCAATAAATGTACGCACCATTTATTATTTTACCAACTGGCTCATGTCATAAAATGACGTAACCGTACACATAATAAGAGCTCTTATAAATCCTATTTCTGATCAATGTAGAGCTTAGTCCGTTCTGGTCCATTCATCTAGTAAGGATTTTTTGACTTCCTCTGAAAGTGTAGGTGTAACATTTATTTACGAAAATGTTTTACAGTGCATATAAGTTCAGATGTTATGTTTAAGAGCGTATACACCTTGCGCGCAAAGTCAACTATAGGTATTTCTTCGTTAATTTCACGCACACATAAGCGACCAAAGCTGTGTGCGTAGAGCTGCCGCGTCGGCTCGCTATACAATCGGCTCAAACAACTTTGATCCGTGCGCTTCAAATATTCAATTGAAATGTAACTGTAATACAATATCATAAAAATATTTTATTTGCATTATAAGTAGACAAATATTACTGTGCAAGCAAAGAATAATACAAATTTTGGATACTAATCATATTTTCGTTATTATTACATTGTTAAGTTGCATTCAAATCAGTGTTCAATCAGTATACACTACGGACGTTTTATTAATCATTACGTGTTCGAACACATAAATAGTGTTAGGGGCCTTACAACCCCTCACAATTACGAAATATATTTAATTTTATATTACAATACATAACATAATTTAGCCTCGGAATTACATCCCATTATATTACCTGAAACATAATTTATACTCACTACAAAATCATTGTAGGTAATAAAAATAATTAAATATTTTACTACCAAAGTACTAAGATGTGGTAATCGCATTCCGCGCGTGGCTATTTTTACTACGCGCGGCATAATCGACTGCAGCCAGGCCGGAGCGACGAGCGATACGTCCTCCCTCTAGAAGGCCTTGCGGCGGTCTGATTTGATCCACGTCGGACAGCGTGTTTTATAGTGGTATTTAAAATATTTGTAGAAAACATGAAAACCAATTTTGTTGAAATATAAAAATGGTAATTTATTGATAAGATGTTCTTCTATTGTAATATGCAATTGCTATAAAAAATTATGTACGATAAGTTGGTGAAAAAAAATATGTTCTTGACGAGAGTTTCTGAATAATTTCGCATTGTTTAAATTTTTATTTTTCAGGAACTAAACACGAAAAGATTATTTTTCTCAGCAAAATCCCTCCATAAGGGTCTTATTAGTCTGATAATATTTTTATTTTCATCTTATATTTAGTGGTTTCGGATATCTTAAGCTTCTAAATTGCCATTTAAAGCCTAAATAACGAAACTTGTGTTCAGTAATCCGTATAGTACTCACAAATTATCCATCAATCTATAATGTTTTCCACCAAAATCCCTAGATGACAACCTTTTCTAAAATTAGTAATAATTATTTTTCCTTTAAATTGTTTATTGGTGGCTATTAACTCATTTGAAAAGTCCTGTTTTTAAGCCAAAAAGCGCGTGCAGGGTATAAACGCTCTTAAACTTAAGCTGTTTACCAGTGACAGGCAGGCTTATAAGCAAAGAAAAGATACGAGAAGAGTAAAGGGAGGGGGAAGGGAAGCACTCTGGGAATGTAGCATGTTAGTGTGAACTCGAGGGTCTTAGAAAAAACTATATCGTCGAACGTAGTTTATTTGTTATATTCGTTAGAATGTTCAAATCATCATACTGAACCGATGAATGTTCACTGCCGAACACAGATTTCTTAGATTAGATATCAGCTTCTCGGAAGAGGTTATTACGTTCAATCTAAAATGTTCATTATAAAAAGAATACATCAACACTATATGGTTAATAATATGAGGTTAAGAAATTATAAGAAAACAATACGAAAGTAATAGGAAAATGTATCGTTAAATCACTATGTGGGTGTTGGTTTAAGCGTGCAGAGAGCTCCTAGCATCTCAATATGTTTGAAATATAAACAAACATACAATCACGTAGTATTATTAGACATGCTCTTGTTGTTATTAGGAAATTAACTACATTGAAAATTGCCCTTGGATTTATAGTTTATGAGGGTCGTAACATTGTAGACGACACCTGTTAAAATGTTTTATCAAATATAAAAGACACTGAAGTCACGGCCAATTTCAATGAAACACGTCGCTTAAATACATAACTAATCGATGTCGGCAAGTAAAGAAATATATTGGAAAAAATGAAACAAAACTATTTAGGGACTTAATCGCGAATACGGCCTCTTTTTAACTTCCCTACGTTTCGATTACTTTACAGCGGCGGAAAATTATACCAAATCCGCAAATGAGTAAGATTCGCGTAAATCTAAGAAACCATTACATAGGAAAAAAAAAACTCAAATGTCGGAAATAGGAGGAAACCGGAAATTTAAGATGACCGTATGGTTCTCTAAGCTAAATTAACGTAGAAGTCCATCCAGCCAAATAACAGAACTATAAATATACTGGAGGAAGATATATTAAGGAAAGTGATGGTGAAGCACGGCTTCACACAGACGGACCAGCTATCTCAGACATCGGGATGCCATAACAATTGGCGAGAGTGTGTAGAAGGGTGAGAGAAAATGTCATGTCAGTCGGGACTATTTGGAAAACACCTCACTTATAATCGGTTTGTAGACATCAAGGCTACAATTATTTGATGTAGACGTCGAAAATCGTGACGTGTAAGTTAAGAGGATTACACTCGGCAGTGAAATGACGTGGGCTGATGTATATAATGTTAATGAGATTAATTGTGCGTCTACCCGTTACTGCGTGGACCGATGAACTGGCAAAGGTCGGTGTTACGAAGTATATTGTGAAGATGTACATTATCCTCTTGGCATAGAATAAAATTAATTTTCAAATTATGAAATAACCTTTTTTCTTTTTGTTATCCTGGCTATATGTTCCAATTTCTACATATCTATAATAAATTGTTGCGTCGATACATGATAGTTTAATTCTCTTTGTAGTCATGGGTCTATCGCACTCTGGGAAAGACCCATGACTACAAAGCAAAGTTGTGAAAGCTGATATTTATTTCCAACTCGCTATTTGTTTACTTTTTTATTCATGCCTAGTGAATTAAAGACAAATAAGTCATACCTTAAGACTTGCTGCTAATGTACTTCATTGCTTTATGTTTTTACCATGCGTGCATTTATCCATCTTTAATATCATGAAATTGCTAACTAAATCTTTAGCAACATTAATTTCTACTAAATTTACGCCTGCCACATTTGCGGGATGAGCAGAATTGTCTAAAAGGTTGTACAATGATGTGCAAAATAAACATCGGCGGCCACATTACACCGTGTAAAGTGCAGAGTTAGTGCCAAGGTTGCCTTGTATTCTGGCACGACAATCCGAGCTGCTCTTGTTGGGCTTCTAGTTTCTGTTTAAACTTCGCCGCACTTAATATCGTATATCTTAGAGGTATTGCATTCACTCGGAAATGGATCGATGTTATTGGGAACTAATTAATTTCTGAGAACTTGACTGCAATATTCATTGATTGTACAGAGGTAAGGCGCGAGTTCACTCGTGGAACGTGGAGCAGAAAAGTTAATAGTATATTTTCTCGTATCCACTAATAAAGAAGAGCTTTAGTTATTGAAAAAATTGAAGTGATGTGTTTCCATCAAGATTGTTTACCCAGAAAACTCTTTCATTAAATTTCTAATCTATTGAGAATACGGTCTGAGATTTCTTATTTTTGTAATTGAAACTACCAGAGCATTGGCGCGCTAAAATTTCAGCAATAAACCGACATTTATAACGATACAATTAGTGAAATGTAACAAAGAACGTACGTTACCAGAATAATTCGTTTGAAAATTTACTGTTGCCTAGCGCCAAATCAACTTTCCCGTTATAATATTTTTGTAAAGATATACGAATATTTTGTTGATACTAAAGATAAATATAAGTCGACATTCTCTGGTCGGAAAAATAAGCATATCTCCTTGAGACGGAATATTTAAACTTATGTGGGTTACTGTGCTGGGCTTTACACCTTTCGTCTTCGGCTTAAGTCGTGTGGTGATCGTGGTTTGGTCGTTATTTCTGTATCAGCCCATATAGGTCCCACTGCAGGGCACGGGCCTACTCTACAATCGAGAATACGATTGAGAGTGGTTAGGCGATATAGTCCACCACGCTGGCCTAGTGCGGGTTGGCGGACTTACATACCATAGAAATTCTTATAAATCGCTATGGTATGCAGGTTTCCTCACGATGTTTTCCTTCACCGTTTTAGTGCGTGGTGATTGATTATCAATACACACATTGGTCGTTATACCAATTCTAATACCTATAACATACCACCAGCGGCTACCGACAACTACGTGAATACATCCATAGCTTGGAGTTCAGTATTGCACCCTGGTTTCGAGTCTATGACCTTCAGATTGGCAGTGCAGTCATCTAACTATCACCCACTTGTTAAGCTTTCGGCGTCTTGTTTAAATATTCAACAGTTCTCATTACGAGTAGCGAAGCCGGGCGGAGTGGGTTATGTCTCGCCTGCTATTTGTCAAGTATCGCTCGTAGTGCGACATCAGCGTCGTTCGGCGACCGGCGACGCTTCACCTCGCAACCTTTGTTTTTCTATGTATTCCGCGAAGACGTCACGCATGCTAAATTGTTGAACAGATTGTGCCATAAATATAAAATATATATTAACCTTTGTCCCGCTGTTTCTTTCAATTTATTGTAGCTGTTGTCAATAATTTCTGGTTTTAGGTCGACACAGATCAACAGATGTTGCTATTCTTTACAGTCTTATTTTCTTTTGGTTTTAAGGTATTCTATTTCCTTTTACGTAAATCTGATATTGTGTAAGCGAAATTTCATGGTGATTACATAAGTAGTTATTTGTAGATCTATGTTATTAGGACTTCGTTTTATGAATTAATTAGGGTATTCATGGTGATAGATATAAGAGAGGTGTGGTAGTTGATTGCACGCAATCAGAGGGCATTTGCGGCCAGCTGGCGGAGGTTTAAGGGGACAATCAATTTAATAACTGCCGAAAAGTAATGACTTATTTACCAAGTTATTCGTAGGTACATTTGTTTAGTAATCATATTAACCTGTCCAACGGAAGGAGGTTAGTTTACGAAATAAAAAAGGCAAGTATAAATATTCTTCAGTAACGTCTTAGGAACCGTCCAGGAACAGTGCCATCGCCGCGGAATGTATTGTAATGATATCGCATAAACGAACAATTGAACCAAACAAATGGGGGCAAATTTTTGACACTTAGTAATAATGATTCGGCATCATGTGAGGCGTTTGTTCTTAAATTCGGTCCACACTCGAAAAATAATTGTCGTATTGTCTTGAATTAACCTTCAATGTGAGAAAGGTCAGTAAATCTTTATAACTAAGCAATAAATATTTTTATTTGGATTTAAATAAATAAATAAGTAAGGTATTTCGACAGTTATTGTGTATTATTTTCGTACTCCATTATTTTAAAGTTAGAATATTGTTAAAATGTTTGAAATTGCCAAGAAAAATAAGTCAAAAAGAAGCATTCAATGTGCATCTGACTAATTTAAAGCTATTTTCACATTTCCGTAGAAGATTCAAGAAAGTTGCTATGATGCGTTCAGCGGAATTTTTCACGTCCATTAAAAATACTTCGTGCATAAACACATCAATTTGTTTATTGTTTTTTCATAAAACATTATTGCTGCCATACGCTCGATTGAACAAAGCTAATTGAACCGATAAATCATTGCAATAAAGATGATATCAGCTTGCAGCTCCGACGCATTTGTATCGTTTGGCAAGGTGTGTAGTGAACGCCAGCGGGTCGCGAACACGATGTAATTACGATGTCACAGTACTTTTAATTATAGTGACGCAAGCGAAATATTGCCAGTAGAACAGTTTGGGGGAGTTTAAACGTTAAACGAACGTTACTGATTAGATTAACGGTTTACAAGGTTAGATAACACTAACATGTCCGCGCTACGGTGAAACTTATCATGTTTTTCCATCGTGTTATACAGCAACTCATACGAAGTAGGTGAAGTCGTAAATCCTTATCGAATGGGTGACGGTGTGAGAGGATAGTTTAGTTCAAGGGAAAATGAATGGCTCCTTGAAACTTCGTCTTTTGTGCTAGCTAACACCAAAGAGAATAACTTTACTAAATATTTTAGTTGAGGGCACGGATTGCTGCTGAGTCAGTTTTGGGAATTGGATAATATTGGTTGTCTGGAAGATCGCTCATAGCGATAAGACTGCCAATTGTTCACTTATTTGTAAAGTTTCTATGTTTTTTTTTCTGTACTTTATGGTGTTCAATAAAGTGTTGTGTATCTGAATCTGTAATATTGGATAGTTAATGATAAGCTGCTATGTTCGAAGAGATAAAATAATATTTCCTATGTATATATTGCGCTAAGAAGTTTGTTATCACTGGTTCTTTGCAACCTGGTGACCTCAAATGATGGCTATTGGTAGTTGCTACACGACATCCGTAGCTGATGTTGCCCCTCATTTGAAGCTTGAATTCTTATACTACTTTGTTCTTGTCGAGCAAAATCAATCTATCCACGACCCGTACTGAGCCTGCGCGGCGGACTGAAATCTTAACCCAAAACAATTTGGTAAAAGAGCCATCCTTATTTCGTCTAGTACAGTTGCTACTCTAATAGCTAAACGTATACTAGTCATTACGATGTTGATACGGTAATCAAACCTTGAATTCGGTTCCGATTCGTTTGATATATTTGCGTTTGTAAATCACGAGCGGACGTTCGTAAGAGTAACATTTCAAATTCGCTTTCAGTTTCTTTTATGTTTCACGATGTGTCTATCACTCGTGATGGATTGTAATGGCTGTAAAATGTTACACATCTTTCTAGACACTTCTACAACAGTATTTGAAACTTGCTTTTACGAGTTGATGCGGTGAAAACTTATAACTCCACAATCGTAACAAAGCGTTTTATGTTCCAACCGCAAATAAAACTTTTGCTTTAAGATTGCACGGATTTGAAGGGCTACACTTAACCTGCCATATGCGTTATTTATGTATTAATGTAATTACAACTGCATTTCCGAATGGCGTTTCTACAATAAATAGAAAAACATTTGCGGCATTGTTCATAGCCTGTCTTAAAACCCATTTTACTTATCGAATTTTTTGTCTTCTTCGCTTAAACTGAATTCAAAAGTCTTTGGAGAGGGACAAAACATTCGTTAGCTAAAGTAGGTTAGAAAATCCTCTATGAATAAGGCTGTAAGTTAATATACCGTCTTGAATAAAATTGCTTTACTCCGTCATCTGCAACACAGTTTATTTCTAAATTCATTAATTATCTTTATTGTAACAAAACCCACGACTGCACGATGTGTAATATATGATTATTATACACTTCTACTAAATCACAGAGGCGATTTACGAGAGTTTTCTTAAAATAACGATAAATGTAAAAGATGGCTTCATAAATTATTTTAAAATACGGGATATACCCAATTATTAATATACATCTGATAGGCGTATTGTTAGACAAGTAAGTCCAAAGACTAAAACAGCTACTTTGTTATGCAAAAATGTTACAGACGTCAGAATTTAGTATAGTGCGTGTATCGCATACTTTACCTATGATCGCCGATTATGTTTCGTGGCGATACTCCGACATAAGTTTGTCATCGAGTCACTGCATAATCCCCCAAGTGATAACATCAACCTTGGCCGTGATGTTTTTGTAATGTTCAAGATAATGTTTATTACCGAGATTGCACGTTTTGTTAATTCCTATTTACTTTGATTCATTGAAACAATATTATCATTGTAAACGTGACTGGTATCACAGCGTATCTTAATATCTAAAGATCTTTCTTGTCTTGATTATTAAAAGTCTTCATAATAGGAATAACTATAAATTATGAAAAAGAATCTTTTGTTGGCTATAATTTCAAATGAGATTTGGTAATTGAGGTTTCTTGTTGGTATAGAAAGAAATTATTTTCAACGACACTCTATATAGCTTATATTTTTAATTGTCAACAAGAGCAAGTAAGCTGGTATTCGTAAGGACTTACCTCAATTCATAAAATATATATTTTCGAGAGTTTCAAAGTTATCCAGGGTATTAAAAGCGTTTATACGCAAACATTGCATGACGTTTTTCCATTATCAGTGAACAGTAAAGAGGAATACAGCGGAGAGATCAGAATATGTTTTTATATTACCACATACTAAAAAAGTAACATGGAAGTATGCGTCACTCGAAGCGGCATGGCTCGCTAAAATTAAACCGACTTTAAAATCATGTCAAGAGCCGTTTTCTGGGGAATAGTGATTGTTTTCTTATGAATATGCCGATCTATGCTAGAAGATGTGGAAATAATGACTGTGTATTCTTTTACACTTTTTATTGATTAAATTTAAAAAGTTACGAGACAATAAATAAGCCTTTATTTGGACTTTTCAGGTATTTTTTTGTTTATTGTATAGATCATACAAATAAGCATACTCCTCATCTGAGTGATCATCCCCGACCAAGCACATATTTTTCTTTTATCTCTATTTGTATTTCTGTTCTCGTCTTCATTTATACGGTGTCATAGTACAAGATGTGTGTTAGAAAATATCTGAGCATTTAGAACTTGCCTGAAGACGTGGAAACAACTTCATGACTTCGTACAGCTACTGGCTTGGAGTTAGAAATGTCTGTCAGTTTGACCCGATTCATTCATTTTGTAGTAGTGAACTAGGTCCGTGCTTGTACGGTCTCATAATGTCCGCAAATTGAGAAACTATATTTCAACCTTAATTGCTTTGTGGACTTGTAAGTACAACATAACAGCATCATTATTTACGTATGTATAATTGTACAAATAGTAAGTCATAGTGTATACACATAGCATGTATGTTTTGTTGTTGTAACCAGACAGTTCCGATTACTGCGGTTTACAATTCTTAATACTATACAACTATTTTTCTTTTTTCTTGAACATTCAGTCCTTGGTTGTCTATAAAAGATTGGCTGAACCGATAAGATCGCAATTTGTACTTTATGGTATATTATCTATGTGATACAGCTAATCTTCAATTATAGAAATAAATAAAAGGCGAGAAAAGCAAAATTATGTGCCAATCGTGTCTTCCTTGCTTAACAAGGCAAGGAGCCTTTGAAGCGTCTTTTGTTATGAACGTTTCTTCTCGTTTACTAGTTCTACTTGGTAAATGACGTCCTGTCCATAGCCGACTGCCAACAAGCCGGTCTGCAACGCGAACACAATACACGCTAATTAATCTCCACTACTTTTGTTCTACTCATTTTAAAATCTTCATTATCTTTTCAAGGATGTACATATTTGAATAGCGCATAAAACTGTTGAAAAAGTTTTGTGCTGGTGCTAAAAATGTGCATTAAGAGCTACTATAAATTCAGCTCATAATATTCTCATTTGAATAATGCATTATCTTTATTCAAAAAAACATAGCATTGACTGTGTAATCCAAATTGGTATGTTAGTAATAAAGGGTTATTTAAATTTTACAGCAGAAATCAATACCACAATGCAATACTTTAAATACTATTGCGCGTATAAAATAGAAATTGATTGGTATTTTGTCACCGTTCAAGGGTTTTCATACATCTTAAGGGTATGCATATGCGTACTTGCACAGTCGAAACGAGGGCAATGCGTGTGTATTGCACGCACGTGTGTCGCAATAACTTACGTGAAATGACCTCAATTAGTTGATATTTATTGTTCATGTATCGTTTACTAGCGGTCGGGCCCGGCCCCGCCCGGGTGCATACACGTTTTAAAATGGCGGTCAAAATGTTTAATTCTGACTATCAGATTAGAATATCGACCAATCGGACCACGATAAACGAACAAAATTTCCTCGTATTTGCTAGAAATATCACTACTGCTTTCCTGCTATAGGTCATAGCGTGATGGTATATAGCCTATAGCCTTCCTCGATAAATGGACTACCCAACACTGGAAGAATCATTCAAATCGGACCAGTAGTTTCAGAGATTAGCACGTTCAAACAAACAAACAAACAAATTCTGCAGCTTATAATATTAGTATCGATTGATCAATGCCCTATAAATTGTTTCCAGAGCTATGAACAGTAGCCGGTACAAGCGGCTCTTGAATGCGAGTATTGAGCGCAATGTCAAAGCCACGCGAAGTATTCACGAGAGCTTGGAGATGCGCGCGGAAGGCCGGCAGACAGGCGCTATCTTTTAATTTGTTCCTTTTGTACTAACTCACCATTAAATGGTACAATTATCGATGTTTACAAGGCTTTATTATTCAAAAGGTGTTCTGACCTTTATCTAGTTTGATGGATTGGTATTGAAAAGGTATATATTAAGATGTGTTTTCGACTTTCATGGTTGGGTTAATGTAGATAAGATATTTCGTTCATCGTTTTTTTTGTGACAACTGTCAGTTCAATGTCATTTCTATGGACTACATTCAAAAAGCCATGAACCAAATACATACAAGCTCGGGCGTAATGCTTTAATAATTTAAAATTAGTCTACAATTTCTATCTGCAGCAAGCAGAAACAGGAGTCACTCGTGAATTTGCTTGATTAATTAATTAATATTAAATTTAGCAATTCAGTAAATGGAACTGTAATATTATAGCTCATTGGCGAGACATATCTCAATGTGTAGATAGATAGATTATTAAGATAATACGCAAATACATCATACAACATAATCCAAATGTTGGGGCAAACTGATATTGGTGTCAATTGAGATACATCATTGTCTGCGTCGCGTCGCAAATTAATTACGGTCCAGCTAGGTGCCGCTTTAATTGACATGCCGGATAAACATAGGATTGTATTAATGATGTTCAATTGCCTTAGAAATCTTCATAACTACATTAATCGATTATTCTGCGAATTTATGACTTCAATTTACATCTCAGCAGTTAATCTCCGTCATTCCGTATAATAGCATAAGAGTATTTGCGAAGAAATTGCGGCTAATGAATTGAAGGCTAAGAATGAATAGAATGAAGACGATAAAGATTTTTATGTAATCATAAAATGAGCTGTTAAATACAGAAGATATTAATTTATATCTATTTGAGATAAACCAGTTACTATATAAATAGTCGTTGCTAGCCAATACCTATCGAGTTCTATAGGATAGCGCCATGACACATCGACTATGGCAGCGCTACTGAAGTTTAGCTAATGATTGATGTAATCGTCCCATTTGGCATACGACTTTATTCTATTAATATCCGGTTGGGCCGGCCATTCGATGAGAAGGGCTTTGCGGGTTAATTGGTAATATTGTATACTGCAGATTGGTTTCATTTCCGGATAGGCAGTAACAAGGTCAATGGTAATGGTTTTTTGGACTGTATTCTCGGTGCATTAGATAAATTTACGTTAAAAACCTCTAATATAACTCACGTATGTAGCATAGCAGTAGTAGCGCTTCCTCAATGTGATATTCATGCAAATTAGCTTCCATATTTGGTAATTTCGTTAAACTTATTTCTTCACCCGTGCTGTAATTTGGGGCGTGAAATACTGACGTTTTGTCCTTATCTTTACCCATTGCCTTTGTTGTGTAAAAAACGTTTGCGTTTATGAGTACAAATAATAAGTAAAATACAGTAGGATTTCGTGAGAGTATAATGGACGATAAAATTTGTCCATTTCGTCCGAACGCTTCACCATTGACGGGTCCGATAAACAATATCGAATATCCAATGTGTTCATTCATCGCTTTCAGTTTCGTGGCCGAGCTATTAAGACACGAAATTCGGACGTGGGAGTTTGCTTTCATAGTTTGAACTGTACGCCAAATATTTGCACGACCTATAAGGATTTGTGTCGAGATGGTTTTATTGGATCTGCTGATTTGGCACATGATTTATTGGCTATTTCATTTACGGTAGATATTTGACCTGTTAATAATATAGACTTATTGCCCGATAAATACACTGAAAGATATCGCTGGATTTGCACTTCATATTTATAAATTCTTAGGTAAATCCAGTACGTTTTACTTGAAATTATTCGACATATTCTGTTCTTATCGGATTATAGAGGCCTAAATCGTTAAGTATGTATCCGCTATCAAACGTCTGTCATCAAAGATATGCAGACACGAGAGGCGTGCCACATAGTAAATGAAGAGCAAGTATCAGTAAGTGAAGCTTCAAACGTCCACCCAGATGATGTACATAGTTGGACGTCATCAAATTGTTGGCGTTGCAGAAAGCTTGCAAGAAGTAGCTGATTCAGACCACTTCCCACTAGTTATTGCTGAAATCCACGGGGAAAACTTAGTTTAATTATTAAAGATTAGGATAGGCATTATTAAATTTAATCGGTTTTCTAAATCAATAATGGCTTAGTAGAACATTTATTTAAAGTACTTGAAATGTCCTTCCTCCGCAATATGAGTGGAGTGCATCTATTGAGCGGCGCTGTGATTGCACAACATGGCTGGCAGCTTGACTACGACGCTCAATTTGTTTACATACTCCATCAACAGTGGCCATTTCAGTTAGATTCGCTGATTACATTGTAAACACTAATCTTTTGGGTTTAAACATAAACATATATTTTGTTTCGTGAATTGGATGAGGATGCTTACACAAAGTGATGCAAGGCTTTTTAAATAATGATTGTAATGTCTACTGAAAAGTTTCTGGAGTCACGGGTGGATTTCTGGAAAAGTTAGAGGAAAATTGAAATAAAGGCAGTTAATTATATTAATGCAAAAAAATAATGAAAAGGAACTAGTGTCTTTTGTAAGTTGGGACGAAAAATCACTACATAGTATAAAACAAAGTCGCTTTTTCTGTCCCTATTTTTCTTGTTCGCTTAAATCTTTAAAACTACACAACGGATTTTTACGCGGTTTTTTTTAATAGATAGAGTGATTCAATAGAAAGGTTTATATGTATAATAACATCCATTAAACATTGCAAACGCAGGCTGAACCCTACGAGATTTATCAAAATAATGTACTACATATTTGTACACATTGAAAAGGTCTACAGAAAAGTCCGCGATGGTATATTATGTCTATCTCTTATGGATATCCCACAATAACATTTTTTTGTCATTTACTTTTTACGACAAATAATGGCTAATTTTCGAAGCGATTTTAACCAATACAGCATTAATCCTTATCCAATTAAATAGCTTAAATAAATTGTTGATTTAATATAGAATATAGATCTATGTAGTCCTTTACAGCACAAGATTTAAATGAATATTTTCGCAGATATTGCAGATTTAAAATAGCGGGACGTAGCGCTTGCGGCGGTACTGGCCGGCCGGGGCGGCGCGAGCGTGCCTATATGGGAAGGTTTATATGTATAATAATAATACATACATATTATTGTACAGAAATCTATTTGCACTCGGGCGAAGCTGGGCCGGGCCACTAGTATTATAATAAACATCTGAGAGGATAACTATGGGTCAAAAGTTCTATAAACGATAGACAAATGACACAGTTAAATATCAGATTTCATTTAAAATACTTCAAAAAGCACTTACATACTGTATACTTTTATGTAAACAGTCAGAGATGCTAGAACAATAGAATTTCACCCAAGAGAATACATTGCATTTGGTCGGGCTAGTGCATCAATAGCTTAGAGAGAAGAGAAAGTGATGCTGGATTGTGAGAACAATACACATGAGAATGATAAGACTAGCTTTTCAAAAAGTTTTAAATTACTAATCCAATGTAACAATGTTTCTCTAGTGTATGCTCTACTTGTTTTGTATGAATTTATCATCAGGTGCATGGAAAGTACATACATCTATATATATAAAAATGAAACCCGTTTCGCGTTGTCACAGCATCACGTGTGAACGGCTGAACCGATTTGGCTTATTTTGGTTTTGAAATATTCGTAAAAGTTCTGGGAAGGTTTTAGGAGTGAGAAAAATGGGAAAATTTCTAAGGAAGATACTAAAAACCTTTTTTTTGGGTATCGTTCAAGCGTGATGCGTCCAGCCAATATAGGATGATCTTTGTTTATTTGACGGGAGACGTAAAAGACGGTCCAGCTTCAACTACCATACAACGTAAAATGATCTATCTTTCCATTGTCTTTCATTGACGGCTGACAAAATAGAACAAAATTCAAAAATTGTGTACAACGTGTATATAATAATATTATCTAGATACGGCGTCTTGCGCGTAATTTTGTTAAATGTAAAATAAAACGATGTCCATATCTACCAAAATAGCCCATTGTTTTTTTAGATTATTGCAACAGTTTTAAACAAGGTATACTCTATCGAAGCGTTTTGCCGGAGTACACCAAAATATATCTAATTATAATTTTTCGTTTTCATAAACGACATTGTCTTTTGAATTGATACTTTTAGATGCGCTGGGGGACAAATTTAAATTCCGCATTAGTATTGTTTTCAGACTCAAGTATAAAAAAAAATGGTACGTTGATGCCGTATCTAGACATTATAATGAAACGATATGCAGTTTTATATTTTTAAATATTTGTTTTATTACTTACGTCACCTGGTAAGGCAGTATGAAGGTTTTATTAATTTGTATATGGTAACGTACTAGACGCGACTGCCAACAAGTTTACGATGGTCACGGGTTCAAATCTCAGGGCACACCTCTGACCTATCGGATTAATTTCTACGTCAAATAAAATTCGCCAACCCGCACTAAGGCAGCGGGGTGGACTATATCTTCTTCTTCTATAATATAAAAATAAATCGCAAAATGTGTTGGTTAGCGCAAAACTCAACAACGCCTGGACCAATTTGGCCAATTTTTTTTTAATGTTTATTATTACTTTATTACTAACAAAAAGTAATGGCGTGCAATATTATTTGGAAAAACAGCATTTTGGTGCTGAATTAAGGGAAGGGATATTGGATGAACAATAAAAAACGCTTAAGTTTTTAATGTCAAAATTTCATAAGGCAATCTTTATATGTACATGTATATGGAGGGACGGGATATAATAGAGTGGAAGGTACGGGAGAGGACTGGGATAGCTGACAGATTTGATAGGACCAAATGTAAATGCACGTTATAAGACGGGATGGATAATAAAGAGAAAGGACGGGACGGATCGGGAAGAGATTGAACAGACGGATGAGACGGGATTGCGCCGGACAGTAGGACAGCTACGTTAAGTTTAGGTATACAAGAGTTTATAGGAAAAATAACATGTATTTGGTGTGGAGTGGAATCAAAAAATATATGCACCCAGGCGAAGCTGGGCCGGGCCGCTAGTATTGAAGTTGAAATTGGTTGGAAAAATTACAAAGCTGATACTCGTTAAACAAACCAGGATTATTAATCAATATGTTATGAACGTTGCCAACATACGTACAAATAAGAATTGCAAACGATGAGTCAACAAAAAAAGAGACATGCGCGAAATTTCCGCCGCTTCCAGCCGCCACCTGTCACACTCGAGTTCACTCTTTTCTATGGACAGTCGCCAAATATTTTCATACAGTGTCTTGCACGCATGTATAAACGTCGTGCGTCATCGCCAACGACGATTTGGACGTTTGGATCTCACCATCCTCCGCCAGTCACGTGACTAGATCATTCATTATTCGACACAGCAGATTAGATAGCGCACTAATACAATAGATTGTTAATAATACTATCCGTTCCACTTTACGCATCGGCCTTGGATCGCTGACGTCACGAGTTTCGCGCTGCTACCACTATTGTTTAATTGTTGTTATGCTCATTTTGGGTATAACTATCAAAGTTTTCGTTTACTTTAGTCAGCATTATTTCTATAAACTTTTAATTGCTGCCAAATTGAGCTGGTAGACAAATGATTGTCGAAGTGTGACTCTTTGATCATGACAATGGAACAACAGGAAAATAATTTTGTTATTGTTATTAGTCACGGAAAACATGAAATCAAATTATTTCTAATTAATTACTTGTAAACGTATTGAAATGTCTTGCTGTGATGATTTTTTTTACCAAATCTTGATGTTTTTAATCTTGTACTTTTCACTTGCTATGATGGAATGACTTATTAGTATAGCGAAATTTGGGAGCGAGAACAGTGTGTGCACTTAAAACTGAAGTTATCTGCCATTCTTAGAAACCTCTCAATGTCGCTGGGTTTGGAAAGCAAATCGCTTCAGTGTTTTCCGCGAGATCATTTGCCGTTTTTAGAAAACACTTGTGGGGCGATGTAGTACACTAAATCTTATTTAGTAGTATTTTAAATAGAATTATAATGTTTTCCTTTAGTAATAAATGACAGTATGCTACAATGGTAAATTATAACGGCATGCTTAATTTTCAAGTGAAGATGCGACTGCAGGTTCACCCTTTATTTTTTTATGATGATCAGTGATTGTTAGAAGCGATGGAAATGTCGGCTCAGAAAGGTATGCTATAATGTGAGTGATTATTTACACCAGCAAGTCATGCGGGTCAGACAACGTTACTGATTTTGGGAGTCAACGTACTAGCGCCCTTCTAATCGCTTTGCAATTCTGAATACGACAATAAATCTTTGAGACAAGTGAAAATAATCGATTTTAAAGGACTCCCTCCATTCTAGCTAAATACCTCGTAATTTCGGCTAAGTTGTGACGTAAGAGCTATTACACCGTGCGTGATGTAACGAGGTGTTGTGCCGACGACCGTGATGCCGCTGTCTAAGAGAGAGGTGCCGCCCGGTGAAAGAGCACGTTCGACCTAAAAAATAATGCGTCGAACATTTGCCGTTTCCTGCTGCCGCCTGTGTAGTCTCAGCCGGTTTTAATTGGTTACTTTTGTGTGTGGCTTTAATTAGTTCCCAAGCGTCGTTAGCTCTTGTACGCCAGTTTTCGTTTTTCCAGGGACATTGTTTTTGATCTTGTTTTGTTGGATATTTATAACGAAAATATTTAGGTTACATTTTCATTCGAATGATTCTGCATTTGTTATTCATTATAATGAAATGAGATCTTTGCGGAAGACTGATGTTTAGTAGAGTTTTCGATTTGTAAAACTAATACAGGAAACACAATTACTCAACATCGAGTATAGAAAAGAACATCATTTGGGCCTAGCTTATGACGTCACGTTTTGTTGTGACTGGCTGCGTTGATTATGAAACATTTAACATTTATAGTCACATAATGTGGTATAATTTACTTAACGCTAATGTGTGGTACGTCACGTACTAAAAAGTAACGAGAATAATTTGGTTATTACAGCTGGATTAACTTTTGGCATAGCTGCTATGAAACTCTAATCAGTTTTAATTTCGTTGTAGAGAAATTACGCATTTGGCTGTTTCTACTAATTACTTATGGCCATTTGAACTGTAAAATTTACGTTCCTTTTAGAATTAAGGTGTGTTATGTAACAGTTATTTTAAGAATATATTGGGTTATCTTGAACTCATATACATGTGGCATAAAAACAAGGAAAATATGGTAAATGTGTCGATTGAATGCATTGAAATTGTTAATACATAATACATCAACTAACTGTATTGTATTGATTTTCATTTAAGTGAATACATGAAATAGTAAAGGTTGACGAACACAAATACTGAATTCAATATGACGTGTTTGTTACAAGATTCAAAGAGTTAATTTCGGTGAAATAAACGGATAGAATGGATGTCTTCCATCCACATCCATCCATCCATCCATCAGCCAAAGGAAGTCCACTGCTGAACATAGGCCTCCCCCAATGATTTCCACTGAATGAATGATGAATGGATGTCTTAAATGATGTTTATACAAAATTTACATAGTAATAGTGATTGTTTCACACGTTTTTCATTGTCTCGTATAATCGCTTTGTTTCGATTTATTTTTATATCCGCTGAAGTTTTGCAATTCTTATAATAATTTAAAATTAATTTTATAAAGTTACTTTAATTTTTATACTCCAGCTTAGATCGATAAGTTATGATCTCTTAAGAGTTCTATTCGGTAGCCGAGATTTAAAAGGGAATATATTGTTAATGAGAGTCTGGTAACTTTTCCAGTTTTTCATAATTATAAATATCGAAGTCGCGAAGTGTTGTGTGTAGTGAAGTGGAAATGATTCAAACGCTTCAAATAATATTCCCCGCTTCGAGAAGTCGATGGATTTTTATTTGCATATGATCTGATTTATTGTCCATTAAGCGTGGCCTATATTGATCCATCAATTTTGGTATTGAATATACGTGATCTTACTCAGGAAATCAGTATTATTTAGGCCAGGCAACAACCTATGTCCAAAGTATCGAACCACGAAATGATTAAGTGTAATGATTATGAGTATACATATGTTTTGATGACCTTTGAAAATTGCATCATGGTAACTTTTAAAAATAATCTGGTCTGCGTAAAGTAGGACGAAATAGTTTGTTTTATTCGTGTGTTCAGGTTATTGGTAGATTTGTTCCGCTACATTCGTTTGTAATATCAATCAGGTGTTTTATTCTGGCTAGGCAAAATATTTGTCTTGCATCTGATAGTAAGAACAATGCTGTCTAAAAAGAATATGGGCTTATTTATACTGATATTTGTACTGATAAGATGGGTTGATCGAATGTGACCTTTCGCCATTTGAAACAATGTTACCAACCGCACGATACCTTCTTCACAGTTCACACTACGAGTGGAAGGGAACTATGAATTAGACACCCAGTTGATTCGGCCTAACATGACTTCACGAAGCAGTAGTTCTTCTTGTTGTGTTTGGTTCTATGTGTGTGTTGGTCGTATATTGATATATCTTTAGTTGCATTTAAATGCAGTAAGTAGGATGACCACCTTTGAAAATGATCTCAAAAAGTCATCAGTTGCAACTGCAGGGTCCTCTGACTTGGCAACTGAGTTTGCCACATATAGGGCCTTCATCACCCAGGCCTTAAGTCTACTACAACAGCAGATAGAAGCTTTGGCACACAGCGTCGACTCCATGGAAATGCAGCGGAGGCGGAAAATTCTTCTCTTTCATGGAATTGCTGAAGTAGGCTGTAGTAGGAAGTAGCCGAGGAGAACTCTGCCCAACTCATTGTGGATGTTGTGAAGCAACGTCTCAAATTTGATGACTTCAAAATTTCTGACATCCAACGTTGCCACAGGATGGGCCGGCCATCTACTTCCAAAAAGTCTAGGCCTATACTTGTAAAGCTGCAAGATACAACTCTCAAGAACAAGTTATGGTTTAGCAAAACCAAACTAAAAGGTTCTGGCATCATACTCTCAGAATTCCTAACTAAGTCCAGACATGATTTATTCATGGCAGCACGGGAAAAGTTCGGTGTCACCAACTCCTGGACTCAGGAAGGCAACATCTATGTCGTCAGCTCCGGTGTACGGCATCGCATCGTGTCGCTTAATCTGCTAAGCCAGATAAAAGTTGACACCCCTGCAAAGTCGAGTCCGGCGAAGAAGGCTATAGCAGTGCCCAAGACGAGACGAGCAGCGACCATAAAGAAGTAGCGTGTATTTATTTTGGTCTACACTAAGTTTTGCTTTATTTACTTGATCTTTCAAATCTTCTTTTTTTTCTTTTTAATCTAACTTATTGCTCTAGTATATTTTAATAATGTTGTTTATACGCAAAAATTATTTTTACCCAAGTCGGTACATAAAATAACCTTCAATTTGTATTGACATTCGTACGTCATATTTGACACATTGTGTTTCGTTCCGAAATCATTATGTTTTCGGAATATTATTGTTAACGTAGTGTTGTGAATTCTCTTTGTCATTATATAATGTTATGTGTCGTATGATTGTTTTTACCTGGATTGATATAATAACTTTAATTTTATTTTTTCACGTACTTAGTATTTATCTATTGCTTTTTTTTTCTTTTAGTTATAAACTTGTTCAAATTGATAATTTTAAAAGTAGGGTTTTTGCCTATACTGCCGGCAGATGGATGGTTGTTAGCTAATTTTTACTTCTTAGTCTGTTAATTTATTTTAATAATTATTATTTTTTTCTTACTATATTTATTGTATTATTTATATATATATATATATTTTAATATATTGTATTTTTATTTACGCTAATGTCTGTTCACAGCTTTAATAGTGATAGTGAAGAATTCTTATCAGCTTGTAGTGATGACAGTTTCGTCAGCATTCCCTCACTCGCTGACACAATTACATCCCAGTTCTCTGTCGTCCCGGGGAATTTTAATGTGGTTCACTTAAATGCCCAAAGTATTCCCGCCCATTTCCCAGATATGCTGGCTAGTTTTGACTGTACTCATATCCATGCAATTCTTGTTTCTGAATCCTGGCTTAAGCCATGCCTATCCTCTTCATCTTACTCGCTTCTTGGATACCATCTCATTAGAAACGACCGCATCGGACGTGGTGGAGGTGGTGTAGCCATATATCTCCGTAACTATTTTCAATTTTCGATCGTCAGCACATCACCGCAACCCCCACCACTAAATGCTGGGGAACATATTTTCATTGAGGTGGAATTCTCTCGTAAAAAACGTTTACTCGGTGTTTACTACTGTCCTTCCCTTCGTGTTGATTTTTTCTCTTCTCTCGAAACTATTCTCGAAAATCTAGTTCCTTCGTACAGTCAAACCATAATCATGGGTGATTTCAATACCTGCCTCCTTAAGAACGACCGCCGTTCGTCTTCCCTTCTCAATATCATCATCCATCATCATCCAATCCTATAACCTCTCTATCCTCCCCCTCTCCGCCACTCACCATTCTCCTAACTGTACTCCTTCTCTCCTAGATCTTATCTTTGTCTCCTCCTTAAGCCATGTTGTGAAGCATGGTCAATGTCCCGCTGACGCTTTTTCTTCCCATGATCTATTATTCCTATCATATCGCATCCACCCTCCTAAAGCCTCTCCCAAAATCCTTCTGCAGCGAAATTTTCGTGGTATGAATCTTGGTAATCTTCGCAGGGATGCTGACAGCATTGACTGGAGTTCGCTCTATCAAATGGATATGGTTGATGTAAAAGTCGACATATTTACAAACGAACTGATAAAACTGTATGATAAGCATGCTCCAGTTCGACCAGTTAAGATAAAACACTTACCCGCACCATGGCTGACCGCGGAAATTAAGGAGTTGCTCTCTAAAAAAGCGTTAGCCAAATCTCGGTACAATCGTCGTACCAACGAGGTGAATTGGCTGAAGTATGTTGCCATTAGAAATCACTGCAGTAAGGTGTGTAGGAATGCACAACGCCGACACATTCATAACTCAGTTGAAAACGGGGACCCAGCTAAAGTCTGGAAATTTCTTAAGACACTAGGAGTGGGTAAATCTCGACAAGATTCTATTCCCAAAACTTTAGATTTAAACTCCTTGAACCAACATTTTTCTTCCTCGTCGAATCTGGATAAAACGACTAAACACAAAACCATAAATTATCTTTCTACCCTTCAAACTCCTAATTGTTCTGCCTTTGTTTTCAAAGAATTTGCTAGTTGTGATGTTAGGAAGACCATTACGCTTATCTCCTCCAATGCAGTGGGGAGTGACCATGTCAGCCGCAATATGATTCTACCCATCCTGGACGAAATTCTTCCCATAATTTCCCATATCCTTAATTTTTCCATATCCACACAGACCTTTCCCAGTGCTTGGAAAGAAGCTAATATCATTCCCATTCCCAAAAAGCCCTACGCTTCTATATTTTCCGAATTCCGTCCCATTTCCATTCTTCCATTCCTATCCAAAGTCCTTGGACGTCTAATCCATACCCAATTAAATGACTTCCTTACCAAACATAACCTTTTAAATCCTTTCCAATCAGGGTTTCGTCCAGGACATAGCACAACTACCACTCTGACCCATATTGCGGATGGCATCAGGTCTGGTATGGAAGGGGGCATGCTGACAGTCTTAGCGCTGCTAGACTTCTGCAATGCCTTCAATACTGTTGACTTCGATATCCTACTAAGCGTACTGTGTTCTCTTAACATATCTCCAACGGCTGTTGCTTGGTTTCGTAGTTACCTGTACGGGCGCCGGCAGCGCATCAGTGTTGAGGATAACTTATCCTCGTGGTGCAGTGTAACTGCTGGCGTACCACAGGGCGGCGTGCTATCTCCTCTACTCTTCGCAATTTTTATAAATCCCATTACGTATAATCTTCGCTCCTCCTATCACCTCTACGCAGATGATCTTCAAATTTACGCTCGAGCACCTTTAGATAAGATTGTAAGTGCAATTGCAACTATAAATCTCGACATCCATGAAATTTGTGAGTGGAGCAAGACATATGGCTTGAAAGTCAATCCTAAAAAGACTCAGGTCATTGTTGTCGGCAGCCCCAGGATGATTTCGAGACTAGATCACACCCAATTACCAAGTGTTTCTTGCGATGGAATAACTGTTCCATACAGTAACACTGTAAGAAATCTTGGTATACACTTCGATCAGTCGTTCATCTGGGGTCCTCAGCTTCGAGAGTTAAGTCGCAAGCTGTTTGCCTCGGCAAGGTCCTTGCGACGGTTACACAATGTTTTACCCATTGCCACGAAAATTTCACTTGCGCAAACTCTCCTTCTTCCCATCCTTGATTATGCGGATGTCAGCTATCTTGATCTCACCGAAGACCAACTTAATAAACTTGAGCGACTTCAAAATTTCTGTATTAGATTCATATTTGGACTACGCAAATATGATCATGTCTCTGAGTTTCGTGCTAAGCTCAAGTGGTTACCTATACGCCTTCGTCGGAATACTCACGTTCTCTCACTCCTTTATAATATTTTGTTTAATCCTCTCACCTCATCTTATCTTAAAGAACGTTTCACTTTTCTCCATGACTCACATTCGAGGTCCCTGAGGTCGTCAGAGAACCTTAAGCTGAGAATGCCCGTACACACAACGACATTTACTGATAAATCGTTTGCTGTTGAAGCTGTCCGATTATGGAACGCGCTTCCTGTTGTGGTTCGACGGGCACAAACCTTGTCATCTTTCAAAAAGCTGGTGAAAGCACACTACCTTTCTCACTAAACAGATAAAGCATGGTATTATTTCCTCTTTTTTTGGATATATTTTTAATTTGTAGTATAATTATAAATTATTATAGATGTTTATGTAATTATTTAAAATTGTATGTATGTATATATGTATATATTATATGACGTATGTGTATTTATTATGTCATTTATATGTATGTATGTATGTATTTTTTATGATTATCTATTTTATAATTTATATCTATTGGAGCTTAACTTATCTTTGTTTTACACTGCCCTTTCTTTTTCCTTCTTTTATATCCATCCAAAGGTTGTCTGGTAGAGATCGCTTATTAGCGATAAGACCGCCTTTTGTACTTTTTATAGATGTTACTTCTTTATATTGTTATGTTCTTTTGTATGTGTACAATAAAGATTAAATAATAATAATAATAAATAAAATCCATCCAAAATTAATTGCGTTTCTGAAAGTAGCTATGACACAGTGGAACACAAAACTGAAGCTTAACCAACATGAATCAACAATAACTACAGATATGATTAAAATACAGAGAGGCATCTTCCAGGGAGATGCACTCAGCCCATTATGGTTCTGCATTGCTCTTAACCCCCTGTCTGAATTACTTAATAACACTAAATTAGGATTTCAATTGCACAACAATAACACACACTATATCATATCCCATCTTATGTACATGGACGACATCAAAATTTATGCAAAAAAATAATAAGGAACTCAATAAACTAGTAGATATTACCCATTCATTTTCTACAGATATAAAAATGCAATTTGGAGTCGATAAATGCAGAATTCAATCTATTATACGCGGTAAAACACAAAATAATACATATCCTCTTAATACGGGTGAACTAATAGAATCCATGGACGAAAACTCTACTTATAAATATTTAGGGTTCCACCAATCTAAAGTTATACTCCAGAAACAGGCTAAACTAGAAATGACCCAGAAATTTAAATTAAGATTAAACCAAATATTAAGATCCCAATTAAACTCAAGAAACACTATTAAAGCCATCAACAATTATGCCATCCCGATCCTTACCTATTCATTTGGGATCATAAATTGGTATCAATCTGATTTGTATAAACTGCAGCGAATCATTAACACACTCATGACCAAACACAGAAAACACCATCCAAAATCATGTATACAACGTCTTACCTTGTCGCGCCGTAACGGTGGTAGAGGGTTAATTCACATACCCAATTTGCATAATAATCAAATTACTAATCTCAGATATTATTTCCACACTAAAGCTGAAAACGTTGAACTCCATAAATATATAACAGAAATAGACGAGAAATTAACCCCACTTAACTTACATGACCGAACCATTCAACCAAACCAACGAATCATCACCATACAGAATAAATTGGACTCGTGGTCGCAAAAGTCTCTACATGGGAGACACTTCGCCGACCTCAGCCAAACACATGTCGATAAAGAAGCATCGAACGAGTGGCTGAGGCGCGGAGAGCTCTTCTCAGAAACGGAGGCTTTTATGGCCGCTATTCAGGACCAGGTCATAAACACCCGTAATTATCAGAAGCATATTATCCGCCGTTATTCCGTCCTTACAGATATATGTCGACGATGCTATAGCAGCTCGGAGATTATACAGCTTATAACTGGTGCTTGTAAATCTATTGCACAAACAGATTACAAGCACCGCCATGACCAAGTGGCCTCCATTATACACCAATCCCTTGCATTTAAGAACTCACTCATTACACATAAAGTTCCTTTCTATAAGTATAAACCTGCTTCAATACTCGAATCTCCTCATTTTAAATTATACTGGGACCGAACAGTAATCACAGATAAAACTATACATTTCAATAGACCAGATATCCTACTCCATGATAAAGACCATAGTACCGTTTACCTAATAGACATAGCTATACCTAATACCCACAATCTCGCATCCACATATTCAGAAAAAATTGCCAAATATACGGATCTATCGATAGAACTCAAAAGCCAATGGAGAGTACAGACAGTAAAAACAATACCGATAGTTCTGTCTTCTACAGGTGTACTTCCTCACACACTACATACGAGTCTTAAATCTCTTGGTTTGCATAAACTCTCATATGTTCTTCTACAAAAAGCCACAGTCCTTAATACTTGCAGAATCGTAAGGAAATTCTTATCCGTAGATCAATCATAACCAAATAAAAAATAGAACTCTATTCCAAGATCTCATAGAAACCACCCATATCTTGCTTGGCCCAAAAGCCCGCGGAATATGGTTTTTCCCTACTAACCTAGGAGAATTTATACAAATTGAAAAATAAATAGGATAATAATAATAAGTACTACTCGACAAAATTGCTTAAAAAATATTTACTCCGAAGGAAAATATAATGAAAACTATTCATTAGATACATTACAACTATATATTATACATAAAATATAATACATAATTCTAAGCGTCCTTTTTGCTCAATAAATTAAAAGAAATATAAGTTTTGTCGTAACAGAGTCCAATTCACATCGGTTAGGGAAGTAATATAGACTTTATAGTCTCAATTTTACTATTGAAATAAATCGGAGGCACTCCCCTAAGCTGGCTTCGGGCAGTAATCGCGCTGAGCGGCAGATTATCGGCTTAGTATCTCTGGATTTCGGGTCGGGCTTCGGCCGTTCGCCATTAGGTCAAGGCGACGCGCCTACTTGTTCGCAAATTGCTATAGTTCTCCTAATTATTTTGCTGGGTCAATTGTTTAATTTACTGTCCAGACTGATTGACGATGCTCTAAAAATAGATCTGTTCTAAATGTTTTGAGACCAGCATACTAATTAAAATTTTGTCAAGTATGTGATGACATGCATTTTTATAAGACCTTAAAGCTTATATGTAATGAAAAATATTTATAATAATTTTATATGAAAATTAAAAAATCGTTCTTCCGGCAAAATATCCAGTTGGCATTTAGACTTCATCAGAACGCATTGAATTGGTCGTTAGCACGTTGAAACGCGTGTTCAAACATTGGAATCACAATTACGCGAGTCTAGCGCTTCTGCGGGACAAGGTTACGTTCAGTCAGACATCGCTACCGTACCCACTGCCTACTCGTCTAACAGTATTAAATGAAGGAAACGCAACACAATATGCCGTATTATACAATCAAGCGCTTTTCCATATAATGAGAACGTTGTATGTACAGGAAGAATTTAATGAATGCGCTCTTATCATGAGCTTTGTCGTTGGTGTAGAGATAAACGGTTACGTAGGTAGGTGATAAAACATTATTACATGATGAAATAGTTGACACAGAAAATTAAAGCTGTACTAACATTTCATGATGATTTCAAAAACCTCTGTAATTGAAAGCCATATTTAAAAAAAAGCAAAGTCATAGTAATTCGCTTTTAGCGATAAGACCGCCGCGGCGCGCCGTTTTAAAACACTTTGTTTTCCCTATTTAAATATTATTATTATTATTTTGGTATATATTTTTTTCTCGAAATATACACATATTTCGGTATAATGAATCTCACGGGCCTAGGCCAAGTGCGAATCATGTTGAGAAGGAGTATTTGTGTCTTCTTGTAGAAATTTTCTTACAATCCGACACGTATTCAGAATAGCAGCTTTCTGCATGGTTATATAAATGTTTTCCGGCATATCTATTATTTTGAGGTAATGATGAAGAAATTTCGGTATGACACCTGTGCTGGAGAGCACGAGCGGCACAATATACACTTTGCTGAGTTTCCAGATTCGTATTATTTCTTCTTTAAGTTCAGTATATTTATTTATTTTTTCTGTAATCGGTTTTTGCAAATTATGCGTATTCGGTAAAGCAATGTCTATTAAGTAAGCAATATTACCAATTTTGTCTATTAAAGTAACATCTGGTCTATGATTGTGGATTGTCTTATCTGTTAATATAGCTGTGTCAAAGTACATTCTGTGGCTCACGCTTTCCAACACAGGCATCGGGGTATATTGATAGTAAGGTACGGGTTTTTCGCGAATCAGTTTATGTTTAAGGGCAAGTTTTTGATGTATAATATGCGCTACCTGGTTATGGCGGTGAGTGTAATCGGTTTGGGTTAGGGTGGAACAGGCACTTATAATATGTTGTATCGTTTCAGACAGACAGTGACATTTTCTACATTTCTACATTTAAAATAAACTTTCTATAATTTCTAGTATTAATAACCTGATCTTGGATCGCCACCATAAAACCTTCAGTTTCCGGGAAAAGAGAACCAAATTTTAGCCATTTATTGGAGGCCTATATATCTATATGGGGTTGCTCCAGATCTTGTATATTATGTCTTCCGTGCAATTCTTTAATCCGCCACTTTACGAGCTTATTATTTAAATTTTCACTTGGGGTGGCTAATTGAGATGTGTTATTAATTAATTAGATTTAAAGGTGTATAATTTTTATCCGTTTCTATTGTTGCTAAATGAATTTTACTTGTATTTCCTTTTTCATAAAAGAAATTTCTTAATTTTATTATTTGTCCTTCCCATAAGTTATTTAAATCTATTAATCCCCTACCCCCTTTTGATCTCTCTATAGATATTCTTTCAATTGCGGATTTAGGATGTAAAAGGTTGTGTTTAGTAAGCGTTGATCGAGTCCTCATTTCCAATTTCTTGATGTCCGTTTTTAACCATTTTACTATCCCAAACGAATATGTTAATACTGGTATTGCATAAGTGTTTAGCGCTTTAAATAAGTTTTTAGAATAAAGTGGTCTTTTGCATATCTTATTGATCCTACTGAAATATTCTTTACGAAGTTCTTTCTTTATCTGAATATGATTCATATTTTTTCCTTCACGTAATCCTAAATATTTGTATGTATCATTCTCCTCCATCAGATCAAAATAGTTTTCTCGAGTATATTCACTTCTGTTTCCTACTAGTTTTCCTTTTCGTATATTCAACCTTTTACATTTGTCTAACCCGAATTACATGTTTATATCTCCATTAAATTTTGCAGTAGTTTCTATTAGTGTTATAATTTCTTTTTCAGACTTGGCAAATAATTTTATATCGTCCATATACATTAGGTGACTTACTGCAGCGTTGGGTGTTAATTTGTAGCCAAAATTTGAATTGTTAAGCAGAGTTGATAACGGATTGAGTGCCAGACAGAACCATAAAGGGCTTAATAAGTCTCCCTGAAAGATACCATTTTCAATTGGGATTTCGTCGGTGGTTATAGTTGTGTCGTTATTTGAAAAGAATAGTGTGGTTCTCCAATTACCCATGACAGATTATAGAAGGCTATTATAATTGGATTGATTTTATAGATCTGTAAGACTCGAATCAGCCAGGAGTGAGGCACGCTGTCAAACGCTTTTTTATAATCAATGTATGCTAAATTCAAGTTATGACTGTGGGAGGTGGCATGTTTCAATATAGTGGAATCAATAATTAACTGTATCTGTTTAAATGGTCATTGATTTTAAGTGTTAAGCAAGATGTGATTAATTTGTAAATGGTTGGCAAACAAGTTATGGGACGGTACTGTGAAGGGTCAGATGTGTTTTCGCTCTTAGGGAGCATGTACGTTATACCTTTCGTAATAAAATTCGGAGGCTCTTTCGTACCCCTTATTATGCTTGTAACAGTTTTAGCTAGCATATCATGGAGCACAGAGAACTTTTTGTACCAAAAGTTATAAACTCCATCGATACCTGCAGCTTTCCAGTTTTCAAACCTTCGCGTGATCAACTCTATATCTCTGATTTAATTTCTTCTGTTTTAATCCATTCCGGTAGTTCGTTATGGTTTTTATTATTTTTTTCCAGATTCCTGATCAATATTCGTCTAAATCTTTTTTATTTGGAGTACTTAAATTACTATAGACATTGTTAGGGTTATTCTTAAGATTTCTGTAAAAACATTTTTCATTAAATTTAAATATTTTGTTATCGTTTTTTCTTTCTAGTGCCTTTTTGTATCGTGCTAATCTCTGTGACTTTAATGTTAATTTCTGCTTAAGTGTATCTAAAAATTCTACAGGCCTTACATTATTGGTTTCATGATTTGAATGAACTTTGTATTTCTCAAATATTAAATTAACTTTTTTAACTAAAGTAGCGTGTCTATTATTATTAATGTACTGTGTCAACCTACCAATATTAGCACGTAGATTGGTTATGTCTTTTTCTAACCTAATTTGCCATTGAGGTTTATTTGTTTGCCGTTTACCCTTATAATTAGTATCGGGAGATATTTTATAGCTTAATCTTGTTGATATTACTACTGCACTGCAATAAATAATCGTATGTAACTGAACTAGATTCGACCCAAGAGAAAAGAATTTACTTAGAATTTGGCAATTAAAAACATTTACTAATTGATATAACTTCTTATTTTCTCGTAAACGGGGAAGCTTGGGACGAGTTGACGGATCCATTTCTGAATATAATGTTAGGGCAGATTCAAACTTATCAATAAGGTCCTGAACATGAGCACTGTCTGCCGTTGTGTCCATATGTCGGTTAGTTGCTGTTTCTGATGAAGGTGCTATAATGGAAGGGTCAGATGTGTGAGTTACAGTATTATTTTCTACTAATGGTTGTGATGATATGGATTCTGAAATGTCATTCATTTCTTCAAGTCTCAAAAGTTCAGAGACTTCTTGTTTTAAACTCGCGATTAGTGTATCTGATAAAAGTTTTGTTCCTAATAATTACACTTCGTTGATCTGCTATTCTTTGTGATGAAACGTCTATATGTGGGTATTGAATTTTAAATTTATCATATATTTTTTTGCAATACATCGTTTTGTCTGTTTCTAATTTAGTTACGTATAGGTAGGTATTATTAATTAAAATACCGAGACTAGTCAGACTTCCGGTATAAATAATTCAAGCAATTTTATCAAAATTTACTCGTTAGGATTTGCTGATAGTGTGTTAATCTCGTGTTGAACGAAGTGTTGAACGAAGTGTTGAACATAATTAATGTTTTGCGTTTGTGAATGTCACCCATATGAGTTTCCGAGTGGAACTGTGGAAGCGCTGACCGTAATAAAAGATAAGATGAATGAACCTTTGCTGTTTGAATATTAAACCCTGCCTTCTGTTTGTACTAAACTGGGTTGAGGATTTTAAGATTGCTATTAACAGCATCAGATTTTTTTAAATATACAAGTATATTACAACGTTCACTTGTTGAAGCACATTTTTTGAATCTCCTAATTTCTGAGGTATCAGACCCACCTGTTAGTAGGCTGTTGGGTGTATTTTTTTTGTTGAATTTGTATGACGACCTGACTAAGGTTTTTGCCGCAGGTTTTTAACCGGGCCGCTTTCAAAGTTATTGCATGGAAATCCTTTTAGTATCATAATGACCTATTGTTCAGCAATCTTCTGGCTGATTACAATTACAGAGACTGTGTATGTTATGTACTGTATAACACAGAGTACATTTTACATACTCTGTATAATGAAGTAGCGTGCATGTAATTGTACATTCAAAATGTAAGGTATTGTCGCCACGTGTACAGTATAGTCTCTCCCCACGACAATATTAGGTCGTTCAAGCGGAGTATAAACGAGCAATTAAGCACTCTTGTATAATAAAGGAGATGAAATGCTCACGCCTCTCAGAACCCTCAGTGTTATTGGAATAATACGCGTAATACTAATCACAAGAAACCTGCTTTGATGTGCTGTTTCATTTTAGGTACGACGCTTAAAATTTAATCTCGTTAAGTGTGACTCTTATTCATTATTTAGAGGTTGTGTCATTTGCGGTAAAATGCTGAACTCACAAAATAATTTATAAGCAGATTTTCTTATACAACAAAATGAAAAGTAATTCAGAATTCCTAAGCTGTGTTTTTGACTTGGGCATTTTATGGCGGTTAGACTGTGCCCCATTTCATTCGATTAGTTCTAACAGCACATCATCATCATCATCATCATCATCATATCAGCCACAGGAAGTCCACTGCTGAACATAGGCCTCCCCCAATGATCTCTACAATGACCTGTTGGAAGCGGCCTGCATCCAGCGACTTCCTGCGACCTTAGTCAGATCGTCCGTCCACCTTGTAGGCGGGCGTCCGACACTTCGCTTGCCTGTACGTGGCCTCCACTCGAGAACCTTTCGGCCCCAACGGCCATCGGTTCTACGAGCTATGTGCCCGGCCCACTGCCACTTCAACTTGCCAATCCTATGGGCTATGTCGGTAACCTTGGTTCTCCTACGGATCTCCTCATTTCTGATTCGATCTCGTAGGGAAACACCCATACACCCATAACAGCACATATCTGTTTATTAATATGGCTACAGATATCTTAATATGCATATAGTTATACCCTAACACGTCCCACTCTTTGAATCGTGTCACTGTGTTTGGACCTTAGCCAGTCGTGTTGGTTTAATTTATTAGTGGACAGATGAGTTTTATGGGTATCGGTTTGGGTGTAGAATCAAATATTGCAAGAAAGTGTTTGCTCATCATAAAAGTTTTATCGAAATCATAAAACCCTACTAATGTGGCACCTCCAACGTATATAAACTATCTATATTCCCATGGATATCTTTTCTATTCAAATACTGTGCACATGTCCAATAAACAGTTTTGCAATGTATAAAATGGCGAAGGTATTCGAATGTGTATATTTATCGAACTAGCGGAACGTGAGTGGACTGCCGTGACACACTGTGTTTTTAAACATTACGCTGTTCTTATATTGGAAACGAAGGACTTCAATTACCCGCATTACAAATAATCGATCATCGTTTGTTTCAAACCAATTGCTTATAAATTTATATCACAAGTTGGACATGTAGTTGATTTTTATTTTTTTATTGCTGTGAATGACGAGACGAGCACGCCGTTCGCCTGATGGTAAGCGATGCGACCGCTCATGAACAGAAGCAAAACCAAACAACACCTTGAATTACAAAGCAATGCTTGGCATTCCACTGCGCTCGCCATCCTGAGACATATAGATGTTTAGTCTCAATATGTCCAGTAGTTACTCTGCAATCCGTAACACAACAGTGCATTTAAACTGCTGTTTGACGGGAGAAATAGACATTGCGGTGGTACCCACCCAGGCAGCCTCTCACATATGAGAGACCTACCACCAGTATATAGGTCGAAGGTTGTTAGATGTGTATTGCTTGCGACTGTTTACACTCTATACCTATAGCAATATTTTGATGAACTGACCGTTCAGCAGGGGCTCTTTAAATAATGATGAAATATTAAAGAATTGTTTCCAGTTAAAGAATGTGAGTCGAGGACACCAATTTGTTAAAATTTTCCAACGTTAATTTAATTGTTTGAACAAATGAAATGTAGTTTATTGAATTTCTTTTATTTAACGTTTTCAAGGTAATGTACCTGAAAAAATCTATCGGAGTAAATTGTTTGTTAACTCTCATTGACAAGCACAATAAAATAACATCCGCGAATTACTACCAGATCCAGGACTTTGTATAAAGACAACATTTGTTTGAAACTTACGTTATTGCTAACTCAGGAACGTCGCCTATCTCGAGAGGATGTGTGCGAACTTTTATCGAATTTATTTGCACCTGGCCATTTTATAACTTGGAGTGAATGTATAAAGCCTGTTATCTTACGAAAACTAGTCTCCTTTGGACTGCCTTGTCAGTTTTTATTACTACTTATTTATTTATTGCTAAAATATATCAGTCCTTGCCTTACCTTGATGAAGATTATACATCAAAAAGATTCGGTCAAAAGTTGTCGAGTAATGTAACTTTAAAACGGACCTAGACAAAATCTCCATCAATAACTACTTAGGAAAATTATTCGGTCACCTAAACATGCTCACTGCGGTGCGAAACTTGCCCTAATAGGGCTTGATCTAATATTACTATTGAGTTAATAGTTGTGACCTAATCTCAAAGAGAAAAGTTCAGTGAACTCAATGTGTTGCGACAACATTTTCTGCTTTAATACGGACTATCTCTGTATCTGCATTGTTAGAGATATATGGATGCATTGTCAATATGTCTACCCCAGATGGAATGCGCCTATTGTCTCGCTGGTCCTCGTGCGAAAGTACTAGTAAATGTTGCACAGTGACATTTGACGTCATGTTACGACAGATGGGAGATGATTGGTCAAAAAGACCGTCGACCTTTAGAGGTGCTGTTGGGTAATTTCAATGACAAAAGTAATTAACAAATTATTACGATAATTATGTAATAAAACAGTGGTCATAGAGCAGACGAATTTCTTTGAAGTTATTTTTCTTCTAGACAGTGATAGCACCCCAGTCTTTGTCATATATACAATTTTAGTTTGGATTGGACACAGACCACATTATATCTGGTTACCGCGATATTCTACTTTGCATTTATAAAATGCCTGCAAAAAGTACAAATGGACAAACTACAAACATGTCTATTTCGTAACATTGTAATGGTTTCGCGTCGCTTATGGTGTGTGACGGCAGCTGTTTAAACATTGCCACTGACCTTCACGCAATACTCCTGCAACCAGCAACTTGTCGCCAAACGAGCAACGTATATTCGCACTTTTTATTATAAACATCCCCAAGCTCTTTGATGCGAGACGTAAACACGATGCAAATAGAATTCTGACGCGTTGCCACTTGGTTACGTTGCCATTTCGTTTGATCAAGAAAGTTGAAGGAAGGTATCGACCTTGCCAATATTGGGCGGAAATTTTGATTCCATTTGTGTCTGAGCGGGTAAATGATTGATACTTTCGTTCATAATAATAATGGAATTTCAGAATCGATGACTGTTTATATCCCAAATCGCCATCTCAGTTGAAATTAAATTATGCACTTAGTAATGACGATGATATAATAACATGAATGAAGTTAGTTACCATTGTGAAACGACCACCGTGCTTGGGAGTAGCTGCGATGTATAAAAACAGTGTTATTTTACATGGTATTTGTGATTTCTGCAATGTTTGCTCTATACCTTAGATATAAAAAATCGTGGATTAAATAACTACCATAATCTTTGAATTAAAACTTATTTTTTTAATAATTAAATTAAAATTATTAGAAGTCTATTAAATTAAGACTTCGAATAAGTAATTATCAATTACAAATTAGTATATTAATACGAGTGTCGACTACTATAATTGCGTTAAATAAAACTTCTAGTTATTTGTGTGTGATATAAAAAATTAAGTAATCTACATGATGCTCTCATAGCAAGTCCATTTGTAAACTTGTTTTTGTTTTCTAGCGTCATAATGA
Organism: Hyles vespertilio; assembly: GCA_009982885.2. Taxonomy (NCBI): domain Eukaryota; kingdom Metazoa; phylum Arthropoda; class Insecta; order Lepidoptera; family Sphingidae; genus Hyles; species Hyles vespertilio. The sequence continues at coordinate 2,243,502 of CM042817.1, forward strand.
CACTACACATTAAAGCCAGAAGTGTCCTCGTCTGTTAAATGGACTCTACATAAAACAATTTTATGATGCACTTAAAATTACTCAGGGACTGTAAGTCGTGATAGCTTTAATGTGCTGAGCTGGCAAAAACTCTTGTAATATTTATTTATATTTTACATGGTGCGTTGCAATGATTTTAGCTGACTCTAGTATGTTTTACCTACAATTTTGCTGCTGTAAAGCTTGATCTTTGTTCTCGATTCTAAGTTGACGCATCCACTACATAAACATTACTTTTCTTTTCCCTAATTAGATAAATGCTTCCTTCCATATTTCATCTGACTGTGAATAGCTGTTATACAAGTCCGAATTTCTGATTTCTGAAGTCACAAATGCCGTTTTTTAACATGGAATATCGCGTTCCAGTTATATAATTAGATGTCCCAAAAATATTGTCTTTATGCCTGTGTCAACTGAAATAAACGTGTCTGGGAGGTTGCTGCAACCAGAAATAACTGTTTTACAGTTTTGTTGCGGTAGCATAAACACCATCCGGTGAACTCATTTCACATTGCGGAATTTAATCAACAAACAATATAATTCCTTTATTTGTTATTGCGAAAACCCAATCTGTATGTAACTGCATTCGAAAGTGTTTGGAAATGTATTCCATTAATGTGCACAATGCGACAAGGAGCGCTATTCATCGGTCGGCAATGTTTCCCAGTCATGGCACAGTGTCTGCCGGTGTCAGCTCGTGCGTAGTGCAGATAGGAGCCGTTATCAAAATGGCGTCGCGTCGCTCGGCAGCCATCGCGAGCGGGCGGTCGTTGACGCGGCCGACTCGCGTGGCGCGTCTATCGATTACGTTTCAGTTGGCGAAGAAGCTCTGAGAGACATCTGGCGGCAAATGCAGAAAAGCTAGTTTCTAAATAGGAACGCAGATGGCGCTTTACACAATTTCATTTTCGTACTTTAAAATTTAAATTAGCCAGAGCAGCATTATATTTTATTAAAAATATGTTACTTTTTGTCGTTTTTTGGGAGTTACCTTTTGAATCAATTGGTCTAGAATTATTAAACTGTGAATTCAGAGGTCCATTGAAAAGCGTCAAAGCAGTGTATACAACGACGGTCAGACGATAATTCTCATTTTTTTTCCTGCTAAATTCAATTTTAATATTTATAATAATATTGTTATATACTTGTTCACAGTGCAAAGACTTCGAGAAAGTGGGCGCGACGATCGCAGTGACGCCATGCGACGTGGTGGAGGAGGCAGACATCACATTCTCGTGTGTGGCAGATCCGCAGGCAGCTAAAGAGGTGACGCATCTTGACATCTCACTGTATTACCATCCTTGGCTATGGGATGACTAGATAGTAGAGGTTTTACGAAATCTGATTCAGTTTACTCTCAATTCTATATTTCCATATTTTCCCAATACACACATAAAGTCCACGGGTAGTAAAGGTTTTAGGAAATATTATAATTCTTTCTTCCTGGTCGCTGGAAGTACTTTGGGGTCCTTTGTTAGTTTTTACCCACTATCAGCCTTATTCATAGACATTTTTAAAACCTATTTTAGTTTCGGAATGTTTTGCTTCCCCGCACAAACTGAATTCAAAAGTCGTTCGATAGGGACACAACATGCGTAAATTAAAATATGTTTTAAATTGTCTATGTTAAGGCTGTAGGTATGTATCATGTACTTTTAGGTGTTAGTAATAAGTATTACTAATTGCTTTTATAAGCCTTCCTAGTAAGTACTAGGAAGGCTTATAAAGCATTGATTGAAATTTGAACCTAGAATACCTGCCCCTTAGTAAGACGCTAACGTTCTTATGGGGTTTCAAAGTAAGGTAGGGCTTACCGTGACAGTACTAGGGCCTTCTGCCTGTGTTAATCCCTTATGTGAAGACAGTTCCGAATATGTCTAGATTCAAGAATAGTTTTGTTTGTGATGTTAGATACTAGTGACATATCGAAAGAGTAAATACGTAGTACCGCTACTTTATTTCGACTTGGTGATCCACATCCGTTTTATTTAGATGCTTAAGTTTTTATATCTCAGAATCATACGTCTCATTTCAATGTATTTTCTTGTTTTACCGCAAAGTGAAATGAAGTTCATATTCTTCATCTTCTATTTAATTAAATGTCGGCATAATACTTAGCTGGAACCGTGGGATTATATTTCTAGGTAAAGCATTATATTTATTACTTTCTTTCGAATACAATGCTTATTAGGGATCAGATTTGTGTCTTGACACAAAGACAGGCTCGCCCACACAATCCGCTACACAGTTTGATAACGTGGGCGGCAAATAACATCCGGCACAGGGATGGTTGCAGTAGCATGCTTTCCACTATCAGAAATACAATAACTGTACTAATAATGACAAACAAAATGCCAAGTTTATCTTTTGGATGTCTAAATTGTTACTTATATCCATAATATGTGAATGGATATACATGAGGAGACTCATTTGACACATCAAAAACATGAGAATTTCCTAATTGAAGTGTCGTATTTGGTAATTTTAATTTTTCTATACAATAGGCAATATTAACGACAATATTAGGTGGTTGTATGTTGTTGTGGTATACCTGTAGACTCGTGGTGTCGACATCTAGCTGATACCTAGTGCCTATGATGTTGAATAAAGAATGAATTGGCTCGAGAAACGTCGATGGATGAATTAAACCGCGACCTCTGTGGGTCGTGGAGGTCAATGTTGTAATCTTAATATATATAATTCACGTGTCACGTTGTTTGTCCGCGATGGACTCCTAAACCACTCAACTGATTATAATGAAATTTTGTAGATATGTGTTATTTGTTCCAACTTAAAGGTGGGATAGTTTTTATCTCGATTGAATTGACGAAAGTATAAAAAAAAGGAAAAAACATTTTGCCCTACAAAATGTTCATGGGTTTGTAACTGTCAAAGATTTATTGTTCATAGCGTCGATACGGTAAACTCTTCCCTAAAATTAAATAACGTATTTAAATAAAGGTTTCGAATCGACAACACATAGCCACAATATTCGATTTATGGCGTATTTTAGATTTTAAAGATGTAAATTAATGACAGTAATGAAAAGTGGTTGACATTTAAATTGATTGTCAAATATTTATGCATACGTTCAGGAATTTATTGTAAACTAAAGAGTATATTATGATGCTACATAAATATAGGACAATTAAATAAATAATATTCACATGTATTAAGTTTTACTTCTTTTCAAGATAGAATTTCACTTGAAAATGAAAAATCTTTAATAAAATAACACATAAAAATAAAAACTGAACTGAACTGAATAAAATAAAAAATTTATATAATTATGGAGAATATTGCAGGGATTCTCAAATTAGGCGTTGCCTGTGTCTTGAAAAACCAGTTAAATATAATTGTTTCTATGTTAATTGTGTGTGTGTGTGAGTGCATTTCTACGAAAATTAATATTTCATCTCTTTATTACTAACAAGAGTAATGGTGTAATATTTTTGGAAAAACACCATAGTGGGGGTGAAATAAGGGATGGGATATTGCATGGATAATCAAAATCGATAAAGTGTTTAGAAAGTAGAGAGAAACTGGATATAATAGAGTGGGAGGTAGGGGAGAAGACTGGAATAGCTGACAGATTTGATAGGACGAAATGAAAATGCACGATATAAGACGGGATGGTTCATGTAGAGAAAGGACGGGACGTATCGGGAAGTGACTGAACAGACGGGATGGGACAGAATTGAGCAGGACAGTAGAATAGCTAATTCATGTTTAGGTATACAAGAGCTTATACGAAAAATAATATGTATTTGGTGTGGAGTAAAATAAAAAAATATCTGCATCCAGGCAAACGTGGGTCGGGCTTTTTTCTATACTAAATAATTGAATATAAAATATTAATCATTTAATAACTAAGTCATAGCGAAGCGTGGTCGGGTCAGCTATGGTATCTTTTAATTGATTTCAATGAATGTCGTCGGAGTAGTAACAGTGTTATAATATCTCCGTAGCAAAATAATGATTTGAATGTGGAGAGATGGGATAGAATAGAATATAAGGTGGATAAAATGGTACATAAGAATAGGTACAGGATGGGATTGGAATAGGATAAGCAGTTTAGACAACGGCTGTCATATTGATTTTAAATAAAATATGGACTGGAATCTGTATTTGCACCCAGGCGAAGCCGGGCCGGGCCGCTAGTTATGTATAAAGTTAAGCCTGCCATGATATCACCTAGTTAATATTTCAAACTAGAATATGGGGAATATCAAAATATAATTGAAGTTCTAATTATATTTTAATTGTGTATGGTTATAATTAAAATTGATAGCATTAAGATTTTACAAAATAGCGAAATAAATAATTTCTTTTGTGTTATAAATATTGTAAGAATGTTAGCCACGGTTGAAGTTATCAATTATCAACTAATTCATTGTACAAAAATCAATGACACCGTAAAATCGGCTTGTCAGGCGTAATTTGAATACACAAGCTTGGCTATCATATGTCCTATCAAAGCCATGAAATTAAAAAGACTTAAATCCACATTACGTATAGAGATTTTAGTGAACAAAGCGCGGGTAGGTACATGGTTCTCAGTGGGACGGTTATGGGCCGATTATGTTTTATGAGGAGCGCTGAGGTCGGGCACTGAGGTTGACACTGACCTTTTCGCCAACTAACCTTTATGACGACGGGAATAAACCAACACGCCTTATTGGGTAGATTTGACGCGGCTTTATACCATGAGATAAGGTTTGCTTACAGAGTAGAAATGTTTATGAGTCATATTCGTCCCTTTGTTGATCAGCAATAGCAAATGTTGAGCCATAGTCGTAATGTATGACACACCACTATAGTATGTTTAATATTTTAGTGAACATTGAACTATCTGACCTTATCGTATATTTACGTGATTTAGACCCATCGTAGCTTTATTTCCACGTTAAATATCTGAAACATTCTTTATCAATCATCTGACTGACATCAATCACTACCGTAGGTCCTATAGAACTAGCTTTTAATTCCTGTAATATATACAAGTAACTTAAATACAGGGTATCTCAAGACTGCTACCGAAAACGAAGCCGGGTGGTAGTATAAGCGACTTCAGACACAATGCAACAGAAAAAGTTGCAAAAAAAAGCGATTTGTTATTTTTTTTCTACGGCCATATTTGGGTGGTAAATACATTTTTTCCTAAAATAATAGTATATACCCTTTTATTTATAAATACTCTAAGGTATAAAAGAGTTTAAATTATTATTTAAGCAAAAACTATGGATTTACCACCCAAAAATAACGATATTTAAAAAATCATAAAAAAAAAATGTCGCGTTTCTAGGCGAAATTTTTAATTGCATTGTGTTTGTAGCCACTAAAACTACCACCCGGCTTCGTTTTCGGTAGCAGTCTTGAGATACCCGGTATATTTTAGTGAATGCCCTGTATATAAACCGAATTTTGACTAATCACTGAAATATTCGGTTAAAAATTTTAGTCAATTCCAGTAAGAATGTTCCTCCAGTGTACATTTCCATTGAATAAGTGTTTCCATTTGCAGATGGTGTTCGGCAACTGCGGCGTGCTGCACTGTCCGTCGCTGGAGTCGAAGGGCTACGTGGAGATGACGTCCATCGACGCGGACACCTCGCACGACATCGTCGAGGCCATCAGCGGGAAGGGCGGACGGTATCTCGAAGCTCAGGTTAGACTGGACAATATTTTATACCTCAAAAACTACTAAGATTTTTTAATAATACTAGGTGACATTAAATAATGTAGCTTGAAAATGTTTATTTTTAAATTTAATAAATTTAATTTTAATTAATTAATATTATTGGTAAATGTAAAATAATATTGAATGGGCTGCGATGATGCAACCGTAGCTGTAGCGAGCTGCTGATATAATATCAAACTGTAATTTGGCACTCTATATGAAGCATTTTAATTATTACTTTTAAGGCAGGGCACACCTCTGACTTTTGGGAGTCATGTGTGTATTGATATTTGATAATAAATCATCACGCACTATAACGGTGAAGGAAGCTATCGTGAGGAAATCTGCATACCATAGCGATTTCTATGATATGTAAAGTCCGCCAACCCGCACTAGGCCAGCGTGGTGGAGTATATGGCCTAACCACTGTCAATCGTACTTTCAATTGTAGAGGAGGCCTGTGCCCTGCAGTGGGACTTATATGGGCTGATACATCTGTATCAGCCCATATACATAAATCTATATGGAATGGTTCATATATAATTATTTTGATATAATGAATTTTCTTTCAGATCCAAGGCTCGAAGACACAAGCGGAAGAAGGCACATTGATAATCCTGGCGGCAGGAGACCGCACGCTGTTCGACGATTGCCAGTCGTGTTTCAAGGCGATGAGCAAAAACTCATTTTACCTTGGTAGTAGTCTGCTTTTCCTTTTGACGGCGCGACGAACTTTGGCCGTTGACATTTGGTCGCGAATATTTGTGTACAGTGTCCAAATACTTAGATTTGACTATCACATTAATTCCATATTAGGTTTAATTATATAGGGTGATATGGTAACAGCTAAAATAGCGTTTATCGACTATTGAAGCATTGTGACTTGTGAGGGCATTATGCCTTTGTTTAGCAACGAGATTGATTCCGATACCCGAACAGCAACTTAGAACAAAGACAGAATACAGTTTGTAACCTCACAGCTTTTATAACCAGTTCAAACGCAATTTTTGCTGTTACTATATTTCAGTGTGTTCAAGAACAAAAAACATAATTTCCACGTAGATTTTTTTTAAGTTTCGTACACTGTCCAGTGTCCAATATGTATTAAGCACAATATCATTATGTAGTAAGTACTAACTAGGCATTATGTTTGGACACTCGTCACTGTATCTTAGACTGCTTAAGTATTTCAAAACAATATTATTTTTATTTGGCATGATTAGTTTGAAAATTTAAATATTTTATTTGCATTATTTATTTTTGCACGGCTTTTTAATTTCACGTGAAATGTCAGCGATCAAATCCGAGCGTCTTGATAGCATGACAAATATATTTTATTTTTATATTTATGTATGATTTTGTTATGACCGGAATGTATGCACTTGTAAGTTAGAACATGTGTGTTGTGTGTGGCTGGGAATGGTATATTTTATAAATTAAGGCAGGTTAAGGTTTTATAATTATTGTATTTTCTTACAGAATATCACAACATGTTTTTCTTTAACTATGAACACTTGAGTATTAATTTTTAAGATTTCTTCGCGTTTTATGAACGTATTGTGTTTTTACTTTGAAGATTTATTTGGTTTATACTTTTACGTCCCGTTGTATGTTTGACACCAATAACTTTGTCGGGTGACAATAAGCTTTCTAGAAATAGAAGCTCTTTAGGGTGACAACCCATTTGAGACAGACATATATCCTTTCGAGAGATCTATCTCTATCGACACACACCCGCTTTGAAAGTCTGCAAGGTTTTTGGAATCGATCAAACTTTTCGGGAAAAAGCAAATTTTTATGGTAACTTAAATCATTTCAAGGTCTATTGTTTTGGGAGCCTTATTTTACATACCTACCTTCTCCAAGATTTCAAATTCATCATCATCATCATCATTTTCATCACCATCATCATGACAATCACCATCACCATCACCATCATCATCACCATCATAATCACCATCATCATCATCTCAGCCACAGGAAGTCCACTGCTGAACATAATTATGCCTCCCTCAGCGATTTCCACATTGACCTGCTGGAAGCGGCCTGCATCTAGCGACTTCCTGCAACCTTAGCTAGATTTCATAATAATATGGTTTTTTTTTTTACTCTGGCCGAGCATATTGGGGGCATTTCACCTGATGGTAAAATGCCCCCAATGGCGAATGCCGCCCAGGCAGAGTATCCATTGGCATCGGACGGCAGTCCCATGCCAATGGAAACAATTATGCCGGCCTGCTAAGGTGCCTCTTCACACTACGGCGGAAGGACCCAGGATTGTAGGAAGGAGGGAACACGTGAGACGGCAAACAATTCCACAGCCTGACGGTGCGGCACAAAAAAGAATTAGAGAACCGTTTGGTTCGAGCCGGGATGGTGTGGACCGACAAACTATGGCTTCGCAAGCCAGCATGCGTGGTTCTGGTAAGGAACGGAGAGGAGGGGATCAAGTGGAACAATTCTTCAGAGCACTCACCGTGATACAGGCGGTAGAACACGCTTAGAGAGGCGACATCTCTCCGGAGTTGTAGCGACTCTAAGTTGCTCGTAACGTCTGCATCATTCACAATGCGGATTGCCCGCCGCTGCAATCCATCCAAGATCCATCCCAGAGGTGCGAACAGTACTCCATGCCCGGCTGGACCTGCGCTTTATACAAACGATAAAGCTGACCGGGCGTGAAGAACCGACGCACCCTGTTCAGGACTCCAACCCTGCGTGATGTGTCAGATATTACGCCCTCGATGTGATTCCTTGGATTGAGATCACAGCGGATATCCACACCAAGGGATACTCAGGTCATTCCGCACTGAGAGGGGAGCACCCTGCAGAGTGGGGAGGGGAGAGAACGGGGATTTTTTGCACGTGAACGCACACAACTGGGTTTTCTTGGCATTGAACTCAACCATATTCCTGTAACCCCATGTAGAAATGAGATCCAAGGTACGGTTGAGCTCAATGACAAGATCTTCACGTCCCCTCACAGTTTCGACTCGGCAACCCGGAGGCCCACAGTGGTATCGCCCATGAACCGTGCTGTCATCTGCATAGCAATGAATGTTGCCAAGCGACAACATGTCATTGATATGCAGAATAAACAAGGTGGGCGACAGCACCGAGCCCTGTGGAACTCCGGCATTTACCATGTTTACACAAGTATAAGTATAATAGCCTCGTAAAAGAGTAAGATAATTCACCTGCGTGCGCGTGTTGTTGCAGGCGACATCGGCAACGCGTCGAAGATGAACTCGGTGCTGCAGGTGGTGGGCGGCGTGTCGCTGGCGGCGCTGGCCGAGGGACTCGCGCTCGCAGACCGCGCCGGACTCAACCAGGCCGACCTGCTCGACGTGCTGGCGCTCACGCCGCTCGCCAGCCCGCATCTCATACTCAAGGGACGCGGTGAGTACACCACACCACCACACCGCGCCGGACTCAACCAGGCCGACCTGCTCGACGTGCTGGCGCTCACGCCGCTCGCCAGCCCGCATCTCATACTCAAGGGACGCGGTGAGTACACCACACCACCACACCGCGCCGGACTCAACCAGGCCGACCTGCTCGACGTGCTGGCGCTCACGCCGCTCGCCAGCCCGCATCTCATACTCAAGGGACGCGGTGAGTACACCACACCACCACACCGCGCCGGACTCAACCAGGCCGACCTGCTCGACGTGCTGGCGCTCACGCCGCTCGCCAGCCCGCATCTCATACTCAAGGGACGCGGTGAGTACACCACACCACCACACCGCGCCGGACTCAACGCGTATCGCGTAGCGCGTATCCGAGGCGCCCGATAAGATATTGACTCTGAAATGCATGGCTCCCATAGAGTGAAGGGAGTTGACATTACAGTACATGTAACTTCACAGTTTCCTGTTAGACAGTATACCCCGGTCGGTCAGGTTTCAGTTAACCCAGTCAATCCGAGCTGGGTTTTATATGTAGTATTCTAAAAGACAAGATGACTCCACCACTGACAAATTGTTCCTTTGCCTTATAGCGATGATCGAGTCCTCATATTCAACGCATCAGCCGCTGACGCACATGCAGAAGGACCTGAAGCTAGCCCTTGGCCTGGGTGATGCTCTGGAGCAGTCTCTGCCGCTGACGGCCACCACCAACGAGATCTTCAAGCACGCCAAGCGCCTCGGCTACGCCAACCACGACGTCGCCGCCGTATACATCCGCGCGCGCTTCTGATCTCAGGCCTAGCCATCAGGCCCTACTCAAAGTTCTAGCCTAAATGTAATATAATACCTATTGAGATGTTCTACGAGAAGGTATCGCGAACAAAAAGTTGGTGTCAAACACGATATCGCTATTTTATCGCTGTCTCTGTCACTCATACCGGATTACTATCTTCCCTCTCGTTCCTACGAATTCATGCGTAGTCGATACGTTTATTTTGTTCATGATGCCTGCTCTACTATGATACCTCAATAATAATGTCATATACTATCACCGGATTAATAAAACATACAGACTTTTACACATACATTTGTTTTCTTTCACACCAATCAGTTCACATTGATTTGTCGATCATTTTGTTGCCTACGTGTGGTGTTTATGAGTAAATGTTATTGATCGTGTAATGACCAAAAATGTAATCAGTCCTATAAAATGTTGTAAACTAATTAATTATAGGCGGTCATAAAGTTTGAATGATTTTTATTCTGTACATTCTATGTGGAATTAAGGTTGCGTTTTGCTGATAGAATTGGTAAGCATTTTGTAATTTCGCATTATGTTGAGTGGTAACGTTTTAATGAATTCGAGTCAAACCCTAACATTCTGTACCAAATAATTGATAAAATAATGTAGGAAGCAGTATCATGGGTTTGTTCTATGTTATAGTTAACCATAAGTTCTCAATGTGTAGAAAACACAATATCCATAGACTTATATAAACACAATCTGTAAAATTCGCTGCTTTAATTTGATAACGACATATCTCAAAAATGAACTTTTTTCAGGAGAGCTATTTAAATAAAACAAAATAATTCATTATTTATTTTAATAATGACAACTCTTTGAAAGTTGCTTAAATCAACGTATAATCCATCAAAAATATGAGTTTTATTCACATAGTATTTTTGATTAATTTGTGTTTAATGGTAACATTATCATAAAAATACACATTTCGTTATGTGCCACTATCAAATTAAAGCAGCGAATTATAGAAACTTTTATAATAAATGTAGTGTGCGCTTTTAATATATTTTTTATTATTTATATTTTCATTATGTATTTTTATTTACACATGTGTGAATAGTAGTATTTTTTTCAACTGTTCAATTTGGACTTGTAAACAAAGTGATCCATTATTTCTGTCTTAATAGGGTTAAATGTAATTCTCAAACTATTGTTTGTACGATACTTTGGAAAAAATATCAGTAGTTACTGTCTAGTAAATTAACATTAATTAGTACTAATTGTGGCCTTCTATGTTTCCTAAGAGACAAGAAGAATTGGATATAATTTGCGAGCGCAGTGGAATGCCAAGCATTGCTTTGTAATTTATGGTGTTGTTTGGTTATGTAACCTTTTTTATTTCAGCTAACCATCATGCGGGCCCTTTATGAGCAAAATTCTTCATCTGCTATTCGTCATTTTGTACAAATCCCTGTAACGTCCGCTGCCTGTCCCTATTTCTCTTTGTCTATTACTCGTGAATGTGATGTTACTGCATTTTGAATTTAAACGGTAAGCAGTATGGTTTATATTGCCTTTGCTTTTACAATAGATTTTGAAAGTCAAGGAGCATTATCTGGACTCCTTATATAACTAACATCTTTTAATATATTTAAGACATCCGATTTTATATGTAAATGATTCCCATGTTATAACGAATAATAATGAAGTGTAATTGGTGTTTTAAATGTAATTGACTTAATTTTAAATCTATTTGTAAGAGAGAATAAGTGTTATATTTTTTGTAAGATCTAAATTCACTAATGTGAATTTTATCAAACAATTGTTAAGTAGAGTTAAGTATGAAATCATATTTTCATTGTGTTTGGGATTACTTATTTGTACTATGACTTAGAGATCTAATACACCATAAGACCAATAGAGCACATAAACATAAAATTAAGAATAAATAAAATAAAAAACTACTTATTTTATCAAATTAGTTTTCTTTGTCCTTGTTTTGGCAATTGTATTGTTACCTGGCATTTATAGTAAAAATAAATATTTGGTATATTAAGATGAACATTTTTGGAGATTTATTTACCAGTCTGTCAAGGTGCATTTATATGTACAATAGTATATTTACTAAGGGTAATGAAATTCTGATCAATAAATGCTTTTTTTTTTATTTCACGTAGTTTATCTACGTGTTTGGTATTCTGGCCGTAATCGATAATCCCTGCATGCACACCGTAGTCGGTATTAGATACAGTAAAAAGTTCCGAGTAAGGTAGGACAATTAATTTAAACCATAAATAAGATATAATAACTCTTAATCTACGTTTCACAAATAATTCTTAATCTACGTTCTCAATGATCTGGCTTGAATAACCACGTGGTTTTATGGACACACCTAAGTGTTTCCATAAATTCCATAGGAGAGAGCGGGGCTGAAAGTGCCGATTTTGACAAATCCTAATTTCATTCGGATAAAACAAGTACTATGTCTGAGCGTAGTGGTTCATTCTAAGCCAAATTTTGTCTATAATACGAATTTACCTACAGATTTTGCATGTATTTAATTGATTTTAAGAATAAGTGATTTTTGTACACATCGGTGACAAGGCACTACCAACCCCACTTTGGGGCAAGATGTGCCGTAGCTGAGGTCGGTTGTGCCGTTGATAATGCTGGGTGTTTTACATGAATAAAAATTAATGTAGATATTAATAGACATCAATTTTATTTATTTATTCGTTATACTATAAATCAACGGTTTTAAAAATGTTGTTGTTTATAATACTAAGTATAATCATAAAAAAATACAAGCTACCTTTACTTATCTAATTATTTCAAACGTAAAAGCATATTTTTAATCAATTGTTTCTACTTATTTTTATACGAATGAGATCAATTCTTAAACATGATATCAGTATCTCTAATGAATAGGTAAAAAAAGATTTTTCTAAAATTATTAGTTCTCAGCCAGTTATTTTGAGCTTTAGCTTTAGCTCAACAGTGACTAAAGTCCCTCGCTCTACTGAATCAATTGCTCCTACTTGCTTTATTCCCTTTTCAGCCAAAATTTTCTTCGGTTTTAGCACAGTTTGGACACCAGTCTCGTCTAAATTCCAGATACGGGAAGGAGTAAGATTATGTTTTGTTATCAAGTCGCCAAGTTTCTCGAAAAATTGTATTAATTTATGTCGGTTCAATGAGCTTGCGCGTCCTGCACTGGTAGATTCGGGTGTTCTTATAGAAAGTGTCGAGTTCCTCTTCAGAAAGTTTGTCAACCAATCCTTGCCAGCCTCACCATTCGTATGCCAAGATGGTGGGATATTTTATACATTAAACTTCACGGCACACTGGTACGCAAGTTATCGTACTTCTACCGGGAGAAGACCGAAGTAAATGGAAGCGCTTTTTAAGATGTACTTCGAGAGTAGTGTCTCTTGTTGCTTATTAAATACTAATCTTGCTTTGTATCCAACCGCAGGAGTGAGTGCAACAGTTTTTAATTTGCATCCATCGGTATTAACTGCATCAGCAGCCCTTTGTAAAAGATCCTGAAATGTAGTCCCCCTTTGAGTTTTTCACTTGTATGTCCTCATTCTGTCAAAGACGATAAATATACCCATGTAGAGTCATGGCAAAAAGTATTATCTTTCTTTCATAAGTGCTCGCGTAAATATAAACAATATTAAAAGAATAAAGGTTGCTTAGGGGATGGTTGTGCCGCGGCACAAGCAGCCCCACAAGAACGGCACATTTTACCCCAATTAGCAGAGTGTGAAATTTTGTCTCATATAAAAAAGGCATTTTGCTCAAAGCAATAAAATGGACTGCATAATAAACTAGGATAAATAACAAACATTTTACTAAAAATATCTTATTAAAAGCATGAAAAATGCTAACTTGCGACCAAAAAGTATCCAAACGAAAATATTTACTTACTCGGCGCTGGAGGACCCTCACATGCACTGCCACCCGGTCCGCGTCGGTGACGCATTTAAAACCACCGTCGCGTGTGCCCGACTGTTAGGCAATACGCGTCTCAATACAATAGCATATATATCTCTTTTTGTTTTCGAGATATTCGCGAAGGCACTATTTACCCCCGGCACTTTCAGCCCCGCTCTCCCCTAATAGGTCTGGTATCTTTTGAAATATTAAGCAATGGGCAGTGTCATTATTAACCTATGGTAATCAGTACAAACAGTAAATATAATTATTTCAGTAAATTATTTTATGTGACAGACGATTTAGGGATACCACACGCGTTTAGTGATTTGGATTTGCAACACGTAAAGCTACAAACGCTATAAATATTAACATTGAATCTTAGTTTTTCTACAGTTTATGATGAATATATTCTAGGGTCCACAAGTTAATGTACAAGGAGTGTAATATTAAAGGTGGAGTCTAATATTTCTTTGAGAAATGCACCACCACCAGAAAATAATTATGCGGTCATCTTTTTATTCCTTTCGGTGCCTCAAGAGAAAGCCGGCCTATTTGATTTAGGTACCTAATTCGTTAATCTAAAATCCTAAGAGTAGCTATAGCTCTGATTTAAGATTGTTACTCATTTTGAGGGACTTTTTATCATCATCATCATCATTATCAGTCCATACGCGTCCACTGCTGGACATAGGTCTCTTCTTTAGCACGCCACTGGGCTCGATCAATCAGCCTATTATCTCCAACCGCTACGAGTCGTCTTTCGAATATCGTTGCTCCACCTGGTTGAAGGGCGCTCTACACTATGCTTGCCGAGTCGTGGCCTCCACTCGAGGACACGTCTACCCCACGTATGTCGGTTTTCCGATAAATGTGACCAGCCCAATGCCACTTCAACTTGCTGATCCGTTGGGCTATGACGATTACCATGATTCTCTGTCGAATAACCTCACCACCATTCACCTCCACCCACCGAGCGAGCTCCATAGAGACTTTTGCTCATATCAAAAATATTTGACAGAGTTATTTCAAACAGCAAAATATAGAATCCTATATTAATATTTTATGTATCATATTTATTATAGTTTATGTAGTATATTATTATATTGATACTATAAGTATTCTATTTATGTTTATTAAAAAAGTTTTTTTTTCACCTTTAAATTCTGTTTTGTTTCTTTGTACTCTTTTTCCCTATACCGTGACCACCCATTTCTTCCGTGCTTCCATTCATTCCAGTCTATCTTAAGGTTGTTTGGAAGAAATCGCTGATAGCGAAAAGACCGCCGCTTGTTACACATATATAAGCGCTTTGTTTTAAAATGTTTTTTAATTTGTGTGGTGTAAAATAAAGTATTAATAAATAGAATATCCTGCAGCCTTCTGCATCTCTGCTTTTCTGTTAACTGACCGCATCATTCACGGCGCACGGCGGTCCGCCCCGGGTACCACCCACCAAGGGGTGCCAGACACCCACAGAAAGCACACAAAATCTACCTGAATCCAGAAATAACCAGAAATAAATAGGGCTTCCCAAACTAAGCGGCACGGCGCCCTGGGGCGTCGCAGCATTGTCCCAGGGGCAATCGAGTCGAGTGAGTCAAACTGGAGCCCCGATTAGGGAAGCTTTGCTCAGAAAAGCAAGCACATTCTTCCATTATCACTTAATTAAAAGTAAAATATATATAATATATATCTATTCTTTTTTTTTCTAATTAAAATGTCATGTCAAATAAAGAGTTTTTCTGATAATCTATTATTAGGGGCTGGCCTGAGGGAATCGTAAAAAATGATAATTTCTAAAGGGTCTGTGTATGTCTATCTATGTGTGAACCGTATAAATGACTTCGCGAGGTCCTGGTCTAACCAACTCAACTTCGAAGATTGCGGCACCCCTTACCAGAGACTGCACGAGGGAGTTGTGCGATCGATGGCCTTTTACGGTTTCTTTTTACATATCATAGGTAGCAGACGGTCATACGGTTTACGTTATGGTAAGTGATCACCGCCGACCATGAACATCTGTAACACCGTGACTGCAAAAAGTTTAAGAAACCCTGCCTTAGAGAGAAATACAGTGACCGTGTTTGAGGAGTGGTACCTTAGGATGGACATCATCCCAGTGCTGGTGAGTGGACCAATCTGGCAACGCGTCCTTTTTTTACCAGTGGCCGAACAGGCGCCACGGCATTTTGCGGCCCATCTGACACTGGTTCTATCAGGGCACGGTTGCTTCGTTAGATATATGTGGCGGGTGGCGAGAATGAATGAAACCGCTGTGTGCCATCATTGTGAAAAAACACACTCTTTCGGAGTGCCCCCCCATGGTCGAGATTGGGAAGGTTTGGCAACCAATGCTCTCGTTCGAGATCGCGATCTCGTAGAAGAAGAGCACGAAACGGGATGGTGTGGGGCGCTCACCGCCACCTACACAAAAGGGTTGCCGGGCAATAAATGGCTAAACCGCTGCGGCGCCTCTACCCTGTCGTAGGGTATAAGAAATTTGCCACGGTATTTCCTAACCGTCATAAGAGGCGACATTACGCTAGGCTGGGCATACTGTGCAGGGGCGGTGCGCCCTTACCTATAGCAACTTGGATATGAGCGACAGGGCGCATGGCCTCATCTCTGACGGAGACGACCTTAACATCTTTAACCGGCGCAGCGTCTTGGAACAGTCGCACCCTTCAAAAGAAGAACCAGCAATGATGTACATATTGAGACTTAACATGTTTCAGGATGGCAAGGGCAGTGATTGCCAAGCATTGCTTTGCATTGCACCCGTGTCGCATATCATCAGGCGAGGGGCCCGTATTCATTCAAAGGCAAATTTCAAATCCTAATTTCTCTCACTAACTATACCTAGCTTCATCAACTTTCATGTTAAATACAGATTCATCAAATGATGACCTTCAATAAACCAGATACGAGTTACAACAAAGTGTACCGCGTCTAAAAATACAGCGATTGGTTGATTTATAGTGGTCGGTCACGCTCGCGAGCGCGGCGCGGCAGCCGGCGGGCTCCATACGTCACCGCGCGCTGCCGGCAATGCTAAGGTCGCTGGGAACCACCTCAGGGGTACGCAACTGATATTAGGCTGGTAAGCTTGAACAAGATAGTAATAAACAAGGTATAAAGCTGTTAGAGGCATTTTGTTTGCGACAAACAGAATTGTAACGTTATTAATACCTAATCTTTTTAGATTTCAAGAAAAATGCTGTGGCCAGGCTGTAAATGCAAAAATGTTTGTTTTAGTACGCGAAGAGCTTCAGTAAAAAAAGCGGATGACGATGACGGACTAAAGTAATTTCCATTTGTAAATGTTAGCGTTACCATACCGCCTATTTATATTCTGAGTTTTCACGACCTCCTTTTTCCTCAATATGATTTTTTTCTTTACCCGGGTTCTAACCGCGAGTCATAAAGTTACGTTAGGAACATAAAATGTTTACGACTTCTGAAAAAAATCCGCGAACGAATGACACGCGAATCTGCGATAAATTGATCATCATTATGAAAGAAAGTTTGAAAGAAAAAATATAAGCTCAGTCCGCAATGTTAAGCCGAACTCACCGCAAACATACGTCATAAACAGAGCTGTAAAAAAGTAAAACTGTCAGATTAGCTATTTTTATATTGGCGGGTAGCATGGAATTTTACACCTAATTTTTGGGACATAAATTATAGGGAAAGGTAAATTTATTAGTTTTGAGAAATGTCTTTTTTAACAGAGTATTACGATGAATTTCGACAGCATCCCATCAGGAAAACTCAGATGTGAGTATTTAAATATTATATGGAACCAGTAGAACTATGAAAAGTGTGTGTGCTAAAAGTTAAGGTAAAGAATAATCAGACTTGGAGTGACGAGGCTGGGCCAAAGACACAAACAAGTTGGAATTCGGGCAACACAGCGATACCCGTATTAATAAATATGTAATACCAACGTAGTGTAAGTGTAGTGTACTATCGCAAAAGGTACATTTGTGTTAGTTTAGTGATCAGATTAAAGTGAGAACAATTATGTTGCTATAATTTAAGTACTTATGTATCTTATTAGCACATGTAGGTAAACAATGTTTTTTTCTAAAAATCATTTATTAGTACCTACACTTCATTAGTGGTTGGTGAATTTGTGCATACACACACAAGTGCCACAGGGATTATCATGAAGAAGTCTCTGAATTAGATGAAATTCATAATTTTCCTTTATATGTTTGCAGTTGCCGCCCTGAATACCGTTGGGCGAAACTTGAAGGAAAATGGTTAGATCCGAAAGTTGGGACACAGGACGTGAGTAATTTTTGTTATTTTTTTTTTTCATTAATCACAAATAAGTAATGATTTTTTGCTTTCGCCCGTTGTTGCATAATTATCAGGGCCAAATGTTGTTTTCATTACCGTGTATTGTCTTTTTTTCTAATTATGAAGAAAATCACCAACGTCATTTGCAGAAAGCCTGGACGGACGAGGAAATAGAAGCGTTTATAAAGGCCACCATGAAGAGTTTGCGTGGACAGTCTACTTACTACAACGACTACTGCGCTCACCTGCCTACAGGTCAATAATAAACACAATCCCATCAAAAACATCCTGTAAAAAAATCCAAGTCTCGCAGCTCAGGTTTTCTACCGCAAAAAGTTGTGAGATGCATGTAATACCAAGTCGATTAATTTATTTAGTCCTTAAGGGACCTTCTATATAAAGTTATTACGTTAGTTATTACCATATCAATATTAAAAATTCTTTACGTTTTAAATAAATAGATCGACTTGGCCAGCAGCATTATGTATAAATTGTACGATACATTATGTTTTCATGCGATGGCCAAGTCGATCCATTTATTTAAAACGTAAATAATTTTTAATATTGATAGGGTAATAACTAACGTAATAACTTTATATAGAAGGTCCCTTAAGGACTAAATAAATTAATCGACTTGGTATTACATGCATCTCACAACTTTTTGCGGTAGAAAACCTGAGCTGCGAGACTTGGATTTTTTTACAGGATGTTTTTGATGGGATCTCACGTCTTTTGTAGAGTCCTACTTTTTTCCTTTTCGGTACTTCTTACTTCTAGAATATCACTAACGATTTTTCTTAAAGCCTCTGTCTTATGGTTTTTTCTTATTTTTGTAGGTATCAATTTATCACAAATATAGCGGATTTGATTATTAATGTGCTTTCTTTCATTATAATTGATATTTTTGAGCTATTTAGTCTATTTATTTGCAAGTTTTTCTTCGTCATGTTTTTCTAGAGGAATGTTGTACAGTTTCATGGGCTGAATACACCCTTTCCCTCTCTATATCCCCTCCTGTTATGCCTCATATATATAGATATCTATCTACAACTATTATTCAATTATATACGGGTACAATGATTCTTTAACTGCAAATGTAACTTTGTAATCCTATACATTTATATGGGATTACAAAGTTATTCACGCAGTTGGTCTAAATGCCTGCTTAGTAACTGAAAATTCAGGCTTCATGCTTTAGCCACAACGAAGTTATAGGGGGTTGAAAATCGTCTGAATTGCTTCGAGAAAAGGATGTTACGGCCATGCCACTTTTTAGCTCGACTTGGAGGGGGCTCGGCCGCGCCCCCAGATATTTTGGTCAATAATAAAATTATATTTTGACTGTATCAGCCCATATACCTACGTCCCACTGCAGGATGCAGGCTTTCTCTCCGATCGAGAGTATGATTGAGAGAGGTTAATTTGTATAGTCCACCAAGCTGGCAAGATGTTTTCTTTCACCGTTATAGTGCGTGGTGATTGATTATTTATCAATACACACATCCACTCCGAAAAGTCAGAGATATGCCTTGGGATTCGAACCCGCGATCACGGTCGCGCCCGCGCTTCCAATCACAATTATTATATTCATTTACATTATTATAATTTATAACATTAGGTACATCATCAGTTTTTTGAACTTCATTAGTATCAACATAAGAAAGCGCTTCTAAAATACCGTATAAACTACAAAAAAAAACGATGTATGATTACCGACACGACATGCCTAAGTTAACCTTTGCACCTAATATAAATGTTTTTTTTCTGTATAATATACATCAACGCTTACAACCACTACAGTTCACAACCCACCACAACAAATTCTCTAAAATCAACACCAAACTCTTCAAAACCAGAATTCAAAACGCGTCCGTTCGTCCCTCGTCCCAAGAAGAAGAAGCCGTGCGTGCCTAAGGGCGAGAAGGTGGAGGCCGCGGAGGCGCCGCCGCCCGCCGCCAAGCTCGCCATGAAGGACACTGAGCTCATGAAGGTGGCGCGCGAGATCTACGAGGGGGATATAGACAAACCTACCTTGGAGCCGTTGCCTACGCACCCCAGAAGTTAGTACTCAATTCCTTTTTCACATTTTGGACATTGGCCTTGGCATAATGTGTTCTTTTTGTTTCACTTGAATCTGTATGTATGTACAAGCTCGTATACGTTCCACTGCAGGGCACGGGCCTCCTCTACAATTAAGAGTGGTTAGGTAATATAGTCCACCACGCTGGCCTAATGCGGGTTGATGGACTTACATACCATAGAAATTCTTATAAATCGCTATGGTGAGCAGGTTTCCTCGATGTTTTCCAAATCAAATCA
Source organism: Hyles vespertilio (assembly GCA_009982885.2). Lineage (NCBI taxonomy): Eukaryota > Metazoa > Arthropoda > Insecta > Lepidoptera > Sphingidae > Hyles > Hyles vespertilio. The sequence goes on from CM042817.1 coordinate 2,263,939, forward strand.
AATCATATGAGTTTTGCTGCTTGTACTGTATTATTTTACTTGACATGGTCTGTTGTGAACTGTTTACATTTTGTTTGATCGTTCAGCATAACAATTCAGCGAATGGATGCTCCTTTTTGCTGCAGTTTGATAGACCTAGATTCCCGGTTTCGTACAACCCTTATGTATTCTTTTTGGGTACTCCTTTTATCTTGAGCAATACTTGCACGTGTGAATCTTGTACGTGATTTTTGTAAAACCCTTTTGGCAGGAATCTCCAAAGGTTTCGTGTTTTAATATAATCTATCTTTTAAAACAGACCTTACTAGATTGTCAATTAATTCCATTTTCGCTTTATATTTGTTCAATTACCAGTTTGCTAGTTATTATAATATTTAAGTCTATCGATACACAATGTACCAATGATGAAAATGTTATTGTTTGCTGCCACGGATCGGATGTGACGCATTCCGAGGTGAGTGTTACACGAAACTTGAACACGTGTGATTACATTACACGGGAGAATGCCAGCGATGTTGTTAAAGTCAGATAATTAGCTGAATTCATGCAAAAATTGGTGTAGTAATTACTGCTGTTTAGGAAATCGTAAAATTATGAAATTTAAATATTTGGGAAATTAGATATCCTTTACATGTGTTAACTGTAGAATTAAAGATATGATAGATATCCATAGTATGTACAGTTATGATGATTCCTTTTGATGAACATGTAATCTTTAAAATAATCAGCATTAATTATGACTACAATGCTTAAGTCCAAAAGTGTTGACATCAGGAAGGCGGCGTGTAAATAACAACTCAAATCATACTGCAATACGAAGTACAAAATTTATAAGTTGTAAACCTATGTAAACGTAGGATAAGATGGGTTATTCAAGACCAAATCGCCAAATTTTCTTTCCTCACAGTTCTAGGCTACGTCCGTCCCTGCCTATACCGCACCGGTATCAGCCAGTACCAGGGCAGCATAGCGCGGCTGGCGTACGAGCTCATCCGCGACGACCGCATCCCGCGCTACCACGCGCACAACGGCTGCCGCCCGCACTGGGGCCTCCCGCCCGAGGGCACCAGGCAACCAGAACTTGATGGCATACCTTTTGCGAGCGAGAGATTGTATTAGGAACAAAGGAGGACAATATGGATTGCACCTACCAGGCAAACAAGACCCAGGATACAGTAGGTGAAAATTTGCTCAAGTCACAAAGGCCATATTATGGGATGTACTAGGCAAACAGGACTCGACGGTATACCTTTTGCAGGCGAAAAATTGTTCTAGTCACAAAGGCCATATTATGTGATGTACCAGGCAAGCAGAACTCCACAGGATAGCTTTTGTGAGCAAGAAATTGTACTGCTCAGGTGTACGATATTATGGATTGTTATAATGATGATTGATTATCTTTTGCAAGTAAACGATTTTATTAGTGACAGGATTAGTATGTTTTGCCTGGTGGATTAAGTGGAGTTGTGGTGCTACGGACCCTTCTTTAGAAAGTACGTAGCAAGCAGAAGATCATGGATATATCACACACATAAAGCAATTTTTATTTACACACATATTTGTTGTTATTGAAATTTTATGTATTTTCTTATATTTCGCTCTTATGGTGATGGGAATAAAATTATATATAAAAGAATATTGTGTTTTGTGAAAATATTTAAACCGCCACAAATGCTTCCGTGTGTATTTTCGGGTGAAATTTTACAAGACTGCATTTCAAAGAATACCCGCAGCGTTTGTCTTCAATAAAGCGAACGCTGAAAATAAAAATACAGAATTTAGCTTGCTTTGTTACAAAACATCTGAGAATAAATATGGATGGTCTGTTTTTAATATTTTATAGTGTATGAAATAAATGCGGTTTGTGTTTGGCGCGGTGTAGCGAAAGAGGACAGACGAAATTTTCGCAGTTCATATTCTCCGGTTTCAGTAAATGCTCAGCTTGTTGTATTACATTAGTAACTGACTGTAGAACGAGAGGCCGCGGGTTCGATCTCCGAACCGAGACAAATGTTTGTGTGGCCCACAAATATTTGTATCGGGTCTGAGTATCTGTGAGGCCGCAAAATCTCTCGTAGTTTCTGGTACCCACGACACAAATCTTAATTGATCTTAATGTGGGGTCCGAAATAAGTATGTGACTGTTGGGTGTATTTATTTTATTTTATTGTATTAGTTCAGATTTCTGTTCGTTGGCATCATTGTCCTTTGCGGTAGGTAATAATAAGGACGAATAAATTGTCGAGATACATAGAAAATAGGAATGGCGATCGCTAAATGTAAATTAACTGAACACTTGAATGTAAATTTTTCGATTAAAAAGGCACTGATTGGTATTTTAATTACTTAGATATATGTTGATATGCTTACAACAGTGGTTCTTAAACGGTGTACCACGGATCACTGATGGTCCCTGGAAGCATCTTAAGTGGTCCGCGGAGCCATCACACATATCACACATTTAAAATATTTTTATATGTTTCATTTATAAATAGATAAAAAGGTCCTTTACTTATTTATATTCAGTTATTGTATTAACATGCAACCAAATCAGTCAACCAACTGTGTGGTCAATGGCTAGACAGAAATTTTGTCAAATGGTCCCTCGTGACTAAACTTTTCTGAAGGCCTATTGTACACCTATAATATATAGAAGAAGAATGTTAGATTCAAATGGTTGTGAAACTTTTAATCTAGTTGCTATGCTGGAATTATAATCATGAGTAGTGGGAACACGCAGACGTTCCGCAGATTAGTCGAGTGAGTTCAACTCGTGATGTGTGAGTGATGATTAACGTTACTTCATATTTGTAAACTCGTTACATCAGAGAAAGTTTGCTGATTGATTGCATCTCACTCACAAGTACATTACATAATGTTTATAATACGAGGATTCAAATACAGATACAAAATAGACTTGATACTGAGAACTGTTAATGCATATATTTTGATTTATACTATTAGTCATCATTTCGCTTCTTTCACTGCACTTTTTGGATATCATTTTGATGTGAATCGGAAAAATATACTTTTTATATTGTTATTATAGCAAAATATTCGATAAAAAATCAAATTAAAACGACAGTCACGAAAAAGTGAAAATAACTGCGGTTGCAGATTATATTGCAACTGGGAGCTACAGACACAGGAACTCTGCGCTGAAATCATACCTGCTTCGAACTGACGATAATGTATTAATTAATGATATCTGTTTATCTTTCTTCAGAAAGTTAACAATATTAAAAGCCATTGACCTCACATTAAAAAGCACAAAGGCTAATGAAACATGACAACTTCATGACAAACAGTTACAGATATTACGACTTATGATTTTTACCCAGAACCGATCACTCCGCGCGTGGTGCAATAAAAATAGAATTACGCTTCCGCGGAATATAAAATAAACGACACAAATGTGATGTATTTAATTAAAGATGGTACAAATGAGGAAGCTGAAAAAGGGCCACACACGTCTTGGAGGGCTGGACTCGCGCCAAATGCATTACCATTGTGGGCGTGCGTGCGTTGATTCTTGTTGCTTTTTGATACAAGTTATCTGAAATATGGATACTCTCACTTAGAGACATACAGCCGATTGTGGGGGAGCTATTAGCTTGGTTGAACGCGCAAATTTATTTCTATCAGATCTCGAGAAGATACCTTGGATGGACGTGACTGATTTAGAAGTAATTTCCGTGTCTTCAAAAGTTTTTGATGGTTGAAAGCATGTAGAAAAGAAACTTTTTAAGGAATTATCTGCTTGGATTGGAATATTATTTGTTAAGTAACTTCCTATTTCATGTAGTGACGTTATAACATAAATGATTACATCGGATGATTTTCCTGTTTACAATTGCCAACGGTGTTGCATAGGTTGCAAACAGAACTTCTTGGCCAATAATTATGATAACGAAATCAGCAATCAGATGTAGTAAATGAGTGAATCATGCAATGCGGTGCGCGGGCGATATTGTGTTTATATATTTTTAACATACTTTAAACGCCTAGGAGACATGCAGTCTGATTCACGTGAAAAATCCGAACAAGTTGAGTGACGTCGTGGTGAATTGATTCCTGTTTATTACTCAGAAATGATGATGGCGATGATTTGATATTTTTCGCTGATTCTTTTATAAAAATCAATCGCAACATTGGACTACTTTAAAATTCGTCAGATTGATTCAGTGAAAAATGTTGATCGTCTGATGATGCGAGCATTGAAAGAATATTTTTCACGATGACGCATATCTTAGAAGCGGTTATTATAGAGTATATAGTCCTTACAAAAACTATCCATTTAAGATTAACGTTCAAGATATACATAACATATAAGAATTTGCCATATTTACGCAAGTTGGATTCTCGGGTAAATTTTGATGAGACTTATTCAAATAACATTTACATATTTTTAATTTATTTGTTATGTACGAAAGGACTTAACATTCCACCCAAAATGATGTTCCAACTAACGCAAAACATTTTGAAAACATGCATCATGTAAGACAAGAGGTACGGAAGGCCTTTGTCTCATCACTAAGCGTATTAACATTATTAAAGGCGTGCAGGATGGGCATAAATCGCCGGCGTCACATCGTATATCTGCCCTGATGTGTGGCTTTAAGATTGCGTTGAATTCGGCAGTGCCGTTGTCTGGACGTCGCCGTGTCTGTCGCCGCGCACCCGCATTCATTCAATTACTGTCCCTTTCCTTGTCTGCCTCATTGTTTTCGTACACATTATTTTGTTATTTATATTACAGTAAGTTAAAATTTTGAGTGTGAATTGTAATGAGCTGAAATTGAAACATTTGCAACATAGGTGAAAAATGATTTATCTTTTATTGTTGGCAGTATAATGACAGCTCGTTCGTATTTACTTGCACCCTGGCTGGAATTGCGCCCTGTGGTATTAGATCAAGAGCCCGTGGCCGCCAGACCTTCGTAATTTTATAAAAGCTGAAAGTTTGTGTACGCATGCCTCTGACATAGGCATCACGCAATCAGCTATTATGAAGTTCCGATCGTAGTTACTTTGGAAGTTATGAGCTTTAATGTTTCTAGCAAGATGAAAGAACCATCAAAAGTGTCTGAATACCAAGGAAATATTTGTTTATAGTTGCTTTCATAACATATATGAAATTCAGCTTTTATACGATAACGGCGGCAAAATTAAATGTTATTAAATATCACGCAATCTTCAAACTTTAACATAATGTAATTTTTTCAGCGTTATAGTATAAAATCTGAATTTTATATATGTTATTAATGCAACTATAAACAAATATTTCCTTAGTATTCCGATACTTTGGATGGTTCTTTCATATTGCCAGAAACATTGAAGTTCATAACTTCCAAAGCAACCACGATCTGAAATTCATTATAGCTGATTGTGTGATGCCTATGTCAGAGGCAATCGCACACAAACTTTCAGCTTTTATAAAATTACGAAGGTTTGGCCGCCACGGGCTCTTGGTCTATATGGTGGTGTTTCGAGAATCCCGCCACAGTTTCCCCTTCCTGTCGTAGGAGGCGATTAATAGGCAAGGAAGGTCGTGGGCGCGCAGTGGGCTATTATTGAGACCCCGAGATGTTCGGCAGCAGGAGGAGGAGGAAGCAACTGCCTGCTGCCGAGGACTATAGTTACTCTGGCTATAATGTCCTTCGAATCGGAACACAACAGTTCATTATAATAATTCAATAAATTTCATTGTTAGGGTGCGGTTTACCTTCAAAGTTACTTACTTTAGTCAAGAATTACCACAGCACTCCGTCTACTCCGACAACACCTCGCAGGAAGTGGATATAATTGTCAATCTTAACAACAATGTAACATTAAACTGAAAGGCCATATAAATGAAATACCAATAGTGGGGAATCACAATCTTGTATGGCAACCATTTTGAAATTATGGGAATCACATATAAATTTACCCCATACAATACAACATATAACAGTGACAAGGAGGGAGCAATCGTATCAAATAGCGGAGCTTCCCCTCATTGACAGTCTGCTCATCCCACAAATCAAACACAACACCCAACAGCGATACAGACCAAGCCCCTACAAAATAAAACAAAGGCGTTAAAGAAACAATAGTGTACGCTACAAACAGTTCATTACCCTTAAAATAATGTGCACAGACGTTCGGTATATTCTTCCCCGTATTTAGTTAGTAACAATCTTTTTATATATTAAAATCATTTTCACAATATTGCGATCGCGTCACAGCGCATTTCAACAGAACACTAACTCACAGGGAAAATTGTATTTTCCCCGAACTAAGACGGATCTGTTTCATCTTCGTAGTAGACGAGATTTTGCGTATAACACGATTGAACATACATTACGTTGAGAAATGGGCTGTAAAGTTTAAGGTAAAGGTGAAAGAAAATAAGAAATCTTTTGTAAAATAACGACTGCCCAGTTTTGTTTAGGTTCAACATGTGTTGGGACCACAGAACAGTTGGTTGGGACCATGTAACCTATATCTTGTTACGAGCAGATTGGATTTATTGTGTAAATTGAAGGAAACTGTAGCTAGAGTAACTGCGAGATATATTGAGGCTTTACATATTATGTCTTAGGATGGCGAGCGCAGTGGAATGCCAAACATTGCTTTGGAATTCAAGGTGTTTTTGGTTTTGCTACGGTTCATGAGCAGTTGTATCGCTTACTACCCATTCATTGCAATAAAAAAAATTGCCAAACCCTAACTATTTACCACTAGCCGGGGGTGCTCTCTTTGGATTACACGTAGTTTCAGTCAGGCACGTTTCAGTTCCATTGTCCTGTGAGAAGAGAATTGAAGAGCATCGATGATGCCGTCCTTGTTATAGGTGAAAGGCCGTCCAGGCAATGTTTTTTGTTTCATAGAAACGGTAGATGCAGAAGCGAAACTCTTCACAAAATCTATACATACATATAAATAAAATTGAAGTGTCTGTTTTAAGAGTGAAAATAAAAAAAAAAATGTCCTACTACATATCGTTATATACACGATACATTGCCGAAAATGATATTTAAAAATTTTTTGTCTGTCTGTCTGTCTGTTTGTTCCGGCTAATCTCTGAAATGGCTGGACCGATTTTGACGGGACTTTTTTGTCAGGTAGCTGATATAACAAGGAGTAACTTAGGCTACATTTATTTTAGAAAAGTTATTATCTGTCTGTTTATTCCGGCTAATCTCTGAAATGGCTGGACCGATTTTGACGGGACTTTTATTTTCAGGTAGCTGATATAATAAGGAGTAACTTAAGCTACATTTGTTTTAGAAAATTTCATTTATTTAAAAAAATAACTTAAAAAACTAATTAACTTTTTTGTTAAACTCCACGCGGACGAAGTCGCGGGCACAGCTAGTAAATAATAAATAAATACATACACCCAACAATCATACACATAGTCCTGACCCCCTATTAAGATAAATTAATTTACTGGTGGTAGGTGTGCCATATATAAGAGGCCGCCTGGGTAGGGTACCTGTAGGTATCACCGCAATGTATATTTCTCCTGCCAACCAGCAGTATATATGAACTGTTCTGTTCCGGTTTGGAGGATATTGTAGCCAGTGTAACTACTGGACACAATGAGATTTAACATCATATGTTTCATTATCAGGAAGGCGATTGCAGTGGAATGCTAAGCATTGCTTTGTAATTCAAGGCATTAGTTGGTTTTGCTACTGTCCATGAGCGGTCATATCGCTTACCATTAGGCAAAGCATTACAATGGTATGCTCATCACGCCATTCATAGCAATTTAAAAAAATACATACATAGGTAAAGAGTAATGTTCTTAATGTCATTTATATCTTCGAGCTTTGTCTGCTCCATGGCGTCACAAACACAATTATGATGAAATCGTCGGTTAAATATCCTGACAGTACATTAAACAAGGAGCTGTAAATTATGCGAGATTAAAGTGACACTAAATAATAACTTGATAATGTAGTGCGAGTGACTTCGAATAATTCTCTTTGTGATGCGCTTCGCTGACCATTTAGTTTATTGAACATTATATTGTAAGCAACTGGATAACAAATCAACATTTTGAGGACATTTCAAAGGAATTCCCAGTATAAGGGAAGCCTTTTAAATAACTTACCTCTGTTAGTATAGGTACTACAAGACAGCAAGTATTTTAGGTGGTTGGTGGTAGGTATCAGTGCTATATGCATCAGCCTTAAATATCGGTATGTACAGAAGAAGAGATAGAACCGGGCAGACAGTTGAAAATAGTTTTTTTTGGACTCTGCTAACTCATACTATGATACCAAGTGGTTGTAATAACACTTTTTCATGAAATAGAGGTACTGGTGTAAGTGTAAGACCTGATAACTGACGTACAACAATTCCGGAAAGAACGATAGAGCGCGTGGCCTAAATTCTGTCATAGGCGCATGGGCGCCCATAACATATTAAACGGGCGGTTAAAAACAGCCGTCAGTGTGGATCATGTGGGCCTCCAATAATGGAAGAACCATCAATGGTTTTGCGCCGGGGGTTATGTGGATGTAAATCGAGGCGCTCTTCGCCACGGGAGGTCCAGTGCCATCCCTAACGCGTGTGACGGTCTCGGAGCAGTTTTAAGTGCGTTTGCTGGCGTAGGAATTATCAAGGACCCAGCATCCGCAATGTTCTGGGCTGGAAGGCCGGTGATACTGACCCTACGGTCTCCTACGAGGTACCGAAAAGAGAGCTTAGCTTTTTCTTTTGCATAAAAAATGGTAGAGATCCTTATAACTAGTAGTCACCGCCGAATATGAACACTCACTACACGAATGATAAAGAATCGTCGGCGTGTTGCCCGCCTTTACGGAAAGAGTACTTAGGTTCTTTTTTTAATGTCTATCTAAATCTGTGGCTTAGGAATTGGTTTAATGGTTTAAACAGAAAGTAAAATAAAGATTACTTAGCAACAGTCTTAATAGAAATAACTAGCTCTGAAGATCTATGACGGTCGAACTATAATGAGGATAATAGTTTTTATCAACATTTGTTTATATTCCAAGTAAATGACAAATGTTTCTATTTTATTAAATCTTGTTGCAAAATGTAAAACTAAAACGCATTTTTACATCCTTTGAAGGCGACCGCAATGACGCTTTTCTAAATCAATTTTGATGTCCAGTTTCTCGGTTTTTGAAGTGTAAATCATCTCGAACAAGTTCGCACACGCAGAGTAATATATTTTCGCTCTTGGCATACGGGACAAAGGAGATTTTGAACTTCTTTCCCAGAATATTACGTAAAACACATTCGAAGAAGTCATTCATGTAGTGACAGAAAAAGTATTCGTGGTTCACAGAATATGATTCGAAAATGGCCACAACTAGGTGCCAGCGTTTCGTGCGATTGGCTCAGGTAATGTCATCACTTTGTCGCCAGATTGAATTTATCGTTGTGATAAATGGTGACGCCCGGATTCCAGGCATGTGTTTACTAAACATTATATGTTGCTTCCGCTAATTATATAAATAAGTACAATGTGGCGACATATTTTGCAACAGTAACACGTTTTAGGTCCAGTAGCTGCGTGAATCTAGTAAAATCAAACCCGTAGGTGGGGGGTTCAATTTTTAGGTTCCGCAGTATACTTTGGATAAGTTGTACAGTTTAAACTATCCCATATGAGTTGTCGGAGACTAGTATTGGTATCCGCAATGGAGATAAAATCGCCCCCAATAATAATGAATTTCGTAAGCTCGACGCACCTTTGCATTGGTGACTACTGGTACTAGCGGAACTGATGCTTATCCCTTCTGCAATAAAAGCGCAAGTTTACATTTGTTAGTAGTAACAAAGTAAAGGTGGTCGCATACAGTCTGTTCATAACACGCGAATATGTGAGATAGATCTTGAATTGCAAGGAATATTTCCCATTTGGCATAGGCTTTTAGAATTGCTAAACTTAAGCCTGAGATTTGCTTATCTTCAATCTTAAATATTTTATAAACGAAAAACTCATACATTTCCCAGAGATATATCTAATTATAAGATCATGATGGACATCAACTCCCAGAAAGCAATTGTGAAATAATTATCTCCACGAATTATTGGAAAACTCCATACAATTGAGTGTTTCTAGCAGAACTGAATTATATATCAATGTAATGAACGCACACTTCATCTAATATATAAAATTCTCGTGTCACAGTTTTCGTTGCCATACTCCTCCGAAACGGCTTGACCGATTCTCATGAAATTTTGTGAGAATATTGAGTAGGTCTGAGAATCGGCCAACATCTATTTTTCATCCCCCTAAATGTTAGGGGTAGTCCACCCCTAAATTTTTTTTATTTTTTGTACAAAATTTTTAATTTCTATTTTTTTATGATACAACATACGAAAATATATACAATCCTCAATTTTCACCCTTCTACGATCAACCCTTATTTTTTAATAGCCATTTTAGTAATTTAATCATTTTTCCTCTCCGGTCGAAAACTGATCAATCGTCATTTAATTAGTTATCCCCGCCAGATGTCTACAGGTGTTACTTCTGACCCAGTAAACAGCACGGAGTAGGGATGAGAACGAAGCCGGTCTCTTGTTTCTCTCACACAATAAGATTATTGTTTATGCATCAAGTGTAGTAGTAACGTTGACAATTATTATTTTGCTATCTCAGTGTAACTCTCATATTAACTATTAATCATTCCTATTTTATATATAAGATGTATATGGATGTTTATGGAGAGAAGGGACATAAAGTAAAATAGAATCGAAGGTACGGGAGAGGGCTGGGATAGATGACAGATTTGTTAGGACGAAATATAAAAGTACGTTATAAAACGGGATGGATAATAAAGAGACGGGACGGGACGGATTGGGAAGAGACTGAACAGGCGGATGAGTCGGGATTGAGCCGGACAGTAGGATAGCTACGTCAAGTTTAGGCATACAAGAGTTTATACGAAAAACAACATGTATTTGGTGTGGAGTGGAATCAAAAAATATATGCACCCAGGCGAAGCTGGGTCGGGCCGCTAGTTATTTATAAATAATCTACGAGGTGAGTTACACAAGCTTTGCAAAAAATCCGCAATATATTTGGCGTAATATAAACGAGACTGGTGGCCTACTTTGATCTCCGTCGTGATATGGCACACGTATTGTTTCCGAGAATTACTTCAATGTATCCTATTTATATTTATAATTTCTGATGATGTTATACCCGTGCGGAGTGGACCGGATATCCTAATCAACGGTCGTAGGCTCCAGCTAAGCTTAGGATCTGTAACTTATTAAATACCGGTAATGGATGCTGTAGTTCTCTAACCGTAGTATGACGAGTAGGTCGTAGGTCGCTCGCCGGATTATAAGAGGAACTTTGCTATAAACAGGAGACAAATATTGTTTATTTATTTTTATCTTTATTGTAAATATAATATACATACACAAAAAGAAGACAATAACATTGAAACCATGTTTACCAGTAGCTACAATAGATTTCCTTATGACACTAGATAATTTCTTACAGACAACTTTTGGAAGAAAGAAGAGGGAAAGGGCAGTCATTGGGCACCATTTAAAACTTAATTATTAAGCTTTGTATGGCACTTCACTGCGCCCTCCAAACTTTTACGAGTGTTAAGTTACGTCAGGCCTTGTATATAAATTTGGATAAACAAGAAATTAACTCAAGGCTTTAGAATTGATTCCATTATTTTGAATAGCGAGGTATCACGACTGTATCCTGTTATGGCAACCCAGTGATTTTAAAAGTAAATATATTAAATTTAATAGTCGAGTCGAATCTAAAGATTTAGGCTAAAGTTAATCAGAACATAGCAATGCTTTTTATAGTTACTTGGGAGTAGTGTGCAAAACGTTAGTACGCCTCTGCCACTCTACTCGTCAGGCTCCTAGCTATGAAGAGGTCTATCATATAGTAAGGTCTAGACATTTAAGGAACGGGGTTCCTCAAATATTTTGTTTCCAATAAATAGTTTCATTTTTGTATGTCTTTCAAATTACAGTCCACTGACTGAAAAATACATCAATCATACCTTTTGCCAGAGACAGGGAAATTATTTTTAAATGGAAGCGAATCAATTTGTAGCGATGGTAAACAGATAGTTGTAAATATATTGATCGTTTTGAATACGATTTCAAAGTATGTATTAATTGTCTATATGAGTAAAATAAAAATGATCATCAGTCTTATTAGCCATCAGGAGTAAGCAAACGTTAAACAAAGACCTTTCAGGATTTTCCCCAATAACGGTTTGATGAAGGCGGCCCGCAAACTTCTTCAGACAAATTAAAATCTTTTTACCTCTTATTTCTATTGAGACTAACTAAAAACTTAAGTAAGCTGGGTTTATTTATTATCTTAGAGTATTTATTGTATTGTATTGTATCAGCCCATATACGTCCCACTGCAGGGCACGGGCCTACTCTACAATCGAAAAGTACGATTGAGAGTGGTTAGGCCATATAGTCCACCACGCTGGCCTAGTGCGGGTTGGCGGACTTACATACCATAGAAATTCTTATAAATCGCTATGGTATGCAGGTTTCCTCACGATGTTTTCCTTCACCGTTTTAGTGCATGGTGATTGACTGTTATAATTTATTATAAAGCAAACCACGTTCATTTCATAGCACCTAGTTAATACTTCCAGTTAATATCGTTAAATCATCGACACCACATTGTATTCATAACAAACGGACGCGAACTTGCGCGAATTACCGCACGGCTTTGTTTAGCTTCGACACCCTGTTATTATAAACAATGACATCGAAATGTGACCGTTTTATGAGATTTATTTCAGACTAAAATGTGTTTGGCTGAATTTAGGCGGATAAATTGATACGATGGGGTAGTAAAGTGTAATGTGGGTAAACCGGTGTATATCGCATTTGTCCGTTTATGTTTGGCAAACGTTTGGTTGTGACGTGTGTGACGCTCGGCGCTCGCCACCCGCGGCCGCCGCCCGCCAGTTTCAGTGGCAAGCGCGCGTGCGCCGGCCGGCCGCCCCGCAGATTTCCCGCCTAACTCACCGCGAGTGACACTTCATTCGTTTTTTGAAAGTGTGTTATTGTCGCGCAGTGTTGTTATTGTGATATATTTGTAATCGATTGTTTTATGATCGAGTGATTCGGTGACGATTTATACACAAGTGTTCAATCACGTCGGCGGATCATTTGCAAGGATGTGCGATATGGTAATATACATTAATCATTTCATCCATCGATATAAATTAATTCAATTTGTCGAATTTAATTCATGTGTGATTTTAACTTGTTTATGAACGTGGTATCGTTTTGATATGTTTTCGGGGTTAGTAATGTTTTACTAAGTTTTATTGATGTTTTGATAGTGACACACAGCAATGTGAATCAATATTTTAAGTCGTTGACGTCGGTATACGTGACTTCAGGTCGTTTAGCCGAGTAGAAAGTTTATTTAACTTTGTACATTCACACCGTTCCATTGGTTGACAATGACCAATACTTTATCAAATAAAAAAAATGTTTTCATTTCAAATATATTTGTTTAATATTTAAAATGGTTTTATCATAAATGATCACACCTAATAAGACTATTTGTAAAGAAATTATGATATTAATAAATATACGCTCACTTGAGGCGGAACGTTAAATTCACGGTCACTGGGAAACGACAATTTTAAATATAAACCAAACGGTTCGGTTTTTTTTTTCAAATAAAAATGTCCGTTTTTACGTAAGTGTGCTGCGTGCGGTGGCGCCGGCCACGGTGACGGCATGAAGGTCTTTATTCTACACATTACTCAAAAACAGAACATAAATTGGGATCAAAGAGTGTAAAGTTGTAAAAATGATCCATCCGCGGCCCGCGCTCACATCAGATTTATTAGCGAGAGTTTGAAAGAGTGTTGAATGATTTACACAGCCGATGCCGTTCGGAGTGTTTTTACGCCGAAATAATCCCTTTTACGATAACATACAACAATAAAATTTGTTTTATATTAGTTATAACGATTTTGAACACATTTTGGAAGATGTATTTCTTTGCTTGCGGCGTAAACAGAAACATGTGGAGAAAACACTTGATTTATGAAATGACCGACCAATACGCACTCATACACTTGAGATTTGTTTATTGCACCAAAAGCCATATTTACAGACTGTTGTCGATTAAATTGATGCATCTGCTCAAGATGGAGAATTCATACGAATCTTTATGGCCATCTTTCAACTGAAAGTTTCCTTTGTACTAACAGATGGTGGTTAAATCAAAAGTAATAAAATATATTTTATGAAAATAAACCAGCTCACTTATCTTGGATACCTTTTGTATACCAATACAACTTTTGATTATAAGCGAAGAGACTTTCGACTCAAGAGTATTTTGTTGTACACGGGCTAGTTACTGAACTAATAAACTGTTAAGTACCATTACCATCTATGAACACACCTGTAACTGAACCTTGCGTTTGTTGCTGGTTTTCGAAGACTTAAAATTTATACATCTATTCCATTCAAAACATCCGCACAATAAATTAACCCATGCTCATTGTTTTCCTGACTACTTTGATAAGTTGCTTTGAGATACAATTGATTTACGTATCGTAAAAAAACATTGATCGTGATTTAAATTTATTGCCAACCAATTATTTGTGTTGTTTGGTGAAATATATACGTGTTTACGAGTTGATAATTCCATGTAAAATACGAGATTGAAGTATTGAGATATCTAGATCATTGGTACAAGTAGGTTTGACTTAAAGCCGCAGCTTTCTGTTGCAAAATATTATTTCATGATTTGGTAGTAATTTTAGTAAGTCTATCTTATTGACTCATATCGAAATAAAACCGTTTTAGGGATTTTATCGCTTTGGCCCCATATTACTGGTACTTTTATCCGATAGTTGAAACGGATTATAGCTAATTAATATGTAAATATCCTTTAGTGTTTAAATTTGGAATAAATATTAAGATTTTTTAATATATTCCATGGTTTATAAATTAGAATGTAATTATTATTTTAGTTTAAGTACTGTAAACTTGCATTTTGCTTGAAATAAATAAATAACAATAATCGATTATTTCGTAATCGATTCGATGTCAATTGACTATCGATGTTGACATTCTAAAATACCACACTATTATAATATTATACAACTATTTATTTGGTGAAAAATTTGTGCAAACTGCGTAGTTAATAGCACTTTTAGATGATTCTTCGTCCGATGAGTTACTGTATTTATTCAATTGATTAAGTGGTTAGTGAATTTGATTTGATTGATTGATTTAATGAATATTAAATTAAGAATTTCTATGGTATGTAAGTCCACCAACCCGCACTAGGCCAGCGTGGTGGACTATATGGCCTAACCACTCTCAATCGTATTCTCGATTGTAGAGTAGGCCCGTGCCCTGCAGTGGGACGTATATGGGCTGATACAGAACTTTTTCGTTTAAATTACCTTCTGAAGTTCGTTTTTTTTTATATTTATTTATTTATGCGCTTCGCCACAGAAGTAAATATAATAATCTAAGAACAAAACATAACTACTTAAAACTGATTGACTTAATCAAAAAACAGATCGGCTGTTGCGCAGACTAAGCAAAAGTCAGCTTTTTATTAAAATAACCAACTTTATTTTAACATTAAATAGGATATTAATTCAAGTGAAACTAAAACCGCGATAAAGCTCGTAAACTAGTTTTATTTCAATGTGTTACATTCGCGTAAACATCAGAAACTATTATTAATTTATGTTTATGAAATGGTCTTTAACTATTTAGAAATAGTCTTTATTATTATAAAGTTTTACCTACAAAATGACCTTCTCTCGATTACATTTTAAATGTTGTAAATGTAAATAATTAAATACGGGTTTAAGCAATTCAGTAACATACAGTTACATAGAAGCTGTGATGTTTTTTATTCCGAAGTGGTAGTGCTTCGCTGTAGATATTTCAATCTTCCTAAAGTAAAAATGGGTCATCTCATATATACCTAAAGTAATAAAGCTGTTGTGTTTTGTACAGCGAAGGAGACTGCTGTTCAAAAGTTGGTTATAGAATATTCATATTCGTATATAAGAAACACTTTACACGAATGTGGCTAAGGAGACATAGTTTGATGAGTATTCGGTTTCTACTCGGCCGACTCTATTTCGATTAATCACAACAATGTGTGACCAATGGAAATTATTTTTTTCCCCTATAAGTGGTCACTGCCAGCCATAAACATTCATAGCTCTTGGATCATATTTGTATGTGTTTTCGGCTCACCAGAGAGAGAAGCAGGAAGAAAAAGGATGGGAAGAGAAAAGGTATTGGGCATCCGACAATCTCTCAACGAAAGACACGATACCGCAAAGCTGTCACTTCACGTCAATCTTCTGCGAGACATTATTCTCAACCGGATGAGCCTGTCCATTCAGGTTGAGTCATTATTGACAACAGCGTGCCTCTACCACCTCCAAATTCTCTTCTAAATTCCATTCCAAATTCACTCTAATTCAATTGTACTACATTTTATTAATAATTAAATATATTTTTTTATTGCAACGAATATCCAGACGAGTATGTCGTTCTCCTGATGGCAAGCGATACGACCGTTCATAGACAGAAGCAATGCTTGGCCATTCCACTGCGTTCGCAATTCTGATACATACGATGTTAATGACTACAATGTCCTTTAAACCGGAACACAACAGTGCGTCCACACTGCTGTTTGGCAGGAGGAATAGACATTGCGATAATGCCTATTCAGGCGGCCTCTCACATATGAGAGACCTCCCAATAGTAAAATAATTAAAAATTAATCGAAACCCAACACTTTTTTTAATCTTACAAGTATCACTTTATTGTTGATACATCGTACAACTGTGTAGCAATTTATTTATTTATTTATTTATTTCAAGGAAAATGCAAGTTTACAGTATTTTAACCAAAACACTTACATTCTAATTAATAAGATATTGGCATGACACTAACCGTGACCGACAGATTACCATGCTCAGCTAAGTGGATCCTCAGTGCAGAGTTCTTGGCATGTTTACTCGTGTTCCCGCCTGCCAGGTTGCCAATCACTTTGGCGCCGCCTCTA
Organism: Hyles vespertilio; assembly: GCA_009982885.2. NCBI lineage: Eukaryota > Metazoa > Arthropoda > Insecta > Lepidoptera > Sphingidae > Hyles > Hyles vespertilio. The sequence continues at coordinate 2,280,992 of CM042817.1, forward strand.
TATCTCGCAATATTAATAATCTTATTTAGAATATTCTACGCGTTTGGTGTTTTCCTTGGGACTGAACAGTAATAACTAAAGTATGCAATCTTTCACTTCAAGAGAAAATTGCGAAGAAAAACGCACATTTGATTTTGATTTTGAACCTTTTTAGAAAGGAGGTCGTACTTTGGTAGAGATAGATTCTTGGGTTACATAATGATTACTAAATAACAGACTGGCAAATATTATTTGCAGTCCTTAAATGTAAAAGCTTTAGCTCTCATACCTTGCCTGAAAATATTAAGCGATTGTTTTTACTCAACCATTAACGTTTAGGCGATAATAACGAAGTTGTGATATTCCCATGAAAAATTATCTTAAGATTTTGTTTGTTATTAATATACTAAGAAAATTAGACCTCAATTTGTCTAATCGTATGAAATGTAGACAAAACAAACAGAGAGGTCGTCAATCAACACGCAAATTCTCGGCATATGCGATATTTACCCAGGGTTTCGGCATCAGTGGAACTCGCGCTAATAAATATCAAAAGAATAGCATTAAGGTGGCACATTGGCGCCAAGTGGGCCGCCAGCACACATGTCATTGATTAAACTCTAAATATAAACACTGGAGCGAGAGATTTCTAGAATGTGTTGATCCTAAGAGATTCCGTAGGACTGATTGACTCGTTTCGTTCATTCATCTTGTGGTAAATATTCAAATCTTGCGAGTAGGGGAAGTTTATTTTATTACTGCGTATTAGTTTTGGTTGTTTAATGAATGATGGCTTCCGGAGCTCGTGGCAGTGAAACGAAAAATCACGGTGCGATACTCCTGATATGTTACGTTCAATACGAGCGCCAAGGCAAATGTCTGATGATCCGTGAGTATTTCTTTTCTGTGTGCCTCCAGTTTCTGATACATTGGTAAATTGTAATGCATTTGCATAAATAGCAATAACATTGTTTTATGCCTTTTTCCCAGAAGGGTAGACAGAGGTGCCAGGACAACCATATTTCACCTCGTATGTTCCGTCTCACGATGTGATAGGGGGCGAGCCTATTGCCATAGGGAGTACAAATTGACTCCGGGCTGGTAATGAATAGAAACATCCAATGTCACTTTGCCCGACCCGGGATTCCAACCTGAGACCTCAACTTTGTAACCGTACCGTAGTATGAATTACAAAATAGATGAATTACATAATTTTCTAATTTCACACACAAAAAAATCAACATTGATCACAGACGTAAACATGCATCACGGCATGCTTTAAAATTATTCATCGGATACAATCCTTCAGCCGATATGTTCATTGAATGTGGGTGAGACTGTATCGTGGAATCGCGCCTCGGTGGCCGCTTTGATGTCTCGCACGATATCTTTGATCTGGACAGAGTTCACGAAGCGTAAGCCCGCCGCTTTTGTACGCCCACTCTTTGTGCCGAGGACTCAATCGACATGTATCCTTTCACCAAAGAATCGGTGTTTATTTAGCAGATGTCGATTGGTATCGATTGAATGTTTAGATTACCGCAGTAGCTGTGGAAAAAGTGATTTATAGTTTTATCAGCAGAATATGAAAATGAAATGAAAGTGTATAAGTACCATTTTTTAAACAATTTTATTTTTAAACCTTGTAGCTCTGCTGAAATGAAATGAAATGAAAATGAAATGAAAATAATTTATTGAATCCATTAAAATGTTCAACATCATTTAGATTCAGTCATTTTTTATCTACCACCCGGTTCGGAAAGCGGTTTTCACTAGAGAAGAACGGGCAAGAAACTCTAGTGTTGCTCTTTTCAAAACCAGTTTACAATGTAGTGAATTATTACAACATTTACAAGTTGGTTTAAATCAGAGCAGTTTAATAATAATTTAATAATATATAATAATTTAATAATTTCATAATAAATAATAATATTTTTGATACGAATATTATTATATTATAATTACCAAAGCTTACTGCCAAAGCAGTGAATAATTGCGAAAGTCTTATGTAATCCATCAGTCAATCCGTTACAATGTAAGCAAATCGGATAGACCAGTCTACGCAAGCAGTTAGCAGCACCCGTTCACAAGTATGACGCATGTGCCAGCCATCGGCCTCCTCAACCATGTTACAGGGAAGTGACCGACCTGGCACACGACGCCACCGCAAGCACAGACTTTTTAGCGAGCATGACATACCCGATCACTTACACAGGAAAACAATGGTAAATTTGACAAGTTACTTAATTCAAATGATATTTTTTAGAGTCCACCAAGACTTCCGCTCCGAGATACTACTAAACATTTATTTAAATTTTATTCTATTCCCAAGCTTTGTTATCGTCTAAATATTCCGAAATTTTATAATATGCTTTATTGCATAAGTTTTGCTTGATAGTAGCTTTGAATTTTGTAATAGATAAGGCTTTAATATGACATCAGTTGACATCTACACTTTGGACCCTATTACTCAAATATGCTTTGCATAATTCAAGAGCAATACCATTAATTCCGTAGTGGCCCAATTTCCTGATAAGTACATCATGGTGAACACAATCAAACGCTTTGGATAGAACACAGAATACACCAAAGGCATCCTGTGAGTTCTCCCAAGCATCAAATATGTTACTTATAAGCTCCACACCAGCGTCAGTTGTGGAGCGACCCCCCGTGAAACCAAATTGTTTACCATGAAGTATTTTATATTTTGAAGAGTAAGTTTGAAGTTGTGAGAGCATTAGTTTAAAAAAAAAGCGTATTGAAGGTAGTACTGAAATAGGTCTATAATTAGAGGGGTCCTTTGAACTTTTTTTTTTTGTACTGGCCTGGCATAGTGGCGTCATTGCACCTGATGGAAAGTGCCAATGCCGACCAGGCAGAGTATCTATTGGCATCGGACGGCAGTCCCATGCCAATGGAAACAATTATGCCGGCCTGCTAAGGTGCCTCTTCACACCGCGGCGGAAGGACCCAGGATTGTAGGAAGGAGGGAACACGTGCACCGGCAAACAATTCCACAGCCTGACGGTGCGGCACAAAAACGAATTTGAGAACCGTTTGGTTCGCGCCGGGATGGTGTGGACCGTCAAGCTATGGCTTCGCAAGCCAGCACGCGTGGTTCTGGTTAGGAATGGAGATGAGGGGATCAAGTTGAACAATTCTTCAGAGCACTCACCGTGATACAGGTGGTAGAACACGCTTAGAGAGGCGACATCTCTCCGGAGTTGTAGCGACTCCAAGTTGCTCGTAACGTCTGCATCATTCACAATGCGGATGGCCCGCCGCTGCAACCCATCCAAGGCATCGAGCAGGTACTGGGCGGATCCATCCCAGAGGTGCGAGCAGTACTCCATACCCGGCCGGACCTGCGCTTTATATAAGCGAAAAAGGTGACCGGGCGTGAAAAACCGACGCACCCTGTTCAGGACTCCAACCCTGCGTGATGTGGCAGATATTACGCCCTCGATGTGATTCCTTGGATTGAGATCACAGCGGATATCCACACCGAGGCTACTCAGGTCATTCCGCACTGAGAGGGGAGTACCCTGAAGAATGGGGAGGGGAGAGAACGGGGATTTTTTGCACGTGAACGCACACACCTGGGTTTTTTTGGCATTGAACTCAACCATGTTCCTGGAACCCCATGTAGAAATGAGATCCAAGGTCCGGTTGAGCTCAATGACAAGATCTTCGCGTCCCTTCACAGTTTCGACACGGCAACCTGGAGGCCCGCAGTGGTATCGCCCATGAACCGTGCTGTCATCTGCATAGCAATGAATGTTGCCAAGCGACAACAAGTCATTGATATGCAGAATAAACAAGGTGGGCGACAGCACCGAGCCCTGAGGAACTCCGGCATTTACCGACATGAGCGCCGAAGCGTGTCCGTCTACGACTACACGTATTCTACGCCCATGCAGAAAGCCGGAAATCCACGAACACAGGTTGCCGGGTAGACCGTATGCCGGAAGCTTGGACAGAAGACCACGATGCCAGACCCAATCAAACGCCTTGGCAATGTCGAGGCTCACAGCAAGAGCCTCGCCACGCCGGTCAATCGCCTCACCCCAGCGATGCAGGACAAACGCTAGAAGATCACCCGTCGATCGATTATGACGGAAACCGTATTGCCGGTCACTGATCAACGAGTGATCCTCCAGGTAGCGGATCAATTGAGCGTTTATGATCCGCTCCATGATCTTACACATCACTGAGGTGATAGCGATAGGGCGGTAATTGGTAGGGTCCGACCGATCACCCTTTTTGGGGATCGGTTGCACATTGGCCTCCCTCCAAGATTCCGGCACAACACCTGTGCGGTAGGACGCTCGGTAGAGGCGCGTCAGTGCTGGAGACAACTCGGCTGCACAAGCTCTCAAAACCACCGCTGGTATCCCATCCGGACCACTGGCTTTCCGCACATCGAGAGACCGTAACTCACATCGCACATCACACTGCCTGATGCGAATATCTGCCATTAAGAAACCGCAATCAGGCAGCGTAGGCAGCGACTGGGAACCACTACCAGACTTAAAAAGAGGTATATCTTTTCTCAACTTCATTTTATCTGGAAATAGACCACTGTTTATACAAGCATTAAAAATTACAGTTAACTGGGGAGCCAAGACTGGTATTACAGAGTTTAATAAACTCATTTGCAAAAAAAACGGGCACCTAAGCAATGAACCATTTCAAATGTTACTATTGGTTTGTTTGTTAATTATAGGTAGTTTTACTTTCACAATTTTGTAAATTAATAAGCAAATAATCGTTTTCGTCAGTATTATCATAAAATTTTGATAAAATTTATGGGTTTTAATGCTAAAGTTCACTAGTAGTGTATGCTCGCTAGTAGTGCATATGCTCGTGAAGTAAAAGTTAACAAAGATTTTTGTTTGTTTTTTCTTTAATAAAGTAAAAGCAGATAAATGTTTAGTAACGAGTGTGACCCCCTCTAGCTGAAATCACAGCTTGAATTCGTCTGGGTATGCTAGCGAGGATATCTTGCGGAATACGTTCCCACTCCGCGGTAATCACATTCTTCAGCTCTCTGATGGTCTGCGGAGCCGGTTGTACTGATCTCACGCGTCGTTTCAGAACGTCCCAGACATGCTCTATAGGATTGAGGTCGAGACTTCGAGCTGGCCAATCCAAACGACGAATGCCGACCTCTTGCACATACGCTTCCACATCGCCAGACCGGTGGGCGCGAGCGTTGTCGTCCATAAAAATTGAGTCTTCGCCTAAAGCGGCCAATGCGGGTTGTGCATGAGGAATTAGAACTTCCGTTATGTATCGATGTCCAGTCAGTGAGCCGTTTTCAATGAAGACTAACTCTGTACGATCCATTGAATTTATTCCTGCCCAAATCATAACAGAGCCCCCACCATAAGGTATGATTTCTTCAAAACAAGCCTCTGCAAAGCGTTCTCCTCGTCTTCGTAGCACTCGCCGACGTCGATCTTCACCGAACAGAGATATCCTGGCTTCATCGGAGAACAATACCCTATTCCAGTCTTCTTGAGTCCATGACTCACAATTTCGAGCAAACCTAAGCCTGGCAACTCTGTGCTCACGGAATAAAATAGGGCCGCGGGCCGGGCTATGACTGCGTATATTGGCCGCGAGAAGCCTCCTCCTGACCGTCCATAGACTAATATGCACATTTCTTACTTCTTCGAGGTTGTTCTTAAGGTCCACATACGAAGACTTGCGATTTCTCAATGCGCGACTCACAAGAAAACGATCATCCCGTGGTTGGGTACATGGTTTTCTTCCAGAACCAGGCTCAATCCTATAGAGCATGTCTGGGACGTTCTGAAACGACGCGTGAGATCAGTACAATCGGCTCCGCAGACCATCAGAGAGTTGAAGAATGTGATTACCGCGGAGTGGGAACGTATTCCGCAAGCAAGTATCCGGGATATCCTCGCTAGCATACCCAGACGAATTCAAGCTGTGATTTCAGCTAGAGGGGGTCACACTCGATACTAAACATTTATCTGCTTTTACTTTATTAAAGAAAAAACAAACAAAAATCTTTGTTAACTTTTACTTCACAAGCATATGCACTACTAGCGAGCATACACTACTAGTGAACTTTAGCATTAAAACCCATGAATTTTATCAAAATTTTATGATAATACTGAAGAAAACGATTATTTGCTTATTAATTTACAAAATTGTGAAAGTAAAACTACAAAACTACCTATAATTATCAAACAAACCAATAGTAACATTTGAAATGGTTCATTGCTTAGGTGCCCGTTTTTTTTGCAAATGAGTTTATTTTTGTTGAAATTCCCCAAAGTTCACATGTGTTTTTAATATATGCATTTAGCTTTAGCATTTGCTGGTTGGTATTGCGATTAAAGTAAATCCAGTTTCGAAATATGTCATTTTTGATGTCGTAAATCTTAAATATTACGAGTATTTTCATGCTTTAAAGAGCTTTTTTCATCAATTTTGCTTGTTTTAATATGATGTGATAACAACCTCTACTCCTGTTTCTACTTCAATTAGTTACTGTTTGTTAAAGAAATTTTCACCGACTGGCTAAGCTCTTACACTAAAATATTTGTCGCTATCTACCCTGGCTTACAGGAGATGATTGGCGTCTGTTTGGTCGGGATGTTCTCAAAAAACACCTTTTACAACGTTTCTTCCAGTCCTAGTCAATATTCGAAGCAATCAAAGCAAGTTATAATCAGCTGCAATCACCTTGAGCAAGTATAAACATGGTGTAGTCGGCGGTGTCGCGTCGGCGTGTTTACCAAACAGCGCTGTCGGCCGAGTACGAGCTGCTGTGACCAACTTATTTAAACATGGCATGCACTTCACTCGGTTGCACGTAGGCTGTTTTGTTATTTTGGTTTGTGTTTATTTAGCATGGAGTTACAGATTTAAGTGATAGTTAGTGCCTAGCAAATTAGTTTATTAAGTTCTAAGTACAGTTGCTACTGTTTATGACATGGAGTGAGGCTTACATAAGTGAATGACTTGTTCGTCTCGACATTCTTGCTACAAACTTATTGATGGAAAGCTGATGGTGTTCGTATATTGATAGATAGATTTTAAAACGACACAATAATGTGAAGGTGGCATATTCAAGCTTTAACTTAAACTAACGTCAGGCCCCGCCTATATATTCTTAATAAAAATTCTAATTAGTCGAACTATGATATTTAAATTATTCTTACGAAGGGTTATATAATGTCTTTTTATTATTTTTAAGCAGGAACTGATATTGTATATCTTCACTCGACGATGTCAATAAAATCTTGGGTGGTCTCAAAATCGTAACGAAAAATATTATAAAAAAAATGTCATCCGATAGCAAAATTTTCTGAGTGGCCGGTTCAACATTCATTTTTGCATGATACATTAAAAAAGCACTAAACGATGGCAGGATGTGTCGGTGGATGCGACGCTCAAGTTTCTTTCAACATTACGTCGCGAGTCGTTACTCTGTTACATCATGTTTAAAAACTCTTCGGAAGACGAAGAAATCTGACCTTTAACGTCAACGGAGAGATAGGGAGATAATATATAAACTGATACGTTTGGGATTAGCTGCTGTTTGGGCTATAATAACTGGTTTTATTAGTATAAAATGAACAAATTTATACGTCAAACAGTCAATAATATAGTCCCTACGCCACAGTGAGTAACATTAGGTACTTGTCTAATAAATATTTGGCATTACGACGTCCTTATCAATGCTAAACTATGTTGTAGACACCATTTTTCTTTTTATATTTGTCATAATTCCACAATTTCACTGGAGCATTTCAATTGTATTCCAGAAATTCACTCTGTTATACAAGGCATAGTTAATTTTCCATGTATCTGATATGAGTGGAATTGAGCACAATATCGGTAGTGCGTAGTGCGTGCCGGCTATGCGCGGCCTTGTGTGCACGCCAGATGTGACATGCGGCCCGGATCGCCACGTAGGCGCTCGTCACGATACAGCACCACAGTTCAACTGTTTGCAGTGTCTGAAGTCTGCTTTTGAAAGCTTTCGTGGCGCAATTGGTTAATATCAAATATGTCGGGTGTTTGATTAAGATGTATGTGTATATGTTATCTAGCGGTATGTGTGTCGGTGAAGAGACAGAAAAATCTCTTGTAGTCAATGGTACTACACTTTAATTATAATGAAGAGTACGGATTATGTGTGTGGTTGTTGGGTACATTAGGGTGTCTCGTCTACCACTGTGAGACCAGCATGGGAATGTAAGTAATAGACCTTGTACTGCCTCTAGGATGAATTCTCATGGTAAAATATTTTTATTTTATTTCTTTGCGTAACATGGTTACGCAAAGAAAAAAAAATATACATATAGAGGCAGTTCTCACATTGTTTTAAATAGAGCGATAAGTAGCGGTTTTAACTTAGTACTGAATGCAGTCTACTTACTTACTGGTGGTAGGTCTCTCATATGTGAGAGGCCATCTGGGTAGGTACTACCGCAATGTCTATTTCTCCCGTGAAAAAACACTGCTTAAATGCACTGTTGTGTTTCGGATTGAAGGACATTGTAGCCAGAGCAACTACTGGACATATTGAGACTTAACATTTATTATTTATTTATTTATTTATACACTTTATTGCACAAAAAAATACAAATAAAATGAAAATTACAATCATAAAAGTACAATTGGCGGTCTTATCGCTCAAAGGCAATGTCTTACAGACAACCATGGGATGGATTTGATAAAAGGATAATTAGAGGGCAGTCGTAAAGTGTAAAGAATAGGAGTTAAGACGGAAAAAAAATATATAAGAACAACAAATAATTACTAAATAATAATAATATATATATAAATACATCAATACATACATATATATATAACTAATACTACATACATAAATAAATACATATTTATATACAGGGTATATCAAGACTGCTACCGAAAACGAAGCCGGGTGGTAGTTTAAGCGACTTCAGACACAATGCAACAAAAAAAGTGGCAAAAAAGCGCGACAATTTTTTTTTTGTTATTTTTTTCCTTTGACCATATTTGGGTGGTAAATGCATTTTTTCCTAAAATAACAGTGTATACCCTTTTATTTATAAATAATCTAAGGTATAAAAGAGTTTAAATTATTATTTTAGCTAAAACTAGAGATTTACCACCAAAAAATGACGATGTTTAAAAAATCATAAAAAATAACTGTCGCGTTTCATTGCGAAATTTTTAGTTGCTTTGTGTTTGTAGTCACTAAAACTACCACCCGGCTTCGTCTTCGGTAGCAGTCTTGAGATACCCGGTATAATATAAGAGTATCAGTACATACAAACAGGAAAGTTATCCACATCAATGTGTAAATGTAGGAGACAGGTAGTGATCTTTGACCATTTTTTTAAACGATGATAGTGACCTCGCCCGTCTTACCACAACTGGTAGGGCGTTCCACAATCGGACAGCTTTGATGGTGAACGACCCGTCCATAAAATTAGTGGAGTGCACAGGCATTCTTAATTCCAGTCTCTCTGACGACCTTAGGGATCTTGAATGGGAGTCATCGAGAAATACAAAACGATCTTTGAGATAAGATGGGGTGACAGGATTAAACAATATATTAACATCTTATGTCTCAGGATGGCGAGCGCAGTGGAATGTTGCTACTGTTTATGAGCGGTCGTATCGTTTAACATCAGGCGAACGGCTTGCTCGTCTCGCCATTCACTGCAATTAAAAAAAAAAGTCTTTTATTTCTAGAAGAGGTGATGTGAGTATTTATAGAATATAAAGGACTTTTCCATTCAACGCCATTAAAATAGAAACGGCTCTTTTCGGTTACCTGATTTTTATCTTAGTGGGCAGAACGGCTGCAGGGCTTCGTCTTTCACAGCCAGCCTTTAGCTCTTCATACAGCAGTTGGTATCAAGATTTGTAGCACATAGACCTGCCCTGCTGCATTAACCTGCACTGTATCTCGTGACAGAGTCAGATGCATATACGACGCGGTGCAGGGTGCAGCGTTATGGCGCGCTATTTGCGTCCCACTACACTCCGCGCGAGTCTGTCGTACGGGTATTTACGCAGCCCAGCGTCAAGTACTTATATTTGCGATAATTTTGATAGGCCCTTGAATGTTAATAATCTTTTGATACACTTTTACAGAATAACATCTTATTTTAATTTGCGTTAACTCCAAAAGCCAATTATTTACAATTAGGCCATTTAGTGTAGACTTCTCTTGTGTCATTGAGTGAAGTTTACAACCATTTTTTTTATTTATTTAAAATTCTGGCATGCAATTTTTCAAGACATTCCTTCATCGTCATCTAAGTCAGATGTCAACTACCTGACTCCAATTGGAAAGAAACGCCAACAATCCAATAAAGCCATCAACTAGATAATTACAAGTGACCATTAGCCGCGTCCTCACGCCCACCGCACCAAAATATCATGACAATACACCAAAATAATCGTCTAAATATAGTTATCTGCATATGATAGGTGTAGTTGGCTTGCCGCCCGCGAGAGATTTACTGTGGCCAGTTTGGCTCCCGTCAAAATGGCCTTTGTAGACATTTGACTGCTTTGTGACAAATTAGGAGCTGCGAGTTGCGACTTCAAAGAGGCATTGGGTTGTTATCGCTTGTGGTGTGCATCGTATCAATAATATTGAGGAGAGAAAGGGAATGTTTGAAATTAATTAATATGTGTCTAAACAATTCGTATTCGATGATTTGCTATTTTGGAACTGGTGACGGTAGCAGAGATTTGCTAATTGTAGCCCACTTCTAATGGTTCGGTCGTGGTATTTTCGCTGGGGAGAATGTTCAGCCCTGTTATCCTTATTCCTTTTGTGTAATCGATATATAAACAAAATCTACTGTATATAGGTATTCATGCTCTAATTAATCCCCGTAATAAACCTTTCGAGATTTCACAAAACCTAAAGAAAACTTTGCTACCCAGAACACTTTCACCGTAGAAACTACTAATATACATATGTTTGTATTCGAATGTATGTAATAATTTTGTTACTATTACAAATAAATCTATAAACGTACTAAACGCAGCGATCACATTGATATTGCATTGACTTGGTCAGCGGGAAATACGGGCGAGGTGGCGTGACGTCAAAGGAAGCTCGGCCGGGATGAGCGCGTGTGTGCCGCTGTTGATAGCGGGCACACGAGCAGACGGGATAGCGGAAATTATACAGGTTAATTATAGTGGAAATTACATCAAGACTGTTACCGAAAATGAAGCCGGATCGTAGTGTTAGTGACTATAAACACAATGCAAATAAAAATGATGCAAAGATCACGACAATTTTTTTGTGATATTTTAAATATCATCGTGTTTGGGTGGTAAATCCATAGATTTTGTTAAAATAATAATAATTTAAAGCCCTGAGTACTATAGCATCTCTTAAAAATAAAAGGGTGTACATTATTATTTTAGAGAAACCTATGTATTTACCATCCAGATACGACGATAGGAAAAAAATAACAAAAGAAAATCGTCGTTCACTTTTGTTTTTTTTTTTTTAGTAGCATTGTATCTAAAGTCACTAAAACTACCACTTACCTTAAATTATGGTAGAAGTTTTGATATATCCTGTAGTATATAAACCTGTGTCTTTCTAGATTTGGCATGGAAACATTTGCGGCTATTTTTGTATAATACTTAAAAGAAAAAGTTAATGGATCGAGTGGTGGGCCGACCCACCAATCGACGGCCGGTAGAGTGATACCGAGGTAGGTGATCTGCGCCAACTTCTTAATTGGCGAGAGGTGGCCGGGATTAGAGATAGCTGGAGAGCTCTCGTTTCGGAGGCTAAGATCCACTTCGGGTATCTGAGCCAGCGCAGTTAGTTGATTGGATAATATTAGTATGTAGATGATGAGTAACCTGCAATTAAATAGTATGGTAAACACTCAGAATTTCAGTTCCCAAGCGAATCGCAAGAGCGAAGCTGGTAGTTTCCGCGAGACAGTGGCACCATTCCATTCATTTGTATCTTATATCAATAACGCTTTATTTCCGACAATCCGATTGAAATATAAGAAGAAATCAGAACTATCCGCTGACAGACAGTCCACGACACATCGTAGAGAGTTTATGGCGGCAGTAAACCCATTTCAAGAATATTGCGGCTTGTGCAAGACCTTCGGTTCTACGATTTCTTGGCTCCCTGTCCGCGGCTAATTAATTCCAATAGATTTATTGTCTGCTTGACGCGTGACGCTCTGCCTTGGGATGTTTCTTTACATTTACAAACGAACAGATGTGCAATTTTTATGTTTCTGTACTTGAACGTTGGAAACAGCATAGATCACTTCGTTATCTGTCTGAAATAGAGTATACCATATAAATTAATTTGATCTAGAATCAAAATTTAGCAAGAATCAGGATGCCTTTATTCATTTCTTATGAATTCGCGAAGTTGAAATTATCATTAAAAAAATGTGATGTTAAATTTACATTTGTAAATACATTAAAAAGTATACCCATAACATCTTTATGATATTTTCTGAATCTTGTTGCTCCTATTAATGAGTAGGCACAACAGTTACAATCAGGCAAAAGATATCGATTCCTCGATCTGGCGAAAAAAAACTCAGTAAGAGTTTTAGTTTTCAAGTTCCACAGCCGTTATAACCCACTGCATTCGCAAAAGCAGAAAATATATATAAAAATCCTGCGCGAAGATGTATAACGCAAAGGAAATATTTCCACTTTACAGTTCAAACAAACATACAGGAATAACAACGGATACATTCGGAATCAATCTGCATACAATACGTGTTAAATAAACTGAAAAATGAGTTATTGATCGTAAGAAACTGCATAGTATAATATAGATGCTTAACATGGCTTTTAGAAATAAATATAGCAGCTCATTCATCACAAGAAAAACCAATTAGAACATCATAATGGATATTTGTACATGAATTATAGTTCTGTTTTTATTAGTAAATGGGCAAGCTGATGATACTACAATGGAGGCGGCAATCAATTGATTTTTGGTTCCTGAACGTCTCTAACAGTTGGATCATAGATGCATTGACAGCCTTTCTTCTGGGAGAGACAACTTTACTAGTGGTAGGTCTCGCATATGTGAGAGGCTGCCTGGGTGGGTACCACCGCAATGTCTATTTTTCCCGTCAAACAGCGGTTTAAATGCACTGTTGTATTTCGGATTGAAGGACATTGTAGCCAGAGCAACTACTGGACATATTAACATCTTATGACTCAGGATGAGCGTAGTGGAATGCTAAGCGTTGCTTTGTAATTCAAGGTGTTGTTTGGTTTTGCTACTGTTCATGAGCGGTCGCATCGCTTACCATCAGGCGAACGGCATGCTCATCTCGCCATACACTGAAATAAAAAAATAAAAAAAGAAGTGAACATAAAAGGTCAGAAAAGGATAATGGGCCACTGGCAATTTCACTCAAGAATCAAACATCGCTCAACTATATAATTCTATACCGATCCAGCTAGCTAGTTCTTTTTAACCAAAGTGAAGTATAATGTGGCCCTACTATTTTACAACAAGTAATTTCCAAGCAGTTATTGTTTCACTTCAGTCTGTAGGCATTAGAAGAATTGGTACCTAACACTAGCACACGCTTTTTGCATATTATGGAAGGAATCTAGGACCTTCATTCATCAGGCAGATCCAAGACAAATGATTGTTATAAGACAATTGGCAGTTCTAACTTCAGAGCCTTACAGGAACCAAGAAAAATTAATGAAAATATATACCTTCTTGTATACAATCTTGAATATACTTACAGATAGATTTGACTTTGTGTATATGCATCTGCCTTAATTTCGTAAAATTCTTTCATGTTTTTGTTTCACGGCAAAACGGCAGTGCGTAGTTTAACAGTCTTGCATAAAAATAAACTTTTACGAGTGACGGACTGATCAATCAGTTGTATTTTACGGGGGCCGGGCGGCAAGCAGTTGTGTTATAAGGGGGTTTAACTTAAAAAAAATCAACAGCTATAGATAATGAAGTGCGTGGTGGCCTGTTAGTTAACGGACAGACGCGGCTGCCCACATGTTCACGGTGGTCGCGGGTTCGAATCCCAGGGCACACCTCTGACTTTTCGGAGTCATGTGTGTATTGATAGTCAATCACCACGCACTAAAAACGGTGAAGGAAAACATCGCGAGGAAACCTGCATACCATAGCGATTTATAAGAATTTCTACGGTATGTAAGTCCGCCAACCCGCACTAGGCCAACGTGGTGGACTATATGGCCTAACCACTCTCAATCGTACCTTCGATTGTAGACTAGGCCCGTGCTTGCAGTGGGACGTATTGGGCTGATACACAAACAAAAAAATACAGTCGGGTTTAGAAACTCCTCATCTTTTTATTTGAAGTCGGTTAAAAATTATAAAGGAAAAAAATATAAATTATTGATTCCATACTATACATATATATTATGTAAATATGAATTGAATAAGAGTGGATTTTACATTTATCTCGCAACAGGAAAACGCCCCTCGTTTCACATCCGGTGCCTAACCAACTGCACCAACGCTGGCAGAAATCTGCACAGGTTTTATCTTCGTAAAAAATGGAGAATCATTTTTTCTGGAAGTAATTATAGCCGCGGTAAAACATTTAATGTTTAGTTTTTGTTCAAAACGTCTAAACAGTTTATAATTTCGTGAATCAATTTAGATAATATACGATCAGCTAATTCCATTATTCTTGGCCTAACTAGATATGTTTTAGTTTTATAAAATTTACGCAGCTGTGGTGAGCACTCATGTGCAGATTTTAAAGTTTAGCTAGTTTTATTTTCTGAAGCCAAACCTCGCATGTTTAGATATAGATGATAGAATAAACTGTTGAATTTAAAATGAACTAAAAGTATACAAGGTATATTAAGACTGCTACCGAAAACCGAAACCTAACCGAAAACGAATCCGAGTGTGAATTGTAATGACTTCACAATGCAAATTTGCGGTTCTCCTATTTGGATGGTACATAGTTTTCTCATATAATAAACCTTCTTATTTTTAAAGACGCTTTGGTATGCAAGCATTTAAATTACTGTTTTAGTAAAAACTATAGATTTACTACGATGATATTTAAAACAGCACAAAATAATTACGTTATTTTGCGACATTTTTATTTGCATTGTGTCTATAGTCACTTAAATTACCACTAGGTTTTTTTTCGGTAGCAGTCTTGATATATCCTATATAGTTGGTTATGCACGTAAAACGTGTTCTGAGATTAGGTGTTATTCATTGGATTTCCAATAAGCCCTTCTAATTGCGTCTTCTCATTGCTATATCTTGTAAATTTACAACTACCGAAGGTTATACACTGCATTGTACTTACCTAAAGGAGCAGAGTTGCTTTCCTTGCCGATTCATAATCATTTACTCATGCTCTGACCTTTATTAAAATCTACAAGTGCATTTCATTTCAATTTTCGTTAGTCGGACTATTTGCAATAGGCTTCTCGGCCTATTTCTGTCTTTCCTCCCGTCCTGTCCAGTACATAGTTTCAGAGGGCATAGAAGCACATTAGCAGTTCTATTTGTGCGTTCGACATTGATGGATGCGATCATAAGCGCTCACATAATCATACACATTTAGCGATTTGTCGATCATTATTTCATTTTTGTACTTGCACGTTTTTTGTAGGGTCGAAAGTCTCAAAATTGTGTTTTGTCTAGTTTCGGCGTGTATAAGTTTAGTAAGGTCCTGGGTATATAAGTGTAAAAAATAAATAAATAAACTTAGATAGCTTATTAATTTCAAGTCTTTCGCCGTGGGTATTAGAACTACGCGAGACTTTTCGGGATTGTGACTTACAGACCTGAAAAAAATAATTTTGAATTACACAAACGCTTGTTTCAGTACTGGCTTTGAATCAGAGGAAACCGGCTATTAGAAGAGTTTCATAGCTTGCCTTTTAACCAACAGCTCTACAAAGACTACTAAAAGCTTTATAGGCCATTTAATATTAGCTTACGGGTTATTTATTTGTTTTCTGGATAAATGAATAAATTGCATTTCAAATCCAATGCTCGAAATGGGTTTCTTCTAAATCACATCATTCCTCGATATACACGCTCATATACATATGAGCGTGTACCCTGGTTACAACCAGGGTCATAAAGTTCAAAATAATTGATAAACAACTGAAAACGTTTAACAAAGATACAATATTGGTATTATTGCGTAGTTTCGCACTGATTTGCAATTTCCTCCGCAATGACGCGCAAACTGTTCCCCGAAGCGCATAAACAATTAAATGTTAATTGTAATGTAACAGGAATTAACAGTTCAAACAAATACCTCGGGAGATGCAACGGCTAAATATAATAAAATACCCGGCAACGGTGCAGTGAATTTAGAGATTGTTAAAACAAATAATTAGGCAACTACTGAAATCGAATGGTGTCTGTATCGCATCAATCAGCAATCTGTATCGATTTGCATTTTATGCGTTGAAAATAGTTAGTTATTTGTGAAGATGCGTACGCATTCGAATATAAGAATTGATGTCTTCATACAAAATGATTTTTCTATGTATGAAGTGGTAGAGCTACTCTGTTGTCAGTCATAAGTCAGTATGAATGGGTCGGCTAGTCGGGGGTGGTGTCGTAGTCTCACAGGGAATCAACAGTTAATCAGCATTCAGCAGCTTTGCTGTCACCTTATTTTTGGGGAGTGAGATTGCCGGATGCCCAATACCAGCGGCGTGCACAGGATTATGACACTGGGTATGCGGCGGAGTACTCGGTCACAAAAACTTTTTCTTTTATAGTTTTTTAGCATAGCCACAGCCACGCGACGGAACTCTAAGTCGGAAACCATGCCAACATAACAAGTCTTAGATGTACTACTATTCATGTCTATCTTCTACGGCAACGCAGACAAAACAGCGATCGATCGTCGCGGCGGAAGAAATTCTAATAAGTAAAATAAAAAAAAACTCACCTAGTCAGCTTTCAATTTTCACAAATTCCAGGTTCCGGTTAGTTGAGATTACTATACCTACCCCGATGTAAATAAACGCAAGATTTCGGCCACCTCATTCATTCATTTGATAAACATACATTTTTAACACAAACCTCGCAATAAAATAACATTTAAAAAAATAAACAAACACACTAGTAAAAGCAAATGACTACAATTAATATCCAAACTTAGTAATAAACTGTTAAATGCACACTTTCAAATGTTAAAATGAAAAATCCGTTAAGAAATCTATTTTTTTTTTTACAAACATACTAGTATAAAATAGTAAACAATGCAAAAACTCATAAAAAAAGCAAAATGGCCGCCGCGAAACACAAAACTTTTCTATTTAAACAAATAAAACCTTACTAACCAAAAATGCATAATGTGCATAGGTGATTTATTAGATTCCAGCCTATTAATTTTACTCGGATTATAGGCAACGAACATTTACGATTACTCCCGACAACTGCCGAACTCCCGAGGCCTGCCGCAGGAGTCGCGGCTTTCAATATTCATGGGTGTGTGCGTTTGCGACTGTGCACGGACACCAAAATTACTACACACATGCAAACAAATGTAATGCGGGACGCGGCGGCATGACTTGGTACATTAATTTGCTTTGCAGCGCCTCTTGCTTTTCGCGTGGCAACCATAATGTTTGCGTGATTGCAAATAGGTGCTATTTATAAAATATTAGGCGTTTTTAAGTTATTATATTTTGTTTATTCATTTATTTACTATAAATTAAAGTCATCTAAAACGTACGAACGTTATAATAAAATAAGTGTGAATGGCAAGTAAAGCACTGCATTTCTGCCTACAAGGAGTGCACGCCCCTGCCCAATACCCCTTTCCTCTTCCCTCTAAAAACGATAAACTTCCGTTTGACTGGTTTCATGCCATAACAGGTACCCCACCGAATGCTTGCTTACAAAAACTGAATAAGAATAGTAAAACAATTTTCGATGAGCTAAAACCATCCCTGTGTTTTATACATTGCAAGTAAAGTTCATTCTACCGAGGTATCGAAATCCATTCGCCAGCAACTAATAACACTGGTCTACAAAATTTAACTTTTTGTTTATCTGTAAAATAAATGCTTTATTATTTCACTAATTTGGGGTCACTGAATACGAAAATATAAACCACCACCATTGAAAGTTAGCTCTTATTTTAAAATTATGGCTGGTATCGAAATATATGACGTAAGAGTAAAATTTCATAGAATATAAATCGATTCTTTTTTAAAAAAGACATTTTCTTTACTTTTTCATAAACTTTTTACATGAAACTGAGTATTTTAAAATATTTCCCAAGTATTTAACCTTTGCTATTCAACAATTTCTCTTTTTTTCGTTTTCCTTTTGGAATTATCTTTACGAAAACCTTAAACCAAGTTCTAGCAGTAGTCCGCTAGCATTGACGCATTCTATCGGCCGTTGTATTTCTTTTCCATTGTCAATAAGTCTTGGTGAAATCGTTCACCATGTTCGTCAGTCATATCACCGCAGTTAGGAGGAAAAAATCGAGGTGAGAATGAAGAAAGTGAATTTTTGGGGCCCATTTGCTGATACTTTTGCAGAAGATTGTTCACAAGCTCGTGGTAATTTTCAAATCTCCTATTGCCCAAAAAATCATGAACTACTACTGCTCTAAAAGATTCCCATGCCTCTTTTTCGATGCCCTGTGAAATCGGATCAAAGTTTTGGTCCTTAAGAATCTCTCATATTTGAGGTCCGACGAAAACTCCCCCTTTTATTTTGGCGCCGCATAGATGTCGAAATTCACTTCGCAAATAATCAATTACTTGCAAAGTGGGTGCGAAAAAAGGTGGACCAACCTTTAAAGGTTGGTCAACCTTTGTTGAGAGGATTAACCAAGGTCTTCATTAATCTCAATTTCATATGCGATGGAGGGAGAAAATTTTTATGAGGATCGACTAGGGGAGGTTGTTTAACGTTATTTTCTCCAGGGCACAGACTTTGTCTTCAAGTCCAATCTTTTTTAAAGTAATGTAACCATCTAGCCCGACTATCCCACCCACACAAGAAGCACCAGCACTTGGTGTAGCCCATTTGCAGACCCAACAAACCGTAGTTTTTGCAAATTGTAGTTTTTGCAACAGAAATTTGTTTAAAATGAGAAATAACTTTTAAAATTTCGCGTTTTAACAAACAAATGAAACGCTAATACTATAAGACACATGAAACGAAAGCATAACAATAAAATTAACGCGGATACTCTCACAAAATTATTTGAAATCTCATAATATAAAGTGACATCCACCAAGTTACCCGGTATTATCTTAAATATAGCATAAATTAATAATAAGAGCTAACTATTAATTTTAAGTTCTATATTTAGATTAAGGGGGTCGAATACTAAAGATGTATAGCAGTTTCAAGTAAAAGGCAATTTTCATGTTGACCAGTGTAATTTATCTGATCACATTATCGTATTTCATATGTTATCTGCTATTTAAAGCAATATTTCTATGATATCCATATGATACCATTCAAAACATTGTTTTCTTGCATGTATAGAAGATTATATGTTTACCCCTTTATCGTTGAGAGAATAGGTAGAATTACTACGATTACCACTACTCCAAGGATATTATAGGAGGCGAATTTTTGTCACGTCGGCTATTTTTTTTGTCCATGTCCAGTCACATGTACATAGAACTGACGCCACATTCAGGTCGATTCGTGTCGTAGGTATCAGGAACTACGAGTAACTTTTCGGCCTCACAAATACCGAACCAAATATCTATGGATCCAAGATCATACAAATAGTCTCAGTTCAGGGATAGAAACGGGTCTCACGTTTCACAGTCAGCGTCGAACCAACTGCGCCACGGAGGCTGCCAATTTGAGATTCCTAAAACTAAAAAAAACAGAGAGTAGGAGATTAAGAAAGGGTACACCTAGACTATAGTCCACCGCGCCGGCTTATTGCGGGTTCGTGTTATTTCAGATTATATTCTGTTGAAAGAAAAAGCCTACATATTCATTTTCCATATATAATATGTACTCACGCCTTTCTCCCAAGGTAGGCAGAGGTGCTACCAGTAGGCATACATTTCGCGTAGTATGTTCTATCCCACGATGTGCGAGATGATGGGCGAGCCTATCCCCATATTGGGCACAAGTTCCTGACTCCTGGCTATTAATGAATAAAAAAATCCAATATCACTTCGGCCGACCCGGGATTCGAACCCGTACTCCAGCTTTATAATCGTACCCTAGCACAATACGCCATCAGCAGTCAAGCAAGTTCATTTTTCTATTCAAAAATTTTGTTATCGTTGCTATCGAGGTTGCTAAATTGCTGTGTTTGTGAATAAACCAAATGAAACGGGGTCGCAGTTTTCGTGATGTCAGTGATGTCAGCGCAGTTACATCTGTACGTGTATTATTAACTGAGTTTATGAACTGAAAATAAATGATTATTTTTGAATTTGTTTACTTCACGCGCGGTTTTCCGGAAGTCTGTTACACATGCGGAAAAATATTGTGAACCTGCACATGCAATGCTGGCACATGTAATGAGAATCACGAGATCTCTGATATTTCTTATAAAAATAAAATTAGTGTTTTAATGTATGAATTAATTTAAATTTAAGTTGTGGTTTGCTTTGCTGATTTGCTAAAACAGTGGGCCCTCGGTTGTCCGACATGGATTGCTGCATTACCGGGGCTCTATTGTACTCCTAAGTGACGGGTTAATATTACAAATTATTTCGATATATAGTACATACCACAAACATATATTATACATACATACCGGGTATCTCAAGACTGCTACCGAAAACGAAGCCGGGTGGTAGTTTTAGTGGCTACAAACACAATGCAATTAAAATTTTCGCATAGAAACGCGACAATTATTTTTTATGATTTTTTAAATATCGTCATTTTTGGGTGGTAAATCCATAGTTTTTGCTAAAATAATAATTTAAACTCTCTTATATCTTAGAGTATTTATAAATTAAAGGGTATACACTATTATTTTAGGAAAAAATGTATTTACCACCAAAATATGGCAATAGGAAAAAAATTACAAAAAAAAATTGTCGCTTTTTTTTTGCAACTTTTTCTGTTGCATTGTGTCTGAAGTCGCTTAAACTACCACCCGGCTTCGTTTTCGGTAGCAGTCTTGATATACCCTGTATATGTAGAACTCTACTTAATATGGATCCGCTCCACTACATACATTAAGTACTAAAAAAGAAGTTAACTTAAGAGATAAATTATGGAATTCCTTACTAGCCTCCCTATTTCCTCGCTCATACAATTTGACATTTTTGAAATAGCGAGTGGCTCGGTACCAGCGGCAGGGCTTCAGATAGCATTAATGCAGATCGCGGTCAAACGCGAACCCATCTAGTACATAAAAAAGAGATTAATTTTGATGCTGCGCTGGGCGGTTACAGGGAAAAATATGTGGTCACTGGTGGTAGGCCTTTCATTTGTGAGAGGCCGCCGCCCGCCTGGGTAGGTACCACCGCATTTTCTATTTCTCCCGCCAAACAGCAGTATAAATGCACTGTTGTGTTTCGGTTAAGAGGATATTATAGCCAAAGTATCTACTGGACATATAAAGACTCAACATCTTATGTCATAGGGTGGCAAGCGCAGCGAAGGCCAAGCATTAGTTTGTAATTCAGGGTGTCGTTTGTTTTACTACTGTTCACGAGCAGTCGTAACACTTGCCATCATAAAAAAGTTGCTCTCCGCGCAGTGCCACATCCAAAACCACCTTTAATGCAAGTGATAGTCACTCAGAGATTCTAGTAGGTGTGTCAGCTCGAAATTTATTGGTAGACTAACCGTATCGCAAGATACGAAAGCATATAGGATTCAGCTGCCGGCCACGCTGGCATACCCCATTCGTGAGCTATGCCGAAGACAAGAAGATCAAAAAAATTCCTCTCATTTAAAATTATAACAAATCTATCTAAACGCATAAATAAATAAGTTAAACTCGATTTTTTCACACAAAAAAATACCTGTAAATCTCTCCGCAATACAGTAAAAAGCTAATGATTTGCGTGAAATTCCACCAGTAGGCGTAGTGCGAACTTCGAAGCAGTTCACGCCGGTGACGTCACGCGTTCTGTGACGTCACATCCGGAAGTGAGCTAACGTCATCGACTTTACGACTGCAGATGTACAGCACAAAGAGGTGTTTTAAATCATCGGTTTGTTTATGATTCTTTTGAAGGTTGTTCGAACATTTTTTGCACATCACCACGCCGTTTTGGATTTTATGCGATGCCTGTTGTTTTTCTTATAATCTTTTAGGTAATGTATTATCAGCTCGATATTGCGAAACACATGGTAAATATAGATATAATATTTTACTTTAAAGAGTCATAAGGAAATCCTGTAATTTAGAATAATAATTTTAGCGTGGTGAGTTACAGTATACAGCTGAATGAGATTTTTGGGAATTCAATCAGAATCTAAGGGTTCTCTGAAACATATATCTGCGTAAAATAAGAATCATATAAGCTACCCGCTTAACTGATAGTAACTAAATACCAATTCATATGGATATTTAGGAGTCAGTGACTCAACGGAATCATATGTCAAAGACAGGGAGGGAAACGGAGATAAGTGTTAACCGATTTGCTCTGAGAGTGGTTAGACTTTGATCGCATAAATTCAATCCTATAACCAAAACTGGCTTAGCCTTCTTAATGCACTACTAAAAAGACTTTCTGCTAAAGTTTTACGTACAAAAATATGTTAATATGTACTGTCAGTATGAAGTATCAGTATCAGCACATATACGTTTTAATGTAGCCTGTTGGGCACGGACTTCCTCTACTATCTAGAGTACGATTGAGAGGGTTTAGTCCAACATACATGCTAATGTCTTGTAATTTTTGTCACTAATTTTTTGTTCTGGCTGGACTGTTGTTTATAATTTTTTCTTGTCCATAAGATTAACTTACTTCGGGGTAAAAACAATATAGGCGGCAGAATTTATTTACGTTAAAATCACACAGAACTGCATATTGTCTTCACACAGATTGTTTCATGAACGCTGTTACGTCGTCTATTTATGATTGGCCGGTGGCGCGACAAATAAAACTGAGATACATTAAAATAGATGTGACAGTCATCGGCGATGTGATTCAAGAGCGGGTTAAACACGCTCCTGACGCGGTCTCGACAATTATTTATATCTCGTATGCTTCTCTGAATTAAAATGATTGTGATACTTTTTATTTTGTCCGAAAATTGGTGTAGACAGGGCTGAAGGATATTATAAATCTGAGACGAACTAACACACCTTCGATTTTGAGTTTGGAGTAAGATTTAATTGACTATCGTTAATGATAGAAACATGATAAGAAAACCTGCACTAAAGTTGTATTGCAATAGCCTATATACGTCCAGCTCCAGGCACGGGCCTCTCCTCTACAATCTAGAGTACGATTAATAGTGATAGGGCTATATAGTCCACCAGGCTGGCCTAGTGCGGGTTGGCTTGACTTTACATACCATAGAAATTCATACAGATCGCTACGGTATGCATGTTTCTTCACGATATTGTCTGTCAGCGATTCGAACCCGCGACCACCGTGAACATATTGGCAGCTGGGTCTGGTCCGTTTACCAACAGGCCACCACGTACTTCAACAATTTGAGAGTTATCAACAAGAATTTCGAAGAAATTCGGAGTTTAGTAAACAACTCTAGGCTAGCGTGGTTGCCTGAGGCCTAAATCCTTTTCAATCGTGAAGGATGTCCACCCTCAGTAGTGGGGCCCATAAAAGGTTGATTAAGTCAAGCTACTAAAGAGATTAGTGCCCAAGAATTAAAAAAGCGTTTTAATTTGTAGGAATTAGAAAATTTTAAACGAGTTAAAATCAATTATTTTTTATTCTTGTTGCAATTTCAGTTCAATGTTGCATTCAAATCCCAATTTTTTCTTCCGAAATCTGTATAGTACGAAAAAGTACGCAGCTGCTGACCCTACATCAAACGAATTACGCACAACGAAAATGATATCAATGACACGAAGTCTGGTGTGTGTCTTACTAAAATAAGGCGTGATACACACAGCGAGACACATTTGTACCCGTCCGTGAGTCACCAGTGACGAATGGCCCTTACAGTGGGGTGGCACTGCCCGCGGACGCATTGTCTTCGTGTTTCTAAACACTATTGACTCATGTTTTAGTCATTTGCTGATGGTTTTGTCACACTGATCATGTCGAGTAAAATTGTTTATGTTCACGCATGTATAAGACGTAGGCGACACATAGGGCGCAGCAGAGGTGTTACCGGTACCACCCATACCAGCTTACTACGATAGGATGTGATATGGTCAGAAATCTATAGAATTTAAGCAAAAAAATCCATGGTATGACAAAAAAGCGGCAAAAAAATTTTTTATTTATAAAACCCAACGTACTATATCTTACGTATTAATAAATTAGTATAAAGATAAATTTTCGGCCTTGTTCTTGGATAAAGCATATAAAAAATATAGTTTTAATTTTTTGAACCTTATTTTTGAAACATGAGTACTTATTAAATATAAATACACCAATAGACTTGTCTATCTTGGTAATCGAATACACGTAACAGGTTGCATCGTGACCGAAGCGACTCAATGTATCTAAACATTACTGACTCATGTTACAGTCATGTTTTAGTCATTTGCTGCTGTTTTTTCCGCCCACATTGTCTTTAATAGTGTCAAATGTAATTGGCATGGATTGGGGGGAAGCGCACTGACTTCAAGCCAAGTCGTTTGTTGACTTCCGCGGTTTGCAGAAATGCGGGTGTGCAGGGGCGGGGCCGCGGAATGGCGTATGTTTTTTTCATATATTTTTAGAACATTACTAATTGAAGTTGTGGATCTACGGTAGATTTGTATTACTATTGATGTTGTTGACAGGATTTTTCTTAACTGTATTTTTTTAAACTATGATTATTATAATAAATATAATGAATACAATTTATTCATTGCACGGTTTGATTTCTCACATACAGTGTGTTATTTTGTTTTGGCTGAGATTCAATATAGCATATACAAATTTCCATAAAATAAATTAATCCTAAATTAATTAGACAACAATTTTGCCTGTGTATGACAAACGATCAATAATCTTATAAACGTCCAAATATTTGAGCATTCGGTTTAAATGGGGCAGAGGAACAGACTAAATTACTACGCAATACATTCGCCACGCTCGACCGTCGCAAAGTATGTGTAATAAATAAAATTCTGAATGTAAAATGAATTCCGTCCAGATAAGCATCCGTAACGAATTATAAGAATATGATAAAGTAGCACTTTTCTTAAATCATATTAAAAACACGGGGGAAAATTATGAAATTAAAAATGGTCGCTCATAACTAACTGCCACTATCAAAATACTATTTTTGAAGCACTTTGTATAAAGTGTTTTGTTGTTCAGTGGTTTTTATTCTTAGAATAAATTGCAGGAAGCAGTTTTATAATTTAACCTGGTTTTGATCTGGATTCTTAGAAAACAATATAATTGTAATGATATTTATGCCACGGTATTTTTATATTTTTTTAACAGTTTATTTTGTACCGAAATGTCTGGGTATTGTTTATCGGTCTTTGCGTTTAAAGATATATTTAATGTTACTTCATCGTCAACAATTTTTATCAAAGCAAATTATAGGGTATGTTATTCGAACAGGATGTTTAATGGGAGGCCATAGTTGCCACTGAGACAGCCTACAATGTATAATCGTTTACTGAAAACTCCCTCGTAGTTTCTGAAACGTAGGACATAGTATAATTAATTTTGTGGATTTAAAAATTTAGTTACAGCGTATATCTAGACTGCTGCCGAAAACGAAGCCGGATGGTAGTTTTAGTGACATCAGACACAATTAAAATTTTTGGAAACAAAAAGCGATGTTTTTGTATTTTTTTCCCTCTCTTCGTATTTTTGTGGTAAATACATACTTATTTTTCTAAAATAATAGTGTACACCCTTTTATTTTTAAAGTCACTACGGTACCCAAGGGTTTAAATTATAATTTTAGCAAAAGCTATGGACTTACAACACAAACACGACATTAAAAAAAAATCACAAAAAATATTGTCGCGTTTCTTGTAATCACTAAAACTACCACTCGGCTTCGTTTTCGGTAGAAGTCTTGATATACCCTGTATAATCTGTTAAACATAATGCAAAATTCGGCGAGTATAAATAGATTATGATTTCTCCTCGCCGACACTGGAACCATGACCAATTCCTTCCGATTTTCCGAATAATGATTCACGTATGATTTATTAGACGTTGTCTCTTTTCGTTGACATGAATCTTTTAATCGTCCACACTTGCCAAACATTAAACCACATAATTTGTTTTACATGAATAGTACTTGTTTGACATTCTAGTAATAGTTTTCATTACAGTTTAATTTAAAGACAAATCCGTGTTTTATCCAATGACTATTATATACTAGCTGTGCCCGCGACTTCGTCCGCGTGGAATTTAAGAAAAACATTATTTTTCTAAAATAAAAGATTTTTTCCTAAAATAAATGTTGCCTAAGTTACTCCTTGTTATATCAGCTACCTGACAAAAAAGTCCTGTCAAAATCGGTCCAGCCATTTCAGAGATTAGCCGGAATAGACAGACAGACAGACAAAATTTTTCAAAATATCATTTTCGGCACAGGTATCGTGTATATAACGATATGTAGTTGGACATTTTTTTTTATTTTCACTTTTAAAACAGACACTTCAATTTTATTTATATGTATAGATGTATAGATTATGTTACATATATAGATAAGTGCGTAGTGGCCTGTTGGTAAACGGACTAGACGCGGCTGCCCACATGTTCACGGTGGTCGCGGGTTCGAATCCCAGGGCACACCTGACTTTTCGGAGTCATGTGTGTATTGATAAATAATCAATCATCACGCACTAAAACGGTGAAGGAAAACATCGTGAGGAAACCTGTATACCATAGCGATTTATAAGAATTTCTATGGTATGTAAGTCCGCCAACCTGCACTAGGCCAGCGTGGTGGACTATATGGCCGAACCACTCTCAATCATATTCTCGATTGTAGAGTAGGCCCGTGCCCTGCAGTGGGACGTATATGGGCTGATACAGATATAGATAGGGACTTTATGGCCTAACCTCTCTCAATAGTACTCTCTATTGTAGAGGAGGCCCGTGCCCTGTAGTGGGACGTATATGGGCTGATACAGAATATAGGTAGTATATTTTGTAGTTAGTCTAATGTGACTATAGTTTACCTGATGGTAACTGTAGTACGAAGTGTTAAACATGTAGTATACAATGGTCGCTTCCCGAGTGAATTCAAATGTCCTACCACTAACAAATCCACTCGAATTAGATATTTATTAATACACCATTACATCAAACCCAATCTATTCCAGATTAAAATAAATCATTACACTAAAATAGACTGAGGACGCTGTAAAACAAATGGGACTTCTCCAGTCCAATGTCAGTACAAATTGAAATTAAATGTTATTGCTTTATTTGTCATGTAGGAAATTAATACAAAATTTATAAAAAAACAGTACAAACAAAATATACGGTAAAAAATATAATATTTTTAATTCATGTCATTGTGTACAGTGCATAGTCTTATTTCAAAAAAATATTTTAAATTAAAATGGAGTTTGGAGATCCTTGGGGAAGGCCTATATTCAATAGTGGACTTCCTGTGGTTGAAGAGAGAGGGAAAGAGAAAGAGATAGATAAATTGTACAGAAGAACTATCCCGCTACCACCACCCGCCATTGCAACTCCTGTAAGCCGGGATCAACAGTGGCACGCATTTCAATAACGCCGAGCATTAAAACTCAGACGGTCTTATTACAAAAAGCGAAATAAACCTTGGTTTAAACCTAGTCTAGCAAAACCAGTCTAATCTGCAGAACCATGGTTTAATTTTACTGGTATTACAAAACATAAATAAACCATGGTTTCCTTGGTTCATTCTTTTGAACCGTAGTTTATACACCAACCACAGATTAATACAAATAACATTCGTTCAACATGATATCATTCCATCGCAACGTTCCATATCCACAGAAAAGAATACGTTTTAATAAAATTTTAAATAATGTTTAGGCGTATTGAACCTATTGAGGGTTGGACATTTTGCTAGAATGTCAATATTGGTTGGTATATCGATTATAATTTAATTATTTTTTTCATTTGGTTCATGTTATATTAGCTAGTCACACATCCAAACACGTGTGATGGAACGTTCATTTCAACATTCTGGCGCGTTACAAGAAACCATAACAATAAACAAAACTATCGCGAGTTAAAATAAGTTCATTTAGCATTTACTATTTAGTCAACGAAGTATGTGAAGTGAAGTGATATAAAATAATTGTCGCTTAGGTAATTACATAGTAATCTAATTTAATAATATCGTGTTGTGGTGCACCTACAAAATGAAAAATGGTCTATGAATTTGAGTAGTGAGAAAAAAGTGAGTAAACCAACATTATTATATGGATAATTACATTGCAAAATGTTTGGTAAACCTATCCTTATGCGTATATTTTTATCGGAAAAAATTAAAACAGGGTTTGACGCGTAGACGTATTTTGTTGGGCCGACATGACGTTTTTAATCGCTCAAAGGCTTCAAAATCCTTAATAACGAACAAATTCATCATATTAATATCAATTTTAGAGTATAAGTAACATTATACGATGAAATAGACACTAAATCCAAAAGAAATAGTTGAAAGTTTACGATTTAGACCACCGTTAAACTAGGGGGCGGTCAGGTTTAGCGATAAACCATAAAAAAGGCCATGGTTTATCGTTAAACCACTTTTTGTAATATGAATTTCATATAAACCATAGTTTATTGCGATTTAAACTAAAGTTTTTAGATAAACCACGTTTTGTAATAAGGCGGAGTGTCTCTATTTCTCCCGCCAAACAGCAATGTATATGCACTGTTGTGTTTCGGATTGAAAGACATTGTAGCCAGAATAAGTACTGGATATATTGAGTCTTAACATCTTATGTCTCAGGATGGCGAGCGCAGTGGAAAGCCAGGCATTGCTTTGTAATTCAAGATGTTTTATTTCTTACTGTTCATGAGCGGTCGTGTCGCTTACCATCAGGCGAATGTCTTATCATACATTGTAATAAGAAAAAGTAACAGAAAGTTTTGCATACTTTTGGATAGTAAAGTATTTATTTGTGTAGCGTGCCGCGCGTCACGTATGCTCAGTGTTAATATAGCTGATGTTTGTGTAATCTGCGGGAGATAGATGTTGGAATAATACACCCGCGTTGAGAGACAGACGACGGTATCGACGGCTCGGTTGGGGTGATTGGCTGCATTAGTCTGTTGCAGTTTTCATTAAGACAATTACATGTTACCTAGAAGATAGTCACAATTTCTACAGGGACTACTTCCAAAAACGAGGCCGTTTGATAGCACAAAAGCTACCACCCGGCTTCATTTTCGGTTGCAGTCTTGGTATACCCTGTATGTATAGAAATATTAGATTATTTATCGGCCTTATATACCGGGTATCTCAAGACTGCTACCGAAAACGAAGCCGGGTGGTAGTTTTAGTGGCTACAAACACAATGCAATTAAAAATTTCGCATAGAAACGCGACAATTATTTTTTATGATTTTTTAAATATCGTCATTTTTGGGTGGTAAATCCTTAGTTTTTGCTAAAATAATAATTTAAACTCATTTATACCTTAGAGTATTTATAAATAAAGGGGTATACACTATTATTTTAGGAAAAAACGTATTTACCACCCAAATACGGCCATAGAAAAAAAATAACAAAAAAAAAATTGTCGCTTTTTATTGCCATTTTTTCTGTTGCATTGTGTCTGAAGTCGCTTAAACTACCACCCGGCTTCGTTTTCGGTAGCAGTCTTGATATACCCTGTATAGACAGTTTTAAAAACTATTTTGTTATCTAATGATTTGTCTTCTTCACTTAAAGTTAATTAAAAAAACGTTAGAAAGGGACAAAACATTCGATTGTTAAAATATGTTCTATAACTATCTTTGAATAAGGCTGTTAATTTATAACTTACTGTATAATAATCCGGCTCATAACTCAAATCAAAACTTATATACGGACTTAAGTATTATATGTTAACCGAATAAACAATTTAAAAAGTCCGATTGAATGGTATAGACAATCTCTATAATTAAGAGATCTTAGTTCATACTTCAACTCCATTACACTGACTTAGTAATGATTACTTTTGATATATAGATTTGGTTTATGTATAAAATCAAAATAATAAAAAAATAATTTAAAAATGCGTTACTTTTGCCTTAATACCTAAACAGAATAATGAACAAATTTAACTAAATTTAAGTTCACAGTCTTAATTTAATTTAAGACTGTGAACCCAAACTACGTGTTCGAATACTTACTACATTGTGTGTATATGTGTTGAATACTGCCCTGATATTCCCTACATCAGTGTCTTATAATGTGTTCCAATACTATTTATATATTTTTATGCGATAAAGGATCATATTTTTATGAACACTATAAGATCTTTTATTATTCTGGCCATATCAGATTTTGTTTGTTGTGTACCCACGTGTTTCGTAGGAGACGTCGAGGTTGTAGACCTCTCGTAGCGGACGTAGCACGAAGGTTACGTACACTATTGTAGTCAAATATGTTTTTGTACTAATGGCCCAATTTTATCTAAAGTGGAATATTTATACCGGGGAGTAAGTAAAATTCGATTGAGTATGTTAGTAATATCGTAGTATGAGAATGAAGAATACAAGTGAAAACATATTTTTTATAAAGAATGCCCATTGATAGTGTCGGTAAAAAATATCGTTGATCCCCATCTGATACTGCTTAAAATTCACTATGGATTTTTTTATGGTTTGTCCTTAAATATTTTCCTGTTTAATCCTGGGCGACAGATTTTAATAAAATAAAGTAATTATCATCATATTTAAGAGCGTTTATACCCTGCACGCGCTTTTTGGCTTAAAAACAGGACTTTTCAAATGAGTTAATAGCCTCCAATAAACAATTTAAAGGAAAAATAATTATTACTAATTTTAGAAAAGGTTGTCATCTAGGGATTTTGGTGGAAAACATTATAGATTGATGGATAATTTGTGAGTACTATACGGATTACTGAACACAAGTTTCGTTATTTAGGTTTTAAATGGCAATTTAGAAGCTTAAGATATCCGAAACCACTAAATATAAGATGAAAATAAAAATATTATCAGACTTATGAGACCCTTATGGAGGGATTTTGCTGAGAAAAATAATCTTTTTGTGTTTAGTTCATGAAAAATAAAAATTTAAACAATGCGATATTATTCAGAAACTCTCGTCAAGAACATATTTTTTTTCACCAACTTATCGTACATATTTTTTTATAGCAATTGCATATTACAATAGAAGAACATCTTATCAATAAATTACCATTTTTATATTTCAACAAAATTAGTTTTCATGTTTTCTACAAATATTTTAAAAACCACTATAAAACACACTGTCCGACGTGGATCAAATCAGACCGCCGCAAGGCGTTCTAGAGGGAGGACGTATCGCTCGTCGGTCCGGCCTGGCTGCAGTCGATTATGCCACGCGTAGTAAAAATAGCCACGCGCGGAATGCGATTACCACATCTTAGTACTTTGGTAGTAAAATATTTAATAATTTTTATTACCTACAATTACAATACGATTTTGTAGTGAGTATAAATTATGTTTCAGGTAATATAATGGGATGTAATTCCGAGGCTAAATTATGTTATGTATTGTAATATAAAATTAAATATATTTCGTAATTGTAAGGGGTTGTAAGGCCCCTAACACTATTTATGTGTTCGAACACGAAATGATTAATAAAACGTCCGTAGTGTATACTGATTGAACACTGATTTGAATGCAACTTAACAATGTAATAATAACGAAAATATGATTAGTATCCAAAATTTGTATTATTCTTTGCTTGCACAGTAATATTTGTCTACTTATAATGCAAATAAAATATTTTTATGATATTATATTACAGTTACATTACAATTGAATATTTGAAGCGCACGGATCAAAGTTGTTTGAGCCGATTGTATAGCGAGCCGACGCGGCAGCTCTACGCACACAGCTTTGGTCGCTTATGTGTGCGTGAAATTAACGAAGAAATACCTATAGTTGACTTTGCACGCAAGGTGTATACGCTCTTAACATTTTCATTTCTCCAAGAACTTTGGGCCTGGATCGCAATTATGTTGAGAGTTATTAAAATTTAAAAGTCAGTTTTCAGCAGGCAGTTGATTGCAATAATGCCTTGACTTCTTCGGTGGCGTAGTTATACTATTATAGTCAGTTAAACTCCGGTACGGTTACAACGCTGAGGTTCGAATCCCGGGTTGAGCATTGACATTGAAGTTTTCTATTCATTATCATCAGATGGCGATAGATAGGTACCAAATCATGAGACGGAACACACAAGGCGAATATTGGGTATACTGGTAACACCTTTGCCTACTCCTACTGGAAAGATGGCGTGAGTTTATATACGACTATTGCAATAAACATTTTCGTCCGCTGGATATTACGTACTATCAACCTACAGGTGCATTTTCTTAGTCATGTTAGTAAAGAATATATAATATTAATATCTTGAATTCAATGGGACAGTGATTTCCTTTGCTCCTGATCGCTCGTACAATTTATAACTGCGTCGCTGGATATATGCGTATTTTATTTACATTGGCTCGGCGAGCGATTATTTTCCACTCCACTACTCGTTGTAAGTCGCGTATAAATTTTCCGGTATGTTTAATCTAGTATTGGACGTGAATTGGTGAGGTTATTTGGATGGGCTTAAATCTTTGTTTCATTGAGATTGTTTTATGGTAACTTGTTGGAAATTAACTATAGCCTATCATTAAAATGGGAGCATTTGAAACTTTAGGATTTGTTTATTGCAATTAATGGCGACATGAGAATGTCATTTGCCTAATGGTTGACGTGACGGAATACGACTGCTCAAGGACAGCAGCAAAATAAAAAAGAACACCATGAATTATAAAGCAATGCTTGGCATTCCTCTGTGCTCGCTGTCGCTCGTCTTAATATGTCCAATAGTTACTCTAGCTATTATTTCCTTCAAACCGGAACACAAAAATGCATTTACACTGCTGTTTGGCAGGAGAACATTTCGGCTTATTAATTATCAGACAAACTATCTACTAGGCAATCAAAGCAATCTGCCACCAACGAGACGGTGTAATGTATGTGCAGTATTTCATAATTATTCACTAAGGCTAACTACATACATACATACATAAACTCACGCCTATTTCCCATTGGGGTAGGCAGAGACTATTGAGCGCCAAGTGCTACGGTCCATACATATCTCTTTCGCTTCTTCAACTGTCATTAATCTCTTCATACATGCTCGTCGGTTTCGAGGACTCCGTATTTTTCCTTTCTTCAAAAGGTCTCCTATTTGATTTTTATAGGACCGCCTCGGACGTCCTCGACCGACTCCACCATCCATTCTCGCATTATAAATCTCTTTCGTCAGTCTCCTTTCATCCATCCTTTCAATATGGCCAAACCATCGAAGCATCCCTTTCTCAATCTTAGTCACTACATCTTCTTTGAAACCACATTTCTCCCTAATCACACTATTTTTCACTCTATCAACCAGTTTGACCCCACACATACTCCTCAATGCTCTCATCTCTAAGGCTAACTTTTTGTCGAAAATATTCCTAGCACAATCAGGTTTGATACGTTACAATGGCCACAAAACCCTACTAAAATACTGACGTAAATGAAAATAAATCAATTCAAAAACTCCGCAAAAGCCTTTCATTACACGCCAAATTAAATTTGCCACATCAAAGCGGCGCGAGATAAAAAGAGAAGATGTATTGACCTGTACAACGAATAAATAAAGACACACGGGAACACGCGTTCGACACGGATTTAATGGCTTTATTACAATTATTAAAACGCTAAGAAAAATAGAGATGAAACGTATGAACGAAAGTTTTATTAAAAATGTGAGATAATTAGGAAACTGGCAACGTTTTGACTATTAATTTTTTGTGTGAAAGTTTGGACTGTATGAGTCCCACGAGTCGTGGTTTCCGTTGAGTATTTTAATTTTAATATATTATCTGTTGCTTAGTGTTTAGAAATTAACAGTTATTAATATCGTCTTGTTGTCAATCGGCCTATTGTTTTCTACACATGAGTGTACATCCACTAAACACTAACAATATTTTATTGAGTTGCTCGGGTCCATTCATTACTCTGGTTATATTTATATTTATTTTTAGGTCATGAGACAAATCGCTAATATGTGTGCCACCTTCATCTGCATTAATAAGTCCACTGCTGGACATAGGCCTTATTCATATGTAATTTAAGAGCCGAGTTGCCAATACCCACCCCGCTTGGCAGGTGTGTTGGCGCACGCAGGACGTCACTTCTCGCACTGATGACGTAGTCGCTCGTCATCAGCCTGTCATTTGATTACGTCATTTCTGTGATAGCTCTTACACTATTTGTCAATTGTTAGAGCTTCTTCCGGTAAATAACAGGATGAACCGTAGGCAGATGAAGTTTTAGGGAGAGTTGTGAATAGGTCACTGTAGAAGTCTCTGGGTGAAACTTATGTTCAGCAGGGTCTTTGCTGATTTAAATAATTATATTGTACTAAAATTAAGACGGACTCCATCAAACTTTCTGACTTAATACTGTCAGTAAATTTATTCCAAATACAAAGAGTAAACTTAAAATGCAAATTCAAAAATCACGATACAAAAAGCATCGCGGACATGACAGCTAAATCTGAGCAGGAAAAAAATATGATACCCGTTGACACGCGAAGCGCGGTCTTACCACCGTCACTGGTGTAATATCGATGAGGTGAACGTAAAAAAATTATTTTCGTCGGTGATAGCGCTCCGTGCCAAAATTCTCTGGCACATGGGCGTCAACGCAATCGCACTGCAGCGTTTATACCACTGTATTTTCACACCTTGTCATTGAGCCTTCGTGACGCTTAACCTTCCTCGTTTAGGCTAAATATGGAATGTGTAAGATCTACGTGGTGCAACCTCCTTATGTAGATTAAAAATATTAAAGTTCTGGATGGGATGGTGAAATTCAAATTTTGAAATTGGAACATGTTCACTTTACGGCTTATAAAAAAAGTTTTTATTTTTATTATTTATATTTTATTTCGTCGTCGACTGCCTCGGTGGCGTAGTTGTTCTAGGGTATGGTTACAAAGCTCGGGTTCGAATACCGGGTTGGGCGAAGTGATATTGGATTTTTCTATTCATTATCAGCCCAGAGTCAGAAATTTGTGCCCAATATGGCGATAGGCTCGCTCCCTATCACATCCTGGTACAATGTATGTTGTATCTTGTATGTTACAAGGTGAAATGCGGGTTTCCTGGCACCTCTGCCTGGCCCTTCTGGGAAAAAAGTTGTGTGTTTCTGTATGTATGTATTTAATTTCGTAAGTGTATTTATAATAGCTGCTAATAAATTATAATTTTAATAAACATGATTTCATTCATTAATATTTTGTCAGTCCGCCATTGATGCCCCGTTTTATTTTCTGATGTAGGCTGACAACGGAAGTTATAAAACCTCTTTAATGTTGGAATGTCATTCATAAAATTCGCGGCAAAACGACTGCATTTAAAACATGGAATTTGATTGTGCGTCCGTAATTAAATTATATTACAAAAAAAAAAACAGTAATTAGTGTCAATAAATTAATACATTCGTAAAAAAAAACATGCTATGTGACAAAAAAATTATAGAAAAACCGTTAATCATAAAAATAATTACAAAATATAGTGTAAGTAATAATAATAATTTTCTTTCGTTTGTAAATTATGATATTGCCAGATATTTTTGTAACATATTTGATTCCTATTGTAGCGGCATATAAAATACCTCATAAAATCTTATAAATAATGCTCTGCACATAAGTGTGGAGTATATTTTTTTTTACTATAAACGTATAAATCTTTTAATCAATGTACTTCCATTAAGATAGTGATGACAGTTATATAAAGAAAGATGTTTGGTAGTCCTAGCACTTGGCATTTAAGTCTCTGTCTACCTCAATATGAATACTCATTGAGTACTACTATTATAAATAAACATATTGCGATAATGGTGCGAAGTAAATTGAGGCAGTTATCGCGCGGGTATCGGCGCTGCACGCAGACGGCCATGTGGCGGTTTAAAATATACTGCTAATAGTTTATCAAGATGGAAATATCTACGCATCCAGCTTGCGGGGTAAGGCCCGTCGTGGATACAGTATAGCAAGAATATTTATAAGATATTTTGTTTTTATTATTTATTTAAAATTTATTGTACATTTCGGTCACTGACAGAAAAAAAACAACATGGACAAAATTTTACAAAAAATGAAATGAGTACAATGACGGTCTTATCGCTTGAGGCGATCTCTTCTTCTTTTTTATGTCTTTATAACTAAAGTGCTGCATTGTGGAGGTCGCACATTTGAATTGATCTGAAATAAATCTATGTCTCTTCAACCACAGTGAGTACCCTGCTGAACATAGGCTTCCCCAAATAACACCCAACAGTCACATAGTCCTGACCCCACACTAAGATCGATTCTTGTGTCGTGGGTATTAGGAACTACGAGAGACTTTTCGGTCTTACAAACACCCAGACCCGAAAGAAATATTTGTGTATCTCTCGGTGTGGGGATCGAACCCGCGGCCTCTCGTTCCACAGGCGGCGTCTAACCGACTGCGCCACTCAGGCAGTAAGCCCCAAGGATCTTCACATTGAACTTTTTAAGCGGATTGCATCCAGCGACTATCTGCAACCATACGTTGTCTTTATTTTGCATGTTCTTGATAGTATAATATTCGAAATCTCTCAAATGAATACCGCAGAAAATTGTAGGTAAAATCATAATAAAAATACGTCATTGTGACCAACGAAAGTGTGTCACGCTTAGGAATGTTGTCTGTGCAGGACTTAGGTATATCCGGTTTCGGCAGGGCGGCCTGACTACGTGGACCGGATATACATTATATACGTTCCTTTATTAAAATATATTTATCTCTCTCACTGAAGGGTGCTCTACCTAGACTTTGTTTAACACCAAAATATAGTGACCCATCAGACAAAAACCCTATGGTGGTCTTTTTTAACGCATCGAAACGGCTCCGGGATCCTGAGGATTTTAACCGATTTCGTAGGAATCTTTTTTTATGCATGTACACCAATTACTCGAAGACGCATGAACTGATATGGATTTTTTTTGTTATTATAAATAGAACTACTTTCTAAGTGGTGAATTTTATTTTCTTTCTCTACCTTTTAATTCCATTGATTTTATTATAAATATATTGTATTTCCTTCTTGTTTAAAATATCTTATCGCGTCACAGCATAAGATATCCGCCGATGTGAACCATGCTTTATTTCGTCGTGGTTTACTCACCGCTGGGCGCGTGACGTCACTTGTTATGAATATCAGTCTGGAGGGATTAGTCGCAAACTTTCAATTAATGTGGAATATGCGTCTTGTAAATATCGATTTTTATTGGATTATATTTTAGTGAATTTAAAAGTGATGTAAGTTTTGATTTAGTTTAAAGGGTTGAACTAGATGAGAGAATCGAAAATGTATTTTTTGAATGAATCTGTCCTTTATTATTTTATTTTTATTTATTATTATTTGGGAAACAATCAGAAAATATGATGTGTACAACAGACGAATGTTTTACAGAATCTAGAAAAGTTTCCACTAATAAAATAACACAGGTATGAAGAGAGTGAACAATAACATTATTTAAATTATTAAAAAGAAACAATATAAAGAAAATAATTAATATTTTATCATTAATATAGAGAAATATTCAGTCGGAGAAATTACAAATCAATTTATACCAAATTGACGCTTAAAGATTTATGATGCATTCTTCTCGAAGATTATAAAATTACAAATAATTCTTAAAAAAAAATTATAATTGCCAGAAATCACAAGAATTTTAGTCCTGTCTGACCGAAGCCGAAAGAAAACACAATAACTCAAAAAATATCGACATTACAATTTTCCTCATAGCGTCTTATTTTACAGAAAACTTTCCGCCACTACATACAGGGCTAACAAAACGTTCAGTTTCATAATACTAGCATATTAATGTAATACAATATTATTTTATTCACAATATCGAGCAACATTTGGACACGTTGACAAGTTTATAGTGTTTAGTGCTCGCACGTTGCGCTAACACGAGTGGGCTTAATTTATTACTATTGCTTCATAAAACAATTTTTATGCATTACGAGCAACATTTTAACACTTTCAGTGCAATTGAGTAATAATTTTGTGGATGGAATAGTGTTTCCTCATTTTGACATATTTATAAGGTTTGCGTCGATTGTTAATCAGTTTTAAATTACATTTTTAAAAATTCACATGCAAGAACCATCGAGACTGCGACCGAAAACAAAGCCGGGTTTAGATTTTAGCTTCAATGACTTCAGATTTCAGACACAGTGCAATTAAAATATTGAAAAAAAGCGGTAATATACCATTTATTTTCAAAAAGACGCTATGGCACGTAAGGGCTTAATTTATAATTTCAGCAAAAACTATGGATTTATTACCCGAATATAATGAAATATGTATAAGCCACCACAGAAAAAAGAAATATCAACTTTTTATTTGCTTTATGTTTGTTGTCATTAAAACTAAATTGCTTGGAAATGAACATTATGGGCTCCAATTTAGATCTTCACCTGCTCGTGCTGAACTCTGAAACAGGCGGCAGGATCACCATCATAAACGTATTGACGTTAAATGACGCCGATGAGGGGCAGCAGCGTCATCACTACGAGAAATAACGCCCTGCAATCAACACTCTTGCCCAGCGTGTGGGAGTGGGCAATCATAATTAAAGCTCTTTATTGTATGTTTTTATTTTTTTTTATTTTATATATGTGGGAAAATAAACAATTGTACATTATAATTTAAACATAGTAATAGATTAACATAGGAATATAGGCAAATATACAATTCACAACATTTTCCACGAATTAACAAATACACATTAGACAATGAAAAAGCACACCACAGTGTAATTAATTTGATAACGACTAAAATTATTAAATAAAAAATAAAGGGGTTTTAACAGTTTGACGTCATAAAAGATTTACTTAATATAGTAAAACGGTTAAAAACTAAATAAATGTATTGTAGTCAATGAAAAAACCTCTATTCCGGATGAATACAGACTGTTGTTTAGATAAATTCTAAGGTTGACAATTGTGCACGTCAAGGTGTAAAACTCAATTTCTAAATCCTATCTACTCGCACTTTAATGGTGAAGGAAAACATCGTGAGGAAACCTAGCATACTATAGCGAATTCGAAGAATTTCTATGATATGTTAAGTCCATCAGCCCGTACTAGGCCAGTGTGGTGGACTCATTATGGCCTAACCACTCTCAATCCTATTCACGATTGTAGAGGAGGCCCGTACACTGCAGTGGGACGTATATGGGCTGACACAGAACTCCTATCCCATTTTAGAATTGAAAGATACTCATCAGACTGCCTGTAAACAGGTGTGCGGCGTAGTAAACGAATAGGCTGAGATCGATTGATCGTCAGTATATTTCCAAAGTACACAGCTGCATAAATATGTGCCATTTTTTCGGTGAGGTAACTATCTTATGAAAAGAAAGGTCATTTAATTATATAAAATCAACAAGATTCCCTGGTGACCTTATTATTTGAAGATTTGATTTTATTCTTGGTTATTTTTGACTCTAATGGAATTTTGATAATGATATATTTCAGACACGTTTCTATATACCGCTATATACGTATTTCGTGTTATTTAAAGCGGATATAGTCCGTATCTAACACGTATGTAATTTGTACACTAATAATAGTATATATTTCATTTGCCAAGTATTATATTTAACTGATCATTGAAATAAACAACAAATATTTATGTGGGCACAAATTGTTCGTGACTTTTATTACTCGTAATGTTTTCTTTATATTAGTGAGTAAAATGGTTAATGTACACAGTATGTAGAGGTAGAGGTCAAATAGGATAATAATTATCCTCCAAGGCATTGATTAAATTTTGATGAAAGAAGATAGAAAAATAACTTAATTTAATAGATTTCGTCTAAGCGGTGTCAAAAATTATTGTCTTGATTTTTATTAAACTGTCTGTCATAATACGTGCAAGCATTTTCAAAATCGTTGAGAGCGACGACTAATTTCAGTAATGCTCCACTCTTGGTGCAATTTCTTCCAGTATTGCAACTAAGATAGATATTTTAATATCTAATTGTTGATCTTCTAGGTCAGAACATGTGAAAGTTTATATATAATTAAAATAGGATAAAGTAGTTGTATTTGCAATAAAAACATCTCGCGGGAATACCGTTATTCATCAACTCCTATTTGTAAACTTCAATTTCTGAAGCCATTTTTTATATTTAGTTGGAAATTTCAAGTTATATTGTAAATATTACAGCAAATAATCAACAATTAGCATTTCAAACTGAGTCCTGCTATCACCGACAACAAATCTAGTAAATACCGTTCTAGTTTTTCTTGTTTACGCCGTCAATCAATTGACACCAGCTATCTAACTTTCAAACACGAAAAAGTCTCCCAAATTCCGCATAGACTAACTAAAATACTTTGTTCACAGCACGCGAGCCAGTGATGTGATGGTCGTGCCGAGAGCGAACGCGCGAACACACGCGCGCTGCACATAACATTCCGTTACTCTGTGGTTTGTGATCATCGTATTGTTAAAACAACATTTGTTTACATACTGGAAAATCTTGTGGCTGTTTGGCTGTAAAGAATAATACATTAGTCTATGAAAAAAATAAATGAAAGAACTATTTTAATCTTTTGCATAAAAGTTTTGAATTTCGAACACAAATCAAATGTTTCCTTTTTCCTTACTAAAGGAATATTTTTTTGAAATTGGAACGGATTAGATTATTTTGTTTTTTTTTTCTTACTGATTTTAATTATTAAACAGTCGTAATCAAATTTCCTTTGCCTCTGCGAAGAAAACATTTTAAAACAATAATCATAGAGCTACCCATAATGGTTTTCTCGACATACCTAGATAAATAATGATTTTT
This sequence comes from Hyles vespertilio, assembly GCA_009982885.2. Lineage (NCBI taxonomy): Eukaryota > Metazoa > Arthropoda > Insecta > Lepidoptera > Sphingidae > Hyles > Hyles vespertilio. The sequence goes on from CM042817.1 coordinate 2,322,146, forward strand.
TTCTATAGACGAAAACTCAATGTGATGATCCCAAGTCATGGTATATTGGTACTCAGTGAAGTGTCAAGTGAAACAGTGTGCCAAGTGCTAATTATGTGAAATGATAAAGTGATAGTATCAGTGAAAGAGAGCGCCATATGTAGCGTTCTACATGTGCGACCGAGACAGGGGATGAAGTGATTATTCTAGTCAAGAAACATGGGAATACAAGTGGAGAATACTGTGGATTATAACAATAGTGCATGTAAGTAACATTAATTCAACAGGTTGAAAGTTTTACTACCACTATATGCAGAGTATTTTAAGTTTATATTCAAACAGAATAGTTACGAAAAATGTTATGTTATGTTGAGGTCTTGGGTTCGATTCCCAGACTAAGCAGTTTCACACTATAAAAACATAATTCACCTAAAATGTTTTTGAAATGTCATTTGTGCTTTTGTACAAGTCCAAATGTAAGATTAAACAGCATTCCATGTATAGGATACATCCACCATGACTACAGGAAAAACTCTTACATATTCTTATAATATAAGTCCATTTATAATTTTTATTGGTGACTTTTAAGGACTGTGAACACGCAATATCAGTATAAATTGTTCATTAAAATACAATAAAATCTTTAAAAATGTATAATTAAAGACGTCTGGATTTATTTTAGAACGTGTGAACGACCTCGTAAATAAAGCATTTTGAATAAAACAATTTATCCACGACATTTACGTGTGTCTGTTTGTGTGTAAAACTGTTTGAATTAAGGCGTTGTTAAATTGTGTTGCATATTTTACAAGGAAACGTTCCAAAGTTCTCCTAATGTTATTTGTTTCAGATTCTTCAAACTTAAGAATTATTGAGATTTTAATTATGTGCCTTTGAAGCTTTACTCTATGATTTAAATGTGTGTATTTTAAGCCTTGCTATTATGCATTTTATTAAAGTACTTACTTGAAAGTCAATTTTTCCATATCTTTGAAAAAATATTGTTAATACATTTTTTTGTTCTAAATAACTTTACTGATCAATGTTTATGTCCAATTATTTTAAAATACAAACGAAGATATGAGAAATTGCCTCCATTCATAAATGTTAATTTTTGTCGACTGAGAGCGACTGTGGCGGTGATTGACGCGTACTTTGGGCGGAACGGGCGACGGTACCGTTTTTAATATTAGTCGTGTATTTGAAACGTCGGAATTTAAAACTGCAAGATTGAAGAGGAAATTACCAATTAACATGAATAGTTGTAATTTGTACAGAATTTAGGGATGTAAGGAAGATTTAAGTGGTAGGGCCAGATACTAGTTTTATCTATCTGTACATAGGCTGCCAGGTGACTTGAGGATAATGCTACATGGTCGTCAAAATCGTCGTGAACTGATAACTCTGCAGTACAACACATGTACTGGTACTCATAATTTCCATGAAGAATCTACGTACTCAAAGACATAACTTACTTGTAATGAATTCACTTCTTCTAGATATGCAATGCACAGCAATATTTATGACAGGGATGAAAATTATTGGCTCTATAGTTGTAAGAATAAGAAGAACACGAAACAGAAATACGAAAAAAGTAAACAAAGTTGAGCAGAATTGGAAATATTTAAGCGTGTCTGGAAGGTCAGTGTGTTATATCTGGAAAGCATAAGGATTCAGACCTTGTCCGTACAAAGTAGGGAGCTTGACAACTCTATCCTCATCCAAAACTGATGCGGGTGGACATTGTAAGAAACGAAAACAGCGTCATGTTTATAAACAAACAGAAAATCATACCCCAGGGCTTTCCAAGGCTCTATCGAAAGATTATGCAGAGATGAGACTAATGCAGAGATTAGATGGCAGAGAAATATTTGCAACAGTATCTCTATAATTATACAAAATATCCGATATCAGATATACCATTCATTTTTTACCGTCAACATGTAGTACGAGTATAAAGAGTGTTTCCCTGTTCTCCCGTGATTTATTAAACATGAAAACGCTATTAACAAACTCGTACGAGCGGCTGGATAAATGCTTCCGTGTTGTCAGTTTATTTAGATTTTATGTCAAAACATAATTTTTATCGCGTAATTTTACGGAAATAATATTAATTTGTCTACAAACTATCAGTTTACTGCGATGTGCTATTGTGTGATTATTTTTACGTTCTTTAAATATCTAATGATATGATAAGATATTTTAAGGGATCGTAGGTCTGTAACCTATTTAAGTAATAAATCTGTGTTACAGTGTCTTGATTTCAAGTTCAATGAAGCTATCTAAGTAGGTGTGCTTCGTATAGAGTTTTAAGTTGATCCTTTGTATTTCATCAATAATCGTTGAGTTGAAAACCTCCAATGAACTGATAACTGATAGGTTGATCCTATTTATCAAAGTAGTAAATAACATATTATGTACTTTATAATATAGGTTTATCAAACAGTTTAGTGACAACTTGGTGAAGTAGGGTCAAAAATAAATCCATTTATCTGAATTGTGACAAAACCTATTTACTGGTGGTAGGTCTCTCGTATGTGAGAAGCCGCCTTGGTAGGTACCACCGCAATTTCTATTACTTCGGTTAAACAACAGTGTAAATGCACTTTCTTGTTTCGGATTGAAGGACATTGTAGCCAGAATAACTACTGGACTTATTAAGATTTAAATTTTATGCCTCAGGATGGTGAGCGCAGTGGAATGCCAAGCATTGCTTTGTAATTCAAGTTGTTGTTTGGTTCTGCTATTGATTATGAGCGGTTGTATCGGTGACCATCAGGCGAGCGGCATGTTAACACCCTAAATAAAATATTGCATTTCTAAAAACCAAGGCAAATTGAATGAAGCTGCTAAAATAACGATATACATAATAAATTAATACTGACCGATATACAGCTAGAGACAGCGGACACACGATTTCACATCCTCGTGTGTATGAGACGTGCAAATAATATACCGCTAGTAAAAATATATCACAGTTGTAAGCAAACGAAAAACATGAAAAAACGTGACCTCTGTGACCTACATCAACAGTTTGATAACTTCTTGATTTTACGTATTTAGTAGTTCGTAGTTTGGTATTTACATACCTGGTTATTATTAGATCGATAAGTTTGTTTAAATTTTATTTATAATCCGCCTGATGGTAAGCGATATGACATACCGCTACTAGAAAATAAAATAAACAACACCATGAAATAGAATGCAATGTTTGGCATTCCGCTGCGCTCGATGTTAAGTCTCAATATGTCCAGGAGTTACTCTGGCTACAATGTCCTTCAAACCGGAACGGAAAGCATTTACACTGTTGTTTGAGGGGAGGGATAGACACTGCGGTGGTATCCTGGCGCCCTCACTTATAAGAGACCTGCCAACATAATTACTGCGAACGCGATATGCACGAAACAATGTAATATACTAGAAGGAAATCGCTACTTTTGATTTATAAATCCCACGCTGAGCCTAACAATGTTTTGATAATGAATATTTCGTGTTGGTATTTTCACCATAAACAGAATCCTCGGAAATTTCCACGTGGCTGTATTCCCGAGCGTAAAGTATGAGAAATTGACGTAGTTTATGACCCGTTGAGTTACGTTTGATTGAATTAGAGCAAGTTCGTTCCTCCCGCGGTAGATACTGGCGGCTCTGCACTGCGAATTTTTCACGCATTGCTCCCCGACATAATTGCTACACCTGTTTACATAGCTCAATTTCACGGAGTTTCTAAGGAATATTATCATGAACGGTTTACCTTCTATTATGAAATGAAATGAAATGAAAATGAAATGAAATGAAATGAAATGAAAATATTTATTGAATCCATAAAATGTCATACACTATTTAGATTCAGTCATTTTTTTTTTCCACTACCACCCAGTTCACAAGGCTGTTTTCGCCAGAGAAGAACGGGCAAGAAACTCTAGCGTTGCTCTTTTCAAAAATAAGTTTACAATACAGTGATCATACAGGAGTTGAAATTCAGAGCAGTTCATAAATTATTCATAATAATGATTATATTGTACGGCTGAGTTAAGTGTGGTCGCCCTGATCGCGGAACCGGTATTCACTGTTCAGCAAAAGCAATGAAAGGCAATAAAAAAATTAAAAAATGAAAAAAACAAAACAAAGTAATTAATATTATCATTATAAGCAAATTGAGCAGACCAGTCTACACAAGCAGCACCCGTTCACGAGTATGACGCATGTGCCAGCCATCGGTCTCCTCAACCGTGTTATAGGGAAGTGACCGACCCGGCACACGACGCCGCCGCAAGCACAGACATTTAAGCGAGCATGACGTACTCAAATTGCCTACAACTATGGTGACACAAGTGGGATAATTATTTTAATTATATTTAACAGAGTACACACACATCCGGTTCGGGGACTTATATTATGTTTTATTCCCACGCCTTACTATCTTCTAAGTATTCTGAAATTTTATAATATGCTTTATTACACAACTGTCGTTTAATATTAGATTTAAATTTATTTATAGATAAGGCTTTTATGTGAGTGGGAACTTTATTATAGAAATGTATACAGTAACCCTTAAAAGATTTGCTAATTTTCTGGAGCCTGGTCTTATGAATGACTAGATTATTTCTATTTCTAGTATTTCTGTCATGAATATCGCTAACCTTTTGAAATTGTTCTATATTCTTGTGGACATACATTAAATTAGCGAATATAAATTCTGATGCTACTGTCATTATATTTATTTCTTTAAATTTTTCTCTCAGAGATTGTCTGGAGCCCAACGAATAAATAGATCTTATGGCTCGTTTTTGAAGAAGAAAGATGGTATTAATGTCAGTAGCACCACCCCACAACAAAATTCCGTAACTCATTATGCTATGAAAGTAAGCAAAATAGACCAATCGAGCTGTATCAATGTCAGTCAATTGGCGAATCTTGCCCACTGCAAAAACTGCAGCACTCAGCTTTTTAGCTAACGCTGTTATGTGGGGACCCCATTGAAGTTTAGGATCCAATGTGATTCCCAAAAACTTAGTAGTCTCCACAAGGCTCAACACATCCCAGTTCATAAAAATGTTGGCATTCACTTTTTTTACGTTAGGTGTTATAAACCGAATGCATTTAGTTTTTTGGCTGTTTAACAGTAAATTGTTAACGCCAAACCAATGTACTATTCTTGAGAGAGTGTGGTTTACTTCGTCAAAATTTGATTGATGTCGTTTAATTTTAAATATCAGTGAAGTATCATCAGCAAACAACACTACCTCACATTTATCCCTTATAAAATAAGGCAAGTCATTTATATAAATCAAAAAGAGAATATGAATTAAGTTGACCGTGGCTTAGCGATTGAGATTGACAGGACTTGAGTTTGTTTAACTATTAAAATATCCAGCAGTTATAAGAGTTCCCTCAGTGATTCGGTCTTGAGAAAGCGGTGTAAAGACATAACTTAATAATTTAAAATGATTTCCCAGTTTAGTGTACGTCACGTGTAGATTTGAAACTTTATTATAAATTCAATATAAGTATATCTATTATTACAAAAATTTCTATAGTATGTAAGTCCGCCAACCCGCACTAGGCCAGCGTGGTGGACTATATGGCCTAACCACTCTCAATCGTACTGTCGATTGTAGAGGAGGCCCGTGCCCTGCAGTGGGACGAATATGGGCTGATACAGATATCTATTCAATATTCACATATCGAAGAATCCAAATGTTGTTTTATGTTGGCTTTAAAATATATAGCTCTTATTGGTGGTAACTGGTAGGTATGTGTTGTGTGAGAAGCCGACTGCGTAGGTAAATTGTAATTTGTATTTCTTCCGCCAAACAGCAGTGTGAGCGCACTGTTATGTTCCGGTTAGAAGGATATTGAAGCCAGAGTAGCTACTATGTCTAGTAGCTACTCTGGCTACTATTGAGATATTGAAACTTGACATCTTATGTCTCAGGATGGCGAGCGCAGTGGGATGCCAAGCATTGTTTTGTAATTTATAGTGTTTGCTTTTGCTACTATACATGAGCGGTCGTATCACTTACCATCGGACAAACTCGCCATTACTTGCAAAAATAACTAATAATTTTGCGAACAATATGTTCCATATCTGGGTCATTACTTTAGCTGACACCAATTATACAAAAATGTAACCCATAACCAAACGCAACCAAGAAAGACATGCACATAATGGAACAATGTAAGTTGGCAGCTCCGGAGCATTGTTACAACAATAACGTTGTTATGGAGTGTCGAACGCGCGTGACACAATGCGAGAGGCCATGCCAAATATTACATACCATTGTAGCGAAAGTGAAGTGCGTGGTGGCCTGTTGGTAAACGGACTAGACGCGACTGCCAACATGTTCACGGTGGTCGCGGGTTCGAATCCCAGGGCACACTTCTGACTTTTCGGAGTCATGTGTGTATTGATAGTCAATCACCACGCACTAAAACGGTGAAGGAAAACATCGTGAGGAAACCTGCATACCATAAGGATTCATAAGAATTTCTATGGTATGTAAGTCCGGCAACCCGCACTAGGCCAGCGTGGTGGACTATATGGCCTAACCACTCTCAATCGTATTCTCGATTGTAGAGTAGGCCCGTGCCCTGCAGTGGGACGTATATGGGCTGATACAGATACAGATACAGATTGTAGCGAAGGGCTCGTAATGCAAGATGCGCTTACCAATCAGTAAAGAATTTTAAAAATTTGGATGACTCTAGAGAGTAGAATATCCCGCCCTCACACCCACCAATGTAATGCAAGCCAGAATTGACTGGCAATTTAATAACACCGAGCATTGAAGATTGGCGAGTCTCTGGTAATGTGTATCTTGTCTTTAAAGTGACTTATACCATGTTGGTTGGATCAAAGATGATAAAAGCTAGCTGTATACGAACCTTTTCGCCCGTGGAATGCGTTGATTTAACATCAAATGGTCTCGGGTATCTGTCGAAATCATGATCGGTTGGTTTTGAGTACTGAGTGCGTAGCGGTCTGTAGCTATATTCAATTTTCCATAGGGGTGGTCGCGGGTTCGAATTTCAGCTCACTCTTATGTTTTCATGTTTGTGTTGATAATGAATTATAAGCTGCAACTGATTTAGAGCACAGGAACTGGACAGGCATAGTCGTCGGCGTTTTCAATTATTAATTCTTATTGGATTTCAATGGCAATGGGCAGGGCACATAGCGCGGAGATCTGATGACCGATGGGGTCGGAAAGTGCTCGAATGGAGGCCACGTAGCGGAAAGCGCAGCGTAGGACGTCCACCCACAAGATGGTCCGACGACCTGGTAAAGGTCGCGGGACGTCGCTAGATGCAGACTGCCTCCAACAGGTCTCTGTGGAAATCATTGGGGGAGGCCTATGTTCAGCAGTGGACTTCCTTATGACGTTATCGTACTAACCGAAATATGGCTGGTTCCTGAAATTCATGATAACGAGTTTATGGACGACCGTTATATCGTATTTAGATGTGGTCGAGACCGTCTAGCCACTGGAAAACAAGAGGGTGGGGGTGTTATGGTGGCTGTTCGTCGTGAGCTGCGACCTTCTAGAATGTTGACGTATTTTCATCATGCCGAAATTGATCATATATTAGTCCAGTTTCCTGCAGTCCGATCAAATAAAAAACATATCATAAGTGCTTGTTATATTCCACCACGTACTCGCGATGATATCTACGCTCTTTATTTTGATATGTTACAATGTCTCTTAAATGATCCGAGTAGCGATTCATTCTTTGTTTTGGGAGATTTTAACATATCTAATATTGACTGGCATGTTCATCGTAATCACACTATTGCATTAGCTTCAAATCCGTTATGCCGGCTCTTATTGAACTTTATGGCTGAGATTAACGGTAAACAATTTAATACTTTTAAAAATAATTTAGGTAGAACCTTAGATCTTTTTATTTCTAATATAGATTGTCAGATTATGTCTTGCAATGCGCTTATTGAGCCCGATGGTCACCACCCTCCTTTTTCTACTTTGACGGAATTAAATTTACAATTCACACCTATGAAAAACAACTCGGTTCGTAAATATAATTACAATAATATTAATAATGAATTCAGTAATATTAATTGGGAAAATTTATTGTCTCCACTTCCCGCTGATACAGCCGTCAATGTCTTTTATGATAAATTATATGAAGTGATTAGGTTAAATGTTCCGTTGATGAGAACCAAAGGCTCTCAATATCCAGTGTGGTTTAGCTCTTCCCTAATACATATCTTTAAAAAGAAGGAACACTTTTGGTTAAAATGGAAAATATACCGTAATCTGTACGACTATCAAAAGTTTTCTAGATACCGAAATCTCTTTCACGGTGAGTCAGCTAAGTGCTTTAAGTCCTATATTAACTTGGTTGAAGATAACATTCCTATTAACATAAAAATTTTCTGGTCTTACATTACTATTAGAAAGAGTCATTCGAATATTCCATCCGAAATATGTAATTTATTTTCAACCTATTTTAGTTCCGTATATGAAACTTCTACACTTGATCCTAAGAATTGGCAACCTTGCAACAACTTCTTAGACGCATCAACTTGTATATCTGATATTTATCTTACCGATGATGTTATTAAGAAGGAATTAAAGATGCTAAATCCATCGAAAGGAGCTGGACCTGACGGTATTCCTCCAAGGTTTTTCCTAAATACTTATAAGAGTATTTATAAGGTCCATTACATACATTGTTTACAATAAGTGTTTAAGAGAAGGATATTTTCCTGCCCTTTGGAAGCAAGCGTTTGTTATACCAGTTTATAAAAGTGGTGACAAAAGTAATGTGGAAAATTACCGCCCTATCTCCATTCTCTCTTCCTTGTCGAAACTTTTTGAAAGGCTTGTACACGGTGCCTTATACTCCCACGTTCATCACCTTATTGTACCCGAACAACATGGATTCGTTAAACGACGCTCTACCACTACTAATCTCATGATATTTTCCAATACTCTTTTTGAACATATGGATAAAAGAATTCAAGTGGATGCCGTGTACACTAACTTTCAGAAGGCGTTCGACAAGGTAGATCACACACTGCTTTTAGAAAAGCTTGCATTCAATGGGATACGCGGTAACTTACTTCGCTGGTTTGTTTCGTATATTCATAATAGAACCCAAAAAGTAGTCATAAGCAGATTTGAATCCGATTTGATATTTGTAAATTCCGGCGTTCCACAAGGATCCATTCTTGGTCCCCTTCTATATAAACGATATTAAACATTGCTTCATAAATTCAAATTTTTTAATGTATGCTGACGACATAAAGATTTACAAACCTTGTAAAAAATTACAAGATAGCTTGCTTCTGCAAGAAGATATCAATAGGTTGCACGCCACATAGGTAGACAATATAATAAATAAAGCATATGCAATGTATGGATTTGTCATGAGATCCACCCGCGACTTTGTGCGACCCTCTACACTTCTGCTACTTTATAAATCCTTGATTAGACCTCAGTTAGAATATGCCGTCCCAATTTGGAACCCTTATTATACTAAGTATAACGAAAGATTAGAGTTAGTGCAAAAGACATTTTTACGAACTCTTAATTATAAATGTAAAAATCCTAAATTACATTACGAGGACTTATTGAAGCGTTATAACATCCTGAGTCTTGAATCTAGGCGATTACTTCTTGGTGTTATGATGCTTCACAGCCTGTGCAATAATAAATTTGATTGTACCGATATTACAAATAAGTTATGTTATACAGTACCTCGGACAGTGTACCGACGAGCGGTGCGCGTGCCCCGGTTGTTTCACACTGTCAAGTGCCGTACTAACGCCGGTGAACGAGCACCTATACGTCGTCTTGTACAAACATACAACGCACATTTTCTAGATTTAGATATATTTTCATTATCAAGCCAAAATTTCAAAAAATCTGCAATTAAGTTATTATTAGCGTAGGTTCAATGGCTATGTATGCCTTAGGGCTATGTATTGTTTGCTTCCTTCATTAGTTTATATAATAAGTATTTATTTTTGTTAATCTGTGGACAATGGTGTGGGTTGTATGTTTATATACCGGGTATATCAAGACTGCTACCGAAAACGAAGCCGGGTGGTAGTTTTAGTGGCTACAAACACAATGCAATTAAAAATTTCGCATAGAAACCCGACAATTATTTTTTATGATTTTTTAAATATCGTCGTTTTTGGGTGGTAAATCCATAGTTTTTGCTAAAATAATAATATAAACTCTTTTATACCTTAGAGTTTTTATAAATAAAAGGGTATACACTATAATTTTAGGAAAAAATGTATTTACCACCTAAATATGGCCATAGGAAAAAAATAACAAAAAAAAAATTGTTGTTTTTTTTTGCAACGTTTTCTGTTGCATTGTGTCTGAAGTCGCTTAAACTACCACCCGGCTTCGTTTTCGGTAGCAGTCTTGATATACCCTGTATATTCATTTATGTTTAAAACTAAAATGTTACTGTACCATACAACTGTTTTTTGTCCCTAATAAATAAAATAAAATAAAATAGCTGTGCATATGCTATTCGTAAATTAATAGCTTTGCTTGTCAATTACGATTCTCATGATTAAATCGATCGATTATAACTTGCTATATGGCACCATCTACCGGAACAGTAACACAATAAATCGATGCAAGCGTGTTTTCAATTTCACGATGTTTTGGCCAGCGTTCAATGTTTATAATCCTCACTGTGTTCGGTAGATGGCGTTAGTAGTATTGAAACGCCAAACTCCAACACCTTACCTTACGTACCTATTTAGTTTATTTTTACAACGGAGCGTTTAATAAGTGGCCTAGGAAGTTATGTATACATCGGTTGGTACAGAACTTGCCCACTGGCTGCAATCTCGAGACTTCCACGCTACACACATGTTTTACGCTAAAATTTTATTGATCTTAGTACGGCAATAAAACGTTTTTCATTATGATTTTATATGAACGCTGGGAAAGTTCCGAACGTAAAGAATCTTTTCCTAGATAATGGGATTTATAGTGGAGTAAATAATTTACGGCTACTGCCGACGCATCAGTATTTAAAATGTTGTAAAAGTCGTTATTAATCTGAATAAAATCAACTGCTAGGTCCGGCTCGTCGCTGATAATCTCAGGCGCCAACTAAATAACATGTTATCCCTCTAACCTCCTTTAAACTTTTATTGATCCGTGGGATTTACACTCTATTGTATTTCCCTAGATTTATCGACTGCTCGTATATTGGGATTTGCTATGAAATATGGTTTAAATTTATGGAGTACCTAATTATTATCTTAGGCCGGAATACTCAAGGGAGCTGGGGAATGTTAAACGTAATTTATGATCTTGTTTCTTTAGATCCCTCAAAATCAGCAAATCGCAGTCTAGAGTTATTTTAAAACTACCTGTTTAAAGATTATCGTGTTTGCTGGACACTCCGCAGTGGTGTTTCCCCGACCATCACACTATATGGACGTCAGGGCATATTGATTTTCAATAGTCGTAGTCCCCATTAATTATTAAAATAGTCGTTTCAAAAAAGTAATAAGTAACTAAGGGCAACAGCGACACTCGACTAGACTTTTCATTCAAAGATGGAGCCCGAGAATAGACCAATTGGTCTATTTACATGAATTGGGCAAATTACAACTCAATTAGGCTTAGATTATATACTCGTCTAGATGACACATCACACCTCACCGCACGGCTCAAAAAAAGTCTACCAAATTTGGTAGACTCGCTTCTCACGTACGTCAGTGTCATTTGAATTTGAACTACATATGGATAACGTGCTCCCGAAAAATAATTAATTATGCCGGTTTGTGCTGTCGAATTGTATCGCAATTGTGTGGGAAAACTGTATAATAATACCAATATCACTTTCTATCGGTAACATTATTGTTAAACCACTATTATTTGAAGAAAACATGAACTTTTAATTCATTATTTTGAAGATGAGTTTCATTGGCCAGTGTTGTCAATTTATTACTAGGAAGATTTGTTGAAACTATGGGAGAAACTATAAAACACAAATATCATTACATAATATTTCGATCAGAATAACAACAAGAAGAATGGCATTATTTATTTAATGAGTAAATAATACTTACCTACACGATATTAATGAAACCCACGACGACATGCACTTCATAGTAATTTTATTAATTCTTTGCCTTGCATGTGTATTACCATTCAAAATTTCACAAACGGGGTACTGCTATTGTCATCTTTGAAGAAACAGCGAGAACTTATTCAAGGTCCTAATAATATTTTTAGACTTCCTACGGATTCCGTACTAGCAAATTGCTGGAGAGACATTACACAGCGGAAACGAAAAGAAGACCATTCGTAGCCTCTCATGACTTCAGTTGTGGGTTCCGAACATTTTACTTATGATGATTTATATTTTACATAAATACAGAAATCAGATAACAGCCCAGGCAATAAATCCAAAGAGTTAATTCTATTCGGAAACAAACACTAGGAGATGGGTTTAGATCTTTATTGTTTTTACTAAAATGCGTTATAAATATAATTAATAGTATGATTACTTTAAATAAAGAAAACATATTTTATTTAACCTATTTTGTATATCAAATAATGGGGAAAAGTTAAGTTAATAATCTGGAGTAGGCATCCCTAAACACACACACCTTGACAGTTGGATTACAATAATTACACGACCGGTACTCACACATATCAACGAAAGTGAGGACACTTTTAGCGCATCGTTTGTTGACATTGCTCAATCTAGACGAGTATATAATCTAAGTCAATTAGGCTTAAGATTTATCGCCACGCCCCCAATGCCCTTTTTGGGTGCAATTCCTTAAAGTGGATTGAACTCGCTTAATACTTTCCGGATTTTAGTAATTAGGTATTTAGGTTTTATTGTGATAGAGCCACGTTGTTGTCAGTCATAACTCAGCATGAATGGGCAGGCTAGGGCCCTACTATATTCATCCGAAACGAAGTTCGAAACTTCGGACGATCGAAGTTTTTCAAACGATACGAATGTATCTACTCTGTAAAAGTTCGATTTTGTATAACGTACATCGTTACTATAAGTCTATGGTTACGACCATAAGTCAATAACGACCATAAGTATATGTATGTACATTCGTATCGTATATAAACTTCGATCATCCGAAGTTTCGAACTTCGTTTCGGATGAATATAGTAGGGCCCCTGGTCAGGGGTACCACTGTCTCACAGCAAATCGACGTTTCGTTCGGTAAGCGAGTTTGCCGGATGGTTACTACCTATTTGCTCTGCCCATCTGTTTTCCTTTCCCCTCCCCTCCGGATTTAATGTGCCGGCAACACATCTATCATCCAAACCCCTGATATGTTTCTGTGATCTAAGGGTTGCCGATGTTCGTAGGCAGCAGAGATCATCTACCATCAGTTGAACTGTTTGATCGATTGCCGGACTTAGGCAATAAAATAAAAACAACAAACGTATTCCGGCATAAATTTGGTTAGGACCCAATCCAGTTATAAATTTCACCGGAGCCCAGCGCGCTTTGTTGGAAGGCCAGTGACATCGACATATTGCTTCCGGGCTTCCCTGGGCAAACGGAACAGCACCTTAATAGTTTTGCTCTCTTTGAAATAGAGGCAGTTTCACCATTAGTGTATCAGTCCATATACAGCCAACTGCCATATACGTAGTTTAAGCTATGCATATAGTCCACCATCGTGGCCTTATTCGGGTTGGCGGAATTTACATTTTTTTAGTGCTATGAATGGCGAGGCGAACATGCCATTTGCCTGATGGTAAGCGATATGATTGCTCATGAACAGTAGCAAAACCAAACAGCACCTTGAATTACAAAGCAATGCTTTGTATTCTACTGCGCTCGTCATCCTGAGACATAAGATATCTCATTTTTTTTATTGCAATTAATGACGAGACGAGCAAGCCGTTCGCCTGATGGTAAGCGATACGACCGCTCATAAATAGTAGCAACATTCCACTGCGCTCGCCATCCTGAGACATAAGATGTTAAGTTTCAATATGTCCAGTAGTTACTCTGGCTACAATGTCCTTCAATCCGAAACACAACAGTGCATTTACGTAGTGTTGTTTCACGGGAGAAATAGACATTGCGGTGGTACCTACCCAGATGGCCTCTCACATATGAGAGACCTACCACCAGTAATCTCATCATCATGATCTACCATAGAAATTCTTACAAGTCGCTATGACATGCAGGCTTCCTCACAATATTTTCCTTCATCGTCTATCAATATACCCAGAAAAGTTAGAGGTGTGGGGATCGCTCTGGGATTTAAAAACGCTACCACTTTGAATATTCTGTTTATTTTTCTGATCCGTTTATCAAGAGGCCACCATGTACTTCTAAATCAAACATTATTGTTGTATCATCAGTTTGTAGTTAAAATACTACCACTTTAGTAGCATAGGGAATTCCTTCTTTCTATATTATTCCGGATACTGTCAGCTACATTCCGGATAATGTCAATGTCAGATTGAGTTATCTCCATTGCGCCTGGTCTTTAGCATCCTCAGAAGTAAGGTCCTTGAATCTCATAATCATCTTCCTTGACGACATCCAGCTAATGCTTCTTTGGTCTACCCCACGGTAGAGAATGGTGAAGCTCAGACACACATTGCTGAGACGTTCTCCTGTGGCGTTTTAGGACGTGAAAATACATTTTCAAGCACTATACAGTTTACTGATGGTAGGTCTCTCATGCGACAGGCCTCCAGGGAAGGTACCACCGCAATTTATATTTCTTCCGCCAAACAACAGTGTTAATGGACTGTTGTGTTTCGGTTGGAAGGACATTGAAGTGAGAGTAGTTGTTGCTGGACATATTGAGACTTATCAACATCTTATGTGTCAGGATGGATAGCGCAATGGAATGCATGCATTGCTTTGTGATTGATGTCACTGCTATAATTGATGAGCGGTCGTATCGCTTACTATGATTCATATCCATTCGTAGCAATAGAAATAAAGTACATTGGGGTTAGCCTAGCCTTTAGATAGGATAGATATTTTGTGGTCAGGGATGCTCCTATCTAGTGGTCATGGCCTGTCCTAGTATAGGTGCTACGAGTACGCGACCTCGGCCCCCGAGCTACTGCAGTGACCTTAACTTCCCGTCCGTGACTACAGTATCCACTCCCTCAGGCCATACTCTCCTTTCCTATAACATCCTCTACGCACAAATCCTATTTCCTTTCCCCGGTTAATGGCGGGCAGCAGCGTCATTAACGTCAGTCCCCTACTGCGCTCGCCAACCCGCCTGCCAAGCGTGGCGAGTAACGGCAAATACCCCCACAATGGCGACACAAATAGAGACCAGGCCCCCAGTCCCCGGCAGCCCCACTATTCCTGGCTATGGTAGCGGTCATGGTTACGGTGGGGCAGGGGGTGCTAAGAATCCCCGGGTTGGCCCCGGCTACCACCCCCCCCGACGACGACTGGCCCTGGTAACACACAACGTACGCACATTGAGGACAGACGAGAAGATTGTCGAACTGGAAGAAGAATTGAGCAGGTTACACTGGGACATTCTGGGGTTATCGGAAGTCCGAAGAATCGGGGAGGATACGATAACCCTGAAGTCTGGTAACCTGCTCTTCTACCGGGGGGACGACCAACAGTCCCGAGGAGGTGTCGGATTTCTCGTCCACAAGTCTCTCATCAATAACATCGTATCCATCGAAAGTGTGTCGAGCAGGGTAGTATACCTTATACTCAGAATATCTAAAAGATATTCGTTGAAGGTCATACAGGTATACGCGCCGACCTCGACACACCCAGATGAAGAAGTAGAGGAAATGTATGAGGACATAAGTCGGGCCATACATACTTCCAAAACCTACTTCAATGTTGTTATGGGAGACTTCAACGCAAAGTTGGGCAAGGGAAGCGATGCAGAGTTGAAAGTGGGGCAATTTGGACATGGGCAACGGAACCCCAGGGGTCAGAGGCTGGCCGACTTTCTGGAGAAAGAGGGACTCTTTGCGATGAACTCTTTCTTCCAGAAGCCGCCTCACAGGAAATGGACCTGGTTGAGTCCTGACGGTTCTACGAGAAACGAGATAGATTTCATCTTGACGACGAATAGACGGATATTCAGAGATGTCTCTGTGATCAACAGGGTGAAAACCGGCAGTGATCACCGAATGGTTAGGGGCACCCTGAATATCAATGTCCAATCGGAAAGGCGTCGCTTGATGAAATCTACGCTCCGACCTACTCGCGCCCATATCCAAAACCCCGAGAGCTTTCAACTCGAGCTGACAAATCGCTTTGATTGTCTAGGAGAAAACCTTGCAGTGGACGAGCTAAACAGCGGTTTGGTAGAAGCTGTCCATACGGTGGGATCTAAGTATTTTAGACCTCGCCGTAGAGATAGACCACAAAAACTCTCGATCCACACTCTTGACCTCATGGCCGAACGTCGATCTTTGACGCTGCAGTCTTCCGTTGACGCCGAAGCATATCGGCGGCTCAATAGACAGATCTGGAAGTCCTTGCGACACGATGTCCGTGCTCACAATACTGTGAGCATTAAGGAGACAATCGAGCGGAACGGAGGCTCCAAAATGTTTGCAAGAGACTTGTCTATTGGGCAAAGCCAGTTGTCTAGGCTGAAGACGGAGGACGGCCGCGTAGTATCGACGAGGGCAGAGGTATTAAGGGAGATCGAGAGGTTCTACGGACAGCTTTACACCTCGGTTGCCAAACCTGCTGTTAGCTCGGCCGAAGACCCGAGAGCCGAGTTGATCCGACACTTTAGCGATGATATCCCGGACATCAGCCTGTGTGAGATTGAGATGGCCCTGAAGCAACTTAAAAACAACAAGGCGCCGGGCGAGGACGGAATAACTTCAGAGCTTCTGAAAGCGGGCGGAACGCCGATACTGAAAGTCCTTCAGAAGCTCTTCAATTCCGTTCTCCTCGAGGGCTCAACGCCAGAGGCATGGAGCAGGAGCGTGGTGGTACTGTTCTTCAAAAAAGGTGATAACACTTTGCTGAAGAATTACAGGCCCATCTCGCTCCTGAGCCATGTCTATAAGTTGTTTTCGAGGGTCATCACAAATCGTCTCGAACGCAGGTTTGATGACTTCCAGCCTCCCGAACAAGCCGGTTTTCGAAAAGGCTTTAATACCATAGACCACATCCATACGCTTCGGCAAGTTATACAAAAAACCGAGGAATATAACTTGCCGCTTTGTTTAGCGTTTGTGGACTATGAGAAAGCCTTTGATTCGATCGAGACTTGGGCTGTGCTACAGTCTCTCCAGCGGTGCCATATCGACTATCGGTACATCGAAGCGTTGAAGTGTATATACAACAACGCCACCATGTCGGTCCGAGTACAGGATCAGAGTACGAAGGCTATTCCACTACAGAGAGGCGTGAGACAGGGAGATGTCATATCTCCGAAACTGTTCACTGCCGCGCTGGAAAACGCCTTCAAGCTCTTGCAATGGAAAGGATTCGGCATCAACATCAACGGCGAGTATATCACTCACCTTCGGTTTGCCGACTATATTGTAGTCTTGGCAGAATCGCTGGAAGACCTTAGCACTATGCTCGAAGACCTCAATCGAGTCTCCCAACAGGTGGGTCTTAAAATGAACATGGACAAAACGAAGATCATGTCGAATGTCCATGTTGTGCCCACTCCCATCGGTGTTGGGGGCTCGACTCTCGAAGTTGTTGACGAATATGTCTATTTAGGACAAGTGGTCCGGTTAGGCAGGTCCAACTTCGAGAGAGAGGTCAATCGTCGAATCCAACTCGGTTGGGCAGCGTTCGGGAAACTACGCGACGTCTTCTCGTCCAAAATACCTCAGTGCCTTAAATCGAAAGTCTTCGATAGTTGTGTGTTGCCAGTGATGACTTACGGCACCGAGACGTGGCCTCTCACTATGGGCCTTATTAGGAAGCTCAAAGTCACTCAACGAGCTATGGAGAGGGCTATGCTCGGGGTTTCCCTACGAGATCGAATCAGAAATGAGGAGATCCGTAGGAGAACTAAAGTAACCGACATAGCCCACCGGATTAGCAAGTTGAAGTGGCAATGGGCAGGGCACATAGCGCGGAGATCTGATGACCGATGGGGTCGGAAAGTGCTCGAATGGAGGCCGCGTAGCGGAAAGCGCAGCGTAGGACGTCCACCCACAAGATGGTCCGACGACCTGGTAAAGGTCGCGGGACGTCGCTGGACACAGGCTGCCTCCAACAGGTCTCTGTGGAAATCATTGGGGGAGGCCTATGTTCAGCAGTGGACTTCCTTTGGCTGATGGATAGCCTTTAGATACCCGATGTTATGGTTTGAATCACAATGGATCGAGACCCATTAAATCGGTTTCCAATCTGAAATGAATACCCGTGAATCGATATTTCAAAGATTGAAAAACAACACACATTGAAACATACAAATACGAGTACATACAAAAAGCAAATAAAACATTTCGTTTTATAATACGAAATTGGCGGAAAACTTATGAATAATCACTAGCATCTCAGCTAGTTAAAATAGTCATTTTGGAAGCCATCAAGGGCCCAATCCGTCACAATTTTTTAGTTACTGGCCGAGAAGCCTGTGAAAATAGACGTTGTAACGAGACCAACGTTGCAACAACGGACGAGTGTTTCAAAGCAAAATTGCTCAAATGTGCCCAAATACTCCGTCTGTTGTCCAATAACATATAAACTTATTGATATCCTAATCGGTCAACCAATGGTTCTATTCTATTAAAACATGTCATCTAGGTCTTCTTTTGTAACATTTTGACATGAACCTAATATTAAGTATTAAAATGAGCTGTATTTTAACAAAAATTGTTTATGATATTGTACAAAATATTTACCTTGGTAGAGCTAGGATGGTGTCAGTCATGACTCAGTATAAATGGGCAGATTTGTTCAGGACAGTACTCCTTTCCCACGCGAGATTGACGTGAAGCGGCAGCCTCGTAGTCGCGTTTCTTTCAATGAGTGAGATTGCCGGATGCCCAATACCCTCTTCCTCTTCCCATTCTTTTTCCTTCCTGCTCCCCTCCGAATTTGATGAAATGAAATGAAATGAAATGAAAATAATTTATTGAATCCATTAAAATGTTCAACATCGTTTAGATTCAGTCATTTTTTTTTATCTACCACCCGGTTCGGAAAGCGGTTTTCACTAGAGAAGAACGGGCAAGAAACTCTAGTGTTGCTCTTTTCAAAACCAGTTTACAATTAAGTGATTATTACATAATTTACAAGTTGGTTTAAATCAGAGCAGTTTATTAAAAATATTTTTAAAACGAATATTATTATATTATAATTATTACTATGGCTGAGTGAAGCGAAGTCGCCCAGAACGAAGAATCAGTATACTCTTTTTCGCCAAAACAGTGAATAGTTGCGAAAGCCTTATGTAATCCATCAATGAATCCGTTACAATGTAACCAAATCGGATAGACCAGTCTACGCAAGCAGCACCCGTTCACGAGTATGACGCATGTGCCAGCCATCGGCCTCCTCAACCATGTTGCAGGGAAGTGACCGACCTGGCACACGACGCCACCGCGAGCACAGACTTTTTAGCGAGCATGACATACCCAATCACTTACACAGAAAACGATGGCAAATTTGACATGTTACTTAATTTAATTTATGATGGACAGACAACACATTTATGATCCAAGGGTTAGATGTTAATAAGCGACAGTTATCACAGGTGACATGTTTGCTCGTTTGCCGAACCTATGACATGGTATAAGAAATAAATTTTGTTTTGACTTCCCAAATATGATCGTAAACGTAGCATTGACGAATTGAGAAGGTAACAATTACAAAAGTCTTTCTGGTTAGCTTTTGAAATAACATAAACAGCCATTCGTTTTTTTTTTATATTTGACTCCAAAATTAGATTGATCACCTAAAATGATTGTACACAAATCAACTTTCAAAACAACTTGGTCATCGTATTATGTTTTGTAGTCTGTGATGTCTATACTGCTTCAGTTTTGCAGCGACCTTAAAAATGATCAGAAGCAGCGATATCCAACTCCAAATATGATATGAACCAGATAGTGTGGGTTTTTTGTTTATACGCCATCGGAGCTGAGTTTTCACGAGTTACTCATGCACTATAATTGAACTAATCAAAAGTAATTATGGCTCGTTGAGTGCCTGTTTTTGGATGTGAAGGTCTGGCTTCATTATTTTTGTATGTAAATAATTTGGATTACAATTTTTGTATTGTTGTGTAACGGTTGCGTAAGAAATACTATAAATGTGGGCCCATATTCGGACAATAAATATATTATTAGGAATATTAGGATTATACAATGTGACTGGTCACCAGTGTCGGAGACTTATGGGGGGTAAAATATAGTGTTTTTTATCGACAAATCACTACCCCATTATTTTCTTGCTCCCTCCGTAATGAAATGGCAGCCATTTTGTTTTTTTTACCTCGAAGTTCGAGCGCCTATACTGATTTAATCATTGTTATCGTTGTGGACGTCCTAGGAAGACAAAAGATACCTCATTTGAAAGCTAACAATGCAGACAATCAATTAGTGATACATTTTAGTGATCATCTTTTTTATAAAAGAACAAAAAAAGCAATGAAAAACAAAAAAAAACAACATTTTATTGTATTTTTTTTAGTTTTTTTAACTTGTTATGAAAAATAACCTATCAACCAATATTTTTTTGGTTGTTTTCTCAAAGTACATGGTATTTCCTTTAAAACAAATCTTACATCAAAGCCCTAAGTAAGATAGTTTAAAAGTTATGATATTATATATATATGATATGATTATATATGATTGATATATATATGATTATATATATATATGATTATATATATATGATATTATATAAAACAAGATAATGGTTTCTAACCCAAGAGTTTGAAGAGATAATAAAACAAAGTAAATCGATACAATAACGTTTAATGTTTCAATAACACTACAACCACGATTCAAAATGTCCCCCATTGTGCTGTAGACACGCTGTTGCCCTAATTGACACATGTTGTGTGGCTCTCTTGATCATGGCTTTGTCCGCCTTTAATTCATTCTCGACTTGCAATATTTTTTCAATTAATTATTGTTTTGTGTTTGGCACATTAACATAAACTTTTAGTTTCATTGTGCCCCATAAAAAAAAATCAAGGGGCGTCAAATCTGGGGATCGCGGCGGCCAAGCGATTGTTCCACCTCGTCCAATCCACGTTGTGTAATTGTCGTTGAGATAATTTCTCACATTAACGGCAAAGTGTGCAGGAGCTCCATCTAACTGAAGTATCATTCTACTCCTATAAGCCAATGGTAAATTAGTTAGAGCATCTAGATACTCTGTTTGAAGAAACTCCAAAAATCTTGGGCCATTCATAGTAGCGGGCAAAATAAGAGGCCCAATTAAAATGTCATCGATCATTCCAGCCCATACATTCACTGAAAACTTGTGTTGGAAGCTACTCGGTCTCACTGCATGCGGGTTTTCGTGAAGCCACAGGTGCTCGTTCCGATGGTTTTTATATCCAGACCTCGTAAATGTTGCTTCATCGGTCCACATAATTCTCTTTAAAAAATTGGGGTTAGATCGCACTTTTCGTGATATCCAAGAACAAAAAACTGTCCTCCGGGCGACGTCAGGTCCGATTAAATCTTGTACTTTTCTGAAATGGAATGGATGCAATCCTTCTCGTTTTAAAATCTTCCAAATTGTCCAATTCGACAAATTAAGTCTATTTGCAATGCGTCGGACACTCAGTTGTGGGTCTTGCGTTATTAATTCCAACACTTCTTCTTCCTCTCGAGGTGATACCAAACGTGAGCGTTCGTTAGCGGGTCTTCTGATTCCATATTCGGCGAGATTCGAGTGTAATCTGATGAATGTGCGAGCATTCGGCGTATGCCTATTGGGGAATCTTCTTGAATACTCTCTCACAGCAGCATTCGCGTTCCCGTTGCAAAATCCATAGATAAAATGGATGTCGGCCAAGTCGTAGCTTGAAAAACGATGTTCTTCCATTGTAGTTAGCGAAAGTTAACTAACTATTTGTCCAAAACACAACGATAATAACAACGCACAGTATGTCGGCAGAAAATAATGTAATCACAACGGCAGGCGAGGGACGACTACTTGTCAGTGCGCCTTAATCCATGTAGAAACCGGTGTATGGACCGGCGCGGCGGTCTCACTCATACCTATACACGTCTCTTTCTAACACGCCCTTGGCATTCCCAGAAATCAGGAGTCTATTGTTTTACACGTGTTATTTATTAAAGTTTTCAAGGGTCATATTCAAGCCATCATAACTTTTAAACTATCTTACTTAGGGCTTTGATGTAAGATTTGTTTTAAAGGAAATACCATGTACTTTGAGAAAACAACCAAAAAAATGTTGGTTGACAGGTTAGTTTTCATAACAAGATAAAAAAACTAAAAAAAATACAACAAAAATTTGTTTTTTTGTTTTTCATTGCTTATTTTGTTCTTTTTTAAAAAAGATGATCACTAAAATGTATCACTAATTGATTGTCTGCATTGTTAGCTTTCAAATGAGGTATCTTTTGTCTTCCTAGGACGTCCACAACGATAGCAATGATTAAATCAGTATAGGCGCTCGAACTTCGAGGTAAAAAAAAACAAAATGGCTGCCATTTCATTACGGAGGGAGCAAGAAAAAATTGGGGTAGTGATTTGTCGATAAAAAACACTATATTTTATCCCCCATAAGTCTCCGACACCAGTCACATTGTATACCATTCGGTTTTGTTGAAGAGAATTCTAAATTAAGGTTTTAAATTTTAATGTCAGTAATTTAATTCATGTTAATGTCTAACCTATCACGTCTTTAATGAAGATCTAGATCTTATTGGTGAATTCGTATAAGCTAGAATTAGTAAAGTAAGATAATTTATAGTCCAGGCATATTAGGGGTTTCTCCTCGGAATGAGAGATAGTCGGCTATAAACTTGTATAAACCTTTACTCGTATTTCAACACCCCAAAACTTGTCTCAAAACCTACTTATCGTAGGGTGTCCGCGACTACAGATATTCCAAGGTCAAGGGTCAAAAAATTGATTTTTTACACATTTATTGCAAATATCTCGTTTCCTATGAGTTCAATGCTATTTGTATATACTATAAATATTGTAGAGGATTAAATTTTCTACAATTTTTGTTTTAACATTTTTTTTATATCTTCAACCATTTTCGAGGTAGAGGGCAGAGCGCGCGCAGTGTTTATCTATATACAGTGTCTTTCGAGGTCAACCTGTAGTCCCGATTAAACACACGCCGCTTAAAGTTTTTAAGTTATTAATAAATACATAATTATAAATGATTCGCATTTTTTATCAACGTGCGAACGTTGTTGGCAATCTATAATGCTCCAAAATCTGAGAACTACATCGATCGCTATGCACAGTTTATCAAGTTAACAAAACTAAATAAACCTGTGCAGTTATCAACTCTTCCACCAACGAGTGCAGCAGCTCTTCAACATTTCAATCGTGTTTATTATCAAGTTCAGACTTGGTTAGGGCATGATTTAGAACCCCAGAATTGGGGTTGGATAATGCGTGATGAATTCCTGGAACCTGTTATGACAATGAATCCACCAGCTCCGGAGGAATTGCTTAACACAATATTCTGCAACTGCAAAAATGGTTGTGGTTCGCGATGTGGATGCAGGAAAGCAGGGTTGTAGTGCTCTTTAGCTTGCGGCCAGTGTAATGGGCAAGCTTGTCTGAATGCTTCATCACATCAAAGTGATTTGAATGAAGACGGTACTTTTGATCCCGAAATCTTGGAAGAACTGGAGACGAATGTCGTTGAAGACGAGAACGCAGAGGAATTTGAAAATATTTCAGCCATTGGAAGACGATGATGATGATGAAGAAGAAGAAAATTAAAATTAGAACTTGTAGTTCTTATTATTATTCTATTTTTTTAAAGTTGATAAATGTATGAAAGGGTATTTTTCAATAAAAACAATAATTAAAAATTGATTTCTTTTCTTCTTATTTCTTCTGTATCAACCCATATTCGTCCCACTGCAGGGCACGGGCCTCCTCTACAATCGACAGTACGATTGAGAGTGGTTAGGCCATATAGTCCACCACGCTGGCCTAGTGCGGGTTGGCGGACTTACATACCATAGAAATTTTTGTGAATCGCTATGGTATGCAGGTTTCCTCACGATGTTTTCCTTCACCGTTTTAGTGCGTGGTGATTGACTATCAATACACACATGACTCCGAAAAGTCAGAGGTGTGCCCTGGGATTCGAACCCGCGATCACCGTGAACATGTTGGCAGTCGCGTCTAGTCCGTTTACCAACAGGCCACCACGTACTATTTTCTTCTTCTTATTTTCGCACTTCTTTCTTCTTATTTAGTTGGGAAGTAATTAGTATAAATAAGATTAGAATTAAGAAATAATTAAAGTATTTCCCTCATTAATTTTATAATTTCATGTGCAGGTAAGTGTTCTTAAATGAATAAGCACTTAATTATTGAAAAAAATTGATTAATGTAATAGTTAATAAAAAATGCGAATCATTTATAATTATGTATTTATTAATAATTAATAAACTTTAAACGGCGTGTTTTTAATCGGGACTACAGGTTGACCTCGAAAGATACTGTATATAGATAAACACTGCGCGCGCTCTGCTCTCTATCTCGAAGATATAAAAAAAATGATTAAACAAAAGTTGTAGAGAATTTAATCCTCTACAATATTTATAATGAATACAAGTAGCATAAAACTCATAGAAAACGAGATATTTGCAATAAATGTGTGAAAAATCGGTTTTTTGATCTTTGACCTTGGAATATCTGTAGTCGCGGACACCCTACGATAACTAGGTTTTGAGACAAGTTTTAGGGTGTTGAAATAAAGGTTTATACAAATTTATAGCCGATTATCTCTAATTCCGAGATTCTTGCCCTCATATGACTAATATGCCTGGACTATAAAGAAATAAAACACCCTGAATAATATAGCGATTTTCCGATGTCTACTTTTTCTAACCAAGAGATGGCGCAGCCAGTTTGTACTGAGTGAAGTAAAATTTTCTTTCATTTTCGCTCTGCCCTTTTTGCCAAACCAGCAACTCATAAAGAAAAAGAAAATGTACAGGAAGTAAATAATGTATAAAACTTGGAAATATCGAATATAATAAAATTATAAAATACATTGGAATTGCACAAAAGCTCTCCACGGAAGAAAATCATTAAGGTTCTTGGACTTATTTGATATGCCTTGCAATGCATTGATCTACATTTCACGGAAGAGATTTAAATTTTTGAGTTTTTACTTCCTTGGATTGTTGAGTGGCACGAGGACACGTGTGATACCATGACCATCATCAATCAGTAGTGGCAGGTCATGTCACCGCATAGGTCAAGGAAGAGTGGTGGCGGGGGTGCGGGGCGGGCGGCGGCGGTGCGGCTCGGCGGGGCGGGGTGCCGGGCGCGGGGTGCGGCGGGCGGCGCACGTGGGCGGCGCGGTTTGTTTACGGGCGGGCGGCAGTCCCGCGCTCAGCCGCCGCGAGCGCCGGTCTGCGCGCGAGCGCACCCCGGATCCAGTTCACGGCCGCTCTATAACTGGACGGCTATTTCGGCGCATAATACACTGAACGGTGCGGAGAGGCGTTCAGTTTCGCGCGGGCAGGTGCGCCGGCCGAGGTCGGGAGATGCCGCGCCGCGAGCCCGCATGACCCCATGTGAGCCGCGGCCATGGAGCGCCGCCGCCGCGCCGCGCGCCTCGATCCCACCGCCGAGCCCATGACGAAGGTGGTGCGCCGACGCGACAAGCCGCGCGAGCGCTGGCTGCTCTCGCGCAAGACATGGAAGTACATGTCGGACGCGGGCCGCCGGCTCATCCCGGACGGCGCCCAGAACCGCGCCGAGGACGTGCCGCGTATCGAGGCTTACTTCCAGGAGGTGTGCGCCAAGGAACCGCGCTTCCTGCTGTGGCGCAAGAGCTCGTACCCGGGTGCGTTGCCACGCCAGCGTCGCAAGAAGCGCGCGCGCGGCGGCTCCGTGCGCGCGCGCTCGCCCTCCGACGACGCGCCGCCGCCGCCCCCGCGCCCCACCGACCTCTTCATTGGACACACGTCCGGGGGCCGCTTCGACATCGCCAAGCTGCGGCGAGACTTCTTTGCCACCCCGCCTCCGTCCGCCTCCACCTCGGGGTTCAACTTGAGGAGCTCGTTTTACGATGTGCACCCGTCCATCCGTCCACCCACCGTCGAGGAGGAGGAGCCGTGTCTGGTAGATTTATTACGAAAGTACCTGAAACTAGAGGATGACGCCGGCCCGTCGCGGAGCGCCGACACCGACGAGTTGGTGCGCGCGCTGCGGGATTACCTGAAGCGGCAGTCGGAGCGGGCCCCGGCCGACGCCGACGGGGATCCCGCGCAGAGGAACCTTTTGGAAAACCTCGGGAGATACTATCATCGGTCTCCGAACAGAGAAATCGCAGTGCAGGATTTGTTGGCCGATAGGAACCTTTTAAAAAGACTGTACCAAGATCTTCGCAAAGCGAAGCCGTATCGCGGTGCGAGGAGCGGCGGCGGCGCCAGTGGCTCGGGCGGCTATGGGCCCAGTGGTTTTCTCGTCGGAGCAAACTCCAGAAGCGCAATGCGCTCTAGGACTCTCGGTGTTAGTCGTGTCAAAAATGGTGAGGATTTGCGATCGCCACCGATGTCGCCGCCGCCGCTTATCGAGGTTTGTCACGAATCTTTGGAGGATAAGTACGTGGATTCCGCGACTCAGACGCTTCCGATCCCGGAGGACGTATTGGTGGAGCTGGAGCGCGCGTACCGGGAGAAGCTGGAGGCGGCCACCGTGCCCACCAGCCCCACGAGCCCGCCGCCCGAGCGTAAGCCGGCGCGTCGCCGCTCCAGTGTCGACCACGACGACGTCTCGCAGTCCGTCAGCGACACCATCAAGCGCTACCTACGCATGGCGCGAAAGAAGAGCGTGGACGCCGACAAAGCGGACCGCTTCAAGCGGATTAACTACGACAAGAACTTGCGGAACATAAAGCCGCGCATGCCAGGGGAGGTCGATGACGACGGCCCTCACAAGGGCTGCCAGACAGAAGAGGGATGGATCCTGACGTACCGGGAGCTGCAGTTCGCGTCGGTGGCGTCGACTCCGACGTCGCCGCCGTCGCCCGCGTCGCCGTCACAGTCGCACTCGTTTCTGTCGACGCTGCTGGGTCGCAGCACTGTTACCATTGCCCCGCCCGCAGGTGGCATGCAGAAGTCGCGGTCTTCGAGCAGCGTGGTGCAGAGCGTGAGCAAGCGGCTGTGGCGCACGCGCAGCCGCAGCTCCAGCCGCGCCGCCTCCACATGGACGCCTCAGGTCAGTCGCATTACATTCCCTACTATCATCACGATACATTCGTACGCCGGCATTAATCATCCGCACAAACGTGGCTCGCACTTGAGTTACATTCCAAAACAACTCTTCACAAGTTATCAGTCGAGGAACTCGCACCTGTCAGACGCATCTTATTAATATCGCGCGGCTCTCCACAATGCCTCAAATAGAAATACTTCAGGCCGACCTTCGCTCCATCGCGGACCATTTTAGCGCTTACCAAAGCCGCATACCGCATTACTTTTCCTATATATTGGCGAATAATTTCTGTGGAACACATAAATCGGTTCGGTAACGTGTTCCGTGAGAGACATGTGTTTGTTACGGAGTGCGCCGACGCACTGCTTTTCAGCAGGAGCGTTTCGCTCGCACTTAATGCCCACTACGTTTATGTTCGCTGGAACTCCGTCGCGGCCACATTTATTCACTTGTGTGGAGGCGGCAGCCTTGTGATTTGCTTCAAGTTTTTGTGTTGTTGACCATTCGATTATTCACCACCACAAAACATTCCTAATCAAAATAATACAATCAAAATCTATCTGTGAAATTGTTTCAGCTTTTCCACTTAATTCCTTGGAATATTATTTGATACATTAGAATCCCTAAAAAATTATCAATGAAATGTCAAAAGGTATCTTTCCACCATGGCCTCAAAAAATGAACTTAGTCTATGAATAAATTCAGTCGTATTTGTTCATATAATATCTATTTAAAAAATGATAAGTACATAGGATTACTTTTATAAGAAAACAATACGATACAGAACCAAACCCAAACAATATTAAACAAATGACGTTACGGATCAAGAAAGTAAGAATTGTGATCCATTGCGTTACTCGTTTTGCTTTAAGGGATTGTCTTAACTGCTTCGATTATGCATTTGTTTCTCAATTATTTTATAATTTTCTTGTTAATTAGGGGCTCAGTATAAGGACATAAATCAGTTGCATGTCATAATATACATATTTGTATGAAGATCGAAGGATTATAGGTTTTGAAATATACGTAATGATGCACGTCTACTGTACTGTATCAGCACGTATACGCCCCACTGCAGGGCACGGGCTTCCTCTCCAATAGAGAGTACCACCGAGAGTGGTTAGGTCATATAGTCCACCATGCTGGCCAAGTGCGGGTTGGCAGACGCTACATGCCATTGAAATTCTTATAAATCGCTATGGTATGCAGGTTTTTTCAAAATGTTGTAAGGTTGGGTGTTATGATGTGTAAATGAATCGCTCTGACTGCTCCTTAGTAACTGTACTTTAATAGCATAAACATTGGTATTTATACTAAGGAATATAATATATATACGAACTATACCATATGTTTTTCTTCACCGTTATAGTGCGTGGTGATTGACTATCAATACACACATGAGAAAAAAGAAAGAAAAATCAGACGTTAGCCTTGGCATTGAATCCCGTGACCACCGAGTAGATAAAATATATTGGCAGTCGCGTCAAGTCTTTTACCAACAGACCACCACGTGTAAGTCTAGTAACCTAAACTTGAAAATTATTATGTCTATTTTTGATAAGAAGAATGTTTGACATATTCGATGATGTAATTATGTTTTACTCCATACATAAGCATGCCAATACGTGAAAAAGCAACATCTCACACTTGTTCAAAATTACGGACAACTCCTGCAAATTCCGCCTTTATTTTACTTTCCTTTGTGGCATTTTCTAGTGTGACAAATGAATGTTTTTTTTCTTTCTTTCTGTCAAATTTTAGTAAGCAAATATCATAATCCATGTTTGCAATATTGCAATTCTGGGCGTCTTTTTGCCATATCGTAAAAAACTAATCTAGCATCTCTCAGATATCTTTTTTTATTTTCAACAATTAAAACTTGTCCGTTCCCAAATAAACACCCTATGATAATTTCATTCGTAGCGTTATTTTCAAAATACTATTTACGTATAAATTAGCTTGTAATAAAGCAGAAACACAACGATATCATTGTTTGAGCTCGACTAGACTACAACTGGGCACCAGCAGCTATCATTGAATCATGTAAAGCAGCGTTCAATCATTGAATTAGAATATTATATAATTTTATTTTATTAATTTATATTAGTTTAAATTACATAATCCTTCGTTTACAACATAAAAGCTGTCTTTTGGCGTCAATACGATACCTAGTTACCCGTAACCGTTATCATCAACTACCAATCAAATTTTGTTAGTCATAGCGTCGCAAAGGCTAACAACCGCTTTGCTAGAACGTAATTAAATCACAAGAAACATTGTGGACACTGGATACTAAACTGTTACAAGTCTGAAATGTGCATTTAACATATTGACAGATTGATAGATGCTGTCACATGTCTTGTAAAAACCCAAAAATACAACAGTGAGCTTTTCAGGTTTAGAATGTCTAGAAACAATGTTTCATTTCCCGGTTCGATATTTGACACATGATTTTCGGTGAAATTTACTGGATTTGTGTTGTGGGTTGGCGATTTGTAGAACAGAAAGGCACTTAAACAGCAGTTTGAATGCACTGTTGTGTTTCGGATTTAAGGACATTGTAGCCAGAGTAACTACTGGACATATTGAGACATTACATTATTATGACTCAGGATGGTGAGTGTAGTGGAATGCCCAGCATTGCTTTGTAATTCAAAGTGTGGTTTGGTTTTGCTACTGTTCACGAGCGCTCGTATCGCTTACCGTCAGGTGAACGACATGCTCGTCTGGCCAGGCATTGCAATAAAATAAAATGTTTATTAGTTCCTAAAACAAATAATTCCAATATACCTTATTAAGCTTTCTATAAAGTTGAGCTCGAGTTTATGTATAAGATTATTATTGTTGTCTATTTCGTCTAAGTCTAGACAAGAACAAGAATATTGGCCTTATTAACTCCGGAAGTATCTATATTGCAAATGGCGGGAGATTATCAATGAATGAATGTAAATGAAGATTCTTATTTTGTCTCTAGTTGTCCACACGATTTTATATGCAATATTGCTGTGCGATTTCCCTTTATGTTAAAGAGAAAGAATAACATTGCTTGATAAAGCTGCTTCTTACAAGTCTGGCTACTTTTAATGCAATGTACGACTTGCGAGGCGTTTGTCAGACTTTTAAATAAAATTAAAGATTCAATTTTGTTCATCTCGAAAATCTTGAAAAAATATGATTGTATTGTTGATTTCTGAGTTATTATAATAATCTAAATTATCTGAAATAATCTGAATTATAATAATTCATTCAAATGGTTATAGCATTTGAAAGAATTATTATAACATTGTTAGTTAGTTTACTTATATTAAAGTCTAATTTATTCTATCTTTTGCTATTCTTTGTTATCTTTTTTGTATGCTAGCCTCGATATCAAGAGGCAAGTGTCTCAATTAATTTTTGCAAAATGCAATGTGTTTGTCTTATCACAGAATACTAACAGAAGTCAAGCTTGTGTATGTACTTCGCTTTTGTTGCCACACTCACACTACGTTCGGCGTTCGCGCAAAGGTTGAAACTCGCTCTCCCAGTGGTCTCAAAGGTCTTCAAATATCGTGTTGGTGAACGCTGTCTATAGACCAGGGTCGATAAATTTTAAAACCAAAAAAAATAATAGTAGGATGAAACCCATTAGAATGGGGAGGGGAATATTATAAAAATGAAAGGAAAAATAATTTACGGCCGATCTGAGGTCGGGGTCGGAGGTGAGTTTTTAAGGGTAAAAAACGGTTTTTCTCGATTTCCGGCAAAACTAAAAGTCCTATCGAAAAAAGTCAAATCCCATCCCAGTCCAAGTCCCATCCCCTTCCCGACCTCAGATCGCCCGTAAATTATTTTTCCTTTCATTTTTATAACATTCCCCTCCTTTTCTAATGGGTTTCATCCTACTATTATTATTTTTAAAGGCGTCTACCCTGGTCTACTATGTGTGCGTTGATTTAGCGCGCTTTGTATGAAGCTTGACTTCTGATAGTTCAGTATTCTGTGGTCTTATAGTGTATTAGGTAAACATCGCAAATTCTGTTCAGGGGCTTATTCTATAATCCGGAACAAAGTTCGAATATTCGAACGTCGTACGTAAAACTGAACGAATGAACCTATCGTACGTCGTAACCATAGACTGAGTTCGGAGTAAGTAATAACTGATAGGTAACATCGAGAATAGTAAAGAAAGAAAGCAATAAAACAGATTAATTGTAAACCTTATTCCTTTAAATTAAGATTTATTATGTTTTTGGGCCATATTAAAATCAAGTAAGACCACACGATTATTTGTAGTGTATATTTGAGCAGAGGTTGCATCGCTGTGATACTTAGGTGTCCACTCAGCATATTGCGGCGAGCCACAGCGCAACGCTGTTGTATTGTTGTTATTATAATAAGTAGAAATCTAATAACTTACTTCGGACGTCGAACGTTCGAACTTCGTTTCGGAACAAAAATTAACCCCCCTAATCTTACAGAGGCATTTGTTTTGTGACAATGCATGCACAGAGCATTTGTAAATGAGAATCAATAGATACAAAATATGTACATTTAGTTACAGAGAAAATAAAAATATTTTCAATAGATAAAATTGATGCTAACTGATACGGTTTCAGTCTAATATTTCTTGGACTGAATTATTTTTCCTGATGTTTAAATAACATCAGTCAAGCGGCTAGTCAACTCATGAGTCACATAGTTTCGGCAACATGCATAATATATACCAGTTGTGAACTGAAAACTCCACACGAATGTCGTATTAGGTATGAGTCATGTACCTTTTTACTAGATCAAGCGACACTGTTTTGACTTACCTAGATTCATAAAGTGATTCAACTTTGGAGGGACTTCTCCGGACCGAGTTAAGTGACTGGTTGTTAGAAAATCGTTTTTCATTGAATCTGAAATTCTTAGGATTCGCATACACTGTTTTTAAACTTTAACAAAATAATATAAGAAAATGAGAATAATTTATTAAATCCAAAAAAATATTCAACAGAATTTAGATTCAGTCGTTTTATTTTTCTACCAACCAGTTCGGCAAGCGGTTTCCACTAGAGAAGAACGGGAGGCAATTCCAGTGTTACTTCTTTTCAAAACTAGTTTACAGTTTACTTGAAAAGCCCTTTTAATCGAGTTAGATTGAAAAAAGCTTAAGCTCTAATCCACCCCGCAGGCCTATTCTGATAACTGAAATTCTTGCAAAGATCTCAATGGAATATAGGTTTCATGATTCTTCAGCTCCTTTCTCTGGACACTTGTTTCTTGAATTTCTTCAGTTATTAAAGATGGTCCAACTACGATTTTCCAAGTCTACACGAATTTAACTAGTGGGCGTCTGACAACACAGCGGCTTGTACTAATTATTTCCAAACGTCACGTAACGTAACGTCACGTCTATTTGGAAATACACCCACAAACCTAATACCGAACACACCTACTAAAATATTTCCGCGACATTTTTGAAATTCGCCTAAACTTACAAAAAATACCATATGATTTTTGCATTTTGGAGTTACTCCAACGCTTAAAAATATTTCTATGTATTATGAAATTATGGTATTTTTGGACATAGCCCAGTGTTCTTGTACATATTTTTTATGTCCCCACGATTTTTCCTATGTGTTATTTTTGTAGTATGACGAATTTTTTTCTTGGACTTAAATGTAGGTTGTCGACCTAAATAGGAACATCTTTTACTAGATTTGACGTATTACTAATATTACAAAATGTGATTACAGAATGTGATTTCACACTGTTCTAAAAGTAAATACATTTTGCAGGCAAACAAGTTAGTTATACAACTTTGTTGACATTGACGATCTTCTGGTTTATCAGAAATAAGCGTTGCAAAACATTGAGACGCTTTATACCAAAAGCATGTGTTGAATTGTATGGCATCAGATAAAATATGTATGTTACATCAGTTTTGTGTATCAAATATAAAATTGTCTCTTAATTTTCTATTTAGAATGAGAAGGAGAATAAACAGAAAGTAGATATACAAATTATTCACCGCATGATATCAAAATATAGCACACACTTATTATATATGTCAACAAACTTCACGACTAACATTTCTCACAAGATATAATATGTACTTACATCATAGCCCTTCTATTCCAAACGCATCATTCAAAAGGGATTAAAATAATATTTTATATGCAAATATAAATAGAAAAACGCTTTTGATCACATGTGAACTGTCAAACAATACAAGATGGCGGTCGTCCCTTCGCATAGCCGCGAAGTCTCCCGCCCAAAGCATTAATTATTGTCACACATTGTTTGTCATTTACTAATTGATACTGCTTTCATCAGTAAATTGGTCGAGCGATATCATTTATGCGGCGTAGATGTTCCGCGGCCTACACTTTTCACCTACTTATATTTTCAAAGAGAAACTCTAGTGTAGGCGGTTTTCGGGCGAGACAAAACACATATTTTATAATCATATGACTCAGTCGCCGCTGGATCTAGTTTTATATTTGTAGTTTGACAGACGCACGATCAAATAAACTTTTTCACAATGTTTTAAAATGAATACAAGCGTATTGTAAAACATATTCGGGGATTTTCGTTTGTTTGTTGAATGTTTTGTCGGGAAATTCCTTGTGGATGCGTGTGGTTGGCGGAAATAAGCCGGGTATTTTACTTTACTTCCAAGTGAGTGATTTGTAGCGAACATAGTTTTTTTCTTTCATGAAAATATTTTTACCGCATTCCTGATCTTGAGGTTACGTGGATAAGTTGTAGTTTGAGTCTTCAATATTGAATCCGCATGTGCATTCAGCATTAGGTATGCTAGTTTACCAATCAGAACAATTTTGTTGACAGTGAAGAAAAAAAAGGCTTTATGTCTGAAGTTATACTTCATTTCAGGTTAAATACTTTCGTAAGATGCTTATCATTGTTTATATAGACCATGATTTCGATATCAACTGATTATTATTTCAATAATTGAAATAAACCGAGGAATTTTCGGAAAATCTAGAAAACTTTAAATACTTCCTGATTTGAACATTCATACTTGAATTTCATAAAATGATAATCTTACCTTTATTTACAGTATTTGTAT
Source organism: Hyles vespertilio (assembly GCA_009982885.2). Classification (NCBI taxonomy): domain Eukaryota; kingdom Metazoa; phylum Arthropoda; class Insecta; order Lepidoptera; family Sphingidae; genus Hyles; species Hyles vespertilio. Next base: position 2,356,533 of record CM042817.1, read on the forward strand.
TTTTTTTTTTCCTTAACACAACGTTCTACTATAAGTGTAGTAACCAATTAGGAACTCACCGCGTCCCGTCACCGAGTAAACAACTGACATTTAACATCCAGCGAAAATAATCATCGTACAGTTGATGTTGAAGTGCGTGGTGGCCTGTTGGTAAACGGACTAGACGCGACTGCCAACATGTTCACGGTGGTCGCGGGTTCGAATCCCAGGGCACACCTCTGACTTTTCGGAGTCATGTGTGTATTGATAGTCAATCACCACGCACTAAAACGGTGAAGGAAAACATCGTGAGGAAACCTGCATACCATAGCGATTTATAAAATTTCTATGGTATGTAAGTCTGCCAACCCGCACTAGGCCAGCGTGGTGGACTATATGGCCTAACCACTCTCAATCGTACTCTCGATTGTAGAGGAGGCCCGTGCCCTGCAGTGGGACGTATATGGGCTGATACAGAAAATAATCATCGTACAGTTACGGAGTGGGTGAAACTTGAATTACTGCCAAAATAGTCGTTTTATATTTGATTTGTAACATTGTATATAAATTACAAAATGATTGAATTAATCATACTACCCTTAAGTCAACGCAATTAGTGGTACAATTTATTTATATTTCGAGATAAACATAAACGGCTGCAAATGTTTTCGTCTTCCCTTCAACTCTGTAGCAAGTTTTTTATTCATACACATCCCTTATTTTGTATTCGAACAATTTATCCATATATTGTTTTTTCTGCAATTTATTATGCCCGTTATTGTTATCCACCGCAATGACTATTTCTCCCGCTATACAGCAGTGTAAATGTTATGTTCCCATTTGAAGGACATTATGTCCACAGTAGCTACTGGACATATTGAGATTTATCATCTTAATAAGTCTCAGGATGGGGAGCGCATTGGAATGCCAAACATTCTTTTGTTATTCATGGTTTATAGTTTTGCTACATAATATGTCCATATGACATATGTAGCAAAACTATACTTCTTCGGTCGTATACTTCGCTTACCACCAGGCTAGTATCGCTATTTAAAGCAATTCCATATTAAGATTGTCACTTAGGGTCTATCGAGAGTCATGCCAGACAATAGAGCCGCTCTACTAAAATTGTTTAAATAATATTAACATACGAATATTAATATAATATACTCTGGAAATTATACCTTATTGATAAACAAGGTTTTAGCGGTATATGATATCTTAAACATACTCGAAGACTAGCTAGCTTAGTGGACTATGTATGACTTTTTTATTGTATAAGAAGCCGTAACCAGCAATGGGACGTAAATAAGCTGAATATTATAATGCATAATTTATATTAATAAGCCAACTAAATCTTAGCAGTCATAATTAGTTGGCTTAATGTTGAATTATCAATAACATTTGAAATTATTTCCATTGATCTGTCAATATATTTAATGAGTGTGCGTTTGTTATGGCACAAGTCTGCTCGCTCCACTGCTGGCGACGGCACCTCATATTTATCATATCACTGGATTTATAATTCGAATTGTGAACGATCAAATGTAAAATATTAAATTTAGTACAGAGCAAATTGATGTGGTTACATACGAACTGTTAGTACATTTGATAACAGCCTCTTAAGAAAAACATAATATATTATGTTTAGGTTTTTATTGATAAGTAATGCTAGTTTTCTACTAGCTCTATTGGTTTAAACTCCCTATTAGAATGTCGGAAGTCATTCATTCTGCCTTCAAAGGTCTTCGAAGGAACTCACTTTAATTTGATTCTATTAAATATCTAAATTATATCTAATTAGATACTCATTAATTAGAAGTTTCATTTGTGAACTATTGAAAACAATTTTACAACGGATGTTGGTGGTCATCGTTCGACACTTTTGGGAAATCTATCACCCATTTAGATATCGATTGTCAATGTTGAATTCAGTTCCGTACCCACATACATATTCCTATTGCCTTGCCAAATTTTTTTCTTTAATAAGAAGAAAATTATTAAATATTTTTTACTAAGAGATTTAATAAGAGAAAACCTATTAAGCACCCCTTGCGGTACTTCTAAGTAGATCGAAAGGGGTATGTCAAGGTCACTGGCCTTACAGCCTGGCACATGGCCCATGTTGTGGCCGAGCCGTATCCCTAACAATATCTACACATATGACTGTATACTGACTAAAAAATTCTCGGCGACCGTCACGCGCATTATGGGCGGCACCGGACATCCGAGAGCGAAGAGCACCCCAATTTACGTCCGAGTAACCGCCCGGCACAAAACTTCCTAGTCCTTTCATTGTATGGGCCACATGATCACTTACAACTGTTTTTAGACGCCCTGTTAAATTCGTAAGGGTGTCCATGACAGCGATTAGGCCATGTGTTCTTGTCTGTGGTACATTTCGGAACCGTTGTACGTGCTAGCTAACCATCCCAGCATTATGCTTACTGATCCCGATGACCCCTTTAGTTCACCTCTTGCGACGGACAGTGGATACCGTGGCAGAATTATTGCACGACCGTACAGGGAAATATTTAAAAATATTGAAGTTGTTGGAGTGTAACTCATTTGGGAACTTATTTCTTGTGTGTTGTGATGCTCCTTTGTGTAATAAGTGACGTGTTTCGTGCAAGGTCCCATTGCGTGTGTCCTGTATCATCAATGCTTTTTATTTTTAAATACTGGCGTGGCATGATTACTACATTGCGCCTAATGGTAGGCGCAAAAGCCGTCCTGGCGTCCAGAGTATCGAATGGCATAAGACGGCGGCCCCATGGCATTCGATACATGTATCGACATACATGATGTCGGCCTGCTAAGATAGGATGCCTTTTCACACTATGTAGGAAGGACCCAGAATTATGGGAAGGAGTGAACACGCGTGGCGGCAAACAATTCCACAGCTTGACGGTGCAGCAGAGAAAAGAATTTGCGAACCTTTTAGTTCGTGCCGAGATAGTTTGTACCGTCAAGCTATGGCTTTTGATACGTCCAAAGTGTGATGAGGTAACGCGTCATGTATAACTTACAAGGCCCAGTTGCGTATGTCCCATATCACCAATGCTTGTTGTACGTTATGGTCCATGCTGTGATGAGGTGACGCTTTATGTGCAGGGTCCAGTCGCTTGTGTCCCATATCACCAATGCTTGTTGTACGTTATGGTCCATGGTGTGAAAAGGTGACACGTTATGTGCAGGGCAGCTGTTGCGTGTTTCCCATATCATCAACGCTTATTATACAGTATGGTCTATAATGACGCGTTAAGGGCAGGGTTTCATTGCGTATGTCCCATATCATCAATACTTGTTGTATGTTATGGTCCATGGCGTTGCTTGTGTCCCAAATCATCAATGCTTGTTATACAGTACGGTCCATGGTGTGATGAGGTGACGCGTTATGTGCAGGGCAGCTGTTGCTGGGTAGACGGCAGCGGGCGGTGCGTGCGGCTGTCGGACACGTCTCTACTCACGCTCAGCGAAGTGGAGCGACGCGCGCTGCAGCAGGCTGCGTTGGCTCGTCTGCAGCAGATCAACCTTGGCACTGCTATTAAGATACCTGAAGGTAGGAGCACACTGTTATATTAATTTGCAAAGAAGATAAAGAAAAGTTAATGATATAAAAATGGGAAAAGCGTTAAACAAGAAAAATGCAGGTGCATTTTTTATCAATTTGGTGTGTTTGGGCTGTTTATGAATATTATGATTACCAAAAACAGCCATCTATATAAATAATATATTTTTTAAGAACTTATTTGCTTATATGACAAGTATCTATTTACGTACGTACGACATAAACAAACAGGATGAAATAAACATCGAAAAACAAATACATCACAAAGCGATTACAAAGCGATAAGACCGCCAGTTATATCACTAACGTTATGTGTTTTTTTTTTGTCTTTTGTTTATCCTTTGTACATGGTGTTATAATAAAGAGTTATATTATTATATATTATTATGTCGATACTCTTTATTTCCATATATATTTTATTATATATTATTATTATTATTACATCGGTAATAACCTACTCTAAGCATTTAATTCAGATAGATCAAAAACCAATTTCGGTTAGATTAGAAATACGAAATTAGGCAATACACGAAATTATCCCACAAATATTACTGAACAATTAGCAATCTCAAATTATCAATAAAACTGAACACATGAACTGCAATAATGATTATGGTATTATTTCACTCATAAAGAGCAGTAGTGTCGCGATTTGGTCGCATGCCAGTGTCTGTGGACACTGCTCCCATTAAAATAGCGCCGGTCTTACGAGATAACCGGGAGATTTATATCTACTAAAACAATATAAATTATATAATACGTGATTCCCAGCACGTGTTATACCCAATCTGTTTAAAATCAACAGTTTCTTTATATAAGCACGTGTTGTCCCTCGTTTTCTGTTTGAAGAAGTTTTTTATACAGTTTATATCAAGACTAGTACTGAAAACCAAAGCCGGGTGGTACTTTTAGTGACTACAAACACAATGCAAAAAAATTTTTCGCAAGGAGACACGACAAATTTTATTTTTTAAATATTATCGTGTTTAAGTAGTAAATTCATAGTTTTAGCTCAAATAATAATTTTAACTCTTGCGTAGCATAGCATCTTTAAAAATAAAAGGGTATTATTTTTGAAAAAGTAACCACACAAATAAGACGATAGGAAAAAAAACGCATTTCTTTGCGAAATGTTTAGTTGCATTGTGTTTTAGTCGTTAAAACTAGCACCCGGCTTCGTTTTCGATAGTAATCTTGATATACTCTGTATCCTCCTCCTCCTCGCATCGTTTTCCTCATTGCTGAGGGTCGTGATCCCCTGAACATGGAGTAATCTTTGACCGGATTATGCTGCGCCACCTTTTCCTATCCTTGGCATAGTGGAGCGCAGCGTGAAACTTGACGCCAAGGGTCGAGCTGACTTGGTCCGACCATCTGATGGGACATCTTCCTCTCGGACGTTTACCGTCGACTTTGCCAGTAATCATCAGTTGTTCCAAGTTATCTCCGCCTTTCCTAGCTTTATGGCCAAAAAACTCCAGTACTCGGCGCAAGCAGATGGTAGAGAGCCTGGTTTTGATTTGGAAATCGCGTAGAATGGATACGTTGGAGCGGAAATACTCTGTATACTTTCGTGTTTTCTTGAGTTTATAACACGACATATGTAATGATAAATCCTAAATTTATGATAAATCAGTAATATATCTGATATAATTTTGTAGTTTATATTGTAGCTAAAAGTACTTTAAATATTATCCCTTAAGTTTAGAAAATCATAGCAAAATTTTATTATTTCCATAGGATATTATATTTACAAACTGTAGTTTATGAAATTAATATAAATAAACAAACTTGTTAAATAACAAATTATAATGTTCCAGATAAGACGTCTAATTTCTAGATTACTATAACTCCAACAATATATTTGTCTTTATTCCCTAAATTTAAGCTAATATTTACCTATTTTCTTATTATGATAAATGTAATTTTTTGGAGGGGATAGAGTCGAAGTGATGAGCGATGCCATATAGCAATTAAAACTAAGAAAAAGCTTCGTAAAGATTATTTTTTTCATTTAACATATATAAAACCAGCAAAAAGTTGTCAATACACTTAAAAGGTGAAGTTAATAATCACTTTATTATATTCAACAAGAAGGAAATTCCCCTGGAATTCAGGACTGTATTTCAGTTCCTCAATTTTTACGAGCATCGCTTCGCCTGAGCAATTCTGAAGTACGTACGAACAGTCTAACTTCACAGATAGTTAATGTGTCATAAAACAAACGAAGTACCCTAAAACATTTAAACATGCAACGAAATTACAGGTGACCTACTCGTCTGCGTATAAATAGAATGACAGATACAAGACATGCGCGTAGGGCTGCTACACAACTATTGAGTAGTATTTCTCTAGGACAGATTCTATAATAGGTGTACAAGAAAAGAAGTCCACCAAAATATTGTATAATTATTTGTTTAAAACGACCTGTAACACCTGTGACAGCTTTTGTCAACTTATTAATCCACATTGCCTTAAAACTAAAAATATGTTAAAATTAATGTAAAAGTTGTAAAGTAGAAAGTTTCGTGAGACCATTGGCATTAATTTAGGATGCTGTGTGTCCACTTTAGGTAGTAGTAGGGATACTAAATACATAGCATCCCTTCAAATGACACAAATTGATTAAAGCTGTTGGGCATTACTGTCTTAAAGACATTTATTAAACCACGTGAGATTTTTTTTAAATCAGTCAAATTAACTTATTTAATAAATCTATACTGGACAGAGACGATACGTTGGTCAGTGATATGTAGCACTACATATGGCAATAAATCGACGGCTGTGTATACTATACGAGCAAATATTACACTTCCTACCACCAAAATTACAAAACTCTTCCTACATTTATTTATAACACGCAGATGTCATCTAGCCCTTAGCAGCCCTACGAGCGTGTCTATTTTCAAAATGGCCGCGTGCGTTAAATACGTGGCGCGGCGTGCGGGGCGCGCGGGGTGGTGCGCGGGGGCGGGCGGGGGTTACGCAAACGTGACGCGCCGTGACGTCACCGTGATACCGCCCAGCACTTGCATGCGCTGCCGCATCGTAGGACATGCATTTTTATACTTAGTAAAATATTATGCAATACATCTTATAGCGGAAGACTAGTGGATAAAAGAGTAACATTTGATTCTGAAGACTCGTGGTAAAACTTAGTCCATCAATGGAACTTGTCTTAATGCAAAGTTGGAATAATTTTGCAACTCTTTGAGAAATCTACACACCAAACACCATAACAATTAATTATTTATCGGTTAGTCATATTAATCCCATCAAAAACATCCTGTAAAAAAATTCCAAGTCTCGCAGCTCAGTTTTTCTACCGCAAAAAGTTATTATCATATCAATATTAAAAATTCATTACGTTTTAAATAAATAGATCGACTTGGCCATCGCATGAAAACATAATGTATCGTACAATTTATACATAATGCTAGTTATTAAAAACGTAAAGAATTTTTGGATGTTTTTGATGGGATCTCACCTCTTTTTGTAGTCCCACTTTTTCCTTTTCGGTACTTTTTATTTATAGAATATATATGACGATTTTTCTTAAAGCCTCTATCTTATGGTTTTTTCTTATTTTTGTAGGTATCAATTTATCACAAATATAGCGGATTTGATTATTAGTGTTCTTTCTTTCATGGTAATTGATATTTTCAAGCTATTTAGTCCATTTATTTGCAAGTTTATCTTCGTCATGTTTTTCTAGAGGAATGTTGTACAGTTTCATGGGCTGAATACACCCTTTCTCTCTCTATACTCCCCTCCTGTTTTGCCTCATATATAATATATATAGATACCTATCTACAACTATTATTCCATTATATACGGGTACGATTCATTAAATGCAAATGTAACATACATTACATTTATACATTTATATGGGATTACAAAGTTATTCACGCAGTTAGTGTATCTAGAAAACTAGACAGAAATTATGAAATGTTTAAATTTTCCCTTAATTTAGATACTAAATACTAATGATATTCTAAATTTGAAGGTTCTATGTCTGCTAGAAGTGCCTTAGACTTTTGATGATCGGCCAGTCAGTCAGTGAGTGACAAAATTACGAAAGTTTGACATGTTATAATTCTTAAACTACTGGTTCAAATTGAATGAAATTTTAAGTATACCGTGTTTACACAATGCCTACTTAGTAACTGAAAATTCAGGCTTCTTGCTTTAACCACAACGAAGTTAAGGGGGGTTGAAAATGGTCTGAATTGCTTCGAAAAAAGGATGGTACGACTGTGCCGCTTTTTAGCTCGACTTGGAGGGGGCACTATCGTGCCCCCAGATATGCACCAAAATAACGATGTAATGATTTATTTCGTTCACGCTAATTTTACACATTAAAATAAATGTCAAACCAATATTTTCTATAGTTAGGCTTAGGAGTTAAATGAATAGGAATAATTTATTCCGTGACATAACCAATAGGACAGGACATAGGTATAGTCAGCAACATAAGTCGCTACACATCTATGAAATTTTGAATGGCCTTATCATCCAAAATAATAATAATTCCCAATATCGTATAGCACTTATCGACAAAGAAGACATTACTTGATTATACTTTCTAACTGCAGACTAGTAATTAGAAATTTCAATTCATAAAAGGGTTATCAAAAAATGTGAAGTGTGTAGCGACTTATGTTGCTGACTGTACATACATGCGTGCATTGTCGAACAAAGATTATCATGCGATTTTTAGTGAAGTCCAGCGTTCCGTTCGAAGTTGCAACTTGCAACACAGTACTTACAAGTTACAATTAACAATGTAGATGGCAAGATTTAAAAAATATTAACTCAATTAAAATTGCTTGTAATATTAATTAGCTAATATTTAGCGGTACTGAAACAACTGCACCTACAGTTCAAAAAGTTTGGCAATGTATCTCAATAGTCTGGAGACTCATATAGGGCAGGATTGTGATTATGAAATATGTGTCGGATCACCTTAAGCATAAACCAAAGCTATATTTACACGATATTTACGAGTCGGTAATCTGTGTGATTTACTTTCAATACATCATGCGGTATTTGGCAAGGGGCGGTCGACGCGCCTCCGCTCACCACAGGTCATATGACGGCTCTGTTAAGAATTATGTATAATTAAAATACACGTGGGAGTATTTATTTTGATTTTTATTGAATTATAGGAAGTTTTCTATCCTTTGATATAGTTATTTTTAAAATTAATTACATAAATAAATAAACCCAACAGTCACATACATAGTACCACATTAAGATTGAGTCTTGTGTCATGGGTATCAGGAACTACGAGAGTTTTCGGTCTCACCAACACCCAGACCCGAGACAAATATTTATGGGAATCGAACCCGCAGCATCTCGTTTCACAGCCGGCGTCTAACCAACTGCGCAACGGAGGCTGTCATATTGTGTTAAACGTGATGAATAAATGTTTAGACAATGTTGAATATACTAACTAATGGATTGTGTCTTGTCTAAGTTTTTTATTTTTATTTTTATAAGAATTATGTAGGTCCGACACTCGTTAATGCAAGTTGTGTTCACCTCGAGAAGGATTTACACACATTTGGTAATATTTAGAAACATTATTTCATTGGATATTGCTTTCTAAGTTTTGTGACAAAAAAAATGATTTAATGGCTCAGATGATAATGACAACTTCCCATGAACGATAACAAAATGAAAAGAACCGTCAGACGGATTGAGCGAGATTATTGAACCTCGGTTGTGCGTAATGATCAGACTAAACACATTAGTAAAACAAATACGTCATTCATTTTTCAACCATTTCAGCAAAGCGTGCGCTTGCCGCGAGTGTTATCTTTTATTTACAATTTTCAATACATGCAGTTACAGCAAATAAAATGTTATTATCTGCTTATATCAGAAACCAGTTTCATATCTAATTTGTACCATAAGCATATTATTGTACCTATTTTCTGTATGAGAGAAATAAATAAAGTTAATTAAAATTTTAAAAATAATAATTGTGTCCACCTCGGTGGCTTACTGGTACTACTATGATTAAAAAGCTGAGGTCTGAGGTTCGAATCCCGGTTCGGGCAAAGTGATAGTGGATTTTACCATTCATTATCAGCCCGGAGTCAAGAATTTATGCCCGATATGTCGATAGACTCGCCCTATATCACATCGTGAGACGATGTGATATATACACAAGGCGAAATGTGGGTGTACTGGTTACTCCAGCACCTGTGCCTACCCCTTCTGGGTAAAAGGCGTAATGTTATGTATATATGTTAAATCAAAATATAATTTAAACACAGTGCATAATTTGCGATGGCATGAATGTTTTCAAAGCACTTTCCTACATGTGTTTGTGTTTACTGGCCATGTGATTTGGCATAAACATATTGCATTCTACTAATGTATTTCTGATCCATTAAAAACTGGTTTGGTTTTTATATTGTAATGGAGATTTTCTTAGCTTGCCTTTTCATTGCATAGATTGGCTATGTGGTAGCGTATTAGTATTTACCACCATAGATATCACCATATAGAATTGTGAACAACACTGATCACGGTAGTGTTATGGCGTTTCGAGTTAAGTCAGTGTAATTTCGTTTTCGAAGAAGCCGGAAAAATGTTGACCGACTTCGTAAGATAACTGTATCTCATCAGTGGATACTCTATTTAGAAGCATTAAACGTTTACTAGTATAAATAATAAATGTGTTGAACACCGTATGATTTTGTTTAAGACAACTTTAAATAAATAAAAATAAATATATCCTACTGTCACATACATAGTCCTGGCCCCACACTAAGGTCGAGTCTTGTGTCGTGGGTATTAGAGGAGACTTTTCGGTCTTTGTGGTGACAAATAATTGTGAGCCGCACAAACATTTATCTCGGTACGAGGATCGAACCTGCGGCCTACCGTTGCACAGGCGGCGTTTAACAAACGGCGCCACTGAGGCTGTCAATAAATATTGAGTTCGTCACATAAAGATATGGACTGTTTTACAAAGATTGTGAATATTAACTCGAGAAGATCAAGACACGTAATTTTGTACAAAATATAAATCCTATTTATTATTTGTCTTTTACCACTTTACTTGGTTAAATTGGGCATTGAGAACTTTCAATTATTTTTCCATCGTAACTATTCCTGAACGCTAACACTCCAGCATGTACTGATAAATATTGGATATTGTTCCCTATTTCATTCTTCACTCAAATATAAAGAAAGCATTCGACTTTCAGCCAAATATGTTAAACTTTAAATACCTTTCAACTAGAACCAGTGTAGCGGAATATAGTTTGAGGTGTCTCAATCGTTAGAGAGGCCTCTGGTCTAGCCCCTACCGTGAACCGTACATAGGCTATTTATTTATTGACTACCAGACTTCCATATAAATCCTCCTCAATGCAGTGTTATTGAATCAAAACATCGAGTGTTGTCACACGGCGCTCGTTTAAGACAATGAGAGCGGGAGTATCGAGTGCCGCGCATACCTTCTTTATTTATAGCCGCCGGATTGTTCGCGTATTCGTACACAACGGCCATCCGCTTGTTGCTATGCCTTGGATTCCTCTCATTAATAAATATGGTACTAAAACCATATTTTGGCTTTCTTTCCGTGTGGTCTTCCGAAGTTGACATCTCTAATTTGACTCCAAATTGATTTTAGTTATTTTTGGGTAATTTACTGAATCCAGAAGTGGAAAACCCTTCATAGAGACCCAGTATAAGTATTAAAATTTTTTATGGCAATTAATAACAAGACAAAATTGCTTTTCGCCTGATAGTACGCGATACGACCGCTCATGTCGTATTTATTTATGCTTTATTATATACGGTACAAATCAACACAAATAATAATTTATATATGCCGACAGCGATAAGACGGCTGTCTTATCGCTGTCGGCAATTTCTTCCAGACAACCTTAAGATGGAGGACGTAAGATGTTAAATCTCAATATTTCCAGTGGTTACTCTGGCTACTATTTCCTTCAATCCAGAACACAACAGTGAACTTACACTGTTTTTAGTGGGAGAAACAAACCTGGCGGTGGTGTTTACTCAAGCAGCCTCTCACACATATGTGAGACCTACCACAATATCATTTTCTAGTTCTGTCTACGTCTAGGTAACTATCTAGTTTGAGGCATGCAGGACGTTTGAATAAGGCCGATAATTGAACCTAGTTATATGATTGTATCGAGAGGCTCCGTTACTTCTCAGTCACTGCCTCCCCAGTATATTCCCTGAAAAGTATTAAACATTTAATGATGAGCCTGTTGGTACAGGAAAAAACTTTTGTTTGTCTAAAATTGTGTACGTTACGACGTAAATACATTTAATGTATTACGCAGAAACAATAAATGTAAAAAAATCGTAAATTGTTCCCGACCTTAGCCGATCGTGTACGGGAAAATACGATCACTGTACTGACTTTCTAGTTGATAAAAAGTTATTTGAAATTACATAAATATCAATATTTTTGTGGTCTACAGTAATATTTAAAGTTAAAGTATATATTTATTATTATAGGTTAGACGTTTTACTATAATCTAACCTGATGCAACGTGACGGTATAGCCTATGTTATTACACGGCTACCTAGAAGGTTACCTATTCATTCTAACTTTGAAGATCCCTAAATCATAGCTCTCGGGAGAAACTGATATAAAACTCACAATTTACTCTGATACACAAAACTCATAAGATCGATCGTAAATCTAATTTGGTTTTTAGATTTTTTTAAACACACTTTTACATATTTTTATACCATAGTTTTCCATCTTTTAACCAGATTATTTCATGACGACAGTGTTCGTACACATGTACATATATTTCATCTAAACATTAACGGTTGTTAACAACCATTTTACCGGTAGAGACATTTCTGATAGGAGCTTTCCTCAACATTATCATCTATAAATAATATATATCTATAATTATAATTAGTCTCTTTTAATAAACCTGCTAATTATATTTTTTTAAGCCGCAATACATGCGTAGACCAAGAAATACTGTTTTATTTAAAAGAATTAAAATTCATTTTGTACCTAGAATAGCCGCTATTTTTTATAGAATATAGTATTTTATTGGCCATTTCGATACGGACCATTTCCTGTGCGCTCCGCTCATCTCACTAATATTACTCTACGACGTCCAACTTTATGTTCTCCGCTTGATTTTTTCCGCAAACTGCCGACGGAAAAAACGTTAATTATTTTAAATATATTTACTTTAATAAAATATTATATTTATAGATAATTTGTCTTGTATTTTATGTGTCTCAGTGATTTTATTTCTTGATGAAAAGATTTTGCGTGTCATTTGCTCAAGGCTTCTATGAGTCATCATGTGTTTGCAATTAGTCTGTCAATCCGGAAAATAAATCGGTTACATCCGTTTACTCCTCGCCTATTTAAGTTCCTCTTGAATTTCTAGCACAGATATTACACAATTTATGCTAATATAGGTACAGACAAATATACTATACTAGTGGCTCGGCCCGGCTACACCCGAGTACAGATATTCTTTTTTAAATGGTATCGCCTATGTTTATTTATTTAAAACTTTATGGTACATCTGAGATTAACAATTAAGAAAAAAGAGAAAAAAAACGTACATGAGGCGGACTTATCGCTCTTACAGACAACCAAGCATAGGATGGATAAGAAGGAACGTCAGACAACAGTTTTGGGGTACGAAAAGTTAAATAGACATATATCTATAAGTTTTTACTTCATTAATATGTAAAGAAATATATATACATATACATATACACATACATACACTTAAATAGATATATACATATTATAACTATGTTTATCAAAGGTAATGTGATTCCAAAAGTGAAATAATTTTTCAGAATGTATTCAAAACAAACAAATCATTACTCTATAATATTAGTATATAAGTTATTTATCAATCTGGATTTGAAAATTCAAAATATCTAGCCAAAACAGCGAACCATTACTACCTATCCTCAGTAATATTTATCTCTTTAATATCTAAATATTATAATGATTACATTTCAAAATATTTCGAGTAGCTAATTTAACACTGATGTAGAGACTGATTAAGCGTCCCGTCACAGGATATTAACGCTGGCACGTTACTCAGCTGCTCTATAACTCTGCCACTGTCTGTATCTGTATCAGCCCATATACGTCCCACTGCAGGGCACGGGCCTACTCTACAATCGAGAGTACGATTGAGAGTGGTTAGGCCATGTAGTCCACCACGCTGGCCTAGTGCGGGTTGGCGGACTTACATACCATAGAAATTCTTATAAATCGCTATGGTATGCAGGTTTCCTCACGATGTTTTCCTTCACCGTTTTAGTGCGTGGTGATTGACTATCAATACACAAATGACTCCGAAAAGTCAGAGGTGTGCCCTGGGATTCGAACCCGCGACCACCGTGAACATGTGGGCAGCCGCGTCTAGTCCGTTTACCAACAGGCCACCACGCACTTACTTAATTAACTCTGCCACACTACTAATCTATTGCTTTATCACCTTTAATTATTCAAATACATAAGATTACATCTAAATCCTTACGGGAGTATATAGATCTGAAAGCCTGACCTTGTAGCCAGAGTAAAATGAGAGAGGCCGCTTGAACAAATATTTGTAGGCCTAAAATTTTGTCTTGGTGCGGGGATCGAACTAGCGGCCTCTCGATCAGATTGATCAGTATGTTAAATGGACTCGTGAGAGGCTAACAGCACTTAACAGTTTATTTATTTTTACTTCAGTGAACGGGTTGACTAGAATGCCATTCGTCTAATGGTAAGCGATATGAGCATGAACAGTAGCAAAACTAAACAACACCATGAATTACAAAGCAATCCTTGGCATTCCACTGCGCTCGCCATCCTGAGGCATAAGATGCTAAGTCTCAATATATCCAGTAGTAACTCTGGCTAATTGTAGCCAAGGACATTGGTCCTTCTGACCGAAACATAACAGTGCATTTACACTGTTGATGGCGGGAGAAATAGACATTACGGTGGTACCTATTTTGGCAGCCTCTCATATATGAGAGACCTACCACCAGTAAAAGTTTGTTTTCGACGTTGTGATAGTTCGCCTTTGTGTTGGCAGACGATGCTATCTATATCGGACGGGAACAGTTTGTTTGTTTATTTTTTCAATTTTTGTTGGGTCATTTAAAAGTGAAAATGTTTTGTTTGCCTGTCGGTAAAACAGTGGATTGATTGCTGTGCCATTTGTAATTTCTGAGGTCTTATTTTTGTACAAACAACTTTTTAGTATAAATCTATGAAATAACGTTATGTTAACATAATCATCGATCTAAATGATTGGATTCTTAAATATATCCTTTTCAAAATTCATTCCTTTGACTAATATCTACTTTGTTTTTGGTTTTTGAAATGTATTCAATGGCGATAGCTTTTTTGGCAACAAGACGCTTTACATAGTAGGGCTTCTTATATTACACATTAATGTAACATAAATTTATTTTTAAATAATTTAACAAGTTTAAAATTCCCGCTTTATAGCTTTTAAAAACTTCTATTTTAGTGTCGTTCCACATTTCACACAAAAAATAATATTTTGCGTGCGTTTTGCGACACATGTGTTACTCAAAAACATAAATAGATTTATTGTAAATCATAAAATATGTCGTAGGTACACGTTAAAATGATTAAATAAAAAATGTGGAGCCGGCCATTTATAAAGTGTCTGCTTAATGCGAGTAATGACTACGCAGAAGAATTTGCTGCGTTGTTGGCGCAGTTAGCTATAGTACTATAAAAAAGCTGGGATCCCGAGTTCGAATCCTGAATTAGGCAAAGTATTGGATATTTTTATTCATTATTAGGTTGGAGTCAGAAATTTATGCCGGATACTGCGATAGGCGCGCCCCCGTCATCACGTCACGTATCACGTCGTGAGACGTTACTCACTTGGCAAAAGATGGAAAACCTCTTCTGGAAAAAAAATATGAATTTATGTCTATGTCTATGTCTAATAATTAGCTTATTATATTAATTAATCCTGGGACGGAACACACGAGGCAACTGATTGCTACCAGCACATTTGCCTACCTCTTCTGGGAATATGGTGTCAGTTTATGCACGAATGTTATTTCTGTAAAAACCGATGTTTGTGTCGGGAAACATGAGACTCATTTATAACCATTTTGTTAGAGCAATAACGTATTTTAAGGAAATAACTTTCAAACTGTATGTAATGAGTTTAACGTTTATTGTTAAAACACAAAAAAGATCCAAAAGGAGCTTGTTATAAATTATAAGTATTTTTATGATGGATCAGAAATATTGATTTTTCTTGAATATTTAATTAATTTACATTTATTTCAAAATTTAAATTGTTTTCAAAATATTATGAAGTACAGTTTCTTATAACATATTCATTTGAATAGGTATAATTTGTATACCTATTCAAATGAATATATACATATCTTTAATTTATGCAATATTTTAGTTGAGATACTAAAATATTAGTAAATCTGAAAGATAAATTTCGCAGTACTAGGCTGAATAATAGCGCGGAGTGGCAGAGATAAATTAATTCTTACAATTACACGAGGATAACTGAAACTAGGTTACCGACTTTATTAGAACGCTTTCACACCAACCGAGTAATTGCACGTCATATTTCATCCACAATTTTAAATCATTGCGATTATGAAAGTGAATTGGTCTTGATTAGTAAAATATTACAAACATGTGACACATGACTCTGTGGCGCAGTTGGATAGGCGCCGGCTGTGAAACGAGACGCCGTAGATTCGATCTCCGGATTAAAACATTTGTGTGATCCACTGGTGGGTGTTAGTGAGACCGAAAAGTCTCTCGTAGCTTTTGATACCCACAGCACATGACTCGATATTAGTGTGGGGCAAAGACTATGTATATGGCTGTTGGGTGTAGTTTTTTTAATGTATAGTGGAAGGCACTGCTATAGACAATGTTGAATACAATATGAATAAATAAAAATTCTTAAATATGATTATTATGAGTCCTATATGTCATGATTATTATTAATGATATACATGAGTCGCCTTTTACTTTTCAGCTAAATCTTAAATCATACAAATAATAAATTCCATACCCTATAATGTCCTTTCAGTTGAAAAAAAAGGTTTAAAATCTTCCGATCATCGAAAACT
Organism: Hyles vespertilio; assembly: GCA_009982885.2. Taxonomy (NCBI): domain Eukaryota; kingdom Metazoa; phylum Arthropoda; class Insecta; order Lepidoptera; family Sphingidae; genus Hyles; species Hyles vespertilio. The sequence goes on from CM042817.1 coordinate 2,373,223, forward strand.
GTTGAGATGTTGTTGAATACTAGGGACTAAAAATGCTTTGCTCGCACATTTGTTGGACAGTGTGGAATCTTCCTATCCCGTATTAAAATTATATTTTACGCACTGACTCGCATCGTAAGTCATATTTTTATATAGTGTTTGAAAAGTTAATGTTTAGTGTTAATACATGAGGTTTTATGGTTGTCACTATCATCGCCAGTGTCATCTGAATCTCTATTACAGGTATTGGCTTGTTTCATGTTAGGGTTGTCAACCAGATGATAAAATAAGAGTTTCATGAAACGGCTTTAAAATAAAATAAACCACCATACGAATATTATGTACGGAGCACACGAACGTTCTAAATAGTTTGGTTAAGCCTCAGTCTATCACACTGTGCACGTCAGGGGAATATTCACATACCATGAAAATTATTAAGAATTATAATTCTTTAAATGAGAATTTCAGATTTTTTTCCCAGTGCACTCATTTTTTCCATATTTTTTATAACGGCTCGAGAAAGACTTTATTGCACCATATGGTAAATGGAAGATGGCTAAATATCTCTCGCCAGTCGACAGTTATGACAGCCTAGTTGTATCAGAATGTACACAGAATGAAATCGATACACGATACTTTTACTTGTTTAAATACCTTGGCCCGTTACGAATATAAATCCCTTTAATCAATTAGCTAAATCGTGGGACAGAAATGTTATGTATAATGTATGGATCATTTTATAATACAGGATATATCAAGACTGCTATTGAATACGAAGCCGGGTGGTAGTTTTTGTGGCTACATACACAACGCAACAAAAAAATTGTGATTGTTCTAAATATCATCGTGTTTGGATAGTAAATCCATAGTTTTTGCTAAAATAATAATTAAAGCACTAGTGTACCATAGGGTCTTTAAAAATAAAAGGGTGTACACTATTTTATTAGAAAATAAAAGTATGTAGGTAACCAAATACGACAAGAGAATTTTTTTTAAAAAAATTCGCTTCTCGTCGCTTCTTTTTTTGTAATTTTTCTTAGTTGCATTGTGTCTGAAGTCACTAAAACTACCACCAGCCTTTGCTTTCAGTAGCAGTCTTGATATACCCTGTATTAAATTAAATTTCCTTTTCATTTGTGAGAACTGAGATGTGCTAAGGTGACCATATTAAAGCTCGCTACATCTTAAATGACTTTTTATAAATAACGAAAATATTCAGGGCGCGTATTTGCGCGTGCACCGAGCTTTTCATAAAGATTTCGTACAGACCTTGGATAAATACACTTTTATTGCCACAATTCAGGATAAAAACTCAAATATTTGCGATCGTATTGTGTTTCGAAAAGTGGATTTTGGGACAAGTTAAAAATAAATTATTAAAGGCTTACAGCCATACGCATTTTATCATAACGTAGTATGATATGTCCCGCCATACAGATATATTGAGATTTAACATCTTATGTCTCAGGAAGGGGAGCACAGTGGAATGCCAAGCATTACTTTGTTATTCAAGGCGTTGTTTGGCTTTGTCATCAGGCGAATGAGATGCACGTCTCGCAATTCATTGTAATAAAAAAACTATGTTATGAGAATCAAATTACGAATCATTTTTTTTTTACTTTTCAGGCCCTGTATAATTAACCCATAACAAGAATTTAGTATTCTTTGCGGACATGGTATATATCGTTGTAATTGAAATGCAAGCGAACCATATAATTATAAAATATTCAGTAAATTATGCAATTCTTTTAGTTACTTAAAACCTTCTTTATGTATAGAATGGTATGTCCATTTTAAATGTCTTAAAAAAAAACTAAAATTGGTTTTACAACTATCTATGAATAAGTTAGTATTAAAGCCCAGATAATGTCCTCCACAGCCCATATGTTATATTGTTGAGGTGAAATAAGAGAACACAATTATATTAAACCCATTGAGCTAAATATGAAATTGTTGGCACAATATCATGTCATAAATACTCAAATCATAATAACTGTTATTGTAACGAGCTTGAAAATAACATTAGTACTCTAATAAACTATTATACGTTGGTATTACACGAATTATATCGATATTTATAAGACTAATGTGCTAAGTACTACATTATTTAGATATTTCATTGCGCATACCAGGTAAATAATTGCATTGATGTCATTTTATCATTTAAAGAAACATATTACTAAATATATAAAAGCATAATTGATATAGATGGTAAATGAAATGTACTGAAATGAAATGTATTTATTGGTTATGTAAGGCAATTATGATAATAATAATGACGGTAGAACCTGAAACAGAAGTGAATGAAAGAGTCAGCGCTTTTTCCTAAGAAAGCATATATTTAATTAATATTTAAGATGTTAAAATAAATTATTAAAGAACTGCTCTGATTTAAACCACTTGAAACTTTTGTAATTATCACTAAATTGTAAACTGGTGTTGAAAAGAGCAACACTAGAGTTTCTTGCCCGTTCTTCTTTAGTGAAAAACGCTTTCCTAACCGGGTGGTAGATCAAGAAATGACTGAAGCTAAATGATGTATTTTATATTTTAATGGATTCAATAAATTATTTTCCTCGTAAGGACTCTGCAGGGGCACTTTTGGACCCTCGCGGCGCACGAAGACTTGGTCAGTGGTGCCGTGATACTGAAGTCGGTCGCAGCTCTTGAAAGTGTTGCCGTAGCTGTTTCACAAAGTCCGTTGCACTATTGCTGTTGGTGATTGTCGTCTGTTGCACCAAAAACTCTCCTGGAATCCGCAGTGGCTGACCATATACCATCTCGGCGACCGTAGCCTCTAAATCTTCCTTCCAAGCAGCTCGGATGCCCAGCAGCACGGTAGGGAGAATTTCAGTCCACCGTGTATCCTGATGAAATTTTATAGCCGCCTTCAGCTGACGATGAAAACGTACCGTTGGACGCCGGATGATAAGCCGTAGTCTTGAAATGCGTCGTGCCTGCCAGTTGATTGAGGTGCCTGAACAGGTGCGACTCGAACTGTCTACCACGGTCGGATGTGATCCTTAATGGTATGCCAAAGCGTGAGATCCAGTGGTTGTAGAACGCTTTAGCCACCGTTGTTGCTTTCTGGTCTTGGAGTGGTATTGCTTCTGGCCAACGAGTAAAACGATCTATCATTGTGAGACAGTACCTGTAACCTTCAGATATAGACATTACGATTATGTCTATATGGATATGCTCAAATCTGGATGTCGGTGGAGCAAATGATCCAACTGGGGCAGATACATGTCTGGAGATCTTCGCACGTTGACAATCGATGCAGCTGCGAGCCCATTTTCTGCAATCGGAGTTTATTGACGGCCAAATATAACGCTGGGTCATAAGTTTGACCGTAGCATTGATTCCGGGATGCGAAAGTCGATGGACGGTGTTAAATGCAATTCTCCTAAACGGCGTGGTGATGAATGGTCGAACAGCTTGTGTAGATACGTCACAGGTTACGGGGATACCCGTGCCTGGAATCAGTATACGTTTCAATTGCAAAGACGTATTTTCTTTTAGCAATTTTCGAAGTTCTTCGTCGTCCGCCTGCGAGTCAGCGAGTGCCTTGAAGTCTAGAGTTGTTTCGAGCTCTTCTACGCGAGACAATGCATCAGCGACAGGGTTATCTTTTCCAGCAATGTGACGAATATCCGTTGAAAACTGGCTGATGAAATCTAAGTGTCGAAATTGGCGTGGTGAGCATTGGTCTGATTTCTTCCGAAATGCGAAGGTAATGGGCTTATGATCAGTATAAATAGTGAACTTTTTCGCTTCTATCATGTGTCTGAAGTGTTTAACAGCAAGATATATAGCTAGGAGTACGCGGTCATAAGCTGCATATTTCTGCTCGGTGGGGCTCAATTTCTTCGAGAAGAAGCCCAGCGGTTGCCAATGATTATCCACAAACTGCTGCAGCGCTGCGCCGACGGCGTAGTCCGATGCATCACACATTAATGCTAACTGTGCGTCGGGCTGAGGATGAGCAAGCAAGGTAGCCTCCGCGAGACTCTCCTTGCACGCGTCGAAAGCCTTTGTAGTAGCTGGTGTCCAGGGCACAGGAGCATTTCCTTTAAGGTTCCCCTGGAGTAGGTCGTTAAGCGGTGCTTGAGTTTCGGCTGCACCTGGTATGAACCTACGGTAAAAATTAATCATACCGAGAAATCCACGTAGCTTTTTGACTGTGTCTGGTAATTTAAACCGTTGTATATCGACAACTCTGTCTGGAAATGGTTGAGTACCAGTTGCAATTACCATATATCCCAGGAAACGAACTTCTTTCTGACCAAAGATACACTTGCTGGGGTTGATGACGACGCCATATTTCTTACGACGATTAAAATCAATTTTCAAATGCTTGAGGTGCTCTTCATGTGATGATGATGCAATTAAAATATCATCAATGTACACGTAACAAAAGTCCAATCCCAGTAGCACTTCGTCCATGAAGCGCTGAAAGGTTTGGGCTGCGTTACGTAATCCAAAAGTCATGTACATAAACTCGAAGAGTCCGAATGGAGTAATGATGGCTGTCTTAGGTATGTTTTCCTCTGCGACTGGTATTTGATGGAATGCTCTTACTAAGTCCAGAGTGGAGAAAATGTTCTTCCCGTGCAGTCCTTGTGCAAAGTCCTGGATGTGTCGTACTGGGTATTTATCGGGTTCTGTCCGACTATTGAGTGCCCGATAGTCTCCACATGGTCTCCACTCATCTCCTTTCTTGGGAACCATGTGTAGTGGAGAAGCCTATGGACTTTTTGATGGCCGACACAATCCTAGTCGCAACATCGCCTCGAATTCCCTTTTAGCGGCGGCCAACTTGTCTGGAGCAAGACGACGGGGTTTGTGCGCAACTGGTGGGCCTGGAGTCGTAATGATGTGATGTCTTGTGCTGTGGCGTACTGTTTTGGGTGCGCCATCTGGACGAATAATATCTGGGAACTCCTGCAGAAGCTCATGGTATGGTGATGAGCCATTAAAGACTTTGATGCTTGGTTCCTGACACTCTGTTATCTCCGCCTTGTAGGTAAGCAGGGTGGAGGAGTCTATCAAACGTCTACGTTGCAGATCTGGTAGGAGTCCATAATATGCCAAAAAATCAGCACCTAAGATTGGCTTGGAGACATTGGCTATTATGAACCTCCAAGTAAAATCTCGTCTTAGGCCAAGGTCCAACGTTAAATTAGCAATTCCATATATAGCGATTACTGTCCCGTTGGCTGCAGAAAGCTCGTAGTTTGACTTTTTATGCGGGCCTTGGATACGATGACGAGGAAACACGCAGATGTCAGCTCCGGTGTCCACGAGAAATTGGATTTTGCTGGCTCGGTCGCAGACGAATAAACGGTGTGATTTCTTAGGGCAGGAGTCGTTTGCCGTCATTAACGACTGCCCGGAGCGTTTCCCGTAGCCGTCGATACCGATTCCTCTTGTTTGGTGGAAGTAGGACGAATTCCGGCCTCTGCAATAGCTGGACGCATTGGCAAGTATTCTAAAGCTGCATCTGCAACTTCCGCAGCTTTCTCTAACGGTTGGTCCTTAACAGTTGCTAGGATGGGCTGTAAGACCGTTGGCAATCGTCCTTGCCAAAGTGTACGGACAGTAGATTCCGACATATTCTGACCAGCTAGGTTTCGTAGACGTCGAAGAAACTGTGACGGCTTATCATCTCCCAGGTCCTCGCGTTCCAGCAGCTGACGTGTTCGCTGACTCTCCGATGTACCACAACGCTTTGTCAAAATCGTCTTGAACGTTGTATACGGAGCGTCTTCGGGCGGGCTTAAAATGACATCACGCATTGTGTCTATGATTTTAGTTGGTATCTTCTGTATTATCATTGCGTATTTTGATTTCTCCGAGTTGATGCGGGCGGCAGCAAACGCAGCTTCTGCTATGGCGAACCAAACTTCTAAGTCATTCGATTTGCACTCTGGTATAAATGGAGAACACGACGCAACCTCCGGAGCAGATTGTTCGCTAACGCTTCCGGTGTTCATTATACTGCTCACTTTTTCTGATGTGTTATTCAAAAACAAAATTCCACGGAAAAGTCGCGTACTACAATTTAACTTTAATACACTACACTCAAATCACGTCGGGGTCACCACTTTGGTGGTTATAAGTGTAGGTATTAGAATAAGCACTCACTTCCAGGAACTAACTATTGTATATTTTGTAAATTAACACTTAATACATTCACAGACAGAGTAAAATTATAATTATGCGACTCGGAGCGAGATGTGCTCGTGACGAGAGATGGCAGACTATCTTCCTTCATCTAAATAAACCGACCCTTTTATAGGACTACCCGAATGAGGATCGGTGGGGATAAATCTTTCAGAAAATATATTTAAGCCATAAAATAGGGTCTATCCTTTCAATTAAAAATTAAGGTCGGCCCAAACATCTGGGCTATTGTCCAAACAGAAAGGTTTACAAAACATGTGTACTATTGTCTAAAAAACATAAATTTGTTGCAAAGGATTGCCGCCACTAAAGAACTTAACTATAATAATACAGTTTTATTGCCCCGGTATGAACGGGCCATTACAATTAGGAAACAATAATTTAGCACAGCATCTTTTTAACTAATATTATACAATAAGGTACACAAAAATTCTTACTGTAATAAAACGACTCGCAGATGTTTTATGGTCTAACATCTGCAGTCATATCTTAAAATGAAATGCGTGTTTAAATAATGTTAAAATTACAAATAATAAGCGTGTTAATTTATAAGCTAAATCTAAGTTGGCGTATTGCTACCGCCACATTTTCATTTTCATACAAAACACCCACTACAGCAAATCCTCTCAGCCAGGTTAAAAGGGTAGCAAAACATTTGCAAAAAAATTATAGAACACTGAAACTAGGCATGTCTTCTGGACAATAGAGTGCCTTTAATTCGTAAGATTACTTCTTCATAAACTAAAACAGAAACAAGAATCAAACAGTATGAGTTGAAAACACATTTTCCACTTCACACTTTAGCAAAACAGGAAACGGAATATCTCTTTCTTTAAGGTCAATTTAAATACATTTGCGTCTCGAAGTATGACGGAGCAAGTCATCATATTTACTCAGTGGAAGTTATTCGTAGTTGGCAGCCCGGCCGGTGTATCAACACGCAACACTGTCAAAACAAGTGTCAAGTTACACCACTTCGTATTACAGGCTTGTTTGTTTTGCAATTATTCACGTTTTAAGCATTTTTTCACGCTGGTATCACAATCTGGGAGACGAAAACCGAGTTGTTTGTGTGCGTTATTTTTACAGGTTAAAGCACTCTTGTGGTTTAGCGTTTATTTTAATATTGTATGTAATATATCCCCCTTCTGGACATAAACCTTATCAAAAATTATGAATTTAACCTCCAGTTCTACGTACTACCGTGTCTGCAATGGTGGCGTAGTTGTACTACGGTGTCGTTACAAAGCTGAGGTCTCGGTTCAATACCGGGTCGTAAAAAGTGATATTGGATTAATCTATTCATTATCAGCCCGGAGTCAGGAATTTGTGCCCGATATGGCGATAGGTTCGCCCCTATCAAATCGGAAGACGGAACATACAAGGCGAAATGTGCGTGTCTTGGTTGCACCACTGTCTACGCCTTCTGGGGAAAAGTTTATACATGTATGAAGGTTCTTCGTACTAGTGCAAGTGGGTTGCCTGTCCCATTAATTGTGATAGGCCGACGTCTATTATCCTCATTAACTCCCGACTGTATAGTCTTCAGTTTTCGAGTTACTTTCATAGTCGAGTTGCATATGTGGATGCTCTTGTTGAGGACAGCTTAATGTGGACGTAGTTTAAAATTAGTCCACGTGCTCTCAAATCTACCCCGTGTGAGAGGATGGTATCCAGTGAAAATACCTATAGAGTTTCAGAGCTAAGATAATGTATTCACTCAAATAAAGAACTGTTAAACAATCTGATTTACGCCCAAATACTGGAACGCAACTTAAATATAAATGGCGCTTAACTACTTTAATCCTGATTAAATGTACTGGCTAAGTGGGCCGTGCGCTGTTAAGAGCAACTTATTATTTGAATGGCGTTCCAGTATTCAGGCGTTATTCTTATTAAAAATTGAGTTAATTTTGGCCATAGATATCTCAATAAGCTCAAAGAACATTTATTCCATCGTTTAATCCTCACGGATACAACCATGTGTCTGAATAAAGCACACTTCTCACAAAAGCCGCTGACCCGCCGGGCTATGTGAGCAAGTTTTTGTTGGCTGGCGGCTTCAATCATTGCAAGACGTTGTTGACGTTATGACGAGCAGAGCGCTTGCGTTGTCAAAATGGGATGTCATGTCATCTTGTACAATACTATCTTGTACAGTAAGTTTATTGTACTTATATCCATATCTTTTAACACCTACCCGTCGTCCTTACGAAGCTTAGCCATATATCCTAAATGAATAAAACCTATAAAATTTGAAACTAGCTCACATAATATAGGGGTGATAAGTGGGAGGTTCGGTGCCCAGTAATAGGAAGTAACACTAAAAACTAATAGGATGATTTGAGAATATTTGAATAAATATCCAATTAGCCTATTTACAAGTTCCCGGCACGTCATGTTAAATGTACCGGCACAAACTACGCTAGAATACACAGGGGCACAACACAATACTCACTTTACATGTTGGCAGCTAGAAACAAATACAACAGCATCAATAAATGGCACTTTCGTTTAGAAAAGTCAAATAAAATTTATAAACGACGTAATTCAGAGGTAGTCAAGATAACGCGAATATCGTAAGATATGAATAGTCGTAGGAAAACGTCCGCCCGTCATCAGTGCTTTAATTATTGTGTCATATTCGATGTCTTTTGTAGTTTAGGGCAACATGTGCGGTCGCTTGTCGCCGACATCATTATTTTCTTATAGCTGCTGGGGCTGTGTAGCCGGGTCGGCGGCTTTGATGGGTACTGAGCTAACACAACTAGCACTATTACTATAATATCTAAATTAATCGTACACCTGACGCTGCCCACTCTTTCGCCCTTTTCTCTTATATCCATTAAAGTGTTATCTGTCAGAAGTGGCCTTGTGCGATAAGACCGCCATTTATACTATTTTCTTATATGAATTGTTTCTGTATCAGCCCATATTCGTCCCACTGCAGGGCACGGGCCTCCTCTACAATCGACAGTACGATTGAGTGGTTAGGCTATAGAGTCCACCACGCTGGCCTAGTGCGGGTTGGCGGACTTAATGAATTGTTAACTTTTATTTTATTTCTGTTATACCATAAAGGTTAAATAAAGTAATATATAAATAATAAATAACTAATGGCTGCAAATTTTCCGCAGAGAATACAGTGGCGGCGTCAACCAAGCCGAAGCGGCGAGCGTACCTGCTGAAGCGGAAGGCGCTCACCACCGGCTTCTTCGACCAGAGCCGCGCCAAGGACGCCGACAAGGATAAAGGTGAGCAATATAAATATAATTGTGATTCAGGCCCGGACTTCTTGAATAAATTAACTTGAAGTCCAATTTATTTCTTGTCTGGTTCTGTGAACCAAATGTAAAATGTATTACTTTATTTTAGAAAAACTGTCGCTCGGGATAAAACAAGACAATGTTTAAGGTCATGACATAAAAATGATATAATGAATTTTAAGCAATATCGGTATCGGACCAAGGATATTTTTAAAGATACTATGAATTAGAATTAGACATTAAGATGGCTTATCAATTGATTTAACATAAGTTAAACATCAAATCATAGCGGTGTTGATTTAACAGCAAAGCGAATGTTTTAAGAAGTGCAGAAGATTGCAAATGTATTATGCTTCCAATATTAGAATGACAATTTGAGAAGATTGAGGACACCTAAAGCGTAATTATGGAAAATATCATGTTATCAAGACTGGTAGTTGGTTTAAAAATGACTAAATTTTTGACCAAACATATTAATTTATGAAGCATTTTTATTAATATAAATTAAATTGAGCTATTAAAATATCCAATCCAAAATAAGGTTACCAAATTACCTTCAGAATTCTGTAGATCGCACTTTTAAACCAAAAAGTTGTAAAGAGATTCGAAGACGCATGTTGACTTCACATTTGCTACGTAGCGTAGCATTACCGTACATGGGCATACTTTAACATTCTCGTAGACGTCTACGACGTAGCCTACGTCTCAACGTGCTACACTTGTCTACGTAGATCCTTTTATATTAAAAGTGCGTTATTGTCATTTGAATATGAAGATTTAATATGCGCTAGCATTTTCATACAGCAATTGACCAATCGTCGAATCCAACTCGGTTGGGCAGCGTTCGGGAAACTTCGCGACGTCTTCTCGTCCAAAATACCTTAGTGCCTAAAATCGAAAGTCTTCGATAGTTGTGTGTTACCAGTGATGACATACGGCACTGAGACGTGGCCTCTCACTGTGGGCCTCATTAAAAGGCTCAAAGTCACTCAACGAGCCATGGAGCGGGCTATGCTCGATGTTTCCCTACGAGATCGAATCAGAAATGAGGAGATCCGTAGGAGAATCAAGGTTACCGACATAGCCCATAGGATTGGCAAGTTGAAGTGGCAGTGGGCCGGGCACATAGCTCGTAGAACCGATGGCCGTTGGGGCCGAAAGGTTCTTGAGTGGAGCCACGTAAAGGCAAGCGAAGTGTTGGACGCCCACCTACAAGGTGGACGGATGATCTGGCTAAGGCTGCAGGAAGTCGCTGGATGCAGGCCGCTTCCAACAGGTCATTGTGGAGGTCCTTGGGGGAAGCCTATGTTCAGCAGTGGACTTCCTGTGGCTGATATGATGATGATGATGATGATGAATTGACCAATACATTTTAATTCTTAAAAAAAATATATAATACAAAAATAGATCTGTAACTGGCTGCCTCGGTAGCGCAGTTGAACTACATTATGATTGCAAAACCTGTGTCTCGAGTTCGAATCTCGGGTCGGGCAAAGTGACATAGGATTTTTCTAATCATTATTAATCTGGAGTCAGGAATTAGTGCCCGATATGACGATAGGTTCTGTCCCTATCATACATGGTGGGATGGAACATGCAAGGCGAAATGTGAGTGAGAAAGGCATTTCTGTATTTACATAATATGACGATTTGGTATGCGATACCACTATCTTACCCCAATTGGCCATTATATTTGTAATTAAAAAAATATATTATATAATAAATAAATAATAAATAACACCCAACAGTCATACAACAGTCATACGAGTCTTACGTCGTGGGTATCACTACGAGAGACTTTTCGGTCTCACAAACACCCAGACCGGAAAGAAATATTTGTAGTTCACACAAACATTTCTCTCGATGCGGAGATCGAACTCCTTTCACAGGCGTATAACCGAATGCGCCACGAAGGCTGTCAAAATAATAGATCTACCGGGTATCTCAAGACTGCTACCGAAAACGAAGACGGGTGGTAGTTTTAGTGACTACAAACACATTGCAACTAAAAATTTCGCAAAGAAACGCGACAATTATTTTTTATGATTTTTTAAATATCGTCATTTTTGGGTGGTAAATTCATAGTTCGTAATTGTAGAGGAGATCTGTCCCTGTATCCCTGCAGTGTGATGTATCCATATACATACAGCCCATGCTGATAGATACAAATATTTACAATATGCTATAACCCTCTCTTTCACGCACGCAGCCAATTACTACATCAGCGATATGACTAATGACTGGGCCTTTATGACTGTTGGCTATTTATAAATTGATCACCAATCGATAGTTTTGCCGGTGCGTCACGTAGTTTAGCGTTAGAATAGACAGACGGCTGCCAATACGGCGTCTAGAGCGCCCCCCGCCGGTGACGTGTTGCGCAAATATTTCCACACTATTTTATAGATTCTGCACAGACGAGTGGCGAGACAACTGGCTAATTACTGACGTTTCAGTTCGGTATTGGCTTTGTTTTTAAAAACGTAATTAGGCAAGTACCTTATCTGATGCTAGATTTTAAGTAAATATACTTGACATTGACAGTTTTTAAATTATTCAAAAGTTGTGAGTTGTTGGATAGTATAAGAGACGAGTGTGAATCAGAATTTTAAATAAAAAATAAATTAAGTAGGATAAAAAAAATCTTTTTATTTTTTTATTTATTAGGATTTCCAACAAAGAATACACTTCACAAGGTGTGCTAAAGTACTGTTGCAGTTTATACAACAACATGCAATAGTACTGTTTGGCGTTATCTTATTATTTGTTTCCACTCATAATACTATCAGTCAATATTCTATTTACCCTAAGATAAGACGAAATCCTCAAATATTTTAACGCTGAATATCTGAATTTTCAAATCCTCTAACACTTAAATCGCTTAACACATAGTTATGGGAAGTGTGCGCATTTGTTTTTAGTATGAACAATGCATAACGATGAGTGTGTTGTGGGCGGGGCACGGTGGCGCTATCCGCCCACGGGTCGGCGCCGCCACCGCGATGCGTAACGCACCCGTACGAGTTGCTATGCGGACATACCATTTGACAGCCTCAGTGGCGCAGTCGGTTAGACGCCGCCTGGGAAACGAGAGGCCGCGGGTTCGATCTCCGCACCAAGATAAATTTTTGCGGCCAACTAATATTTCTTTCGGGTCTGGGTGTTTGTGAACCCGAAAAGTCTCTCATAGTTCCTGATACCCACAACACAAGACTCGATCTTAGTGTGGGGTCAGGACTATATTTGTGATTGTTGGGTGTATTTATTTATTATTATTTACACTGGACTATAATATGCATATGTTTATAATGAGTCGTATTCTAGTATCACTACGATTGAACATAACTAAGCAGTAAGGAATATGTTTTTTATAGGAACAATGTATAACAATTTATGTGTTGTGGCCTTTGGGCAGGGTAGACAATCATATTGGCATTCTTTACAATGCCTGAGGTTACTTCTAATTAAAACAATTGCGTGGTGGCCTGCTCGTAACGGACGAAACGCTGGCAACATGTTACCAGTGGTCGCGAGTTCAAATCCCAAGGCAGACCTCTAACTACACTAAATCACTGCGCACTAAAATGTTGAAGAAAATATCGTAAGGGAATCGGCTTATTGTAGCGATTTGTAAGAAGTTCTATGGTATATAACATCCGTCAACATGAACTATGCCACAGTGGAAGATTGACCCAATCCCTCTCAATCGTATTCCAGATTATAGATAAAGCCCATGCCAGCGGCACGTATAAGGGCTGATACAGATACAGATGTCAGCTACAGAGGTTTGGTTCATATTTAAGCACTATAATGGTTAAAACATAACCGGGCTGCAGGGAATCTATGATTGTATTTGAAAGTTGCTAGGGTGCCTACTTAATAAAATACTTAGCCATGATTTTGTATCTTGCTATTTACGGAGGAAAATTATAATTCTAATGGTACGAGTGTTCATGTTGTATATTATATTATAGTGATTCCAAATAACTCGATCATAAGAAATAAATGACATATATCCCATATCTTCCCCTTCTTAGGGATAGGGATTAAAAATTTTAATGCTACTTGCTACAGAGTTACTGGGACCGCGAATGTATATTTTATTTCGCATTTTTCTGGGGTCTAGCTAGTAGCTACGCCACTATTTCCACTCAAAACAACTTTTTACAACTACCTCTATACCTAAAATCGCACATATAATTTGCAATACTAAAAAGTTCAAAGCGCACAGCTACAAAGCCGCAACTAAACAATAAAAAACCATTAAAACTTACACGCGCCGCAATATAAACCGCAGCGGTAACGGAACAATGTAACCAGGCGTTATGTAAGTTGAAACACAGCAGGCGCAAATGATTCACTGCGTATTAAATTCTTTCGTACATCACGTAAACACAGCGGCGGTAAACACCGGTAAATATCGGGAAAGGTCGGTAAATATCGGCAACTGTCGGTAGATGTCGGTAAATCAGCGACGTTCGTAGGCTATGTGTTAATGCAGGTTTATTGAGATTTATTTGTTGTTGATGCATCGGATACAATGTGCATAATATGTACAGATGCATGTTGTGTTTCTAGTTATAATTTGTTGGGGCCTCGTGGTTTTTGTATCGTGGTTGATTACAAAGCCAAAAGGATATTATACAATGACTTTTAATTTAGCATTCAAATTGGTTTTAAAATATTGAAGTTCAAATTTTTACCATCATTATGATTTTGGCACGGCACTGTAACTGCATTGCACTTGATGATAAGTGCAAATGCCAAATAGAGTCTCGAATTGCATCGGAGGGCAGTCCCATGCCATTCGATACAATTATGCCGGCCTGCTAAGTTGCTAGTTCACTTTACAACGGAAAGACCCAGGATTATAGGAAGGATGATATTCCTTAAAACAGTCCAGTTAAGTTTTGTTTTAAACGAAATTCGATGTGCTATAAAGGGAAACCCGCCGAAAACTTTAGATAAAATGAATCATCTCTGAAAAGCGCAAGTCAGGATGACTCGCGAATGTGCATAAAAATATGTATGTGACGAGAAACAGGCTGAAGTGTTGCGCTAGAATAGTATTATTGTAACATGCATCAATCTCATCTAACAATACGATTGTTTGTATAAACTTCGATATTCTGTAGTTTTTTTTTATTAATGTAAAGCCAACAAACTGTACAAAGTATAAAACAAAATAAACATAAGTAATATAGCAAAACTTAGACCAAAAAGTTTCCAATATCTATATTATAACTGAGGCACTTGACGGCAGCACATTATACATAAAAAATATTAAGTTAAAACTTTAAATATGTTAACAAAAAAAAAACATGTGTCTACAATGCCAAGTGTATTGTACTAAATGGTCTGCAGTGCAATCTAGATAGTCGATCCACCAGCGGGAGAAGGCAAACGGAAACTATTATGAGTGGTTGCAAAAGCAAATGCAATGCGGAAGCACTTACAAAAGGGCATGTCTACTTTTGGGCTCTCTGTATACTGAACTACATTTTATCTTACACCAAAACGATAAAAAATGCGCTACATACAATTGGAAATTGCAGGTTAAAATAGGACGACAACATAAAAATTATCCAAGTGAATTGAATCTACTTTCAGTCTACTACTGTAATGTACTATATCAGTCCATATACATCTCATTGTAGGGCATGAAACCTTTCAACAATCGAGAGTATTATTGAGAGGGGTGAGACCGTATAATCCACCACGGTGGTTTAGTCCGGCTTGGTGGGCTTGAAATATGTAATATACATGAAATATGTAAAGGCTGGTAGCCAAATTAAAACACAAGCTTTGATTACGAATAACACTACGTAAGCGATTACCGTACTTGGTAAACGGTCTCTCTTCCGAAATCAGTCCACGGATTAATAAAAAAAAATCTAATATTAAAAACAAAAAATTATCTGCTATCAACATTATAATTAGACACACATGTGTAAAGCAAAATTAATGTATGTATTTAATATAAACTTGCAATATAATATGCAAAACAACACTATGTGCTCAGAGACAAACCAAGCAATTGGTTTTGTGGGACTAATTATATATTTTTTTTATTTACTCTTAAATAAAATATATAATTAATAATAATAATAATAATAACATATTTTTTATACACAATACAAATTGTACCTTAGATTGCTCCTCTGCGTTGTAGACGGTAGGTAGTGTAGTCAAACATTCCGAATATCGTGAATAGTTGCCAAGTACACGGCAACTAGATCACAACATTCATAACAACGCGTCACGCTCTCACATCTAACGACCGCGAGACTTGTTTATTTGATACAATTCAAGATTAGCCGCGAGATCTATCGGTCATCTATATGAGGTTCATGATTTGATTTTTTCTTGTTATTTTTTCTAAATATTCATTTACACTGCTGTTTGACGTGAGAAATAGACATTACGGTGGTTCCTACCCAGGCGGCTTACCACCATCAGATTGTACATTTTCACATTCATTGCAAAAAAAAAACTAAATTCCGCTGCCCGTCAACCTAGAGGCTAGAGTTGGTAATAAATTCCACCATAGACATATGTTTTTAGAATCCGTGTAAGCCGCACCACGTTTCCCGGAACATTCTGTTGATCAACCAACAGCTGCTGCACGAAAAAAACTACCATTTCCACGTAATTCTATTCAGGAATTGAATTCTACGAAAATGTAGTTTTTTTATAAAATATTTTGGGTAGAGGCACAGCGATCCAAAAGTACCCAATTGTCATTTTACAGCCGTTCTCTATAATCTATCTATCTTTAACAATAGATTTCATTAGATATTTCGATGCAATTTATGTTTCATTGAATAGAGATAGAGAGGTATAGACATGGTGCAAATATTATTATTATTATAGATAGCCGGATTAGATAAATATATATGTATATTTTTGTTTAATGAAGCATAGTATTGTACCGACATAGTCATGTTAGCTGTTTTAACCCCTTTGTAAAGATAGATAGGATATTCGAGGTGGATGAGAACGGTCGTTAGTCAATACTTTAAGTGTACCTTAGCAGCAGCATTTCTATTTTAATAATATTGCACTTAATTTACGTTAAATTCAACAGAAATTAATACCTAGCGTAAAAAAATATACAATATATATTTATTGTAAGATGGCTGAATCTAACATTGTTGCAAGTCCGAAGTGATTCATAACAGCAGATATCTTTGTTTAGCTTCTACTGTTCAGTCATCCCTCAACATCATTTTTAGCGAAGAATAAGATATAAGTTCATATTTATGATTCCAGAAATTCTCGTAGGACAAGGGAGTCGAAAACCGCACGCTAATTTGAGAACAGACTAAATATTTAGTTCCACCTGAACATGTTGTCAGACTTAAATATTTATACCTTGATGTCATAATTAGCTAACATTCCCTTCTTAGTTTACAAACATGTTTTGATCGATATGTGTTTTAAAATTCTTGATACTCAGCGGGAGGATTTATATCCAAGTGTCTTGATGGTAGTATTTTTTATCATGAACATGGAATTCGTCTGATGGTAAGCGATACGACTGCTCATGAACAATAGCAAAACCAAACAACACCATGAATTACATTTACAAAGCAATGCTTGGTATTCCACTGCATTCGCCATCCTGAGACTCAATATGATGAGTCTTATTTTCATATTATTTTATATATAAAGAGTAATCGCCATGCCATAAATTCCAGTTCCACCTCACTCGTAATGAGATTTTTCAAACCAATAAGCTAACACAAAGTGGATTTACCAATCTGGAAACCAAACCCGTGGTCATCCCAACCCTTAAGGTGCTTTTTTATTGCAAAGAATGGCGAGACGAGCATGCCAAAACCAAAAAACAGCTTTAATTACAAAGCAATGCTAAAAATTCCACTCGGCTCGCCATCCTGAGGTAATGCTCATTCAGGATACCAGTGAGATGACTCCACTTATCAGTAAGAAATGAACTAATCCCCTCTTACCCCGCGGCCGCCATCTATATTAAATTAAAGTGATCAAAACCAGTTTCGCGTATACAAACGTATAAAAATAGTTTCTCTCAGACGGGCCGTTTGTAGTTGAGTATTATCAATCATCGCGCCCCCATATGTTCAGCCCGATATAAGCGTGCTCATGGGCAATGGTTTTATTGTTTTTTTCCTAGTATTAAGAATTCACTCGTATATTTTGATTCGCACGCGGTTTGTGATAGTGGCGACCTTGAGACTTATATAGACGTGTTTGGGAATTTTTGCTATTTTTAACTGAATTATTTTGTACAATAATGATGGGATATTGGTTGCTCAGAAAGCTTTCACTTTTGATTATAATATTCGAACTCAGTTGACTTAATACACTGCATCCGATTATGCACAATGCCGTTATTAGATATTAGCAAAAAACGTATAACTTGCCGTTCCAAATAATTGTGTTTGCGTCCTTTATTGCTTCTTCTTGCTACAAGCGCAAGGGCATCTACTTAGAAAAATAGAAATGAAGGAATACGTGAACTGTCCCTGATCTTAATGTCGAGCTTAAAGTGTGTTTGAGGCTCTCTCGATCGAACCCGAGATGGACCATGACCATAAAGCAATAACTGGCAGCTTACCAATGATGCAAACCCGCCAGTGTCCCGCGTATTTGTTTCGCGTCTTGTATTGAGTCTATGTGCCTTGTTCATACGCCACCTCTATTTATTGTAAAGAATGCAAAACTTTTTATAAATGTAATTAAAATTTCGACGACGACGCTATAAAATCATTAAAAAGTAATAATATATATGTTTGAGACTTTTACTTCTTGTGGCATCTTAAAGCTCTATGGTCTATACTTTCTTTCATCTAATTTATGGTGGTGAAATATTGTTACCAAAGACCCCACATTTTTTACTTTATTGTACACCAGATGCAAAAAAGTAGACAGCATTACATGAAAAAAACTGCACAAATGGCGGTCTTAATCTTTTCTTCTAAGTCTGACCGCAGCATATTTCTACCAACTAAAAATCTATAAGAGATATAAGAACAGACTTCTATAAATTATTTTAAAACATAAAACATAGGTTGTCAATATCAACGCAAAGCTCCCAAACGCAGCCCAAAATAGTTTCAAATATGAAGATTTTATACACTAAAACGATCGAGTTCGCAATATACAGTAGCAACAACCTTGAGTAAACATAGTTGATGGTATTATTATTTTAAATCAGTCCAAATGTTTGTTAGCGTACACAAAGTATTTGTTAGAGTCGCCGATCCTGCGCTGTTTACATTCACTTATTTTTAATGTTTACGTTGAACTAGCGCCAATGTTATTAGAATCTAACCTGAGAATACTGACGAGTTTTTCTTATCATATTAGGGTTATGCCGGTGACTGAGTATCATTTAATTTTTATTATTTCACAGTGTTCTTACGCCATTTATATAATTGCTAAATGTTTTAGCGGTAGACAAATGAGATTCGCCTTTGAGGGAATTTCAAAAGGAAGGGAAACTATTATAGTTTGACGTTTTATTTAGTTTAGTTGAGTTTCTTCTAAATAAATAACACCCAACGATCACATACATAGTTCTGATTCCTGATCGAGTCTTGTGCGGAGGGTATCAGGAACTTCGAGAGACGTTTCGGTCTCACAAACACCCAGACCTGAAATAAATATTTATGGGCCGCACAAATATTTGTCTCCATGCGGGGATCGAACCCGCGGCCTCTCATTTCACAGACGACCTCTAACCGACTGCGCCACGGAGGCTGTCAAAATTGTTTGTAGTTAAATCAATTCCTATATAAATTTGACATAACGATAAGGTCACCGTATATCACATATTAATATGATGAAAAAAATAGCACTGCATTATGTGGGAAGTAGGAACCACTTGTAGGACTCAGGCCAAAGTTTACAGCTGGGTAAACTTTTTTATGATTTTATTTGTAGATATATTTTACAAAGTTTTTATCCAGGTTTCCTTACAATGTTTTATTCACCGTTATTTATAGTTTATTTTTGCGTTTTATTTATGAATCTAAATATAAATTATTTTTTTACAAACCTCGTTAAAAACAAACTTATACTATTATTCTGAAAACCATTGTTCGCTTGTTCTTGAGATGTGCGAAAATGTAAAAACAAAACAATTTTAACAATACCACACCTGTAAAAGAATCCAAAGCATTATATCAACATTAACAAATGATTTCAAACACCGCGATGTTACCTATAAATCAGATCCACACATCAAACAGAATAAAATCGATAGCATTCATCTTTTCCTTAATATTCAACAATACGTCCATACATCATTCATGAAATCAATCAATTGTAGTTAAACCAATATGAGAACGCAAAACTTGGCCGTTTATTATGGTAACACAAAACATTGGTTTTTGTGCCAAGTATGAAAATAGTTGAATGCACGGTAATTGGGAAATAGCTACAGTGTTGGTTTAATAAAATACATTCGTACACAGAGGTGATATCATCTTGTAGTCTTTGAGTTGTGGTTTTTATGAACATTTAAAAATGTTGTATTCGAATAATAGTATATACTTAGTGTTGTTAAGTCTCTCATATGTGGTGAGGCCACACCACCACAATGTCTATTTCTCCCGCCAAACAGCTGTGTAAATTCACTGTTGTATTCCGGATTGAATGACACTGTAGCCAGAGTAACTACTCTCTCAGGATGGCGAGAGCAGTGAAATGTCAATCATTGTTTTGTAATTCAAGGTTTTGTTTGGTTTTGCTACTGCTCATGAGCGGTCGCTTCGCTTGCCATCAGGCGAATGGCATACTCGTCTTGCCATTGATAGCAATAATATCAAAGTTCTGTTGAGCAAAGGATATTGACTGAGATGTATTTAGGCCTTACCGGTCTTAACATATTTTAAAGTTTAGTGGTTCTTAGGAGATTTTCCAAGCGTGCAGGATTATCACGATGTTTTCTTTATTGTTCAAATGGGCGAAAATAAATTATGGGTACACACTAGGGAATGCAATCTCGTTGTCGCGAGATCTCGGCCTTTTTTAGCGACATTGGTTTCTCACAAAAAAAAGGCGGGATCTCGCAAGTTTAACGAGATTGCACTCGAGCATAAAATATGATTCGAATTGAAATTAAATCACTTAAAGAGCGTGTGCATCCGCAATACAATCTGACTAATTCACAGACACAGATAAATTCAGATCCATCTCGGTCGATCGCATCAACTTTAACTGCCACCGCTAAGGATATAGCTGAATTTGATGATAACGATAATGAACATTGACTGTTGCGTTCAAATAACCTAGAGACAAAAAACTAACTACGAATTCTCTGGAGGCATTAATCAAAAAGGAAATGAATTTATTCCAGTCCGGGGGGGTCTATAGGCGAACTTTTACAGTTCGTGGATAACTGTCTGAGATCTGTGGTTCTAACTAGCGTTGAATCCGAAAGGGCCTATTCAGTGGCTCGTTATCTGGCCAACAAAATAAGAAGCCGTTTAACAGACGATTCTTTGGATATTTTGTGCTTCTTAAGGAGCTACTTTCAAAATCATTCGTGATAATGGCTTGAGATTTGATTTTTTTCAAATATTGTGATTATTTGCAAAAACAACACTAAACTACTAACCTCGCGAGATCTCGAAATTGGCGAGATCTCGCAGTATTGTTATTCTAAAAACGCACGAGATCTCGCTTGAGCCCTAATCTCGCGAGATTTACATTCCCTAGTACACACATAGCTTTGAAAAGCAGGTGTAAACGTATGATGTGTGCCTTGGCATAGAACCTTCGAACGCCGAATTGTTAGTTCCGAATTGGTCACAAGTTATACAATATTATCTTGAACGAAGTGATTTTTATTAATATCTGTGGGACCTTACTAAAATTAATGTTGAATTGGATGGTGATTTGTAAGAAAGTAGAAGACCTTAAAGATATTGATTCTTCAGTTGATTGCTGTTTTTGACGAGCTAAAATCTTTCCTTCTGTTATACAGACGCCTGCCTCATTTTATTTATTAATAATAAGAATGGAGTTTGGGACATTAAGGTTATCTATCCATGTTCATTGCCTTTAGGACAATAAGCCAAATTCATACAGATTGATTATAGACTTTCATAGAGTCTACATTCGAAACCTCAAGTACATTTTCTATTACCGTTCTAGAGTATCGTTAAAAAACTCTCTCCGAGCACCAAATGACTTGAAAATCCACCTAGTAACATACAAAAAGCTGGCGAGCACGTGTCGTCACAGTGCATTAAAACGGCATCTCCCGCGGGACGCACTATAAATACGATGGACATGGTGACGCGCGGCGCCGACCTTACCGTATCATTACACCCGCTATTATCATTATTTTACAAACCGTTATATGTTTTTTTATTATTTATTAGGTCTACTAACAATCATCATAACAATACATTTTCTAACTGATTCACATAGTGTAAAGTTCTCGGGAAGAGTTTACTATAGAAATGATCTTATGAAGTAAGGTCTAGAAATAGAAAAAAAATCTTAGTCTGAGTACATGATTATACTAAAGGAGACACAGCATTCAATAAAACTAACTACAAACCCATCTAGCTATTAAATTAATGCCTATAAAAAATTAAATTAATAAGCAAAGTAAATATATATAAGAGTGAAACACATAAAAAAAGGAAAAGGAAATAATAACAATAAAACCATTACGGGCATTCATATTTATGGATGGCATAGTACAGCACACCTGCTTGTAAGAATGCACTAAACGGTATCAAAAGATAACTTTTTAACAACAGTAAAGCGCCTTGAACTTTCCGTCGTTGATTCCTTGGGGGAGGTCGGAAGGGGCATGACGTTGTCTCCAGCCTTGAACCAAAAGATACCTGCCTGTTTGAAGCCTAATATGCACTGATGACTGACCCTAGAATACCAAACACTTATGATGTTAACTTTAGGGAATCCTCTGGTACGATGGCGAGCGCAGTAGAATCCCAATCATTTATAAGTAATCTTTATAATTCACTAGCGGCCCGGCCCAGCTTTGCCCGGGTACAAATAGATTTCTGTACAATAATATGTACGTATTATACATATAAACCTTCCTCTTGAATCACTCTATCTATTAAATAAAACCGCGTCCAAATCTGTTGCGTAGTTTTAAAGATTTAATCATACAAAGGGACATAGGGACAGAGAAAGCCACTTTGTTTTATACTATGTAGTGATAGTTTGTTTAATTCTGCTACTGTCCATGAGCGATCGTATCGCTTACCAAGAGGCTCATCTCGCCATTCAATGCAATAAAATTATCACCAATATTTGCTTATTATTTTCCTTTACGGCGCACTAAGAATTCTACAATACCATTAGTTAGTGTTGGAAAAAATAGCAATACAAATCACAAAAAGCAAGTGAAGTCGATAATAACATTTCACAAGTTATATAAATAAGGTTCATTTTGCGACTTGCGATTGTGATTCGCATAGCCGATTGGCTAATATTTTTATACGATTTCGTGTAGTCTATGAAAGAGCGAGTTTTTTTACGAACCCATTATAGAAGGAACTGAATGTTCAATTTTGTATGAGCGTAATTTTAGATGTGAAAAATGGTAGTAATATATGGTCCAATTATGTGGGAAGATACTAACAATAGCAGAAATAGAGCATGCTAAGGCTTCAAAATGACAATGTGATGATGTGAATTTGAAATAGTTAGAATTCACATAACTACCATTAGTAATACCCTGTTTGTTGTAGAGGCGTCAAGCGGCAGCGTGTTCGGGGTTCCACTGGCGCAGTGCGTGGAGGCAGAGCGCGCGCTGCGGCGGCAGCAGCACGGCGGCTCGCGAGCCTCGCTGGCCTCGCTCGGGGCCCTGGAGAAGGGAGACGATGTAAGTAATCAATCACTTCAACATTCTTATTTATTTAAAACACTTTGTGGCACATAGAACTGATGGCTGTTGGGGCCGAAAGGTTCTGGAGTGGAGGCCACGTACAGACAAACGAAATGTCAGACGCCCGCCTACAAGGTGGACGGAAGATCTGGCTAAGGTTGCAGGAAGTCGCTGGATGCAGGCCGCTTCCAACAGGTCATTGTGGAGATCCTTGGGGGAGGCCTATTTTCAGCAATGAACTTCTTGTGGCTGATATGATGATGATGATGATGATGATGATGACTTTGTACAAATGTACAGGCGGACTTAATGCCTAAGGGCATTTTCTACCAACCAACCTTAAGGTGCAGAGAGACGGAAGCAGGATATTCACATACAACAAGTCGGTCTTACTATTACAATACTTAAACACGTATTGCCTTATTTAGTAGTATTAAAACCTATGTTTGTTATCGAATGTTTTGTCCCTTTCAAACTACTTTTGAATTTAGTTTGAGTGAAGAAGACAAAATATTCGAAAAATAAAATAGGTTTTAAAACTGCCTAAGAATAAGGTTGTTTATATCACTGTATTTATAAAAAGAGTTCAAGGGATATTAAGACAAAAAGTGCAGTGCATAAAGTCATTGAAATTAACTAGAGATCATTTTAGTATCAGCATGTGTGCGATGAAAGCCCTGTGTTTCTAGATATGATTTTCCGATTTTGATCCTCGGAGGTTCTAAGTTATCTTAGAACTGTACGTAACGCTGGAATTGATTAACGCTTCCTTAATATAATATATAATAATAACGCTTCCACAATATAAGCTCATGTTTTATCGTAAGGTTGATTAATACAATTGGTAACAGATGGACACGACAAGCACACATTACTGACTAAAGAAAATAACAGATTTATATCACATGAATGTGGAAAACATTAATAACTTTCAACAATACGAAAAATAACATCATAATATTCAATGCCGTTTTCCTCATCATAAAACTAGACAAAACACTCTCGAAATCGATTCGAGCATGAGAATAAACGCGGACGTATAAAAATTATCACAAACTACAGAGCATCCCGACAGCAACCAAATGTTCGATATAAATAACCAACTCGCACAAATCACACGCACAAACAAAAATAGCACAATAACACTATTTATAGCACATTGATAAATTTCTAAAAATCGATCTTTCTGTGCGCAGACGGCTATTTCCAAATACCAGTTATAATTGGCCTCCAGAGATATAAGCCCCATCTTCTAATGACTCTTATAATTCGTTGGATGAGAGGGGTGTAAAAGGCCAAGTTACGCTGGATAGTTTTGTTTTGTCATACTGTGGCGTGCAGAAATAGTTGCCGCTCGCAGCCAACACGTTTCTAGTGACGTCGACGTCACTGCACCTGGTACCGTCTACAACAAGGCGATACTGTCGAAAAATTAAGCGTCTATAGTATTATGGATCTCTAAGATCAAAGCTGTTATGTTTATTATTTTAAATATGCCATTCCTAATGTTGTGGCAAAATGTTTCCAAAGTTTAAGTCGAAAACAATATGCCCCAAGTTTCTACAAGCTCATGCCCGTTCTGTGCTACAGGGACGAAAAGTCAATCTTAAAAAAATCATAGGAAAGTAGTACTTTTGTTTGTACACAAGCAAGCAAAGCTACTGCAAGACCATTTCTATACAACGTTCGGAAGCCCTCTTGTTAATGATGCTGCAGTCCTCCTATAAGTATTAATATTTAAATAAGCTATTATCTTGGCTCAAGATATATTCAATCTCTTAAAATTGGCAAGCCTGGTATTATGCCTAGTGATTATTTTTTATATATAACGTTTTTTATTATTACACAGTCGTAGAGAAAAGGATTCTGCGCCCCATTTCCTTACTCAACTGGCAATTAATAAAATTAAAATCCCCGTAGTTTTTATAACAAGCAGTTCCTTCACCTATGGGTAAGGTTACGTATATGTCTATATATATTTATTTATAAAAAATAAGTGCTGACAAGCGGCTGCTTGGCTAAATTGGTACCCAGAGAGGGACCTAACACATATTAATGTTCAGTTTCTAGCTCTTCTTCCTATTTCAGAACTGTGTAGCGTCTTTACAGTTTAACATCTCACGCCATTTACTTACAGCATACTAAATCCCCACCATTATATAAGCTAAAGGAATAACCGGAACGTATTACCTACTCACCAGTAAATGCGACAGGGGCTTACAAAATTTTCCGCCGCTCATAGATTTTCCAGAAAACGTCCGTGAAGCGAACTCGTAAACGCACCCATTCGATACTTTGTTATGTAACTACAGCTGGTTTAATCTCCTTGCAACTTACATTGAAGTAATAAATAAATACACCTAACAGTTGTATACATACATAGTCCTAACCCCAGAGTAAGATTGAGTTTTTTGTCGTGGTTAATACCGGAATTATTGCTTGAAGCTTCGGAATTAGTTCTTGCTGATTTGAACCAAGAAAAGCCATAATCATTAGTAACAAGGGTTAAATCATGGGTCCCAGCTAATAATCATGATAATAAATGACCCCATACATGTACCGTTGCATGTTTGTAAATAAAATTCATACCCTATAAATACGCTGGCTTATGGAGACTGTCCCGCCCTCACACCCACCACTGCAACTCCTGTAAGCCAGGATCAACAGTGGCACGCAATGTAATGACACCGAGCATTGAAGCTCGGCGAGTCTCCGGGAATGTCTAACTTGTCTTTAACCCGCAACGAAATCAATCAGAAAGTTAAATTAATAGGAGGAGTTGGAAATAAATTATTGTCCACTTCCCTCCGTGCAAAGCGGGTGACAAAGCAATGAAATAAAGAGGTAAATAACCTCGCAAAAAGACTTTTACAGCCGGAGAAGCCAGCTGTAAAGCACCACGGATCAAATCCTTATTACATTTAAATGGGACCTAATATGTGAGCTGTTACACTTGATTCCAGTAATAGGTATGGCAAAAACGCCGGAAAGCACGGAAATTCGTCCTAGTCTCTACAAGGTCCGTGTAGTATACAACTCCAGATGATATTTGCATACTATCCAGCATGGTTTTACGCTCATTCTGCCAAAGACTACACTCCCAAAGTATATGATGCGCGGATTGTTCATATTCGCAATTTGCTGTTGAACATGGGCACGCAGGCGATTCCACAAGCTTAAAAGAGTATAGTTTAGACTTAAAGTTACCATGGCCCGTGAGGAACTGTGATACGCAATAATCGACATCTAGCCATGTCTTCGTCAAACGATCACGCACGCAAGGAAAATATTGGTATAAATGCCGTCCCTTCAAAGATACCTCCCATCTATTTTGCCATTCATCTAATAGTTCGCTATATACCATAGGAAGCGGTTTAAATAATCTGTCGACTTTTAAGAGTTCACGTGCAGTTAAAAATCTTTGATCCATATTCTCCTTAGTAGAGTAATACATGGCGGCGCGACGTTGCACCTCCAGATCGACTGGAAGTACACCCGCCAGGACAGGCAAAGCTTCGGTACTAACAGTTCTATATGCCTTGCACAAGAATATCAACGCCAAACGTTGGCTCTGGAGCAGTTTTCTTCGCACAGCACCGATAGTAGCCCTATCAGCCCATACGGGAGATCCATAACAAATACATCCTAAGTAAGTTGCTCCATAGATGATTTTTAGTGTATTGAAAGATAGCCCCCACGTTGATTTCGATATTCTTGTCAAAGCAAAAAAGTTCCTTTTCGACTTTTCCCCGACGTTCTTAATATGTTCCAGAAAGGAAAAATTCCTTTCCAAAATTAAACCGAGATAACAAACCGATTCTTTTTTCTTTACAGTGATACTATTAAATTTAATTCGCGGCGGTGATTTTAAAGTTCCTTTTAGAAGTAATTGGAACGTTTTATGTGGTGCAAACTGTAAGCGATTTCGATGTCCCCAATCACATATTAATTTTAAACACGCGTCTGCCATATTTTCTAATCCCGACCTACTGTTTGACTCTATAAGCAAGAGGCCATCGTCCGCATATCCGGTCAAAGAACACCCCGACGGTAAGGGGATTGTAAGAAAATCGTCGAAGCCTAAATTCCACAAATAAGGACCTAAGACCGAGCCTTGTGGACAACCCATCGTCAGTGGTTTCGACACGGCATAGTGTCCAAGTTTAAGTTTTGTTGTTCCATGCGAGAAATACGAGTAAATAAGTGAATATATATTTTTAAAGCAACCTCGTAATTTCAACTTAAGAAGCAGCATTGGCCACCAAGCGTTGTCGAAAGCACCGGAGATGTCCAGTAAAATACCGAGTACATATTTACACACCGATGTACTTACCGCTCTTCTAACCGAAATTGTCGCGTCGATAGTTGACTTACCCGTAGTAAAACCGAACTGATTTTCGTGAAATTTTAGTCCGCCCGGTAGCAATCGAGGGACGATAAGACGTTCTAAAAGTTTACCTAGCGACGGCAAGAGTGTAATAGGTCTATACGACTTAGGATCATGTGGAGGTTTATCGCCACTCTTGGGTATTATCCGAATGAAACCGGTACGCCATACTCGCGGAAATACCCCTTCAGCAATGCATCTGTTATAAACTGTAAGTAACGCATCGCCTGCCGATTTACATGCCTCTTTAATCATTTTGTTCGATATTTTATCGTCACCGGAAGCCTTGTTTAGGGGCAAAGATCGTACGATTTCACTGAATTCATCAAACGACGACAGATTTGAATCCGAAGAGTTCGGCAGTTCCCCGGCCCACATCCTAATCTGCTTGTGGTATTCTGTGTCATTTTCAACATTATCATCCGGAATTAACGATTGTAACAGAGCGTCCGTTGTCTCCTCAATACCAGTGGTGTAGTTGTTGTCAATTTTTAAATTCTCAATATATGCCAAATTGATTGACCTATTCGCTTTGAATTCATGGTATAAAGGAGACCACGGACCCTCACTATCTAACCGAGCCACAACTTTTCGTAATAAATTACCCTTAGATTTTTGGACGGCCGCTTTATAATGCGATCTGGCAACTCTCAGTTTATTTAAAGCAGATGTAATTGCTTCCCCTGTGACAGAACGTCTCTGAAATTAGCACTTTGGAGGAGCAATTAAGTTTGACATACAGCAACTATTTAAAAACACAAGCTGATATTCAAACCTTGCTCAAAGCTGGTGAACAAAGTAATAATAATAAAATAACTAATAATCCTAATAAGTTCCAGATAAGTCCGTCATACAAACTTCTAATAGTGCAAAAACCAATAAAACCCAAATTATTAATAAAAATATAATTTATAAACCTCAAATTAAAAAATCTCTAATTAACTCCACAATGTACTCAGACAACATAGGAAAGGGTATTGGAGTTATAATAAATAAAAATATGAGTCATCCCCTGTTAAATTATTCTATGCCAGGGGTACCTTATAAACATATTATTAAACATATCTCACAAAAAGACTACACTGATAATAGTTGCCTAACA
This sequence comes from Hyles vespertilio, assembly GCA_009982885.2. Lineage (NCBI taxonomy): Eukaryota > Metazoa > Arthropoda > Insecta > Lepidoptera > Sphingidae > Hyles > Hyles vespertilio. Next base: position 2,402,004 of record CM042817.1, read on the forward strand.
ATATCAGTTGGAAATTGTCATAATTTAAAGAAAAAGGACATTACTGAGAGTTTTGAACTATTAATGAAACTTAAATGCCCTAAAATCATATTGTGTGCCTTCCCATATCTGAACAATGTGTCTGACAATATTAATAAGAACATACATGTGCTAAATAGGCACATGCAATTTTTAACTAGTCACTATAGTGACAAATTTTATTTTCTTGACACCAATTTATTTATTGGTAAAGCTTGTATACAGACTGGGGATACTGTGTATCTGCCAAATAAATATTTACATTTACTTGCTACACCTGTAGCTAATATATTGAACACAGTCATAAGTAATATGACAAAGTCCTTATGCACTACCACTTTTAGTAATGTTACTAAAATAAATGTGGTAAATAATTTAAACTTTTAAATTTGACAAAAGAGAACGGTAGAAACTTTTTAGTCTTATCTCATCAAAATATAAACCGCTTCTCTGGCAAAATTTTAGAAATCGAACTTTTCAATGACACATTTAATATTAGTATACTATGTTTCACAGAGACCTGGTTGAAGGCGCACCTTATGAATTTCAATGTGAATGGCTTCAGGGTCGCCAGCTCGTTTAACAGAATTTCGGCGGAAGGTGGAGGCTCGTTAATTCTAGTACGTGATCATATCACATTTAGGGAAAGAAAGGATATCTCTTGCCTCTCTGTTGAACGAGTGTGTGAGGTCGCATGTGCGGAAACAAATTTTTATGTCATATTGTGTGTCTATAGACCTCCTTCATCAAATATTTCACTATTTTTATCAACAATGGAGGATATTTTAAATAAAATTAAAAGTAATAAAAAAGTTTTAGTCTGTGGGGATTTTAATATTAATTTACTAGTTGATTCGGTTGATAAGTGTAGGTTTGTGTCTTTATTCGGCTCATTTAATCTTACATGTTTGTTCTCGGAGCCTACTAGAATTACGCCTGAAACTTCGAGTTGCATTGACAATATCATTACCAACTTCGAAGTACTTGAAAAAGGTGTAAAAATAGGGGTTAGATCTGACCATAAATGTCAATTAGTGAAATTAGAACATGCTGTAGACAAAACCAGTAGATTAATAACTTTTAGGCCGTTATCTAAGAACATCCTAGGTCAATTTAACAGTAAAGTACAATCAAAAATAAATAATATTACACTTGATGGCAGTCCAAATGACATGTACTCGTCATTATTTAAAATTATACGAAAAGAGTATGACCAAGTATGTACAACTAAAACAATTAAAATTAACTCTAAAATAAAATTTTGTGCTTGGGCCACTAAAGGCATTAGACATAGTAGGGAAATTTTGTATGAGCTATATGACAAACGGTCCTATACACCTGATGTCAACTTTAAAAAATATGTCAGTTTATATTCAAAATTATTTAAAAAAGTATGTATGCAGGCTAAATCTAATTATATAAGTGAAAAGCTTAGATTGTCAGATAATAAAATAAAAACAACCTGGCAAATTATTAATACTGAAACTGGGAGTAATAAAAAAATGACAACAAAATTGCTCTCCGCATAAATGACGATCTTATTTCAGATAAATCTATTATTGCCAATTATCTTGATAATTTTTTCACTAACATACCATTAGACTTAACTAAACATTTAGATTCATCAGTAGATTTAGCGGAATCTTTTCTAAAGGAAAATGTTCCTGGAAATATGCCTCAGTTTAACTTTCAAAAGGTAACCATTTGCCAAATAATAAAGGCTTTCAAGCAAATTAAAATAAAAACTACGAAAGATTTATGGGGACTATCTGTTAAAGCTATAGAAGCTATTATTGTTAACATTGCACCGTTATTAGCTACTATTTTTAATTCCTGCCTAAGTGACGGTATCTTTCCCGACTTAATGAAAATTAGTAAAGTTGTACCCATTTTTAAGTCAGGATGTTCGAACAATCCGTCGAATTATAGACCCATTTCTATACTACCGGCTCTTAGCAAAATCTTCGAAAAGCTTTTGCTTAATCAAATGCTAGCACATTTTGATGAAAATAAGTTAATACATAGGAATCAATTTGGTTTCACAAAGGGTCGCTCAACTCAAGATGCCGGGATATCACTAATCACGTCGGTTTTAGAAGCCTGGGAGGCATCTCAAGATGTTCTAGGAGTTTTTTGTGATCTCTCCAAGGCTTTCGACTGTGTTGACCACCAAACACTTATTATGAAGCTAAGGTACTACGGAATCAGTGATACGTCACTGGATCTCGTAATGTCTTACTTGTCGGGTCGTGAACAAAAGGTTTCTTTGGACGGGCTCACTTCGGTAGGATCAAAAGTTAAAATTGGGGTTCCGCAGGGTTCCATTCTGGGCCCCTTTTTATTCCTAGTCTACATAAATGAACTTCCTTGCATGGTTCAGAAGTGGTCAGACATAGTGTTATTCGCTGACGACACCTCTATAATATTTAAAGTTAATCGGAAAGACGATAATCTTGATACACCTAACAATATTCTTAATTTAATTTCGGATTGGTTTTCTGCTAATAATTTACTATTAAATGCTAGTAAGACTAAATGCGTCCGTTTTGCTTTACCGAATGTGGCAAGCGTAAACACGCGTATCGAATTAAATGCGGAAATTCTAAATTTAGCTAATTTCACAATTTTTTTAGGTATCACTCTAGATAAAAAATTACAATGGGGTCCACAAATTGAGAGATTATCAGCTAAACTTAGCAGCGCAGCGTTCGCGGTCCGAAAAATAAGACAACTAACTGACGTTGCAACGGCTAGATTGGTATATTTTGCTTACTTTCATAGTATAATGTCATACGGCATTATTTTATGGGGATCAGCGGCTGATATCGAATCCATATTCATCTTACAAAAAAGAGCAGTCCGTGCTATTTATAATCTAGGGAGCCGCGATTCTTTGCGATCTGTTTTTAAGGAAAGCAATATACTAACCGTGTCATCTGAATATATCTTTCAGAATATAATGCACGTTCATAAAAATATTAACAAGTTTTATAAGGTCAGTGACACCCACACTATTAATACGCGGAATAAAAATAAACTTGCAATACCCTCGTTTAGACTAGAAAAGTCAAAAAAATCTTTCTTTGGTAGTTGTATTAAATTTTATAATAAACTTCCCAATAGGATAACGCAGCTACCGGATAAACTATTTAGGGCACATATTAAAAACAAACTTATGACTAGGGGTTATTATAATATTAAGGAATATATTGAGGATAAAAAAGCCTGGGATTAGGTGTTCTCTTGCACATTGCGACCTCCTGGGGCCCTGCACTATTCACTCATTACATCCCCTAATTTAAATAATAAAAAATTTTAAACTTAAAAATTGATCAATATACAATTAAATTAATCAATTAAATTATAACTAAATATATAATGATTAATTAATGCCAATTAAAATCATATGACGACCGATCGAGAAAACAAATAAAAATAATAATATGGCAAATCTTTGTAAGACAAGTCACAAATATTTATTTTAGTAAATTAACCAAAACCAAGCCCACTGAGTTTGACTCGCTGGATCTACTCAGAAATGGGTCGCGCCGCGTAGTATCCAGTAGTAAAGTAAAGCCCGCTGAGTTTGTTCGCCGGGTCTTCTCAGTCAGGGCCGCGTTGGATCCGGCAGTAAGCCTAAACATACGGGACGTTTCGGAAATACTTATGGTCGTTGTCTTAAATTGGACCCAAAACAAGCCCACTGAGTCTTATTCGCTGGATATACTCAGGATTGGGTCGCGTCGCGTAGTTCCAGTGGTAGTGTAAGCCCACTGAGTTTGTTTCGCCGGGTCTTCTCAGGAAGGGCCGCGTTGGATCCGGTGGTAACAATAAACCGCTACGCACCGTTGTAATAATATTCATGGTCCATTAATTAATTAATTTAATTTAATTTAATTTGACCAACGTACATATTGTATTTCTTTGAAAAATAAATTACCATAAAGTCATAACTAATACTTTAAATAAAATAAGAATAAAAAGGAAACAAATAAATAAAACAAATGCTAAATAAAAATAAAATTAATTTAAAATAAATAAATTACATAAATTAATTAATTAAACCAAGAAATTAAAATAAGTAATACTAAGTATAGGAAATATATTGTTTATAGAGATTAAGTTCTATGTGTATTGACTTGTCATAAGAGCTTTTAAATTGCCTACGTGACCAATAAATACATTTCATTTCATTTCATTTCATTTCATTTCATTTCATTTCATTTCATTTCATTTCTTAAGCCCGTTAAAACGCCTACGCGCTCTGCGAAAAGTCCGACGTAGTTGGACTAGTAAATCATTCCACCAATCACACCTCCGAGTGTTTGTGATGGAACCTCGACCGATGGTAACGTCTGCGCAATATGTAAACGTGTCCGACATAATCTCCGCACAGGTTTCAGCTGACAGATCATTGCGAGTGAAGTCCCCAGCATGCCGAGCAAATAGCGAGCTAAATAAATCCCAGTCTGCGCCTCGGGATTTATATTTAAAATTAAAATTATTATGTACCGGACCCTGCGTCAATCTAGGCAAGAACTCGTACACAATCAGGCGATGGTCACTACACGACGCGTCCGGTAGGACGCGCCACCTATCAATACGGACGTCTCCACTAGAAAGTGTGACGTCAATAGAAGATTCGCCCATAGGGCTACTGTAAGTAGGTGGTGCATCGGGGGTGTTGTGTATTTCGAGATTCATCTCTGCAATGAAATCTTCTACAGCGCAACGTCGCTCGGTATCAGTGGAGCGATATTTGCCATACCAAAGGACAGATGACGCATTAACGTCAGCACCTATAATAATTTTATGTCCAGCGAGGGACCGCAAGACATAGCGGAGGTGACACAGGTGAGGACCCACAGGATCTGAGTATTGAAAATAACAGCTCACAACATAAACCTTACAAATCGGACTAGACACCTCAGCGACAGCATAGTGTGACGTCATAAGATTACGCACAGAGGTTACGGTAAGATTTGAACCCGACACAAAAATACCTGCACGTGAGTTGCTATCAAGTTGTACGACCTTACTAGATATACGCGCATGTTGATATTGCTCCTGTACTAGTACGATATTTAACTTATACTCGCGAATTAACGTATCTAATTCCGACGTTGCTACCCTATCATTATGGAGGTTTAACTGTCCGATGGTAAAGTTATTCATATTGTGTTAGTACTGGGTCGAGAGAAATAGTTGTTGGAGTTTGTAGTTGTACGTTGGACACTCCTGAGACCCACAGCGATGATCGTGGGGTTTTTTAAAGCGCTTGCAAGGTGCGCATACTGGCTTAAAATCTGTGTCTGAACTGTGCGGACACGCCTTAGTCTCGTGTGCTTCAGCACAGACGGCACACGTAGGTGTTTTTACTGTACAGAACTTTTGCACATGCCCATAGTATTGACAATTCATACAACGCACTATTTCTAAGTCGTCAATGAATCGACAGGTGGCCCAGTCAATAAATAATTTCTCTTTTGTGTCCGCCAGATGTTTCCTTATCTCTGAATCTAACTCAATGCCAATCCATTTACGACCGTTATCTAAATTACGTCTACGAACTATTTTAATGGATTTAATGAAATCATCCTCCTTTATTGGCAATTCGTCCTTGATATTTTGACGATACAGTGCGGTAATAAAAGCGCGGTCTTCCATAGAGGATGGCACATCCTTAACGAGGATACGGGGGCGGCGCCCCTTGGGTTTTTCGAGACGTAATCCCGCCGATTTAATTGCCTCGACAGATTCGAGTTTTTTAATTTGTTTCTCATTCGCAACACGAAGCACGACGCGACCCTTCGTGGTTTTTTTCACGCCTACAATTTGGAATCCGTCATCACTTGGCTTTATTGCCTTAAAAAGCGCCTGTTTAGTTGCGGACGATGACGCCAAATCAGCTGATCGCTCGTCCGTCGGACATGCAACAATACACGGCCGTGGCGCGCGCGACTCCACTAGCGGTGCAGGTTTCGGTAAACGGAGTTTAAGTCGATCGGAGAAAAGTGAATTATTATTCTCGACAATATCATGACGTTTGTATTGGTCTAATTCGCGTTGCATATTGGCCAAATTGGTTTCATTGCAAGATGATTTTAATGCTAGTAACGAAACTATGGATGTAACACGTTGCGTTATATCTAACACTGCCGACCTATTCGCCACACTCATACGCGAGCCCTGATCATTAACAAGCTCATTAATTTTCGACAAATAATTGGAAACATCTGACACCAAATCACAATAGTCCGCGCGGCTCGCGTCGCTGCCGTTATCTAAAGATGAAGTCTCGGTCGATTCCGATAATTGCAAACGTTTGGAACATACGGGGGAAACATAAGTTGGTGAAGTCGTGTCACTAAAAAGTCGTAACTAAAATACGCTGGCTTATTACAAATTGGCGAAATTCACCTATCATAGAAATTAATAATCTCTATTGTATGCAGATTTCCTCACAATGTTTTATTTCTTTCTCTCACTGTTAATTCACTAAATATCTTATAATCCTAATTCTTACCGTTATTAAGCAGAAAAAAAAACATAAAATAGTCATTGTTTAAATTGTTTAGAATTATAGGCAAAATGTGACGTCAATGAGTCAAACCGCATCATCGATACGCGCACTTTCGTATAATATATTGACACCGGGATATTTATTGCTAGTTTATAGTTTATTGCAGTGGTTTATAGTTCTACGTAATGTAAATTGCACGTATTCTCCTGTATCCACTTTCTTATGCCTTTGGAATGTTTTGTTACAATGACCTTTTCTCTTTTTTTCTTCAGTTAATTCAGGGCTTTTATTCAAGAAGGATATGCCAACCCCATCGAATCTTTATACACATTACACAGCCAAAATTATTCAAACAATTTAACTGATCAATCCTATACAATTATCTAACTAAAATAATTGGATAACAACGGGGTAAATATTGCTAGTCGGCATGATTTGTTGGCAACGGTTGTCTTTAGAAGCGATGATGCGAAAATGCTATGTACGAAATCTACACCAAGCACATTTAATTCAATTCATCCAGCAGTAGGTCCCGTTATTTGCTGTTCCCTGCACGTTTCATTAGCAAATGCTGAATATCCTTTGGTTACCTTTTTCTATAAAAAGCGATAGACTATGACGACATTGAAGAAGAGAAGACTATTTGAGTATAGCAGTTTAAATTACCCAAATAAGGTCATTTAATAAATTAACCAACCTTTCGTTTAATCCTCATCTCAAAATGGGCCGATATAATTAGAGTTAAAGACAAAATCAGTTTCTCCAAACATCAAATCAGAACATGCCCCTACAACATTGGCACATATATTATCAGTATTTACTACCATTACGCAAATCGTATGATTTGAACCGGCAGACGACTTCGCAGACGCTGCACCTTGTAGGCGAACACAAACAATCGATCCAGTCAATAAACCGGTAATGACACCGTGAAACATGAGTTTTGATTTATGCCTATTGGCCAACGTGGATTAACACGGCTGTCGTAGGCAAACATTCGGTTGACTGATGTTTGTTGTTGTGGACTTGTCAATTGTGAAGCGATTAGTATACGTGATTAGAAATGCAATTGTCAAGAACTTTGATATTGTTTTATTATGTACTTATATTAATAAGGATAGCTAGACATTTTGAACTTTTAAAAAGCTTCTAAATTGAGGATCCACATTGTAATTTTTTAGTTGTAACTTTGTTATCTACGGTATCTATATTTTTTTTTGTAGTTACTTTTGCAAGTTTTATATATTTTCTATTTATAGTCATGTACTTTGGTTTTTAGCATAATATTTAAAATCTATTACTATTTAGTCCAACAATCAACAGCCTTTTAAAGTCTAATCGTTTGATGTGGCAGTTTATTATTTTTACATTATAACGTTTGTTCTACACACACTTGTGTTTCGTACTACTTCGTCGATCGTTAACATCACACGACTAGTGATTAATCATCGCTGCGCTGCAACAAATCGATCCAAATATACGACGCAGTTGCATCACCACCCAAACAATGCCATTGTCCCAAATAAAAAAAAACCTCAAGTGACGCGGGGTTGACGTCACGCTGACGTAACGGGTATCCGGTTACCTGCTCGGCCTTTCCATCGGTTTGCTTTCATTAAGGCCGCGATAATTTTATCGTATGACGCGACTCGCACTCTCGTCTATACCTCCATCCGAAAATAACCGACTCAATATAATAACGCGGTAGAAACTGCCTACTTGTTACTGGCCATTTACATTCTCATTGGAGTAAGGTGTGCGATGGTCGGGCCATCCGTCAACTCCGCATGCTCGGCTAGAGGCTCTTGATTCATATTCGCGGAATCCTACTTGCTTTGCTTCTGATTAATGAGTCGAGATGCAAGCTTTGAGCGTAAAACTCTTGCTACATGTATTTTCTGAGACGTTGATTCGATCATTAGAATTTAGCTTTAATTTTACAGTAGTTTTGGTTTGGCTTGCAAGATATTAGAAGTTACAGTTTATCTTCTGTCACCGCTACATGTGCTTTGATAATTATCAAGTCATTTAAATACACGAATGCTCTGACATCAGAGGAACTTGATACCAAATTTTCGGACTGACATTTTAGATTTCTAATGACAAAGCTTTTGAGCAATGTTGATATCTGAGCATTCATGTATTTCTTAACTCAATCTTGGTTTGTGGTTATTGTACCACGTGGACATAAAAATCATGATGCCATGAACCACAATCTCTATATGAGGGATGTGTTAGGTTAATTCCTATCTTCCCGGGTAACGACTAAATTACACGAAGGTAGAAAATATTATAGTGATCCTCTTAAGAAAGTGGCGTTTTCAAGATTCAGGTTCAGCGTTTTTATATCCAGAACAAGCTGGCGAAAAGACGTCTTTCGACGAATAATAACAATATCTTAATAGTGAATGCTCTATTTTAACAACGCAGCACTTACTTTTAAATGGATTGGATTCACTTTCCCGAGAGAGTACAATAAGTTACGGATAGTAATATTTCAGTTAATTAAGACAAATTACCCTACACAAGTTACATACTCGTATATCAGTACAATACATCTTTTGACTGATGGTAGTGGTTTAGCAAGAATAGCCTCATAAATATTAAATGCCATTTCACGCGTAAAATATTTGTGCAAAGCTTCTGACGTTACGTATGATAAATATTGACAGAAATTATATAACTCCTCAGTGGGAATGACTTACGAGTAATAAAAAGCGCAGCGTTTACATGGTAGTTTGAAGTCTCCGGTTGTTTATCATTAAGACGAATGCATCTGTTGAAACGATTCAATACACGCTGAGAAGCTATACATCTTCTTTAGATTTGTTTCAATCACGATCTTCTTATTTAGGATCTACGATTCTAAAGCAAATGTTATTTAACAGTAAATATTTGCGAAGCCTAGCCGCACGCTTTTGGGCCTAATGTTAACTATCTGAGAAGCGTCCTCTCACGTCCCTGCCGCCGGACGACTGCATAGTGCCTTTTTAATTTGAATATGATATATAATTGCGCAATGCATATGCTCGCTCAGGCGTGACGCGCCGCGACAATTGGTTATACGCATGCGCATTGTGCAAACTAGTCGGTATGGCGTGTGAGGGCGGGATGGAACTTTTAACTTATTTGGTTGTTAATTATATATTTATTTTATTGTATTTTGTTGATTGTATAGTATTGTGTAATTGGTATTTAGTTGAAATGTTGTTTATTAACTTTGTTTCATTTTAGTTTTTAGTTATAAGTACTTATGGTTTATTGGCCGGCGTTCGCATGTCACTCTAGGTGACCACTGAAAATCAGCGTTGCGCTGTGGCTTCTGCCTCGGTGCAACATGTGAGCTGAGTGGTCACCTACTTTGTCACAGCGATGCGACGTGCATCTCGTTTAGAGTTTTATTGTTTTTGTTATGTATGTTTATTGTATGTGTATTTTTTTGTTAATCGAGTATGTCCGTTGTCTTGTGTGACAAATAAATGTGCCTTTCTTTCTTTCTTCTTTCTTTCTTTCATTTATATTCATGTGGTTATTTGCAAAATTAATTAAGTAGAATGGCAAACAGGTGCAACGATATTCAGAAATCTGATTCTAAAATTAGAGTTTTCTTGGTTATTATTTAAAACTGCATTGCCATATTTAGAAATATTTGGGGGACTGAAAAAGTCAATTTCTTCTGGAACCAAGATCTCATGGTGCCAACAGATTTCTTTTCAATATAATACATTATGTAACAATGTGTCTATTGAATCGTATGTTTCACACTTATTATTTTATACCTCTTACTATTCATATTTCATTTTTCTTTCATCGACCTATTCCATTAAGATTAATTAAATTAAATCCCCCCATTTCTCATTCCAGAGTGAGTCCTGTGATTCAGGCGAGTGGGGCTGGACTGGGCTGGAGGAAGCTGGTGGTGGGGGGCCCAAGGTGCCCGCGCTGGTGTCCGCCTGCCTGGCGCACCTGCGACGCCATGGCCTCCACACGCTCGGACTGTTCCGGGTGTCCTCTTCTAAAAAGAGGGTTCGACAGGTGAGACTGATTATTCTTATAAGTTACAAGAAGGAGGCGGAAAGGGGTTACAAAAGGATCATTGCTAGAAAGTACAGAAAATATAAGTAGACACCACGACTAACAAAAATAAACAAAAGTGAAACAAATGACAATCCTTTGTATAATCCTGGGTCCTTCCGCCGTAGTGTGAAGAAGCATCTTAGCAGGGCGGTATAATTGTATTGAATGGCATGGGACTGCCGTCTGATGCCATTTGATACTCTGCCTGTACGGCAATTGCGCTTACCATCAGGCGCCATAGTCATATGCCGAGCCAGAATAAAAAATATATGTACCGTTCATCATCTGTATGATGCAGCAAAAGGTTATTACATCACTATTGGAGAATTTTATTTGGTAAATAATTGGGATTTCTAAAAGCGTTCTGATTTTATCATTAATGAACAATTCATCATTTTTATTGTTAGTTGCAATCAAATCGGTAATTATTAAATATATCACCTAATTAGGGCAATTAATTACAGTTTCTCGTATCAAATAGCAGCCAGGAAGGAAGCACGAGCCAACTTACTCATCGGAATGTTATTCGTAACTAATCGATTGGCAAGATAAGAATGTGTTCTGGCTCGAGAGCAATGCTATTTGGGTTGCTGAGCGCTTTTGTTTTTCCAATAGAAATTACTACATGGGATTATTTTTAGAGTGTCCATTGCTGGAGGAGACTTACTGATTCATTGATCGAACACTTTATTTTTAACGTATAAACTTCGCTATTTTGATGAAAGGAGTATTTTAATAAATTACTTTGGATAATGGTGGTTATGACCAGATATAACTTGGGAGAATGAGTTTAGCAAGAATGGAAAATGATGAGTCCTAAATCTAATTTGTATTTCGCGGAGGAAAATTGCAATTAATGTAGTGTCAATAGTAGATATTATCTAGGTAGCTGTCCTACAAGGCAGCTTATTTTACGTTAAACATAACAAACTATTAATAGTTTAATGTTATTATATACTTTAGCAGCATTCCTGAAATTCTTAACGAAACAAGAATTATGATATAAGCGTTGTTAAAGTGCGTAGGATCGTGGCATTTGAAAGATTTAAGATTGAGTATTATTAACGTTGAGTCAGAAATACAAAGCCTTTGCTACCAATCAATTTCAGTGTACAAAAACACGCCTGAGAATTAAACATTGATGGACAGAATTAGATGTTTTCTAAACGTAACGTTGTTCCGATCGGGCACCGTTGACCCACTTGCTGAGATTTACTACATGTAGGTGCTCCGGCACTCCGGGCAAATGAGGTGCTGTAACAATGTTAAGTTTCACGTTTGTAAATACGCGATCACGTGTTCGCTAAATTTGTGCCAATCCTGTTTCTTTCTTAGTTTGCGTTCGCAAGGCCGAATCTTTTATTATTTCTGCGTATTGTCATTGTATAATGGTTGGTTAATAAATTTTATTCTTTACTGCCACGTTTCTTTGGTGTTGGTAATCTGTTGTTTGTTTAATTCTACTGCGTAAATATTTTTTACGTTGCTTTTTACAGTATTTCTACCAAAATCTTTGATTTCTGTACGATTTGTTATGTTTACGTTTTGAAATAGATTTCACAGTACAATCGATGATATTATAGCATTAAACTTGAAGTCATCATTTTATAATTCTCACTATAAATTGTATGATGTTTATTGATACTCTAACAATAAGCTTGAAGCAAGACACTACGTATTCATTTAATAATACATGCAGGTCATATCCAGCAATGTTAGGAAATGCTAGTATGCTCCATTTGCGACAATGTTATTCCACAAGCAGTGTTATTTCACATCAGTTCCGTACTACCGATCAATACCTTACCCTATATTTACGTTCTTACATCTTAATTTATGTGTAAGTTTCAACAGAATGTAACTTATTATTCTAGGATGCCTTATAATCCCTACACCTTGAAGACAACAACCATAACTTGTCTATTTGCAGCTGCGTGAGGAGTGGGAGCGGAGTCAAGAGGCGGCGCTGGACGCGGCGGTGTGTCCGCACGACGTGGCCACGCTACTCAAGGAGTTCCTGCGGGATCTGCCCGACCCGCTGCTCTGCCGGGACCTCTACCCGGCGTTTTTGCACACGCAAAGTAAGTTAAGAACATTTATTTATTAGAAATGAATGGCGAGACGAGCGTGCCGTTCGCCTGATGGTAAGCGATAAGACCGCTCATAAACAGTAGAAGAATCAAACAACACCTTGAACATAACATGCAAGGTCTCGAATAAATCCAGTAGTTACTCTGGCTACAATGTCATTCAAACTGAAACACAACAGTAAATTTAAACTGCTGTTTGAAGGGATAAATAGACATTGCGGTGGTAACTAGTCCGACGGCCTCACACATATGAAAGGCCTACCAGTAAATTATATTCATGTACTTTGTACTACTACAATACTGCTATCATGAAACGACTGCAGAATCCACAGATATTTTAGTCTAACATCCTTTTGCAATTCCTAAATAACATGTAAATAATAATTACTAAGCTAGATCACTGGCCATTCTTAAAATATTGTTCCAAGGTCATTATTTGCCACTTTAGAGACTTTGTTCCTCTCTTTTTTTTTATAGTGCTGAAGTTCTTGCAAAGTGACTAGCATCTTCTAGAAACCAATATAATTCAACTATAAAAGACGGTTACTTGGCTTGTGCCCGTAACCAACATAATAAAAAAAAACAACTTAAAAATAATAATAATCACTTTCAGAGATCCATAACCACCGTTTCCAATGGGAGGCTCTCCGGCTGATAGTGCAGCTGCTCCCAGCTGCGCATCGGGACACGCTGAACGCGCTGCTGTCGTTCCTCGCGTTGCTGGCCGCCCACGCCGAGGACTCCGCGCAGCCGGGGAACAAGATGGACGCCGCCAACCTCGCCACCATCTTCGCGCCCAATATACTGCACCGGAATAAGCCTAATGAGACTGCCAGGTGGGTGGGGAATGGCGGGTTTTTAGAAGGGGTTTGGCTGTCTGTACTTTATCAGCTCATTTACGTCCCACTACAGGGCATGGGCCTCCTCTAAAATCGAGAGTCCGATTGAGAGTGGTTAGGCCATATAGTCCACCACCCTGGCCTAATGCGGGTTGGCGGACTTTACATACCATAGAAATTTAATTTTTGCAGTTATGCCTGGATATATTTATGTGTAAAAAATACATTCCAATTTTGTTGCCAATAAAAACTTAAGGTGATGGTTAGCTGTTAGTAACAAACCATGGTTAAGTTTGTTTTTTAAAAAATTGTCAATTTTGTAAGATCATACCGTCCAGTCGTTGTGACTAACCCTCTAACGATTGTTGACTGTCCAGTGCTGAGCAGCTATCGGAGCGCGCGGACGTGATCAACGTGGTGCGCGTGCTGGTGGAGCGCCACGCCGAGCTGTGGACGCTCCCGGCCGAGCTGCTGCACGAGGCCTACATCCACCTGGCGCACAGCGCGCCCGCGCATCTAGACGCGCTGCTGCTGCGGAGGGCAGAGTGAGTACACATACTCCAGCACATACATATAAATACACTGTGGACGCTCCCGGCCGAGCTGCTGCACGAGGCCTACATCCACCTGGCGCACAGCGCGCCCGCGCATCTAGACGCGCTGCTGCTGCGGAGGGCAGAGTGAGTACACATACTCCAGCACATACATATAAATACACTGTGGACGCTCCCGGCCGAGCTGCTGCACGAGGCCTACATCCACCTGGCGCACAGCGCGCCCGCGCATCTAGACGCGCTGCTGCTGCGGAGGGCAGAGTGAGTACACATACTCCAGCACATACATATAAATACACTGTGGACGCTCCCGGCCGAGCTGCTGCACGAGGCCTACATCCACCTGGCGCACAGCGCGCCCGCGCATCTAGACGCGCTGCTGCTGCGGAGGGCAGAGTGAGTACACATACTCCAGCACATACATATAAATACACTGTGGACGCTCCCGGCCGAGCTGCTGCACGAGGCCTACATCCACCTGGCGCACAGCGCGCCCGCGCATCTAGACGCGCTGCTGCTGCGGAGGGCAGAGTGAGTACACATACTCCAGCACATACATATAAATACACTGTGGACGCTCCCGGCCGAGCTGCTGCACGAGGCCTACATCCACCTGGCGCACAGCGCGCCCGCGCATCTAGACGCGCTGCTGCTGCGGAGGGCAGAGTGAGTACACATACTCCAGCACATACATATAAATACACTGTGGACGCTCCCGGCCGAGCTGCTGCACGAGGCCTACATCCACCTGGCGCACAGCGCGCCCGCGCATCTAGACGCGCTGCTGCTGCGGAGGGCAGAGTGAGTACACATACTCCAGCACATACATATAAATACACTGTGGACGCTCCCGGCCGAGCTGCTGCACGAGGCCTACATCCACCTGGCGCACAGCGCGCCCGCGCATCTAGACGCGCTGCTGCTGCGGAGGGCAGAGTGAGTACACATACTCCAGCACATACATATAAATACACTGTGGACGCTCCCGGCCGAGCTGCTGCACGAGGCCTACATCCACCTGGCGCACAGCGCGCCCGCGCATCTAGACGCGCTGCTGCTGCGGAGGGCAGAGTGAGTACACATACTCCAGCACATACATATAAATACACTGTGGACGCTCCCGGCCGAGCTGCTGCACGAGGCCTACATCCACCTGGCGCACAGCGCGCCCGCGCATCTAGACGCGCTGCTGCTGCGGAGGGCAGAGTGAGTACACATACTCCAGCACATACATATAAATACACTGTGGACGCTCCCGGCCGAGCTGCTGCACGAGGCCTACATCCACCTGGCGCACAGCGCGCCCGCGCATCTAGACGCGCTGCTGCTGCGGAGGGCAGAGTGAGTACACATACTCCAGCACATACATGACACGTGATCGTCATATTACATATATAAGTTGATTGTTTCTCGTTTAAGTGAATCGATGTATTCTTTAGAGAAATAAATGAATCTCAAACCTCATTATACTTGCAAAATCCTCGAAGGTGTCTTACTATTACTTACAATTTACAGATGTCAAGCGGAAGCCAACACCGAGAACACAGACAACGCGATAAGGCGGGTGTGGTCGAGAGAACATTTCCTCCACAGCGCCGCTGCCACCGGAGGCCCGGGCAACGTACCACCAGCAAGGTACCTAACTAAACCACTCGCTTTATGTAACAGTTCAATGATGAACACTAGCATTTAACCAGCAGTTACTTCTAAAGCTAAGTTATTCAGCTGTGAATTAAGCTTAGAGATATTTTTTCAAGGAATAAACTCTATACCTCAAATGGTTCCCTATTCAATCTGGTCAAGTGTTTGTATTAAAATTGTTAGTTAACAACAAGCTGCTGTAAGATGCCTTGAAGTATTTTCCTTCAAATGATTCCCAATTAGTTCTTTGATAAGGAGTTCACACTTCTGAAAAACTTTATTTCAAATACTTGAGATTTACTTAATCTGAATTCTGATTGCTATTTTGCATATTTTCTTTTTCGTTTAATGTCTGGTTATAAGTATCTTCTCTTTCAACTTTTCTCGCTGTTATTTATTTTCTGCAAGCTCTTTTTTACTCCGATCTCAGTTCCACTGTATCGGAAACTTATCGCTATATCTTATAAAACGATGAAATCATTACGATCGACCATATATCATGCTCTACTAAATCTTGATCATTAACCAAAGCATAGTTTATCTTTACTTGGCTTATGGCTATTGATATAAATGCTTTTAGTGTTGTGTCTAACATTTGTAGTACTACAATACTCGTATGTTGTCTTGACACAATAAAGAAGGGAATGTTTATGATTCCTAAATATTTTTTATCAAGAAAATCGATTAAGCCGGGGTGGAATTCAATATTAATAAAGCAATATTTTGGATTTAAATTTGAACATTAAAGATAACATTCAAAATAACAGCAGTGCTCCACTTAAAGTGGCAGCGATGCAAGAGTCAAAGAATCTATTTGTAGATGATATTGGGTTCTGATTGTAATATACCATTATTAAACCCATTTAATGATCATCCACGATAGAAAATATTGCTACTTCATGATGATAGCTGGAAGGTTATCAATAATTTGTCATAGTTGATAAAGAAATCAACTATACAATGGGTTTGCAAGTCATGACAGTCTGCCTTTTGTCGGCAGACGCAGTGAGAAGAGTCACCGCAGAAGAACTAGAGAGACCGCTTCCGACACTTCATCAGGATCGCTGTCCTCTGCCATGACTATAGTCACTAGGTAACGACGCAACAAATGGGTCCAAAAATCTTAAGAATACCTAATAGTTTAGAAAAGGATAAAAGTTTAAAATTATTAAATTATTGTAACTAATACATCACTCGTAGAACGCTTTTTCACAGTCATTTCATAAATCACATTTATTAAATTCATAATCGTTTCTCCGTTTCATTTCGTAACTACATACTGTATAATTATAAATGTTCAATATCAATTTTCTATTCAAATTTCTTGTCTTGCTATTCTTTCCTCGGGGGAATTTAGTATCAAATTTGAAATACCCATAACTCTTTTTACATTACTCTTCATCTTATATCTCACATTATAGAAGACCAGAACTTTTGTTGTTTTTTCATAATCTTACCCTATAACCAAATAAAATATCCTCTATCTGGTTTGTCAGGGTACGAAGCAGTGAAGAGTGCGGCAGCAGCGGCGTGGTGTGCGGGAGTGGTAGTACTGCCGCCGCCAGGACCGATTCCGCGCCTGACTCCAATGACTCCGCCAGTGATTATAATGAGGTAATCGAAGATACCCGTACCGACCCGCATTAGGCCAGCGTGGTGGACTATATGGCCTAACCACTCTCAATCGTACTCTCGATTGTAAAGGAGGTCCGTGCCCTGCAGCGGGACGTATATGGGCTGATAAAGAACAAGAAGATTGAAGTGTTAAAAAAAAAAAACAATTTAATGCAGTGGTCGAATAAAAGCATGAATTAAGAGCGTTTACACCTTGCGTGCAAAGTCAACTATAGGTATTTCTTCGTTAATTTTACGCACACATAAGCAACCAAAGCTGTGTGCGCAGAGCTGCCGCGTTGCTTCGCTATACAGTCAGCGCAACCAACTTTGATCCGTGCGCTTCAAAATTCTAATATTCAATTGAAATGTAACTTATGATTTATATATTGGTAATCTGTATCTGTATCAGCCCATAAACGTCCCACTGCAGGGCACGGGCCTCCTCTACAATCAACAGTACGATTGAGAGTGGTTAGGCCATATAGTCCACCACGCTGGCCTAGTGCGGGTTGGCGGACTTACATACCATACAATTTTTAATAAATCGCTATGGTATACAGGTTTCCTCACGATGTTTTCCTTCACCGTTTTATGATATAATATTGGTAATATTATATCATAAAAATATTTTATTTGCATTATAAGTAGATAAATATTACTGTGCAAGCAATGAACAATACAAATTTAGATGCTAATCATATTTTCGTTATTATAACATTGTTAGGTTGCATTCAAATCAGTATTCAATCAGTAGACACTACGGACGTTTTTTTTTTTTTTTTTTTTATTGCAGTGAATGGCGAGACGAGCATGCCGTTCGCCTGATGGTAAGCGATACGACCGCTCATGAACAGTAGTACAACCAAACAACACCTTGAGTTACAAAGCAATGCTTGGCATTCCACTGCGCTCGCCATCCTGAGACATAAGATGTTAAGTCTCAATATGTCCAGTAGTTACTCTGGCTACAATGTCCTTCAATCCGAAACACAACAGTGCATTTAAACTGCTGTTTGACGGGAGAAATAGACATTGCGGTGGTACCCACCCAGGCAGCCTTTCACATATGAGAGACCTACCACCAGTGAAATTTTATTAATCATATAAATTTTATTAACGTTTATTAATCATTTCGTGTTCGAACACGTGAAAAGAGTTAGGGGCCTTACAACCCCTTACAATGACGAAATATATTTAATTTTATAATACAATACATAACTTAATTTAGCCTCGGAATTACATCCCATTATATTATCTGAAACATAATTTATACTCACTACAAAATCATTGTAGGTAATAAAAAGTTTTAAAAATCATATAGTTGGTAGCAACTTTTGTAGGGAAAGTGCAATACATGGTGGCTCACTAATATTAATTAATAAAAATATTAAATTTAAAGAACGAAAGGATATAGTGAGCCTCTCTGTAGAAAAAACAGCAGAAATATCATGTATAGAGTCAGAGCAGTTTGTCATTGTCAGTGTATACAGACCACCTTCTTCATCATATGATAGTTTTGAATGTATAATGGAAGATGCATTGAGGAAGTTAAGCAAATCAAATAAGAGATTGCTGGTGTGTGGAGACTTTAATGTTAATTTGTTAGAAAATAATTCAATGACTATAAGGTTGAAAAATCTATTTTTGTCATTCGACTTAATAAACCTTTTTTCAGAGCCAACTAGGATAACTAATATCAGTGCTACCTGCATAGACAATATTTTCACTGATATAGTGCCTATAAATAGTTGTATTATTAATAAATTACACTCAGATCACTGTGGACAACTTGTCACATTTAGCAGTGAGTTACAAAAACAATACAATGAGAAACATAGTGTAGTTCCAGTAACTAAGGCTCGGTTAGAAAAGTTAAGGAAAAATATATCTGATAAATTTACTACAATTATAAAGGGCAATGACCCTAATAAATTATATAACTTTGTATTCAACACATTTTGTGAAGAATTCAAGTCAATTTTTGCTTCCAAGTCCATTTCCAGTGACAAAAAGACATGTTTTAACAGTTGGGCTACTATTGGTATACATAGAAGTAGGGAAAAATTATATGAACTTTATCATGAAAGAACATATAACCATAGTGAGGATTTTAAAATATATGTAAAAAAATATTCAAAAATATTTAAACAAATTTGTCATAAAGCTAAGTTAATGTATTTAAGCAATAAAATAAAAAACTCCAAAAATAAAATAAAAATGACTTGGAGTGTGATTAATAAAGAAACTGGTAGAGCTAAACCTCGGGACACAGAATTTGGCTTAAATATTAATAATCAAATTATTACATCTAATGTTGAAGTAGCAAAAATTTTTGAGAATTTCTTCTCAGATGTACCAGTTTCTATAACAAAAAGTTTAAACTCATCCCCTGCCATAGCCGAAAAGTTATTACAAGAAAATGTGAGTGGAGGCAGAGATTCATTTGAATTCCATTGCGTTGACAGTATGGATATAATAAAAATATTTAAATACATTAATATTAAAAACACATGTGACCTTTGGGGAATTTCAACAAATATTTTAAACTCTGTAATACCAGTCTTGGCTCCCCAGTTAGCTGTAATTTTTAATGCTTGTATAAACAGTGGTATGTTTCCTGATAAAATGAAGTTGAGTAAAGTTATACCTCTTTTTAAATCTGGTAGTACAGATGACCCCTCTAATTATAGACCTATTTCAGTACTACCTTCATTAAGCAAAATTTTTGAAAAACTAATGCTCCTACAACTTCAATCTTATTTTTCAAAAAATAAAATACTTCATAATAAACAATTTGGTTTCACGCGGGGTCGCTCCACAACTGACGCTGGTGTGGAGCTTATAGGTAACATATTTGATGCTTGGGAGAATTCACGGGATGCCTTAGGTGTATTCTGTGATCTATCCAAAGCGTTTGATTGTGTTCACCATGATATACTTATCAGGAAATTGAGCCACTACGGAATTAATGGTATTGCTCTTGAATTATGCAAATCATATTTGTGTAATAGGGTCCAAAGTGTTGATGTCAACGGAATAAGGTCTCCTGGGTCTGCCGTTACTATGGGAGTTCCGCAAGGCTCGATTCTTGGACCATTTCTATTTTTAATTTACATTAATGACTTACCTTTTTTTATAAGGGACAACTGTGAGGTAGTGTTGTTTGCTGACGATACCTCTTTAATATTTAAAGTAAATCGACATAATCCTAATATTGACGACGTAAACCACACCCTCTCAAAAATAGTACATTGGTTTAGCATTAACAATTTGTTATTAAATAGCCAAAAAACTAAATGTATAAGGTTTGTGACACCTAATGTCAAAAAAGTTAATGCTAACATTATTTTGAATGGAGATGAGTTGAGCCTTGTGGAGACAACTAAGTTCTTGGGAATTACATTAGATCCCAAACTTCAATGGGGCTCTCACATAGTCGCTTTAGCTAAAAAGCTGAGCGCCGCAGTCTTTGCGGTGGGTAAGATTCGCCAATTGACTGATATTGATACAGCTCGGTTGGTATATTTTGCCTACTTTCATAGTCTGATGAGTTATGGAATTTTACTGTGGGGTGGTGCTGCTGACATTAATACCATCTTTGTTCTCCAAAAGCGAGCTATAAGATCAATTTATTCGCTTGGGTCCAGATATTCTCTTAGAGAAAAGTTTAAAGAGATAAATATAATGACAGTAGCATCACAATACATTTTTGAAAATTTAATTTATGTTCATAGAAATAAAGAAAGTTTTCTTAAGATTAGCGATATTCATAACAAAAATACTAGGAATAAGAATAATCTAGCTACTCTTAAGACCAGACTCCACAAGATCAGCAAATCTTTTAAGGGTTACTGTATACACTTTTATAACAAAGTTCCCAGTCACATTAAAGCCTTATCTATGACAAAATTCAAAGCAACTATCAAGCAAAAATTATGCAATAAAGCATATTATAAAATTTCAGAATATCTAGATGATAGCAAGGCTTGGGAATAGAATTAAATTAAATAAATGGGTAGTATTTCGGAGCGGAAGTCTTAGTATGCTCTGTATAATATCATTTAAATTAAGTAACATGTCAAATTTGCCATCGTTTTCTGTGTAAGTGATTGGGTATGTCATGCTCGCTAAAAAGTCTGTGCTCGCGGTGGCGTCGTGTGCCAGGTCGGTCACTTCCCTGCAACATGGTTGAGGAGGCCGATGGCTGGCACATGCGTCATACTCGTGAACGGGTGCTGCTTGCGTAGACTGGTCTATCCGATTTGCTTACATTGTAACGGATTCATTGATGGATTACATAAGGCTTTCGCAATTATTCACTGTTTTGGCGAAAAAGAGTATACTGATTCTTCGTTCTGGGCGACTTCGCTTCACTCAGCCATAGTAATAATTATAATATAATAATATTCGTATTAAAAATATTTTTAATAAACTGCTCTGATTTAAACCAACTTGTAAATTATGTAATAATCACTTAATTGTAAACTGGTTTTGAAAAGAGCAACACTAGAGTTTCTTGCCCGTTCTTCTCTAGTGAAAACCGCTTTCCGAACCGGGTGGTAGATAAAAAAAATGACTGAATCTAAACGATGTTGAACATTTTAATGGATTCAATAAATTATTTTCATTTCATTTCATTTCATTTCAAAGAAAAAATATGTTTTACTACCAAAGTACTAAGATGTGGCAATCTATATTTTTACTACGCACGGCAAAATCGACTGCAGCCAGGCCGGAGCGACGAGCGATACGTCCTCCCTCTAGAAGGCCTTGCGGCGGTCTGATTTGACACCGGTCGGACAGCGTGTTTTATAGTGGTTTAAAAATATTTGTAGAAAACATGAAAACTAATTTTGTTGAAATATAAAAATGGTAATTTATTCATAAGATATTCTTCTATTATAATATGCAATTGCTATAAAAAATTCTGTACGATAAGTTGGTAAAAAAAATATGTTCTTGACGAGAGTTTCTGAATAATTTCGCATTGTTTAAATTTTTATTTTCAGGAACTAAACATAAAAAGATTATTTTTCTCAACAAAATCCCTACATAAGGGTCTTATTAGTCGGATAATATTTTTATTTTCATCTTATATTTAGTGATTTCGGATATCTTAAGCTTCTAAATTGCCACTTAAAGCTTAAATAACGAAACTTGTGTTCAGTAATCCTTTTAGTACTCACAAATTATCCCTCAATCTATAATGTTTAGTAAAAGCGCGCAAAGGGTATAAACGCTCTTAACAAATACTGTTTTTAAAGTTACCTTACAAATCAACATACTGTGTAGTTTTTGATAGCTGAAAGTAATTAAAGTGTCTATTGTAGAATCAGGAATTCGCATTTAAAAGCCCACTAAAGGTCGCAAATTTATTACGCGCAGACTCTCGGCGGCTCAGACGACGACAGCTATGTGATCACGGCGTCGCTGCACATCCCCGCCGCGCTGCCTCGCGAGGGTCGAGACTCGCGCGAGTCCCGGGACTCACGAGACTCACGAGACTCGCGAGACTCACGGGACTCGCGGCGGCCGGCTCCTCCCCCACGGCGCCGGTCTACCTCCGGCTCCGAGTCTTCTGCCAAGAGGGACTCGGCTGTGGGGTCCTCGTCTCCCGCATCAGCGTCTAACGCTTCGTCGCCGCCGGCCAGTCCACCACCCGCGTCCGTGGTGGCTACGCCCTTAAGAGTCACGCTGACGTCAGCCAGCGAGATCAGGAGGCCACCGGATATTGATAGAATCATGGCTCTTAGCAGGTATGTTGCTTTCATCGGAGGTTTGATGATGAAGAGGGCTGATGGTATTTTCTAGTCATTTTGTAAGCATGATTATTGTTCGTTGATATTTTCAAATGAAAAATACAACCTAAATATAGTTAATAAAACAAAACAGAAAAACCCCGACATTGTCAATATCTGCTTTCTTTATTAAATTCATTAAAGAACTGAAAAGTTACAAACAAGATTTTATTTTTGAGTATTTTATTTCGGTTTTCAACGATTTTAGTTTGTGAACACTGTCACTCTAATGAGCAATTGATGTCCTTTGGCTAAAAACGATGAAGAAAATTACTTCGAACGCTTACGCTACGTAAGCGTACGCTTCAGAGATTACTTAGTCAATTAGGCCTTCCCATGTATAATCTAATAATAATAATTTATAATGTAGCGGTTGGAGATGGGCTGATGATCGAGCCCAGTGGCGTGCCATAGGAGAGGCCTATGTCCAGCAGTGGACGCGAATAGGCTGATGATGATGATGTATAATCAAATACTATCTAATAAAGAATCAATGATAAATCAATTTCAGAGAACGCAACACATCAGACGCAAGAGCAGTTGTCCTCAGGCAACACGATGAGAGCACAATTCGGACCAGAGTGACGTCACAGTCGCGGCAAGAGCACACAGTAAGGAGAGAAGAACATACAGTTAGGAGAGAAGACCACAACGCCAGGAAAGATGATCACAGAAAAGATGATCAAAGAAAAGATGATCATAAAAGAGATGATCATAGGAAAGAAGAGTCAGTGAGCGTAAGGAAAGAGGAGAAGAGGGAAGGAGTGACGCTGTACAAACGAGGGGAGCTCATCTCCAGCGCCCGTTCGCCGCCCACATGACAGATTATAACGTGTTTTATACATAAACGTCTATTTATCATTATTTTCTTTTATTATAAATATTGTTGTAAGGATATGTTCATTTGATTGTGATCTCATACCTTGGTGTTATTCCTTATCCTTAGGTCTAACGAGATGCAGCTGAAATTTAATTCACACAATATCTATCTAGATCAAAGTAATTTAATGTATCGTAAAATCGTAACCATCCAAACTTATTTTCTTCAACTATGGATGCATTTGAGCACCCTGTGTAGCCTATTTCAATAAAATTTATAACGTGTATCTGCTTTATGACAAATTTTAAAAAATCTTTAAACATTCCTAATGCACTCCCTGCTACTGTTTGCTCCTGATAAAACATTCATTCACTGGCTTATTAAAAGACAATTTTAAAACCTATTTTAGTTATCAAATATGTTTTCCTCGCTCGTACTGAATTCAAGTCATACGAAAGATACAAAAAATACGGCAACTAAATCAGGTTTTAAGACTGCCTTGAATAAGGCCGCCAATATTTGTATAAAATAAAACAAATAACTACAATTGTTGAATGATTTAATCCGTGGTTACTATTGATTTGTACAGTATTTATATTGTTATCGTCGATGAAGTCTGTCTCGCATGATAATGCCTCCAAGTTTCGACACGCCGTCTTGGTACTCAGACTTACCCAGCGGAGGCACGGCTGATGTTGTTTCTGGAAATAAACTGATAATCAATATCTCTTCAATTGAAATATTGGTAGAGAAGATCTAAAACCATAAGATCTATAACCATCTGGGTAGGTACCACCGCAATGTCTATTTCTCCCGTGAAACAACACTGCTTAAATGCACTGTTGTGTTTCGGATTGAAGGACATTGTAGCCAAAGCAAATACTGGACATATTGAGACTTAACATCTTATGTCTCAGGATGGCGAGCGCAGTGGAATGTTGCTACTGTTTATGAGCGGTCGTATCGCTTACCATCAGGCGAACGGCTTGCTCGTCTCGCCATTCAATGCAATAAAAAAAAAAAAAAAAAATAAGAGTGGATTTCTGAACCATTATTACCATTTGTTTCAAAATTAATAATACTAATATTAAATCAATACTTTATAATTTATCTTGGATCATCTGTTAATACTTAATAAAGTATTAAAGACATTCTATGGCTACTAAACCGATGGGGCGTCAATGACACATAAAATCCACGTGAAATAATAACACGTTTGCTGTAGCAATTCGTTCTGTTAATGCCGAACCAGAGATATTACACCCATTTTATTTTCCTTTTATTTATAATCCTTTATTCTCATCAGCCTACAATGAACACCTAGGTTTTATGGGTATTAGGACATCCACAAACATTCACAACTCACGAACAGAAAAATCTTTTTTACACACTTGCATCAACAAGTAAAATTTTGATCAAATCCTTACCACACTTAGATCTAGGGTCGCTAGCCCCGCCGCCGCCTTGTTTGGATATGGTCTTTGGAGTGGACATCCTGGGTTTAGGTCCAACCCTGCAAGGGTCCCCGGGCAGACGCATCGGCTGAGCACACGGCCCTGTACCACTCTCATCCGCCGCCCTTTGCATACCTTCGAATTTCGCTCCAGGACCTTATGGTAGAAAAGTAATTCGTTGAAGGTTGGTTGTTGAAGAAAATAATGGAGTAATTGAAGCTAATGAAAGAGCCTTACAAATAATACTTTGATGATGATAAATTTCAAATTCATGATTATTACTTTTCGTAGAAAATAACTATTATAATATTATATTTAATATTATAGGCATAGTTGTGACTCCTTAATTTTGATAAAATGTACTTCAATCAAATAAACCTTGCTTGATATAAATTGATATAAACTTTGTCGTTTAAAATTACAATAACCTTAAGTTGGAGCTAGGATTTAAATATTTCGGAGCTATATTTTATAACCTGTTTCACAATAGTCCACTTGGTAAGTGGTCTTGTTTCGGTCCCGGTCAATGCGTTGCTTCAGCTCGGGCGACGCTTCGTTCTGCAGTATGCTGTACAACATCGGATACTTCGTCTGGAGCTGTTGAAAGTATTCTGTATCAGCCCATATGCGTCCCACTGCAGGGCACGGGCCTCCTCTACAATCGAAAGTACGATTGAGAGTGGTTAGGCCATATAGTCCACCACGCTGACCTAGTGCGGGTTGGCGGACTTACATACCATAGAATTTTTATAAATCGCTATGGTATGCAGGTTTCCTCACGATGTTTTCCTTCACCGTTTTTAGTGCGTGGTGATTGACTATCAATACACACATGACTCCGAAAAGTCAGAGGTGTGCCCTGGGATTCGAACCCGCAACCACCGTGAACATGTTG
Organism: Hyles vespertilio; assembly: GCA_009982885.2. Classification (NCBI taxonomy): domain Eukaryota; kingdom Metazoa; phylum Arthropoda; class Insecta; order Lepidoptera; family Sphingidae; genus Hyles; species Hyles vespertilio. The sequence continues at coordinate 2,428,330 of CM042817.1, forward strand.
GCAGTCGCGTCTAGTCCGTTTACCAACAGGCCACCACGCACTTCAGTTGAAAGTATTATTTATCAGTATTTATAGGTATAAGATCCACTGTGGAAATCGTTGACATAGGCCTTTGTTCAGCAATAGACTTCCTACGACTAAAGAAGACGGTTAATAATTAGATCTGCAATTTTATTAGAAAAAAAATTATACCTAGATCCAACCATGGGGATATAGAGAAGTATTTGATATTATTAAAGTTGTTTAGGTAACCTTATCTAAGAAAGCGTTGGGTTGGTCATATCGGGAAGTAGGTGTCTCTGGACTGGCCCCAACTCTAACTGGATACAGCTTTGGGTCAAGCATTGGTCCCATAATCTGAAATTAAGAAATATTTAATCATTAATTATGTTTAAACATATGCATTGTATAATATGTTGCAATCACGTAATCCTCATTTAAGAAATCATTTTTATTTTAAAGTTTCTATTTCTGCATAGTGCATTTCGATAACATCCTCTTTTTCTAGTATCGAAAATATAATTTAGATGAGGGTAGTTAAATTGTCACTTGGCTTCTCGCTGAGTCAGCCAGTATGGCCAGTCTCAAGTTGTCTTTCGAACGCGTCGTGCGTGCTCCGCCTGTGAGCTGCGTTTCTCGCAGAAATTCCGTTCTGAAGTGTACAATCTGGTACAAGTGGTGTTTAGTGAGAACATAAATAATTAGGATTCGGCGTGGACCTTCCAGATTTGAGATTCCGGTGAGTTAGATTGATTTACATACTAATAAAGATAGGTAGGTACTCCCATTGAATGCATATCAACTCGCAATATAGATACTTGATAGACTAATATAATAGATATTAATTATTAAGCTAATTATATGAATTAAAGCACGGATTATAATCAATACTTAGGGATACAAAACCAAATCTTCAAATAGCGAACTTTACCTACTATTGAAATATCCTAATGGCACTTACCCATGTTAGTTAACTGTAGGTTAACTGAATGTTTGTAATTCCTTGTTTTTTTGCAATTAATGTCGAGACGAGCATGCCGTTCTATGTCTGATGGTAAACGATACGACCGCTCATGAACAGTACCTAGCAAAACCAAACGCCTTGAATTACAAAGCAATGTTTGGGATTTATCGGCCTCTCACATATGAGAGACCTACCACCGGTAATTGATGTACTTAAATAATCAATTTAACATGCATTAATACAGTTAGGGGCATATTTGCGGTAACATTAACCAGAAATTTTCGTTTATCATCAGTCATCATGCGTCAACATACGATATGCGACCTCACTACACTCTGCAGCATACAAGAGTTACTGTTTTATAGTACCTCGTTCCTGCTCCAACCTCCTTCTTTCCCTGGGGGCATTTGTGGCATCTCCCCGCCGGAGTACTGAGGGCACCGGCAGTCCGGCGGCCGCGTATGCTGCATGCATGCCTGGTAGAAGGCTAACTCCTCGCCTGATAGCTTTGGAACTCTGGTTAACGAGACAGATGAGGAAAGAAGTCACTTTTAAGAATTGTATTCTCTATGTCGACTATTGTTTACATATCAGATAGATTATGAGTGAGATCACTTTTAAGGTGTCTATAGATTCGTATTCTCTATGTGGACTCGGGTCTACATACATAAACTCACGCCGTTTGCCCAGAAGGGCTAGGTAGGTGCTAGGACACCCACATTTCGCCTTATATGTTCCGTCCCACGATGTGATAGCTGGCGAGTCTATCGCCATATCGGCCACAAATTCCTGACTCTGGGCTGATAATGAATAGAAAAATCCAATATCACTTGGCCCAACCCGGGATTCAAACCCGAGACCTCAGCTTTATAAGCGTAGTCTCAGACTCAGGACTACTGTTTACATAAATAGTCCCCATAGTCGGCGATACTTTAAATCGATAATCGATAAGTCGATCTTCTGATAATATATTCCATCGTAGCTTCATCGTTCTTAAAACATCGACCGTTGACTACCACATTAACCCCTAGGGTGCACCAACAATGCCCCCATAACGCTGATTGTACTAAGGCTAGATAAATGCAGAGAGAAATATAATTAGTTAGACACATGCTGTGAAACGAAAGGCCGCGGATGCAATTACCAGATTGAGGAAAATGTTACTGTGATCCACAAGTATTCGTTTCTATTGATTTATTTATTAACGCTTTATAGGTATACAAAGTACGCAGGTGCTAGGCGGACTTTATGCCTGAGGCATTCTCTCAGTGAACCAAGTCAAGTTGTTTCTGTGTGTTGCGGCATCTCTTCCATTAATTTTATAGTTTAAGTTAATTCTTTAAAATAGTTACACTCTAGTACATTATTATTATCAATTAAATAAATAAGCACATATATTATGATAATTCCTACATGCGCTTTGTTATAAGTAGCCCACCGTTCAACTGTCATTTTTGAAAACTCATTGCACTTTGAACCTTTGTCGTTGCTGTTTCATTTTTAAATACTCATATTCCTGAGTCGCTCCCTCAAAGTTGCGAAAATTATCCCCATCCTTTCATACACTATATTAGTGAAATCTCTATATATTTATGATAGATACCACAAGTGGTAGGTCTCTCATATGTGAGAGACCATCTGGGTAGGTTAACAGATTAAGAATATTCCTTCATATATTTGTCAGATTATTATTTGGGACGACTAGAACATCAAGTTAAACAGTTTGTGTAAAAATCTGATGCGCTCGAGTATTTCAAGGTCACTTTTTTTTACATTATCAAAAATTTACTGGTGGTAGGTCTCTCATATGTGAGAAGCCATCTGGGTAGGTACCACCGCAATGTCTATTTCTCCCGTCAAACAGCAGTGTAAATGCACTGTTGTTTCGGTTTGAAAGACATTGTAGCCAGAGTAACTACTGGACATATTGAGACATAACATCTTATGTCTCAGGATGGCGAGCGCAGTGGAATTCCAAGCATTGCTTTGTAATTCAAGGTGTTGTTTGGTTTTACTACTCATCTCGCTATTCATTGCAATAAAAAAATTTAAAAAAAAAAACGACTCGTATTACATGTATTATATATTCCATATGACTGCCTCGGTGGCATAGTTGTACTACGGTACGCTTGCAAAGCTGGAGTCTCAGGTTCAAATCCTGAGTCCAGCAAAGTTATATTGAATTTTTCTATTCATTATCAACCCGGAGTTTGTGCCCGATATGGTGACAGGCTCGACCCCTATCATATCGTGGGATGGAACACACAATGCGAAATGTGGGTGACCAGGCACCTCTGCCTACCCCTTATGGGAAAAAAGCGTGAGTTTATGTATAATGTGTATAGTACAAACATACTCTGCTAGGCCGCCGGCTTCCGCGGCGCCGCCCGCCCCGGGCAAGTTGGGCCACAGATAGTCCTTCCTGTATGTCGTCAAATAGTGATCCATCGCGCTGTACTGTGTTTTCACTTCATAATACAACTGGAAATTTTGTTATCATTCTAAACTATTATGTGTGCATTTCGCGGCAGTGTTTGATTTTGTGACATTGTTTTAACTTAAAACATGACATTGACTGTCTGGATGTTTTTACATTTTATATAACAATGTTTATTATCGGTGCAGTGCAAAGAGTATGTACGTATTGCACATATTTGCCTTCCTACTATGTTATTTTCTTTCGTCTATTTTCTCCTCAAAAAAGTTTTTGCTCCGTCTCAAACATCTATGATCTCTACTCCTTTCCCTGAATATCAAATATGGCAGGTATACTAACATCCGTATTCACAAACAATACTTTACTCAATGTTGAAGCAACGCTATCTCATAGTGATCGTTCCGCCCAGCCTTTTGATTCATAAATAATACTTATAGTAGGGGAGCCCGTACCGCTAAATTTTCAGTTACTAAAGCGTCATGGGGACCGATTAGATTGTGAAGATTTGGGCCTAAAACGAATAATAATTTATGTTCACTTTGCCATTTTAGTGGGGAGGAGAGCGTGTGTTAATTTTCAAAAATGTTAAAAAAATCACTTACATAAAAATACTCGAGCGCCTCAGACATTCACGGTGCTTACCCGCTTTGTTTTTCTAACAACCGAGAGATATTATTCTGACGAGTAATTAGGGGAGGATGGCTGTAGAAAAGGCTAGAAAAAAAAAACACAAAAAAAGTTATTCGAGCGTGTCAGATATTCGAAAGAAATATTTAGAAAACTCAAAAAAGTGTCCTATTAAAATATCTGTCGATTTGAGTGTGATCAAAAGTCACGGCAGATTTTTGAAAATGTAAAAAAATAGTGGCCTTGAAATACTCGAGCGCATCAGATTTTTACACAAACTGTTTAACTAGATGTTCTAGTCGCCCCAAATAATAATCTGACAAATATATGAAGGAATATTCTTAATCTGTTAATTTCAAAGAACAAAAATTCTTTTCCAATTTCTGAGTGGAATAAATTATTCCGCATATATGAAGGTGTAATTTTATTATTATTTATTAATACGAAATAGATAAAAAAATATAAAAAACAATTTTTTAATCTTCATCCTCACTGGATTCATCTTCAAAATTGATTCCTCCTTGGTCAATTTCTTCTTCATTTTGTGTTTCTGTAAAAAGGAAGGGTTATAACTACGGGTTATAAACTTTTATAGACGTATTTATCTTTTGTATTATAGTATTTAAAAAAAACGTAGAGTGCGTTTCAACCAAGGTTTCAACAAATAGTTCCTTTGCCGTCATATTGGTAGCAATGTATACTAGTGTTACTAGATCATACAACATGTGTAATCCATAATATTAGGGAAATTTTAAAATGAGTTGTGCTGTTGTGCTGTTTTCAGTATGACAATAAGAGAAGATTTTTAAAACAGCAATGTATAAATATTTAAATAGTGATAGTTTTTCAACACCAATTGTTATTTGAACTGGATCGCACCTCAGACTTAAATAAAACCAAATAGTTCAAATCATGTTTTATTATAATTATGGTCGTCTAAGTATATTTTTTACAGTAATCGTGCTCATCTAAGGGACTTACACGAGAAATGGTACCATGATCATCATCATCTACATCCATATCAGACATAAAATTACTATCAGAAGAGTCACTTTCATCTCCAACTTCAATTATAAATCTGTCCACTTCTTCATCAACAGCTGGACCATCAGCGAAATATTTTTCCTCAATCTTCTTTACATGTTCACATTCCTTTCTCCATTCCTCCTGGGTTATGCTAGCAAATGCTTCTTCTGTTATTCTTACAATATTTTTTGCTTCTTGACCCACATTTTTTTCAGCAATTCGTCTTTTTAACAGACTCCATATGAGTTCAATGGGGTTTAAGTCGCAATGGTAAGGCGGAAGCCTTACTACTTTATGCCCATGCTGGTCCAATATTTGATCCGCCTCAAATATAGGGGGCTCTTTGTGCTCTTTGATAATTTCGAATAACTGAGCTTTTACCATAGTCGGTAAATAAGCAAGACCTTTACTTACAATCCAATTTTGCATTTCAGTCTTTGTGCTTCCCATAGTTGGTGCCTTGTTGATCGCTACTGTATGGTAGGAGGCATTATCCATGATAACAATTGATTGTGGAGGCAGATTCGGTATAAGCTTTTCTACTAGCCATTTTTTAAAATTTTCTCTATTCATGTCATGATAGTCGGCTGCTTGCGACTGGGATTTAAATAATAATTGAGCATTAGGTATAAATCCCATGTCACCACCAGCGTGGACTATAATCCACCGTGGCCCTTTGGAATCAGAAGCTACTACGCCTTCTTCTGTTTCACTTTGCCAACATTTCCCTGCACAATGCGTTGAGTGTATATATGTTTCGTCTAAATATATAACCAGCCGCTGATTTCCAAGATGATTGTTTCTTAGTTCCTCGAGATATCGATAACGCCAGGAGACAATGTCAAATCGCTCCATTAATAGTGTTCGTTTGGATCGGCACTTTTTAAAATAAAATCCCATCTCTTTAATTATTCTCCTTAAAGTCGTGCGACTGCCTTTAAAATCTATATCACGTCGCATTTCATGCAATAATTTAGTTAAAGTAGGCAACTCTTTTCTTACTGAATAAAATTCGTGTATTTTATGTTTTATAGCACATCGCTCAATATCGTCTAATTCGATAGTTTTATGTTTAGGACCACTTTTACGTGGAGTGGAAATTTTTGTCGACGTACTAGCTGCTATCTCGCCTTCCTTGGTTATCTTTGACACTGTCTTTTCAGATATACCTAAAATAAAAACCATAATAATTATCATAAAATATCCATCTAAAACTATACCTAAATAACCTAATTTTCGAAATAGCATGTGAACATCTATTATTCTTCCTTAAGATAAATAATTATTTAATTAAGAATTTATGACATCAATCTGATATTCAATGAAGAGTCGGGGATTTAACAATACCTGTGTTAACCCTATTTCACTAACCTGTAATGGCGGCAACACGAGCCTGAACACATCTGAATGGAATAAGTGGGGCCTCGTTGCGTTTTTGACGCTCACAAAAGTCCTTTACTTTTAACACCATCTGTCTTTCACCACTTCTTAGTGTTTTGGGCATGATTTCACACAGAAACTAAAATTTGTTAACAAAATCTGCATACTCGTCTTCACACATGTACTCTCTTGACACACAGGAGAGCCAACCTTATAACATAGGAACTATTTGTTGAAACCAAGTTGAAACGCACTTTACCTGAAACAAAAGTATCTCCTGATATGTCAGGTGTTATGACAATATCTTTGTATGCTTCAGGAAGTTGGCTACCAAGAAACCAAGTCAGCTCTAATTTGGTGTGGGGATAGTGCGAGAGAGTGAAATATAAAGAAAGAGTGAGAAGGAAACAGAGACGCGGAGTTTCAATTCAGTTCTCAGCAGCTGTATGCGCCACACTTTATTTATGGTTTAAGCTACATCGCCCTATGAAAATCGTCAGATTATTTTTATTCTGTAATTCTTACAGGATTTCCTTCAAAATAAAAAAAAAAATAATCGCGCTCGAGTATTTCATAGTGACGTCTTTTTCTTACAATTTTGCCACTCACCCATTTCCTTATGCCACGCTAAAATCATCAGATTATTGAAATATATTCTGTTCTGTATGTATTTAACTTACCTGCCATTAATCTGACGCGCTTGAGTTTTTCTGAGGATTGATTTTTTTTTACAAATCTGACGGGCTGTCCTCGGAGCACGCCCTTATATAAATCAATCAAATCAAATCAAATCAAAATATTCTTTATTCAAATAGTCTTTCACAAGATCTTTTGAATCGTCCTTTTCTGCTACCACAGAAAGGGTTTATACAGGGTGTACAAGAAAACGGCGCACCTGCCAATATACATTATAGTATATGGTGAAGGCATCTTAATTAAGACGGATTTGCATGGCGCTAGCGAATATTAAGAAAGATGACGAGAAAAAAAACTAACGTCACATATGCTACCCCTTAACACATTACGCTAAAGTGATTGAACCTTACAACTGAATGGTAGGCACTCGACAATAAATAAGCAGAGCTCATTATTTACTTATAAGTCGTACGTTTGTTAACATAACGCTCAGGGTACATAAACTTAGTACATAAAAAAGATATTCAATTAATACTGTCAACAGCCACATACATGGGTACTAACCCCACACTAAGATACAAATCTTGTGTCGCGGGTATTAGAAAAATAATTATGGTTCACGGAAATTATATGTCTCGGGGCGGGAACCGAACCCGCGGTCTCTCATTTCACAGGCGATTCTTACCAACTGCGCCACGGAGGCCGTCGGTGACTCATATGGACTGGTTAGTTGTCATTAATAACCACTAAAATAGTTAACTGACCTTGTAATGTAAACCGTAATGACCTTGATAGGCAAGGCTGGAAGCGCAGGATCCGCCAAAACCCGCACGAAAACACTGTCACAGTTTGGTAGCACAAATCACTTTTCTTTTACATTTCATATAACACAAGTTACATCAAAAGCTATCAAATTGGGTAATGTTCAAAGCATAGTGAAATTAATAAAATTTACTCAAAATTACTGAAAACGAATTTACAATAATATGCACACGACTAATACATGCACACGCGATCGCAATCCGAATTCAACTAATAAAAAATAAATTATTATTTTGATTTTTGAAAGATAAAGGCCTGTTCACATTACATACAAAGCTTTCCTATTTGAGTTCATAATAATTCACTTGAACAATTAGTATTAGTACTGTATCAGCCCATATACGTCCCACTGCATGGCACGGGGTCTCCAGTGCAGTAAATTAGTGGTTAGTCATTATTGATTTCACTAATTTGATCTCACAGAAGTCTCATATGCAAATTCTATGCTATAATGGTAGACGACATTTCTCTAGGTATAAGAATTTAGAAGAAATTGTATCACTTTAAAGTAACATTATTTTCAAAATACATCAAAGTAATGTTAAATACAATAATAAGCAAAGTAAATAGGCAATTTATAACTGACTGGATCGGTTGATGACATATTTAAATAATATTATAAGCTCTTGAGCAAGTAAGGACCATTCTATCAGTCCAATAAGATCTGTTTTTTAAAGTAACTTTTATATCGCAGTAGGTACTTAATCAAATTAAGTTATATCAAGTGTATAGTGTGAGCACACCTCAAGATGTCGGGCTTCTTTTGCAAAATGCTTAAAGTTACCGACAAAGAAATTGCCGCCTTTCGGCTCGCACTCACAAACGGCGGCGGCAACCTCAAAGGAAGAATAATCGAGCCGCGTTGGATCCGACGAAGTACACTATGACCGGCGGCTTCCTTTGACTAATAGGGCCGAATTGGGCCATCATTTTAAAAATCTTATTATTTATTAATCAGTGTCATCAGATTATTTTTTCAATGAATATTAATTATTTAGAAAATTTAAATGTTATGTAGGTATTACCAAAACTTTTCTAATTATTATAATTCAATTCGCAATCTTACATGATTTAAGCGATGACCAGTGTGATTTCTTGGTATCTTTCAGTTTGGATTTGTGACACTAAGGAAAATAATGACAAACAAAATAGTCAATCCATACACGATGCAACTGCACCTAAAGTTATTATGTTGTTAATTTATTGACGCTACATCTAAGTACGTCCCTGTTTAACTGATTGATTTATTTGAAATGAAATGTTAGTAATATTGTGGTTTATCGACTAAGTGCGGATTTACCGATATTAAACAAACATTGTCTATACTAGTTCTATTGTATTGTCTATTTGTTGTTACTTCCGTTCCTCTCTTGACACTGTCTGTGAACTGTATATTATTTGCATACGAGTATTAAATCTATGTTAATCCTGTTTACCTCTGCATATTATTTAGTCAAAACCTAATAGGTTATGGGCCCAGCACGCCATGCAAGCATAAATATTAATATATTCTAAAAACAAGAAAATACGAATATAAAATAAAAATATGGCGTGCTCTCCAGCAACGAACAATTTTTCCATCGAGAAATTAAAGGGCATAGAGAACTTCAGCTCATGGAAATTTATGATGAAGATGTTATTAATACAGGAAGAACTATGGGAATGCGTAGAAACGGATGATGGTAATAGCAAGAAGCAACAAATAGCTTTGGCAAGAATCGCATTAGCTGTTCAACCGTCAGTAATACCGCATATCAGGAATGCAAAAACAGCACACGAAGCTTGGACAAATTTGTCCAAAGCCTATGAAGACAGTGGACTTTGTCGCAGACTAGGGCTTCTGCGAACATTGTTTGGAACAAAACTGAACATCAATAAAATTACCGAATTATCACAACAGCTTAGTGAAATAGGATCGCCTTTGGAGGACGACTTTGTAGCAGTAATCATGTTGAGCGGATTGACGCCTGATTATGATCCTCTTATAATGGCAATTGAGAGTTCGAATATTAAACTCACCAGCGAAAAAGTCAAAGGCAAACTATTACAAGAAAATATTCGGAGAAGTGACAAAAATGATCCCGGTACATCTGCTTTATTGATTCAAAAACAACAAAGATGCTACAGATGCAAGAAAATCGGGCATTATATCAAAGATTGTCCTAAGTCTGGACATAAGAAGTTCATGAAGACTAATACAGACAAATCAAAGGCCTTATTAACTGCACTGTCAGCGAACACACATAGTGGAGTTTGGTATATTGATAGTGGTGCCGCTGCACATATGTGTGGAGATAAAAGTATTATGAGTTGTTTTGTAAGTGATGGAAAGTCCTTGGAGGTGAATATAGCCAATGGTGATAAGTTGTATACAGCTGGACAAGGTTCTGTGAATGTTCATTTGAAAAATGGTAATATAAAGACAATAAGTAATGTTTACTATGTGCCTAAGTTAACCGCAAACTTATTATCTGTAAGTGCCATGGTCCAAAAAGGTTATAAAGTAGTGTTTAGTTCTGGTATGTGTCACATCTATGACAATAAAACTGTGACAGCTACAGCTACGCTGTGTGACAATGTATTTTTATTGGATACCAGAACAACACCTATTTCAAATTTTAATAATATGAAATATGATAACCTAGTTGTAGATAATGCAGGATTAATGTCTCGTGGAATGCGTGCTGTCACCGAGAAGGGAGAAAGTACTTCTCAGCAGGTATGGCATCGTCGTCTTGCACACCTCAACCATCGAAGTATGGAATTGTTGAGAAAAGGTATGGTTCTAGGAATTTCTTATAGTAATACTAGTTTTGATAAATGTGTATCTTGTATTGAAGGAAAGCAAACTCGTGTAACCTTTCCAAAGAATTCTTTCAATAGAGCCAAAGCTATATTAGAGTTGGTGCACACTGACTTGTGCGGTCCGATGCCCACTACATCATTCAGTGGCGCAAAATATTTTCTAACTTTTATAGATGATTTTTCTAGAAAAACTTTTGTTTATTTTTTGAAAGCCAAAGATGAAGTTTTTAATGTTTTTAAAAGTTGGAAAGCTCTCGTGGAAAACCAAACTAATAAGAAAAATAAAATAATACGCAGTGATAATGGCACTGAATATATTAATAATAAATTTCAGGAATACCTGAAAGAGTACGGCATTGTACATCAAACGACTGTGCCGTATTCGCCTCAACAAAATGGAGTGGCAGAGAGAGCAAACAGAACTATAATGGAGAAAACGCGCTGCATGCTGTATGAAGCAGGCCTGAATCAGAAGTATTGGGCTGAAGCTGTCAATACAGCAGTTTATTTGAAAAACCGTTCGCCGTCATTAGCTGTTAAAGGTTGTACTCCAGAGGAGAAGTGGACCAATAACAAGGTATCAATTTCACATTTACGTGTTTTTGGTTGTATAGCATATTGTCATACACACAAACGGACTAAACTAGAACCAAAAGCGAAGAAATATATCTTTGTTGGATATTGTGAAAATTCTAAGGGCTATAGATTACTAGACCCTGAAAATCCGAGAACTTGCGTGAAGGCTCGAGATGTAACGTTTTTAGAGGATAAGTTTATTAAAAGTCATAATGTTTCAATTAATGATAATGAAGTGAATACTAATGGTAATAAAACACCTACAGAACCATCTACTGTGGAATATATCCTCAATGAGGTTAATACTGATAATACTACTGTAACTCAACCTGAACAGAGATGTAGTGTTATAACAGTTAATGATTCTGATGAAGAAGAGAGTTTTTATTCACGTGATTCTGCGGATGAAACTTATGTTCCAGATTTAGAAGAACAGTCATCATCCAGCTCAAGCTTAGAAAATGAAACTGCTTCAGACTCCTTGATGGCTCATTTTGTCAATGAAGTTTCTTACACCAACGACATTGGTGACCCATTGACAGTGAAGGAGGCGCTGAATGGTCCAGACGCAGAGAGCTGGAAACAGGCAATGCAAGATGAATATAATTATTTTATTATTAATAAGTGCTGGACACTTACTGATAGATCTTGTGATCAAACACCTGTAAAATGTAAATGGATTTTTAAAAAGAAACGAGGTGTTGATGGTAAAGTCTGTAAATATAGGGCTAGATTAGTAGCTAAAGGATTCACACAAAGATTTGGAATCGATTATAATGAGACTTTTGCTCCAGTTGTTCGACTGTCGACTATACGAACATTATTAGCCGTTGCTTCAGCATATGATATGGATATACATCACTTAGATGTTAAGACTGCTTTTCTTAATGGTGATCTTGACGAACTAGTATTCATGGAACAACCTGAAGGTTTCATAGTAAAAGGTGAAGAAAGGAAAGTCTATAAGCTAAACAAAGCAATTTATGGCTTGAAACAAGCGGCTAAGGCATGGAATGAGAAAATCAACAAAGTTTTGTGTAGTAAATTGAACTTTAAGAAATCTTCATTAGAAGCATGTGTTTACTATAGACACAATGAAGATAAATTGATACTGATAGCATTGTATGTGGATGATATATTTATAATGTCAACGCCGAATGCATCTAAAGAGATGGTTGACATAAAACAAAAACTCAAAAGTGAGTTTCAAATCACAGATTTAGGGCCAGCCAGACATATCCTAGGAATCAGAATCTGTAAACAAAGGGACAAGATTACTTTAGACCAAACAAGTTACATAGAAAAGGTATTAAAAAGGTTTAAAATGGAAGACTGTAAGCCTGCAGTAACTCCTATGGAAACTGGCTTAAAACTCGAAAAATCTAGTGAAAAAGGATATGAAAAATTAGAATATAGAACTTTAATAGGGTCATTGATGTATATCGCCATAGCAACACGACCAGATATAACTCATGCAGTCAGCTACCTGAGCCAATTTAATGATTGCTATTGTCAAACGCATTGGAAAGCAGCGAAGAGAGTACTTCGTTATTTAAAAGGAACAAAACATTATTGTTTAAAGTTTCCAAGAGACAAATTAGTAATTTCAGGATATGCAGATGCTGACTGGGGAAGAAACGAGACAGATAGGAAGTCCTACACTGGATATGTATTTCAGGTGGGTAAGTCTATAGTATCTTGGGAGAGTAGAAAGCAGCGTACTGTTGCATTGTCAAGCACCGAGGCTGAATATATGAGTCTATCTGATGCGTGTAAGGAGGCTATTTTTATTAAGAACTTTTTACATGAAGTTTTAGGTGTATTGCTTAAAGTTAAAATTTTTAATGATAACCAATCAGCACAGAAGTTATGTAAAACTACTGTGTTTCATGCCAGAACTAAACACATTGATATTCGGCACCATTTCATTAGGGAACATATTGATAATGGTTCAATTAATATTAAGTATTTATGTTCAAATGAAATGTTAGCTGATTTGTTGACTAAGCCTTTAACAAGTTATTTACACAGTAAATTAGTAATGAAATTAATGTTAACTTAAAAGGGCAAAGTTTGTTTTATAGAAAATGATTTTATTTCTATTAAGTTGTGTTAAAGTTTTGATGGAAGTTAATGTAAGTATTATTTGTTTGTAGACAATATTTGTTTAAGGGCCAGTGTTAGTAATATTGTGGTTTATCGACTAAGTGCGGATTTACCGATATTAAACAAACATTGTCTATACTAGTTCTATTGTATTGTCTATTTGTTGTTACTTCCGTTCCTCTCTTGACACTGTCTGTGAACTGTATATTATTTGCATACGAGTATTAAATCTATGTTAATCCTGTTTACCTCTGCATATTATTTAGTCAAAACCTAATATGAAACAAGAAATATCCTTTTTTAGAGTTAGAAAAGGATAAATTATACAGCTGCAGAGTTCATGACCCTGCCCATTACATTACGATTGTAAACAACGGTTAAAGCGAAGTCTAAGAAAGTTTTGATGCTGTTAAAAATGGTTTTCGTGGTATATTTCGTTAACGGTTCAATTAACGACGAAACGAAAAAATACGTATGTGTTTAAATCTTGTTCTTCATCCATTCCAACTGGTATTCTGCGAAAAAGTGGTGATTAAACTTAAAACTTTAAACGGTCATAACTTCAAAACAGATAGGTATTTTCCAAATATTATTTTTTTATTATGATATTAATATTATGCCCTTGTATCCAACTGAGCAAGTGCGCCATTTATTTGCGCTCTCTGTATATGGTAGGAGTACATTACAAGGATTAAGGTTTCTCCTCATATAGTTTTCTGACGCGCTCGAGTAACTCTTCAAACCCCCTCTTGGGCTCCCCTACTATTAAGTCACCCTTTTATTATGGGAATGCACAGTGTACAATGCGGATCAGTGATTGGTCAATTACTGTTGCTAATTTCTCTCTGGTGTTGGACTATTGGTGACTACTTTACACTCATGCGAAAATAACACGAGAATCGCGAATGTGGAACCGATTTACAAATTCTTCGTAGGTTCACACCTTGTTCTCCGACTTTAATCGGTTACTTAAAACGAAAGAAAAATCGGAGAACGAGGTGAAAACCTGCGAAGAATATGAAAATCGATTCCACTCGTGTTTTTTTTCTTTCACAAATTTTTAAGCGGTAAATAAGATCCCCCAATTATTTCCACAGGGACCTGTTGGAGGCAGCCTGCATCGAAATAGATGATTATTAACCTGAAAACTCCCGTATCTGTATCGGCCCATATACGTCCCACTGCAGGGCACGGGCCTCCTCTACAATCGAGAGATTGATTAAGAGTAGTTAGGCCATGTAGTCCTCCACGCTGTCTTAATGCGGGTTGGCGGACTTACATACCATAGACATTTTTATACATTGCTATGGTATGCAAGTTTCCTCACGATGTTTTCCTTTGCCGTTTTAGTGCGTGGTGATTAACTATCAATACACACATGACTCCGAAAAGTCAGAGGTGTGCCCTGAGATTCGAACCCGCGACCATTGTGAACATGTGGGCAGCCACGTCTAGTCCGTTTACCAACAGGCCACCACACACTTAAGAGAGACCTACCACCAGTAAATTACATTCATATACTATAACATTGTACTGCTACAATACTGTTATCACGAAACGACGACAAAATCCACAGATTTTTCAATCTTGTATCCTCTTGTTTCCTAAATAAGACGTAAATAACTAATCACTTCCAGAGATCCACAACCACCGTTTCCAGTGGAAGGCTCGATTCGAACCCGCAACCACCGTGAAAATTTTGGCAGTTGCGTCTAGTCTGTTTACCAACAGAAAACTCTCAGCCGAATAAAATCTTAAGGCCACAAGTAATTGGTAAACAAGTATTGAAAAGCCTCTCTCAGTTACTTTTTTCAGATCTACATCGACAAGTGGCAATAGTACATGAAGAACAATATCCTTAGTAAATCGATAGCGTCTTCTAAATTATTTTTCATTGTAAAAATCAAAAGGATTTTGGAAGTCTCGAATGGTATATCTTGCACTTATCGTCCTGCGTTCGGTAAGGTCATCATCAATTTATTCGTCGAACTCCTCCTCGCTGATGTAATCCATTGTATTGAAAATGGAAAAAACCTAATGCAAAACCTTAGTGTAAAACACATAAAATGAAATGCGTAGACAGATATATTTTCTGTCTACGATGAAATGCAAAGAGAATTTAAAACACTGATGAAATGGCATATACATTCATAACTGTCACTTTTACGTCTTCAATCGACACTATGCGTTGCGTAAAATAGCTCTTGAGTTTCTTTACCTGAGGACCTCCTTAAGGACGCGTTCCATTTGACGATCGCAACGACCACGCTCGCGACTGCGATATTTACCGTTCCACTAGCTTGATAGCGTTACGATCGCAAACCCAAGTGGAACGGGTTATGGAGCGTTTAGGTAATAAATATTTTAAAATAGCTATAATAAGGTTAGGTTGCATTATGCGTTTAAAGTAATTTTCTCCGGTGAAATTTGGTGTTTTGACATTTCAAAATCCCGCCTATATTCTCAAAGCGCACCACGACCCACCGCTGGACATGGGTCGTCGTGGGCGTCGCGTGAGCGTTTGTCATGACGTGTTCACCGCGACCACGACGATCGTGATCGTCAAATGGAACGGCGAAATGAGTTTTTTTGGGCGCCGTGAGCGCCTAATGGAACGCGCCCTAAGTGAACGCATAGTGTCACTCATCACTCAAGTATTGCTTAAGAATTAAAATTGACGTTTTTGTGCGTTTGGCTGCACCTATGGGCTGCACTATGCGTCCTCATAGTATTGTTTGTGAATACGGGTGTTAATCTACTTCCGAACCTCGTTCCATCGAAATTAATTGTCTTACCTTTACCTTTGGTAGAATATCGTGAGCAAAGCATAATTGTTAAACTTGCATATTTTATAAGTAATCCACAATCTACCAATCGACACTGCTTAGGAAAGTTTAATTTGTTAAAATGTTTCTCGATCGTACATGAGTACCAGTGCAGTCGATTCACATGACGTGACGTTCTTATATTATTATTTTTTTTTTTATTGCATTGAATGGCGAGACGAGCAAGCCGTTCGCCTGATGGTAAGCGATACGACCGCTCATGAACAGTAGCAATATTCCACTGCGCTCGCCATCCTGAGACATAAGATGTTAAGTCTCAATATGTCCAGTAGTTGCTCTGGCTACAATGTCCTTCAATCCGAAACACAACAGTGCATTTAAGCAGTGTATTATTAGATAAATCTATGAGACAAATCAAAAACAGTTTTCAATTTACACGTATAATTTAAAACATCACAATCTAAATACTAACAAAAAAAAACATTCGTCAAATTGTAAACGTATCTAACCAACTCTATAAGTATACATGTATGGGTTCCGCCAGCGACCATATCTGGGCTCCTCGCGCGGTGGACCAAACGGATTCTTCTCCAACACCACTTGGGCCAAAAGACCGTGGCACGCGCCGTAAGTCGTGTCTCCTGTGCGCACGCGCAGGATGCGCCGAAGTTCTCCTGCGAACAAATTAATATTAATTATTATATCTATACTGCAGTAAGTTTCAGCATCTCTTAATTTTGTTATATCAAAATCCTCACTTTGCAAAGAATCGTCTAGCTTAGGCCTCATGGACATGGCTGAGGGCGGCTCGGCGTATTTCTCCGGCTTGGGGCACCTGTAGGAGCCCTTCTGGCTGGTATCAGGGATGTACACGTCATCGGGGAGGCGCAGGGTCTGCAAGGCCCGCGCTCGCCGCGCCATGTTGACCGACATAAACGGCAACTCTGAAATACATCACCAAATGAAGACTGTCCCTAACTGACTGCCAACATTGTAACTCCCGTGAGCCAGGATCAACAGTAACACGCATTTTAGTGACGCCAAGCATCTTATTGCACTATCAATTAATGAAGAATGTAGGCTTAGACGTTTTCATGATGTCGTGAGAACGTGATAAAACTTTATAGGAATCTGTGATTAACGCGTAATTAAAAAAAAATCTGTCATTAACCTACTGTTCAGGAATCATAATTGGAATTAAGTATAATAAGGATTAATAGGAAATAATAAAAAAGCAAGTAATTGCTATTGACTTTTGTATCAATATTTCATATGAATTACACTAGCTGTTTGGTTTGGAAGGTTTCTAGTTCGGTTCCTTCAATTTCTATACATCTACTGAAGTACGGTTACATGGTAAAATCGTCAATTAAAATAAATAAAATAATAATCTACCCCTCGAACAATACTTGGTGAGGTACTCTGTCCGTTTCAAGTCTTGTATCTCGTGGTCGATTGGTATTGGGTTCAATTCCCCCGACATGTACATTTTCGTCAGCTTCGGTTGGTCATCTGCAAACTTAAAATGTTTATGTGACTCATTAAAATTTAAAGATTTTAGTTGATCGACCATCGCGTCGCATCCATCAAATCCCTATGAAAATTGAAAATCATCGGAGGAGGACTATTTAAGTAGACTTTCTGTGGCTAAAGATATATATAGAGTATAAAATTAAGTACCCTTTCAACAGCATTTTTATAAAACTCATAGTCGATAGGACAGAGGACATCGGGGCTCTTTCTAGGAGCATCTCGTGCCTTCAACGAATCTCTGCTGATGCCAACGATCATGCAGTCGTCATCCACAGCTTTACGTCGGGGACTTTTACTGAAAACCAAAAACATATTAAATTATTACTGGTGGTAGGTATCATTTATGCGGGAGGCCGCCTGAGTAGGTACCACCGCAATGTCTATGTCTCCCGCCAAACTGCAGTGTAATCGCACTCTTGTATTTCGGTTTAAAATACATATTGAAACTTAACATCTTTTGTCTCAGGATGGCGAACGCATTGGAATTTCAAGTATTGCTTCTGTCCATGAGCGGTCCAATCTCTTACCTCACCATTCATACAAATTAAAAAATATATCTATATTCTCATCTTGCTACTTTGAGCTAGTTAACATATAGTTTTCCTGATACTCTGTTGAATGCACTTTGAATGTACTTTGCTATTCAAATAACGCAGGTGCAAAATAAATGCCATCGACTCTACACAAAATGAAAATAATGTATAGATGTATTAGATATTTATAAGACTTCTAAGTAACTTTTTGTATTTTTTCAAATCATCTTTGTATAAATACCAATTATCTAAACACAAAAAAAATCCACAAGATATTTATATAGCCGAAAAATACAAGACCTAAATATACTATACAGTCTACAAGAGCTAAAAATTCTGAATCGCGGTATTGATATTTTTCGTGCACTTAGGATATATACTTTTACTTATTTTATCAGATCGACTAATGGATGTCTGTGTGGTTTAACAAGAATATACGTTCTTTCTCGTACGGCAAGAACGTTATTCCTTGTCAGGCGTACGTAGATGTTCGTTTTCCGCGGAAAATTTTGTACTTGGACTTTGAACTCTGACGTCGATTGATAATGAAATTACTATTATATTTGTAATTGAGTGCGAGTCTTGTGGTTAACGATAACCTCATAACGCTTGTTGACAATACAAGTAATGGTGTTTATCTATCCACTGAGGGAAATCACGTTTTGATTGGATATCGAAAAAACTGCATTAAGGGCGTTAGAATAGAGCTTCAATGGGCGTCCGCCAAGAGTGCTAATGAAAGGAATATCATATTTTTTTTGCGTAAATTTGGATATGACGAAGATCGCTGTAGCCTGTACTTACCCAGGCTACCATGCAACCATAAAATTGTGCAATAAAGTGCCGGGCGTGGTAAAACCAAGGACAGATTTTATTTTAATACAGATAGAAACTACTCACGGCTTATCTTTCTTTACAAAATCAACCATATAAACGGACTGATATTCAATCTCTCCGTCGAAAACCGACATTTTTTATATTTTTAATCTAATATTTTAATAAAAACACGCATTCTCCTGATGACAGTGGAAATGTGACGTTTCTATTTTTCGTTTATCTTATAGACAATCTGGAAGAAACGAAGAAACCTCTTTATGTTACCGAAATGAGTACCATATTTAAATGAAGTTACTGTAAGTAGATCGCTTTATTTATTATGCATTATAACTTGGCAAAAAAGAGTAGGATGCGGTGAAAATGGAAGAAGTATTTTGCTGGCCGTTTAATCGTTCGTGTTCCTCCACTGAATGAGAACTGCACCTATACATCCACGGAATAGACGTTTTCTTTTGTTTTCTCTCTTCCGCGTACAAACTACACATCTATGGGGCCTACAAATATTTGGCCGGAAAGATACTACTGAAACGCCACGCGATGCTGCGTTGCGTGGCGTGTTTGTACTTTGTAGTGTGGTTCTAGTCATAGAGTCAAACCAAATATGTACTAGGATTTGGTTTGGTTTGACTCAACACGTGACGAGTGGGGTCGGGTCGCGTGGCGTTTCACTTTTCAGTACCTAGTATGTTTCCGGCCCTCTTGTTTCTGAGGCATTTATGTGGTATCTTAATTTATACATTTATGTTTTTCGTTCAAATTATTTGTTAGTCCGCCTCTTTAACAATACAAAAAAAATTTGGAGAATAAAAATGCATTTTATAGAAATTTATATCACTTTATTATTACACATTAATGACGTGCATATTATGATAACAAAATGACTAAATTTAGGTAATAATAATCATTCAACAATCAACCCATACAATCGGCGTCATAATGCCCCTTGCAAATTCAATAAACAAAAAATAATTTCACATTTATGAAGCCGACTGTAAAATAATGGTAAAATATCATTATGTATATTTACGTAAAGGCAACACTTTTCATAATATTTTGATATACTGAAGAATCCAAAGACAATTTCTCACAAAGAAAAGGTCTAAAATATTTGAAAATATTCATAAAAAATGGGAATTATATTTGCTTTTTACATGGAAATTTGTTTATTGAATTTTAAAATCAATTTACATAAGTCGGTAAACCTTTCCTAAAACTCCAATGGCATAGTAAAATAAATTTAAGCTCTTTTATAAATTGCAAATTATTTTAGCACGCATCTGTGATATGTGATACCATTATTCATTCGTACATTTATACGGCGACTGATCTTTTCACCGTTAAAAATGTTTCCATAGACATAGTTTTCCTATATAGGGTATTATCTATGGACATAGTTAAAGAACTGATTAGTGGATTTTAAAATAGATTGTAATAACAAAATATGTCGCTGAATGTTAGTAAGAAGGTAGAAAAATAACCATATTAAAAGCTTGACTTTATCATTAATTAGAATTCCTTAAACTATGGCCGCATGATTGTTTTGTCTCACTTACACATAATCTATTGAAGTTAATTATTGTGTCTATGGTAATTCTCTTTAATTTTATTATTAATACGTATCCAAAACATATCATAGATGCGTATCATATATTTATATTTACAATATAATGGTCAGTCATCTCATAATGGTAATTTTCTTGCCGACAGCCTAACGAGAAAATACTTAATATGTGTTCATTTGACTGTTTTAAGCACTTATATATTTAATGTGATATATTTGGAGAATAAAAATATGTAGTAAATAATAGTAATTAAAAAAAAGAAATAAATTCATAGGGACGACTGTTTGTTTTATGTTTGGTTTATACTAGAGACATCGTTAGGTTCAAAATGGCGGCCGAATTTGGTTTGGCGCTCTTTATTAATGTTCGAATATGGTGAATAACATATTAGATACGATTATTTAATAAACATCTTAATACTTTTGACACTAGATCAAAATTAAGATTAAATAAATAACGTACAATAATTAGAAAGGATAATTTTAATGATATCTATTGAATAGTGTTAGACAATTAAATAAGTTTAAAAACACAATAAACTTAAAATTGCTAACATTAATTTTAATGGTAAATAATAAATAAGTAATTCAACTTTAAAAAAAATAATAATTGGGAAAAATATTATATGGTCTATTATTATGGAGCGAAAAGAAGGTTTTTTTTTGGGGTGACTGCACACAAAAACAAGTGCTTATGATTTTTTCAAATTCCGTACATATCATACTAAAAAAACCTCATTTTATTTTTGCTTCTTGCACAAGATACGTATGTACATATATTAAAAATTCAACATAGCGTGAAAGTAAATGAAAATATGTTTTATACCGGGTATCTCAAGACTGCTACCGAAAACGAAGTCGGGTGGTAGTTTTAGTGACTACAAACACAATGCAACTAAAAATTTCGCAAAGAAACGCGACAATTATTTTTTATGATTTTTTAAATATCTTCATTTTTGGGTGGTAAATCCATAGTTTTTGCTAAAATAATAATTTAAACTCTTTTATACCTAACATTATTTATAAATAAAAGGGTATAAACTATGATTTTACGAAAAAATGTATTTACCACCCAAATATGACCATATAAAAAAATTACAAAAAAATTATTGTCGTTTTTTTTTCCAACATTTTCTGTTGCATTGTGTTTGAAGTCGCTTAAACTACCACCCGGCTTCGTTTTCGGTAGCAGTCTTGAGATACCCGGTATAAAAATTGTGCTAATGACAGAATAGGATAGTTGGCAACGGAAACATTGCTAACTACATCAATTTTAACCTTGCTGAACTTAATATCAAACTGTGCCTCATTTAATTACATGAAAACATATACTTTTGCAGATTTTATAGATACCATACACATTTTACGTTATATAAAAAAAAAAAATATTGCTTTGCGATACAAAATACAATCAAGTAAGAAATGTGTTATCCCCATAGATATAAAGAGAAGGAAAAAATAATTCCTGTCCTAATAATATAGATTTATACATATGCATAACAAATAGTTCGAGACCTTTGTATTGAAGAAAAAGGAATTCAAATAAGGGTTTAGTATTTATTGCTGTGATAACTTCAATAAATCGTGCAAAATCAACAATTCAATAATTTTATGTCAAAAACCAATATCATCATCAAAAATTTTTTGTCATTTTATGGGTGTTGTTTACAAAGTTTGTTCAACAGATGTCGCCATTACCACTCAATGACCCATATTGACAAAACCTAAATTGAATACATTATTCTAGTCAAAAGCATGCAGCAATAAACGTAACTTAGTCAACATATGGCTGTCTCTTTCATATATTTTTTACAATCGTGAGAGTAAGAGAGACAACACGATTTACCTCTTTACCAATATAACATTTCGACATATAATTTAATATTTACAATTACAAATGTTTTACAAAGATTACCAATACACTATAAGGCTAGTACAAAAGAAAGTGGCACTTTCTGTTAGCTTTCATTACTTTCTGTATCTTACACCTAATTGTCCCGTATTCCGACAATTTTATCCCGGAAACGAGTTGCACATGTGCAAAAGTTTGGTACAAATCAGTCCAGCCACTCGGGCGAACATACATCCAAACACACATACATAGTGGGATAAATGAAAAGAAATACTTAATATGTCTTACAAAATATTCCTGTTCACTTTAGTCGATAATCGATAGTCGATAGTTGGAATTGTCGATAAACAAACTGACGGTTCGACGATTAACAGTGATCCTAAGAAAGTACCTGTCACAAAGTCAAATATTGTAGTAAACTTTATGCACCTAGTGTTGCCAAATTGTTAAAAATATCGATAAAAAATCTAATTACAAAATTCTATCCACAAAAAGCTTACGGCACACAAGGTTTTAAGTCTAGCTTAGATCGATCTATCCTATAAGACTTTAAAGTCTGACTTATTATAATCTGGCTCAACTAGTTTTATATTATTTTTATCAAAATGCCGACTGGGAAATAACAGGCCATGGCTTCGACCCCCATACAGAGGCAAATATTTATAAATGTTTAAATTTCGTTTAGATATTAAAACTTTCGGTTTTCTCATAATTCCTGATACTCGCGAAAGAAGGCTTGTACTTTAAACCGGTGTCAGAACTGTAGTATTGTATACATCTAATTTATCGACTATTGCCCCGTATGGTGGTAGCTCATCGCTCATTACAAAATGTGGTTGTTTATAGAATATTGCACTACGGTAGAAATTTATCGATTATTGCCTCCTTGGTAGTTTATCGACCAATTCCAAACGTGCTGGAAATTCATCGACATTTAGTTATTAAAAATAATGGTAGTTATCGACTGAGTGGAACAGCGGGAAGGTGGTAGCTAGTAGCTAGGCCGTTCGTCCTCCGAGTAAGAGGCGGAACTCCGGTGCTATGGCACACGGAAGGGCACCACCAGGTCCTCATGATGTTCCACACGTAACTCCGATATGGCGGCCGCTGCCTTCTTCACTGCGTTCGTAATCTGAAAGATGAAATAATTGACAGTTTTGTAGTAAACAAGCTCGTATACAACGATTTTATATCATCAGCTTTTTACACATACTTAGTCACGATTTTACCTCGAATGGGTAGGTAGGCATGTTACCAAGACCACGGTTTTCTTTGTATGTTCCGTCCCTGGATGTGATAAGAGGCGTGCCTATCGCTAATGTTTTTTTTTTATTTTTTTTTATTTACACAAAACAGGTTACAATCTTAAAGCTGCTAAATAGTTACAATAATGTTTTTTATCTTGAATATAACCCAAAACTTGTGTTTCACGAACAATATTATACTACGAGGCGAATATACTGCTATATAACTATATACTGGACATACAATAATAAAAAGAAAGAAAGAAATTACAATACAAAAACCATGATAAAATAAAATAAAATAAAATAAAATATATATTAATATATTGCACAAATACCTAACTCCGGCATTTAATTTATCAATAGGAAAATCCTATACCACTGCCTGATTTGGGATTCGAACACAATGATATCATGGTTT
This sequence comes from Hyles vespertilio, assembly GCA_009982885.2. Lineage (NCBI taxonomy): Eukaryota > Metazoa > Arthropoda > Insecta > Lepidoptera > Sphingidae > Hyles > Hyles vespertilio. The sequence continues at coordinate 2,452,476 of CM042817.1, forward strand.
CTTAGATTTACGCGAATGATACACATTGAAATAAAACTATTATTTACGGATTTTATCACGAATTTAGTTTAATTTTTTACATTTTTGACTTCCCGACGTTTCGATTACTTTACAGCTTTCGTGGTCACGGGGCGGACAGAGGTATTAGAAGTCCGCTCTGTGACTGTTACAATTCAACTACCCTTATTTTACAATTATTAATTTAAAAAATAATTTTAAATATCTAGTCTGTGTTTGCGATCCGATCTACGCAGAAGGAGCTCACAGTGTCTTGAGGTCTGGCAGTTGGTCTTTTGGGTTCCGATTTAATTAAATGTAGTATTGGATCCCATGCTTGTGCAAGCTTCAAGCCATCTTCTCTATTGAAATTTGGATGTTTTTTAGTTTCAATAGCCTCGCGAAACATCCTGGGCAGGAAACGGTGTTCTTTAGCGAGGACTTGGGGCTGGTCAAAGCGAAGGTAATGCTTGGAGCCTTCTTCTATATGTTTAGCAACTGCAGACTTCATTGAGCGTCGATGTTTGACGTCAGCTATGTGTTCTTTCACGCGGGTCCCTATGCTTCGTTTTGTTTAACCTATGTAGGAGAGTCCACAGTCGCAATCTATTTTGTATACGCCCGGTTCTTGCAGGGGTATATGGCACTTGACAGGTGGTAGAAATTGACTAATCTTCTTGGGCGGCTTGAAGTAGGTATTTATAGAAGCACGTTTAAGTTATCTTATTATTATAATATCCTAAGTACAATATCTATAAGTTGAATTTTCGTCAGTGAAATTAAATACACAGATATATTCATGGCATTATTATAATCATTAAAATCATCTACATAATTTTAGTGTTGTTATTTTACTCATTAAAATTACAAAATATGCGTTCTAAACCATTACAAAAACATGAATATATTTATTTTACTACCAAATAACGAAAGGTGCTATTTTTTTTTTATATATGTCGCCGCAAAATAATAAATAGTGATTTTATTACTTATTTTAAACATAATTATTTACTATACAAATTTATACATCATCTACAAGCTCTAAAGCTCTATGTTTGTAATGTTAACTCTTATTTAAAGTAATTCAAGTTCTAAAATGTAGGTTTACAGATGGCGCTCATTGTAACCATGATGTAGCTACTTCCTTTTTATTCCTTTTTGATTATAAAATGATTTATCACCGTAATAAAATAATAAACATGAATTTTAACCATATTACATTTTCCATTGATTATTTAAGGCCTAAACTTTTAATACTTGATTGTTATTTCCTTCGATGTCGCGCATCGCAATTATGTGGGAGCGACATCCTTTCGATGTAAAACAATTTCTTGACTATAAAATGATTATCAATATTCATAAATAACTATGTAAACTCTCATACGCGTAATTTAAGATTTTATTATAAGATGTTGCATTAGAATAGCTATTTTCAAGTGTTTAGTTTACTTTGTTTATATTGAACCAATCGGAGCGCTTGATTGGTTGACCAATCAGCGCGATTACAGAATTTTCTTGTAGAAGGCTTTTGTTGAGCTGAGCATTCAGTAATTCGCCTTCGTACGGAAAAGTTCTATAAAAACTACTAAGTGTTTAAATCAGTGTTTAAAATCAGTGTTTGAAATAAGTGTTTAAAATACAAGTGTTATAGAAATTAATTGTGTTTAATTTATTAAGTAATTATTTATTACAAAGTTGAGGATTTAAAGTAAACGATGGACCTCACAAACAATCGAGATGTCGACCTCTTCTCAATAGATTGCGCTAGTGCTGCATTTCTAAATAATGCTGAGGAATCATCTATTTTCGACATATATATTTGCAAGAATATAGTGCACATATACGGTTTAAACAATGATACAAGTATTATTTAATGACCTTATAGTTACACTTACAGTTAATATATTTTAGTATTTATTTTTCAATTGTTCATGTATAATGATTCATTAAAACCGAGAAGAATGTTGTCTTTGTATATGCAACAAAAGATAAACCATATTTTTACCTACAATGCTTTACTGATATGGCATATCTGCACTGGTGGTAGGTCTCTCATATGTGAGAGGCCATCTGGGTAGGTACCACCGCAATGTCTATTTCTCCCGTGAAACAACACTGCTTAAATGCACTGTTGTGTTTCGGATTGAAGGACATTGTAGCCAGAGCAACTACTGGACATATTGAAACTTAACATCTTATGTCTCAGGATGGCGAGCGCAGTGGAATGTTACTACTGTTTATGAGCGGTCGTATCGCTTAACATCAGGCGAACGGCTTGCTCGTATCGCCATTCAACGCAATAAAAAAAAAAAAAAAAGTGTACATTGATTAATTTTGACTTATCTGATGAAATCTAACTTAGTCATTTTTTTATCTTTGTTAGTCGTTTGTCTCTTCATTTTCGAATTTTGTTACTAACATAATGTTATGTTTTATTTTATTTATTTGTTATTTATTAATACTTTATTGTACACCACACAACTTAAAAAACATTTTAAAACAAAGCGCTAATATATGTGTAACAAGCGGCGGTCTTGTCGCTATCAGCGATTTCTTCCAAACAACCTTAAGATAGACTGGAATGAATGGAAGCACGGAAGAAATGGGTGGTCACGGTATAGGGAAAAAGAGTACAAAGAAACAAAACAGAATTTAATGGTGAAAAAAAAACTTTTTTAATAAACATTTTTTATTTTGGAGAAATTATGTTTTCTTCCATAACTATATTTTAGTTGTTAAGGTTTGTGACCTTATTACATGTTCCTTTTTTGGAAATTCACTTTTTCCATGCAGAGACGTTTGTCTATCGTTGTTCATTTATATTGCATTTATACTACAAGTTTATCTTCAAGTATACAATAATTCTTGGTCATAAGGTTTTTTATGGGTGAAAGTCCAGCACACCCCATTTAAGAAAGAAATCCAAGAATATTAACCTTTTAAAACAGGGTTTCTTAAGCTTTTGGCAGTCACGGACCCCTATCTAAATTTAAAATATTTCACAGACCCTTCCAAAAAATATTTTTTTGAAAGAAAAACAAACCTTGTATTGAATACTCTTTTTTATTGAACATGGACTTTTATTGGTAGTTTACAGGATAGGGTCTATGTCTTTACATTACATTGATAAATTAAATTTCTACATCTTTGGTACTTTGCGAAACTCCTTCAATATGTTATGCATACATACTGGGTATCTCAAGACTGCTACCGAAAACGAAGCCGGGTGGTAGTTTTAGTGGCTACAAACACAATGCAACTAAAAATTTCGCATAGAAACGCGACAATTATTTTTTAATGATTTTTTAAATATCGTCATTTTTGGGTGATAATTCCATAGTTTTTCCTAAAATAATTATTTAAACTCTTTTATACCTTAGATTATTTATAAATAAAAAGGTATACACTATTATTTTAGGAAAAAATGTATTTACCACCCAAATATGGCCATAAGAAAAAAAATAACACAAAAAAAATTGTTGCTTTTTTTTGCAACTTTTTCTGTTGCATTGTGTCTGAAGTCGCTTAAATTACCACCAAGCTTCGTTTTCGGTAGCAGTCTTGATATACCCTGTATATAAACTCATTAGCAAAAAAAACGGGCACCTAAGTAATGAACCATTTCAAATGTTACTATTGGTTTACCAAAACTTTGATCCGATTTCACAGGGCATCGAAAAAGAGGCATGGGAATCTTTTAGAGCAGTAGTAGTTCATGATTTTTTGGGCAATAGGAGATTTGAAAATTACCACGAGCTTGTGAACAATCTTCTGCAAAAGTATCAGCAAATGGGTCGCAATATGTCCCCAAAAATTCACTTTCTTCATTCTCACCTCGATTTTTTCCTCCTAACTGCGGTGATATGACTGACGAACATGGTGAACGATTTCACCAAGACTTATTGACAATGGAAAAGAAATACAACGGCCGATAGAATGCGTCAATGCTAGCGGACTACTGCTAGAACTTGGTTTAAGGTTTTCGTAAAGATAATTCCAAAAGGAAAACGAAAAAAAGAGAAATTATTGAATAGTAAAGGTTAAATACTTGGGAAATATTTTAAAATACTCAGTTTCATGTAAAAAGGTTACGAAAAAGTAAAGAAAATGTCTTTTTAAAAAAAGAATACGGAGTAACTTAGGGCCGCGGGCCGGGCGATGACTGCGTATATTGGCCGCGAGAAGCCTCCTCCTGACCGTACATAGACTAATATGCACATTTCTTACTTCTTCGAGGTTGTTCTTAAGGTCCACATACGAAGACTTGCGATTTCTCAATGCGCGACTCACAAGAAAACGATCATCCCGTGGTTGGGTACATGGTTTTCTTCCAGAACCAGGCTCAATCCTATAGAGCATGTCTGGGTCGTTCTGAAACGACGCGTGAGATCAGTACAACCGGCTCCGCAGACCATCAGAGAGCTGAATAATGTGATTACCGCGGAGTAGGAACGTATTCCGCAAGCAAGTATCCGGGATATCCTCGCTAGCATACCCAGACGAATTCAAGCTGTGATTTCAGCTAGAGGGGGTCACACTCGATACTAAACATTTATCTGCTTTTACTTTATTAAAGAAAAAACAAACAAAAATCTTTGTTAACTTTTACTTCACGAGCATATGCACTACTAGCGAGCATACACTACTAGTGAACTTTAGCATTAAAACCCATAAATTTTATCACAATTTTATGATAATACTGAAGAAAACGATTATTTGCTTATTAATTTACAAAATTGTGAAAGTAAAACAACCTATAATTATCAAACAAACCAATAGTAACATTTGAAATGGTTCATTGCTTAGGTGCCCGTTTTTTTTGCAAATGAGTTTATTTTGATTTGTTAGGTAGTCAAGTTAATAAGCAAATTAAATAACATGTACATTGAAATAAATGTTATTTTTTCAGTGGATATCTGGGGGCGCGGCCGAGCCCCCTCCAAGTCGAGCTATAGGCCGTAACATCCTTTTCTCGAAGCAATTCAGACCATTTTCAACCCCCTATAACTTCGTTGTGGCTAAAGCATGAAGCCTGAATTTTCAGTTACTAAGCAGGCATTGTGTAAACACGGTATATTTAAAATTTCATTCAATTTGAACCAGTAGTTTAAGAATTATAACTAGTCAAACTTTCTTAATTTTGTCACTCACTGACTGACTGACCGATCATCAAAAGTCTAAGGCACTTCTAGCAGACATAGAACCTTCAAATTTAGAATATAATTAGTGTTTAGTGTCTAAAGTAAGGAAAAATTCAAACATTTCATAATTTGTGTCTAGTTTTCTAGATAAACCAACTGCGTGAATAACTTTGTAATCCCATATAAATGTATAGGATTACAAAGTTACATTTGCAGTTAATGAATCATTGTACCCGTATATAATGGAATAATAGTTGTAGATAGATATCTATATACATGAGGCATAACAGGAGGGGATATAGAGAGGGAAATGGTGTATTCAGCCCATGAAACTGTACAACATTCCTCTAGAAAAACTTGCAAATAAATAGATTAAATTACTCGAAAATATCAATTACAATGTAAGAAAGAACATTAATAATCAAATCCGCTATATTTGTGATAAATAGATACCTACAAAAATAAGAAAAATCCATGACAGAGGCTTTAAGAAAAATCGTTAGTGATATTCTAGAAGCAAGAAGTACCGAAAAGGAAAAAAGTAGGACTCTACAAAAAGACGTGAGATCGCATCAAAAACATCCTGTAAAAAAATTCCAAGTCTCGCAGCTCAGGTTTTCTACCGCAAAAAGTTGTGAGATGCATGTAATACCAAGTCGATTAATTGATTTAGTCCTTAAGGGACCTTCTATATAAAGTTATTACGTTAGTTATAACCATATCAATATTAAAAATTCTTTACGTTTTAAAGAAATAGATCGACTTGGCCAGCAGCATTATGTATAAATTGTACGATACATTATGTTTTCATGCGATGGCCAAGTCGATCCATTTCTTTAAAACGTAAAGAATTTTTAATATTGATATGGTAATAACGGGATACAAAGTTTTTGCATCACGTATTAATATATAGATTATTGTTTACTTTATAACAGGGACCGAAACCCATTCGACATAACGGTACCGGTATCGACGAATTTCGGTTACCTTTATGATTTCGGTAACCGCTATGACGCAATATAAAGGTTACCCTTATACAGGGAGCGCAAATAAATGGCGCACTTGCTCAGTTGGGTACAAGGGCATAATATTAATATCGTAATAAAAAATAATATTTGGAAAATACCTATCCGTTTTGAAGTTATGACCGTTAAATGTTTTAAGTTTAATCACCACTTTTTCGCATAAAATCAGTTGGAATGGATGAAGAACAAGATTTAAACACATACGTATTTTTTCGTTTCGTCGTTAATTGAACGGTTAACGAAATATACCACGAAAACCATTTTTAACAGCATTAAAACTTTCTTAAACTTCGCTTTAACCGCTGTTTACACATGGGTAAGGTCATGAACTCTTAGCTGTATAATTTATCCTTCTCTAACTTCAAAAAAGGATATTTTTTGTTTCATTTCAAATAAATCAATCAGTTAAACAGGGACGTACTTAGATTTAAGCGTCAATAAATTAACAACATAATAACTTTAGGTGCAGTTGCATCGTGAATGGATTGACTATTTTGTTTGTCATTATTTTCCTTAGTGTCACAAATCCAAACTGAAAGATACCAAGAAATCACACGGGTCATCGCTTAAATCATGTAAGATTGCGAATTTAATTATAATTAGAATAGTTTTGTTAATACCTACATAACATTTAAATTTTCTAAATAATTTAGATTCATTGAAAAAATAATCTGATGACACTGATTAATAAAAAATAATATTTTTAAAATGATGGCCCAATTCGGCCCTATTAGTCAAAGGAAGCCGCCGGTCATAGTGTACTTTGTCGGATCCAACGCGGCTCGATTATTCTTCCTTTGAGGTCGCCGCCGCCGTTTGTGAGTGCGTGCCGAAAGGCGGCAATTTCTTTGTCGGTAGCTTTTAGCATTTTGCAAAAGAAGCCCGACATCTTGAGGTGTGTTCACACTACACACTTGATATAACTTAATTGGATTAAGTACTCCGATATAAAAGTTACGTTTAAAAAAAAGATCTTATTGGACTGATACTGATACTTGCTCAAGAGCTTATAATATTATTTAAATATGTTATCAGCCGATCCAGTCAATTACAAATTGCCTATTTACTTTGCTTATTATTGTATTTAACATTATTTTAATGTATTTTGAAAATAATGTTACTTTAAAGTGATACAATTTCTTCTAAATTCTTATACCTAGAGAAATGTCGTCTACCATTATAGCATAGAATTTGCATATGAGACTTATTTGAGATAAAATTAGTGAAATCAATAAACACTAATTACTAATTTACTGCACTGGAGACCCCGTGCCCTGCAGTGGCACGTATATGGGCTGATACAGTAGTAATACTAATTGTTCAGATGAATTATTATGAACTCAAATAGGAAAGCTTTGTATCTAATGTGAACAGGCCTTTATCTTTCAAGAATCAAAATAATAATTTATTTTTTATTAGTTGAATTCGGATTGCGATCGCGTGTGCATGTATTAGTCGTGTGCATATTACGGTAAATTCGTTTTCAGTTATTTTGAGTAAATTTTATTAATTTAACTATGATTTGAACATTACCCAATTTGATAGCTTTTGATGTAACTTGTGTTATGTGAAATGCAAAAGAAAAAGTGATTTGTGCTACCAAACTGTGACAGTGTTTTCGTGCGGGTTTTGGCGGATCCTGCGCTTCCAGCTTTGCCTATCAAGGTCATTACGGTTTACATTACAAGGTCAGTTAACTATTTTGGTGGTCATTAATGACAACTAACCAGCCCATATGAGTCACCGACGGCCTCCGTGGCGCAGTTGGTAAGAACCGCCTGTGAAATGAGAGACCGCGGGTTCGGTTCCCGCCCCGAGACAAATAATTTCCGTGAACCATAATTATTTTTCTAATACCCACGACACAAGATTTGTATCTTAGTGTGGGGTTAGTACCCATGTATGTGACTGTGGGCAGTATTCATTTAATATCTTTTTTATGTACCCTGAGCGTGATGTACACAATCGTACGACTTATGAAGTAAATAATGAGCTCTGCTTATTTATTGTTGAATGTCTACCGTTCAGTTGTAAGGTTCAATCACTTTAGCTTAACATGTTAAGGGGTAGCATGTGTAACGTTAGTTTTTTTTTCTCGGTATCTTTCTTAATATTCGCTAGCGCCATACAAATTCGTCTTAAGTAAGATTCCTTCACCATATACTATAATGTATATTGGCAGGTGCGCCGTTTTCTTGTCCACCCTGTATACGGGAACCGTTTTAATACCGGTAACCTAAAAAGACCTTGAATGCAAAAGAAAATGCGTTGTTGTTACATAACAAATAAAAATCATACTTGTCGTGTTGTTTACACAATATCGCTGGATACGGTTCATTTCAATTTTGGTGGGTAATTCTGTTGAAAAAATCATGAAATGAGTAAAGATAATTGTGTGGTATAGTGCCATAATGTTTAGTAAAGACAAACGGCGGTATAACCACACACAGGCACTGCCCCCGCTTTAACTTATAAGGAACTTTGCATGAAACATAAAGGTAACCCTTATTTCGGTTACCGGTATGATACCGGTTAAATTCTAGGAATCGAATAAAATTGGCGGATACCGGTTACCATTAAAAATACCGGTATTATTTTTTTCGGTTGATACCAAAAAATACCGGTATTTTCGATACCGGTTTCGGTCCCTGCTTTATAATGATTTTTTTTGGTTTTGATGTTTTTATAAAAAAATTAGTTATTTTTTTCTTTTTAATATTGATGGCATTTAAATGATAATTTGCCGATAAATATATTATAAGTACTGAGCTGCTGTGGACCCCTGGCATATACCGGGTATCTCAAGACTGCTACCGAAAACGAAGCCGGGTGGTAGTTTTAGTGACTACAAACACAATGCAAATAAAAATTTCGCAAAGAAACGCGACAATGATTTTTTATGATTTTTTTAAATATCGTCATTTTTGGGTGGTAAATCCATAGTTTTTGCTAAAATAATAATTTAAACACTTTTATATCTTAGATTATTTATAAATGAAACGATATACACTGTTATTTTAGGAAAAAATGTATTTACCACCCAAATATGGTCATAGGAAAAAAATAACAAAAAAAATTGTCGCTTTTTTTTGCAACTTTTTCTGTTGCATTGTGTCTGAAGTCGCTTTAACTACCACCCGGCTTCGTTTTCGGTAGCAGTCTTGATATACCCTGTATGTTACGGACCCCTAGGGTCCGTGGACCCCACTTTAAGGAACCCTGCTTTAAAACAAGTCTCAATAGCTCACAATCTTGGTGTACCGTCAAGTTCTCCGTTACAGTGCAACTATAAATATAAAGCGAGTGAAGTGAGTACTCACAAAGTCCTTGTCGTGTTGGTCTAGCGGCGGCGCGGCGAGGCAGGCGGCTCGCTCGGCGGCCGCCACGTCCTGCAGCAGGCGCGGCGCCGCCCCCACCCCGGCCCCCGCACCCACCCCCGCGCCCCCCACCCGCGCCGTGTACAGCCGCACGCGCTCGCTGTACGCGCTCGCCTCCATCGCGTACGGACCCAACGCGCCCACGTCGATCACGTTTCTATACACCATAAATGATTCCCTATTAACCCCGCTTACAGCTAATCAATAATTCTTTATACAGGGTATAGGGTGTTTGTGAGACCGAAAAGTCTCTCGTAGTTCCTGATACCCACGACACAAGACTCGATCTTAGTGTGGGGTCAGGACTATGTATGTGACTGTTGGGTGTTATTTATTTATTTATATCAAGAGTGCTACCGAAAACGAGGCTGGGTGGTAGTTTTAGTGACTATAAGCACAATGCAACTAAATTTTGTGCAAAAAATGGTGACAATTTTTTTTCAATATTTTTAAATATCGTCGAGTTTAGGTGGTAAATCCATAGTTTTTGCTAAAATAATCATTTAAAGCCTTGCGTACCATAGCGTGTTTAAAAATAAAAGGGTGTACACTATTATTTAAGAAAAAACTATGTAGTTACCACCGTAATACGACGATAGAAAAAAAATTACAATTAAATTCTGCAAAAAAAATTAGTTGCATTGTGTCTGAAGTCACTAAAACTACCACCCAGCTTCGTTTTCGGTAGCAATCTTGATATACCCAGTATAGATATTTAACAAGTTCATGCATCCCCGAAAAGGTATACAAATGTGATGACAATGGCATTCAGAATTTTTTATTCTATATTTTAGAATGCTTGGAGTATAATCTCAGACCTGATGAATCCCACCCAAAGCAAATCACAGTTCACACATAGTGTCCATTTAGGGAACAAAATACATATTTTATTATTCTACTTTTCTCCTGACTTCCAACTTTTCTTTCTGCATGTTTATATGTATTTAATTACATGCACTCCAAACATTTTTAAAAGTCGGTGTAATGCCTAAGATCCTGAAGACATGGATATATTTATAGACAATGTATAGACTTCAACAAATCTGTAAATACTCAATTCTATTAGCAAATCCCTAAATTACTAAAGCTTAATAACTTTGACTTACTTTCCATGTCATTTCTAATTAAGCGCCATAATGCAACTGAAATCCCTAAATTACTAAAGCTTAATAATTTTGACTTACATTTGTGATTTCATTTCTAAATTACCTATTGCAACCAAGCCTAAGTGAACTCACGTGGCAGTCTCATGGAGTATCCTGTTGAGCAGACTCTGCTCGTCAGGCTTGCGAGGCGGCGTGGTCGCCGATGCCACTGGCACCGGCGTCTCCTGTTGCTGCTCCGTCACTTCTAATAGATGTGTCCTTTCGTTCACGATGTTCTCCTGAAAATTATAGAGATGTTTGTAAACATTTATTCATTTTTGGCATTAAACCTATGACTACCCTTTCTCTCTCCTTTCTCTTATGTTCATCTAAATTCTTGCCCATTGGATTGTGTATCCCTTACTTTAAATATATCTATAAGTGCTTTTTCTTGTATGTTTTTTTTTAAATGTATGATAAAGAGATAAATAAATTAGTTAATTTATGCTATAATGCAAAATAATAAATTTTACAAGGTAAGGGAAACTTCTGCTTAGTGATAAATTCAATAATGCAGCATTATGATATATCTTGTGTATATAAAGTTTCGAATAGATCAGCAAAATTGTGTTGACCAGTGTGAGACAGTAATCTATTTTAGTATTCAATTGAATGGCACAGCACTTGCCTTCAGAAGAATGGTGGCCAAAATTAATAAATACACCCAACAGTTACATACATAATCCTGACCCCAAACTAAAATAGAGTCTTGTGTTGCGGGTATCAGGAACTATGAGAGACTTTTCAGTCTCACAAACACCCAGACCCAAAACAAATACCTGTGGCTCACACCAATATTTGTCTCAGTGGGGGTTTGAACATGCAGCCTCATGTTTCACAGTCGGCGTTTAATAGACTGCGCTATGGAAGCTGTCAAAAATAAAAATAATTCTAGCCTTCATAAATGAAGGAGACACTAGATCATTACATACATCTGTCTTAATAATTTGACACTAATATATAAAAACATTGCACATAACAAACCAGTTAAACTTGAAGTATATTGAATGTAAACTTATATTGTTACGCAAAGATCTTGTTTTCCACTTACAGCACCAATAACATCATATTAACATGAACTAAAATAACTTTAAAAGGTGAAGAAAAGTAGTAAACAAACCAGTTGTATTTATATTGTATCTACATTTAAATGTATCGTAAAATTATTATTTTCATTTGTATATAGGGACTACAAAATAAAACAGATACCAAAAATTTGTCAACATCCTCATTAACACTTCCAAAAATAATATCTATCCTTTTATTGCATGGTTTTGTTTATAATAACACATGCAAGTATGTTGTTTGATTGGATATAACCTGTGCATATACTGGTTGGCATAATTTGGTCTTTTCTCATCTACACTTTATTGCATTTCATTCAGTTCCTTTGCCACCAGTAAAAAAAAAAAACAAACACAAGCAAAAAACTTGTAGCTATAAATATGTGTTTTAGGTCAACAACAAAGTCACACTTTCCATATGATGAATAATATTTGCATTGCACATTAGATCAGCCATTATGCTAATTGCTGGTTTCAAAAGAGCGTTCTTGCTGTTTTTTTATTCAAACTTTAATCATAATGCCTTGACATGATAGTTTTTTTATACATTTACAATACTACTCCTGGGACCTTCCGCCGTAGTGTGAAGAGGCATCTTAGCAGGCCGGCATAATTGTATCTGTTGGCATGGGACTGCCGTCCAATGCCAATGGATACTCTGCCTGGGCAGCATTTGCGCTCACCATCAGGCGCAATGAGGAAAGGATGCCGGCCAACATAAAAAAAACTACTAACATGATGCTCTTACATTTAAGTAACTTATTTCTTACTTTTTATTTTGCGTTCTTAAACCATAAGTCATTGATTCCTGTTTGTCATAATGTGCATCTCAAGATACACAAAAAGTTAATATAAAAGTGTTTATAACTGCCCAATACCTTAATAATAGTACATAAAATGCTTTGAAGTTTGAAACATGTACATGCAGACATTAATCTTACAACTGATTTCTTTAGAAATACACAATAAATATCAATAGTTAATTGATTAACAACAATACATGATGAAAGTGGGCGGACGCGCGATTATTGCATGTAGTAAATTACGTTTATAAGTTCATTTGTATTATCATTTATAATTTTAAAAATATACTAATTTTTAAATCAGTTGATTACGATTTGTTTCCGTAAAAAACTGATCGGCGTTATTGTGTAAATTTCGATAATATGTCAATTAACCAGGAATTGTAGATAAAAGTGAACTAGCAAAGTTCATTGTGTCATTGTTGCAGGAAATCGGAAATCATATATCAATACGAAAAATTGGTCAAAAATACTTAAATCTAGGCATGCATGTATAGCCGGTCATATTACAGTATCATTAGCTATAGAAACACAATTTTGTTATAGATTAGTGAATAGTAACGAAATTATGCCATAAAATACCTGTGGATCATTGTCTTTATGACATATACTATAACAACACCCCATGACTGCGCTTTTCAACGAATTGAAGCATGAATGCAGTGGCGTGTCTTCGTCGTCGGACTGCATAAATGTTTGTATTATTATCTTCTGACGGGGATAAAAATAGAAAACTCCGTATTTCACCACAAGCAAGATCACTGAAGATCACCGTATGCAAAAGTCAGTGACAGACGACAGTACAAATTAAACGTCAAAATTTAATGTTTCGTTCGGAAACATTATTATTATTTTAAAACACTCTATTATTTTAAAATACATATATGAGCAATCACTTAAAATAACTTTGATCCATGATGTCCCACAATAAAAAGAGCTTCTGTATTGCTTTTAAATACTCGATAGCTAAAAATATAGGATTTAATCGCTTACTAGGGGTTGGACTGGCTCCACCTGGTTGGAAATAATTTTTGAGTCCGGTCCATATTATCAATATGAACTCATTTGCAAAAAAAACGGGCACCTAAGCAATGAACCATTTCAAATGTTACTATTGGTTTGTTTGATAATTATAGGTAGTTTTACTTTCACAATTTTGTAAATTAATAAGTAAATAATCGTTTTCGTCAGTATTATCATAAAATTTTGATAAAATTCATGGGTTTTAATGCTAAAGTTCACTAGTAGTGTATGCTCGCTAGTAGTGCATATGCTCGTGAAGTAAAAGTTAACAAAGATTTTTGTTTGTTTTTTCTTTAATAAAGTAAAAGCAGATAAATGTTTAGTATCGAGTGTGACCCCCTCTAGCTGAAATCACAGCTTGAATTCGTCTAGCAAGGATATCCCGGATACTTGCTTGCAGAATACGTTCCCACTCCGCGGTAATCACATTCTTCAGCTCTCCGATGGTCTGCGGAGCCGGTTGTACTGATCTCACGCGTCGTTTCAGAACGTCCCAGACATGCTCTATAGGACTGAGCCTGGTTCTGGAAGAAAATCATGTACCCAACCACGGGATGATCGTTTTCTTGTGAGTCGCGCATTGAGAAATCGCAAGTCTTCGTATGTGGACCTTAAGAACAACCTCGAAGAAGTAAGAAATGTGCATATTAGTCTATGGACGGTCAGGAGGAGGCTTCTCGCGGCCAATATACGCAATCATCGCCCGGCCCGCGGCCCTAAGTTACTCCGTGAGCACAGAGTTGCCAGGCTTAGGTTTGCTCGAAATTGTGAGTCATGGACTCAAGAAGACTGGAATAGGATATTGTTCTCCGATGAAGCCAGGATATTTCTGTTCGGTGAAGATCGACGTCGGCGAGTGCTACGAAGACGAGGAGAACGCTTTGCAGAGGCTTGTTTTGAAGAAATCACACCTTATGGTGGGGGCTCTGTTATGTTTTGGGCAGGAATAAATTCAATTTATCGTACAGAGTTAGTCTTCATTGAAAATGGCTCACTGACTGGACATCGATACATAACGGAAGTTCTAATTCCTCATGCACAAACCGCATTGGCCGCTTTAGGCGAAGACTCAATTTTTATGGACGACAACGCTAGCGCCCACCGTTCTGGCGATGTGGAAGCGTATGTGCAAGAGGTCGGCATTCGTCGTTTGGATTGGCCAGCTCAAAGTCCCGACCTCAATCCTATAGAGCATGTCTGGGACGTTCTGAAACGACGCGTGAGATCAGTACAACCGGCTCCGCAGACCATCAGAGAGCTGAAAAATGTGATTACCGCGGAGTGGGAACGTATTCCGCAAGCAAGTATCCGGGATATCCTCGCAAGCATACCCAGACGAATTCAAGCTGTGATTTCAGCTAGAGGGGGTCACACTCGATACTAAACATTTATCTGCTTTTACTTTATTAAAGAAAAAATAAACAAAAATCTTTGTTAACTTTTACTTCACGACCATACGCACTACTAGCGAGCATACACTACTAGTGAACTTTAGCATTAAAACCCATAAATTTTAGCAAAATTTTATGATAATACTGACGAAAACGATTATTTGCTTATTAATTTACAAAATTGTGAAAGTAAAACTACCTATAATTATCAAACAAACCAATACTAACATTTGAAATGGTTCATTGCTTAGGTGCCCGTTTTTTTTGCAAATGAGTTTATTATTCTTTATATGGATTCAAACTCAAGAAGCTTATACCCAAATGGAGATTGCATTCCGTATTTTAGAGTTTTTATTTTATTTTGTATTTCCTTAGAGTGACAAAGAATGAAGTTCCCATGAAGATTTTCCTGTTCAGTCCCAACCCGTAATATGCCGCCTTATCCCTTCCTATTCTCGTTCATGTTTTATTGTAGGCCCATCTTATGCCTTTCTAGTTCAAAAGCAACCATATTTAAGTTCCTAGTTCATCCCACGGGAGCACTATATTTTTCGAATTAAAATTGGTCTATGTGTTAATCCAGTGTGTTAGCTACTTCTGTGCTAAATGAAAGAAGAAGAGAGAAATTCGTGTAAACGATTCACACGTTTTAAAATATCCACGAAAGTTAATTAGGAATTACAAATCACAATGAATACGTATGAACAGTTATCGCATCAAAATTATTTCTGACGCGGTATTACTATCACTCCTGCAAATCGAACACGATGATGCACTCCAAAATCAATAATTATGCATTATTTCATAGTTGTACAATGTACATACGTGCAAGCATTACACGGACTGGACCCTAAACTTTGCATACTTTGGACGGATTTATGTCATATAATGCAAGAGTACACTGAGGATAATATAATTTTAAGGCACAACGAGTAATTAACTATTGCTATGATGCGTTGAAATCGAATGTTACGGTTGCGCAGTTATCGTATTGTATGATTGCAATGCCCTCAGAATTGCATACATCTCGGGTTCGAATTCTAGATTGGGCAAAATTATATTTTCTATTCATTATCAGCCTGAAGTTAGAAAGTTGTGGCTAATATGGCGATAGGATCACACCCTATCACAATGTAGGAAGGATAACACGAGCCGAAACTTGGGTGACTTGGTAGTATCACCCCTACAGAAGAACAGAACTGTAACCTTGTAATCTGAAAATAGGACACATTTTTATCTCTTCACACTATTTTTTCCACCGGGTTATAAGATAAAAATAGAACACAAACTATCCAATGATTTACATTTAATTACAAGCTGGGCTAAAGTTACCTAGTTGACTGTAAAAAAACTAATTCTTGACTCAACTATAATTTTAGAACGATAAAATATATTCCAGTATTAAGTTTTCAGTTTTCACATTTCAAACATTACATTTAGTAAACAACACGGAAACGCCAACGGAGTCATTGCATCTCATGCTGAAAATCAAATTTTGCCACTTACAAAAGCCAGCCTTGAAAGTTGAAGTGTGTCAAAAAGTCAAAAACACGTCAACGACCCAAAAGTTTTTATTTTATAAAAATACACTAAATTTAACAAACAAAATGATGAGATATAGGGGTAAGAAGAAAGTTTTAGAAAAGTGAAGGAGTTAGACGCTTTTCCTAAAGTTCCGGAAGAGTACGTGGACAGTACGCCGGTCGGCGGTACATTTTCAGTTATCACCTTTTTTATTATTATGTGGCTTATTTACAGTGAAGTATCGTATTATTTGGACAGTAATTTAGTTTTTAAATTCAGACCGGACACAGATATGGACGAGAAGTTGCGTATAAACATCGATGTGACGGTTGCAATGCCTTGCTCTGGTATAGGAGCTGATATTTTGGACTCTACATCGCAAAGCGTATTTGGTTTTGGTGAATTGCAAGAAGAAGACACTTGGTTTGAATTATCTCAAGAGCAGCAGGACGCATTTGATGCGGTTAAGTATATAAATTCTTATTTACGAGAGGAATATCATTCAGTTTGGCAACTGCTGTGGAAGAAAGGTCACGGTTCTGTTCGAGCGACATTGCCACCGAGAAAAACTAATCCAAATCGCAGGCCTGATGCATGCCGACTGCATGGTGTACTGACCTTAAATAAAGTTGCTGGCAACTTCCACATAACTGCAGGAAAGAGTTTGCATCTCCCAAGAGGACATATTCATTTAAATATGTTGTTTGATGACACTCAACAGAATTTCAGTCATAGAATACACAGGTTAAGCTTTGGTAGTCCGGCCAATGGCATCATATACCCATTGGAAGGAGATGAAAAGATCACAAAGGAAGAGAACATGCTCTATCAATACTTTATTGAAGTAGTACCAACAGATGTAGATACTACTTTTGAGACAATAAAAACTTTCCAATATTCAGTCAAAGAACTTGAGAGACCAATCAGTCACTCACAAGGTTCACATGGAGTTCCCGGTATATTCTTCAAATATGATATGGCTGCTTTGAAAGTTGAAGTTTTTCAGGAAAAGGAGAACATATTTCAGTTTACATTAAGACTGTTTTCAATCATAGGTGGTATTTATGTAATTGTAGGCTTTTTTAATACTATAGTTTTAGCTGTAAGAACTACTTTTGTGAAGAAGGCAGTACCTCAAGTGCTTGTACAAAAGAAGGAGGCGGAACAAAGATTACATGTAGTTCAGACTAATCCTCTTTTAGTTACACCTGACTTAAGTGTACCATTTGATCTAATAAAAAAACAATGATAATAGCCCATTTTTAGTTTGTAAGTTACAATCTAAGAAATTGAATTGAATTGAAGAATTGATCTGAAATCATATTTTGCATTCAAAAAGAGTGTGTATACTTAATTTTATAATGTTGCAAGTTGACTTTAATTCTGATAGAAATATTTTAACGATAGTAAAAATAATATTAATTTGTCAGCTTTTCCTGTAATGTCTAGTCTATTGAAGATTATTAGTGTTCTGATTGTTCCAGATTCATTTTTTTACAATCAATTATGTTACTATGTACTATTTTCTTGGCTCATTTGATTTATGAACCTTTGATATGTAATTCTTTTTTCTAAATAATATGAATATGTACCTAAATATAAATGACAAATGTATAGTTATTTGTAAAGTGTAAAACTATAATGACCTCTATGGTTTAGTAAGTGAACTTGCTGTAATTAATTATTCATTTTATTTCTTGTGTTATTAGGCAAACCTTGTATGTTTGATAATTTTCAATGGTATTCAATAATTTTCAAAGATATATCACAATATTTATTATAAGTTTTAAAATTAGTTATATTTTATTGAAGCATTTAAAATTCGGCAGACATTTAATAATTACATTTTGTCCCTCAGTTGTCTTAATTTCCTTTTTAAAAGTTGCAGTCTTATATTGCTCTTTTTTGCTGAGCTAATAGTTCATTTTCATATATTCTGCAATGTATACAGATTTTCTTAATAATAGTTATTGTTTTTGTATCTTGCAATTAGTAATTAATTACTATTATGTATTGACACTTGCATAAGGAAGACTACCCAGTTATAATAACTTTTCTCCATCTAGATAATTTTGTATTTTTGTTTGTACCACTCTCAATCGTACTCTCGATTGTAGAGGAGGCCCATGCCCTGCAGTGGGACGTATATGGGCTGATACAGATAATTTTGTATAATATGTTAAGTCATTTATTACTTATCTTTTATTTCAAGCATTTATTTTAAATATAACAGAGACTACTAATATTGTAATATTTTTATGACAATTATTGTATTGGTTTTGTAATATTTATTTATTTCAATGTTGATGTTTTTGTAATCTATAATTTGTAATGACTGGTGCTTTATCTATATTTTATTGTTTTTTTTACACCTTAAAACTGTATTTCAAAATATATTTGATTTTTATGAAAATATATCACTTTTTAAATAATGTTTGAAAATCATTCGATAATTTTTAATGTTTGTTTTCAGTCCAATGTGCTGACGAAGAGATTTTTCCTATTTTGTAACTACTATTCATCTACCATCACACATCTATAGTCAGCATAATTATGGAAAGTGGGTTTCTCCTTTACTTTATTTCTAGATCATTCTACCATAGAGTAAAAAATAAATTGTGTAGGCCAGCTAAATTGTCGTCGAAAAATAACAATGCAAGAAAAAACGCTCAATAAAACAAATTACGTTTGCAGATGAATCTGACATGAGGTTTAGGAATTGATGGGGCCAGAAGGAGTATTATATTATTTAGTCAACCTTTGTAGCCCAGTTAGTTAGATCGTGCCTGTAAAACAAGAGGTCGCGGATTCAATCCGAACACTGGAAAAATATATGTGTTCCACTAGTACATAGGTATGTACTAGTGGAACACATATATTTTTCAACATATAGGTATATGTTTCGGTATTGGATATACTGAGTATATCAAGACTGCTACCGAAAACGAATCCAGGTGGTAGTTTTAGTGACTACAAACACAATGGAAATAAAATTTTCGCAAAAAAGCGACAATTAAATTTTTATGATTTTTTAAATATCGTAATTTTTGGGTGGTAAATCCATAGTTTTTGCTAAATAATAATTTAAACTCTTTTATACCTTAGAGTCCTTATAACTAAAAGGGTATACAATATTATTTTAGGAAAAAAAGGAAATTTCACATCTAAATACGAATATACCGGGTATCTCAAGACTGCTACCGAAAACGAAGCCGGGTGGTAGTTTTAGTGACTACAAACACAATGCAATCAAAAATTTCGCAAAGAAACGCGACAATTATTTTTTATGATTTTTTAAATATCGTCATTTTTGGGTGGTAAATCCATAGTTTTTGCTAAAATAATAATTTAAACTCTTTTATACCTTAGAGTATTTATAAATAAAAGGGTATAAACTATTATTTTAGGAAAAAATGTATTTACCACCCAAATATGGCCATAGGAAAAAAATAACAGAAAAAAAATTGTCGCTTTTTTTTTCAACTTTTTCTGTTGCATTGTGTCTGAAGTCGCTTAAACTGCCACCCGGCTTCGTTTTCGGTAGCAGTCTTGATATACCCTGTAGAAAAAAATTACAAAAAAAATCGTCGCTTTTTTTTCAACATTTTCTGTTGCAATGTGTCTGAAGTCACTAAATCTACCACCCGGCTTCGTTTTCGGTAGCAGTCTTTAGATACCCTGTATTTAGGTTTTAAAAATCTTTCCTTGCCTGATACCCACGACGAAAGAATTGTATTATGTTTTTATATATTATCATAGATTCATATACTAAAATATATTATCATATTGTGGAGTCAGAACTATGTATGTGGCTATTGGGTGCTTTATTTATTTTATCCTTACGTCTTGTACTTGTTTAGTTTATAATTGTCATTACTTACTCCATTTGTTATTTACTACATAAATCTATTACGATATAAAATGAAAATAGTGATCCATGATTTAGTATATTTTCTAAGTCTAATATTAAACGACAGTTGTGTAATAAAGCATATTATAAAATTTCAGAATACTTAAAAGATAGTAGGCGTGGGAATAAAACATAATATAAATCCCCGAACCGGATGTGTGTGTACGCTGTTAAATATAATTAAAATAATTATCCCACTTGTTTCACCATAGTTGTAGGCAATTTGAGTACGTCATGCTCGCTTAAAGGTCTGTGCTTGCGGCGGCGTCGTGTGCCGGGTCTGTCACTTCCCTATAACACGGTTGAGGAGACCGATGGCTGGCACATGGGTCATACTCGTGAACGGGTGCTGCTTGTGTAGACTGGTCTGCTCAATTTGCTTATAATGGTAATATTAAATTGCTTTGTTTTTTCTTTTTTTATTGTCTTTCATTGCTTTTGTTGAACAGTATATACCGAATCCGCGGTCAGGGCGACCACACTTAACTCAGCCGTACAATATAATTATTATTATGAATAATTTATGAACTGCTCTGAATTTCAACTCCTGTATGATCACTGTATTGTAAACTTATTTTGAAAAGAGCAACGCTAGAGTTTCTTGCCCGTTCTTCTCTGGCGAAAACAGCCTTGTGAACTGGGTGGTAGTGGAAAAAAATGTCTGAATCTAAATAGTGTATGACATTTTATGGATTCAATAAATATTTTCATTTCATTTCAAGTTATGTAATGTACGTAAACGATTTTTAAACTATCATTTATTTTATTACTTGTTTTATATTATGTATATAACTTACGCCCAAATTCTGGAACGCAAATTAAATATAAATGGCACTATAATATAAACGTAGTTAACGTTAATCCCGATTAAATGTACTGGCTGAGTGGGCCGTGCGCTGTTAAGAGCAACTTATTATTTGAATGGCGTTACAGTATTCGGGCGTGACAATATTACTGTCTTTATGAGTAATAAAACACAAATGTTAATTGTAATTTATTAGTAATGTTTAGATGTATTTTATTGGTAACTTTTATATGTATTTTTATGTATTAAGTAGATACCATGCAAGATCTGCTAATTATAATTTAATTGGAAACGACAACTGTTAATAAAATCGTTTGTAAAAATGTAATCTCTGTTTTCTGACTATAAAATTCGCTATACATATGATAGAATAGGCACAAAAAATTAACACAGCATTGCAAGCGATAACTTGATGCGATATTTACTTTTTTTATATACTAACAAATTATCTAAAGCTCTTTGCAAAAATTCTGTTAGAAATCTTACATAAACCAGGATGTTCCTTGAATGTGCTTTAGAAAGTGAAGAAAAGTGACGCGAAGCAATTATCTCTCTCAATTTTATTTTGCCTGTCTAAATATTTTTAGTGTCATTGTCAATACATATCTTGCGACCAGCTAGATGATATAAGGCATTGAGACAAAATCGTAAACATGTGCGCTGTTAAAGTAACAGTGCGTGATTGAATAATGACTATCAATAAACACGTGACTCCGAAACGTCAAAGGTGTGCCTTGGGATTTGAACCCGCGTTCACCGTGACCATATAAACAGCCGCGTTTGGTCTGTTTACCAACGTAATATAACTCAGTTGGTCTACAATTAAGGTCGTAACCTGACCTATACACCCTACGTCATTTAGCCAACAATATCTTTGTCCCGGGGTAACCTTCAAAACAAAATTAACTACCCCATACCGCTTTCACTGAAAGCCCTTTTATGAAACCTCAATAACATTTCGATTTAATAGGCATATAAACTGTTATTTAATAGGAATTAACATTTGTATTTTGTCCAACACATAACACATTGGACATAATAAGGTTTCTATGAAAGTTACGAAACAAGTACGGTTTAGGTTTAGTAATTGTATTAAGTTATGTCGGTTATGAATAATAGTAATCGATTGAATTCGTGTTTTGTCATTACTTATGCCGTGGTTTTTTAGAATATCGTAAAAAGGTTAAAGGCTTTATGTTAGTAAATATTTCTACTTATTTTTACTACTCTACTTATTATTGTATTTGTTTGGTATCTTACGATATCAACAACAATTTCGAACCATAATGCATGCGCTTGCTTTACTACGATTTGTTTATCTTGAGTCGTGACATATTTTTTCAAACATATTTCAATGGCTTTACGGTCAAAGGTCCTATATCTTCATTTTCTACTACGGGCGTTTAGGCGTCGGTTATGTTTTAAGCTGGAAATAAAGTTGTACATCAACATCCGACCCTGTTATTATTAATTACTCTGCAATGTTCATACTCTGTAACTGTGGGTCTGGGTGTTTGTGAGACCGAAAAGTCTCTCGTAGTTCCTGATACCTGCGACACAAGACTCGTTCTTACTGTAGGATTATGTATGTGACTGTTGGGTGTTATTTATTTATAGTGTTTTATTCTAAACATATGACAATTATGACTTACAGTTGCAACAACTTGTGAATTGTTTCCAGACAAATATTTAAATCGTGCATTAATCCCCGCTTTTAGTATTATATTTAATCTGTATCAGCCCATATACGTCCCACTGCAGGGCACGGGCCTACTCTACAATCGAGAGTACGATTGAGAGTGGTTAGGCCACATAGTCCACCACGCTGGCCTAGTGCGGGTTGGCGGACTTACATACCATAGAAATTCTTATAAATCGCTATATTATATATTATATTTAATAGCTACTATTAAATAGTATTTCGCATGTATCTAAAACCGCAGTGATTAAAATTTCAACAGCAATAAATAAACGTAACACGATGTGCTTAACTATTATGGTCTTTGCATCATAGTGTTAATCGTTTAGAATGTGCGAATTGTATGCAGCTGCGGTAATATTGATCAATAGAAGATAGCTTTCGACACTATAAAAATATTTTGCTGTTGATAGGATTGCTTTTCATAAATGTTTAGTTGATAATTTAAAATCAGGACACTTTTGCAGTCACAACTTCTCTGTAACTAGGACGCTTTTCTGGTTTGTCTGACTGCTTATTAAAGCTCTAGAAAATATATGTTGGTGCATTAAACAACATTGATAATAAAATGAAGATTTAGCTTTTATGTTTTAAAGCGGCATATTTCGGATTTGACATACACATACAGTTTGATTTTAGCATTTTTAGGTAAAGAACTTATAGCTCAAATCATGAATATATTGCAAGAGTTCATAATATTCTAGTTTAATGTATGTTGTAACGTCAAACTTTATATTCGCTGTTTATTTTGGCATATCGCGAAGGTGGAACATTATTAACATAATTGCTTTGAAATGCTAAATTATAAATAATTATGAACTGGAAATCATTTATTATTTATGGTCATTTTCGAATAATTTTGGGGTTGGGGCAAGTAAGGGATTCATAAGTTTTAGTAATTCCCACTATCAGATTAGGTAAGATATTTTTTGTCGTGCATTTCAAAAACAATTTTTGAAATAGTAAAGTATTAAAATAACTGTTAGTATGCCATATATACACATTAAATTATATACTTATTACGGTTATACAATATTATCCATTGATATACCAATTGACTGAATCATGTATGTGTTGAAATATATGAATGTTTCGGAAATAGAAAGAAAGAAAGAAAGAAAGAAATAGTTATTTTATTTGTTAAATAGATTCTCAGTTTCTTTACACCCTAGGAAATGAATACTTGATAACGATATACAAAAGGTTTTTTTAGTTTGTAGTTTTTACTATTGGCGTTCTCACAATCTGCACCGGTCTATTTACTTTCAAGCACTCGTCTCCACTTCGTCCCGTCTTTAGCATACCTATAGTTAGAACTTAAACGTTTTATTTTCCTGGCCAGTAAAAAAATCCTGTATAGTAGTTTTGAGTGAGTAAGGTCAATATTAGGGTGGGTTTTGTGTTTCAACGAACTGCTTTTCTGAGAAATCGCACCCCAGTTTTGTTTACACGGTTCATGTATGGCCTATAAAATGGAGAAATATTGGCACATTATTTTCGGTCCTAAATCAAGTCTGTTTTTAATTAAAGTAGGCTGAACCAAACAACGCTTTCTAAGAAATTATTTTGATTAGATTGTTTATAAGGTTGTTTATTACACCTAAGAGGGTGAGTGGGCTCAAAGTTTATCTTATATGTTAATTGTTCGTCATTATTGAAGGAAGAAGTTTTTAATTCAATATAAGAGGTAACTCAAATTTCGAAGTAATTAGATCGCTAGAGTCGTTAGGTTGTATTTGGATATGGGTACTTACAAAAGTTTGTAGGGGAAGTAAGATGCCTACAGCCTATTTGCGGTTTGGAGTAAAGTCAAAAATTATCAGAACTCGAGCAATTCAGGCGGGGTCGTAATCCAATATTTTGTTTTGTTTATTGTGGTAACGAGCAAATAAAAAATTATTTAATGCGTGGAATTATACCTATTTTCATTTACTTAAAATATAATTTAATGTGCGAGTCAATTATAGAACTTCCATTTCTAAATATTATCTAAACTTATTGAAGGTTACTTTTAGTTATTGATAAATGGAATTCCAGGAATTCTCACCCATTCGGCATTCCCGCAGATTCCCGCACAATATGCGCAAAAAATTCTACGTTTACATTGTAATTTTTTTTGCTCTCATGTGGCTGTCCCGTACAGAATGAACATGTGGGATAAGAATGTTATTTGACTGAATATGTTTATTTCTCATTGCACGTCTTGTACAGGAATGTGGTCCATACAATCAGGCACGAGCGAGATGACTCGTTATGCTGATAAAGGAATTATGCATAATAATATGATGACCTCGATGCGCTTCGCATATTGTAGTTTATTCAGACGATTTCAATACAGGTTTTTATAAATATGCATAATAAATTGAATGGAAATGCATTTTTGATATAATGCGAAACTATTAACTAAAGGCAGGTGTTCTAACTTCCCCTTAAAAAAATACGTGCGGGGTCTAGGGGGGCACATAAACGGTTCTCTTCTCCGTCCTTGTCGCTCCCACGTGTACGAAAATGATGCTATCGCGCGCGTACGCTCCGCTTCTAGCCGAGTGGCGAGCGAGTGTCGTTTTGTTCGCATCGGCCGCGCCACATTCGCGCGGCGGCATTGCCTCACGACGGACGTTTGTCACGTCTGATATCGAAACAACATTCGAAAAGTTTCACAACTTTTTCAGTACGCGCCCCCGGAGACTCTTTTACCATAAAAAAAGTCAGTGCGGTGATACAAAAGTGGCCAATGTTGATGTGTTTGTGAAGTGCGTTTGTTGTTTTGCGACCGTTTTACCGTTTCAATTGAACGTTACTGTTTTCTTGGATAAAAAAGCGCGTAAGCAGAGATCGCGATCTTCGAGAGGGCCGTGTATGGCTTAAGTTGAATCTTGGGGCTGGCGTCGGTCGGTGAAAGTAGACCTTTGTTAAGTTCATAAGGACACAGGCGCTTGCAACTGGCTCGGAGCGACGCGTTTCGCCTGCATTTTGCGAGACGGTGAGCGGCATTAATTACCTACTTAGTTACTCTTCAAATTACAGTTATCTTTACAACGAGAGATTTTTTAATCGTTGCATTCAAAATAGTATTTCTTTCACTCGCTATGGATGTGCCGTTACACTATTTAATACCGATTCACATGTTTCGCAGACGCTCGGTACGCATTCAATGACATTGTTTACATTGCATACAAATTAGGTGTTTGCGGAGTTACGCAGATAATGTTCTTGTTATTTAATAAGTGGACGCACGAAACTTTCCATTTAATTCAACAAGCCTCAGAATTTACGTAATTGAAATTCGATGCGAATGAAGGGAGTCCTGCAGCCTTGCGGTGTGGTCGGGAACTCTACACCGATCACGAGGCGGTTTGTTGGTGTGATTCCATCACAACGTGGAACAAAGTCATTCATAGCATGCACCGACGACTGTGGGTCAGTGCCCTGCGCTGTACCCTACCTGTTGCCTCGCCGTTCCCTGCCAAGCCGGTTCTCCTACGCCGACAACGGAGTATGAAAATATATGTCAGGTTTCCGAACTGCCATTGGTTAATAAATTGTTTTGATTTCTCTCGCTTCGGTTATCTAGATCATTACTGTGGACGCTTTCCATCGATTTGACGGCGGCTATGTAGATCAGTCGGGTATTTTTAAACGTGAGAGTCGGTTTGTGTATAATATGGTTGGAATTTACCTGAATTTGAAACGGAACATCGGTATTTACAGAAATAACAAAAATAATGTCTCTTTGGTTTGTTTTATTCTTTATCTATTTGGATCAGAATTCCCTAAGTCAAATATCAATAAAGGAGTCTCCAATATCTTAATTGCATTCCAAAGTGACATTATATTGGATTTATGCAGTAGATATGAGCATTTGGGGTGATTGGGGTTAAAGATAACATTAATTAACGTGTCTGTCATTGATTACTGATTGTATTCAATTTTCGAATCGTTATCTACTCATAGATGCACGTAGGCTGCCACCTAGGATTTTCCATAATGAAACTGTGAATGATTAAGAAAGACAACATTATTATAGTAATAACACATGAACTTTACAAGTTTTGTCAGGAAGATGACAACATCCAAACATGTATGTGCAAATTGTGCAATACGAAATCGACATTTTACAAAAAGATTACTAAAATATCAAATAGTGAAAGTTAAATAGAATAAAGTAACGATTGCCTTGTAATAAAGTGATTGCATCTCCTATTAAAATATGGTTTTTCAATGTTATTAAGTACTTAACTACTAACTTACTTAACTTCGATGCAAGTTTGAAAATGAAAATCCACAGGCAGTACATAATAAAATCTGAACCAGTGTACAGTGTAGTGTTCTTACTAACGACCACAATACCCTTAGTAAGAATAGCATATTTGGCTATATTATATTATATTATGAGCCCTATATGATAATTCCCAGCTATTGATTACTGAGCCCAATCTGCAACTAAGATGGCTATCGTTTCACGAACAATATTTTTTTTAGAAATAACCTAACAAATTATCTCTTTTTTTGGCTTTGATGAAAAATAGATACATACATAACTTCCTTTAGAAATCGAAAACGGAGACTACGGCGTATTCCTTCTATAAAATTCTAATGACCTATTAATTATCTAGTAGTGGAATACAATTCCGTGGCATATTATAATTAAGCATATCAAAAGAAAATAATCTGGAAGCAAGGTCGCCCGGAACCAAACGAAAATATACGAAGTTTTAGTCGATAAATTAGTTTAACCGATAGACCTTGGCTAGGTAGGATCAAAGATATCCCAAGGTAAAAACAATAAGTCACGTCGGCTCAACTAATTGAAGCTAATAATTACATTAGGCGACTGGAATATTTCGTTGTTTTTCGCCGTATTAGGATATTTATTGTGAGAATACTTATATTGATATCGTAAAATATTAGGAAAAGTATTTACAAAATTACTCTCATTAAAACGATCAATTAGATTCCTCACGTCTTTTTCCGTGACATAATATGTAAAGCACCCTAAAAATGTTTAATTGCCACGCTCACATTTTATGCATACACAATATAGTAATATTCCCTTATATACATACATATATCCATCCAAAGATCCATTCAGAGATCGCTCAGAGCGATAAACAGCCTTTTGTACTTTTGTATTTTAGTTTATCTCTTTGTGTTGTTATAATAAATTAGTGTACAATAAGGATTAATAAATAAAATAAATTTTAATTCACGCTAATAATATTTCTACTACTAACCATTTTACCGTCTGTTAGTACGCAATTAAAATATGATTATTTCTTATTTCAATGGAAATAAATCGTCATGATTATGTCTTCAATTGCGAAAATTGCTTCATTGGTTTTGATAAAGCTTCGATAAACGTTTCTCATTGTGGGCAAATTTGTCCGTTGATAATCGCAGATTTCAACAATTGATATTTCGGATTGATACGTCATATACTAATAATTCGTTTTTAATTTATTTGAGTAAGTAAATGAAATCATGTTTTCTGCGAGCATATACATACGTATTACGTTGTGTTCTAGAAATGATATGCAGTCACTAGTGTTTTTTTTATTGCCTTGAATGGCGAGACGAGCCTGCCGTTCGCTTGATGGTAAGCGATTCGACCGCTCATGAACAGTAGCAAAACCAAACACCTAAATTACTAAGCAATGCTTGGCATTCCACTGCGCTCGCCATCCTGATTCCTGAGACATAAGCTGTTAAGTCTCAATATGTCCAGTAGTTATTCTGGCTACAATGACCTTCAATCCGAAACAAAACAGTGCATTTAAACTACTGTGGCGGGAGAAATAAGGCATTGCGGTGGTACCCGATGGACTCTCACATATGAGAGACCTACCACCGGTGAAGTGTTCCAAATATCACAGCCAATCGTCGGATACCAACTGTACCCTCGAGAAACTTGGTGTATTGTATATTTGATTTCTCAAACTGGAAAAGTCTAGATTAGAGGTTCAATGCCCGTCCTGGGATTTGAAGCCAGGACCTCATCGGTTCTCAATCCATTGCCGATCCATAGTAAGAAAGGTATCAGACAAAAATAAGTATTATTGTTTATCACAATTAAACATAATAAAATCTAACTTTTCTTGTTATGTTTGTTGTTGATCATATAATAGAGACGTGATTAAAAATTAAAATTGACTTACTTAGTTAGGAATAAAATACATAAATACAGATATTCACGCCTTTTCCCAGAAGAGGTAGGCAGAAAATTCCCTGGTAGCAACAATGACACCCACGTTTTGCCTTGTGTGTTCCGTCTCACTATGTAATAAGCGACGAGCCTATTGCCATATCGGGCTTATTGTCATGTGTCATAATGAATAGAAAAATCCAATATCACTTTACCCGCCCTGGGATTCAAACCCGAGACCTCAGCGTTGTAACCGTAGTAAAACTACACCACCGAAGCAGAATAAAATGTATCTTATTACCATCAAGTTTACCATAGCAAATTGTCAGCTACAAGATATTATATTTACTTATTTGTTATGTATGTTTAATGTATGTATACATTAATTATGGTGTGATCAAATTTTTGCACTGTATTAAAGTCAAAGATGATGATCATTATTATAAAAAATCTTAATACTCAACGGACTTCTTCAGCATCACAATTTATAAGTAAATAAACATAATTATGACGACATTAATTAAAATCTCATACAGGGTGTCGCGTTAGCTGCTCGAACATCATTGTACAAACCGCATCTAATGGGGTTTTGACTCGTGTAAATTAGTTTTCTCTCTCGTTTGATAACAAAATGTCAATTTACACGCAAATGGAGTTTGCTGTTTAGCATATTTAGACAAAATATGATTTATTATAATGACATACATATATTACATAAACTCACGCCTTTTATACCCCAGAAGGAGTAAGCAGTAGTGCCAGGTGCCATATTTCACTTTGTATGTTCCGTCTCACGATGCGATAGGTGGCGAGCATATCGCCATATCGGGCATCAATTCCTACGGCTGATAATAATTAATAGAAAAATACAATATCGCTTTGCCCGACCCGGGATTCGAACCCGAGACCTCAGCTTTGTAATCATACCGTAATAAAATTGCGCCACCGAGGCTGTCAGGCAGTATTTCTTTAAGTGTGTTATAATATATGTATGTATCTTATGTCTCAGGATGGCGAGCGCAGTGGAATGTTGCTACTGTTTATGAGCTGTCGTATCGCTTACCATCAGGCGAACGGCTTGCTCGTCTCGCCATACACTGCAATAAAAAAGAAAAAAAAGAAAGACGGCAAAGCTTTTAATTTGAACAATAGCTTTTCACCAGCATGAAACATTTCGTGAATAAAAACTACAAATTCACCTAAAAAATCACCAGAATTAATGTGAACCTACCGATCACGCAGCAAGATAAAAACATCTAAATTCCAGAATCTTATAGGTACATATAACAAACTTGACTTTACAATTCTAGTCACATACAAAAATATATAGTAATATCAAGAAAACACAGAGTTGTAATAAAAATACAGTAATTTCTCATTCCCGCACCACCAGTCGTGCTCATCGCCAGATGTTGCCACAGTGGAACACTCAATTATTTTATAGTCGTATGTAATGGCAGTGTTAATTATAAACTATTATTGAATATGTCACCGTAAAATTGTAAATATCGTTAGATTATAATATATCTCGCGAGATTGTGAACTATCCAAAGATTGTGAACCGTAACATACTGCTGGCAATTTAACGTATTATTTTTTTGGTAGATTATAATATATCGAAGTGAAACTGTTAAACTTTTTTTTTTTTTCTCGCGGGGAAAATCCCTTTACGGACCATCCCACCCCCGAAGGGGCGAGGGTGTGTCGGACTCACCGGCGCCTTCCGAGCCCAGCGAGATGTTGTGCCGCCCGTGGATGTGGACGGGCGGCCGCTGGGTCGGGTCCCTACCACAATACGCGCCGAAATACCGACTAAAAACCCCGCGTCGGCCACCATCGGTGCACTTGAGAGACGGCCCCGGGATACCGATGAACGGACGCGCCAAGACCGCCTCTTTGTGCACCGCCGCTTAGCGACGCGGCAAATGACGCGTGTTGCGTCACATCTCGGGGGCCGCCAAGGTAGGGACGGCGGCCCCGCGTGGCCTCTGCGGCGCCGGGTTAGTTGTTGTCCCGGCGCCTCCTACGTCTCCTGTGGCGACGAGCGGGATCGGTCTGCTCCCGATCCCGCTCAGCGCTCTCCTTCTGCGACATGACACGTTCGCAGAAGGAGAGCATGGCTCGCCACGAACTCCGGCTGCCGACCATGGCGGCGACCACGGCCGGCAGCGAAAGGTCACTTCCCACGACCGCAATGAGAGCGCTGCGCTCCTCGTCCCAGGCTGGGCACTCCTCCAGCGTGTGCTGGGCCGTGTCCTCACGGCAGTTGCCACAGTGGTGGCACACGGCGGACTCCTCCGCTCCGGCTATGCGACACAGGTACGCACCGAAGCAGCCGTGCCCGGTGAGCACCTGCGTCAGCCGGTATGTCGGCGCACCGTGGCGCCTGTCCAGCCACTGTTCGAGGACAGGTCGCACTGCCGCGACGGTCCTCGTACCAGCACTAGGGTTCTCCAGCCTTGAACGCCACTCCTCCACGGCGGTCCTGCGGAGGGAGGCCAACATGGCCTCGACCTCACGGGGGACCAGCCTTTGCCCACGCCCGGACGCCTCCTCTCGCCGGAAGAAAGCCGGCGAAAGAGTTTTAGCGTCCAGCACCCAGGGCAGAGTTCCCGCCAATACGCAGGCCGCCTCGTGCGAGACCGTGCGGTAGCCCCTGATTATTCGCTGCGCCACCATGCGCTGCGGACGATGCAGCAGGCGGACGCAACGATCGCCCAGGGACCCGGCCCAAACGGGACACCCGTAGAGGGCCATGGACCGCACGACTCCAGCATATAGGTTTCGGCAAGGAATGCCAGGACCATCAGTGTTGGGCAGCAGGCGCCCCAGTGCACCCGCCGCCCTAACCAGCTTCGGCGACAACTCCGCAAAATGCGCGCGGAAATCCCATCGACTGTCGAGGACGAGACCGAGGTATTTCATCCTCGAGCCGACGGGAATCCGCACGCTCTCCACTGTGATGTGGGCCCCAGGCGGAGGCCCACACCGAGGACCGTGGAAACACACGGCCTCGGCCTTGTTGAGGGCCACCGTGAGGCCCAGTCGCCGAATCCTGCCCACCACGAGTCCGGTTCCGAACGAGGCGAGCAGGGCGGACCTCTGGAACGTCCTGGCCGTCGCTGTCACCAACGTGTCGTCTGCATAGCAGACGACAGCGACGCCCCGAAGGTTGGTACCACGCATCACCCAGTCGTAGCCGATGTTCCACAGGAGCGGCCCAAGAACCGAGCCCTGTGGAACACCGCACGACACTTCCCTACGGTGCCACCCGTCGGCGCCCGGATACACAACGTACCTGTCAGAAAGGTACGAGTGCACCAGGCGCCGAAGGTAGGGCGGCACTTCGTGGTACCGCAGTGCTTCTTCGATGCAGGCCCAGGGCATGGAGTTGAACGCGTTGGCGATGTCGAGAGACACCGCCACCACGACCCTACCCTGGGACACCGCACGCTCCGCTTGTGCCTTCACCCGCAGAATCGCGTGGACCGTCGACCGGCCCCGCCGGAACCCGAACTGGCAGTCTGCCAAATCCGGGCCCGTACCCTCCAAATGCTCGACGAGGCGCGATTGGACTACGCGCTCGAAGAGCTTGCACACCTCGTCAAACTGTTAAACCTAACCTAACCTAACCTAACCTACGGTTCACAATCTTTCGACAGTTCACAATCTCGCGAGATAGATTATAATCTAACGATATTCACAATTTAACGGTGATAGATACACACGTTTACTTTTACTGTGTTTTTAATTTTGTTTCACGTACATTTTTAATTTTAAAATCTATACGAAAATCGCTGAAAGCAGAATAACTTTTACTGTGTTTTTATTTAAAATTTAATTACATTTTAAATTTTAAAAACTTTATGAATATGATCATAGTAGGCAAAGAGCAACAGAATCTGGGGGCACGGCAGTGCCCCCTCCAAGTCGAGCGAAAAGCGGCACAGTCGTACCATCCTTTTCTCGAAGCAATTCATACCATTTTCAACCCTCCATAACTTCGTTGTGTTTAAAGCAAAAAGCCTGAATTTTCAGTTGCTAAGCAGGCATTGTGCAAACACGGTATATTTAAAATTTCATTCAATTTGAACCAGTAGTTTAAGAATTATAACTTATCAAACTTTCATAATTTTGTCACTCACTGACTGACCGATCATCAAAAGTCTATGGCACTTCTAGCGGACATAGAACCTTCAAATTTAGAATATAATTAGTATTTAGTATCTAAATTAAGGAAAAATTTAAACATTTCATAATTTCTGTCTAGTTTTCTAGATACACCAACTGTGTGAATAACTTTGTAATCCCATATAAATGTATAGGATTACAAAGTTACATTTGCAGTTAATGATTCGTTGTACCCGTATATAATGGAATAATAGTTGTAGATAGGTATCTATATATACAACGTTGATGCGACCGATGGGCATTAAATTACACTATGTATGCTATACGTCCTTGGTATACATTCGGCACGGCACAAAAATTAATAATACCGAAAATTAGATTTTGTTTGTTTCAAACAAACTAAATAGCTTCCAAAAAAGAGTAAAACGCAACCATCCTGTGTAAATAAATTTCATTGACCTGTAGATACGAATAGGTAACAAATCGGCAAAGTCGCGCGCGGCGCGTGTTATTGTCGTGTACTTATTATTGTGTGACTTGTGTAAGAGCGGCAACAACGCGCAGATTTTAGTACGATCTATCGTTTTAAGGTGAATGACCATGCGTTGGGCGTAATCAGCTGTTAGAAAAGCTACATCGTGTTCAAATGGGGCAAAAACATAAAAAATAATTATGACTAAACTACTGCTCCTATTTAATTGATTTTTAGTACAAAGCTTCAAAATGGTACCTAGTATATGCAGTTTAAAGAAATGCCCATCGGTCGCATCAACGTTGTATATGAGGCATAACAGGAGGGGGGGTATAGAGAGGGAAAGCGTGTATTTAGCCCATGAAACTGTACAACATTCCTCTAGAAAAACATGACGAAGATAAACTTGCAAATAAATAGACTAAATAGCTCGAAAATATCAATTACCACGAAAGACAGAACACTAATAATCAAATCCGCTATATTTGTGATAAATTGACACCTACAAAAATAAGAAAAAAAAACAAAAAACAGAGGCTTTAAGAGAAATCGTTATATATATTCTCGAAATAAAAAGTACTGAAAAGGAAAAAGTAGGACTCTACAAAAAGACGTGAGATCCCATCAAAAACATCCTGTAAAAAAATTCCAAGTCTCGCAGCTCAGTTTTTCTACCGGCCAGTAGCATTATGTATAAATTGAACGATACATTATGTTTTCATGCGATGGCCAAGTCGATATATTTATTTACAACGTAAAGAATTTGAAATATTGATATGATAATAACTTACGTAATAAGTTTATACAGAACGACCCTTTAGCAAGGACTAAATAAATTAATCGACTTGGTATTACATGCATCTCACAACTTTTTGCGGTAGAAAAACTGAGCTGCGAGACTTGGAATTTTTTTACAGGATGTTTTTGATGGGATGCTTGTTTCTATTTCTATTATATGAGTTTTTAAATAGTTGTAAATTAAAAATGGAACGTTGACTTTTTTCAGTTTCAAAGTTTCAGATACATACAGCCAATATCCAAAATATATATTCTTTAATACCTACATCCGTATTCATAGACAATTTGAAAATCTATTTAATTTATTGAATGATTTTTTTTGTCGTTCAAACTGAATTCAAGTTGTTCGAAAAGGACAATAAATTCTTAACTAAAATAGGTTTTAATACTCTCTTTGAATAAGACCGCTACTGTTTATTATACGTCTACTGCAACCGCCTTTGCATCCAATTGCATGCATTTCCAAAAGCATATTAGTTGTTGTCTGTCGGGTGTCGAGTGTAAGCGAGTTCTGTGCGCGTGATAAGAATACATTTCGTTCTTCGTTTAGAACATACTGGGGAAACTTGACATTTAGGAACGGGAAGAGACACTAAAACACGTTCTCAAGTTGAAATGTTGGTGCTATAAGGCATGATTCAACGAATACTTGCATGAACTATGCCCAAATATATACTCCTAAGAGTCTCTCACATAGTCGTAACCTCAAATTCAATCTCAGGTACCAAAATTAATATATTTTTCTCAGAGTAAGAATCAAAACCCAACTGTGCTGCGGTGGTCGACAGCATTCGTCTGATGACTAAGAATTATCAGCTAATTTGAAAATTGGACTTAATTTTATGGCAGTCATAACCGCAAGCGCAAATACGTGATGTTAACGTTAATCGAACTATCAATTAATTACTGTTAGTTTTTAACTAGTTTAACGCAACTAAAATGTATGAACTAATTAATATTATAGATGAAGAAACATCACGTTTTTTATTGTTACGCAGAAACTTGTGAATTGTCATCTTGTATTATTTTTGACCGACTTCAAAAGAGGAGGTAATCAATTCGACAGATTTTTTTTTGTGTGTTTGTTACGCGATTACGCCCGCAATTGTGAACCGATTTTGAAAATTTCTTTTTTGTTGGAAAGCATGATATACAGGATTGGTCCCATATAAAATTGGTGAAGACCTGATGAATATCTTAAGATCTGCCGACCAGAACTCCTCAAAATTAAACGGTCCAGCATTAATTCTTTTTGCGTTAGATTAAGTATAAGTATATTATTACAAAGGGTGGGTAAAAATGGGAAAAGGGTGGGGGTGGGGGGTGAGGGGGGTAGAAAATAGGTACAATTGTTAATACTCAATATCTCCGGCAGTTCTTAACCGACTTAAAAATAACTTTTTTGTCAAAGAGTATTATATGATAGGTTAGACCAAAAAAAATATTGTGAAGACCTGATGAATATCTTTGGACCTGAAGGGCAGAACTCCTCAAAATTGAACAGTACAGCAATAATTCTTTTTACATTAGGTTCAGTATACGTTTATTACTACTACAAGGGGGGAGGGGATGGAAAGGGGCGTGGGAAGGGGGGGGGGCGAATATATACAAAGATAAATACTAAATATCTGCGACAATAAATAAATGATTTTAAATAACTTTTCTTCGGAACGAATTATACAATCGAAACGAATTATATAATTAACATAATGTTGGTCACATAAAATATGGTGATGATCTGATGAATAGGTACATATCTGGAGAGCAGACCTCCACAAAACTTTGCAGAAACGCAATGATTTTTCGTCCATTAGGTTAAGTATATGTGTTTTATAACATATGTGTATAAGTATATGTGTTTTATATGTGTTTTATATTTTGACAGCCTCCGTGGCACAGGCGGTTAGACGCCGCCTGTGAAACGAGAGGCCGCGGGTTCGATCCCCGCACCGAGAGAAATGTTTGTGCGGCCCACAAATATTTCTCTCGGGTCTGGGTGTTTGTGAGACCGAAAAGTCTCTCGTAGTTCCTGATACCCACGACACAAGACTCGATCTTAATGTGGGGTCAGGACTATGTATGTGACTGTTGGGTGTTATTATTATTATATTATATTATAACGGGTAACGAATGATTACCACGCATAAGTGTACTCAATATCTCTAGCAGGTCGAGCCGATTTTAGTATTTTCTTTATCATAAAAACGAAATGACAGTGTAGCTTCCTTAAAAATCATAAAATATTAATTTTCGTTTTTGAAATCATAAAGGATCACAGTGGTTCATTTTTTGTGTACATTGATTCCAGTTTTTCATTATATGATTACCTTTGGCATTATTGCAATGCTTATGAAAACTAAAAAGTAATAAATAAAATAATTTAATTAAAAATTAAAAGACCGACTTCAATGTGCACTACAAAGTAATAAATAATATATATTTCATTGTGCTAGCACACATTGATTAATTTTCATATTGACTAGACTAGCCAACAAATCTTAAATACGTAATATTTTGAAGGCGGGTCGCCAAATGACGAACACGACGTCCTACACTTAAATTTAATTTGTGTAAAACATCCTAGCGAAAAATACGCAATTTTACACGCAATATTAATTTACCTTAATCTATATAAACTCACGCCATTTTCCCAGAAGGGGTATGCAGAGATTCTCCTGGTATCAACCAGGATACCCACGTTACGCCTTGCGTGTTTTGTCCCTCGGTGTGATTGGGGGCGAGAGTCTATAGTCATATCTGGTGCAAATTCCAGTCCCTGTCCTGATAACTACATAATAGAAAAATCGCCCGTCCTAATATATCAGCTCTTAATTAACATTGTTGAGCATCGGACTTATCTACAATCGAGCGAAACATACAAACTTAACAACCCTTCCCTTTCTTATACATTCCTCACTATGATTCCTATCACTGTTAAAGTAATTGTATACACATATAAATATGCAAGTGACTCCAATAAGTCAATGGTGTACCCTGGAGTTGAAACCCTTGACCACTATATCTTTGATCATATGCAATAAATTAAAATTAGACCACACATATGACACATATTAATTCTATTAAAATTTCAACAAATGTATACGTAGGATCAATATGTTAAATTAATTTGTTTCTAGTATACATATGGACCTAACTGAGCGCCAACGATACATCTACAAGTAGGTAATATTCAACTGTGTTACATTACTTAAATTTGTTCTCGATTGGCACTTGGCGACCCGCCTTCAAAATATTACGTATTTAAGATTTGTTGGCTAGTCTAGTCAATAAGAAAATTAATCAATGTGTGCTAGCACAATGAAATATATATTATTTATTACTTTGTAGTGCACATTGAAGTCGGTCTTTTAATTTTTAATTAAATTATTTTTATTCATGAACATTCGATGTTGTGATGTTTTTTTTTTTATTTCTTACGCAAAATGTTCGTTCTTCAAATAGTCTTTGACACGATCTTTTGAATCATTACTTTCTGCTACCACCGCTTCTTTCACCAACATGATCTGTCTTTGTTTTTTGTTTCTGTTCTTAAAACAATAAAAACGACTACTATACTATCGAGATTGAGTACACCTTAGATTAACCTGACAAAAAGTATGAAGTTATTCCAAATATTATAATGTTGGAAAAGATTCCTCCCGCGACCTTCTAGGCACGGGTCTCCTCTATTAAAACTTATAATTTGTTACCTATGATCAGGAAATTACACTTTAGTTCTTAAACTCACAAAATCGCTTCCAAACTCCTAATATATAGCAATGTAACTCGCCCAGCGTGTTAACTATTCAAAATATTTAATATTCCGGACAAGTTGTTTACCCAGTACAAGTTATAGCTGGGGAGCAGCCTGGGAACAAATAAGCGCTGTTTACACTGCCCACCTGTGTGACCGGCTGAGTGTTTACCAACCCCCATTTTTAACGCAAGTGTTCCGATGGGGCAGTGTTTTTTATGTTCAGCTGTAGGGCGTGGTAGGAATAGTTAGGAAGTGTTGGTTACCCCAGTATTTAGAAACAATACTTTACTTAGTGCAAGAGGAATGGTACGCTAAGGCCAATAACGTCCAGCCATTTCTGAGCGTCGTGGTAGTCAAAACTAAACTCGGGTTTTTTTGTGTACACAGGGTTAGTATTCTAGTTCAAAAAACAATTTGGTTAGTCTTTGTGTATTAAGATTTTTTCTCATCTTTAAGAATATGAGAGACAAGAGTAACAGGCAAAGGTGTGTTACACAATCGTAACGAAAAGTGACAAAGTTATTACTTCACTTAGCTAATCAGACTAGTGTTTTACTTTGTTACGTTGTCCATTAGCGAGTTCCGTAGTAGTATTACAATAATGGAATTATAACCAAAAACGTGGCTAATTCTCTGTCCTGAACCCGCAGCACAAGGGTCACACAAAAATGAGTAAGAACGTTACATACATACATTATAGCTAAAGTAACTACTGGATATAATGAGACATAACAATATTTTATATCTCAGGATGGCGTGATGATGTGATGATGAGTGTAGTGCCAAGCATTGCTTTGTAATTCATGGCGTTTGGTTTTGCGACTGCACATGAGCGGTCGTATCGCTTACCATGGAGTATCGACGAATGGCATACTCATATCGTCATACGTAGCAATAAAAAAAGAAAAGTTTATTCATCAGATCCAATAAAATTCATTAATCCAACCGATCCTATTTTGTTTATAGTT
This sequence comes from Hyles vespertilio, assembly GCA_009982885.2. Classification (NCBI taxonomy): domain Eukaryota; kingdom Metazoa; phylum Arthropoda; class Insecta; order Lepidoptera; family Sphingidae; genus Hyles; species Hyles vespertilio. The sequence goes on from CM042817.1 coordinate 2,491,648, forward strand.
AAAATAAACAAGTTTATTTGATCTGTATGACATGTCATTGTTTGTTGTGTAACAGTGAAAGTTCCATCAAAATCCGTTTGTGCGCGTGACTTGCTCCCAAACTGGTCTATAGGCATAAATGTCATCTTCAAATCACGTTCAATCTTTCCAGTGGTTATATAAAATGGTTACTTATTAGTCGATAAGGATGGGGACTAAAATGCAACGATAATACACATAGTTAGTAGTGTCTCAGATGTAAGGGGCCGCTTGGTAGGAACCACCGCAATTTCTATTTCTTCCGCCAAACAGTAGTGTAAATTAACTGTTGTATTCTGATTTGAAGGTCTTTGTAGGCATAGTAATTACTGGACACATTGATTTAAGACTTTATATCTTATGTCTCAGGATGGCGAGAGCAACGGAATGCCATGCATTGCTTTGTAATTCATGATGTTGTTTGGTTTTCCTACTGTTCATGAGCGGTCGTATCGCATGCCATCAGGCCATCTCGTCTTGCCATTAACTGAAATTTAAAGAAAAGATGTAAAGTACGCGGACTAACATGCAGTACCAAGACGATGTTCCTTGAACGGGTAGAATCCTTGCACTTAACCTAATTAGCATTTGAAATCTCTTTGCTGGCATCGCCGTCTTACGTTCCTGGCTATCTCATTACCACTCCAATTAAAGCTGAAATGCCTAACTGTTTTTTTTGTATGATCCACAAACTGGGTTTTGTTCCTGAGTGTTATGAAACCAAAAAGACTGGTAATTTCTGTACTCTTTATGTGTATGACTGGTATTTATTTACCTATATGTAAACTGTTGTAGATATCCACTATGATACAATATCAACAAATCTCATAATACTTTATTTAAAATTAAATTAAAAATTATAAGTTTAAGATCTACACCAAGTTGTTACTTCCACTAGTAGCTAAGAATACCATAATACGACGATACATCTTGAAATAATATATGAAAAGCTTTATACACTCCAGGTCGAATATTACGAAAATCCTGCTAATAAAATGTATGAAATAAGTCTCTCTATCTTCTATAAGTGTGGTGATCCGATGTACTTACAAGTGTTATCTATACGCGCCTGCGTCCTTTGTTAACAAGAATAACTTGTTGAGCTTTGAGTCCCGATTCCCGACGGAGTTTTAACAGGATGCGGGCTATGGGGTTTAGTAATGCGATACTTTCTGCGGTTGCCGTTCCCGTCTTTAATGTGGGATTTGTAATAAAATTTAGGGTAAGTTCTTAGATAAGCAATGTACAATTTCTATGTAATGCTGATTAGCTGTACAAATAGGGAACTCTGGATTAAATAGTGTGTGATATATGAAGATACCTAACAGATATGTTTTAATTACTGTACTTGTTAATTGATCGAGTAGTAATGTTGGTTACATTACTACTTTCTTCTTTACTACTACTCTTACTACTTTATTCTAAATTGTTATTTCCTAAGTTCTGTTCCCAAGTATGTAATGGAAGAGACAATCAACAAAAAAAATATTCCCATACTGTCACCACTGTTTAATAAGCTTTATTGATAAAATGTTAACTGTTAATAATACGATTTACTTAAATGACTTTTAGAAGAATAGAATTTGCAACCACTACATGACAGAGTGTGTCAATACAAATATTCAAGGACAATAAATCCTTAAAGAAAGTGTTATACTGAGCTAAAACATAAATCTTGTAATTTTGGTGAAAGTGGCGAGGCCGACACAGTTATTTATGCGTTTTGAATTCAAATAGACCGGCTGTCTTGGTTACTGGCGCTAGTGCCGCTTGTTTACTATCATCACATAGGAGTATTTTTTATGAAAGAGTATCTGTATAATAGCTTTTATATTGACAGCCTCCGTGGTTCAGTTGATTAGACGCCGGCTGTGAAACGTAGAGCCGCGGGTTCGATCCCCGCACTGAAATTTGTGTGATCCACAAGTATTTGTTTCGGGCCTGTATTTTGAGACCGAAAAGTCTCTCGTAGATCCTGATACCCACGAGACAAGACTCGATCAGGGTGGGCTCAGCCTATGTATGTGATTGTTGGGTGTATTTATTTATTAATGTGTAACAAGAGATATATAGCTATTATTAATCCCCGCAGATGCATATATCTTCGATTCGGTGTTGGTAAACGGTACATCTTTTTTCGATATTGGCACGAAGAGTTAAGTGGTCAGATTATTTTGCTAGGGACTCCATTCGATGGGTTATATAAAGCGTACCGGTCTGAAAAACCAGTAACCGCGGCATACTCAATGCGGCCTTCCCCGATGCACTGAAAGAAGACGTCAACAGAAATGTGATCGGATCACGTGACTTTGTTATGTCTATCCAGGAATAAGTATGACAACATCTAATTAGCAAAATTTCTTTTTGTTCATTTTAACAAACAGCAATGTAAAACAAACTAAAAGTACTAAAACGTTAGTTATATTATTTCCTTTAACAGATGTTTTGCGTCGCGCTGTGTGTTTTGCAACAGCTGGCTGCTTAACAATGGAACCGATTCATAAACTCAGCCGGCGTTAGTGTTTTGTAATTACCTCACTATTCGTACACCCACTACAGGACCTTTGTCCTGTATCGCATAAATAATGGTTGAATGTCATAGTTCATTTAATGAATAATGAGACAGCCTCCGTGGCACAGTTGGTTAGAAGCCGGCTGTGTAACTTGAAGCCGCGTTCGATCCTCGCGCCTCGAAAATGGTTGTAAAGCCCACAAGTTTTTTTCTCGCGTCTGGATGTTTGTGAAACTGAAAAGTTTTCGTAGTTTCGTATACCCAAGACTTAATTGATCTTAATGGGTCAGGTGTATGTGAATGTTAGGTGATGTATTTATTTATAATAATTATAAATACACAGTCACATACATAGTCCTGAATACACATTATGATCAACGAGGTAATTTCTGTATCGTAAGTATTAGAAACCATGAGAGTCTTTTCGGTCTAAAAAGTTGTGGATGCTTATGGACCGAAAAAAATACTTCTGGTTCACACAAAAATGTCTTGATGCGGAGATCGAAGCCGCTGTCTTTTCCATCCCTACAAGCTGATTTCAGTCCGAAGATGATGGCGATAGCCACAAATGCCAGTCCCATGCAATTCGTTATATAAGATTGTCCTAATCCCTAATTGGAAATAAAATTTAGGGCCCCAATAACAGGCCACATGTCACAAGAGCAATGACGCGCCATTATTAGTGTTTCATATTATTCACACACCCACTACATGATTTTGCCTTAGTCTCACATAAATTATAATAAATGTCACAGTTCACTGTACGTAGAAGGTTAACTCATACTTCATAACTGATAACAGATTGAAATAATAATATCGTGCGTGTACATTTTTTTTTTTTTATTTCAGTGAATGGCGAGACGAGCATGCCGTTCGCCTGATGGTAAGCGTTGCGACCGCTCATGAACAGAAGCAAAACCAAACAACACCTTGATTTACAAAGCAATGCTTGGCATTCCACTGCGCTCGCCATCCTGAGACATAAGATGTTAAGTCTCAATATGTCCAGTAGTTACTCTGGCTACAATGTCCTTCAATCCGAAACACAACAGTGCATTTAAACTGCTGTTTGCCGGGAGAAATAGACATTGCGGTGGTACCCACCCAGGCAGCCTCTCACATATGAGAGACCTACCACCACCACCAATTAAAGTATTACGTTTTCAATGATGAGAGGGAAAGAAAAGAATAACTCTTTTACCATAAGAGCGTTTATACCCTGTACGCGCTTTTTGGCTTAAAAACAGGACTTTTCAAATGAGTTAATAGCCACCAATAAACAATTTAAAGGAAAAATAATTATTACTAATTTTAGAAAAGGTTGTCATCTAGGGATTTTGGTGGAAAACATTATAGATTGATGGATAATTTGTAAGTACTATAAGGATTACTGAAAACAAGTTTCGTTATTTAGGCTTTAAATGGCAATTTAGAAGCTTAAGATATCCGAAACCACTAAATATAAGATGAAAATAAAAATATTATCAGACTAATAAGACCCTTATGGAGGGATTTTGCTGAGAAAAATAATCTTTTTGTGTTTAGTTCCTGAAAAATAAAAATTTAAACAATGCGAAATTATTCAGAAACTCTCGTCAAGAACATATTTTTTTTCACCAACTTATCGTACATAATTTTTTATAGCAATTACATATTATAATAGAAGAACATCTTATCAATAAATTACCATTTTTATATATCAACAAAATTAGTTTTCGTGTTTTCTACAAATATTTTAAAAACCACTGTAAAACACGCTGTCCGACGTGGATCAAATCAGACCGCCGCAAGGCCTTCTAGAGGAAGGACGTATCGCTCGTCGCTCCAGCCTAACTGCAGTCGATTTTTGCCGCGCGTAGTAAAAATAGCCACGCGCGGACTGCGATTACCACATCTTAGTACTTTGGTAGTAAAATATTTAATTATTTTTTTTACCTACAATGATTTTGTAGTGAGTATAAATTATGTTTCAGGTAATATAATGGGATGTAATTCCGAGGCTAAATTATGTTATGTATTGTAATATAAAATTAAATATATTTCGTAATTGTAAGGGGTTGTAAGGCCCCTAACACTATTTATGTGTTCGAACACGAAATGATTAATAAAACGCCCTTAGTGTCTACTGATTGAACACTGATTTGAATGCAACTTAACAATTTAATAATAACGAAAATATGATTAGTATCTAAATTTGTATTATTCTTTGCTTGCACAGTAATATTTGTCTACTTATAATGCAAATAAAATATTTTTATGATATATTACAGTTACATTTCAATTGAATATTTGAAGCGTACGGATCAAAGTTGTTTGAGCCGATTGTATAGCGAGCCGACGCGACGCGGCAGCTCTACGCACCAGCTTTGGTCGCTTATGTGTGCGTGAAATTAACGAAGAAATACCTATAGTTGACTTTGCGCGCAAGGTGTATACGCTCATAAGACTCCTAAATTATCCCTTGAGAACATAGGCGATAGAATATTTTCTAAAAAGTTTCAGCACCCCTGAGCAATGAAATGAAATAGAATTGCAATCGCTCTCAAAACAAAAACCAAGTCATTTATAAGCATTAGATTCAACGAAATGATTGAACCTGTACTCTCGTCTTACTGCCGGTTTCCCAACCGCCGAGCTATGAAGGTTGTAATATTATACGATATACATCACTTAGTTTACAGGGTCACTGACTTTTACACTCAAGCATATCTAGAAACGGCAGGCAAAGGTGCAAATAATTAATTATTAATCAAACTGTCAGAGTACTTTCGTCGCTCTGTTGTTACGTTTTCACGATATAAAAAGATATTGTGGTTTTAAATACAAGTAAAGTACAAACCAATTTTAAATGAATATTATGTAAGAATAAATGTGCAAAGTAGTTGAATCAGCAGATAATAGTATAATCAGCAGATAATGGGTGGGTACCACCGCAATGTCTATTTCTCCCGTCAAACAGCAGTTTAAATGCACTGTTGTGTTTCGGATTGAAGAACATTGTTGCCAGAGTAACTACTGGACATATTCAGACTTATTATTATCTTATGTCTCAGGATGGCGAGCGCAGTGGATTGCCAAGCATTTCTTTGTAATCAAGGTGCTGTTTGGTTTTGCTACTGTTCATGAGCGGTCGCATCGCTTACCATCAGTCGAACGGCAGGCTTGTCTCGCCATTCACTGCAATAATAAAAAAATATATATACGCCTCACTGCAGGGCACGAGCCTCCATTGAGAGGGTTATTTTATTCAAAGGTAAAGAAAAAAGAAAAATACCTGTAGTAATAATAAGTATACATCAAAAGTGAATATCCTTGCCAAAATTGAATTCTAAATAAATAATAAGGATTGGGTATAACATAGCATTGAAAACATAATATGGAGACCTACCTGAAAATAAATTGTTTATATTATGAAGTAAACATTTTATTTTGTGATAAAATATAATTATAAATTTCTTCCTGAATCTCTTCCCAATATAAATATTTACGCGGTTCAGCAATGTTTTGTCACGAACGAGATTCATAGCGAGTAGAAAGCGTCCACACGTATAATATTGTTCGAGATAATGTTTATTGATTCAAGACTCAGTTACTAGTGATGGGCTAGATTGTCGATGAAATATTACTATCGATACACAAATGCAAGTTGATGTTAAACTTCTCCACATATCATTTGATAGCATAATATTTCCGAAAAAAATGACTAATATACTTCTCGTTTATTTGTATACACATTGTTGTGTGACAGGGTGTTAGGGCTCCGTTACTTTTCTATGTACCTGATAAAATGGTCTTTATACATATCAAATGCAAAATAATATTTAACCCCAGCAGTGGGAAGTGTGCATAAACATGGGCTAGAATTTAAAATGGTAGTTGTGGCGTCATTGATCTTCACTGTGGTTGCTCTTGCTCGATAACACATTTTAGAACAAAAATATGTCCAGTTGGATTTTAATATAAAACAAGGTGTTTATGATAATCAGAACCAAACTGTAATAGTAACACAACCAAAACAGTCAAGAAATGGAATGGTATTTACTTATATTTATTGCATTTACTTAAATCAAAACATATTACTAAAGTCTAAAGCATACTGCTAGGAATAAAATTTATTCCAATGCGCCATCCCATCCAAAATACAGGCATTAACTCATGTGCGTAATATATAAAATCCGGGAAACGACAATTTAATTATTTCGCTATCAAGAATAATGACCTAATAGCAGATAGGGTACGATAAATAAATTTCACATTCACGGCAAAGAAATCGAATTATAATTTTTATACCGCATTTCTTGTTGATAGCTTATCAATTATACGCGCCGATGGCAATCTGTGTTGATAACATTGTATTGCAATGTTGAAATTTTTAACTTGAACATATTTGTAATTATATTAACATTTAAAAACGCAACGCAATAAGGTCCAGTTTTGCTTGTCAAAGCTTTGATCATATTTTCGTCTCTTTTGTGACAATTATTTTTATTTTCATTCGAATATCAAACGTAAACTACGCCCTAATTTGCCTTTGAGCATTTCTACATCATTTATTATTTTCTATATAATTTAGTTGCACAATAAATATCTAAAGCAACAAATACCTGGAATTGTAATAAAATCCCAGGTGTTAAAATTTTTCGAATGAAAAACACACAATAATAGATCGACCTCGGATGTGAATATAGGATGTCACGCTTTGCAGCTTGAGTCATGGAAAATGCACATTTAAAATTATTTACACGCGTGTGAGTTTCTATACGAATGCCGACTACCTCGATGGCGGAGTTGTAATGCGGTATGATTGTAAAGCTGAAGTCTTGGTTCCGAATCCCGGGTTGGGCACAGTGTTTTTGGATTTCCACCATTAGCCTAGTAATATGTGTGCCTACCCCTTCTGGGAAAAAAGTATGAATTTATGTTTGTAAAATCTACACGAACATTTGTTTTTTTTTTTTTTTATTTAAAATTATATATATTTTAAATCTATGTATGTATGGAAATGGTAGTGGAGTGGTAGGGTCCAATGGAATACTTGTTTCATTTTTAAGGACATATTAAATATGTATAAATCAAAAATATATACGTTTTTATTACTAAAATTAATATCGATGTTTACACGTAGCATCTCTAAATTATGGCGTGTTTGGCGTCAGTGCGTGAGATTGTTCCATATAGACGTAGTTATTTTGATATAGATCTGCATACAGCCGCGGCTCGCACTCAGTCCACTGTACTGTGTAATCATGCCAGGGCTTTATTTGCGTTCAATGGCCTTATAAGATTATATGCATTTTGTATAAACCTATTCGGAAATAAAACTATAGGAATTTATTTATTTTGGCTTAATTTGTACAGTTTTTAACTTTTTTTCTTTTTTTACAATGGTCTGGCATAGTGGCGGCATTGCACCTGATGGAAAGTGCCAATGCCGCCCAGGCAGAGTTTCCATTGGCATCGGACGGCAGTCCCATGCCAATGGAAACAATTATGCCGGCCTGCTAAGGTGCCTCTTGACACCACGGCGGAAGGACCCAGGATTGTAGGAAGGAGGGAACACGTGCGCCGGCAAACAATTCCACAGCCTGACGGTGCGGCACAAAAACGAATTTGAGAACCGTTTGGTTCGCGCCGGGATGGTGTGGACCGTCAAGCTATGGCTTCGCAAGCCAGCACGCGCGGTTCTGGTTAGGAATGGAGAGGAGGAGAGCAAGTTGAACAATTCTTCAGAGCACTCACCGTGATACAGGCGGTAGAACACGCATAGAGAGGCGACATCTCTCCGGAGTTGTAGCGACTCTAAGTTGCTCGTAACGTCTGCATCATTCACAATGCGGATGGCCCGCCGCTGCAATCCATCCAAGGCATCGAGCAGGTAATGGGCGGATCCATCGCAGAGGTGCGAGCAGTACCCGGCCGGACCTGCGCTTTATATAAGCGAAAAAGCTGACCGGGCGTGAAAAACCGACGCACCCTGTTCAGGACTCCAACCCTGCGTGATGTGGCAGATATTACGCCCTCGATGTGATTCCTTGGATTGAGATCACAGCGGATATCCACACCAAGGATACTCAGGTCATTCCGCGCTGAGAGGGGAGTACCCTGAAGAATGGGGAAGGGAGAGAACGGGGATTTTTTGCACGTGAACGCACACACCTGGGTTTTCTTGGCATTGAACTCAACCATATTCCTGGAACCCCATGTAGAAATGAGGTCCAAGGTCCGGTTGAGCTCAATGACAAGATCTTCGCGTCCCTTCACAGTTTCGACACGGCAACCCGCAGTGGTATCGCCCATGAACCGTGCTGTCATCTGCATAGCAATGAATGTTGCCAAGCGACAACATGTCATTGATATGCAGAATAAACAGGGTGGGCGACAGCACCGAGCCCTGAGGAACTCCGGCATTTACCGACATGAGCGCCGAAGCGTGTCCGTCAATGACTACACGTATTCTACGCCCATGCAGAAAGCCGGAAATCCACGAACACAGGTTGCCGGGTAGACCGTATGCCGGAAGCTTGGACAGAAGACCACGGTGCCAGACCCTATCAAACGCCTTGGCAATGTCGAGGCTCACAGCAAGAGCCTCGCCACGCCGGTCAATCGCCTCACCCCAGCGATGCAGGACAAACGCTAGAAGATCACCCGTCGATCGATTATGACGAAATCCGTATTGTCGGTCACTGATCAACGAGTGATCCTCCAGGTAGCGGACCAATTGAGCGTTTATGATCCGCTCCATGACCACTTCATCCATGATAACTTCCCAACGTTTCGATTGCTTTACAGCTTTCGTGGTCACGGGGTGGACTGAGGTATTTCGTTAGTATTTTAACGTGTAACTTTCGCGAAAAGCTAGGGAAACATTATGTAAATCTATATTAGTGTGCTTCCTCTATTTTACCCTTAATTTTACGTGTGGTGAAGATTAAAAAGCGTCTATATCTTGAAGAGGAGTTCGTTTCGGTGCACGGTATCAAATCTACGTTCACGGAATTCAAAACTCACAAAAAGCAGATTGATTACAATGGAAAACAAACCTTATATAGTACCGTTCGTAGGCTATTATACTCCTCTAATCACGCAAACAACTCTCTTCCCTAAGATGATCGACTTCGATTCACAGACAATAAACACTCCAGAGGTTGATCATCGCATTCCCAAAAGTTACATGCCATTAAAATAAAAATAAACTACGAGATAAAGTCTTTACCATTACAATATAAGCGCGCAAATAAATCACAATTCTTTTGAGAAAACTTCTTGTCGAACCTTTTATAGATCGCTATTTCGACAAAAAAGGATTTTCCTCCTAGCATGATTTTTGTTGGTAAATTCACTCTTTATTTTATTTCCTCTGTTTGTTCGGATATTGTTTATAAGTAGATATTTCAGTGGATATGAAATGAAATTGATTTTTTTTGTTTTTGCTAGGTAAGACAATGTTGAGGGAGGATGGAGAAGTAAATATCGTGAGAAAACTAGCATTGGACTTGGTATATAATTCTCAACTTTTATTTCGAAGATATGGTAAGTTTATTAATCGCATTAAGCGAGTGTGGAGGATTAAAAGGTTTAATCACTGAGGGTTTTAGATGTCAGGTAGCTGGTGTTAAAATTATAAAGCAAATGATTCCGCCAAATTGATAAGAAGTCGTATTATTCTTCTCCGTCTATGTATGTGAGGTAAAAGAAGGAGATATAAGTATACATCATAATATATGTATTCTGTACTGTATCTGTTCTTATACCACCCACTGCAGGGTACGGGCTAGTCTACAATCGAGAGTACGATTTAGAATGGTTAGGCCATATAGTCCACCACGCTGGCCTAATGCGGGTTGGTGGACTTTAAATACCGTTATATTGTATTCTACTGTAAACAAACTACGAAAACAATACACAAACTTTGCACTACAAATGGATACCAAAACTGACCGTGTATTTTATTATTCACTGGAACAAAGTTTCGCGTGGTGATCAGAAATAGACTATCCAGTTCGGATAAAATTACAGCTTTATACAGCATTTGTACATCTGGAAGTTTGAGAAACAGCTTGTTTTGACTTATGAATGAACCAAACTTGTCCCGTTGTAGCGCCATTTACTTATTAAGTATTTATAGGCACAACCGCGGTGTCTTATTCTCCTGTCACACAGCAGTGTAAATGTAATGTTGAGTAAACATTAGCCAGAGTAACTACTGGAAATATTGAGACTTAACATCTTACGTCCCAGGGTGCCGAACGCAGTGGAATGCCAACCATTGCTTTGTATTCAAGGTGTTGTTTGGTTTTGCTACTGACCATGATATGTCGTATCGCTTACCATCAGATGAACAGCATGCTCGTCTCGCCATTCATTGCAATAACAAAAATAATTTTTATAGCACGCAACGGTGAAGGAAAACATCGTGAGGAAACCTGCATACCATAGCGATTCATAAGAATTTCTATGGTATGTAAGTCCGCCAACCCGCACTAGGCCAGCGTGGTGGACTATATGGCCTAACCACTCTCAATCGTACTCTCGATTGTAGAGTAGGCCCGTGCCCTGCAGTGGGACGTATATGGGCTGATCCACCAATACATCAGTACGAACGCGTAAAAATAATATTAAAAACAAAAGCGTAAAAACTGGGAATATTAAGATACATATTTACCTACATATTTATTCAAGTTCACATTTTCCCGAAAAATAGCGCCGCTTTTTAAATCCTAGTTATATTTTTAAAATAATACACTAACCAAATTTGCGAGTAACATTTTTTTCGTCTCTTTAAAATTTATACAATAATTTTCCTGTTATTATTTTCATTTTGATGCTGTTTGTTTCTACTCACGATTTATATTATACAAACGAACCGGCCTCTAACTACCATTTTTCTTTGACCCAGTAAAAAACGCAATATTATTTGAAGAACCATTCTTTATTGTTCTTGTTGGGTAATATTCGTGATTTTTGAAACAATGTGAACTGTGGCCGCGAACTAACAAAAGGTTTTTGAAACTCATCTACTGCGATTAGCAATTACCATTCTAGTGTGTTTTGTATAATATGTAGATGTTTTATAATAGGGTTGTGTCTAAGTTTCATTTTTTAATTCCATTTTCAAATCATGAATTTGAAAGGAGCATTAAATTTGGTTGTAAAATGACTGAGATAATTTAATAGTGCGATGGGGACACTTGTTTTCTCTTTCGCACGCATGCTTCTAATGTAGGATGACGTCACGTCGTGTATATTGCATCCTTTTCTATTACTCCTACCACCAAGTTTTATATATTTGTATCTTGCTTATCACTAAACGCATCTTTTTTCTGATTATAATTACGGATAGCATAAACTTTTGACTAACTAATAATAAAAATTGATGACAGTAGCTTATTGACCACAACGTTTTGAGAAGTCGCATGTAATATGAAACGTTGCAGGTTTGATTCCCAGTCGTTTGTATTATCAATAAATATAGATGTTGTGGTTATTTAAACATTTAAACATCACTTGTATTTGCTTGATCTGATAAGCTTCATCGCTTATATTTATGTTAAGTAGCAGTTTGAATGTAATACAGACTGCAGTCCAGGGTTTGATGTCCAGGCGATATCTACTATTATGTTTATTTTTAATAAATAATGACCAGTTTCTATAATCTATCTATATTTATCTAGAGATTTCATTAGATATTTCGATGAATTTAATGTTTCAGTTAACAAATATTGAGAGGCATAGAATGTGCATAATATATTTATAGATAGCTACACAAGATAAATGTATATGTCTATCTTTCTTAATTGAAAGTATGGGATTGTATCGATATAGTAATGGTAGTTATTGAATCCTCTTGTTAAAGATAGGATTTTGAGACCGGCCGTTAAAGAGTCATCAATATTTTATTTACGCTACGCTGGCTTGCTAATTGAACTCAGCACGAAATAAAAGGTTCACATATTGTTTTTTGTGCCGCACCGTCAGGCTTTGGAATTGTTTACGCGTGGTCCCTCCTTCCTATAATACTGGGTCTTTCCGCCGTCGTGTAAAGGGGCATGTGAGCAGGCATCATTGTATCGAATGGCATGGGACTGCCGTTTGAAGCCAATCGATACTCTGCCTGGACAGCATTTGCGCTTACCATCATCAGTATGGTCACTATGCCGGGCCAGTAGAAATGAATTGACACTGGACCGTGGGTCAATTCTACAAACTTTTCATCAAATGGGAATCGTGTGAAACAAATACCTTTTACATTAGTTTAAAAAACAAAGCATGGGTGCTTATTATCGTAACAACAGTTGTTGATAGCACTGTAACAGCGGTCATTACGTGAAACATTTATTAGTCGTGGGATTGTAATTGGTTTAAACGACCATCAATACCGTACGAGGTCTATTTTTATTTGTAGTAGTTAATAGAGGAACCGTTTATATAAGTATTTAACTGGTAGTGGTCTGCAGTAACGAACTAGATGCAAATTGTAAATCAGAATGATTCAGACATTTCGCTGTTATGTTTGTATTGTTTATCAATTGCCAAACACTTTGACGATGAAGGTTAAAATATGCAGAAAACCCTGCGTCCTATAGAGTTCTTTACAATGATTTCTCGGAGAGAATAGAAAGATATTGCCGGATGCCCAATACTCCTTTATATAAATGTTTATAAGTTATAGTGGATACTCATAGATGGCAGCGATCACTTACCATCAGGCGACCTGTTTGCTCATTTGCTATGTATGGTCCTATGCAATAAAAAATGTCTGGAGTATGCAAAGTTCGCCAACCAGAATTAGTTTAGCTTAAAGAACTTAATACTTAAATTTAGCTTAATTATGGCCTTGTCAAATTCTCAATAGTGGGTAATAGTCCTATGCTGAACATTGGGTGTATAATATACTATGTAATTATATTATATATGTAAGGTAGCTGAAACATTATTTGTATTATTTGTTTACATGCTACTAAAAAAGTACGAGTTTTTAGTTGTGCTGTTGTGAGTTCGATTCCTAGGTCGGATAATTCTATTATGAAATATGAAAAACTTTGTTTGAGTTGCCCGAAGCTGGTATTTGTGCTTGGCATAATAAGTTCGCTCGCTATCACTTATTCACTTCATTAAAGATACTCTGATACAATAACTCTGTGTCATTAGAAACCAAACTTATTCAGAAAACTCAAAAGAATATCTTCTAGATTTATAATTGAGATTCCATTTTCACAAATTTGTCTCACTAACAACAAGACCATTCCCATTGTATTACGAATTCAGAATATTTACATCCCACATGTCGCACAGCAATACGGTAGTTACTTTATTTCACGAAACAGAGACAGCGAATATTTTTAAGGCACATATTGCTCTTTCACTCTGTTTATCCAGATTTTCGTGGGTGTAGGTGAGACAGGTAGAGTTGTAAAGGTAGGTTGCCGTCTCGTTCTGGTCGTAAACTAGGTTCTGAAACTGCGACGTTGGACGTCCGAGCCGTAATAAATGAGTCGTCAAGCTGTAGGCAGTGTTTAGTAACTCGCGTTCCATCACGCCATTACCTCTACTAAGGAATCTCGATCTTATATCGTTTAGATTTGTTCTCGATAGTATTTCATTAATAATAACAAGAGGACAATCTCGAATACCGTGTGTATAGGCTGGCTGGATCAGACCCTAATGCTGTTTTACTTAAAATCGACATCACTTAAACTATTTCCTGTAGTGTCCACCTAGTAAAGTAACATTACTTCGAATTTCTTTCTGATTCTGGGATTACGTTGGTAAACCCTGAATAAGGGCGTCAGACGCCGAGATGTTGGCCTATTCATTCCACATTTGAGACTTGCTCGTGCTCAGCCCTAAAATTTGAACGTTTTCCTTTTGTATGAGTAGGTACCTACTAAGCCAGCCGTAAAAGCCTGTAACGCTATCAGAAACTCTCATGTGTTATGCAATTTTTGTGCTTGAGATTCAATAGTTATGCTTGAATATCATAATTAGAGTTTAGCCGATTCAGCAGTTTCAGGGTTCTTCCTATCTATCTCTTCCTATCTATATGGGGGTATTTTTGCTTTTCTTATACTGACAGCTTCTGCATCCCAAATATATTTCGAGCCATACGTACTACACTTGGGTAAAACAACACAAACGTACATCTGAGACTATTACCAACATTCCGAACGACTCCAGCTTACATGAAGATACTCCTCTACCATACTTTCTCGATACAGCCTAAATTTCATCTAAAATCGACTTTCCTTCGAGATATCCTAGTAGAGGCGATGGTCATTGATTCATGCACGGTCCAGCGAGCCCGCTGTTTACCCGGTGATAGTTGATTTCAAGTAATTGCTTCTGACAGACCGTCTTCACGCGCCGCTCGCGACGGAATCCATATTGGATTCCACCCATTCCAATATTTCTTACATGACAAATGATATACGATTATAAACTGTTGTGTATCATGATACGTGCTATGGATTAAGCTATGCACTAAGATATTTGAATCATGCATTTTTTTATTTCATTGGTTAGAAATCGAAAATTTTCTCGGGATTTATTCTATGTTCTTTAATATATCCAGCAATTATCAGGCTTTAGATTATCTGGTCAATTTGCTTTGAGATTTAAAATTCTTGAAAGGCTTCTCTGGTAATGGTTTCCTTAAGTGTTTTCCTTGCTTAAAGTTTTCGCCTGCTGTTTAAGTTTGGTTAGGTTCGAGTTTTGGCAAAGATATTTTATCCTCTTCTCATTATCCACTCTGAGTTCTTTACCAGTATTATCGGCGAAGAAATGTTTATTAGGAAAGTATTCAGTTTTCTATTGCGTGTAACAAGGAAGATAATACTTTCTAGCTACTGGTTTTACTTTTCATACAAATTATGATAAATTCGAAGGAATTTCTGTGCATCACATAACTGGGAACTGTATAAAATAACTTCAAGCATTAATTCGCAACTGTTACTAAGCAGTTATGCTAGTAACGTGATAGTGATTTGAACTCACATTAAGCTTAGCATGAGTTGAAAGGGTCAGGCTCGTGTTGAGTTTTGTAAACTATTTACCCAGGCTGGCTGTTTGAGGTCAATGGCTTACTTAAACTGTACTATAGAATAATTTATTTACTTCCATGTAAGTAAAGACTATATGGAGTATTTTCAGAATTAAGTAATTCTATGTAATGTTGCATTGAATGAAGATGATATGGAATTCGGTATAACATTTATTATAATAGATGCAAGAAGTTGCTGGATGCAGTCTGAATACATCAGATCATTGTAAATCTTTTTTTAAGGACAGTTCAGTGGTGTATTATCTGCGGTTAAAGAACAAGTAGGCACTACGAAGACTGCCGTATTCATATCATTCAATAAGCTAACAATAATTTGGTGAATAGAATTAACGATCTTACCGCTAAGAGCAATGCCTCTTAGGGAATCATGCTCGGAAAGGAACAATATAATTTTGTGTACATTCAAGGAAAATGTATTATAATCGAATTGAATGTATAATCGAATTCTTGTTTAATATTTTTTATAAATCCTATTTAGCTAACACAAAGACCAAATGAATTTATATCGAATTTCCATCATAATAAAGTAGTACAGGCCTAAATCAAATTGGACGAATCAGTACGTTGTACCCAGTTAATCCACCCAAGCTTATTCTTTAGATGAAATCATAAAAGAACATTGGTAAAATCATTGTTAATGCAATTCTTAAGCGTCTATAAATTTCATGCATAAAAATGTTAATAATTAATTTTCTAAGTAATTTTGGTGCCTAGCTCACGGCGTACCTAAGCCTGATTTACGAAAACACATTTTTCGTAAAACTCTATTGATATTTGCTTTATTTTTATTGGAGAAGCGTTATGTCGTTTCAATGTTGCCATTTTTAAAATATAAGCTTGACTGGCTTTCTTGCATTATCTTTCTCAGATAATTAATGTAAAAAAATAGTGCAGAGAAGTAAGAAAAGCAAAATAATCACTGATTAATTAATTAAGGAATAACAATTTGTTTCTGTCGCCCGTAAGCGCTATTGTGCAAATAATAATAAATAGTTGTCCCCTGTTTCCTTTTTATTTCATTGACATGATATTACCATTAGATTAATAAAATAAATAAGTACTTGATATTTAAATTGCGTGTAAAATATATTTTTTTACTTTTATTTGTGCGTCATAACTTTGCCTCACGCCTATATAAATGCAACAAAATAACATTAACTACCCACAGAGTTTGATAAGGTGTAGAAAATCTGTAAAACTTTATAGTGGAATATCTTTTTTCCTAGGCTTGCTACAATAGTAAATTTTAAGAAATAATTGTTAAATAATTCGAAATCTATATTTTAAAATATTTTTCATCTCAATACACACAAAAAAAAAATTACAACAAAAAAATGTATGGAGGATTATCATTGTTCTTTCAATAGATACACAACTTTCATCTCAATAGGCTTACAACAAAGGAATTTAATTAACAATAACTCGACCTTCAGGCATAGAGGCACAATGATAGAAAAATCTTCAACAATGCCAGATACAAGTATATGAAAGGATCTAGGATACGAGTATAAAGAGCTAAGCTTCGCTACAATAGGCGACTGGCCGACATTATTATATTATTCTAGGTTCTCATTTGGGAATATTATTGATACCTTTGTTAGGCTGGTGTTCAGACTAAATTAAAATGTAATGGGATTGTAGTCGTAGTTTTGCGAAGAGATTTGGGGTGGTCTATCTACCCTTATCTTTAAAGTGTTGAATTAAATTAATTCCATAATAAACTTGTGCTTGTTTGTACAAAAGATTTTAGCAGTATTTATAATCTTTAAATCATTGGGTTGTATTTTTGGTCCGCTAACATCAACATTATTTTTAAATTTGTCCTAATTTAACAGAATCTAGCTGTGACATATCTTTAAGAACCAAACTTTTCCGGATTGTGTCACTACATTTAAATTACAGGATCTATCATTATAAACGAAATTACTACCACAACTAGAATCCAGAAATCCAGGGTCAATATCAAGTTTTCTTTCACTATAAACTACATGAACGTTTTGTTTTGTTTCAATGTCGTCGAGATAAGAAGCCGTCCTTCCTCCAGAGGTTATCTTGGCCTAGTTGCTCCACTCGTGTTTATAGTTGATGAGCAAGATCTAAAGGTTACCCACTCACTTCCAAGGCTT
Organism: Hyles vespertilio; assembly: GCA_009982885.2. NCBI lineage: Eukaryota > Metazoa > Arthropoda > Insecta > Lepidoptera > Sphingidae > Hyles > Hyles vespertilio. The sequence goes on from CM042817.1 coordinate 2,509,364, forward strand.
AATGAGGTTTATTAATCGTCTTTTGTTTAGTCATTATGTTTGTGACAAATAGTATAGAATTGCTCAGAAACTTTTTTAACATTTTTAAATAAGCTTTTTTTCTAGCAACTGGTAAGTTCAAGGTGATACGGACTATAAAATTCTTTGCAAATATATAGTTGTTAGGATTTTTGGTTTCGTCAATATTGAGTGAGCGATGGTGACTAACCACTCTCAATCGTACTGTCGATTGTAGAGGAGACCCGTGCCCTGCAGTGGGACGTATATGGGCTAATACAGATGGTGATTACTATTTTAATCCCTTCGATCAGGTGTAAAGAAAGATAGGTCAATACGTAGGAGGTGCCCATATTTATATGTGAGAACATGTGAGTTCCTACATGTTAAAGAACAGGGAAATAATGTATTATTGTTTTTATTGTCAAAGTAAAAGTACGTCATCAAAAATAGAACCTTGAATCCCCCGGGTTCGACCCAGGAATCAACTTCAACGATAACACTTGAAAGCGTCCTTTAGCATATTCAAGAGTCCCACTGCGTGACATTAATAATTCATGTATTTATTATCGTGTAATTAAAAAACTACCCCTAAAGTCCTAAGGTACGTGGGCAGTTAAAATAAGCCCCAAGGTCTATTGTGCACATGACGATCACAGGATTGTTTGCTCGTACGACACGTTACAAGGGTCCCAATATAAATCGAGGCGACGATCCCTCCGTGAACTGTGAACTTTACGTACCCCCGCAATATCTCTGGACACGGGAGTTTTCAATCGGGTAATGGAATATTGATGTGAGAGTAAAAATAGTATGGGTGGTACAGGGGTAACACAAGTACTCAAAAAATAAGTGTTTGGAAGACTAGAGCCATTATGTTTTGTGTATTTTGATGTGTTAGGTGCATAAATGCATTCTATGAAGTTTTTTGAAATCACGAAAACCTAAATTTATCCTAACCTAAATTTCGCTAGTGTAGCCTATATAGTGTAGCGGTAATCGCTTAATATAAAAAGATTATTCTGTTTGTTATTACAATTTTCCGGGGAAGAATCATGACCCTTGAACTTTCGTGTCGATATCCAACAGAATGGTCTAAGCTCTAAAGAATTGCATTCCACCTTCTAAGCTAAATAGAGCTGTCTATAAATACACACAGAGCTACTAATAGAAATACATTGTGCCAAATAAGTAGGCTGTACTTATTAGTCTTTGTTTAATTCGTTCCACGTCGCGAGGCTTCCGTTTGTTGTAGTATGATGTTTTGCGTGGGTCGACCGCCCACTACGATGTACAGGTAAATACGTCTTAACTTCATCTTTCTAGTAAATTAAAATTTATTAGATCTAGAAATTTGTTTTTGTCTCGAGAATTTTTTGATATATTACAACTCAACTTGATCTTTTCGAATAGATTATAATTTATTACATCAGAATATTCTCTTTTAAGGAGATATTTGATACCTTTAATTTTATATTGTCCTGTAACTAAGAACACTGTAATTAATAGTGTGAAGTGTTTAAATTACTCCATAGTAGTTGTGCTAGCAACAACTCGCTATTGAACTAATATGCCGATTGGTTCGGGTTTAAATCTCCGAGCGCACTATAACTCAGTGGTAGTCTTGTGCGTAAATAATTAATTTCTAGGAATTTTAGCAGTGTAGAGAAACATTCGAGAAAACTTGCATACCTATTAAAGAGATCTTAACAAAAATATCTGTGATATTTAAAGTCCGCAAAATCTATAAGTAGCTACCATTCTACATTCTACACCAAACCTTCTCAATCGATTGTAAATGACTGTCGTGTTCTACCGTGGTCGCATATTATCACTTTTTTAAAGTCACTAGGTCAGTTCGCTTGTAGTGCATTCGTTTCTATGCAAATAGATATTATCTAATAACCATGCTAATGCAAGAGTTCGCTTGCGTCACCTCATTATCATTTCAGATGAAACTGTCAAAGTTGAAGACAATCGGGTATTTTATGCACGTTTTCTAGTCAGTTTGATGTTAAATTGGTAAATTTAAGGCCGTTTGCATCTTAATGAGTTGCCATATTTGGTAGATTTATTTTTGGGTGTGTTATACGCACTGTTTGGTCTTTTTCGTGTGAAAGTTTTTTATTTGTAAAAAATCGGATGTGATTTTTACAATGTTACATTTTTTAAATATTTCTACTAATGTATTATGCGCAAGCTATCAACATGTACACAATAGTAGTTACAATAGTAATGGAGATAATTTTCACTATTGAAATGAATACATTGATGGATATAAAATCCACACACATTTTTTTTGATTCACTGACCTATTTATGTGTGTTTTACACTGTATGAAAATTTTTTGCTGAAAATAGTTATGTGTCATAAATAAATTTTAGTGTAAATATAACAACCTCTTGAAACATAAAAGCTTAAACATAAAACTCGAAATTTCGCAAATATAAGAAGTTAAATCGCATGTAAAAACTCATATAAAATTATAATAACACCCATCCATTTCGAGCTCAAAATTATTCATACAATTCCAAAATAATTTGTTTCTCTGAACCATCTTCTGTTCGCCCGTACATTCGTACTGTACTTATTTCACTCGAAATAATAAACCATTAATATACATTTTTCGGTCTGTTTCACTTTCCGTTGTCGTGTGTAGCGGTTTATAATCATTTATATTTAATGAGAACGGTATAAATGTATTTTTATATTAAATTTACTATATTTGAAGACCAGTTTAAAGTGTAGTTTGGGTTTTAAAATTAGTTTACTGGTTGTAGGTCTCGCAAATGTAAAAGGCCGCTTGGGTAGGTACAATCGCGATGTATATTTCTCCAAGCAGCAGTGTAAATGCACTGTTGTGTTCCGGTTTGAAGGACATTGTAAATAGAGTAACTACTGGATGTATTGAAACTTATCATCAATAATTTCTTAGAATGGCGAGAGCAGAAGAATGCCAAGAATTGCTTTGTAATTTTGGTTTTGCTACCGTCTATGAGCGGATGTCTCACCATCAGGCGAATGCCATGATCATTTCAACTTTAAATGAAAAATATCATAGGGAAACCTGTATACTCTTTATATTATACAACACATTAATCTGCGCTGTGGTGACTACAATGGAAATGTTGCTTATTGCAGAGCAGTATAGATAAAGTATTCAATCATGCTAGATGGTAGTGTATCGCGGGTCGGAACAATAATGCCGGTCTGATTGTCAGCATAATCACTGGTGAATCCGAAACCCGATATACCTCTCCCACGGTTCTCTTAGAAAAATCAAAAGTTTAATGTCTACCAGTATCTTGTCACTTCTGTCGACCATTTTAGTGTTGAAGGCGTGAATCCATTTCTATAAAGTAATATAATAAAGCATCTCAAATAATGGCGAATGGTCACCGCAACCCGTCACCTCGTGAATAATGGATGGCATTTTAAAATCCGCACATTAAAATTCATTAGCATAAAATTAGAATGTTCTGTATACAATGGTACACAAATAAATCCTAATATAAAACCTCTCGACCTTTCCACATATCAACGTAGCTTGATCGATTAGGACGTTAATACATTTTTGCGGTTGTAAGGATTTTCGTCGGCTTTTGTACCGAGAAAATTACTTAGTATTAAAGCTACGTAAATCCAGTATTTACGGTTACACAAACACGACTGTATTTTATCCTTATAAAGTACAGGCATACAAATTGAAAACGTTAAATTATTTATCTCTATCCAAGTAATCAGGTTGAATGGGAGAAAGGCCCTGAGGCATAAGTCCGCCCGTATTATTTAATTATACAAAGTTTTAAATCCAAATCTAGTAAAAATATATTGCTCATTCAAAATTCAGAATAAATTTTATTGTAATAAATAAATACACCTAATAGTTACATATACAGTCATGTCCCCACATCAAGATCAGTTAAATCTTGTGTCGTGTATCATCATCATCACACACACAGTATTACTGGTGGTAGGTCTCTCATATGTGACAGGCTGCCTGGGTGGGTACCACCGCAATGTCTATTTCTCCCGTCAAACAGCAGTTTAAATGCACTGTTGTGTTTCGGATTGAAGGACATTGTAGCCAGAGTAATTACTGGACATATTGAGACTTAACATCTTATGTCTCAGGATGGCGAGCGCAGTTGAATGCCAAGCATTGCTTTGTAATTCAAGGTGTTGTTTGATTTTACTACTGTTCATGAGCGGTCGCATCGCTTACCATCGGGCGAACGGCATGCTCGTCTCGCCATTCACTGCAATAAAAAAAAAAGAAACACAGATCCGAGGGAAATACTTGTGAGCTTCACGAAATAGTCTCTATGCATGGATAGAACTCGCATCTCGTTTCACAAACCGGCGTGGAAGCAACTGTGCCTCCCTGGCTGTCAAAATAAAACATTATCATGTGTCAGGATGGCGAGTGCAGTGGAATGCCAAGCATTGCTTTGTAATAATTGTATCCTGTTTGATTTTATTACAGTCAATGCGCCGTGGTATCGCTTACCATCAGGCAAATGTCTCGCCATTCACTGCAATAACAAAAAGTATTTTAACTTATATTTATATCACACATAATTTACGCTCTGATAATATCCCCACATTTTTCTGAGATATAAATCAGTTTAAAGACGGTGCTTGTTAGGGAAACGTCGGGTTTCGTGGAAATCTCGACGGTCTCGGAGGAAATTTGTGTGGTCGCCCCAAGAGGACGAATGTGGAATCTTAACGCGTATTTGACAAAATAAAAAGCAGTTTAACTGCAGTGACAATATTACCCGTATTGTGGGGTCGTTTTCGTTTAATATATTTACATACATAATATATATAAACTTACGCCTTTTTCCAAGAAGAGGTAGGTAGTCTGAATATGTGATAGAAGGCAAGCTTTTTTTAATGCCTTGAATGGGGAAACGAACATCCAATTCGACTGATAGTAAGCGATACGACCACTCATGGACAGTAGCAATACTTGGCATGCCTAATACATAAGATGTTCAGTCTCAATATAGCTAATAGTTACTCTGGCGACAATGTCCTCTAAAACGGGACACAATACTGAATTTGCACTGCTGTTTATCTAGAGAAATAGACAATACAGTTGTACCTACACAGGCAACCTCTCATGTCACATACCACCAGTAAACTCATATTTTCCGGAACTATGCGTAAAAAATAAAGTATTCTATAATCACTTATGCCATATTTGATCTAGTTTGTACACCTGTGTGACGTGTTCATATCGTCATAGAGGCATTGTATAGCACGTATTGTACGCTGTGGATATACATTGTCATCACACTGTAAAACAATGTTTTTTGGCCAATAAATTTTACTTTATTTACTTTATGTGGTTTGACGGTGTAACGGAGCTTCAATTAAATCATGGATATTGAATGGTACACCATTTTATTGTAGAAAAATATTTTCTGCGGGTTCTGTTGTGTTTTGTCTTTACATAGATGTTGAAATGTTTAACGCAAGTCTGTCGAACTTGTATCTAGGTAAATGATAATTATGGTGACCAGCAAAGATAATAGTATAGGTGATTGAACTTGAATTATCTGTGGTTAATGGCAGTCGTTAGGACAAGTCCGTAATGACTCCATTTAGACATTCATTGTTAAAATTTAAATGGATTTGCTAAAGAGAGTCCTTCGCATATCCATGAATTTTATGTAAGTATAGTAATAGTATCTAACAGTCAAAGTGATAAGCATGACCCAGTATAAATATTTGGTATCGTGGATATCAGAACCTACACTAGATTTTTTGATTCCACAAAGAGTCACAACACATAAATTATTCTCTTTACGAAGATTGAATCCCTTTATTTACTAAGGATAGGCTCTTCTGTGAATTTGGATTCTCAAAAAATGACCGTGGAAATCGCGCTAAAATATATATTAAACAAATATATTTCGTCTAAATGGTGATAAAAAATCGTATCGTAAATTTTATTGAACTTTCCGTCATAATACAAGCAAGTATTTTCAAAATCGTTGCGAGCGACGACTAATCTCAGTAACACTCCACTAGAGATGCACTGGGGCGTGCGCACCGCTTCGTCGGAACACTTTACGCGCTTTCCGCCCTGTCCATATATTCAAGTCAATGCTTGAATCAATGTTCTTTCGTAAGAAATTAGCTCTGAAAATAATATGCCTGTCACTAGCCTATAATGTGTGGATAATGCCAAAACTGAATCACAACAGCACGTTATTAAAAAACTAATAAAACTGTTCGCACAGTCAAAGCGACTGTGAAACTCACTGCCGGAGTTAACAAGGCTTTACGAAGGCTTATTGTTGGGGATATGTTTCCGTGATGCGCAGTTGGCCTGGCATAGTGGCGGCATTGCACCTGATGGTAAGTGCTAATGCCGCCCAGGCAGAGTATCCATTGGCATCGGACGGCAGTCCCATGCCAATGGAAACAATTATGTCATAATTTTGTCATAATATGATATTTACGAGTATATACGAATACACCTTGATATGCTGAATTAGATAATAAGATATTTGATATTGGTCTATTTCTTGAAACCATGATTTAATTTTATGATTGATTATTCCCCTGGATGTCAGCATACCACTGCCAAGCGTTTAATCGATACAAGGAAATATATGAGAAGAAATTTAATAGGGAAACCTTGGCAGTGACTTGGATCATAAGCAAAAAGATAAGAAACAAAATTTTAAATATACTTGGAAATAATCATTTTACCTAAACATAATTTGAATAGCAAATTATGTATCTAACGCCCGAATACTGGAACGCAAATTAAATTTAAGTTGCGCTTAACTACGTTAATTCCGCTTATATGTACCGGCTCAGTGGGCTGTGCGCTGTTAAGAGCAACTTATTATTTGAATGGCGTTCCAGTATTCCGGCGTAAGAAAGCTAACGTACAATTTACTTCAACCGTATTATGAAGCTGCTATTCTCAGTTTTGTTACAGAGTCAAAAGAATATTATAAGACCATTAATAAAAGAGTATTGCGACCGCCTTTAATAAAACGAAAGACAGCGATATTACAATATCGTTTATGTCCACCAATCATTTTTAAGAGTTCATATAAAGACTATTAAATATTATTTATATATCTCTCGTAACATAATCGTTTTTATTACACTTTTTCTTTGTAATATCTTGGTTATTTCTACTGGTTTTGCATCATTTGTAATTTGTATATCTATAGGTATCGTAATTTGACCAGGAAGTATATTATTGCTTAATAGGTCATTACATATTGTCTTGCTCTTCAGAATTTATTAAATTGATATTGTCTTGGAGAGAGGATGAGTAGTATTGGGTCTAACAACTTAGTGATTTGTTTTGAACACTTATGTATGTACAATCTGCAGGATAAATAAGTATTTTCATCTTCCGTTACTAAGATAGTGTTAAAATAACAAATTGGTGCTGTCAGAGATTAGTTGTTCGTCTGATTTCAAATATTGTTAGAAATTTGGAAAATCTGTACACTGATGTTTGATTATTTTACAGATAACAGTTACTGCTATGAGTATGACCTTTGAGTAATTACCTATTAACTTATGCAATTTAACCTTAAATATCCTTGATACTACCCTTAAACCAAAGAACACAATAAGGTCAGATTTACAACAGTAAATCACACCTTATTGTGTTCTTAAAATAAGTGAAATAACAATCCCACCACTTTTTTTTTTTTTTTGTATACTGGCCTGGCATAGTGGCGGTATTGCACCTGATGGAAAGTGCCAATGCCGCCCAGGCAGAGTATCCATTGGCATCGGACGGCAGTCCCATGCCAATGGAAACAATTATGCCGGCCTGCTAAGGTGCCTCTTCACACCGCGGCGGAAGGACCCAGGATTGTAGGAAGGAGGGAACACGTGCGCCGGCAAACAATTCCACAGCCTGACGGTGCGGCACAAAAACGAATTTGAGAACCGTTTGGTTCGCGCCGGGATGGTGTGGACCGTCAAGCTATGGCTTCGCAAGCCAGCACGCGTGGTTCTGGTTAGGAATGGAGAGGAAGGGAGCAAGTTGAACAATTCTTCAGAGCACTCACCGTGATACAGGCGGTAGAACACGCTTAGAGAGGCGACATCTCTCCGGAGTTGTAGCGACTCCAAGTTGCTCGTAACGTCTGCATCATTCACAATGCGGATGGCCCGCCGCTGCAATCCATCCAAGGCATCGAGCAGGTACTGGGCGGATCCATCCCAGAGGTGCGAGCAGTACTCCATACCCGGCCGGACTTTGCCGGACTTTACCGGACACTGCGCTTTATATAAGCGACAAAGCTGACCGGGCGTGAAAAACCGACGCACCCTGTTCAGGACTCCAACCCTGCGTGATGTGGCAGATATTACGCCCTCGATGTGATTCCTTGGATTGAGATCACAGCGGATATCCACACCAAGGATACTCAGGTCATTCCGCATTGAGAGGGGAGTACCCTGAAGAATGGGGAGGGGAGAGAATGGGGATTTTTTGCACGTGAACGCACACACCTGGGTTTTCTTGGCATTGAACTCAACCATATTCCTGGAACCCCACGTAGAAATGAGATCCAAGGTCCGGTTGAGCTCAATGACAAGATCTTCGCGTCCCTTCACAGTTTCGACACGGCAACCTGGAGGCCCGCAGTGGTATCGCCCATGAATCGTGCTGTCATCTGCATAGCAATGAATGTTGCCAAGCGACAACATGTCATTATTATTATATGCAGAATAAACAAGGTGGGCGACAGCACTGAGCCCTGAGGAACTCCGGCATTTACCGACATGAGCGCCGAAGCGTGTCCGTCAACGACTACACGTATTCTACGCCCATGCAGAAAGCCGGAAATCCACGAACACAGGTTGCCGGGTAGACCGTATGCCGGAAGCTTGGACAGGAGACCACGGTGCCAGACCCTATCAAACGCCTTGGCAATGTCGAGGCTCACAGCAAGAGCCTCGCCACGCCGGTCAATCGCCTCACCCCAGCGATGCAGGACAAACGCTAGAAGATCATCCGTCGATCGATTATGACGGAAACCGTATTGCCGGTCACTGATCAACGAGTGATCCTCCAGGTAGCGGATCAATTGAGCGTTTATGATCCGCTCCATGACCTTACACATCACTGAGGTGATAGCGATAGGGCGGTAATTGGTAGGGTCCGACCGATCACCCTTTTTGGGGATCGGTTGCACATTGGCCTCCCTCCAAGATTCCGGCACAACACCTGTGCGGTAGGACGCTCGGTAGAGGCGAGTCAGTGCTTGAGACAACTCGGCTGCACAAACCCTCAAAACCACCGCTGGTATCCCATCCGGACCACTGGCTTTCCGCACATCGAGAGACCGTAACTCACGTCGCACATCACACTGCCTGATGCGAATATCTGCCATTGAGAAACCGCAACCAGGCAGCGTAGGCAGCGACTGGGAACCACGGTCTTCGAGGCGGGAATTAGCCGCAAAGAGATTTGCCAGCAAGGCAGCCATCTCTTGCGGCTTGTGGGCCAGCGACCCTTCAGGGTACCTCAGCGGCGGCAACGCTGGACGGCAGAAGTTGAACGGCCCTGGCCAACCTCCAATAAGCACGACTGCTAGTTGGGTGATTGGCCAACGCACGCCCAATCCTGCTAACGCGCTGGGCATCCGCCCTAACGTAGGCCTTCTTGCAGGCCTTGGAGGCACGGTTGTAGACTTCTTTGAGGGAACTGATTTATTTATTTATTTATTTATTTGAGGAAGATTTACAGAAATATAATATCTATTATTATTAAGTACAATGAATAGTTAAGTGCTAATTACAAATCTTCACCAATAGAGAAACATATGGGAATATATTGGGCTAAAAAAATTAATTTCTATGAGGGAGTAGAATAATTGCGTGTGTATGTTTTATATATACATATACATACATATACATATACATACATACATACTGATATTCGGATCCTTCATGGCGCGACCCCTGATCCAAGCGCGATACGCCGCCTGTTTGTCACCGACAGCATCGGCGCATGCACGATTGAACCAGGAGCGTCCACGGCCCTTACTGGCGATCTCAGAGGAAAGAATGTAATATTCCATTCCAAGTCTAATCTCGTCAGCAATAGCGTTGGCACTCGCTGAGGGATCTTTACCCTCAAAGCAGCGCTGCCTCCAAGAGATGGATGCGAAATACCATTCCAATCTGCCGACGAGTAATGCCAGACCCTTCGCCTCACCTGCACGGGACGTGGAGGTGATGCGATCGGTACTGACGACCCAACCAGGCAGTGATCGGAAGTGCCCAGAGGCGCACTAACGGTCACACGATACCCGGCTGGGTGACTCGCCAGCAGAAGGTCCAGCAGAGAAGGCACATGACTCGCCACATCCGGGATCCTGGTGGGCTGGTTCACCAGTTGTGTCAAGTCATGAGTCAGAGCAAATGCATGGGCAGCTCTGCCAGCATGATCAGCCTTGGAGGAGCCCAGCCACAGTTCGTAATGAGCATTGAAATCCATTTCGGCCGACGGGAACTGCGCCTGCGCGTCATCAGCCGCCTGGCTAAGATACCTGAACAGCCGAGTCGTCTCATCGTCCCCGTTGTGAGACCTGTAAAGGCACACGTAGATGCGGCTCAAGGAACCTAGATCCACGTGCACCCACAGAGCGGAGAAGGAGGGGTCCTCCATGCAGTGCAAACGGCGACAGCAGATGTCCGACCGAACATACAAGCATACCCCGGCTTTAGGCTTGAAGTTTACTTCAAGCGAATAACCGGGATACAGCAGGTAAGAATTATCAGTCGGACAACGAATCTGCGTCTCCGTTAGGAAGAGCAAAGCAGGCCGGGCCGTCTCAAGATGGTGGTGGACGGCATTGAGGTTCGTATGGAGTCCACGGATGTTAGTGAACTCCATAGTGAACGCGGTGGTGGGGTTAAGCACCGCTGAAGGACCTGCTCTGTTTGGTTGCACTGTCATGGTAGATTAAGGATGGGATTGGTGAACCGGGACCCCACTTCCGGTCACCAACCGGCACGACGGACCCACCCAAGATTATGCGCGGCATGGTGAGGCAGCCTCTCGAGGTGGTTAGCCCCGATTGGGCCCGTGTACTATACCGCGGGCGGCCAGCGGACAACCGTTTCTACGGGTCTCCCTGGCCGGCGGATCAACTTTCCTCCCTTCGACAGAGAACCGAAAATACCCACACGGTACAACCTCATGCCCGGACTCAAGACCCTCGAAGAAACCGGAAAACCACTGGCTGATCCCGGAACGCGATCCCCTTACGGAAATCACTATGGCGGTCTTTACGCCTCGTGGACGGTGGTAGCTACCCGGGCGGACACATAAGTCCTACCACCACTATGTCACTTATTTGGCACTACTCAGGGGTCACGTGTAGGGAATCTAGAGTCAAAGCCTACGGACGCGAGCGACGTTAACCCCCAAACCCTGTTCTTTTCTTCTGCGCAAATCTTCTAACAGACTAGGTATTTCTAGCTATTATATTGAAAGGTCATACCACTATCAAGAGTTGCAAGATGTGCGGATGCTTTGCCAATAGCATCGTAAATTGGCCGTGAGAAATAAACAATTTATTTTGATTTTTATGATTGTTAATATGCGTTATGTAGTAGCTTTCTGTAGTTCAGTTAGGCAATGCTTTTAAAAATATTGAATTTTGAAAGCTTTTCTTCATGTTTCTTAAGTGATAATTATTTTAGCAATGATGTCATTTGTTTGACCATTGATTATTCAGATAGCTCTAATATTAGACAAACCAAAAATTTTGTTCGATATTGTTTGTGATCATCTGTTTGTGATAATTATAAAAGGATAAAGAAAAAGCTTTATCAAATCACAAAATGTCTTAATTCACGGAAAATCGACTCTATCACATTCAATTCAGACCCTCTGCAATATATTGCCTAGTTTTCAATTGCCAATGATGATGAGAACCATGACTTTCTGCTTCTCAAATAGAAGAACATTGAACCTACTCATATTCGCAACATTGGTCGTCAGAAGTCGAATAGCACTCGGGTTGAGCGCTATGACTCGAGCTCATAACATATTATGTTGTCATAAATTACATGAATAGCGCTCAGTTTCGAAACGACCAATTAAAATAAAATCCATACATTTAATGCACAATAAAGATCCTATTTGCAACAATAGATTGACGTAACTAGTGGTTAGCCTGAGACGGATTCGCTAAACGGTTCTAGTTCGGTGACCACACGATCAATACGTCTAGGATTTTTTTTATCAGGACTAGGACTACACTAAGTATCCTAGGTGTTAAATTATGCGACCGCATAAGAAATAGAGATCTGCGCACCAGAACGAAACTTGTGGACGTTGGGCAACAAACAGCCAAATTAAAGTGGGACTGGGCAGGTCACGTCTGTCGCATGTCAGTATAGTTGTGGGCTAAGTCTGCTACTGAATGGACTCCCCAAAACACCAAACGACCACGTGGTAGGCCGCGTAGAAGGTGGAAAGATGACCTAGATCATTTTAATAACAACTGGAGGATGAAAGCCTTGGATAGAGACGGGTGGAAGAAGGAAAGGGAGGCCTTTGCCCTGCAGTGGGACAGTATAGGCTAGTAAAAAAAAAGGACTACACTCCCTAGGTTTCTTGATCCTAAAGAATCTTAAAGAGGTATCTGCCAAATAATCTTAATACAGAATTCATTTTATTGTTTTATAATGAAATACTTAATTACACTATAATGAAACTTAACATTCTTATGGATGACGAGTGCAGTGGAATGAGAAGCACTGCTTTGAAATTATGGTTTTGTTTGGTTTTGCCACTACCATTTTTTTTACCATCGGGCGAGTGGAATGCTCGTCTCGCCATTCATTGCATTTTTTTTTTATTAAACTTCGGAAGTTGGAACGCCTTAACAGTCTACTTAGTTCATTATTAAATTACTTAAACAGTTCGGTGGTGTAATCAATATGAGCTTTTATTAGAGAGTAATACTCTCAAAGTGAACAATTTGGTTCTATCAGCCTGATTTTGAAAACTTACAATTTTAAGTTCCTTTACATATTTACCCATCAAAAAGTAAATCCCATGGCATTTAGTATTAAGTAGTTGCTAGTAGTAGTTAGTTGTCCATCAACTGTAACATGGAGGTTGTCCATAACTTAGTCTCAGATAAAACTTAAATCGTGGTAACCACTCGATGTGGCCATAGTTGCCACACGCGTTGCCGAGCATTTAGACTTCAGCTGATGAAACGCACCGTCGGTCTAGCACGTTGCAATACCTAGGCTCAATAGTATGATGCATTTTAATTAATTTTACATATCAAATCAATTGGCGTTTGAGTAACAGGGTAATTGTTCTATTGGTATTTTTGTTTAGTAATAATAGGTAGCATGAACATTTTTCGACTTTTATTTATTTTGTTATTTTTAACCATCCTGAATTTTAAAAAGCGTGTAAATCGTACAGCTTTTGGTAGGTATTTTTATGTAGGTACTTGAAAATACGTAAAAACAATGCTGTAATTGGCTTATATCCCAAGTAGTAGTATTGCACCGTATGCAAAATTATTCTGTATAGATCTATAGAAAAAGTTCTGCCTGCATCACATCCTGCAAAATGCGTTTTTTATTTGGTGCCTGGTTTAGGCTGTGCAAAAAATTACAAACTTAGAAACGCTTAGCGCGACCTACATGCATATACTTTAAATTAAGTGAAGCACACAAGCAAAGGGTGAGCACCTCTCCAAAAATGTTGAACACAGCCGAAATAAAGCGGAAACAAAACGCGCGATAGCTCTAATTGTTTACTAATTGCTAGAAGGTAATTATCAGGGTCGCGGTAATTGCTGCTTTTAGCCATTTTAAATGCTCTGATTTGTCTACACTTCCGTGACTTATAAAGATGGACACTAGAACCATTAAATAGGCTTTAATATAGCAGTTTATAGTATTTTTGAAGAAATATCTTAGCAGGCCGGCATAATTGTGACGAATGGCATAGGACAGCCGTCTGATGCCATTCGATACTTTGCCAGGACGTCATTTCTGTTTACCTTGGAGGTGCAGTGCAGTCATTACGTCGTGCCAGTGTAAAGATAAACTCTGTTTCAAAATAACCATCATTTCTATCTTTAAAGAAATATTTTTCAAGACATTTAATGTGAGTTGAATTAGGAAATGTATTGTAACACTTCGGACGCTGAACGTTCAAACTTCGTTTCGGAACAAAGAATAATCCCCAATAATAATTTCCTAACGTACACATACATTAAAGATCGGATGAATCCAATAATTGTTCTTTTTTGTCCAATACAATATTATTATGTAAAAACCGCTTAGTCAGCATTCAACTATCATATGCCTAAAATATAATATCATCTTATATTATGTCACGTTGCGAGTGAAAGTTTGAATATGTTAGCATATCAAACGTGGGCTCGCGTCGGTTCTTAAAGCACGTGTCGCGAAGGAAAGGTGCAAAACTTCGGTGAGTCATCCTGAGCGATGACGTCATGACTCATCCGCTGTAGATGTCATAAGGTTAGATTTAGTATGGATCTGTGCTGTGAAATTCTTTTGAGTTTTATGATTTTTGGAAATATTTGTTCAAAATCAAAATAATTCATTTGGAACGTATCGTGTTGGATAATCTTTGATTTGAGTCGTTTATAGAGTGAGTTTCAAGTTATTTAGATATTTCTTGGCTTTTTGAAAATTTCGATTACCTACTATTGTGAGTAAAACTTTTAATCCAAGTATCATTGATTTACCAGACGCTGGTCTCAAGATTAATAAAAAATATAGTATTCTCTCTTCTATCCTGGTTTCTAACTTACCTCATTACGCCAAAGAATAATTCTACCAACTGCGCTTCAAATCTCCAAATAGTACGCTATATTTAATACTTAAGTGGTAAAAGTTAACGGGTCAATGACCTAAAGATACATTATATCATCTCCGTAACACCAGCATCTAATTACAGAGTATAAATACTCTTCGCTGTACCGCAAGTATAGATAGTAAATTTTATGACGTTCTCATTGTGAGCTGTGATATTCCACGCCATATATGACCTAAAACCGTTTCAGATTTACGATCAAATCTTAAATTTATAGAGATGATATTTTAGAAATTTATTATGGTGTCGAAATTTTATTTTATCTTTATTACACAACCAATCGAATCAAAGTTAAGCGGTTCAAGAAAGGTCTAGAAGAAATCGCTTATAGTGTATATCTTTAATCTTACAATGGTATAAAGTTATTTAATAAAAAATAAAATATCAACCCTCAATACACCGTTCCGGTTAAAACCAGTTAGTTCCAGTTATAACTGGATGAATCTGGTGACATTACTGAAGCTTACTGAAGGTTCAGCTCGTCTAACTACTCAACTGAGAAATTTCATTTACATGAAACCTTTTGTTTACGTTTTATATCCGGAGATGAGACGTCACCAGCAAGTCAAGTTGAATTGTGACAGTGGTAGACAGTGAACAGGGTTGTCAGTAACGGGTAAGAAAATAAAAAATACCCTGGGTGGGTGTAAAATCATAATCATATCAATATTAAGAAAGTTATGCAGCAAGCCGCCTGGGTAGGTACCACCGCAACGTCTATTTGTTCCGGCAACAGCAGAGTAAATGTTCTATTGTGTTTCTACTAAGGACATTGTAGCCAGAGTAACTACTGGACATATTGAGACTTAACATCTTATGTTTCGGTATATAATGAAGAGCGCAGTGAAGTGCCAAGAATTGCTGTGTAATTTAAGATATTGTTTGGTTTTGCTATTGTTCATCAGAGGTCGTATCGCTTACCTTCAGGCGAACGGCATGCACGGCTCCATTCATTGAAATATAAAAAAATAAAAGTTGGATTTAATACATTGCTGAGCTGAGTTTGACAACGGCAAAGAAGATAGATCATAATATGTAATGCGCAAGGTAGGCATTTAAAAATTAATAAAACTTCTGTATAGTCTAAAATATTATTAGTTCCGACAATGATAATAGAATAATTGCACTTCAGTTTTGTTTGTTTTGTTTCACCGATTTATTCTGTCATGTTAAAAATAATTATAAAATGATTTCATATTGCGCGTGACAACCCTATCAAAATGTCACCGGCGTATTCTAGCAATTTACTGCGAAACAGATGGTTTCTTCTTGTTTTAAATTTACCTAAGTGCTTTCAATATGTAAAAGGGATATTCTGGACGCGTTCTGGAAAGCATATAAATGTAACCGGAAAGTGGAAACCCATCAAATATCCTTTGGTCGTCCTACCCACGGGTCCTACCTATACTATAATACCAATAAATAAATAAATTAATACACCTAATAGTCACACACATAGTCCTGACCCCACACGAATCTTGTGTCGTGGGTATCAGAAACTACGAAAGACTTTTCATTTGTTCAGACCTGTGGATCATACAAATATATGTCTTAGTGCGGGGATCGAACCTGCGGCTTCACGCTTCACAACCGACGTCTAACCAATTGCGTCAGTGAGGCTATAAAAATGATCGTACCGTGACTTTACCATCTGGTAAGCTTCGTTTATCGTAGGTGCAATAGTCATTATTTAATGGTAATAATATTTGCAATATTATAGTAGAATATAATTATTAATATTTAACGGCTCGTTTGCACCACATCTTCACACCGTTTCCGTCATCAACCTCTATCTCTGTTCTTATTCACCCCTGGTTAGCGCGTACAGTTAGAGACGACAAATGCAAAGAGCTTGAATATGTCAATAATACAGGACGCAAGTACTATACAAACATTTCTATGTATATCCGGATACAATCAGGCTGCTGTGTCGACGGGCGAGAAATCACATTACGTTGTATACCCAATCTGGACTATTGTAGCCATTGCGTCGTATCGTTTTATAAATCCAGTAACGCTTATGATTTTCAAAGAACTTTTTATTAATGGCTGTGACCAAACCATAAGGTCCTTAGGAAAAGTAAGGCTTCTTTTGTTGTGCTCGGTGACATTCCTCAAACATCTTGGAGAGTTCCTGTGACATTATATGAAGGAATCCAGTCTTGCATTTACAATATTTATTGACAGCGGAGATCATCGGGAAAAATGA
Source organism: Hyles vespertilio (assembly GCA_009982885.2). Taxonomy (NCBI): domain Eukaryota; kingdom Metazoa; phylum Arthropoda; class Insecta; order Lepidoptera; family Sphingidae; genus Hyles; species Hyles vespertilio. The sequence goes on from CM042817.1 coordinate 2,526,460, forward strand.
TTAAACCGTGCAATACAATTAAAAATTAGCATTTCAATAACTGAGGGTAGACGCTCGACCGTGACTCTCAGACGTGTAAAGAGTTCTTGTTGCGCACTTGTTGCTCGCATTGTCTGCTCTCGTTGAGAATGTCTGAGATGCCGTTTTTAAGCTAATAAACAAGCCCTTTGAAGTCTTCTGTCTCTGTATCTGCATCAACCCTTATAATAAATGTTCCACTGCAGGGCACGAGTCTCCTTTATAATCGCGAGTAGGAATGAGAGTGGTTAGGCCATATATCTACCACGCTGGCCTAGTGCGGGTTGGCGGCCTTTACTTACCATAGAAATCGTTACAAATCTCTATAGTATGCAAATAGTATGTAGATTACTTCACAATGTTTTTCTTCCTTTGGGTTAGCTCAGAATTCGGCCTTTATGGGCTTGTGCCATGGATGTAGCATCAAATGGACTCGAAATTCGAGTTCCGCCGTAAGGGACAGCCTCCGTGGCGCAGGCGGTTAGGCGCCGCCTGTGAAACGAGAGGCCGCGGGTTCGATCCCCGCACCGAGAGAAATGTTTGTGCGGCCCACAAATATTTCTTTCGGGTCTGGGTGTTTGTGAGACCGAAAAGTCTCTCGTAGTTCCTGATACCCACGACACAAGACTCGATCTTAGTGTGGGGTTAGGACTATGTATGTGATTGTTGGGTGTTATTTATTTATTTATTAGATATATTTTCATATTATCGTTTAGATCGGCTCTTGCAGCCAATAATAAAGCAGCGCACTATACCTTTTGTCTAATAATCACTTTCAACACTCTTTTACACACGTTTTTGACCGCAAATATTCCTAAAATACTCAGTAATTCAAGTTTAAAACAAACCGCACGTCCTATCTGCTTGGCCGGTACAATATGAATGCTACAAAATTATGTGGAACTATGACAAGGACGACAAATTGTGTTTGGTCACTTTCATTCTTATGGTTTATGCATAAGTGTAAGTGAGATGGACTATAATATGTAAAATGCATGTGAAGTCTATTTTGATACTACGTCTATGGCTTGTGCAGTGCATTCTCCTTCTCTCTCTTTTTTTGCCACAGGAAGTCCACTGCTGAACATAGGCTTCCCATAAAGCCTCATAAGGATAATTAAATTCATCGAGAGGTGGTTGATATTCCTACCAAATGGACCTAATACCACCCGTGAAGAATAAAATGTGGACTTAAAAAAATACTCAGCATTATACAATCCAGAGCTCAGTATATTGTATAATAATCAAGTAATTGTAACGGTAAGCAAGACATGAACTTTGCACGTAAGCAGAGCGATATGGACACGTCGTTACTGATAATAATACACGGTAATCCACTAACCTTAGTACGTGCTCTGGGTAATAATATATGAGCTGCAGTCAGTGGGGCGGACTCTGGGATTGTGTGCGGGGTAAAGACCCACACGAATCGCGACTTACCTAAGCTAAAACAAGATTTCTGCTCTCGGCAGCAAACCTACATGGCCTACTATTTTTTTTGTTTTGCTCATTTGCTGGTAGTATTTACAAATTGTGTGAAGTTACGGATGCTTCGTTCAAAGCGGGGTTCTTTCATGAGTTTTTTGATTGTTTTTTTTTCTATAGCGTATAGCCCATTGTACATTGAAACGTGTAAAAAAACGACCAATTCGATCACTTTGAAAGGATGTTACAACTTAGTAATTTTTTGCTAGCACTTCATGTTATTTCGCTAATAAAACACCAACTTCAATTTATGTTATTACTCATGTTTATTACCTCATTATTTAATATATAGTTTTTATCATCGCTAAAAATAACTGTGAAACATATATACAATTAAAAAATATACTTTTAATAATGTCCCCGCATTTTCCCTGGATGCAATTCTGCGTTGTCTAATAACAGATTCCGGTAGCGTACCGCAGCGGGAACACAACACGGTACCTTTACACAATGTGTCAACTGCCATACCAGTATGCTAGAACGTGTTACAAAATTATATTAGTCTTCAAAAGTGGTTTCTTTGGATGTTGCATTTTAAGTGGCTGTTTGCTGGAACAGAATGGCATTAATCTTCAAAGGATGCTTCGCGGTCTTTTTGAAATTTATATTTCTGAGTGGATTTTTATTCTGGTATAAACTGACTATGCACACAATGGTAAATGTAGTACAATCGATATTGAAAGCCTTATTAATAGACAGTTTATAAACCAATATACAGGGTGTATCCAGACTGCTACCGAAAAGGCAGCCAGCTGGTAGTTTTAGTCACTTCAGACACAATGCAACTAAAACTTTTCCAGAAAATCTTTTGTTTTCCTATTTTCTAGCTATCCATCGTATTTGGGTGGTAATGACATAGTTTTTCTAAAATATTAATGTGCAGTCTTTTATTTTTAAAGCAGCTCTGGTATACCAGAGCTTAAATTTGATTTACAAAAAGTATGGTTTTACCACACAAAAGCGATGATATTTAAACTACACAAAAATAATATGTCGCGTTATTACGCGAAATTTAAATTTTCATTGTGTCTGTAGTCACTAAAACTACCACCCGGCTTCGTTTTCGGTAGCAGTCTTAACACACCACGCGGTTATTAAATCATAAATGTTTTGTCATGTTCAAAGACCGAGTTCAGTTTGAAGAAGATAAAACACCCGATAGCTAAAATTGGATAATAAATCGTGTATGAATAAGGCCATTGTTTATATTCGGCTGACACTATAATGCCGGTACTTACATACGTAGGAAACATTGATAGGTTTTTAACTATTTGTATCTATTTATATAGCCGTGTTTTGTGTTGTACCATTTATGTTACAAGCTACTAAACTGTTTAATTAGTTCTCTACAATACGAGTATAATAGCTCATTGTCATTTACTTTTGTACATTATAATAATTATTTATTTTTTGTTTTCAGGTAATTATCCAGACGATGTAAATAACAAGATAGAGAAGTTAAGGTACCGTTCATACCTGATATTATTGTAAAAGTCACACATCTGGTTTAGAAACCAAACGGAATGTATTAAACAGCTTTTCACATACTATGAGTCAAATCAATATTCGATATCGATTGGACAAGTAAAGATAAAAACTAGATACGTTTTCTAGAAACTATATTTGTGGACGCGATATGATTTCACTGCGCCGAAAGCGGAACGCGACTGGTTGAAGTGTGGAGTGCCTTAGAAAAGCGACTTGAAATAGATCATATGCCAATGAAAGTGAGCATTATGTTATAGACGAAATGTGGGTTATGGAGGGAAGGGGGAGTTTCATGAATTAGTTGAGAAATAATGTGGAAGATTTGATAGTGACATATCTGAGATAATAAATAACTTGAGGAAACCTTCTCCGGTGGTAGGTCTCTCATATTTGTAAAACGGCAAACGGCACGCTCGTCTCCCCATTCATTGCAATGAAAAGAAACAAAAACGTGCATATCATAGCGATTTGTATGAATTTTTATGGTATGTAAAGTCCGGCACTCTCAGTCGTACTCTCGATTGTAGAGGAGGCTCGTGCCCTGCAGTGGGACGTTAATGGGCTGATACAGAAAGTCCGGCAAATCAACAATCGAGGGTTTAATTGAGAGTTAGACCATATAGTCGAAGGACTAGAGCGGGTTGGCGAACTTTACACACCACACGCAGGTTTCCTCACGATGTTTTCCTTCACCGTAATAGTGCGTAGTTGACTATCAATACACACATGATTCCGAAAAACAGAGGTGTGCCCTGAGACGTGAACCCGCGACCACCGTGAATATGTTGGCAGTCGCGTCTGGTCCATTACAATCAGGCACCACGCACTTCTTTACTTATGCCTATTAAGAACATTGATTGTCTATTGACTGTCCTCCGACCTAAAAACACCGCGTCCAGTGTTTACCTATACGAAACATGTGACGGCTGCACACGAATGGTAAACAGTTTATTCGATTAACGCCTATGTAGGTTAGTTGAGTTTATTGGACCGATAAAACGTGGCAATTTAACGCTCCGATGGCTCACGTGTGCAAGGATGTGTCCTGACAATTCAGTTCCTATTCACATTGTATTGGGTGTTGAGATGTGTTTGTGGACTGAAAGGGCGCGGCTGAAATAGATGTAGTTTTATAGTATTAAAATACACCCAAGAGTCACATACACAGTCGACCACACATTAAGATCAATTAAGACTAGTTTTGTGGGTATCAGAAACTACGAGAGACTTTTCGGTCTTACAAACACCGAGATATAAGACACATAGTTAGTGGTCCTCACAATCATTTGTCTCGATGCGGGTATCGAACCCGCGGCCTCTCGTTTCACAGCCGGCGTCTAACCAACTGCGCCACGGAGGCTGTCGATGTCGAGGCAGGTACTGTACTGTATCAGTCCATATAGGTCCCACTGCAGGGCACGGGTCTTCTCTACAATCTAAAGTATGATTGAGACTGGTTAGGACATATAGGCCACCATGCTTGCCTGAGTTGGCGGACTTTACATACCATAGAAATTCTTTAAAATCTCTATCAGCACTCTATTCGATACTGCACTTTCCGTCAGTTCTTTATCAGCTCATATACGTCCCACAGCAGGGCACGGGCCTCTCCACTATCGAGAGTAAGATTTTAGAGTGGTTCGCCCATGTGTTCCTTCAGTTGCATTGTAGTAAAATTAGTATGTTACCATTACTGCGTTTTTATTTGACGGAAGACTAAGGATTTTAGTTTCCCTCAAATAAAAACGCAGTATTTTACTAACAAATAAATATGTATAGTGTTTAGCATGCGCACAATTAGCAAATCTTAATGATGTTCGGGTGTTGGCGACGAGGTCGCAGTAATGTCACCGAGTGGACATTACGTTGCCATTTCGATGTTTTAAGACAGCGTTAATTATGAACACGTTTGTGTCAAACGCTAAACAACAATACCTAGGTTTTGTCAAAAAAGCGCGGGAAATTTAGGCTAAATATAACAAACATTAAGAATATAATTAGTTGTAAATAGGTCCCGTGTATCTTAAAAAATATTTCGTTAATAAGCTAGTGCCCTCAATTTTTATTATTCTTTACATCTAAAGGTTACGTTACACTTAATAATTCTGTATCAGCCCATATATGTCTCACTGCAGGGTACGGGCCTCCTCTACAATCGAAGGTACGATTGAGATGGGTCAGGCTGTATAATCCACCACACTGGCCTAGTATGGGTTGGAGGTCTTTAGATGCGATATAAATTCTAACAAATCAGTATGCAGGTTTTCGGACGATATCTCACCATTGTGGTGATTGGTGACTATCAATACACACATGACTCCGAAAAGTCAGAGGTGTGCCCTGGGAATAGAACCCGCGACTACCGTGAACATGTAAACAGCTGTGTCTGGTTCGTGTACTAACAATTCACTAAAGACATCAAATCATTCAAACATGCATAATATAGTTTTTAGCTAGCATATTAAATGTCACAAAATATAAAGAATGATTGCAAGAAACATAGATGTTATAAACCGGTATAAATCAAAGTTTGCTGACTAGTAAGGTGAAAATCCAACATCCGATCGACTCGTAAGATAAAAGCGGACAATACAGGCTTAATAAAGTCTTTTGTAGCGAGTATCAAGGAGCGAAGGATCAGCGATACAGCCTTTATTAGTTCCAGACTCGGCACTCGAGTATTGTTTTATTTCTCCCACGGATATAAACTTTGGATGTGTCTGTTTGTTATTAGTTCTGCGTTTAGTTTCTAGTTCTGTTTTAATAAAGGTTTGAAACTGGTCTATTGGTAGCTGGGAATTGCGGTTTTAGTTTTATTTCCCATGTTTGGAAGTTCTGTTCGAGATGGTTCGCTCTAACTTCTAAAATGTTTTTGACTGAGGTCTGCCTCAGACTAGGTGGTTAAAAAATGTGTTGAATGTGCCGATCACACATGTGGTGTCTTATTTCCATACATAATCAGCCCCAGTTACAATTAACGTCTACAAAGAGTTCGACTTCCCCCGAGTGTGGGAAGACCCCAGCTATATGTATAATATGAAATGGTATCAGACGGCGGTCTCATTCCATCACGCATTATAACGGTGATGGACAACATGTAAACGGAATGGAGGAAAACATGACTTAAAAATATACCATTCCGCCATAAAAATATACCCATAACCACATGACTGCATTATTACTGTGCTAATTATAGAACGAGAAAACACGCGGTTGAAAGTACTTAATTCCGAGCCATCAAGTTCGAATATCGCTGATCCATTACGAGAACTTCACAAACAGTAGTTAAACTGAATACTGTGCTATTTATGGACGGTATGGACGTGCGCTGCTCAGTCTTAAAGAAATAAAAGTATTTAGATATTCAGTTTGCTATGGCGTCCGAAATCTAAAGAAGATGAATCTTATGATAATATTTGTCTATGCAGAAACACAAATATATAGAGTATATTTTAGGCATTTTTTTTAATCTACCGTAACCTATGTTCGGCTTTGTTTCGGTAGCAGTCTTGATATACCCTGTATGAATTATATTTCTATGGAACCAGTATGGTAGGGTATCAGGTATGGCTTAAGTTCTCTCAATTGAATTATTATTTTCTTATAGCATGAGTCCAGCAAACGAGCAAAGATTGTAAGTCACCTGATTGTAAGTCATCTCTGCCACCCATGAACATTCACGGCGCTTGGATCATGGATGTGTTGCTGCCTCATAAAATCGGAAGTTTTTGTCGAGGAGATCAGCAGTAGGTGATTGTAGGTTGAAACATATTGATATGAACAAAGTTGTGACAGCATGAAATAAACTACGACTTCAATTGAAATTTAGCAAATGTGTTTTGTTGATATCTTTAAAAACGGGACTTCGTTCACCGTTTGGAAAGCACTGATAATATACATAAACAGAAATAGCACTGTATGACCAGTTATATACCTAGTCACCCCGAGCCACTAACTGTCAAGTAATTATGCCTAGTAATTACTGGCTATAGGTAATATCTAGTAATTACAGGCTATAATGTCCTTCAAACCGGAACACAGCAGTGTTTGGTAAATGTCCCTATGTACTTATTAAATTCTCGAAGGACTTTTCTATTGATAAGTTGAGGGATTTAAAAAATTGATAATACATCCAAGTGCTAACAGTCACACACATAGATCTGATTCTACATTAGGATCAACAAAGTTGTGTTTGTTTTGAGATAATTTTGAGTTTCACAATGCCCAGACCCGAAAAAATGTGTATCTCCCACTTGTTTTAGCAGGAGTATCGTTTCCTCTGTCTTCTCAGCTAGGTTCTTAACCAACTGCGCTACCAAGGGTTTCAATGAATTTTTCGAAGCACGCGCAGCTCTGCCTAGCCCTTCAGGGATAAAGACGTCAATATGTAAAAACTCACGCCTTTTACCCGGAAGGGGTAGGCAGAGGTTCCAGGACAATACTAATATACAATTTGTATGTATAATGTATCATGTTCTCTTTCTCTCGCCCTTTCATTCTACATGAAGTCCACTGTTGGACACATGAGTTCGCTAAGGGTTTTCAGAAAGTTCTCCTAAGATTTCAGCAATCTCTTAGAAGTTACGTAGAATTAGGAACAATCAAAATCGACTCTCCTATAATATATTTCGGCTTTCACAGTCTGAAACATAAAACTGTCACCAGATCAATAAGTGGATTTATGGACCACTACTTAAAATGTCTTTATAGGTCGTTCAAAGTGTCTAGTGCTTAAATTACTCTTAAACTTTCAAACTGCTATTTTCGATCGTAATTTCCTATGTCGTTGATGGATGGCGTCTGGGGGACTACCCAGTTTCACCCGCTCCAATATCAGATTTTAAATGTATGTATTAATAATATTGAACATTGGAGATTATTTCGTTGGAAGATAGAATAGTGTTTTATTTTATAGGATGCATCAAAATAATATCGGTGTATGTTTTTTGAAAATCTCGAAAATTGGGAAAAATATTACGGAACAAAATTATATACTTACTTTCATTGGACTGAATTTTAAGAAGTAATTATAGGATTATTTTAACAAAGTCATTTATCGTTGCTAGAAAATTTGTCTTCTACTTTTTATACCCGTTTCCCATCTTTTTTCGTTCCCAGTCCTCTTCAGATATGATCTATAATCCTAATTTTGTGGATGTTCCCGAGCGGCAGCTACAGTACCACCAGATGACGTGTTTCATCATTTGCCTAAAAAATACCTATAGCAAATATTGAATACACCTATCGAATACCACTGTAATTTGAAAGTGATTAATGTAAATAACATTTCCTTCAACTGAGATTCTTCCAGAGTGCAGTGTCAATTTGCACTAAAGACTTAAAATTCTAGCCAAGAAATAGAACTAAAATCAACTACAGACACTTTTCTGAGTAAAGCATAGCTGTCTCTTAGAAATAGTTGTCGCTTTCGCCAGTCCTGAGACGTTATCCCCGTCCCGATATATCCCGGTCGTTCAACCTTCACGCCGCTTCAAGGGACCGTACTAATTATGGTTTTATTGCCATCGTTGGTGGCTCAGTGAACGATTCTATACGGTTTTGATATGTGATAAGGTTGTTGAACTTGTAAATCAAGTATTGGAAGCTTTGATGTCCTTGGGTGATTTTTACAGGAAATCGAAACTTACAAAAGTATAAGATATAGAGCACTAAATTAAATTTATTATGTTGGTCAGAACTCTGAAGTAATTTTGTATCGAATTCGTATCTTAAAATGTGGTAATAAGTAATTAACTATTTTCGATAGTTGCGATTTAGAAGCAACTGCTGTGATAGACAGTAGACAGTGAAGCATTAAAACTACATTGAACACCACAATTAGGTCATTGGGGCTCACTCAATTATCTTTAACTCAATGACATTTATCATACAATAATAAAATAAATAGGGGGAATTTGAACAATTGATGTGTCAGTCACATATCAGGCCTAGCCCTTATTGACATTTTGATCTTGTGACTATACTCTATAGTATTACTAATCACAACAAGTTTACTGGTGGTAGGTCTCTCATATGTGAAAGGCTATCGGAGTAGATGCGTCAATGTTTATTTTTCCCGCAAAACAGCAGTGTAAATGCCCTGTAAAACCTACTAGAACTATTGAGACTTACATCTTGTCTCAGTATTGAGAGCGCAGTTGAGTACCAAGCATTGCTTTGTTATTCAAGGTGTTGTTTGCAATAAAAAAGTAAAAACAAAAGATTTTAGCTTTCACGATATTATGTAGACTTGAAACAATATGGTTATTAGTACAATCAAAGGCTTTGCAGCCTCTGGGGTACAATTGTTACGATGTCTGGTGTGAAACGAGAGGCCGCGGGTTTGATTTTTTTACTCGAATCTGGGTATTTTGAGACTAAAAAGTCGCATTTAGTTTCTGATAGCCACGACATAAGATTTGTTTCTTTATGTCTGTTAAGTGCTATTAGTGAGACCATTGGATTTGCATACTTATTTCTAAACTGGTCAAAAACTACCATTATGTACTTCTTATGTTTACTACCAAACAAAGACATTCGTCATTTTTGCTTCAAACTAAATGGTTGCTCATTTAGTTTTTAAAGATAATATCACTAAAGCTACCGATTAACAGTGGAACACAAGTAGTCTGAAATCCTAAGCGGAATAAAGGCGCAGAGTAGCCAGCACTTAGACGCTACAGCTTTATTGGAGAGCTATTAACTACTTAATCACGAGTGGATCTTAGCAGCTGAAGATTTATCTGGGCAGCTTCAGACGGTTAAGATGTCTGTAAATAATGGACGGGTTTACGAGGTTTTTACTTTAAATTTTATGGCACTTTCAGTATGCAAAATCCCGAAACCACGACGAATATATTATGTAGACATAACTATAGACAATGCCACTTTATCTCCCGTCCCTTTCATTCTTTTTATTAAAAATATATATATGTACCATTCTCGAGGGTTGTTGATGTTCAATTTGTTTTTTGTTGGCGATAATCCGATAATTCAACTATGAGTGTATTTTTCTGATTGATTTCGTTGCAGATTAAAGACAAGATAGACTCTCGCCGAACTCCAATCCTCGGTGTCATTACATTGCGTGCCACTGTTGACCCGGACTTGCAGTAGTTGTCAGTTGCAGTGGTGGGCGTGAGGGCGGGACAGTCTCCAACACATCACCGCAAATCCTTTCAGATTATACAATCTTCATTCCAACTCGTATTTTGTGCAGAAATATCTGAAAGTACTCTCCAAGCTCATTCCAACTCTAAGTTATAACACTAAATAAGACGGGTATTGGTACTCGCAAGAGCGGAGTGGCAGGGCGCGCGGCGTTGGGCGATATTTTTAATTATTTATTAATCCAACAAGTTTCGCACAAGTACCAGAGAGAAATTGTTTCAAACACGTTGGAACTTGGGTGTGTGGTACATTTTACAGACTGCGCGATAAGAATATTTTTTGAACAAATGTTTCCTTGTATGGAATACTAGTGCCAATTTTGGGTGAAACTAAGAATTACCTGGCTACCATATTTGTTAGTCTTTTGACAGCATAAGTTAAAAGTATTGAGGTCAAGATTCTAAATAAATCAACACGGTAAAAAGTGTATTTTTAGATGTCTTCCATTATATTTTCCATAGCTAAAATTATAATAAGACGTCTCAAGGAAACAACTGATATCACTAAAGTAAACAAACTGTATATTATGTTTGATACCAACAAAGTTGGTGAAAATATCGGTATATCAGTGAGTGACATTTTCGAAGGTCTAAAATACCTATATTTCTTCCACCTTTTTCCTGCCATATTTCCGCCCCTTTTCCGTCCAATTCTGGGAGGACAGCAACGTTCCGGTTATGGCAAAAGAAAATTGTTATGACAAAGTTTTCTTGCTTAAAATATAGGCATAGATTTGAGTGTTCGCAGGGTCCTGTAATAATGTCATGTCATATTTCATTAGGTCATGAAACTGAGTGGGAATTAGATGGACTAGAAACCCGATTCCACCTCTGCTTTTAATCAAAGATGTTTTCTATAGATTCGAATTTTGTAACACAAAAAATTGCCTCTTAACTTCACAAGATATTTTACCATCAAATTTGGCTGCAATATTGGACCTATGTGTATGATATAGGTATTTCATTTATTTATTTTATTATTTTATAGTATCATAACTCGCGCTCACTCACACAACACGTTGTGTTGGAAATCAATCAAGGCACATATTGGCGCCGTTTATCGCAAAACTGTGGCGCGACCGAGTGGAATACTAAAACGTGAGGTACGGAGCACGTACATAGACACCGGTGTTGCAAGTTTTTTATTCTATATCATCGACGTGTCTATCATGTTATTAAGAATTAATTAACGCTGACCTTCGAGGACAGGTTGATACTGAAGAGGTATTAAATCAGTGATTCTACTCATTGTCCGCGGTCTATTGGTGGTCCCTGGAAGAATCCTAATGGGTCCATCCTAAGATAATTTCATGCATGATTTATATGCATATATAGAAAAACTCTATTTATTTATTTATTGTGTAATAACGTACAACCGCATCAGTCAAGCTTCTAGGTGGTCAATGGCTAGACAGATTTTTTCAATGGTCGCTCATAATTATAAGGTTACCTTTTTTAGACAGAAAAGACTTCATTTCTACTGAATAAAAAAAGCCCAGGACTTCTTCATTATAGTGATTCGGGGACGGCAAAGATACATTAGTACTTATTACAGTTCGCCAAGTTTATTTACTTTCCACGGTGAGACAAAAGGCGTGACTAAAGCTTTTTCATTAGCAGTCCGTCCTACTGTAAATAATTCTTTCTAGGATTTCCTATAGCATTCGTTGTAAGCCGTTTGCGTCTAGACACCTCATGCAACTTTTCAATCTTTAATTTACATTGTTCAGTAGTCGATGCTATGCTCGCTTGCGTATCCATGACTTAAAATTCGACCATAATATTAAAATCCCTTTCGCACATCAACACATTCTCTAACAAACATGTGACCCTAATGTGAGTTTCGCAAGCATGTCAGCGGGCAGCTAATGACCGATGAGTGCTGTTTTGTCTGTCCGTGCGTCCATTACTCGGTCGTGATTTAGCAGGTTTGATTCTCTTGTTTTGTGGAGTTGTGTGGGTGGATCTAGTAATAATATATGGAATTTTGGGGTTTTTTGTATGGGTACGACCAAAGTAGAAGACTGCACCTAAATAAAGTATCCAGGGACGTGATGTCTCGTACCGGTCGACACAATTTTGCTGGCCTGAATGTATGATGTCGTAATGGTAGTCATTGTTATGTAAATTATAGGTGTATCGAAATGTTCGCGGAAAAGGCCAAGTTAGCAGTACCCTTTATCAGAATTCCAGGAAAAAATGCATGAGAAAAATGCGTGTCACAATCATACTTTGTAGCAGTTAATAGTGTCTGCCTGCCTCCGTCCTATGAAGGCGTAAGTGTGTTTTATTGACCGACTTCAAAAGAGGAGGTAATCAATTCGACAGAATTTTTTTTTGTGTGTTTGTTACGCGATTACGCCGGCAATTGTGAACCGATTTTGAATATTTCTTTTTTGTTGGAAAGCATGATATACAGGGTTGGTCCCATATAAAAGTGGTGAAGACCTGATGAATATCTTAGGATCTGCCGACCAGAACTCCTCAAAATTAAACGGTCCAGCATTAATTCTTTTTGCGTTAGATTAAGTATAAGTATATTATTACAAAGGGTGGGTGAAAATGGGAAAAGGGTGGCGGTGGGAGGGTGAGAGGGTAGAAAATAGGTACAATTGTTAATATTAAATATCTCCGGCAGTTCTTAATCGATTTAAAAATAACTTTTTTTTCAAAGAGTATTATATGATAGGTTAAACCAAAAAAAATATTGTGAAGACCTGATGAATATCTTTGGACCTGAAGGGCAGAACTCCTCAAAATTTAACAGTACAGCAATAATTCTTTTTGCATTAGGTTCAGTATAAGTTTATTACTACAAGGGGGGGTGGAAAGGGGAAAATAGAAAGGGGCGTGGGAAGGGGAGGGGGGATATATACAAATATAAATACTAAATATCTGCGACAATAAATAAATGATTTTAAATAACTTTTCTTCAGAACGAATTATACATAATGTTGGTCACATAAAATATGGTGATGACTTGAATGAATTTGTCTTAATCTATATAAACTTACGCTATTTTCCCAGAAGAGGTATGCAGAGATTCTCCTGGTATCAACCAGGACACCCACGTTACGCCTGGCGTGTTTTGTCCCTCGGTGTGGTTGGGGGCGAGAGTCTATAGTCATATGACAGCCTTCGTGGCGCAGTTGGTTAGACGCCGCCTGTGAAACGAGAGGCCGCGGGTTCGATCCCCGCACCGAGAGAAATGTTTGTGCGGCCCACAAATATTTCTTCCGGGTCTGGGTGTTTGTGAGACCAAAAAGTCTCTCGTAGTTCCTGATACCCACGACACAAGACTCGATCTTAGTGTGGGGTCAGAACTATGTATGTGACTGTTGGGTGTTATTTATTTATTATTTATTTATTTATATCGGGTGCAAATTCCAGTCCCTGTCCTGATAACTAATAGAAAAATCGCCCGTCCTTAATATATCAGCTCTTAATCAACATTGTTGAGCATCGGACTTATCTACAATCGAGGGAAACATACAAACTTAACAACCCTTCCCTTTCTTATACTCACTATGATTCCTATCACTGTTAAAGTAATTGTATACATATGCAAGTGACTCCAATAAGTCAATGGTGTACCCTGGTGTTGAAACCCTTGACCACTGTATCTTTGATCGTGTGCAATACTACACATATGACACATATTAATTCTATTAAAATTTCAACAAATGTACACGTAGGATCAATATGTTAAATTAATTTGTTTCTAGTTTACATATGGACCTAACTGAGCGCCAACGATACATCTACAAGTAGGTAATATTCAACTGTGTTACATTACTTAAATTTGTTCTGGTTTGGCACTTGGCGACCCGCCTTCAAAATATTACGTATTTAAGATTTGTTGGCTAGTCTCGTCAATAAGAAAATTAATCAATGTGTACTAGCACAATGAAATATGTATTATTTATTACTTTGTAGTGCATATTGAAGTCGGTCTTTTAAGTTTTAATTAAATTATTTTATTACCTTAAGGTTGAACTCTGACTTTTCAGAGTTACTTACATATTAATAATTAATTATACATCGCTATTAAGTTAAGAATAAAGAACAAAGCAGCGTACACGACAGGTTGAAAAAATAATTATAAAAGTGTACGTTCTATACCAAACCATATAAGAATTTAGACCAGAGTATCATACCATTTTTTTTTGTACCAAACTAAAAATTTTGCCGAACTTGGAAATTGTACCAAGACTAAGGCCACCAAAGGCCACAGGATAAAATACAGCCTAAAATACCACTAAACTAAGATAATAATCTAAATAATTCCGTGCAAACTAAATGGATCATACGACCAATTTAAATAACATGGCATAAGATCAAACAACTTGCAGTATGCGCCTTATGTTATCAGTTCAAGGTGACATAGCGTTAAAACGGGATAGAGGATAGCAACGCCAATGAGTGCGAAAGAAATAGATAAGTAAATATTTACCCAGTGTTATTATCGGATAGTTGTTTACATTCGAATCAGATATGTTAGTCACTGAGGAAGTCTTGGTTTATGTAATTAGGTTATTTTAAGACCTAGGTAATTAGCGCGATGTATATGATAAGTTGATAGTCAACCACGCATTATAATGGTGAAGGAAAACATCGTGAGGAAACATGCATACCATAGCAATTTGTATTAATAATCTTTGTTATGTAAAGTCCGCCAATCCGCACTAGGCCAGCGTGGTGGACAATGTGGTCTAAACTCTAACCACTCAATCGTACTCTCGATTGTGGAGGAGGCCCGTGCCCTGTAGTGGGACGTATATGGGCTGATACAGATATTATCAGTTAACAGCTCCTGTGGGAACAAGAAAAAAGTTTGGGAATCAGAAAACAGGTTTAATTGTTGTATAATAAACAAGTAGGTACGCACATATAATACTAGTTTCGGCTCTGTGTATTACATAGATTTTGATACTGCGACTTATTAACATAACTTTTTAATTTAAGCATACATATTTATAGGTACATGAAAGTGGATGAAGCCAAAGTATTCAGGATAGAGCAAACTGTAGACACATAGTCTGTGCCGACCCCTAAGCGATAGAAACACAATAAATCTAAATGATGAGTGATCTAGGCTTTGGAGATTTTATAAAACATTTCCCTTAGTTATTGACGCTGTAACAGCTCATATTCCAACTGCTATTTCTAGAAAGTTGGTAGTATTGTTCACGATTCCAACAAGCAGTTTTCGTGTCGTGCGCAGTGGTAATAGCCTTTGGTTATAGTCAATAGCCACTAACACCCACTTAACTGAATTGTCTTCAATAGGTGCCACCTATGACCCTTCCTGGTAAATTGATGTAGTGTTGTACTTAGTAATGGCACCGTTAGAGATTTTAGAAAACAAACCAATGTAATACTATCTTCCATCTACCACACTACAATATTTTGAATTAGAATTAGAATTGGGAACTTATGTTGCTTGTTGGACATGTTATATGGTTAAATTCGACATATTATGTTGAGCATAATTTGAGGATCAGGTATCAAAACTAAAGATATCGAAGGACAACGTATGGACGAGGTATAATCACTTGTTTAAGTAGTAGTAGTAACGTGTGTAAAATTATGAAATGTAGTTTATTGCTGCTTAGTGTCTTCCTTTAGATAGCCTTGAAAACAGAGTCATATTGAACGGCCACGCCGTAACGTAAGAGTACCAACTAACACAAAACACGACAAAAAGCCACAGAACACTGTTATATTTCATACACAAAATCGCATTAGAAATTAATTTAACCTTATCACAATAAAATAACCTCTATCATAGGTCCTTTGGTATACAAAGATCTACAATAAAGATAATACATCCAACATTGTATCCAAAACATTCTTTGCGTGGAAAGTAGTATGTAGCGATACGCATCCTCCAGATATCTCCATAATTATCGTAGATAGCCACGCAACGTCGATCAGGCGAGTCAACACTCAACTGAGATCGGCACTTGTTTATACACACAGAATTAACTCAGGCACAATGTATATATGTGCATATTTGAGTGATTACAAACTTTAGGATTATTTTATAAATACATAGTAAAAAGTTACAAATCTACGCTGAAGTGATGTTGAAATATTTTTAGATTGATCTGTTCGACCCAGGTGGTAAAATTGTTTTAAAAAAACCGACATAAAGCTTTGTGTAGTGGGTCGTTTCTGTGTGATATTTCAGAAGCCCAATATCCCTATTTATTTCCTGTTTATCATTCTTCATTTGCAGAGCTCGACATTCGGCAATTAATTTTAAATCCAAGCGCTAAAGATTTTCATGGGCACTGATAGTCTTTCTAATGGATAAGCCATTTGATATTTGCTATCTATACAATAAAAAAATAAGAAAAGTGAATTGTAACGTGATATGAGATTAATTTACATACACTTAATGCTGAGAAATTCGGAGAGTTTGCATGCCCAAGTAATAAAATAATATCTATGTCTTGCACTTAAAGTTGCAAAATCCCCTCCTCCAGTACATATCTTTACCCCATCAAATACTCGAAACGCATGATATATTTCAACAGAATGACGTCATAATGTCTTCATAAGTTTTTGTATGCAAATGTATTGGAATGCAAAAAGTGCAGTATAATGAGTACGTCGGCACGTCGAGTGACGTGACGCAAGCAAATGCCGCGCCAGTGAGCTCATCTGTAACTACCTTCGATTTAAACGTTAATATCACATTAAATACTAAAAAATTTCAAGAAATAGTTTCCGCAGTTGGAAAAACTGATAAGAAAGTAAAATTTAATGTAATTTTTGTTTGTCATTGATACCTCGATGTGGTAGAGAATGTTTTTGGCATTAATCCAATTTTATACAATGTGTGAAGCTTAATAAAATAAATAAACATAGTGATCTAGACAAGACCGTCGCGTTTACGGTGTGTATATGTGTATATTTGACTTCCAGCAGTTCAGGTTTGATTGCATTGCTCAAAGAACTTAGGTTCAGCTGTTTGAAGACACCATGTTATAGGAGTAAATAAAAAAGAAATCCCATAGCAAGGAGAAGAAGCTCTAAACACGTTCCCTACAGATGGCAGAGTCTCTTTTAATATTTAGCTCCTTCAAATAGACTCGCTAGCTCTCCTGGCAGTCCATGGTATTCCTTAAAACGACTTTTAAATCCAGTTTGAGCGAAGAAGACAAAAAATCGATAGCTAGAATGGCTTTTAAAACATTTAATAATACCCATATAATATTAACGTGAAACTGTATTCACGAAGCAAAACCCGCATTTCTTCGCGAGTACCGTTGTCTGGTGTAAATTAGCACGTACTTATGCATACAAATTGTTTTACAGTGTGTTCAACTCGTACGTGATGCATCATTTATTATCCGCTAATTATTGAGATATTGCTGATGTATTGCGCCAGATTTATAGCTCTTACTGAGCTAACAGATTTATTATTTACCACAAACCTCAAATGATTACCACAGATTTATTTCGGGTCTGGGAGTTTGTGAGACCGAAAAGTCTCTCGTAGTTTCTGATACCCACGACGCAAGAGTCGATCTTAGTATAGAGTCAGGACTATGTATGTGACGGTTGTGTATTATTTATTATAAAGTTTTTACTGTTATTTGTAGTCGATTGAATACATAGTAATTCTTATTCTTTAAAAAAGTATCTTTTTTTTATATCTTGATAAATTGTTTTTCGATTCAAGAACTTGTATAAAACAGAATTGTTCCATTTGGTATTAGAAATTTAGGGGGATTAAGGGCGAATTTAAACCACATGATACAAATATATTTCTGCAGTGATCTTTGCAACGCCACAATTTCATTGTTTACGGCCGTACGCACCGTCAACAACTACAAAAAGTTCGATGACCGATTTAAAATTATTGTAAAATTGAGTCGAGGGTGGATTGGTTTTGACTATTAAACCTAAACCCTACGTCATTGTGTATGATTATGTTCAAACCAATAAACCCATCAGATAATATTAATACATTTATATCTTATATTTTTTTATTGCTATGAATGACGCGACGAGCTTGCCATTAGCCTGATGGTAAGCGATACGACCGCTCATGGACAGAAGCAATGCTAGGCATTCCACTGCGCTCGCCATCCTGAGATATAATATGTTAACTCTTAATATGTCCAATAGTGACTCGGGCTACAATGTCAAAGCGGAACACAGCACTGCGTTTACACTGCTGTTTGGCGGGAGATATAGAGATTGCGGGTATACCTACTCAGGCGAACTCTCACATGTGAAAGACCTGCCAGTTGGTGAGAGCAATGTTCTCTAGACTCGAAAGGTCGAAACAATATAGGCTCTATACTGAGAGACCTACCACCAGTAAAATACGTACCTCATTTTATACAGCAGTAACTATATTT
Source organism: Hyles vespertilio (assembly GCA_009982885.2). NCBI lineage: Eukaryota > Metazoa > Arthropoda > Insecta > Lepidoptera > Sphingidae > Hyles > Hyles vespertilio. Next base: position 2,544,998 of record CM042817.1, read on the forward strand.
TAATGGTGTGAACTGGGTGTCTCGAGACTCAGAACAGCTCGTTACGTCTGCCCTAGTTGTTACAAATGACCATTAGATTCAACGAGTCACAAACTGCAACAACCTTCCGCATTAACCATCACATCTCATATTTTTATGAATGATTTTGGTTCTCATTCTTATCCAAGTATTGTAGATAAGAAAGCTCCAATTCATGGCGTGCTTCTGGAAAGTGCAGTGCAGCCTAAAAATATCACTCTTATGGGTGTTTGTCACATGTCGATACAATTATGATGACTTTTCTTCTTATATATCTCAGAGGCCCCCTGGTTAGGTCCACCGTAATGTCTATTTCGCACGCAAAACAGCAGTGTAAATGCACTGTTGTGGTCTGGTTTGGATATTGTAGCCAGAGTAATTACTGGACGTATTGAGACTTACACCTTATGTTTCAGTATGGCGAGCGCAGTGAAATGCCAAACATTTTTTTGTAATTCATAGTAGTGTTTGGTTTGGCTACTATCCCTGAGCAGTCGTTTTGCTTACCATCAGGCTCTAGGCTCTTGTCCCCTCCCTTTTTCCACAATTCGCCTGGTTAACTATATTTACTAATAAAATTTTTGTTTGTTTTCAGGTAATTGTCGAAACAGTACCTATACGTGAAATTAAGGTATCATTCAAACACAACGACACATGCTGATTCAGAAACCTTACAATACCCATTAAATTAACAATTACAAAAGGCCAGCCCAACCGCATGCGTACAGAAATAGATTTACAACAACATAATTATCATCCTTAATCACTGATATCTATTGCTGTTAAGGTTTTCGGTAGCTATATTTTAAAGACCTCAATGTGACATAAATATTATTAATTGACGTAATTTTCCATTCATACATCTGCTCCAGTTATGCCAAATTTATTATATAAAACAGCCTTTCTTCCACGGGACTTGACGAATTTTAATTCAAAATTGCATGAAATAAAATTATATTCAGCCCCGTAACCTCATTACATGCATGAACCAACCCACAATTGGCGCATTTTCGCCTCCCCATAATTAGAAGCAGAACTAAAAGGGCCGTAAGGCAATCTTAACCACCTGTGGCTAAGACTCTTAACCCGATTCCAGCTCTTCAGTCTGCTACACAAAAATAAACTTTGAAAATGATGTTAGTTGGACGAATTTTAAATGTAAGTGAATAAAGGACGAGCGAGGAAATTCCGGAGCGATATGAGATGTATGGCGGATTTGTGTATGATTTTAATGTGCCTATCTTGTATGCTCTAGAAACAGGATATAGGGATATTGAAAGTTTCAGCCCGAGAAAAAGGTTAATTATTAACATTTATATGATCGAAATGATACTACAACAATCAGATAGGTGCTTAAGTGCACCTACCTAATACACATTATAGAACATCACAAAAAATTGTCGAGCTTTTTTTGTGAACTTTTTCGTTGCATTTTTTTTCGTCATTGAAGGTAACAACAACCAGGCTTCGTTTCGGTAGCAGTCTGGATAAACTCTGTTTGCTTTTTGACACACGGCATTACTCGAACGTTTTCCAAAATGATTTCATTGGTACTACATTTTGTTTCTAATCAAAATTCAAACCTGCTTCAGTAAGTCCCACTGATTGGAAGCTTTCTTACGATTTAGTAGGTTTCGGCCCTCATCCAACATTTAACTTGTTGCTATTAGACAAATTCCACGAAGCAACCCACAAGTTCTGATGTAAAAGCGTGTCAACTCCTGCCCGCGGGGGTCGCGTAATGATTCCGCGGGGGGCGTGGGCCCCTAATTAGCGACCCACATGCGCCCCATACGCAACTCAAGGAAAGTAATGCAAATTACACGCTAATTAATGTTTGGGATGCGTTTTGTATATTAGCGCTTTCAGAGCGTATATTTATGGGTACAGAAATAACTTTCTCGCTGAAGTAATGTAGTTTTTAAAAAATTATGAGTGATATGTGCTGGTCATTCTGAAAGGATAATGTAGGTAGAATAAGGTAAATACCTCCACAAACATACATAAAATCACGCCATTTTATCCAGAAAGGGTAAGCAGAGGTGCTATCAAGACACTCACGTTTCGCCTTGTGTGTTTCGTCCACGATGTGACAGCCAAGGGTGCCCATATCGGGCAGATTCTGACTCCGAGCTGACAATGAATAAAAAAATCATTTTTCCCGACCCGGGATTCGAGCGCGCCACCTCAGCTTAATTTTTATACCGTAGTACAACTGCGCAACAATCTCAGTAGGATAAAGTATGCATACTGCCAAGAAAGCTATACATCAATGGAAAAGTAAAAAAAAAGGAATGACTACCTTTCGCATTTTAAGATATAATATACTTGTCATTTTAAAAAGTATTCCAAACTCTAATAGACTACAGATTAAATAACTTTAAAAGTCTGTTAAAATTCGTTGTCAAATGAGGTTTAAAATGGCGGGTGGAGCGACGGGCGGCACTTACCACTGATTTTTATCACAAGCGAAAATCTTTCGGAAGCAATTAAAAGGGATTTGACGTTGATTCCTCTAGCTTGGCTAGGAAAACGGCGTTTGTTGAATATTTTATTTTATAAAAAAGAATTTAATCTTGATGCTAGTAAATCGATATTCCACTGGACTTTTGAGATGTAAATGTATCATAGTAACTTGCAGAAGTATGGCGTATTGGGATATGTCCATGTATCCGATTTAGAGCCGGCATAATAGTGTTTATAGATATGAATAATCACATTATGTCCATATCTTGTTAGGTCCGCTCAGTACACTTACCATAAGGCGAAGTTTGGTTAATTTTCTGCATCAATACAAAAAAATGTGTATCAATTGAGAAAATATACTAGAGGGGACACTGCAAACAAAATGTTTGTAACAAAATGAAGGGTACATTCTATTTCTGTCTCTGTCATGCCTACGAAGTAACATATCTCCCTCTCGCTTCAATGTGTACCCGTGTGCACGCACCATACGCACAGAATTTGTTCCCGATGTCCGCTCTAGTATAATACATCAATGTGTGTATCTTTTAACAGTTACCAAAGTCTTTCTCTTTGCAATCCAAAAATATCCGTCTGGTATATGAGTAGAGCTAAAATTCCACTCTATTAATAACACGATTTCTATGATATGAAGTATTACTGTTGTATTTATTCAAATTATTAAATCACTTTTATCAAGTTCTATTTCATTTTTTCACCACTGTCAACTTTTTCTAAACCCTCGAGCCTTCAAGACCATAATCGCTTATCTACCCGCTCGTTCTATAGCCCCAAGTTAAATTGAAGAAAGAGCTTAAGACAGCTTGAGCCATCAGCTTGACGTTGAGTAACAAGATCCAATATTATTCCAGCAGTTTAGATGTTTACGTTTCGTAATATTAGTTTATGTTCATATTGTATACACAATATTTCATTATATGGATATTATGATTTTAGATTAAATTGGTTATGTAAACATACGCGGGTTATGGGGAGTATATGGGTGTTTCCGCTATTTTTTGTGTCAGAGTTGTGTATTGTTTTAGTAGTATAGAATATAGATCCATAAAGCATTAATTTTCTGACGACTGATAATGTTTGGCAAGGAAGATCTAGCATTACTCAAGAGTGCAATTGTGTTGTTGGGTTTTTATTAAGGGAAAAGAAAAGAGGTAATACAAAAAAATATTGTATTAATTTTTTTTTTTTTTTTTTTTTTTTTTTAACAACATGATAATTGATCTTTATGATAAACACGCTCCAGTTAGACCAGTTAAGGTTAAACACTTACCGGCACCATGGCTAACTTCTGAAATTAAGGAGCTGCTCTCTAAAAAAGCTTCAGCCAAATCACGTTACAATCGCCGTGCCAATGAGTTGAATTGGTTAAAGTACGTTGCCATTAGAAATCAGTGTAGCAAGGTGTGTAGGAATGCTCAACGCCGACACATTCACAACTCAGTTGAAAACGGGGACCCAGCCAAAGTCTGGAAATTTCTAAAGACACTAGGAGTGGGTAAATCTCGACAGGACTCTATTCCTAAATCCCTAGATTTAAACTCCTTGAACCATCATTTTTCTTCTTCGTCTTACCTTGATAAGGCGACCAAAGATAATACCATAAAGAATCTTTCTACCCTTCAGACTCCTAATTGTTCTGCTTTTGTCTTCAAACAATTCGCTAGTTGTGATGTTAGGAAGACCATTACGCTCATCTCTTCTAATGCAGTGGGGAGTGACAATGTCAGCCGCAATATGATTCTGCCCATCCTGGACGAAATTCTTCCTGTTATTACCCATATCCTTAATCACTCCATTTCCACACAGATATTTCCCACTGCTTGGAAAGAGGCTAATATCATTCCTATTCCCAAAAAAACCAACTCCTCTGTACTTTCCGATTTTCGTCCCATTTCCATTCTTCCATTCCTATCCAAAGTCCTTGAACGTTTAATCCATAGTCAATTAAATGACTTCCTTACCAAAAATAGCCTCTTAAATCCTTTCCAATTAGGGTTTCGCCCAGGACATAGCACTACTACAACTCTGACTCATATTGCGGATGGCATTAGGTTTGGTATGGAGGAAGGCATGCTGACAGTCTTAGCATTGCTTGATTTTAGCAATGCCTTCAATACCGTCGACTTTGATATCCTACTGAGCGTACTGTGTTCTCTTAACATATCTCCAACGGCTGTTGATTGGTTTCGAAGTTATCTGTATGGACGCCGGCAACGCATCAGTGTTGAGGAAAGTTTATCCTCGTGGAGCACTGTATCTGCTGGCGTTCCACAGGGTGGCGTGCTATCTCCTTTACTCTTCGCAGTTTTTATAAACTCCATAACTAATCATCTTCGCTCCTCCTACCACCTCTACGCTGATGATCTACAAATTTACACTCGAGCGCCTTTAGATAAAATAGTAAGTGCAATTACCACAATAAATATAGATATTTATCATATTTGTGAGTGGAGCAAGGCATATGGCTTGAAAGTCAATCCATCGAAAACTCAGGTTATTGTTGTCGGCAGCCCCAGGATGATTTCGAGACTTGATTTTACCCAACTACCAAGTATTTCTTGTGATGGGGTCACTGTTCCATACAGTGAAACTGTGAGAAATCTTGGTGTACACTTTGATAAATCATTCACCTGGGGTCCACAGCTTCGAGAAGTAAGTCGTAAGCTGTTTGCCTCGGCAAGGTCCTTGCGGCGATTACACAATTTTCTACCTATTGCCACGAAGATTTCACTTGCGCAAACACTCCTTCTTCCCATCCTTGATTATGCCGATGTCAGCTATCTAGACCTCACCGAAGTGCAACTTGATAAACTTGAGCGCCTTCAAAATTTCTGTATTAGATTCATATTTGGATTACGCAAATATGATCATGTTTCCGAGTTTCGTGCTAAGCTCAAGTGGTTACCTATACGGCTTCGTCGGAATACTCACATTCTCTCTCTTCTTTACAATATTTTGTTTAATCCTCTCGCCCCTTCTTACCTTAAAGAACGATTTCTTTTTCTTCATGAGTCACATTCGAGGTCCTTGAGATCGTCGGAGAATCTTAAACTGAGAATGCCCGTACACACTACTATATTTACGGATAAATCATTCACTGTCGAAGCTGTTCGATTATGGAACGCCCTTCCTGTAGTGGTAAGACAGGCTCAAACTTTGTCGTCCTTCAAAAAGCTGATGAAAGGGCATTACTTTTCGCTATGAACAGATTAAATTGATGCGTTTTTATTTATTTACTATTATATATATATTATATGTATTTATATGTATTTTAAGTATATACATGTATATATTCATATATATAGTGTATGTGTATTATGTTACGAATATGTATTAATATTATTATTTGTATATTAATTACTTTATTATTATTATTTTCTTTTCTTTTTTTCGTTTTGAGCTTTTATTCGTTATTCTTACACTGCCCTCTCAATCTCCTTCTCTTATGTCCATCCAAAGGTTGTCTGGCAGAGATCGCTCAGAGCGATAAGACCGCCTTTTGTACTTTTGTATTTTATAGTATCCCTTATGTAGTTATAATAAATCAGTGTACAATAAAGATTAAATAAATAAAAATAAAAAAATTAAAAAATATATTTTTGGTAATTTCTGCACTCTGAAGCGATTACTGACATCAGTAAATTTAGCCCATGTGATGTCTAAATTATTCTTCGGAACATAGACTACTTCGATTTAAGTTCAAACCTATCCTTCTATTTTAACCATTTCCAAGTGCATAACGAGCGGAAGGCACCAGATAGCAGGAAGACGTGACGCCGGTTATCGCAAATTACGGAATGGACTTTGATGCTCCCGCGTAACTGATTACATTGTAATTAACCATACGATACCGAGTACCGACTATCCAGTGCTAATCGATCTTAGATAGTGTTGTGTAAGTACTGAGATTGGCATGTGGCGTTTCCCGGATACGGGCAAGTTTTTTACTTAGTGTACTGTTATGCAGGGCGATGGCTTGACAGCCTTCGTGGCGCAGTTGGTTAAACGACTAAGAACGTTCGATTACACACATTTTCTCAGCGAGTTCAGTGAGTCTCCAAAAATCTAACTTGCCCGAAACTCGCAATGAAACTCACCGTAGATTATAATATTTATTTTTTTGAAGTGAAAACTTCTTTAGCGGCGTTGAGCACTTTTTCTGTAATGGGTATAAAATCTTAAACTCGCGTCAGGACACGTGACCTGATCGTAAGACGAAAAGCGTAAGACGGATGGAGAGTAGACAGCTGTCAGTTAGCTGTCAGTTTATAAAGCTTTGATGAATTGCCAATGATTTTGAGTGGAGATTTCAACATAAACTTCGCAGACGATAAAAATCAACTATTAATTGAATTTTTAAATAATGAATTTGGTTTAACTATGTCGAATGATCGCAATCTTAGCACAACGAAATACAAAACTACTATTGATGCGGCCTTTATTAGACATTTAAATAGGTTCGAATCAAAACTGTTCGTTTCTTACTTCAGCTACCATAAACCTATCGTATCAGTTTTAGAGATTGGCGATGATAGTTCTGGTAATGATGATGGTGTAAAAGTCGTTGAAATTATGGATGAAAGTTGATTTTTCGGAGAGATAAGCTTTTTAATGTAAAATAATTGTAATAGTTTTAAAGTGTTAAATTTTTAATGTAATATAAATTGTCATGTTTGTGTACGATAGCGCAATAAATGAATATTGTATTCTACCACATAAATGATAGTACTTTTATTTCCTTCTATTGCTTTCCGCGTCCTGTCCCGTAATGTCCCGTTACGTCCCGTATTATTCAGTCCCATGATGAAGTATATGCAATTCTGTCCTCTCCTACTCCGTGACATCCATTCAACATTTTAAGAGTAACAAATAAGTATATTTTAATTCCTGGCTCATCTCACGGAACCCAATATTTTTCGGGATAAAAAGTAGCCTAAGTGGTACTCCAGGCAGACAAGCTTAGGCAGGTTAGCTATCGGTCGTCTTTTTTGTGTGAAAGAAGTACAAACATACATATTTAAAATCTTTCACGTTTTTAATAGTAAGGATCATAACTAGGTAACACTAAGCCCATGCCTTAAAACCAAAGTGTTTGATTGAATTATGATGACCCACTCGGCCCTAATTCCCACGTTATCACGGTTATCGAAACGCGGTGATTGTTCTGTTGTCAGTTTTATGGCTAATATACAGCGTGATTAGATATTTATGATATCATATAATTTGTGGGATAAAATACGACTTTCTAATGAATTACGTCGTAGACAACGATTTATGTCGAACAGAGTGGCAGAGTTGTGTCGATGTCGAAGATATAATTTTGTTTTGGATAATTTTGTTACGTAATAAAATTGAAGTGGTTTAGATCAAATACTATATAAGTTATTAAGTATCTAGTTTATAATAGCTAAGCCATGGTTTGTACACCTGTCTGACATATTCTTAGCGTCAGCAGAGGCAATGTATAGATTTACGTATATTTTTATTTCCTTCTGTATACTAAAGTGCAAATACTACGGTCCTACGGAAAAAACGATGTAATTACATTTTCGTATAAATTATTGTCCTAGCGAATATTTTTAAGTACGATCGAGCTTAGGATGTTGCAATGTGTAGTTAGATCTGGGTTTTGGTTTCTATATCGAGCATATCTTTTAGTCAGAGTTTTTCTAAATTCTATTCGATCAATGTTCCTGGAAATGAATATTTTATGGTAATGTCAATTTTAGGTAGGTGGAAGTATGCAGTATCAAAAACAAATATTAAAAAAGATACGTTGATCCTGTATTAAGATTAGGGATAAGGATTAGAAAGAACTATGACACATTGTTTCCCATATCTCCCCTTTCTTCAAATTTCAAATCTTCCACAATCAACTTCTGTAACAATATCACAAACATAACTAGAACACACTTGACAAAATCAGTTACCAGCTCGTCAATACGTTATGCAAATAGACGGATATCCATGCTAATGCGATCGGAACTGATAACAAGGTCAATTAGCATGACAGGTGAACAATATGGACACACGCTGTCGGGATTAGTATTGTTATTATTCGCATGATATTATTTCTGTTACAATGCTTTTGTGTACCATTAATTTGCTTCACACTGTAGCGTTGTGTCAGCCCATATACGTTCCACTGCAGGGCACGGGCCTCCTCTACAATCGAGAGTACGATTGAGAGTGGTTAGGCCATATAGTTCACCACGCTGGCCTAGTGCGGGTTGGCGGATTTACATAGAAATTCTTATAAATCGCTATGGTATGCAGTTTTCTTCACGACGTTTTCCTTCACTGTTTAATGCGTGGTGATTGACTATCAGTACACACATGACTCCGAAAAGCCCTGGGATTCGAACGGTAAAATATTTCTTTTATGTGCTCGACTCCGTGTGATTTGTTTTTGAAGACAAACTAGTGTATGTATGTACACTGAACACCGGTGTACGATATTTTTCATATGTTCTCTTTCTGTGACAGTCATCGGTCTAGGTAGGTCACATGATCGTAAAGAAATCGTTCTTTAACATTAGAATTATCCGAGACATACTGCCGTTATTATATACATTTAATGTCAGTTAAATCATTACTCAGTGTAGGTTGTACGAAAGAATCTATATTAAGGAACGATTTAATTGGCATTAAACTTATCTGAGGGAGGCCGTAAGTCCACATAAAGACAGGTTAAGAAAACCATGTAAAAGATAGATTTTAATTTTAAAATTTCCTACAATTTTAACAATCAATATTATAATTCTTTTAAAGTTCGCTACTTCCCGATTTCCTCCCATCTGTCCACATCGGAACTCGTAAAAATAAAACGACACAACAAGCGTAGTGAAACCGTGTTGCGGTACAAACTGTCGCTAAACTCTTAATCTGGTATTATACTAACTAGATTGTTTTATTGGATTAAGTTTCACGTATTGTCCGGGGGCGCTCCAACTGTTTTATATAATGGATGGATTTTGGCAATGTATTTTTAGCTAATCTTGTTTTAAGTTGCGTATCTTGGGATATAAGATTAGCGGATTGTGGGTGGCATGAGGTATTAATGGGATGTTCGCTTAATCCTTCGGCGACACAATTTGAACCATATTTCAAATAATCTATGGCTTATTGTAAGATTTTATTTGACAATACTTTATACAAGCTTTTTTATTTTAAACTGAGATTCATAGGAACATGACTACCATAATATTTGTATTAGTGCTCTAAATGGCGTGGAACTATAATTTTCTGTGATGGCTACTTACATTCATGAGCAGTCATATCGTTCACTATTAGGCGGGAGGCACGCTCGTCTCACTATATATGGCAATTAAAAAAATTTTGCTACTTAACCATTCGTTGGTACAGTCGTCAGTGTATACGTATTGCTTCTTATACAGGGTATATCAAGACTGCTACCGAAAACGAAGCCGGGTGGTAGTTAAAGCGACTTCAGACACAATGCAACAGAAAAAGTTGCAAAAAAAAGCGACATTTTTTTTTTTTTTTTGCTATGACCATATTTGGGTGGTAAATACATTTTTTCCTAAAATATCAGTGTATATCCTTTTATTTATAAATAATCTAAGATATAAAAGTGTTTAAGTTATTATTTTAGCCACCCAAAAATGACGATATTTAAAAAATCATAAAAAATCATTGTCGCGTTTCTTTGCGAAATTTTTAGTTGCATTGTGTTTGTAGTCACTAAAACTACCATCCGGCTTCGTTTTCGGTAGCAGTCATGAGATACCCGGTATAGAAGGCAAAACGTCTGTAGGTCCTAACTTACATCAATGTTGCTTGTCAAGTCGGATTATGGGACAGTAGTATTACAATCCACTTCATACAGTACTTAAACATGTAACAATGAGGTTTTATACTCCTCATCGCTTCGTAACAATAATGTTGGCAAGATCAGCAATAAATGTTTCCCAACGCGTGCGAGTCCATTGTCTCAGTGATGTAACATTACATGTTTCAGTAACATTGTAAAGTGCTGCAACTGCACTTATGCAATTTCAAATTAACGACACTCAATGGAGCACTAAGTATGTGTAGTTTAGGTACTTTGTATCTAGAAAAGCTACCGATGTACTAAGTAGGAGTGGAACTGGTGTTATGGGAGTTGCAGGTTTGTTCAGGGTTCTCCCTTCTTTTTTAGAAGCTGTTTGTGTAATTAGTTTATAAATATATAGAAAGTAGATAATTCACAGGTATGCACGTTTTCTGTTTCATTAAAAAAGCTAAAATTAACCATGAATACATAAGTATAACAATATGGAAAAATCTTGTGGAAGTGGTAGATCCACTCTGTTGTCAGTCATGAATCAGCATGAATGGGTAGGCTCGTCCGGGGCGGCAACACTGTCTCACATGAAATTGACGGGTCCTCTTCCCAGTCTTTTTCCTTCCGCCCCACTCCCGATTTGATGGGCAACTCATCCATGACCAAGCGTTTTGTGGCTGTTAATGGACAATAGTAATCACTTATCATCAGGTAACTTGTTTTCAACTTTGCCGGAGTTAAAACAATAAAAAAAACAGGGGTTCAGGGCGAACCAGTGATTTCTTTGTCAGTACCTGGCTGAAAGCGGCCTCAGTCCTCTGATTATTTTTATTAAATTAAACTAATAAAACACATTATTGATTACTCGTAATTTGAACCTTTTATAAGCATTTAACTGCGCATTTAACCATAAGTACTAAAAGCCCTTCAAATAATGACTCATACGTTCAAATCTGATGCAATTTGCGCAGAAAGTGAAATTTTGGCTCCCTGCCCACGCTAAATGGACCGCGCAGATGACTCATTGGATCTTGCGAGTTTTTAATTATGTACAAATAGATAGCGTATGTAGTTTTTTCTTTATACGAAATGACAAGAAGTTTTTTGTCTGAATTTAGTCAAGGTCAAGTTGTCGAAAAAAGATTGCAATTTAAAGTAATGGTGTCTTTTGAATGATCAAGTTGCATATTGAGTAGTTTTACAGTTGCCAGATTTCTGATTTTCTTATCTAAAAAATGTCGCATATTATTTTTTCTTTATAGTATACTGAAGTTTTGCAAGATCGGTCTTCATTATATTTTGGATTGCACTGTCGCATTCTGCTACAAAACCCCAGTAAAATCTTTCCAAGCTTTCAAGGCTTCAAACGCTCATTTATCCGTATACATCACTTGAAAAGTAAAAAACAAACTAAACCAATTCCTTATCTAACCAAACCAGATCAATCAGTGCCATCAGACCCAGTCCTTAACATTCATACAAATGGAAGACTTCTAGTTTTTACCGATGGACCGGTAACATAGGCCTTATAAAGATCTAATTAGGAAGCCATGTGTTCAGTAACATAATTCTCACGCCAATCAACGCCGTATACATTGACCTGACCTTTTTTTCTTTTTTTGAGGTCAACCGGGGAATACAGTTGCAATGGACGGCCAAAGGCTTTTTATTCCTTTGCTGGAAGATTTTCTTTTTGTCTGTTCAAGCTGTGATCGTTTCTGCTAAACTACTTTTAGAGTAGTAAAAATTCGGAACCGTTTTACGTTTGTTAAAAATATCGGAACTGGGATTTCTATACCATGTCAAGCTGTTGTTCTTTGGTTAGCTATGGACTATAACTTTCCAAGCCTTTGTGCATCCCATTTATGAAAATAGCCTTATTATGGATCTGTACCGAAACTACAAAGTAGCTTAAATACATTTGTTGCAAAATAATTATATTACAGTAAAAATTAATAATGAATTACAGTGCTATCAAAATAATGTTTCCACGGTCGAAAAATCTTTAATCAGTCGAAGGCTTGTTTACACAGGAATAAAGGACTAGCCTCATACGTGACACATTTGTTTTCCTTCATGAACCCGTAAATGCACTCATATTTATAAATTATTATATTACGTATTAGTATTGCCTAACGAACATTTCATACCACGTCTGACATTACTGGGGGACAATACGTGCTTTATCTCGATAACGACTAGCCCACATCTGCTTCCTTGTGAAATAATTACTTACATATAAGAAATCGTTTATACTCGGCTCGTAATATGTGGAGCATTCGGTTAATAACCATACTTATCTTGTACATAACAAGATGATTTCACAGTGATGAATATCTAGATCTAAGCTGACAAATAGCTTGTCACGCTGTTGCCGGTGGTAAGAAATTTATATCCGTCCATATTGACCATCGTACACGATGCTGTAAAATATATTACAGTCATATGTAAGTATGCTGCGTTTCAGATTCATCCGGATACAATTCGGCCGACATAAAAGTGATTAAACTTAATTTAATTCTTATTTATATCGAAAGGATGTGTAAAATCGTAAAGAGAAATATTTTTTAATCCCGTTTAATAATAAACATTATTTGAAATTGATGGCGGGATGAACAGAAAAGGCCACAACTACCCTCCTGTGAGGCTGTGACGTCACCTTCCATAAGGCACGCGAGTGCGAAAGAGAAAGCGAGTGTATACACTGCACTATTAAAATATATCTGCCATTTGAAGACTAATTACGATTCCATTTTAATTTTATTTTTCATAGATAATTAAATACATCATCAAACATCGCTACTATTTCGACCATCATAATATGTCGACAGATATTCTCAAGACCGCATTGAACTCACCAATATGCCTCACGAATTTAACAGCTTATAGTTTTAGCTTATTATTACAACGCCCTCACTATAAAGAGAGGGGTAAAACTAGGGTAGTGTGTAAATATGAATACGTAAATGAGAGTCGAAATGTGGAGTTGACAATCGATTGGGCGTGTTCGGTAGTGATCGATTGTGTTGATGACTCACGTGCAATGTGCACTCGTAAGGCGTCGCATTCACTGCCAGACCCTTCAGATAATCTAATATTTTTAGTATTTTTAAAATGTGAATATGATGGAGATATTTTGATGTGATTGTTTCATGGAATTCAAGTAATTTTAACGATTTTTGGGCATTCATATATGGGCTGGTATGGTTATCTTAAAATAGTTTTCTGTCTACTTTATAAATATGGTTTCACAACAGCTGCAAAAACGGAAAATAATACAGCTTACATAGTAAATATAGGCCGTTGAAAATAAATACTGACATAATATGAGTAAACTACATTTGTTTTTCTAATGGTTTTTCTACTCCTTAGGTCACATTTCAACGTCAAATAATAATGACGGAACTCCATAGTCACAGCATGCCTAACTAGCTAATTAAATAAACGTGAATTAAAATATTTCTGCATCTCTTCAATTATAAAGGAAAGTATGCCACGCTCGCTAATTAGTTCTGCTCATTATGTTAAATATATCATTGTTTTGCTTCTGCTTTCGGGCTGGAAGGATTTCTATATCATTGTACGATGGATATGCTAAAGAAAATCTGGTTTTAGACTAGGATAATACGCTTGAATCAAAATCTAGGCTGTACTTATGACTGGCGTTCTAAGAAATTGTCCTTCCTTTAATCATGCACATAACTCTGTCACATCAAATGTTGTATTAAATAATATTTTATTCTGATATCCTTTCAAACCGAGTGCAACTGCAAGTAAAGTACAGTACACAAGGTGTAAAACCTACTATAGTAGATCACGCCAATGTGACGTGTTTCAAATTGTCCTATTATATTTGCAATTATGAAGTTTGGCATAGTTTTATGGACTCTGCATGGACTACACAGCGCTAATCTTGTGATGCATTTTCACCAGTAACAAAAGTAAGACGTTTCATCAGTAAAACAAGTAATTAATATCAGTATCAGCCCATATACATATGTCCCACTCCGCGGCACGGGCCTCCTTTACAATCAAGAGGACGGTTAATAGGGGTTAGGCCATACGGGTACATAAAGACTGCAACCGAAAACAAAGCAGTTTTAGGAACCTCTGATACAATTCGAACAAAATTGTCGCAAAGAAGACTTAATAGCTAGATATAAAAATTACGGTATTTTTAATTGCATTTGCTAATTGTACACTGATGACGATGAAATTAACGACGCCTGAAGCTTCGATAAATTGCGAATCGGTTTAACGACTAATTATCAGATTAAATAACCGTTTAAAAACAAAATGACTTACTCGAGTGTAAATGAAAGTTATTTAGCGAGAGCATTCCGGACCAATTACATATCTTTCGTGTTACGTAATGTAATTGCCGACACTTAAACAAAGAAAATCTAAGGAAACTTGTATAAATGAGAGTTTGATAGCCTTCGTGGCGCAGTTGGTTAGCTGGCTGTGAAACGAGAGTCCAGAGGTTCGATCCCAGCAATGAGACAAATGTTATTTTTTATGGCTATGAATGGCGAGACGAGCAAGCCGTTCGCCTGATGGTAAGCGATACGACCGCTCATGAACAGTAGCAAAACCATACAATCCCTTAAATTACAACGCAATGTTTGACTTTCCATTGCGCTCGCCATCATGAGACACATGACGTTAAGTCTCATTATGCCTCAATAATATATTTTTATTATTTTAGTGGTATTTGATTTCCTTGGATAGCGACCACTGTAAATTATGGTAGAATCACTTATGCCCCGTTTCGAATTCAGTGTGTATACCCGACTAGGCCGGCATTATTGTGCCGACCGGCGATACAGCTATTTCTAGCCGGGAATAGTTTTGTAGTCGCCTTGTCCGGCTAGTAAATACAATACATAATATGTCCGTATTTTGCGGTAGTTGTAGTCTGCAGTGAATGGGTTTATTATTGTAATGATTTTAAGTGTAGATAATTTGTTGTCTTGTATGTAATTGTGTCTAGCCGGTTTGTGTCTGACATGCTAGGGTTTATTTTAGTTAAGGCTCGTGATTTTTATGAAATTTTTTGGTATCAAAATATACAAATCACCTAAATGTACGCAAAGTAGAAATCATAAAACAAACGTGACTTAATGACTTAATATATTATTACTATACTAATCGTTTTTTTATTAACATGTCGTTTTTATTTCATTCATATTACAAACTTCTTTAAACAATACAGAAGCAAATAAATTACAATAACAAACACCAAAGATGCATGCAGCATCGATTCAATAACAAAAATTAAGACAATTTCTTTTTAATCATTTTACGAAGAAAATAATCTATTCAGAAAAGCTTATCCATTGTTTAGTATCCTTAGACAAATAGCCGCCATAGATTCCCGTGAATAGTCATCCATAGTGCTGACTAAAACAATTAGTTGTTCTCGGAACACGCGCCTTTCGGACACAGGATAGTCAATGCGAGTGTGACTCAACTTGATAACTTCTAGACAAAGGAAGACTTATACGAGTTGATGTTGAATACAGTATATACATAGATCATTTAACTATGAGGGAGAATATTGTGGCGACAATATATGAATATCATGTAACAGTTTCTGTGATGCAGTATAAATAAATACACTTTTACACAATTAAGTCTTGTGTCGTGGGTATGGAACTACGAGAGACTTTTCGGTCTCACAAACAACCAGACCCGAAACAAATGCTCGTAGTTCACATAAACATTTTTCTCGGTGCAGGGATCGAACTCGCGGCCACTCACAGCCGGCGTCTAATCAACTAGGCCACGAAGGCTGTCAACATCAAATGACACAATACACCATCTAGCAGTTAACTTACCTACCACTGTTAAAAATGGTTTAGCCACCTATACCAAAGAAGCCTGCAAAACGTGCTAGCGACAAAACTCCGATCGACCAGCAAGGCAAGCGTCGCATATTGAAATGGATTGGCCATTCCTTTCGAAGAGGTGCAAAACTGCAAACCATATACTTAAACAGGCAATGGATTGGATTCCCCTAAGGAAAGCAGAAGCGTGGCCGTCCCAAAAAAACCTTCGCAATGTAATTGATGGAGCCTAAAGTGTCGGAAAATCGCGGAGCGACACCAAGCAAGTAGCTCAAGACCGTACGAAAGGAGAGTCACTGTGGATGCCCTGTGCCCATGGGACAAAGGACCTGAATGAATGAATCACCAAGGTAGCTGTATGAATATCAAGCGACATCAAGCAGACAGCTCAAGACTATACGAGATGGAGAGTCACTGTGGATGCCTTATGCGCCATTCAGGGGACATAGGACCTGAGTGAATGTCCAAGAGAGGTGTATGGATATCAAGTGAGATAAAATTATGCGAGATCTGGAAAGCTCACGGATGTCGGCCGTCCTCGTACTCGGTGAGGCATGACATTCGCGGCGCGGCGAAAGCGACGCTCCACCGAATTTGTCATGCATCTGCGTTGCGGCGATTTGGTGCTGATATTCATTGTTAGTGACAGATACCATTGCAACATTGTGCTGCTCAAATCTACACTGATATACAAAGCTGAAGAGTTTGTTTGTTTGTTACCTCTAATCTCAGGAATTACTGGTTTGAATTGAAATGATATATTTTTGTGTTGGATACCGATTAAATTTGGCACCGGCCGGACCGCTATTAGTCTATATGCCTTGCTGGGTAAACTTGATGATCAATTTCCTTATATTTTTGATAGGGTATTTGCTGGTATTTGTATCTATTGCAACGAAGTTGTCGATCTTTACAAATTAAATTGAGGAGGGAAGGATATTTATGAAATAAATGTTTTTTACTGAACACAATGGAAAAATCTTTGATATCTACTACTGTATAAGTTAATTTGTCTAGGCCTTTTTTTTGGAACAAAACTTCACGCATTCGAAGTGATGCATTTCATTTTCAACTGACCGGTATTAAATAAATTTCAAAAGACACTAGTTCCAAATATAATAACTTCCGTCTAAATTAAACTGCCTAACTGTATAATACACAAACGCTATTAGTAATAGCTAGAACTGGACTGCCATTTCCATACATACCTGTTGATTCCGACGCAAATTTACCAAGACTTAATGTTTCATAATTGGATTATAGTTAAGTCAATTATGTTAATACTCGCTTAATATATAAAATTTAAATATCTGGTATTAATTTAATTGACCTAGTCAGGACAGACTTCCTATGTTAGGAAAGGGATTAGGCCTTGGTCTATTGCTCACTACTTAGCTTGCTTACTTTGGAATCCACATTTTTTATATATATGTAACTAGCGGCCCGGCCCAGCTTCGCCCGGGTACAAATAGATTTCTGTACAATAATATGTAAGTATTATACATATAAACCTTCCTCTTGAATCACTCTATCTATTAAAAAACCGCATCAAAATCCGTTGCGTAGTTTTAAAGATTTAAGCATACAAAAGGACATAGGGACAGAGAAAGCGACTTTGTTTTATACTATGTAGTGATTGTAAAATGCTTATCTTGTATATTCTCTGAAGATTTCCGCAATATATTTATTTTTTATCTATATCTATTGCGCTAGCCTAATGTGCGTTGATAAACCTATACATACATACATTAGATATACATAAACTCACGCTTATGCTGTATTGGGTTTGTGTAGTGCCTGTAAAGCGCAAAGTGCTAAAGTAACGTATCTCTTTGACTTCACCATTCATTACTGTTAATACCTACTTCTTAATTTACCTTCCTTTCTTCTTCTATTTGATCAAGCCTTTATGAAATAAATACACTCAATCAAAACACACTATTCCTGACGCTATATTCACACAAGTATTGTAACGGACTATGATAAATCCACAAATGTCTCACTACATGACATGACGGACGCAACTCGGTCGCAATATCCGCAGCGTGCCGGGCTGAAGGCCAGTGACACTGACATACCCCTTTCGGCCTCCTCCGGGGTACGGAAAGAGAAGCTTCACAGCCTTTCCACTTGACATAAAAGAAGAAAACCTAGTCAATCTAAAGGTTGTCTGGAAGAAATCGCGTTAATCGATAAGACCGCCAATTATCACCTTTATTAAACGCGTTGTCATATTTTTATGTCTTATTACTGTATGGGGTTTTCAATAAATAATTTATAAATAAACAAATAAGTAAAATAAGATACTATTATCTTTCTTGTCTATTAAGTGTCTTGGAACTCGTGACCTTTTGTTTCACATGCGGCTTTAACCAACTGCGCCACAGAGGCTTTCAAATGAAATGCGTGTGAAAATTATCAACTATACAGATTCCTTCACGCACAATGTTTTTGCACCAAGTCGCTGCACTAATAAATTATTAAATAATTGATGTATGCGTTAATGGGTGGACAAGAAAACGGCGCACCTGCTAATATACATTATAGTATATGGTGAAGGCATCTTAATTAATACGGATTTGCATGGCGCTAGCGAATATTAAGAAAGATGCCGAGAAAAAAAAAACTAACCTTACATATGCTAACCCTTAACACATTACGCTAAAGTGATTGAACCTTACAACTGAACGGTAGACACTCAACAATAAATAAGCATAGCTCATTATTTACTTATAAGTCGTGCGATTGTGTACATAACGCTCAGGGTACATAAAAAGGATATTAAATTAATACTATCAACAGTCACATACATGGGTACTAACCCCACACTAAGATACAAATCTTGTGTCGCGGGGATTAGAAAAATAATTATGGTTCATGGAAATTATTTGTCTCGGGGCAGAAACCGAACCCGCGGTCTCTCATTTCACAGGCAGTTCTTACCAACTGTTCCACGGAGGCCGTCGGTGACTCATATGGGCTGGTTAGTTGTCATTAATGGCCACTAAAATAGTTAACTGACCTTGTAATGTAAACCGTAATGGCCTTGATAGGCAAGGATGGAAGCGCAGGATCCGCCAAAACCCGCACGAAAACACTGTCACAGTTTGGTAGCACAAATCACTTTTTCTTTTACAATTCACATAACACAAGTTACATCAAAAGCTATCAAATTGGGTAATGTTCAAAGCATAGTGAAATTAATAAAATTTACTCAAAATAACTGAAAACGAATTTAAAATAATATGCACACGACTAATACATGCACACGCGATCGCAATCCGAATCCAACTAATAAAAAATAAATTATTATTTTGATTTTTGAAAGATAAAGGCCTGTTCACATTAGATACAAAGCTTTCCTATTTGAGTTCATAATAATTCAAGTGAACAATTAGTATTAGTACTGTATCAGCTCATATACGTGCCACTGCAGGGCACGGGGTCTCCAGTGCAGTAAATTAGTGGTTAGTGTTTATTGATTTCACTAATTTTATCTCACAGAAGTCTCATATGTAAATTCTATGCTGTAATGGTAGACGACATTTCTCTAGGTATAAGAATTTAGAAGAAATTTTATTACTTTAAAGTAACATTATTTTCAAAACACATTAAAGTAATGTTAAATACAATAATAAGCAAAATTAAATAGGCAATTTGTAACTGACTGGATCGGTTGATGACATATTTAAATAATATTATAAGCTCTTGAGCAAGTAAGGACCATTCTATCAGTCCAATAAGATCTTTTTTTTAACGTTACTTTTATATCGGAATAGGTACTTAATCAAATTAAGTTATATCAAGTGTGTAGTGTGAACACACCTCAAGATGTCGGTCTTCTTTTGCAAAATGCTAAAAGTTACCGACAAAGACATTGCCGCCTTTCGGCTCGCGCTCACAAAGGGCGGCGGCAACCTCAAAGGAAGAATAATCGAGCCGCGTTGGATCCGACGAAGTACACTATGACCGGCGGCTTCCTTTGACTAATACTGCCGAATTGGGCCATCATTTTAAAAATATTATTTTTTATTAATCAGTGTCATCAGATTATTTTTACAATGCATATTAATAATTTAGATAATTTAAATGTTATGTAGGTATTACGAAAACATTTCTAATTAGAATTAAATTCGCAATCTTACATGATTTAAGCGATGACCAATGTGATTTCTTGGTGTCTTTCAGTTTGGATTTGTGACACTAAGGAAAATAATGACAAACAAAATAATAGTCAATCCATACACGATGCAACTGCACCTAAAGTTATTATGTTGTTAATTTATTGACGCTTAAATCTGAGTATCTTAACTGATTGATTTATTTGAAATGAAACAAAAAATATCCTTTTTTGAAGTTAGAGAAGGATAAATTATACAGCTAAGAGTTCATGACCTTACCCATGTGTAAACAACGGTTAAAGCGATGTCTAAGAAAGTTTTGATGCTGTTAAAAATGGTTTTCGTGGTATATTTCGTTAACCGTTCAATTAATGACGAAACGAAAAAATACGTATGTGTTTAAATTTTGTTCTTCATCTATTCCAACTGGTTTTATGCGAAAAAGTGGTGATTAAACTGAAAACTTTAAACGTTCATAACTTCAAAACGGATAGGTATTTTCCAAATATTTTTTTTTTATTACGATATTAATATTATGCCCTTGTACCCGACTGAGCAAGTGCGCCATTTTTTTGCGCTCCCTGTATAATTATAGTGTTGTGTACACTCAATGTCTATGTGCTTCTTGAATAAAATTCTTAAATACAATATGTACATCAGCTCGCGTAAGTAATTTCCCTGAAATTGAAAAATCATTTCAGGATAATTTTGGTTATAAAAAGGGCATGTATTTTTGGATTAACCTCATCGTAATAGTTGTGTTCTTTAATAGGTTTAGGATCTTTGGACCAAATTATACTAACTACTAAAATAATCAACACTTAAATTAAAACCGAGCAAAAAACTATTAATTCACGCTAGATTATTAAGTCTCTCATCAGCGTAAAACCAAATCACCCAAAGTTACTCTCAATCGCTTTCACAAATTAAGACTCGTAGATCAAAATGACAAAGCGTTGCTGATGTACCAAAAAGAACGAAGCGTATCGTTCAGCCGCCCTGAGCCCAACCGATGTTCACGGTACGCGGCGCATTCGCTTGTAGTAAACGTCCAATAGGCGCGTCTTACTACTCTATTGTTCGAACACGTTGCATGTTTGTCAAGTTTATCATTGCCATAATTTCAGCTTAGTTGTATTGATCCACCTTGTAGTAAAGTGTTAACCCTCTCATGTAAGGCTAAATTCAGATTTTTATTTAGTAATTACATACTTTTAACTTTACATAACACTCTAATCATTATGTACTGTAATACTAATGTTTATTGAAATGAAATAAATATAGCCCCGCTTGATAGTTAATGTATTAGAATTAGGACATAGGCTGAAAACCTGATGGCCTATAAATAAACACCGAGTGCAAAAATATATCCATGCCGCCCCTATTGGACGTTTAGCATTATGTAGCGAAACTACGATAAAAGTTCGCCTCTAACCGTCCGTACGGGATTTTCAATTTGCATGTAGGAAACGTTGGCAAATTGCGTTTTAGATTTTAATGGAGAATGTGTTTGCTCGCTAAACTGGTTTTTAAATTTTGGACTACGTGTGGTTGGGAATTTAATATGGGTAATTGAAATTGGGGTCAGTGGTGCGCTGTTAGAGGCATGTTTATTATTTTTGAGTATACCCAATTAGCCATATCGAAATGTCAAAGATATCGAGGAAATTAAAAAATAATAATAGAAGGATGTGGTTATTTTGGTGAAATGAATATTGATGTTTTTGTTTTTTTTTTTTTTTTTTTTTTTTATTGCTATGAATGACTAGACGAGCAAGCCGTTCGCCCGATGGTAAGCGATACGACCGCTCATAAACAGTAGCAACATTCCACTGCGCTCGCCATCCTGAGACATAAGATGTTAAGTCTCAATATGTCCAGTAGTTACTCTGGCTACAATGTCCTTCAATCCGAAACACAACAGTGCATTTACGCAGTGTTGTTTCACGGGAGTAATAGACATTGCGGTGGTACCTACCCAGATGGCCTCTCACATATGAGAGACCTACCACCAGTAAAATTATTTATACGACATAATAAAAGCAGACATCTGACAGTAAAATCCGAATCTAACTAACCACTACTGAAGCAAACGTTTGTATATATTATTACCCTGGTTTGTATGACCAACATATATTAAATTTGGTTGTTTACGAACTCGAAATTCTTTAGTGTATTTTGATAATTATGCAAAAAATACCTTATTTATTCGCTAATAGTTAAAAATATTCGATCACCAAATACTTTCATAATATTCAACACCAATTAACTTATTAAAATTGTCCATTATACACGACAAAAACTGAAAACGAGCGGGGCCCGTACCAGTGGTTCTCGAACCGAACCCGTCACGCCGCGTGGGCGAGATAATAACGAGTCATTACGCAGTGTGACGACCGAGAGAAACGCGGGTCGCTCACCGCGGACGAGCTTCGACAAATGAACTCAGTTATGAGAGATTTTTGGCTGGATTTAAACATGTGAAATGTCAAATGCATCATTATGAACTTGGGCTTGAGTTCTTTTGGAGTTGTCCAGCGATGGTTGGTCTCTGATGGATCTAATGATAGTTACCATTACTTAATGGTACCTGGAAGCGGTAAAATACTATTTAAATGCAATTACAATCAATATTTAAGAAAGGGTTTGGGTATTTTAAGAAAATAGTTGGTCAGATGAAATGGGCAATGATAACTTTAAATTATTTAAATGAGAATGTTACTTTATGAAATTAAAAGTGATTAAAAACATTTAAAAATTCTCTGAGACTTGGTTAAAGTGATGAAAGTGCAATTTTTAACTGTTGAATTTATATTAGTATAGCTTATCTACAGCTTTCATCATAATTAATTATATTTCCAGTTAAAATATTTTAATGAGATATCTCGGAAATCAAGATCTTCCTTGACGAATAACATCTTAGTAATTTATAACATCTTTCCTTCATTTATATATTTTATGAAATTCGGTAGTTTAACCAGACGTATTTAATCGACATAATTATTGATCTACGAAAACTATCTATAAATATTTATTAGTAATCTAAATTCTGGTCAGCAATGCACTTACCATTAGGTATAGTATTTGTTCCGTATTTTTGTTTTTCTGAGGTGTCGGCCAAAGCTTTGTCATCATTGATAGTGACGAAACGAAAGAGTTCGTCCATTCTTTCTATTCGATGTTTTCCTCTTCATGCACAGTTTTCACCAATTTGCTCGATCTTTCGCGTTCTCATTGGTAAAACTATTAGTTCTCATATATTTGGCCGACATCAAGCCAGTCTGTTTGGTTGGCCTATAGGTTAAGTTGAGATGCAAATATATTATATAAAACAACATGGGCTGAACCTCTTCAAGCAAAATTCTCGAATTTGCTCTGGTTCAAATATTGTGTAACCATAAATACGAGTTCATTTGGATTATGAACAGGAAATGAATTTCAAAGAAAATACCGATTGTCCTATCCCATAACAGCGATAATCGCTCGAATGCATAGTTCCGATGCTGTTATGTTCGGCACGTCTATAACGGGAGAGTATTTGGGGCGCGCGACTCTGAGAATTCTATTTTTTGTTGATCATTGTAAGCGATTCCTTTGTCTCGCTTCTTAATGAGTTTTTGGCTTATCGAACGGAAGGAAAGTAGGCTAACTGTGACTTAATCAGGTGAGTCTCGAGTGAGTCTTTTTATTGCATAAAATGTTTAATGAGTTTCAGGAGTAATAAGTTTCATTAGTATAATTGTATTGTAGTTTGCAAATTGGTCTTCGGATCTTCAGCCAGGTCGAACTAATTTATTTTGTTTTGGTTCTGAGTTTTTCTGGTGTGTTTCGTACAGACTGACGAAAAATACATGGATGGTTAAGTGAAATCATAATCTGAGTGAAATATTTCTTAATAATTCTCGTACATTAAGTCTCGTTGGACGAATCCAAGTAGGTTTGGAATATAGTAATTATCTAATAACTGTACATTTGAGAATTTATTTACTTAAATATTTTAGTTATGCTATGTTCATGTGCCCTATTTTATACATGACCAGTGTTATAGAATTTTATACTACGTACAGAAAACTGACTAGACTGCACCCATCTTGCCTCAAAAGCGTATAAAAAGACTAAGTTATCGCTTCAAATCTAGCAAACAAGACATTGGTATTCCCCCATCGTCCCGCAAAATATGGTCCTGTCTGTGTAATATGTTCCCACGGGATTACGAGCAGCGTCCCGGGTAAAACCTAGTGCACAGTGAATAATAAACAAGCCTAGATTTCGAATTCTGTATACAATATTCATGTATTCCAATTTATATCGTAACGAGGCCGAATTAATGAATTTTGATCGGAGCACCTTTTTAAATGTCGTTTATATTATTAATTTATTGTGATTTATTGGCAAGGTGGACAGGTTCATGATAATCAATATAGATCAAAGTTTGATGTGGATATTTTGCAGTACCTAAATTTCACATTGCCTCGTCCTGTGTTTCTTATCCACCATTAATTTAATCTACAAGAGGTTACTGCTGATTATAGGCCCGTCTTTTTGCGAGGTTATTTACCTCTTCAGTTCAATGTTTTGTCACCCGCTTTGCACGGAGGGAAGTGAACAATAATTTATTTCCAACACCTCCTATCAATTTAACTTTCTGATTAATTTCGTTGCGGGTTGTTGTTGGACAAGTTGGACATTCCCGGAGACTCGCCGAGCTTCAACGCTCGGTGTCATTACTTTGCGTGCCACTGTTGATCCTGGCTCACAGGAGTTACAGTGGTGGGTGTGAGGGCGGGACAGTCTCCTCTATAGGCCACCCCAAGGATTTTCACTACATCCTTGCATTTAGCCAGTGAAATCCCTTGTATTCAGCGACCTCTTACAATATCAAGTTGTCTGTCCACCTCATGGGTACTAATCTAATCATGCGCTTACCGATACATTGTATTAATCTGGATTTTCCGTATTCCATCTATATTATTGGCTTAGGCTGCTCACTCTGTCTTCAAGTTACTTCGACGACCTCCTTGGCGCAGTCCGTTACACGCCGGCTGTGAATTGCGAGGTCGCGGGTTCGATCCCCGCATCGAGACAAATGTTTGTGTGCACCACAAGAATTTGTTTCGAGTCTAGGTATTTGTGCGACCAGAAATCAGCACAGGAATCTACCAGTGAAGTCAGGATTATGTATGTGCTTGTTAGGTGTGTTTATTTATTATTTATTTTATTTAACAATTTATTGTACACCATATACATAAAAAAGACAAAACTAAATGAAATAAAATATATGCACAAGTGGCGGTCTTATTGCTTGAAGCAATCTCTGCCAGACAAGCATGGGATGGATAAACGAAAAGAACGAAAGTTGGGGCTTCGGGTGTACGAGTATTACAATTTATAATATTGATAATTTTATAAATAAACATACATACATACATATATACATACATACATACATACATGAATGTATAATGTTGAATAAACATACAGATACACAAAATACACATATAATATATACAACTATAAATATATACTGGGTATCTCAAGACTGCTACCGAAAACGAAGCCGGGTGGTAGTTTTAGTGACTACAAACACAATGCAACTAAAAATTTCGCATAGAAACGCGACAATTATTTTTTATGATTTTTTAAATATCGTCATTTTTGGGTGGTAAATCCATAGTTTTTGCTAAAATAATAATTTAAACTCTTTTATACCTTAGAGTATTTATAAATAAAAGGGCATACACTATTATTTTAGGAAAAAATGTATTTACCACCCAAATATGGCCATAGGAAAAAATAACAAAATAAAAAATTGTCGCTTTTTTTTGCAACTTTTTCTGTTGCATTATGTATGAAGTCGCTTAAACTACCACCCGGCTTCGTTTTCGGTAGCAGTCTTGATATACCCTGTATATGTATATAACAACAAAGTAAAATGTGAACAACTCCAATATCCTCACAGAACCTGTAAGTAGTGTTCTTTAACCATTTTTTTGAAGATGGGCAGAGTTTATTTATTTATTATTAGTTATATTAACGAAGTATTTTCTACACGCAGTTTATATTTTGTCTTCATCTTTGATCTGAGGCAATCATAACACTATTACTCTTTTCAAGATCCGAAGGTTCACCTAGTTTTTGCAAGAAACCCGTCCACGCGTGAAGATATTCGTTACATTTTTTATCGTGGAATACGAGCTCAGTGTATCGAGACGAGATGCGTCGCTACGAGCTGCGATCAATTTGCGAACGGGTAAATTGTATCGTATTGTGACTTATCTGGTATACAAATAGCTATGTTTGGGTAGTGGAATGAGAAAATATTCTGTTTTAGTATCTAGATATATGAGTTAGCGATTCAATGATCGATAATCGTATAAACGCGTTTATACCTCACGATTACGGAAAATCCGTCAGTTAACTTGTTTTAGGTTTTGCTCTGCGTTCGGTTTTGACTAGGCTCGCATTTTATTGACAGCATGTTATTTTATTTTATTTTTATTTATTAGGATCTCCAATAAATAATACACTTTACAAGCTTTTACAAAGTACTGTTGCAGTTTATACATTCTTCAATTAGAGGAGATCACAACAAGCACTAGTACTTTACAACAGGAAACAACATATATTATAAATACACCCCATAGCACAATCATCATCATCATCATCATCATCATATCAGCCACAGGAAGTCCACTGCTGAACATAGGCCTCCCCCAAGGATCTCCACAATGACCTGTTGGAAGCGGCCTGCATCCAGCGACTTCCTGCGACCTTAGTCAGATCGTCCGTCCACCTTGTAGGCGGGCGTCCAACACTTCGCTTGCCTATACGTGGCCTCCACTCGAGAACCCATAGCACAATGATAGATGTTTTTTTAGGATATAACTTATCAATTGTAGGCACTATTTTTATTAGAAAAAACCGAACCACTTGGACAATAGGATCTCAAATCGATAATTTCAGTCGCCGATTTTATACAACAACAATGCCACCTTTACAAGGTTCAGGTCTAGGTTTAGTTCACTGAGTCGAAGGCAAAAAAAAACAAAAAAAATAACACCCAACAGTCACATACATAGTCCTGACCCCACAGTAAGATCGAGTCTTGTGTCGTGGGTATCAGGAACTACGAGAGACTTTTCGGTCTAGCAAACACCCAGACCCGGAAGAAATATTTGTGGGCCGCACAAACATTTCTCTCGGTGCGGGGATCGAACCCGCGGCCTCTCGTTTCAGAAGCGGCGTCTAACCAACTGCGCCACGGAGGCTGTCATATATTGGACTTCAAGTTAATTTCTCCAAGAACACCAGGCCTGGGTCGCAATAATGTTTATATTTATTGAAAATATATAAATATATTTTCATACCCAAAAAGTCAGTTTCACGTAGAGACAAAAATCTTCGCACCGATACTAAGTTTCATACTAAAATGGGTTTTGACCATTCAAGTTCACCAAAACACTCGTACAAAATGTTGAGTATAACCAATAGTTAGTCCATTGATACATCGGTTTGGGTCGGGAGGGATCTATTTGTGGCGGAATGCTCATGTTTATGAAATCCGACCGCTATGGGCTTTCAAACGTGATTTATTTCCAAATTACATGATTTATATTTGGTTTAAAGTTTAATAACTTTGTATACATAACTTGTTTTACCAGAACATATGCAAAACACTGCAACAGATGTTGAAGTTAGTTGATTGGACTGCTGTATAGAATGTCTACAACAAAACGAAGATGTAATGTCGATATTTTGTCTTGTTAGAAGTCCAATAGGGGATTCTTTATATAAGCATTTCCTAGCCGAGTAGTCCATAAATCCAAAAGCGAACTCAAACTATCTAGCTCGAGGTTGCTCTTGGTCTAAAATGTAGCTTCTAACGTGATACCAGATTTGTACATATTCTAGAGTTGCTATGTCGGTACCTGTTGGATGAATTTCATATTTTCAATATACCGGGTATCTCAAGACTGCTACCGAAAACGAAGCCGGGTGGTAGTTTTAGTGGCTACAAACACAATGCAATTAAAAATTTCGCATAGAAACGCGACAATTATTTTTTATGATTTTTTAAATATCGTCATTTTTGGGTGGTAAATCCTTAGTTTTTGCTAAAATAATAATTTAAACTCATTTATACCTTAGAGTATTTATAAATAAAAGGGTATACACTATTATTTTAGGAAAAAACGTATTTACCACCCAAATATGGCCATAGAAAAAAAAATAACAAAAAAAAATTGTCGCTTTTTATTGCCATTTTTTCTGTTGCATTGTGTCTGAAGTCGCTTAAACTACCACCCGGCTTCGTTTTCGGTAGCAGTCTTGATATACCCTGTATACTGGTGGTAGGTCTCTGATATGTGGGAGGCCGTCTGGGTAGGTACCACCGCAATGGCTGTTTCTCCCGCCAAACAGCAGTGTTAATGCTCTGTTGTGTTTCGGATTGAAGGACGTTAAAGCCATAGTAGTTACTGGACATATTGAGACGTAACATCTGATGTGTCAGGATGGTGAGCGCAGTGAAATTCTTAACGTTGCTTTGTAATTTAAGGTGTTGTTTGGTATTGCTACTGTTCATGAGCGGTCGTATTATTTACCATCAGGCGAACGACATGCTCGTCTCGCCATTCATATTAAAAAAATATAATAGAGCAGCATACAAACCAATCGACAACAACTTGATAAACACGTTACCATCCTTTTAATTAGCCTCAATGTCATGTAAGCGATACTTGAGCGATACTACGCATACAGATGCGTAGCTTTTTGCGTGGCATGTGATGTGACGTCTACATGCGTACAGCGGAAATAGTATCGGCGAAAACCGACGCCGGCGCGCCGATGTCATCTGTTGATTGAGTTATGTTGCGTTACATGTGGTTCGGTTTGAAATTCACTGTTTGAATCGTCGATTTTAAAACTAAGGATAGACCCTTTAGTACATTTGGAGTATCAAAAAGATAACCGTGAAACTCGCGTGTTTTATTATGTTTTTTTATAAATAACTCGAAATACAATACTAGAATTAATTTTTAATTAACATAATGTAATAGATTTTGTCTTAACGTTGATAATTATAACGGTGGTCAAATATAGTATAAATATAATATATTGGTTGGAATCATTGGATCACTTATTTCGTCATGTCCCTATATCGATGGTGTGAACTGTGAATATCCATATTCATAAGATTTTTATTGGATATGTCCGAGGAACGAGCGAACAGCTCCTCTGAAACTGACAACTGCCACTCATGATATTTGAATTGTAGGTTTTCCAGACTCCCAAAATGGGGACGGAAATGAACGGGAGAAAGAAAGGTCCTAGTTAGTGTAGATCCCTCAAGCGTACCTTGTTTGGAAGAAAAGGTGAAATGAAAAGCAGCAGCGTCGATAATTTTTTTGTCAGGTTTGCTTGTAAAGACCGAAAATTCTGGTAATTTTTCATACCCACGACATAAAACTAGTATCCTAAAAGAGTATAGGACTATGTATGTGATCGTTGGATATATTGATTTATTTATCAAATAGGGTGTAATCACGCTTACGATCTAACTAAACGAATAGGGACCGTTTGACCTTTAATATTTTTCAACTTAGAAAGTTGACCACGGAATTGTAGTTTTATGGAAAATGTTATTGAAATTTTGTGACTTACGCCCGTACAAAGTTCGACTTGAAAAGTATGAAACGTCAAACATTACGAATATTTATTTAAATCTTTATTGTACTTAAACCACTATACAGAAAGAAAAAAAAGTACAAATGGCGGTCTTATCGGGCTACAGCAATGTTTACAGACAACCATGAATAAATTAAGTGGTTATAACTATTGTCATTTATAAGATACCTTTCTAACTAACTTGTCAGTTAGTTAAAGCTGTCGCTCTTAATCATTACCAAAACGACCCAAATATCGAAGGTAGAAACAAGAAAAACTGTATTTTAGTACACAAACTCTTCCGAATGGCTGCAAATAAGTCGGGTGAAAAATTTCGCGAAGGTTGCCGTCTCGGGCAATATCATGTTTTGGGGATGAAAACACCCCCTACCCTCGTCCAATCGCGTTATTCTTTATCGATACTGTCGAAGGAAAACATTTACAGTCCCGATTTACATCGAAATATGATTTCAGAAATGGAGATTGTTATTGTTGATTTAAGATATTATTTCTAAGGAAACATCTGTCAAGGATATTGAATTTTAAATATTTTTAGAATTGTGAAGTATTTGGGTCTCGGTGTTGATTTCAAATGGAAATAAAAATATTAAGTGGATTAAAATATAGATTCAAAAGGACGCCTTAAAAGTTTCGTAAAACACGTACGCCACGCCTTGGATTCGAATCTCAAGTTGAGCAGTGATATTTGTGTGCGTGCAAACGTGCGTATTAAAACTTTTATATCGTCGTCCTTAAAAAAGTGAGAATTTTCTATTAAAATACTATAACTTGCAACTCTATTTTGCATAATTGAAAATTTAAAAGAACCCGACAAATTGAGATCCTCTTTCTTTTTTCTTTTTTTTATTGCATTGAATGGCGAGACAAAGCATGCCGTTCACCTAATAATAATGATAAGCAATACGACCGCTCACAGATAATAGCAAAACAAAACAACACCTTGAATTACAAAGCGCGTAGTTCCAGTGGTAGTGTAAGCCCACTGAGTTTGTTTCGCCGGGTCTTCTAAGGAAGGGCCGCGTTGGATCCGGTGGTAACAATAAACCGCCACGCACCGTTGTAATAATATTCATGGTCCACTAATTAATTTAATTTAATTTAATTTGACTAACGTACATACATATTGTATTTCTCTGAAAAATAGATTACCATAAAGTCATAACTAATTCTTTAAATAAAATAAGAATAAAAAGTAAACAAATAAATAAAACTAATTCTAAATAAAAATAAAATTAATTTAAATACATAAATAAATAATTAAACCAAGAAATTAAAATAAGTAATACTAAGTATAAGAAATATATTGTTTATAGAGATTAAGTTCTATGTGTATTGACTTGTCATAAGAGCTTTTAAATTGCCTACGTGACCAATAAATACATTTCATTTCAAATACATTTCATTTCAAAGCTATGCTTGGCATTCCACTGCGCTCGCCATCCTGATACATAAGATGTTTATTTAGTCAATATTTCTAGTAGTTACTCTCGCTACAATATCCTTTAATCCGAAACAACAGTGCATTTACACTTGCCCAGGTGGCCTCTCACATATGAGAGGCCTACCACCAGCCAGTCATTTTTTTGAAGTCTGTTGAAAATCAATATGTTAATTAAAGTACATATTTGAAAATAACTTGTAAATATGACATCATAGTGAGGGTCAATTAAATGTGATAACCTACTGCGCGCGTCGCGAGGGGTTAAAATGGCGTCATTATTGTGACCCCTGATTAAAGCCCTGGTCTGTCGAAGCTACGCACAGCGTTGCGTTGCGCGGAATGCGGTGTCAAACTCGGTTTTGTATGAAAAACATTGACATTGACATGACGTTCCGCCGCAGTATGCGTCATCCAGCGTCTGCGGTGAGGGGTCAACCGGGTGATGGGTAGACTGGTCTTTTGTGCTGTCACAGTATGCGTCGGTGTAGAGGGGCAAGTGTGGTGAAGCACGGGGCAGATACACCGCACAACGTGCCGTCATTCTCATAATTTCGTCGCGGTAAGCGTATTTGCGCAATAGATTTATTTGAGGATAATATTTTTATCAATTTTTGTTTGGTTTAAACTTTTGTTTAGGCTGTGGCGCGTATATCGACTATGTGCTGTCGCACAGTACGTTTAATACAGTTTACGTACGTTCCCAATGACAATGGCGCAATATTACACCACGTAGGAATAAAACTTTAAAACCTTGCTTTGGTAAAAAAAGATACAAATAAAAAGTAAAAATAATTAATATTTAATAAGTACAAGATTATAAAATGGAGTCAATTACATTTATTCTATTGTTATAAAAATGACGAACGGAAGTGTATGTTAATTGTTCTAAGTACCTAGTACCCCATGCTTTTTAACAAAATATAGCAACGGAATTAGTTCCCAACTGATCAGGGTACAATTGGAGACCATTTATTAGTAGGTATCTACATATATACATTCAATCTTTATCCCTATTCGCAGGGCACTTGTGCGGCCCACAAATATTTCTTCCGGGTCTGGGTGTTTGTGAGACCGAAAAGTCTCTCGTAGTTCCTGATACCCACTACACAAGACTCGATCTTAGTGTGGGATCAGGACTATGTATGTGACTGTTGGGTGTATTTATTATTTATTTATTATTATATACGTCTCACTGCAGGGCACCGGCCTCCTCAATCGAGAGTACGATTGAGAGTGGTTAGGCCATATAGTCCACCAAGCTGGCCTAGTGCGGGTTGCGGATAGTACTTTATAAAAATAATTTCTCATCCAACAACACCCAATGCCCATTCTCATTTATTACTCGGAACAAATCGCGTAATACAATGTGTAAAGAAACAGCATTCGCGACGGCACTCGAACCGGGAACCTCGCGCAAAAAGCAACTTCATAACGGATGATAAGTTAATCAATTTGCGGGTACCGGTAGCTTGGTTAATTTGAAACTGTAGTTTATAAAAAGGTTAAAATGCCTATTTAAAAGTAAATTTTAATTTGAATGTTTCACCATCTTCAGCTATAGGACTTCGGATGAACCCTAAGGATATCCATAGCGACCTGTTAGAGGCGGCTTGCAACTCGCGACACCTTGCAATCTTTATAAGGTCGTCCGTCGACCTTCTTCTTCTTTTGCTATTATGCTTGATTGTGGTCATCACTCGAAAATATCTTGCCTCTCAAATTAAAAGGAAAATGCCCATTCATAGTATCGGTCTGTGGTATCGGTAAAAATGTCGTCGATTCCGATACCGATACTGCTTAAAATTCATTATAGCATTTTTTATGGTTTGTCCTTGGTTCTCCTATTACATACATTTCTGTTGTCTTTTCATTAATTCGTAAGCGTACACTATCACCCCGATGGGTTAGGCAGCGGTGTTAAAAAAAGAAAGAAATATTTATTTATTATTGGTACGATTAGCACACATAAAGAGAAACAAAATAAGAATTAAAATAACAAAAAAAAGAAAGTACTAGAGAAGAAGTTACTGTGGTCTATGGATTAATTCGGTGGAGAGCCCAACATTTATTAAATATTCCTCGCAAAAAAACAATACTTTTTTTTTCAAATACTTTTTGTTAGACCAATATAGTCCAAATACAATGTAAACTTATCATTATACTCGTAAGACATAAAAAGACACAATTAAATAAATCGTATTACGTGCAGTAAATTATCATCAGGCGCAGTTTTCAATAAAAAATAATCACAAATCAAACACCAACCTTTGAAACAATCGCTGCCGATCGAAAAAACTTATCGCACGGGAACCGCGAGTACGAACCTTGAACTTCAAGAAGGTGAGACAACATTATTAACGATTGCCAACATACCCAAACAACTGTGCAAGGGAATATAACCCTTATAACGTCGCGATAGAGGTGAAAGTGGTGGTAAATTGGGCGTGGCATTTAGTTCAACGGCTTCGATGAAAAACTAGTATATAAGTATTATTACGCGCTATCGTGATCTGGCCAGCTTATTGTGAGAAATTGCTTCGATATTTTTATAGTTTCGCTTCATTATTGGACGGGACTTGGGTTCGAATAAAATTTCCATTCGCGGTCTATACGTGCCTGGAATATCTCGTGAATCCTTCAGGATTTTTCAAATGCAAAAGTCATATTTAACTACGCTTAGGTTTATAATTTTACTGCCTGGCATTTCTCCTTGGTGCTCTTTATTTAGTTTCAGGATTCTCGAGTTGATGATAATTTCTTTCCACTCTTTTGGTGTCTGTTATTCTTTTATTTCGTTACTGGAAAAGGCCACTTTAAGGTCACTAGGAGTCTCCCATATTTTACTAGTCGCTTTAAATTCTTGGCTTCCCTTGCTGGCAAGAGTAGCAGTGGTGGATGTGTGGACAGGATAGTCTCTATGCTATTATTCATAAAGCTATACAATGGTACAGGCAACAACACATAATTTGTTGCCTGCTTCATTGCTTCTTCAGGCTACGGAGTAAAGCTCATGAATATAGGAAAAAGCGAAGTAGTTATTTTCGAAATTTGAAAATTATAATAAAGGTGCAGTATATATAGAGAGAGTCCTTTGGGATGGTTTCTTACCGCTGAACAATAGCCAGCACCTCATTACCATCCCATTAAAAATAATGTCCGTATTTCGGTTGCCTAAAAGAATCGCGGACAGTAAATGCGTACTCCAGCCTCTGTGAGTCCCTCATTATATCACTTCCTTTCAGTCTCATTTCTAACTCAAGCATCAATTATTTAGTCTGTTAATACACAAGACTCTTGTTTGGGACTCATTAAATACGTACTCCAAACGTTTATCATGCTGTCAAATATTTTACAAAAAGGGAAGTCATAAAATACGTTGGTACGGCCTCTGATACTGGTGGTATTTCTCTGATATGTGAGGCCGCCTTGGCACTACGGCAATGTCTATTTATCCCACGAAACAGCAGAGTAAATGCACTGTAGGGTTCCGGTTTGAAGGACACAAATGCCACAGGCTGAGTTTTGTAGATAATCATATTTACTATGGTTGTAACTTGTATTACGGTTTGTTCATAGTTTTTCGAAGAGACTTGTATCTCTGATCAGAATATACAAATTAGATTTTGATCTAGATGGCACGGGACCGAAAACCGAAAAGTCCGAATACCGAAAAGTCTCTCGTAGATTTTGACACTCACGATTATTATTTTCTTAGTAATTATTGATCCTGATTATGAAGTTCAAAGTTATTCATTGATTGATTATTTTTGCTTCGAGTCTTAATTTACTCGACTAACAAGAGTAGACAGGTTAATATTAAGTTCTGATAAAGTTCTTAAGGAATAATTTTGTTTGTAATTTAGTAATTAGCACTCGCGATCAAAACGTCAAAGTTGATATTTAAAGTTTTTACATTATAAATATAAATTATTTGTATAATATATTTTTATAGTCAATTAAATGGGCTGGCCATTGTCGGAACGTCTGTCTGTGAAGCATTCTGCTTTCTTAAAACTGTCCTAAAGCATAAAATCAAGAAAATTAACCGGAAATAAGCTGGCATTATCCAAAATATGTGAATCGAATTTGATATTCGAAAAAAATTACATAATAATATGTTTTGGTATTACACGCTAAATAATAGGATGTTATTGTATTGAACGAAGCCCTACGTCCACGATTGTAGTTCGCACTTCCTCGATTTCTTCCATTTTCTCTGTTTCTAGTTACGAAAAGTGATATTAAAATGGTTCAAACCTTTTTAATTCCCACTTCTTCCTTTTTATCTTCCAAGCATAATGATCAATTATTAAGAATAACAATAAATCTATTCAAACATAATTGTTGTAGGTTCCTGGACTACTTAAGTACGATAAGAATATCTATTGAACGGTTTAATTTGGCTTTTCGGTTATTCCATTATTCACTTGTGTATTATCAGTTGCCTTGATAATTACTTCTTGTAGTTCCTTTGTTCTGTTTAGTCGTAAATTGTTAATTAACAGATGTACGATGTCCTTTGTTTATGGATGTTTCAAGGCTCTAAAGGAAAATAATTTTGTAATAATTTTAATCCTTTGCTAACAGACTTCAAAAAAGGAGGAGGTTCTCAATTTGTCGGAATATTAAATTAATATAAGGCATAGGCTGGTCATATGTTAACCATATGTTTTGATTTGTTGGCTAGTCAAATCAATAAGCAAATTAACCAACGTGGAGAAGTACAATGAAATTGTCATTCTTGGAAGGAGGTCAGCGTGGTGTAGTTAAGCCTATATCTTTTTAATCGTAGCGGACACCTCAGTTGTTGGATTCTTATGAGCTGATATTAAAAAGGGCCTTATTCATAGATAGTTTTAAAACCTATTTTAGCTATCGCATGTCCGGTCTTCATCGTGCAAATTAAATTCAAATGTAGCAATGCAACGGACCAAACATCCGATAACTTTAATCTTTATTACTTTTTTAAAATTAATTTTAAATTACATTGATTTTACTATGTTATAAATATTTTACTCTGGTAATCGTCTTGTTCATAGCTCTAGGTGTGTTTGTATTTCTATCAAATGTAAACATTAGTAGATAGTGAGTGTGTGAATTTGCCGATACTTAGAATTTGGAGATAACATGCGTAGTTCGGAGTGAGGTAAACAAAGAAGTTTTAGGAACTCATTACTATTTATCTATTCCCAAAACTTCCTTTACATTCATATTATAAGTATTAGTGAGCTCATCATCCTAAAGATAAACCTACGAGATTAAACGCTATTATTTATACTTGCAGTTAGCTTTAATGCGGATATTATTTTTTTAGGCACATTTGACCACTAGAAGCGTATGAAATGTAATAAAATATATTTTTAAATCGAATTTATTGTTTAAATAAACTATTTTTAATATATTTCATTGAAGGCGCTTTGAACTCGAAGCATTTTTTAGGGAGCGTTGAACCTCTAGTCTAGTCTAGAATGTTATTATTAACATATATTTATGATAATGTTTTGTTAGCCTACCGACTGGATATTCGTGTCTCACCAGGGCTCCCCGTCAAAAATCAGCGCTGCAGTTTGCTTTTCCCATACTGCAGCATAAAGCTGAATGGGAGGCCCATTGTCGGCGCAATGGTTTAGTCACGTAATATTGTTGCATAATAGTATTTTTGTCATGTTTTTATTTTATGTATATTTTGTTATTTTATTACCTACCTATGTATGTTTGTGCCTTCAATAAATGTATTTCTTTCTTTCTTTCTTTCTAGCATACTATAGTCTCACTCTAGCGATATGAACATACAGCTTTATAAATAATGCTCTACTTAGAATATTTTTTATATCAATGTTCATTCCTGTGGTATTTACAGTGCAAAATATCAATAAAACACTTGTAACAATTCCGTTTCATTCCAGGTGGTGGGGCCACCCGTTACCATGGCAACCGGCGCTGAAACAAACCCCGGAGTCTAGCGAGGTGAGAACTTTACATGCTGAAATTACAGGTTATTGACCTTGAAAGTTTTAAGTATATCACTTAATACGAATAATAAAAGGGACGTGGTAAGAAATCCGTGTTAAGAAAGTTTGTACCCTGCGAGTAATCATTTGGGAAAATATTTATTTTATTGTATGGAAAGATTTGGTTCAGAAGTGTACTCGTACGGCCATTACCTTCTATATTGTTTTCTTGGCTATCAATTCATTGTTCGCATGTTACGCATCTTCATACAAAACATAAACCATTCAAAATATACATACATAATTGTCGCACCTGTATTCCGTACGCGTATGCAGAGACTATAGGTCGCCACTTTGCTCGATCCTGACACATTACTTTCACTTCATCCACTTTCATCCACCTCTTCATGCATTCTCGTCGGTTCAGGGTACTTTTAACCTGATCCTTGTTGAGAGTATCACCGATTTGGATGGTGTAGGTTCGGACATGTTGCCCCTACACACTCTTTCAACCACACGCCATGTATATTTGCTGAGTTAGTCTCCTTTCGGTGAGGTCGATCCTTACCAGCTCTTCAATTCACACTCACCTTGTTTTATTTGGTTACTGTCGTTTCATCCATTTTTCTAAATGACCAAAATTATTGTAACATTCCTATGTCAATTCTCGTCACCACATCCTCTTTCACTCCACAATTTTTCATGACCAAGCTATTCGGCACTCTACACAATCTTTCAAAATACAAAATGATAAAAAAAATATTTACCGTTGCTAAAGAAAGGGCCTGTATATAAAATTACAATACCGCGTCGAGAATGGAAAATCATCGTTTGTTATACAAAAGTCGATTAATTCAGAGATTTCTCGAGCGAAAGCAAAGCGATTCTTTTGCATTGATTTGAAATTTAAATTGATTATACAGATTAGTTGGTTGTAATGAGATCGAATTCATTATGCCGCTAACTTATATTTCGTGTACATGGCTTTTTAATAAGATGCACTGGTTTAATGTCCAGAAGTTACAACACCTACTAGTTCAAAAATAAGGCTTCTGCGATCTACGACTATTGACTATTGACGACGTCTAATTATTTTAAGAAGTATAAAATTATTGTTGTACTTAATAATTGTATTTTTTTGTATAAAATGCCTATTAGGTATATAAAACGTCATGTATAAAAAATGTTTAATCGGGTATCATCGTGCGTGTGGTCGAGAATATTGTGTCTATGTCTTAGCAGTTCTAACTTCTAATATCCAGGATCTACGTAGTTTATATACCATAAGAGTCAAATGTAAACCTCGGCAAAACAATTCTGTCCACCGAAAACGACAACTTCAGGAAAATTGTTATCACGTCTACGTTACAATAATGTTATCACGCCTCTTACCTAATTCAATTCATATTATAAGATCCCTATCGATTCGGTAACATCGACCCAAATTCCTAACTATAAAACCATTTGTGCCAACACATCCGCGTAAACAGCCCCCGGCCGAAATACGCGAGGTCGGACCCGACAAAAACAGCTGAATAAACTCACAATACACGAAATCAGAAACAAACAGCCTGGTTAGCAGCATGTTTTGTAAAGAGTAGGGCGTTGAATAGTATCAATGGGTTTGACTAGAGTCAGAAAACCGATTTGAAACATAGGCTATAGAAAAGGAAAGGTTTCTAAAGACGATGGAACGATATGCATTCGTCTTTATATTCGTTGACAGCTTCCGTGGCGCAGTTGGTTAGACGCGACAATTTTTTTTTGTACTTTTCTTCCTGTTTTCGTTTTTGAGTGTTTTTTCTTGAAATAATAATGAACATTCTTTTGTTGTTTTAATGCTATGGTATAAGGGTTTAATTTATTATTTTAGCAAAAACTATGCATTTACTGCACAAACACCATGATAATGAAACATCACTAAAAATGTCGCTTTTTGTGTATTTTTAGTTGCATTGTGTTCGTAGTCACTGAAACTACCACTGTTCTTCGTTTACCATCGCAGTCTTAATGTGATATAATATGTATTTCCTTTACAATAATAAACTTGATGAAACATAAAAGTAATTAGAAGTAAATGCAATAATTAGTTCAGGATCAAAAAACATTTGATCCGCGTCGCGTCGAATTATCTCTAACCTTTATACTTGATGGCATATTCATTACACTTGAAATTTGGGCTGAAGCCTATCGTATATCACGAAGCCACAAATACTTTGAAACTACAAAAGTCGAACACAACAATACTTGAAATATAACGAAGTTAGATCCAATATAAAACAACACTGTCGGGTTTCTTGGAAGGCAACTAAGGAACTACCGGACATATTGAGACTTTTTTTTTCATTTTCATTTTTTATTTTTTTTTTTTCATTTTTTTAATATTTTTTTTATTGCCTTTCATAGCTTTTGCTGAACAGTGTATACCGGTTCCGCG
Source organism: Hyles vespertilio (assembly GCA_009982885.2). Classification (NCBI taxonomy): domain Eukaryota; kingdom Metazoa; phylum Arthropoda; class Insecta; order Lepidoptera; family Sphingidae; genus Hyles; species Hyles vespertilio. The sequence continues at coordinate 2,584,772 of CM042817.1, forward strand.
ATCAGGGCGACCACACTTAACTCAGCCGTACAATATAATCATTATTATGAATAATTTATGAACTGCTCTGAATTTCAACTCCTGTATGATCACTGTATTGTAAACTTATTTTTGAAAAGAGCAACGCTAGAGTTTCTTGCCCGTTCTTCTCTGGCGAAAACAGCCTTGTGAACTGGGTGGTAGTGGAAAAAAAATGACTGAATCTAAATAGTGTATGACATTTTATGGATTCAATAAATATTTTCATTTCATTTCATTTTCATTTCATTTCATAACATCTTATGTCTCAGGATGGCGAGCGCAATGAAATGCCAATCACTGTTTTGTAATTCAAGATGTTGTTTGGTTTTGCTACTGTTTATAAGCGGTCGTATCGCTAACCATCAGGCGAACGGCATGCTTGTATCGCCATTCATTGCAATAAAAATAATTTACCAGCAGAATCTAATTGAAACCCCAATCATAACAATTTTCTGCATTGTATAAACTCTATAATATTCTCTAATAAAATCATATTATTGTGCAATCGCGGATTGTCGCAAAATAAAAGGCTTGCCAGTAAACCAATTACGAAGCCTTATTAATTTTTTGTACCGGCCGGCCAGGTAAGCGCTCGTAAATTGGACTTTATCCTCCCGTTATAGCTTAGATGTGACATCCAGGGATATGAGACACCTGGGATAGGCAATTTTCGAGAGTGCGTGTGACACGCTTGTAAGGAGAGATACGAGTATGTATTAAGTACCAATTATTTATTAAAAGTGTAAAAGGTGTGAAGTCATTAGTTTAATGTAAACGTGTACCTTTGTAGCTTTAAAGAGTATTAAGTTCCATAAGCGTTTATGTAACATTTTAGCATAAAGTTCGATTTCCAGTTGAGAAATATTTCTGTTGAGTTTTAATATGAGTTATTTTTTTAAATTGTATGCTTTGAAATAAATCTACAAAGAACTTTGTAAATCCACGAAACTTTTAAAAAAGTTAGAAATTTTTAAATCAAGCAGTGGGAGTAAAAGAAACGGAATGCAAAATAATGTTAGTGACGTCACTAGGTTTAACATGTGATATATTGTGCGCGTTGCTACACGTGTTCAGTCCCACTTTGTGATTAAGTGCGGGCCTATCGCTATATTGGGTAAAACCAACCTCCGAATGAATAAAAAAAATCTATTTATCCGATCTAGGATTAGACCCCAAGACCTCAGCGTTGTAATCCTACCACAGTATTTTCGTCAACGAGGCAGTCCATTAAAGTCAGAATTATCGCCAAATCGTCCAATAACGTGGAAACAGCAGTGGGCACGTAGCGTTGCGCAACCATCACGACAATGGATGTGGCGCAACAGCGGACACTCTGGCCCGCTTCCCAGAGATGTGTACCAACTGCCAGCTGTATTGTGTCGATTTGTATGTAGGCACTCTTATTTGAAGTCCGCAAACATGCACTAGGCCAGCCTGGTGGACTATGTGGTCTAGACACTCAATTGTACTCTCGATTGTAGAGCCCGTGCCCTGCACTGGGACGTATATGGGCTGATACAAATGCTCTTATTTGTATATTTTTAGAGGACTGTCTGACTGACTCCAATGACTGACTTCTTCGGTGGCGTAATCGTTCCATGGCACGATTACAAAGCTGAGGTCTCAGGTTCGAATACCTGGTCAAGCATAAGATTTTTCAATTAATTATCAACCCGTAGTCAGGAATAAGTCCCCGCTTCCTATCACATCGTGGGATTAAACTTACAAAACGAAATGTGGGTGGTGACACCGCGAATCGCATGCTATTTGGCGGGAGAAATAGACATTAAAGTGGTACATACTCAGGCGGCCTTACATAAGAGAGACCTACCACCAGTAAATATGACTTTGACGGTTTTATATGACTCGATGGTACACTCCAGTCGTACTGACCCTCGGGTCAGAGTACCTAGTAACACTAACAGCAACGCTTTCCCATTAGAAAAAAAAATACGCCTTCGTACTAATATAATCCATAAGCCATACTAAAACTTATATACTAACTTACCTGAATTTATTTATATTATCAGATTATCTTAGTTCACACCTCTTAACAAGTACCTTGAACTAGTTTCTCTCCCGACCTTGTTAAGTCTCTTAATTTTGATAAACTAATTAGGATTGAGATATTTGGAGCGATGGGTCCCGAATTTATAATGAACTCGCCGTGACGCAAGTCCCAAAGGAATGGTGAAGAGTAACTAGTAGGTATTCGTATTTACTATTTTAGTGTAGGTTTTCGTGATATCATGTGTGTTATTTTTTTAGCTTGAATCTGTCATTTCTATTATTTTTCTATATCAAGTTACGGAGGGCACTAGCTAGGGAATTCTCTTAAATTTTATTATACATACACCATGCTTAAAAACCGTGAATGTATTTTCCGAACAGTATTTTCCCCATCCCGGCCCGTGGCCACAAAAGCTGTAAATTAATCGAAATGTCGGGAAGACATAAAATGTAAAAATTAAACCAAATACGCGATAACATTCAGAAAAATAGTTATATTTTATTATCTCCGAGCTATATTCTAAGCAATCTATACATATATACATATAAATAAAATTGAAGTGTCTGTTTTAAAAGTGAAAATAAAAAAAATGTCCAACTACATATCGTTATATACACGATACCTGTGCCGAAAATAATATTTTAATTTTTTTGTCTATCTGTCTGTCTGTTTGTTCCGGCTAATCTCTGAAATGGCTGGACCGATTTTGACGGGACTTTTTTTGTCAGGTAGCTGATATAACAAGGAGTAACTTAGGCTAAATTTATTTTAGTTTTTAAAAAATCTTTTATTTTACAAAAGTAAAGTAATGTTGCAATGCCCGCGCGCAGCTCACGCGCATGCCACCACTGGGCCGTCACGTCGGGCGCCTCCCACCACTTCTCCCACCAACGAATCAATTTCACATTTACAAAATATTGTATATAAAGAAATCTTTCAATAAAGCTAATACAACAAACTGAAAATAAATGTGTAACGGGAGTTTACCGCCGCTCGCTAAGAGATGGCGCCACCATATAATTAGATCGCGGTATGGTTTCGTTACAAAGGTTGATAATTAGAATAAAAATGCAAAAACAAAAAAAAACTAAATAAACTAATTAACTTTTTTGTTAAATTCCACGCAGACGAAGTCGCGGGCACAGCTAGTAAATAATATTAATCGTCTTCCCCCTAGATTCGTGAACGACTGCCATAACATAAAATTTTCCGTAATATCATAATTATGATTATACTTATAATATAAACACCCAACACGAAATATAATGAAATGAAATGAAATTGGTTTATTGATAATGTAGACCATTACCATAATCAGCAGGCTACACTACTATCACTCATACAAATTCGGATATATCATAATTAGATAATAAACCCCATAATAATCGCACTCACATAGTTATTATAGCTAATACGGGCCCTCATCAATCGGTTGATGACACGTCTCACGTCTGTACCACCCGCCCAGTGTCTTGACACAGTGTCTCACTGTGTTTTCCCACGGTATGCGACCTTCAAGATGTTATACATTTATTATGTAAGGGGAAAATTTGTGTGCCGGGAGGGGACTGTTATATTATTTTTTGGGTTGTGGTTGATGATTGATTTTAATAATTATTTATTTAAGATTTATACAATATGTGATTCTAACATACGAAAAATGATTACGTAAATATATACCATATGTATCCTCAAACTATGTATAGGTACAAGCATAAAATAAAATAAATATATGAATACAATATACAGCTATATAATATACATGTTATAAATGAAACAAAAACTTAAGTTGACGATTCTGCCATTTGTTTTAATAATAACAGTTCTCGAACATTCACTTAAAATGCAAGAGAATTCCTGCACGGCTTATTTTCCGTGGGAACCGCATTCCAAAGAAATATAGACTGGATATGGAAAGTTTTATTTTTGGGTAAATTTGTTTGGGAAGTTTAAATTCAATATACCGGCCCGCATTAGGCCGGTATATTGGATTAGAAAGACTTTTACAATTTCCTTCTCAAAACGTGGTTCCGATAGCCCTTAAAATAACATAAAAAATAATAGCTCTATTTTAGTACGTAAATAAATCCTGGCGATAAACGGATATCGAAATAAACCGAAGCGAAACCTTAAACCTAGATGTTGACGTCATAAACCGGGATGTGTGTACGTCAGCGATATGACTAAACCCCGGGAATAGGGATGCTAATAGGATTTTCTATTTATATTATTCCTATCCGCCTGTCTGGATGAAAAGCCGTCATACAATAATTATTTCTATATTCATATTTTATTCTAGTATTATAGTTTTGACAAACAAATGTAATTAAAAGGAAATTATATAGGATATATCAAGACTGCTACCGAAAACGAAGCTGGGTGGTAGTTTTAGTGACTTCAGTCACAAAGAACTAAATTTTGTGCAAAAAATTGCGACGAATTGTTTTTGATATTTTTTTCTATCGTCGTATTAGGATGGTAAATACCTAGTTATTTCTTAAATAATAGTGTACACCCTTTTTTTAAACACGTTATGGTACGCAAGGCTTTCAATTATTATTTTAGCAAAAACTATGGATTTACCACCCAAACTCGACGATATTTAAAAAAATAATTTAAAAAAATTGTCGCGTTTCTTTGCGAAATGTTTAGTTATGTCGGAACTTGTTATGGGTCGTATGTGGGTTAAATAAAAGATGGTACAGTTCACACCAATATTATATTGACTCGATTTAAAACTAATTACAAACGTGACCCACCCGCGACCCGACAAGCCCGCGACTGCCGCGTTGCATAAATGCAACGTTGCATACCTATGTCATGGCGTTGTCGTCTCTATAGTTACAATGTACATTGTGTTTGTAGTCACTTAAACTACCACCCGGCTTCGTTTTCGGTAGCACTCTTGATATACTCGGTAGGTAAAAAGGACTGTAGAATTGCGAAATTTTCCTTTTGTCAGTTAAAAGTAGGATCATCTGTATTTTAAGATCTTAATGTTTTCATCAGGAAAATGGAAGCGGGTGACCTTGCTATATGATAAAGACATTAGGATTGGATATATCCCAGGCGAGTATACTTAAAGAAGCATGTTGATAGTAACACTGTTCCACTATAATAGTTCACCAAACAGACTACCTTGTGCGTGATAACTTTTTCTAAATAACCCAAAACACATATAAAATGAAATGACATGCGTGGTGGCATATTGGCAAACGAACCAGACGCGTCTGCTGACATGCTCACGGTGGCTGCAGGTTGAAATCCGCGGGCAATCCTCTGACTTTTCGAAGTCATGTCAAAGTCAATCACCACGCATTGGTGAGGGAAAAAATCGTGGGGAAGTCCAATATTATAGCGATTTGTATGAATTTCTGTGATATAAGTCCGCCAATCCGCACTAGATCGGCACAGTGGACTAAAAAGGCCTCGGGCCTAACCACTCTTATAGGCAATCTCGATTGTAGAGGAGGCCCGTGCCCTGCAGCAGGACATATATGAGCTGATACAGTACAAATAAAATAAACTACCCAAATCAAGAGTCAACCAGACTCACTGACTATTAATAAATACATCAATGTTTCCGAAAATGTAGCTAAATAAACACCACTCGGAACTCGGAAGGTACCGCTACGAAATATATTACACGAAAAAGGCTAAAAGCTATATTAATCATGCAAGACCGATGGTTGTGAGCACGCTCGATTATGTTAGCGATTGGAAGTATCGACGGCTCCATCTTTGGATACATAACACGGTTGAGTGAACGTAAAAATTACTATTTGGGAACGTATATGGATGAGATGGCAAAATATGTGTGCTTAGGAGTGTGCACTGAAGAGTTAGGCTGATAGATTTCTATTACATACATTCGTTTATACCTAAATAAAGTCACGCCTTTTTCTCAGAAGGGGTAGGCAGATGTATACCTGGACACCCACGTTTCGCCTTGTGATAGGAAGCCTATCGCCATATCGAGAACTAATTCCTGATTCCTGGCAGATAATGAATAGAAAAATCCATTGATATCTATTTGTCCGACCTGGGGTTCGAAGCTGAGACCTTTGCAATAATATCATAGTACAGCTGCTATGAATACCCACATGACTCTGAAGAGTTAGAGGGGTGACCTGAGATTGGAACCCGCAACCACCGCAAACATGCCAGCAGTCCTGTCTGGTGCGTTTATCAACAGGCCACCACGCACTTATCTGTGATGTTTAGCTCTTCTCGAGAAGTCACGTCTTATGTAGCGTGAGATATGAATGTTTGCATATTATATCCGAGCCCATATGAGTGAAGTCCCAGAATTTATCCGGTATTTATCCGAAATGCCGGATATAAAGTCCCTCAAATGAAAAACCCAAAAAAAAACCCCTTGACGACTTATAGTTTATTCTGCACTGACATAAATGCTTGGAACTATGAATAATCTTTAAATTTGAAAATATTTAATATTTACTAAAGAATTACAATAACCACGGATACGAAACTGCACTCTCGCTTTTCCTCTAAAATAATTCAAAAATACCTTTAACTCACCCCACTTCTCCCAGCGACAATCATCTATAACCTAGAAAAGTAAACAACAAAAATCCCCAACACAAGATCGCAGTTTGCTCCATCGGAACTGTCAAAACGGCACCATAAGGAAGTCTGTGTTCGCAGTTGGAAAGCATCCTTACACCCATCCATAAACATGGCATCTCACCTCTCTTTCCCCCTTGGGGTAATCCTGTCTCCGTCCCTGTCAGCCGCAGCATCCGTATCGATCTAGCGCCCTTGACCTTCGCTGCGGGTAAACAGTACGGGCTGACCTTGTGCTATGAAAGCGGTTTCTATAGATGTGCATTTCGCTCGAGTTTCCTCACGTTAATTATTGTTTTGGGGTCGGTTTTTAATGAGACGTGGGAGTTTCGAGGTGTTTGGGGTCGGTGATGTTTCTTTTGATATATTTCAATTATCTAGGGTAGTTAATATGAGTGTATTATGTTATTAGAGATAGCTTTTTTCTGTTGATTGTTTGGGGATGTTATATGATCACGCATGGCACGCGCCACCTCCAAAATCGAGAGCAGGATTAAGAGTGTTTAGGTCATATAGTCCACCACGCTGGGCTAGTGCGGGTTGGCGCACTTTACATACCATAAAAATTCTTATAAATCGCAATGTTATGCAGCTTAGATGCAGGTTTCCTCACGATATTTTCCTTCACCGTTTTAATGCGTGGTGATTTACCATCAATACACACATAACTGCGAAAAGTAATAGGTGGGAATTTGAACCCACGACCACCGTGAATATGTTGGTAGTCGCATCACATTCATAGTCCTGACCCCACTCTATGATCGGGTCTCGTGTCGTGGATATCAAACATCACAGAGACTTTTCGTTTCAACAAACACCCAGACCCTAAACAAACACGTGTGGATCACACAAATATTTGTGGGGTTCGAATCCACGGCCGCTCGTTTCACAGCCAGCGTCTAACCAACTGCGCCACAGAGGCTGTCAAAACATCATCATCATTACACCTCGTCTGTGACGGTTATTTTACTATAGGTCCCAAAGCATCGTCCACTGGCTACTGGAACCCTGCGCCTGTACTACGACCAGCTAGTTGGTTGACAGACCGAAATATTTTCGTTGGTACCTTTTTTACCCTATTGCTCCATAGTATAACAGCTTCTAACCATGAGGTATTGAACTGTGGTTCGTTAAGGGATTTCAAGAAAAGAGATGAAGGGAAAAGCTAATAGAGTTCATCTTCGATAATCCCAGACGAAAATTGACTATATTTTCTTTGAGATAATTGTATCACCAAACTAACAATTTCCTTTTAACTTGTCTCACCATTAATATTAACAATGACCTTAAAACGTCCCTCTTGGTTACAACCGATCTTTCTTTATTTACGTTAAACCAAAGCTCTCGAGAGCTGTGTTATTAGGACAAATAACACAATAAAGAAACTCAATATCCATCCATTATTCCGCGACAATTCTTTGTTCAAATTAGGTGTAAAGTTCCCAGGGGACACTAATGAATTTATTGCGAGGCGTGAGATCTAATTCCTTGGTAATTAAATTGTTCTGAAATGTATATGGGATGGTTTTTCGGCCTTCGTGTGAAAGTACCTACCAACGTACCTACTAGATTCATTATTCACGCCACTCAGCTGTTTGCGTCTTAGGAGATCTACTATTATTACAATAAATACGGTATATTTTGAAAGTAAATGTATTTAAGTTTAGACGAACTCTATTAAATTAAGTTAATTTAATATTTATTTTAGCGAATTTCACGGTCAAATTTTTGCCTTCCTAATGTGAACTGCCTTTTACCTTGCCTATAACTATGTTTTGTGCTGTTCCAGCGTGCAGGCGGATGTCGGGCGGCGGCGGCGCGGGCCTCATGTCGTGTGTGCGCGAGGGCTCGCTTGAGCCGCCCTACCGACCGCCGCACTCCGACACACACAACCATGGTGAATATGCGCTTATTTTTATTAAGAGTTTATTTGATGGTGCAAGTAGTTTTAAGGTGTGCCGCTAGATGTCGCTATTATTAATCGGCAAGTATTCCTGTCAGCATTTAAAGAGTGTCTTCGTATGAAAGTAACAACAGGGAAAAGTGATACAAGTATTTTGCTGTTTTTAACAAACTTATCCTGTATTGGACGTCATTACGGAATGAAAAATGTGGCTCAGTTCCTTGCATTAAGCATTTAAACTGAAGATCCCTACTTCGCTCAGTTTAGACTACAGTGCCGTAAAGTACAATGAAATTTATAGCAGCGTATCGTTTGGTCGCTGATGTCATCAGAGATCCAACCACAGTCACACCTAGTTTCTATGCATCTTGCTTCGCTAGACTAGACACAATGGCGAGTCCAGTGGGAAAGGTATGGGAATCATGGCAACCCCTGGATCCATGCTCCAGATTCACAGAATTTATTTATTATCTTGTTTATATAAAAAAATTGCATCGATAAATAAAGTAAAAAACAAACTTTAAAAAATCACCGCGAATTGGAGCATTGCAATTGTACCCAGAGTTCTGACAAGAACTATATCATCCGCCCCCGGGCTTGAAAGCTGGTTCACCCTTTTCTAGACATTAATCCAACCTGTCTCCATTCCAGGCGAGGGTCGCACTGGTCGGTTCCTGCGCGGGCTGCGGCGCATGTTCAAGCGGCGTGGCAGCGGAGCCCGCACCGACGCATCGCCAGACCCCAAGAGCAGCTCCACTAGCGAACTGCTGGACGCCGAACGACATGCTAGGAGGAAGTACGTGTATTACTACATAACCACTCTCAATCGTACTCTCAATTGTAGAGTACGCCTGTGCCCTGCAGTGGGACGTATATGCTCTTGGACGTCACCTATGACTATCGAATGTCAAATGAATATATTCAATTCTGTAACTTGCTTATGGGCAATATTATCACGAGTCACTTCCTATTCTGGTTGGGATTTGGCGCCACAAGTAAAATATTACTGGCATGTTTGAATATATTTTCAGAGATTAGGTATTTGTGTTTAAAACAGACAAACAACAATTTATTGAACTTTAATTTATATTGGCAAGTGGCAGGGGGATGTCTTTCCACTTTGGGCCGAACTGACGTATTGATTATAATTCTAGCCAGATAGAGCTTTCAACAAAAACTAATATAGTAAGATTATTGCAAAATGGCCACTTCTACAGATGTAATTGATGGTAAAGGCCGTGCTCTTCACGATGGCTGACGTCTAGCCAATAAATATCCCACGATACGCGCGTCTTCTGCATTTAATGAGGTTTAGCCCATAAACCTTGGCCTGCATTGAGGTGGATAACTAACCAGCATAAAGTGATGCAGGCCGCTTCCAAAAGGTCATTGTGAAGATCCTTGGGGGAGGCCTATGTTCAGCAGTCGACTTCCTGTGGCTGATATGATGATGATAATTTGTTCAGGGAGGGCGCGTACGGCAGCGGTTTGTCTGTATCGCACGACTCGGTGTTCACCGGGGAGCGGTCTGGAGACGAGTCGAGCGACGAGAGACCAACTCCTGCGCATACTCTCGGCCATGTCGCCACATCGCATCGGGTGAGTACTACCACCATAGGCTTTAGACTTACTATCATTAATATCATTTATTTATTGTATAAAGAATTACAAAAAGAACACAACACAAAAAAGCAACACTACTATCGATCTAAGAGATTCTTATGGAGGGAAGTGGACAATATTTTTAAATTGTATTTAACTTTCTGATTGATTTCGTTGCGGATTAATGACAAATTAGACATAACCGGAGACTCGTCCAGCTTCAGAAGTCCGTGTGTACATTGCGTGCCACTGTTGATCCTGGCTCATAGGAGTTACAGTGCCGGGAGTGAGGACGAGACATTGTCCTATAAACTATTCATTGATAGTTTTTTTCCAAATCTCATTACATCTTTAATTCTTGTCGTTATTCAATTAAACAACTAGTGTTCAATACTTTTCGATACATCTATATATTATTGAAATACTAAACAGTAGACTAAACTATCTTGTTGACGATACTAATAATAGCATTTCTAATCTACCTGAAGTACAAAGTTTCCGATTGTGAGGTAACAGCGAGCGTGCGTTTTCGTGTCACTGATGCATTAATCGGTTTAAATCTGCTTATCGGTGTAGTCGCGGGATTACCTACACTTGTCTGGCGTCATAAGTACATCATATTATGTCAACTGAAAGACGAGCCACTTGCAGATTTGCCACGTTGCCGCTTCTAGTTAATCTTTTGAGATTAGAATTGTAGTATTGTGGCTAGGCACTTTTGAATAGGAATTTAGGAATTAAATTTGTGTAAGATTGTCTCTATTTGGTTTGAGCACTACGAGTCTGTCTAGGACGGGATTTTTAGGATGACTAAATTGCTTTGTGTAAGATTACTAAATAGCCTTTCATGCTATTACGCATCTTAATATCTAGCGATAAAAAGTTAGACTACAACGAAATATTTCTCAAAGCAATGCTAGTAAATTAAGTCGTTAAAAAGAACATTCATCATATTCAACCGCATAAGTCCCTTGCCGATCTAAGGCCACCCTGAAGAAATTCTACAACCACCTGTAAAGGCCTGCTTCCAGCAACTTTCTGAAACCTGTATTTAGTCTATCGTCTTTGGATGGACGTCAGGCGGTGATATAAAACATTATCATAATCTAAATCCCATGGTAAATGACCAGTACGTTATAAGCAACTCGTTGTAAATGGATACAGTTAAAAGTTATTATGTCATATTAGCTAAGTTACCAGTCACTCAATTCTATACATAACTTAAGACGTTACTCTTTTTATCTCAATCTTATTTAAAACCAGCTTAGTCATTGTTACTTTAATGTTAATCTTACGTTAAATAGAAAGTTATGCGTGAAGTTACAGTGTCATCTCCGTATGTTACACAATTTAAAAGTCAAAGTACTAATTGCAGGAAATTTCGCTTCCTGGACATCATGTTGGAAGTTAATCAAGTGTTATATCTAGTAAATGTGTTGAACAAAATAATTTTGCCTTCAACTTTGACTTTGAAAATGTAGGGTTAGCAATGTCAAAGACGTCTCAAATGTATGGCGATCACATTTTCAAAGTTATGGGGAATTTTAGATTGTGCAACTGATTCTTAGTCAAAAATAATGTGAAATGTATTGACTGTTATAATTACTTTCTTGTTTTTCCATCCCTTCTCTCCTAAATTTATTACAAGCTGTAACGCCAACACCTGTATGGCAAATTATGTGACTGGAATTCTGATCAGAAATAGATTTTTCACATACTAAAATGCCGTTAAGAACTGGGTTCGTTATAGTTTTTTCCGATTTCGTGTTGCAAACTCACTGTCTCTTCTCCTTAGTAAGTATGCGTTCTGGATATTTTTGCTCCTGTATATACAGTGCCCTCCAAAAGTTAGTTGAAATTAATTCACCTTTACAATGATGTCACGTAATTTCTAAAATACGCAGTTTCAATAAAAGAACTGTTTACTATTTATGTTCGGATACTCTATTCTAATACATACGAGTAGTAGTAGTCGATAGTATCGAATTTCTCGAAATTCCATTTGCTTTCTTTCTTAATCAATGTTTATATACTCAGCACTTGAATTGTGTGCGTCAAAAGTCAGTTGAAATGGAAAACTTTTAACGATTTCCGATAATCTCGTGGTTTTAAACTCATTTACCAATATTGTTAGGGCAGTTTGGGTAGTTTATATTTATTAATAAGATATTGTGAGGTGATATGACTGTTTTATCTGTGGTGTACCTTGGGAGAGGCCTATGTCCAGCAGTGGACTGCAACGGGCTGATGATGATGATGACTGTTTTAGAATAAATAATGGCTCCAAAGTGAAAATAACACGTAGAAGATAGAACAAAGATGATTGGTAAATAGAAAATAAATAAAAAAAATTAGTGCTGAGGGAAAATTATTCAAAGTTAGTGAAGAAGATAAGCGAATAATAATGCCGAAGAGTTTGGAATGTCCTAGTCTTGCAGATAGGCCACGGTAGAGGCGTCCTAGGTCTACTAATTATGTTGATGATCGACAAATTGTGCGGCAGTGTAAAATTAATCCCAAGATTGTGATACGAGTGATCAAAAAATAGTAATAGAAAGCAGGAACCATGGTTTCTATAACTACTACCAGGCGATGTCTGCATGACGCTAATTTACGAGGTCACGTTGCCAGATAAAAACCTCATAGCATCGATCCATAAAAAAGATGGTTGGAGTTCGCCCGCAATTATTTAGATAAACTAATAGACTTTTGGAATAAAGTATTTTTTCGCGATGAATCAAACTTCTAACCGTTTGGAAAAAGAGGTTGGCAAACTGTATGTCGTAGGAGCAATGATAACTCTTACGACGACAAGCACTTGCAGCCGACTGTAAAACACGGCGTTGACAGTATGATGGTTTGGGGGTCTTTTTCTTGGAATGGTGTGGAACTGACTGCAAATAATTGAAGGCAGATGACATCACAGATCTATTGTAATATTTTACATGACAATTTATAATAATCTGTTGAACATATGTGGTAAAGTCAATTTTTTAAGTTCCAACAAGACAACAATCTGTAGCATACAGCAAGGATAACTGAATAATATTTTGAAGATATCGAAGTAGACTTACTGGGATGGCCTTCAATATTACTCGACCTTAACTCTATTTAACATTTGTGGGATTAATTGACCCGAGAATCCCTGTTTCCATAAAAAGCAACAGGAATTTGTTGAAAAATAGAATTCATGAAACATGGTCGACTATACCGGTCAAAACTTTACAAAATCTTGTAGAATCAACACCTGGACGATTTAAAGCAATTCTACAGAATAATGGCGGCCATAAAAAATATTAAAAGTTAAGACAGTGGCAAATATAACAATACCTAAAATATTTTTTCATCAATTTCAACTAACTTTTGCCACCGCAATTTTACTGTTTCTGTACATAAATTATTATTAATAACGTTATTATGCACCTTTTATTGATAGACATATTCAAAATTGATTAAATTTTAATAAACAGTTTAAAAAACAATGATTTGAATTGGTTTTATCATAATTTCCTCACATTTATTACATTTTTGATCATTTCAACTAACTTTTGGAGGGCACTGTATGCAGGGGTAATGTTTATCATTAAGCAAATTTATTTATTTGTTTAAATTTTTTATACGTGTTGTATAAAGGCAGACTTAAGGCTTTTTCCACCAGTCAACCTTTGGATGCTGCAGAGATATTTATATATTTCAAATTCATTTTGTCAATTAAGGCAAGCTAAAGTAATAAGAAAATAAATCCGTCAAGTGCGAATCGGGTTTATGCCTTTAGTGTCGATGTTGAACATGCCTGTTTATTCGATTTTTTTACTTTAATCATAGACAAGTAATTGATTCACTTAATAACGGAAACTAAAGTTTCGTTAGATGGCGCTCCTTTAGTGAACATCATGTTCGTTCGTATTGGTTTAAATTAAAAGGTAAATAGTTATGATATCTACATAAAGTTTATTTTTACTGTTTCAGTATTATAAATAATTTGCAGCATACTAATTTTGATTATTTGTTGTTTTACTTTTGAATTTTTATATAAAAGGTGCTACAATTTTTACCGACTCCGACATTTACTAATTTACAAAAAAGTTGAAGATTGAATAAAGACCATGAAATTGTAATTTTTCATTAGATACGTAACTAATAAAATTGGTAAAATTTATATCTAATATCACATCTTAGGACGGAAATAAAGTTGGCGAAATATGAATACCACTAACGCAACTTCAGTTCATCCCTTCATGGATACAGGCTTGAGCGTAGTTGAATGATGAATTATCAATCATACCTACTCATTCCAAAAGTCTAGTCGGGACATAATTCCCCAAAAAAAATTCAAATTCAAATTTTCAAAAGCAATTTAGTCTCAAGTTTTATTCATATCACACTATCCTCTTAGCCTTACATAATTTCAACTTGGGCAGAATTTTCGAGACGTAGGCAATATAAAATTTAATGCATCTGGTTCAGGGACGCCACGAGCTGACTGCCGACCTCGGCCTTTCAATACAAGGACTGGAGATATTTTTAATATCTTGTACACTTATTAGAATATATTTTATTTTTACCCATTATTTTACATCAATAAATTTTAAAAATCTCACAATATAAGTACATGTTGATCAACTTGATTATTGACTTGACTAGCAATATCAAAGTAAATGGAGGCGGGTCGCCATGTATATGTAGAAATAAGGCATAGGCCCTCCTTTTATTGAAGTCAGTTAAAAAGGCGGTCGAGTCGCTCGAGGCAATTTCTTACCCATCACCCTGGGATTTAAAATGGTCATAATATAAGGAAAAACGAGAGGACAGTCTAATGGTTTCTTAGATTTACGCGAATGTTACACACTTAAATAAAACTATTATTTACGGATTTTATCGCGGATTTTATTTAATTTTTACATTTTTGAACTTCCCGAAGGCTCGATTACTTTACAGTTTTCCGCCCCATGACCACGACAGCTGTAGAGTAATTAATAAATCCGTAAATAATAGTTTTATTTTAAGAGACGATCTATTTATTGTGCGTGTATGACAAAGCTGTTTTAATCTAATGTCAGGTTTTAATGAACTATTAATAAAAGTCTAAAATACTTCGCAATACTACGTACCATTTAAGCGGTAGGTATATGGGAGGTGTAGGAATTATTATTTTTTTATCGCAATAGTGCTCTACTTCTATGCAATTATTTTTTTTCTAATCTTTTGTGAAAAGGTCTTAATAAGTACAACATTTAAAAAAAATACCGTAAGATCGAATTATCATAATAAGATATGTGCCAAAGAATTTACACTGCTAGACTTAGACCTTGACTACACGACTTGTTAGAACCGAACAGTTTCACTATTACAGGATCTGATAATAAATATGATCTAAATAATGTCACATTCTACCAGGTGCCAACATAAATAATAAATTGGAATAGGATACACATCCTAATGTATACTGGTAGCTTTTTCTGATAGAGTACTATCAAAAACGGTAACTACGCACTGACGTCAGCAATGACGTCACATAACGCAATTATGTGCAACAGAAATAGATTGCGTGTCAAACATAAGGTTATTGACCTCTAGTTATTTACTTAATCACTGTTATATTGAATAACGTTACGCTCTATGTAGGTCATAGTTAAATCTTAACATCCTTTTAACTTTTAAGACTGAAAGCATTTAAGCTTCTGTTAGTATGTCCTTAGTAAAATTATAATTGGGTATTGTAAGGTCATAATCGATTTATAGTTCTTATTAATTAGTGGTTTTTCTAAATTACGACGAAATTCGTTATCTCACTTGATCCAGAACCGCAAAGGTTTTTGACACAACATGGAGTGCACATAAATTACAAATTATTAATAAAGTATTGACACAGGGAAACGAAAACAAAAGTATAAAACAAATACCTATATATACCTATATAGTACTTATATATAGTTATAATATATTTATACATATAAAAAAAACATATTTAACCTGAGTCCGCCCCGTGACCACGAAAGCTGTAAATTAATCGAAACGTCGGGAAGTCAAAAATGTAAAAAATTAAACTAAATTCGCGATAAAATCCGTAAATAATAGTTTTATTTCAATATTTAACCTGCTCACATTCATTTGGTCACATAAACAATGTGTCAAAATTGGAACCCGCGTATTTTGTTTTACAGCGTTCTTTCCACGATTGTGGAGACTCACACCCGTATTCTAAGACGTTTCCTCGAATCTTCCTCAACCTTATCTGTGTCGAGGTGAGGTTTAAAATGAATTCAAGGAATCCTCGAAAATTGTATGCTTAGTTAAAAATATATCTTTCCTAGAGGATCCTCGAGTGAGGTTGAGTCGAGGAAATACGTCATCAAATACGTCATTGATGTGTTAATAAGGTACAGATTTAACAAAAACTATTGGACATTTCAACATTAAAAAAGTTGAAAGTATGATTACGAAGGGGTAATGGAAGATTTTATTTAAAAACATAGGAACCACTACTTGTTAAAAGTCAGATAACAGCCAGTAACATTTAAAGATTTAATTTGAGCGCGATTGTGGTATGGATGACCTAGAAATGTTCGTTGGGAAACCTGTTTTACACTAATGTAAAGAGTGCCATCGTGGTATTGAGTTTCGCGTACGGTTACAAATGATTAGAACTGCCTTGATGGTTTTAATTGTTGGATTTCAATTAAAACCTGTGATTAATATGGTACACCATGACGAAAAACCACCTATAGCGACAAGTTCGTCACGTTACTGTCTATATGTAATTCTGTATCTAATTCGTTTTTTTAATGCTTCTAATAGCAGACAAGCCGTTTACCTGATGGTAACCGACACGACCGCTCATGAACAGTGGCAAAACCATACAACACCTTGAGTTACAAAGCAATGCTTGTAATTCCACTATAGTGTCAGACCATATAAGTCCCACGGCCATGGAGAGTACGATTGAGAGGGAATAGGTTATAAGTATAGTTCGATATCCACCACGCCGGCATAACTTTTACATGCTGGTTATTTTGTGCTTCTTATTAATGTTTTTATGTAAATTGTGGAGTTCTATATTGAAACTAGGAACTTCCTGTGGCTTATAAAGGATAAGTATAGCAATTATTCCCATTTAGATTTATGACATCTTGGTACTAAAGTAAATATTTCGAAAAATGGTATATTTCATGGCAGATTTGCCTACCGTTCGTTCGAGAGTGAGCTTACATTTGTACGTTTCACGTTTAACTTGTTTCGTCATATCTATTACTCGAACGGGATAAAATAATGGCTAGAATAATTAGTGATATCTTACTTTATCACTTTATTCGCTATCGGGTTTGATTCGTGAGTCACTAGTGCCCTGCACTGGGACCTATGTGGTATCATAAAGAAGTGTTGAGATAGTGAAAGCTTGAGTGTTGCGTTTCGTTCAATAAGTAGCAGCAAAAACTTTTTGGGCTTCAGCTAACATCTTACTTTAAATATCCAGTTTCGGAATAGATTTTCAAAATTTGATTTCGTAACAGTATTATGAAAGTAAATTCTAGGTATGCAGCGCTTCATGTTTCTAGAATCTAAACTCATTAGTTAAGGCTAAATGTAGTTATTAAATAGATGTCGTAAGTCTATTTTTTATCGAAGACCTTCATAATCCTCGCGCTAACATGTATTATGAACTCGTCTGCATTTTGCAACTACTTGAATTTCAAATCGTTTTTATTGATATTTTTATTAGTGATGAGTCATTGAAATTAGATAATAATATATCGCTTGGTAAATTAATACATCCGCTACTTTTGTTCAGTGTACGTAGTATTCACTATTTTTTACCATTTTTTTAACATAATTGTTTGAATAGCCCTAGTTTAGACAAGATTCAGGTCTGGTGTTTATTTCTTTGGTCTCTTTATACAAAACTTTTTTTTAAAATATGAAAGCTTTGTGTTCCTCTCTATGCTACTAATTTTAAACAAATATTTACGATATTAAATTCAAATTGGCAAATTAAATAAATGCGCCACGGTGGCTATCAATAATGATAGCCTACTTAATTGATTCTGCATTACCGTTAGGTCATCAGATAGAAAATTGCTTTACACTAGGTAATGTCTATAAAAAACTTGACACGGTATTCTTAAATGGTAAATAATTCGAAGCAACTTGCAGTTTAAAGGTTACTAGTGCATACAGCTGTCCGCGCAAGTCGATGCTCGCACCGCGGTACAGCCGGCAACGCAGCTCCGTAGCGAAATTCAATAACAATATGATCTAGCCATCGTCGGCCGCCGCTCCTAACCGTTGCTAGACCGGCCGGTTATGCTCTCGTGCTCACAGAGTTTTTAGTCCGACGCGTTTTGCGATCGTGTGAGGCGGTCTTCAAAACTCGCGCTTTTTATTATTATTTTTCCTTCATACGGGATGAATCACGCGCGAACACAGTCAACTTCCCGGCGTCGCTTCGGACGCTAGTGTGCCGGCTGGCGCATTTCACATTCCAAATTCGAACGATCCCTCCGCGATTTGTGTTTATTTTTTTCTAAAGTGGCCAGTGTTTTGTTTTTCTGTGTGCGTTCGGAAACTGTGCTCGTCTGACCGGCGAAAAGTTGCTCGGAACCGGGTCAAGGTTTTTAAGCTATTGCCATTATGTTATCATTGAATTAATAAAGGATGCGTTGTAACACATTTAATAATAATTAATTAACTTATTGGCACTTTTTCAAATAAGGCATTACGCGGTGGTTACGGTCTTGTCTGACTCATTCCACGTCTGATCAATAACGGGCTTTGACATTGAATCGAGTTTTTGAACGTAAGGAATGTTTTTAAATTGCGAACATGCGTTCATGGTTTGTTTTGAGTCATATTGAGTATTTGGAAATGAACATAAATAGCATAACGGTTTTGTAGAAAAGTGCTATTATTTTTTACTACAGATATAACTGCCCACGTTTATCTCGTTAATTTTTGATGTCACCAATGGGAAACCCGAATCATTGCGGTATTTGGTTAACGAGAAAAAAAATGGGAAATACCAAAGTTTACGATTTAATTGTGTTGTGTGACATTATTCGGCCGGAGTGTGTGGGACGCTTAGAGTATATTACTCTCTATATATAGATATATAGAGGGAGCGCTGTCATACATTCGCGATTTGAAAAACGTAGATATGTTCTTGTTCGTAATGTTGGTAGCGCACCTATATTAGTAAAAATTGAATTAATTATTTAGCAATAAATTTCTATAAATTCATTTATTAGCCGAGATTATATTTAGCTATTATCCTTTTAAAACGAGTTTGAGTGGAATTAAATAGACCTAAACTATTTATTTTTAATTTTTTTTTCAAATATATTATGTATGTTGCACAACCTGTTCCAATATTAGCCAATAGGAGGGCAGAAAAAGGTGGCCCGGCACCACCATTTTTATCTACGTTTTTGAAGTACCAGCGCTCCCTCTATATATATATACTCTTAGGTGGGACGATAACTGATTTGATAATTACAAACTTTTATTACACCACAACCGGTATATTTGGTTTCATAATAAGAATTCGTTATTATTCTGTTAAGATATATATTTGTTAGGAGAATATTTATAGCTACTCCTGGTCGATGTTAATTAGAAAAATATTTGTTACTTTGAACTTTCTTATCGACGGAAATAGCTCCGGTTTGGTATAGACTAATTATGTGATATTTTTTGTTAATAGCTTTTATTGACTATAATTGAGTTGGTAGAGCATTTGCTTGATATATTGCGATAATTTATAACATTTCAATGTAGTGATGTGGTTTGGATTGAGGATGCAAAACTGAGTATAGTAATTGCCAATTTTCAGTTATTGGATGTTAAATATAAATTGCCTCTGGAACAGCCGCAGATAAAAAAAATAAATTCCTTGACTATGATACCAGTCCAGTGTCGTAAGTCTTAACTTCTAAGCTTTATATGAAATAGGAGGAAAAAACTTTGTGTGACTGATATTATACATATAAACCAATAAATTACAACAAATATTAGTAATTAAATTGTACAACCATTTTTATCTGGCAATTTATACGTGATATGCATCTTAAAATTCCGTGTTCGATACATAGCGCAAACATTTTATTATAACATTTCATATTGATGAATATTATCTGTTTTGGATTTTATTTCTCAAGGTCAATCTCAGGTAGGTAATGTCGCCAAAACTTTAAACGATTTTGCAAAATTTCTATTGTTATGCCTACGTTAAGCGTCTGCTCATGTTAACAATTAACCCAATACAACAATTTCATACCGGGTATCTCAAGACTGCTACCAGAAACGAAGCCGGGTGGTAGTTTTAGTGACTACAAACATAATGCAATTAAAAATTTCGCAAAGAAACGCGACAATTATTTTTTATGATTTTTTAAATATCGTCATTTTTGGGTGGTAAATCCATAGTTTTTGCTAAAATAATAATTTAAACTCTTTTATACCTTAGAGTATTTATAAATAAAAGGGTATACACTATTATTTTAGGAAAAAATGTATTTACCACCCAAATATGGCCATAGGCAAAAAAATAACAAAAAAAAAAAACTTTTTCTGTTGCATTGTGTCTGAAGTCGCTTAAACTGCCACCCGGCTTCGTTTTCGGTAGCAGTCTTGATATACCCTGTATGTATAATCCTGATCCTACAATAAAATAACTTCCATATTTTATATCAAATGCTACAAACAAATTTAATATCAATACATTCCACTTCATTTTTTTTTATGACAACCCACCCCGGGTATGCAACCGCGGCCTCCCTGTTCCACGGCCACCAAGCCACAGGTCGGCCTATCCTCACGCATTAAATAGAGCGTGGCAAAAATGCGCGTATCAAGTGATACTATGTCCTTTGAGATATGACACGCGGGCTCGCTTACACAACATAATGAGTGTGTTAAACTGATATCTTTACTCCCATATTACTGAAGGAGTAAGCACGATGCAGTTGGTTAGACGTCCCTTGTGAAACGAGAGGCCGCGGGTTTGATACCCGCACCGTTTGTGTACAAGTATTTGTTTCGGGTCTGGGTGTTTGTGAGACCGAAGAGTCCCTCGTAGATTCTGATACGACACAAAACTCGATCTTTGTGTGAGGTTAGGAGAATGGGCGTGATTGTTGAGTGTATTTTTTTATTTTTAGATCAATTCATAATTCGACATTCAACAAGTAATTCATTGCAGGTCATGTTTATAAGTATTTCTGCCCTTAAACGTAATATGGAGCGAGCGTGTTATCGCTACTTACGATGCTTACGCCCGAATACTGGAACGCCATTCAAATAATAAGTTGCTCTTAACAGCGCACGGCCCGCTTAGCCAGTACATTTAATCGGGATTAACGTAGTTAAGCGACTTTTATATTTAAGTTGCGTTCCAGTATTTGGGCGTTAAAATCTTAATTAATACGATGTGCAACAAATGTCAGCTTACAAACTTTATAAATCCTTGTTTTACTTTTTTTTACAGTTTTATAACGTTATCATCATCTTTATACTAATGAAGTTCACTACTAAACATAGCCTATGTTACTTATACGGATTTCCATATTTATCGGTAGATTTTATATACAGGGTATATCAAGACGAAAACAAAGCTGGGTGGTAGTTTTAGTGACTTCAGACACAATGCAACTAAATTTTGTGCAAAAATTGTGACGATTTTTTTGTTATTTTTTTTCTATCGTCTTATTAGGGTGGAAAATACATTTTTTTTCTTAAATATTAGTTTACACCCTTTTATTTTTAAAGACGCTATGGTACGCACGGCTTTAAATTATTATTTTAGCAAAAAGTATGGATTTACCACCCAAACTCGACGATATATAAAAAATAATGTAAAAAAATGTCGCGTTTCTTTGTGAAATTTTTAGTTACATTGTGTTTGTATTCACTTATACTACCACCCGGGTTCGTTTTCGGTAGCACTCTTGATATACCCGGTATAATATGAATTTTGTTAAATAATCCATTAAATCTGTTTCTAACGGCCGCTTGTATCACATAATTTAACATATGCAAATTGCTCTATATTACGAATATATTATAAAAAAAATATATATGTTTAAGCAGATATTTAAATGCTGATGAATTTATTTGGGAGGAGTCGATGTCTGGACTAGTTAATATTTCACTAAATTATAATGCTATTAAATTGAAACAACGATCACTAATATAAAATACGATAAAATAAATCACTATTCAAAATCAAAAGGAAATTACAATGTTTGCTTTACGTAATTAATGAATAATAATAAATAAATAACACCCAACAGTCACATACATTGTCCTGACCCCACACTAAGATCGAGTCGTGTGTCGTGGGTATCAGGAATTACGAGAGACTTTTCGGTCTCACAAACACCCAGACCCGAAAGAAATATTTTTGGGCCGCACAAACATTTCTCTCGGTGCGGGGTCGAACCCGCGGGCTCTCGTTTCACAGGCGGCGTCTAACCGCCTGCGCCACGGAGGCTGTCAATTATATAAAGTGTTATTTGAAACACTATAATTTGTTACTTAATTATTTAAAAAAAGCCCATACTTTGGCTTATGAAAAGGAAAATAATAATACATACATCCATATTCGTAAAATTCCACACAAATACCATGGTTTTCCGTTTTAATAAATATGTCATTATTCTACGTATCCCTCATCCTTCCCTGTATTTTATTCGTAATAAATCTATATTAAACTCGAACAGGAAATAATAACTAATAATTGTAGCCTTAGACTTACTAAAAACTTGGAAACAAAAAACCGGTTTTGTAAATCTTGTTCAGTACTGTGGTCTAGGCTTTTTATCTAGAAGCAACGTAAAAAATCATGCATATCAATTAAAGCTCGGTTTTTATTGAGTGGAGCTTATGTTCAGTAATGAATCATCTGTGCCTGAAGATGATGATAATACGTAAAATAAATACACCCAATAGTCACACATATAGTGATATATAAGTCTTGTATTTATTTATTTTTATTCTTTACTGGACACAAAAGAACAAAAGCATACAATCACAGAGTACATTTTACATACTAAGATAGAGACGTCACTCAATCAATTCAAGGCGCCCTCTGGCGTTAAGTAAGAAAAACAATCCAGTAATATATCTATACTTACTATCATTACTTTTATATACGAAAATAAAAGATTTAGGGAGGTTTGGACCTGAATAAGATCTAACAGAATCGATTTGAATGTTGTCTATTTGAAACAAATTATTCTGTATAGAAATGTGAACATAACAATTCTCATTTCCGCATGTGTATGCATTTTAATAAATTTAAATATTGTTTTAAAATTAACTCATCAGCAAATAAGCTAATCAATGCTGTTAATAGTAATTTAGGGCCAATAATATCCGCGTAAAATACAATCTACGTAAAATGGAGAAACCCGTACAAACCAACGATTTTTTCGCCCTCTGGTGTTAAGTTAGTAAAAACGATGATTATAATTCGTCGTTGTTTGTTCTAAGTTAAACCACCGTGCATACAATATTTAACAAATAAAATTAAAGTGTACAGTTGGCGGTCTTATCGACAACCTTCTATGTATAATTGGTATCATCTGTATCAGCCTATAGCGTCCCACTGCAGGGCACGGGCCTCCTCTACAATCGACAGTACGATTGAGAGAGGTTAGCCAATAGCTCATAGGTGTAACAAACAACAAAATAATTTTGTGATCACAACCGCAGAAGCGAAAAAAATTAAGCGGACCATGGATTAATTTACCCCTATTAAATCATAGGTCTGCGATTCAAAAGAAATTTCCATGTGATTTTCTCAATTAACGCATGACTACACTCTACCACTATAAACACAAAGACTTACGTTTGTATGAATCATAAAGTACTATTACAATTCATCAATTTAATACCCGGCATAAAAACCGCGACTTCTTGTATTTCAGTTGGCTTTTTGCCGACAGCGGTATGGCGGTCGCCAAATTATGGTAAAGTTATTGCAGAGGGGTCCTTCTTTTAACCTTATCACCCTTATAATGTGAGTCTAGACATAAACTTATATTGGATGTTACTATAACTTTATGAGTTAAAGGAAAACATCGTGTTAAAACAGCACAGTATAGAGTGTAGGAATTGCTATATTAAACAGTCAGCTAAACCGCAATAGGTCAGCGGGATGGACTTACCCTTTCCAAGAGGTCCATCGCTTGCAGTGTGGAGCAATTTTCGTTCTAATTATGTTTTAAATATGGCACTACTCTACTACGTCGTTCCCATTTGATTAGTTCCATACATTTTTTATTGCAATGAATGGCGATATGAGCATGCCGTTTGCCTGATGGTAAGCGATACGACCGCTCATGAACAGTAGCAAAACTAAACACCTTGAATTATACTGCTGTTTGGAGGGAGAAATAGACATTGCGGTGGTTCCTACCCAGGTTGTCTTTCACATATGAGAGACCTACTACCTAGTAGTGTGTATTCTAGAATATATGCTGCAATGGCGATCGGCGGTCTTAATATTTGGTTCATTACCCATCTATCGCTCAATTCTGCTGATAAATGATATAAAAACAAAGTACATATGTATATTATACATATGTTTTTTACTCGGAATGTTCGTACGAAGGCGTCGCGAGGGTGTCCTATTACACTTCTATTTGTATTATTGTGTTGTATCTAACTGCTTATCTCATTCTTTTTAAATTGCTTGAGGTCTCCGTTGGTTCCTACATCCTTATTCATCTTCATAGCACTTAAAACTACTATTAATTAACTACTACATTTTAGAAATGTAATCCACAAAAAATATGAGGCTTACAGCTGCAATTAGTCAAATTCAATTAATTACATTGTAGCTGTGCATTGTTGTACCGTGTGGTATTATCTTGAGTTGGACATTGTGGAAATTGTGGATTCCCCGGAAAGAAAGGCGTGTCTTAGAAGACGAATGGAACGAGACGGCACAAGTTCGAATCCCGTGGAAAGGAAAATATTTCGGGGTTACACAAATATTTTCGGACACATTGTTAAGTTAACTGTGATACCGATGTGTAACCCATGATAGGACAGATCCTATCATGGGTTACAACAGTCAGAACTGTTGATTCAAAATTAATACTGTAAATGTGACTGGAAGGTGTATTGACATCCAAAATACGAATATCTGAAATTACACGTAATTGTCATCTGTTCACGAGAGTTAATTGAACCCGCAATCAGGTGACGTAAAACCAACCTGTAACATCCAAGCCACTATAACAATTAAATAACAATACACTGAGTGCGATCTCTGAGACCGGAGCGTTTCGCTCGCTGACTACACTTTCCAAAATTCTCTACGTGTTAACAATTAAACACCTACGTTTTGGGCCTTCTCATTCGTCGCGCGCTCTCCGAACTGTCTGTTGTCTGTGATTTTGAAAATCGTGATTGGTTGATATCGATTATAATTTTGATACGATTGGCTGTTTTCCAATAGTGGTGTGACACAATTGGCTGATTTGAAAAGTGACGGTTATTGGTTGTGTTGTGATTGGTTGATGTGAAGTGATTACGTAATGGAAATTTGAAAGAGTATTTTCTCTGTCTACTGTAGGAGGAACGAAATTTGAAAAAAAAAAATTTTTTAGTTTTGAATTGGGAACATACCAATTTATTTATTTTGTTTTAAGATTATAAAATCAAGTTAAGTTCAAAATAATTGCTATTTTGAGGTTTTTTCCTTATATGATTCATAACGCTGATAATATTTTGTTCTATATGAAATGGTCAGTTTAATTTTAATACCCGTCTAAATCTAAATGCTTAATAAACCTTTACTATTTTTTGCTCGTGAGTAGCTAAAAGTAGTCAATTGCTGCCAATGTCTTATAGTGTATGACTAACATGACGATAACCCGACGAATAATGTGTTAGTCATATTTGTTTTGTTGCTGTATTGACTGAATTGTTTGATTTCCTGAGCTATCTTATTTTTTTAAATATATTTTTTTGTTTGTGATACGATAATAACGTGCGGCTGGTAGTTTTCTCAATTTGAAAGCACAATATCTATATATTTTCGTTGTTACATTTTTTAGAGTCTATGAATTAACATCCAGTACCACATTTATCAAATTAGGAAATAAAACAACCAAAATTCGATTTTCAAATCTCTTTACACAGATTAAAAATCCGTGTAATCATAGTGCAAATAAAAAATGGCGCGCTCTTTCACAAAAGCCGTGCGGAATATATGGAAATTCGCGTGGATACTAGCAACAAAAGTATTTTTGGTAATGTATTTGTTTGATTATCACGGCTTGTTGTTACGCACATACGTTTAGTAACATGTATATTTATTTATTATGAGGCACATCCACAATAATTATTTTTCAAAGTTAATCCTTATCTAGTGTACAATTCTGAAACACAATTTTTGTATTATGATTCCACGATCTGTTGATGGCAGTCTATGTGGCAGTTGGTTATAAACTCACGGCTTTTTCCCAGATGGGGTAAGCAGTAGTGTAACCAGGACCCCGCAATTTGCCTTGGTATGTTCCGTCCCAAGATGTGATAGGGGGCGAGCCTATAGCCTCCATATCGGGTATAAATTTCGGACTCCGCACTGATAAATAATAGAAAAATCTATAATATCACTTTGTTCGACCCGGGATTCGAGCCCGAGACCTCAGCTATGTAACCGTACCGTAGTACAACAATACTACGTTTTAATTTCATAAAGTAAGCGAATATAGTAATAATAAAAAGCGAAATATCTATTAGAGGTTGTATAGCATAGTCTACGCCCAGGCGGCCGTGCATGACTAATTTATTAATCAATTCAAACTTTGGACTCTTCTTTTTTTTATTGCGGCGTAATGAGCGACTACGGCCAGTGTTCTGCTCGAAATATAAAGTTTGCTCCGAGTTTTAAACGGTATATTGATTTTAATATTTGGCTCGCCCACATCCCTAGTCTCTGTTTGTACGGAATTAATTATAAGTTTTAATAATGTGCCCATCGGAAGATAAGGCTCTATGTTACATTTTGACATACAAACTCGCCTATCTGTGGATGGCATTGACACTTCTGCTTACCCTTTCGTCAGGCTAAGGAAGTAAATGACGTTAAACATTTGCTGATTTAATGTCTTCAGAAAACATATATTTTTGGGTTAGGATACTTAATCTCGCAAGGATATAAATTTCTTTTCACGCTTTAAAACCATTTGAGTTTGGTGACAGTGACAATTTCCATTGAATAATTGCTTGCTTATTTTGCCCAGAGAGCTGTGCTTCATTTCTTTACCGACTTAATGAAGACTGTCAGTGTATGCCTCAGGATTTAAGTCCGCCTGAATATTTTTTGTATATGAAGCTTTAAATAAATAAATATATTGCCTATAAATTGTAATCATCAGCAATGCGCTAAAGGCTATAGTGTGTCCCTCGTGGAATGCCGGAGTTCCTTATTTGTGCTGAAGGCCCTAATAGCGTTTTAAGGCAGTAGAAATCCCATGTTTACCAACCACAAGGTAAACAAAGATTCAAAATTATTCTCCAAACATTGAAACTATTCAGGAAATGAAATGAAATGAAATGAAAATATTTATTGAATCCATAAAATGTCATACACTATTTAGATTCAGTCATTTTTTTTTTCCACTACCACCCAGTTCACAAGGCTGTTTTCGCCAGAGAAGAACGGGCAAGAAACTCTAGCGTTATTATGTAATAAGTAGAAAACAAAATGAAATAAATTAAATTCATTATTACAGTAATTCAATATAATAGGAAATTTATAAATACAAGTTTCGCGTCACGACACGCAGGAATCTAGATAAACAGGAAAACTAACAATGGTTATGCTGTCGCAATAACTTGAATCGTAACGAGCTTATAACTCGGTTGTATTGTGCTTACTGAACTTCACGTACTTACATGTTGTATACATAATATGTACATACAGGGTATATCAAGACTGCTACCGAAAACGAAGGTGCGTGGTAGTTTTAGTGACTTCAGACACAATGCAACTAAATTTTGTGAAAAAAATTGTGACACTATTTTTTTTTCTATCGTCTTATTAGGGTGATAAATTCGATAAATTCATAGTTTTTTTTCTTAAATAATAGTGTACACCCTTTTATTTTTAAAGATGCTATGGTACACATAGCATTAAATTATTATTTTAGCAAAAACTATGGATTTACTACCCAAACTCGACGATATTTAAAAAAGAATAAAAAAAATTTGTCGCGGTTCTTTGGGATAATTTTAGTGACATTGTGTTTGTAGTTACTAAAACTACCACCCGGCTTCGTTTTCGGTAGCAGTCTTGATATATCCGGTATATTCATATATTATATATTAACAACATTATTTCCGTACTAATTGCTTTATATTTAAATTTAATGTAACTGTCGTCCACAAAACCGCTTTTTCCATCCCTTCCCGTTATATCCCGTTTCATCCTATAACATTATTCAAGGCATACATTCTTCTACACTCTACTCCCGTGCCATTCCTTTAAATTAAAAAGATTAGCAAATATGTGTATTGGAATTCCTTGCTCATTCCACAGAAACGCTAGATTTTTCAGTATTAAAAGTATCTAAAAACAAGACACGATCTTAGTGTGGAGTCAGGACTGTTATGGCTGTTGGATGTATTTATTTTGTAAATTACAAAACAACGGTTTTCATGGCACAGTACTGTGCTAACAGCAATGGCATCATACACTATTTATATATTTACATGTAAATGTTTTTCCTTGTTTGTATATTGTGTAGGAGGTAATGATGTGGGCAGGTACACGGTTCAATGATAAACCCCATATGTAAATAATTACATCCAACATTTATATACATAGTCTGTAAACTAAGTACAAGAGATGTGGCGTGGGTATCAGAAACTACGAAAGATTTTTCGGTGTCAACAGATCTGAAACACATATTTGAGTATTACAAAAGTATTTATCTTGGTACAGGGCTTAAACCCGCTGTCTCTCGGTAATCGCCAAGTATCTTAACTAATTAAGCACTGAAGGTTATTGAATTACTTTTGACTTTGTTTTATATTTGATACCAGCTTTTGCCCGCAACATAGTCTGCATTATAAAACTGTATTTACAATATGTTTTATAACTTAAAACTCGATACATACTCCTCTAAATAAGATATTACTTCCCCATTTCTCCCATAAAAATAAGAAAATTCTACCGTATCATCAACGATTTCCACTTAAAACATAAAAATCTAAAACCATACTAGTCAATATTTATCTATAATAAGTAGATACTATTATCTATAAGAAGTGCGTGGTGGCCTGTTGGTAAACGGACTAGACGCGGCTGCCAACATGTTCACGGTGGTCGCGGGTTCGAATCCCAGGAAACACCTCTGACTTTTCGGAGTCATGTGTGTATTGATAGTCAATCACCACGCACTAAAACGGTGAAGGAAAACATCGTGAGGAAACCTGCATACCATAGTGATTTATAAAAAAATCTATGGTATGTAAGTCCGCCAACCCGCACTAGGCCAGCGTGGTGGACTATATGGCCTAACCACTCTCAATCGTACTCTCGATTGTAGAGGAGGCCCGTGCCCTGCAGTGGGACGTATATGGGCTGATACAGATACAGATACTATTATATAGTAAATATAAAACAAAGTCGGGTTTGTAACGACACTTGTAGCTCGAGATCGGATAGACCAATTTTTATGGTTTTTGGTTCGTTGGATTTGTCCCCGACCCGAATAGCAGGATACATCTTAAAAATAATGAAAACTCGACGAAAACATAATTATAAAACATGAATCATTTTCCCTAAATGTTACTTTGTTTCGTACCTGTCAAACATTTGTTGTCCATCCTGTCAAATACTTTATGTAATGGTTGACATGCGTTCAGAAATAATGACAAATGATTAACGTTTACGCGTGCGTTCATAAATTTATTTTGTGTAATAAGTTTATATTCTGGAAAACAATTTTTAAGATTTATTTTATACGTTAACGAAAACGTAAATGTCTTTTTATGTTGTCTATGATTTTTCTAAGATTAATAATTACCAAGGTTAAAAAGTGCACTATCCAAAGTAGTCTATGATCTAAACTATTGTCTCAAAGTTTTTTGAAATGTTTATTATTACTTTATTACTAAGAAAAAGTAATGGCGTGCAATATAATTTGGAAAAACAGCATTTTGGTGCTGAAATAAGGGAAGGAATATTGGATGGACAATAAAAAACGCTAAAGTTTTTAATGTCAAAATTTCATAAGGCAATCTTTATATGTACATGTATATGGAGAGACGGGATATGATAGAGTGGAAGGTACGGGAGAGGGCTGGGATAACTGACAGATTTGATAGGACGAAATGTAAATGCACGTTATAAGACGGGATGGATAATAAAGAGAAATGACGGGACGGATCGGGAAGAGACTGAACAGACGGATGAGACGGGATTAAGCCGGACAGTTGGATAGCTACGTCAAGTTTAGGTATACAAGAGTTTATACGAAAAATAACATGTATTTGGTGTGGAGTGGAATCAAAAAATATATGCACCCAGGCGAAGCTGGGTCGGGCCGCTATCCTATACAGGGTATCTCAAGACTGCTACCGAAAACGAAGCCGGGTGGTAGTTAAAGCGACTTCAGACACAATGCACCAGAAAAAGTTGCAAAAAAAAGCGACAATTTTTTTTTTTGTTATTTTTTTCTTATGATCATATTTGGGTGGTAAATACATTTTTTCCTAAAATAATAGTGAATATCCTTTTATTTATAAATAATCTAAGGTATAAAAGTATTTAAATTATTATTCTAGCAAAAACTATGGATTTACCACCCAAAAATGACGATATTTAAAAAATCATAAAAAATCATTGTCCCGTTCCTTTGCGAAATTTTTTGTTGCATTGTGTTTGTAGTCACTAAAACTACCACCCGGCTTCGTTTTCGGTAGCAGTCTTGAGATACCCGGTATATATATCCCAGCCATCTCCCGTACCTTCCACTCTATTATATCCCGTCTCTCCATATACATGTACATATAAAGATTGCCTTATGAAATTTTTGTGCAGTAGAAATCGTAATATTTTAATTTCACCACAACTTCAAAACCAAACGTCCAATTTTAATCATTCAAAGACCAAATATTATCAACATAAACTGTACTTATTGATGAAATAATTTATTTTGATAAGGATTAATAGCATGAGTAAAATAAACGCGTTTAAATGTAGTCCAAAAAAAATTCAAGATTTTTAAATAAAAATGTGGTTGTTGTGCCTCACTCGACATAGATAGGTATAGTGTGTCGCGGACTTTTTTGTAGATATTTATAAGATCTACAATTAATTATAACATTTTGTGGTTCTATCTTTTGTAGTTTAAGCAGCGTACGCAAAATAAGTAACTTCTTTGGTTGATTTTTTTCAGTTTGTGTCCGAAAAATCCAAATATCTTACGGAACCCTATTTTTTTCCAAAATAAAATATAATCTATGTTACTCGTGGATAATGTAGCTTTCGAATGGTGAAAGAATTTTTAAAATCGGTCCAGTAGTTTTTGAGCCTATTCATTACAACCAAACAAACAAACAAAGTTTTCCTCTTTATAATATTAGTGTAGATGATCTAAAGTTTAGACTTTGCTACTAATACTATTTTAATACTCAATATCTTTATTGCACAACGCAAATTTATAAAGACGGATTTAATTCTATTATATACTTAGTTTCGAGTCTGAGGTCAGTAATGCAAGGCATAAAATTAGTTGAAACTTTTGTCATCAAAATTTAGGTTTCTTTTTACACGAATGTTACCTTGAAATAAAACTATTATTTACGGCTTTTATCGCGGAATTGGTTTAATTATTATTTTCATTTTTTAGCTTTCTGACGTTTCGATTACTTTACATAAAGTAAATAATACTTTTATTTCAATCAAAATTACACTTTAGACGTAGGTTTTGTTTCAAATAACAAGACTTTATAACTTTTTACCGAAAAAGCTCTCCTTATTACCTACAGTCTTATATTAAAACTTGTCCTTAATTACAAACCTACCTATCTAAACAAAGCGATTAAATACCTACATATCTATCTTAGCCTAGTCTCTAAACTACAAATTCATCTGAATAGCGATTAGAGCCGTCTGAAGTATAAGTTCGATAGAAGCGGCCGCTCGGCGCCAACCTTCCGAGTGTCACGCCACTTGCATATACACATGTATAGAAACATACAGAAACATTTGAATACCGAGGTTTTTATAGCGATTATTTGATCAAATATTTGTGTAGATAAGTTTTGCGAAAGAATTTGTATTACATTAATTGTCCCGTCTATATCTCATAGGAAAAAAATACGGATGTCGGATCATGTAACTGTTTTGGTATCATTCCTTTTCACAAATATATTTTTTTATATTGTCACGAAAATATAATTGTACACTTCACCTGATATTAAGTGTGCACTTATTTGTAATGTAATTTATGTATAGTTTTTCTGTCGACATGTAATTATCCCTTGCCAGACAAAACAATATTGCTGGTTTACTCAAACTAGCTTAAAGCAACATTTATAATGTATTTGGATAGATAACAATGACGAATTATACGCTTTAGTGTATGTTAATCGCAATTCGTATATTTATCCCACCAAATACACAAATGAATGAAGATAAAATCTAGACAGACATTAAGACATCCTCAAAACCCCAGTAGGCGTATGTAAGTCTGCGAATTATTGTTTAATAAAGAAGGAAATTTTAATGTCTCGCGTCCAGACTTTAGACTCGAGGGCTTTATGACTCATGTCTCGGGGTTTATTAAAAAAATAAACTACTCGAGCGCCCGGCGCCGGTCGCTTAATGTACTCTTACTAAGTATTTAGCGCCACGGTTTAGTTTACAAACGTTTGTGGCTATTTTTAAAACGTATGTCGAGTTGTTAGAGAAGAGAATTTAAAATTGTTTGTGTTACGAGTATATTTTTATAATTCGATACAGTCTGAAAATCTGTTGTTTTGTATTTCATGTGAGTTATAAAATGATCCAAATATGACTGGTTAAAGTTGGTGAAATTTGTAGCATGGATATCTGGAGTTTTGTAATTTCTTGTCTAAGGAGACTGAGTTCGGAATGAGCATTAATATCCTGAGAAGAAACTTATACAGTAACATTTTGTATTCAGTAAACTGAATGAGAAACAAAATACAAAGTTAAACCTGAAAGTATTTGGCTGATATGACATTGAGCAAGATCTGCAAAATAAATATAATTGTAATTTGTACCAATTTTTTTAATTTTGTTTTTTTAAATATTTGCTATAGTATTTTATGAAATAAAAACATTGATTTTGACGAAGCTTTCGCATTTGGGTGTAATGTAACATATAATTAAGAACGTTTATTCAAATTATTACATGTTACAGATATATTAACTAATACTGGGTATCTCAAGACTGCTACCGAAACCGAAGCCGGGTGGTAGTTTAAGTGACTACAAACACAATGCAACTAAAAATTTCGCAAAGAAACGCGACAATTATTTTTTATGATTTTTTAAGTATCGTCATTTTTGGGTGGTAAATCCATAGTTTTTGCTAAAATAATAATTTAAACTCTTTTATACCTTAGAGTATTTATAAATAAAAGGTTATACACTATTATTTTACGAAAAAATGTATTTACCACACAAATATGGCCATAGGAAAAAAATAACAAAAAAAAATTTGACGCTTTTTTTTGCAACTTTCTCTGTTGCATTGTGTCTGAAGTTAGAAGGTGTTAAACTACCACCCGGCTTCGTTTTCGGTAGCAGTCTTGATATACCCTGTATACAGGATAAACTAGAATAACAATATCTTTAAAATTCGGTGAAAATATTTATTACCAAGTAGCTGGGATCTCCTTAAGAAATTGCACTGGCTTGTACGCAAAGACCCAGTTGTGGGATTAATTTGGAGAAAAAAAGTGGATTTAAAACACAGGCTATAATATCGCGGGCGGAGAGGAAATGAGATAAGGTCAAGTATTTACATTCCATGCTAATTTATATAAAAATAACATTTATGAGTCATGGGTACAAGTTTTCCGGTTTTGTTGTCAAGCTTATAGAATGTGTGAACTCTGAATGTTCGTTACATCACTAGCAAATTCGTTAAAGAAAATAGTTTATTTTATTCATAATGATATTTTTGTCAATTTTCATGGTTGCTAGATTTAATGATGTAAAAATGCTAATAATCATAAATATTATAAAACTAATAAGAAACATATTTTCTTTAGTTGTAAGCTTTTAATGCGTTCATACGACGCGACGTTCACTTTATAATGTTTTATTTCGGCAAACAGTTTTAATAGCATAATATGTTGTATTATATGCAAATATAACAATAGCACATATTTGAAAATGAAATCTATTGTTTAGATACATAATATACATTAAAATATACAAAACAAACAACATAACATCAACGAGCGGGAAAATAATACAAAAACCTACTAATAAAGACGATTCTACAAGTATGGATATTTTCCTAATAACCACAGCGCAAATGTATCGAATGAGTTAGAAACCGCAACATCATTATACTCGGCATTATGTCTGTGACCTGATGCATACTGTATACTAGCTCCCAATCTAGTTCGAAATATTAAGGGATTATGATTTCTACTATCAAAGCTTTTTCCATTTCAATTCAATTCTCTTCCTAAAGCATGAATGTTTCGACTTAAAGAACATTGCAGCCAGAGTAACTACTGGATGTATTGAGACTAAACATCTTATATGTATCTCAGGATGGCGAGCTCAGTGGAATGCCCAGCATTGCTTTGTAATTTAAAGCGTTGTTTGGTTTTGCTACTGTTCATGAGCGGTCGTATTGCTTACCATCAGACGAACGGCAACCTAATCTCGCCATTGATTGCAGTTAAAAAAACATCGTTAAAGCTTGCCAAAGCTCCTGTGACCTTAGGTGAGAGTATTCATAGGCATCACCAAATACATTGTTTTAAAATACATAATGTCTTATGCTTCTATAGTATAAAAGCATGGACATTGCACATAAATTAGAACATTTTTTTGTCTTATATTTATTTATTTTTATTAGTACGTGCCAAAAAATATTTTATAGCGCATCCTTAATATTTTTGTTGAAATCCGAGCAACTTGTCAACTTATTATTTACAGTGATGTTTAAGTGCTAAGTGTAAGTGATGCCAATTTAAGTGCCAAAGAGATGAGTCGGTCGTGGAAGAGAAGGTTCTGTTGGATAACCGAAGGGAAACTTGTCCAACTATGGGTTTGTCATTTATTATTATGGAAGCTTTTATATTTTTATGTTATTTATTGTGATATAAAGGTTGTCCAAAGAAATGGCGTACCTGCTAATATACATTTTAGTAAAGTTTTGTTGCTGATAAAAATAGTTTTCATCGTATATTCCGTTAACTATTTAACTAACGAAGAAACAAAAAAATATACATATTTGGTTTCTTAGATTTACGCGAATGTTACACATTAAAATAAAACTATTATTTACGGATTTTATCGCGAATTTAGTTTAATTTTTTACATTTTTGACTTCCCGACGTTTCGGTTACTTTACAGCTTTCGTGGCACGGTCGGTGGTGTGAGCTCCTTTTGCGTAGACCGGAACGCAAAAACCAATTAACTTTTTTAAATTAACTTTTTAATTTAATAATTTCAAAATAATTGTATTGGTGGTGGTGGTTCAATTGTAACAGTCACAGAGCGGATAACTAATACCTCAGTCCGCCCCGTGACCACGAAAGCTGTAAAGTAATTGAAACGTCGCGTCGGTAAGTCAAAAATGTAAAAAAATAAACTAAATTCGCGATAAAATCCGTAAATAATAGTTTTATTTGAAAATACGTATTTGTTAAAATTTTGTTCTTCAGCCATTCCAATGGTTTTATGTTCAAAAGTGGGTTCAATACTTAAGACTTTAAATGGTCATAACTCCAAAACGGATTGGTATTTTCCAAATATTATTTTTATATTATCATTTTAGTATTATGCTCTTTTATCCAACTTAGTAAGTGCTACATTTCCTGCACTCCTGGTATATGTATATTTTTAGATAGTGGTATATGGCTTTTCCATAGTAGAAGAGAGTCTCTCGCGGCGAGAATCGTCATAAGACAGCCGACATAAGATGGTCGTGTTGGACAAATGTTCACACGATGCAACTTTTTTATATCCTTACGATAATCGCATCTGAGAGGCGAGAAACTCTCCCCGTGTAAATGGGGCTTAAGTGAGTTGTGATACCTTGATATCTTTGGTTTGATTGACATTAAATATTGAGCCAATTTACTACTTAAAAAACATGGTGCTTTTGGATTAGAAATTTTGCGAAAAAGTTCGCATTAGCCGGATTTATTTTGAATATAAAAATCATGTGAGATTTGTGCTTGTTTGGGATAATAATTTCAATGGAAATAAAAGCAAATATATCCGGAACTAAATATTTTCCCACAAGGGTGGCTGGTAGGTGGTCTTCACACCCTCTGCACCCCGCAGTGAACAAATTAATTATCCTATTTTAGTCACCCTGTGGAGTTTCTTTATTGACTTGTTTTTGAGTGAGGAATTATGTTATTGTCAATTAAATCATTATTATCAATTTAGGTTGATTCTAAATTATTATTAGAGAGTTCATATCGAATTATGGCTAATTAAATTACATTCATTATCGTCGTAGTTTTTTTTAACTAGAATATTTAGGTACCTAAAAGTATATATTTTTACGCCCAAAACTATTGATTTATTATATAGTTTGTCATTTAGCTAGTTCAATTTAACATTTGAACTTCAGGAAGGTTATATTTTTTACTGTGTTCGATTATTTATTGCATGCGCCAACTGCTGACTGCACATCGGTAATTGACACCCGCAATGATGTAAGACAAATAGGTCAAGACTGCCTTAGATAGGGACATCCACACGTACTGAGAGTTTTTGCGAAAATATTTTTGACCTTTTTTCCTTTATTAATCAGTAATACTAAGTATATATTTGTATGCAAACGTACAACTATTGTGGGTCAAATCTTTCAATAATTATTATTATAATTTTACATAATATTATTATGCAGACATTTCTTAAGTAAATTTTCGCATATTTAAATAAAAATTCGTTTTCATTTACTCTGGTAATGTAACACTACAAATGTAAACATAACAGAGCCTGTCGAGTAAGCATGATTCATTCATAACATACGTCTGCATCTCGCATCTGCGCGTGCTGATAAGCGGGAGGAAGCTGCGTGCCGATAGCTTATCTCGCCCGGTGGCTCTATCGGTACAGTTACCCAGTTATATGGCCGAATATTTTGCATATACTGGAAGACTAAGTTAAATAATGATTTATAAAAATATTTTTATGATGTCTTTGGTACAAGAAGAGTGGTATAGGTTTTAAAGCCATCTTTGAGAGATTACGTATTGATAGATCGTAAAAGATTTAGGCGTAACATCAAATAAAATACAGAAATGGAGAGATTACTTTAAAAATTGTTGTGGTTGTAAGAGATTAACAACCTCGAAAGTGATAATTTTCATATTAATATTGTTTTTCGGAACTTATATTTTTCCTTACAGCATTATATTATTATTAATTTAATTTATATTACTTAATTTCCCTATTCAAAAATCCCAAAGGCCGTCTAAAAATTCAACTTCCTATTTTAATCACTAGATGGCGTTAATAACATTAACATTTTCCTGCACTTGTCACCAGGCGGAGCTAGTGGCGGCCGTGAGGCGACGCGGCCGCGGCGACGGCAGCGACGATGATGAGGACCTGGGTCTGCCACGGAGTCCTCCCGCATCACCACCCACTGACAAGGGTGATAAGGTAAATACAACAGTATTTTTTGGTAAAGAAACATTTTAGATCCTTCATGGAAATCCTGTATGGTCTGTTTTCAGATGGACTAGGTTTTCTCTCTATCAAACAGGTCTTTTAATCATAGTTACGAGTAAATATTACTTTTGAACTATTTCGGTGTGTACATTTGTGATATGTCTATACTAAAATTGTTTTATTACGAAACCAAAATGGTGCTGACGGGCGAAAACTAAATGAAAATTTTACTCTAATGTACTTCTAATATTTAAATAGCTAAGTTAAGATCTATATAATTATTAGTCATTTAGGTACCTCCTAATATAACTCATTTTGAAATAAATGCACCCAATAACTAACTTACACTGAATTCGTCTAGTTTGTGTTAGCGACATCTATTAAACATTACTCGCATTATTTAGTCATACAATTATGTTCATTGCTACATGTTACACATGTAAACACATAGATGGCGCTGTCAATAATTTGCTAACATTGCGCAAATTGCTAATAAGATTTTCTCATAACAATTCTACCTAGGAATTAAATATAAAGCTTTAACTATTCGTTCCTCTGTGATTTCACCTATATCCTATTACGAATAATAATCTCCGAAGGACGCCCTAAACCAATATTTGAGGGTATAATCTCGTTTGATACTCGTTTTGCATAAGATCCTTCGATTGTAATCCGGGGATCTTGATATTTCTTGAGATAAGCTATAGATTTAGCAATAAGATCGTAATGATGTAATGGTTACTTTACGGAGTTAGTAATACTTTATGTGTTGTTGTTTACATTTTACATGTTTATAAAACTACCACCTGGCTCCGTTTTTGGTTGCAGTCTTAATATACCTTGTAGATATCAAAATATTCTGAAATTATTTCAGTAAAAGTCGACACTTCTAGACACTAAACCAGTACCCTGTACGAATCGAAGATACGTGCTATACAGAGCGTGTCAGTTTCGGTTTCCCCACCAATTTACGACAGTGCCAATGCGATATTTAGCAATTATCTAATTATCTCGCCTAAAATACTGCGATTGATATATCTGATATACGTTCCGTATCCTGTGTTGGAATTTATTGTCGATTAATTGCGCTTTATTGCTGTATAAGATTCTTTCAAAAAGATTTATCTCTTAATGATGATAAATTAATTGTTGTATGATTTATTTGTTAAATGTTTATGGGTTTATCATTCTTTTCACCAGCGGGCTAAGACGACGATGGAATGCCGTGTCTTATTCTGTTGTGAGAAGTTTATATAATTTATATATTTATATAAGTAAAAACATAATTTGGAAAAAGAGGGGCTCTTCGCGATGAACTCTTTTTTCCAGAAGCCGCCTCACAGGAAATGGACCTGGCTGAGTCCTGACGGTTCTACGAGAAATGAGATAGATTTCATCTTGACGACGAATAGACGGATGTTCAGTGATGTCTCTGTGATCAACAGGGTGAAAACCGGAAGTGATCACTGAATGGTTAGGGGCACATTGAATATCAACGTCCAATTAGAAAGGCGTCGCTTGATGAAGTCTACGCTCCGACCTACTCGCGCCCATATCCAAAACCCCGAGAGCTTTCAACTCGAGTTGACAAATCGCTTTGATTGTCTAAAAGAAAACCTTGCAGTGGACGAGTTAAACAGCGGTTTGGTAGAAGCTGTCCATACGGTGGGATCTAAGTATTTTAGACCTCGCCGTAGAGATAGACCACAAAAACTCTCGATCCAGACTCTTGACCTCATGGCGGAACGTCGATCTTTGACGCTGCAGTCTTCCGTTGACGCCGAAACATATCGGCGGCTCAATAGACGGATCTGGAAGTCCTTGCAACACGATGTCCGTGCTCACAATACTGTGAGCATTAAGGAGACAATTGAGCGTAACGGAGGCTCCAAAGTGTTTGCAAGAGACTTGTCTATTGGGCAAAGCCAGTTGTCTAGGCTGAAAACGGACGATGGCCGCGTGGTATCGACGAGGGCAGAGGTATTAAGAGAGATCGAGAGGTTCTACGGACAGCTTTACACCTCGGTTGCCAAACCTACTGTTAGCTCGGCCGAAGACCCGAGAGCCGAGTTGATCCGACACTTTAGCGATGATATCCCGGACATCAGCCTGTGTGAGATTGAGATGGCCCTCAAACAACTTAAAAACAACAAGGCGCCGGGTGAGGACGGAATCACTTCAGAGCTTCTGAAAGCGGGTGGAACGTCGATACTGAAAGTCCTTCAGAGGCTATTCAATTCCGTTCTCCTCGAGGGCTCAACGCCAGAGGCATGGAGCAGGAGCGTGGTGGTACTGTTCTTCAAAAAAGGTGATAACACCTTGCTGAAGAACTACAGGCCCATCTCGCTCCTGAGCCATGTCTATAAGTTGTTTTCGAGGGTCATCACAAATCGTCTCGAACGCAGGTTTGATGACTTCCAGCCTCCCGAACCAGCCGGTTTTCGAAAAGGCTTTAGTACCATAGACCATATTCATACGCTACGGCAGGTTATACAAAAAACCGAGGAATATAACTTGCCGCTTTGTTTAGCGTTTGTGGACTATGAGAAAGCCTTTGATTCGATCGAGACCTGGGCTGTGCTACAGTCTCTTCAGCGGTGCCACATAGACTATCGGTACATCGAAGTGTTGAAGTGTATATACAACAACGCCACCATGTCGGTCCGAGTACAAGATCAGAGCACGGAGGCTATTCCACTACAGAGAGGCGTGAGACAGGGAGATGTCATATC
Organism: Hyles vespertilio; assembly: GCA_009982885.2. NCBI lineage: Eukaryota > Metazoa > Arthropoda > Insecta > Lepidoptera > Sphingidae > Hyles > Hyles vespertilio. Next base: position 2,625,496 of record CM042817.1, read on the forward strand.
TCCGAAACTGTTCAATGCCGCGCTGGAAAACGCCTTCAAACTCTTGCAGTGGAAAGGATTCGGCATCAACATCAACGGCGAGTATATTACTCACCTTCGTTTTGCCGACGATATTGTAGTCTTGGCAGAATCGCTGGAAGACCTTAGCACTATGCTCGAAGACCTTAATCGAGTCTCCCAACAGGTGGGTCTTAAAATGAACATGGATAAAACGAAGATCATATCGAATATCCATATTGTGCCCACCCCCATTGGAGTTGGGGGCTCGTCTCTCGAAGTTGTAGACGAATATGTCTATTTAGGACAAGTGGTCCGGTTAGGCAGGTCCAACTTCGAGAGAGAGGTCAATCGTCGAATCCAACTCGGTTGGGCAGCGTTCGGGAAACTTCGCGACGTCTTCTCGTCCAAAATACCTCAGTGCCTAAAATCAAAAGTCTTCGATAGTTGTGTGTTACCAGTGATGACATACGGCACCGAGACGTGGCCTCTCACTGTGGGCCTCATTAAAAGGCTCAAAGTCACTCAACGAGCCATGGAGCGGGCTATGCTCGGAGTTTCCCTACGAGATCGAATCAGAAATGAGGAGATCCGTAGGAGAAACAAGGTTACCGACATAGCCCATAGGATTGGCAAGTTGAAGTGGCAGTGGGCCGGGCACATAGCTCGTAGAACCGATGGCCGTTGGGGCCGAAAGGTTCTCGAGTGGAGGCCACGTACAGGCAAGGGAAATGTCGGACGCCCGCCTACAAGGTGGACGGACGATCTGACTAAGGTCGCAGGAAGTCGCTGGATGCAGGCCGCTTCCAACAGGTCATTGTGGAGGTCCTTGGGGGAGGCCTATGTTCAGCAGTGGACTTCCTGTGGCTGATATGATGATGATGATGAAATATAATTTAACTAAGGCCTTATTTAAAGACAGTTTATAAATATATTTTAGGTATCAAATATTTTGTCCCTTTCGCACCACTATTGAATTTAGTTTGAGAGAAGGCAAAACATTGGATAGCTTAATATATTATTAAATAATCTTAAATATATCTTGAAAATGTCTATGAATAGAAATATTTGTTTTGACGAGCGTTCGAACCCGCGGCCTCACGTTTCACAGCCGGCAGCTAACCAACGGCGCCACGGAAGCTCTCAATTAATAAAAATATTCCCATATTATATACATTTGTTATGTATAATAAACTTAGCTTAAAAGGCGATACAGTTTGCCTTGCGCTAGAACAAATAGCTAACACTTTCACAATTCTCAACACCTATGCAACATTACACAGCGTTACTCAACTAAATGCACTAGATGCGATTACACACTGCAAATTTACTTTACTATCACTACGCTCGGATTAGGAGACAAATATTTGTTCAAATAATTGTTTGGGCGCGGAGATTGAACTTGTAATAGGTCGTTTTATAATTGGCTTCATCGTGCTACTGTGATTGTCAATATTTTAAATATCATTAGTGTTTTATTTCTATTATTTGGCTTTGAGATGTCGGTACAATATGGAATATGAAGGCATTTTTTAATGAAAAGAAAATGTAGATCAATAGCCTAAAGTAACAATCATCTCTCAATTCCCTGCATGCTGTGATATTACAATTTTACAAAATCAAACCATCTTTATTTCTTAAACATGTTGATTTCGTCGCAGTGCCTAAATTGTTTGGCCATATACATATTTCTACAAAATAAATATTATACATATTTGAATTATTTCAATATACAGGATATATCAAGACTGCTACCGAAAACGAAGCCGGGTGATAGTCTAAGCGACTTCAGACACAATGCAACAGAAAAAGTTGCAAAAATAAGCGACATTTTTTTTTTGTTATTTTTTTCCTATGGCCATATTTGGGTGGTAAATACATTTTTTCCTAAAATAATAGTATATACCCTTTTATTTATAAATACTCTAAGGTATAAAAGAGTTTAAATTATTATTTTAGCAAAAACTATGGATTTACTACCCAAAAATGACGATATTTAAAAAATCATAAAAAATATTGTCGCGTTTCTAGGCGAAATTTTTAATTGCATTGTGTTTGTAGCCACTAAAACTACCACCCGGCTTCGTTTTCGGTAGCAGTCTTGAGATACCCGGTATATTTGAATTTTACTGGTCTATAAAAAGGTCATTAATATCTTATTGAGGCATAAAAACAATACCCCAAAAGAATGTATACCATTACCGTATCAAATTGCAATTTCACCCACATTATAGCATATTAATTGACAAGTATTAAGTACTTGTATCAATAAGCAAGACATACGAGCCGTTACAACAGTAAAAACTGTGCAATTTTACTGCCATTTACCCGTGTAAACCAGTAATTAGGGATAACATACGATACATGACTTATTGTACTCTACAGGTATTGTGCAGGGTTGCCACATGTATAAAACTAATTAAAAAAATCATAAACATACCCGAAAGACACGGACATAGCCCTAACTAGTCTGTTGTTGTATAAGATAAGGCAAGATTTTTTGGGAAGTAACACCAAAACCCTAAACAAATATTTCTGGATCTTACGAAAAAACTCTAGTTGCAGGGATATAAATAAGTACCTTATCGTTTTATAGTCAGTGTCTTAATGTCTCTTAATTGTGATATATTTTGGTTGGACAAATAAATAGTATGGAATTTACTAAACGTTGTTTTTATCTGACGATTACTTGGAATTTAGAGGTTTTTTTGTGTCAAGTAAAAAACTATTAATCTCCCCTTTTGGTACCTTGAGGACCTTGAGGGAGTCCGAAAGGGGTATGTCAGTGTTACTGGCCTTCCAGCATATTAATAATATTGGAATTTAGATACTAGTATAAAAGTTACGCTACTTGAATTTTACTAACTACTAACTGCTATTTTGCATTCAACATACATACTAATATGTATGTACAAACACATGTTCCTTTTCCAAAATTATTTAACTCTTTAAAATACCCCTATCTTGGACTAAATGTGATACTATGAATTTTCCCGTCTGACTTGCCAGCCCTACGCCAGTCCCATCCAGTGACGTTACCTCCGCAATCAATACAACAGCACTCCATTGTTCAGGTCCCGTTGTACTAACTACTAACGGAGACATCGGCTACATGTTTTTACAAGCCATTTGTTGAAACTCATAAAACGATAAATTATCATATAAAAGTTACATTAAAGTCTCATAAAGTATTTGTATCTGAGCATACATCATTCCAACCCGCACCAGGCCAGCCTAGTGGACTATATGGCCTAACCACTCTCAATTGTACTTTCGATTTTAAAGGAGGGGATCGATTGTATGTAGGCTGATACAGACACATCAGTCCATGTATTGGTTATCATATAATACGTTGCAGGAGCAATGATTGGCATTCCAATGCGCTCGCTTTCCTGAAACATAAGTCTCAATATGTCCAGCAGTTACTCTGGCTACAATGTCCTTTGAACCGAAACATAACAGTACAATTACATGCTGGTGGAAGAAATAGACATTGCGGTGGTATCTACTCAGGCAGCCTTTCATATATGATAGACCTACCACAAGTAACTGGTGATAGGTCTCTCATATGTGAGAGGCTGCCTAGGTGGGTACCACCGCAATGTCAATTTCTCCCGTCAAACAGCAGTTTAAATGCACTGTTGTGTTTCCGATTGAAGGATATTGTAGCCAGAGTAACTACTGGAGATATTGAGACTTAACATCTTATGTCTCAGGATGGCGAGCGCAGTGGAATGCCAAGCATTGCTTTGTAATTCAAGGTGTTGTTTGGTTTTGCTACTGTTCATGAGCGGTCGCATCGCTTACCATCAGGCGAACGGCATGCTCGTCTCGCCATTCACAGCAATTAAAAAAAAGAAGTAAATAAAAGTAGCTGGTTGCAGGCTGCTTCCAACTTTTCGCTGTTGGAATCCGTGACCTCGGAGCAATAGTGGACTTTCTATAGCTGAAGTGATATTGATGAATATGGAAAACACTTACAAAGCCTAAAAGAACTAGCTTCCTACAACTCTCGATTTTAAGTCCCAGTGCTTAAAGTGATCCTTTACGTGCTGACACACAGTACATTACATCTAGAATTTGATTATATCTAGTTTTAATATACAGATACATACATTCTTGTACATGTACGTATCTGTATGTATATTTTATGTATTGTTTATAAACTATAGCCATCTTAACATATTTTGTTAATTTATGCGCCTACTGTTTTTTTCTCTACCACCGTCCAAAGGTAGTCTGGCAGAGAATGCCTTAGCATTTAGCCGCCTTTATACAATATTATATGTATATAAAGCAGAAAATAAATAAATAAATAATGTGAAAGCAACAAGCGTGTGATTACAGAGCGGAGTACGGTAATGGCGATCGATATGATTCCCGCGTAAATGACCATTGGCGTCACAGAAACCCTGTGCCGTGTCGAGGTTAAATCAATTATTCACGCACGTCTATATTTGTCGTGTATTGTAAGTTCACGCGTGAAAGTAATTATGTTAGTCACATGTTACTTTTCCCCTTACAAATACATACTAAAACTCGGTGATAGGTCTTTTTGATAGAGCCCTTGACTATCCTTATTTATCAATTCGTATTTGTTATATTCCATAAATTAACTATAAAAAGGAACCATTGAATCTTTAGAAAAGGAAGAGAAGGATCTATCCTTGGAACTTACACATATTTGTATTCTTTATAGTACACTAGTAAAAATATAAAAGAAATATAAGTTTATTTAGAATAAGTGCAATCGGCGGCCTTATAGCACTAGGTAATCTCTTCCAGGCAACCTTTGGATGGAGAACTTTTAATTTTTTTTATTGCTGTTTTTGCAACAGACTGATCATAGGGAAAATTTGAAAGGCATGGATCGAAACCTTCGTTGGTCATCCGGCGTTCAACCAAGAGCGCCACGATTCAACAGAAATGTGCACTAAATATTTCTAATAAAAAGGCAACATGTAAATTTCCTCATACAATTCGGCAATAAATCAGAAAGCATATGCATGTTTTGTTACACGCGCGTTGTCCAACGGTACCACACGAAACTTAGCACGCTGCAGATGGAATTTCGGTTTCTGGGTAGGATTTCACCGGGGATAGGTTAGTGAGGAAGATTTTCTTTTATTTCATACTTGCGTGGCAAAATGAGCGCGCTGACATCTGGTGCTTTGTTTTTCCTGGAAAATAGCAGTGCAAATACACTCTTGTGTTCCGATTTGAAGGACATTGTAGCCAGAGTGACTACTGGACGTAATGAGAATTAGCATTATGTCTCAAAATGGCGAGCGTAGTGGATTGCCAAGCATTGCTTTGTAACGCATGGAGTTGTTTGGGTTTGCTATTGTTGTGGGTTTGAAATTTTGTATGAGCTAAATGACAAAAGGTCCTATACACCTGATGTCAACTTTAAAAATATGTCAGATTATATTCAAAATTATTTAAAAAAGTATGTATGCAGGCTAAATCTAATTATATAAGTGAAAAGCTTAGATTGTCAGATAATAAAATAAAAACAACCTGGCAAATTATTAATACTGAAACTGGGAGTAATAAAAAAATGACAACAAAATTGCTCTCCGCATAAATGACGACCTTATTTCAGATAAATCTACTATTGCTAATTATCTTGATAATTTTTTCACTAACATACCATTGGATTTAACTAAACATTTAGATTCATCAGTAGATTTAGCGGAATCTTTTTTAAAGGAAAATGTTCCTGGAAATATGCCTCAGTTTAATTTTCAAAAGGTAACCAGTTGTCAAATAATAAAGGCTTTCAAGCAAATCAAAATAAAAACTACGGAAGATATATGGGGACTGTCTGTTAAAGCTATAGAAGCTATTATTGTTAACATTGCACCGTTATTAGCTACTATCTTTAATTCCTGCTTATGTGAAGGTATCTTTCCCGACTTAATGAAAATTAGTAAAGTTGTGCCCATTTTTAAGTCAGGTTGTTCGAACAATCCGTCGAACTATAGACCCATTTCCATACTACCGGCTCTTAGCAAAATCTTCGAAAAGCTTCTGCTTAGTCAAATGTTAATAAATAGGAAACAATTTGGTTTCATAAAGGGTCGCTCAACTCAAGATGCCGGGACATCACTAATTACGTCGGTTTTAGAAGCCTGGGAGGCATCTCAAGATGCTCTGGGAGTTTTTTGTGATCTCTCCAAGGCTTTCGACTGTGTTGACCACCAAACACTTATTATGAAGCTGAGGTACTACGGAATCAGTGATACGTCACTTGATCTTTAATGTCTTACTTATAGGGTCGTGAACAAAAGGTTTCCCTGGATGGGCTCACTTCGGTAGGATCAAAAGTTAAAATTGGGGTTCCGCAGGGTTCCATTCTGGGCCCCTTGTTATTCCTAGTCTACATAAATGATCTTCCTTGAATGGTTCAAAAGTGGTTAGACATAGTTTTATTCGCTGACGACACCTCTATTATATTTAAAGTTAGTCGGAGAGACAATAATTTCGATACACCTAACAATATTCTTAATTTAATTTCGGGTTGGTTTTTGCCAATAATCTACTATTAAATGCTAGTAAGACTAAATGCGTCTGTTTTGCATTACCGAACGTGGCAAGTCTAAACACGCGTATTGAATTAAATTCAGAAATTCTAAATTTAGCTAATTCCACAATTTTTTTAGAGATCACTCTAGACAACAAATTACAATGAGGTCCAGAAATTGAGACACTTTCAGCTAAACTTAGCAGCGCAGCGTTCGCGATCTGAAAAATAAGAAAACTAACTGACGTTGCAACGGCTAGATTGGTATATTTTGCTTATTTTCATAGTATAATGTCGTACGGCATTATTTTGTGGGGATCAGCGGCTGATATTGAGTCCATATTCATATTACAAAAAAGAGCAGTCCGCGCTATTTATAATCTAGGGAGCCGCGATTCTTTGCGATCTGTTTTTAAAGAAAGCAATATACTAACCGTGTCATCTGAATACATCTTTCAGAATATAATGCAAGTTAGTAAAAATATTAATAAGTTTTATAAGGTCAGTGACACCCACACTATTAATACGTGGAATAAAAATAAACTAGTAACACCCTCGTTTAGACTAGAAAAGTAAAAAAAATCATTCTTGGGTAGTTGTAATAAATTTTATAATAAACTTCCCAATAGGATAACGCAGCTACCGGACAAACTATTTAGGGCACATATTAAAAACAAACTTATGACTAGGGGTTATTATAATATTAAGGAATATATTGTGGATAAAAAACCTGGGATTAGGTGTTCTTGCACATTGCGACCTCCTGGGGCCCTGCACTATTCACTCATTAAATCCCCTAATTTAAATAAATAAAAAAATTTAAACTTAAAAATTAACCAATATACAATTAAATTAATAAATTAAATTATAACTAAATATATAATGATTAATTAATGCAAATTAAAATCATATGACGACCGATCGAGAAAACAAATAAAAATAATAATATGGCAAATCTTTGTAAGACAAGTCACAAATATTTATCAATTAATACCAGAAATGGGTCGCGCCGCGTAGTATCCAGTGGTAAAGTAAAGCCCGCGAGTTTGTTCGCCGGGTCTTCTCAGTCAGGGCCGCGTTGGATCCGGCAGTAAGACTAAACATACGGGACGTTTCGGAAATACTTATGGTCGTTGTTTTAAGTTGGACCCAAAACAAGCCCACTGAGTCTTATTCGCTGGATATACTGAGGACTGGGTCGCGTCGCGTAGTTCCAGTGGTAGTGTAAGCCCACTGAGTTTGTTTCGCCGGGTCTTCTCAGGAAGGGCCGCGTTGGATCCGGTGGTAACAAAACCGCTACGCACCGTTGTAATAATATTCATGGTCCACTATTTAATTAATTAATTTAATTTAATTTGACTAACGTACATATTGTATTTCTTTGAAAAATAAATTAAAATAAAGTCACAACTAATACTTTAAATAAAATAAGAATAAAAACTAAACAAATAAGTAAAACTAATTCTAAATAAAAATAAAATTAATTTAAAATAAATAAATTACATAAATAAATTAATTCAACCAAGAAATAAAAATAAGTAATACTAAGTATAAGAAATATATTGTATATAGAGATTAAGTTCTATGTGTATTGACTTGTCATAAGAGCTTTTAAATTGCCTATGTGACCAATAAATACATTTCATTTCATTTCAAATACATTTAATTTCATTTCAAATACATTTAATTTAATTTCATTTCATTGTTTATGAGCGGTCGTATATTTTACCATCAGCCGAATAGCGTGGGATGCTCGTCTCTCCATTCATTGTGTTCAGCTATGCTCAAAATAACATCTATATTGGTATCACGCTATGCTAATGCACTGATACCTCTTTGAGGGCATTTAGTGTATAATTAGTTTCTTTTTCAGCTGTATGTCTGTTAGTATGTAGAGTCGTTAAATCTATGAATTATGGACTACGTTACGTAAAGCAGAAACATGCAAATATCATGTTATCACTGGTAAATCTACATAACAGGAAAGTGTATGATTTATATCTGATATGATAAAACGATACAGGAGATTGGATGAAGCACCAAGAGTTATTTTGTGAATGACGTTCGATCATTCGATACGGTCATTCAAAATACGTGTGATTTTAAGTAACCTGCCTACTTTTTAAATAGATCTGCATGCTATTACTTGATTGGGTCGATTTATCTCTGCTCAAAACAGATCTGAATTGTTTTTGATGCTATTAACTTTATTGGATTGATTCACAATGGTATACATTGTCTCAAAACTGTCATATTTTTGTGTGAACACTCCCACCAGATAGCAGTTCTAGTACATCAGCGATGGTCTCGTCAGTCGATACAATTATATTGTAGGCTTCCTCGTAATATAGAACGGCTGAACCATGGCTAAATCCGGGAAGTGTCACCCTTATGTGTGTTAATATTTTGTGTTTTACACCACAGCCTATAAGGTTTCCGACACTCTCGCCGAACTAAACGCGACAGCTAAGCTGGTGCTTCACAGTTCAGATTGGTTCTGTGTGTCACAGTAGTACCACCCAGGTAATATCAATCCATTTGTAGATGCTACCACCACTAAACACATTTAAAATGTAATAAATAGTGGTCTAGCTATTCAGACAATACGTTTACAGCATTAGTTTTTACCACGAATGTGCAGGCTCTGGAATGACTGAATGGAATGAAAATCTCCTAGACTCGGTGTTCCCGGAGCGCTTTGACTTATCCTTCGCTCTTTACGGTAGTCAGCGATCTATTTGTTCTGGGACCGTCACGCCGCCTTGCGAAGGCCCATGAGCGGAATGACCACTTACTCGTTTGCCTGCAAAGGCTATTAAAAAAATCCTTAGCTACTTTTATTTTATTTCATCTGAGACCAGCGTAGTTGGTTATGGCGAACCCTCAATTGTAGAGGGAATCTTTGCATTGGTGCGCATATGAGCTGGAATATTATTGTTATAACTTAGCATACACTGAACACTGTAAAAAGTATAATCATAGCAATTTTAATAAGGAATGTACGTAAAATTATATGATATGATACAGCCCCAGTGAACATTAATTATAATTGTAGTGACATTCATAAAATCCATTTAGGTAATGAAATTTCTTGTAATTAAGTATGATGCTGTCATGAACACGTGTTTTAAGGGATTGTATAATAGAGGGCTTAGCCATAATTAATACAAAGGTCAATGACAGTTAAAATTATGAAGGTTAGAGAAATCTGCGTCTGTAGTTCTGTACCAACCCATATACGTCTCTCTGCGAGGCACGGGCCTTCTCTACAATTGAGATTACGATTTAGAGGGATTAGGCTGTATAGTTTACAACGCTGACAGTATTTGAAAGGTTCTTATCTCTTTACCTCTAGTGCTAAAAAATTAACTTCACACTTCGAATGTCTTACAGTGGCATTACTCCATGTATTTTGCGTGCCTTAACAATATGCATATTATTTTCCTTTTAAAACAAAAGAACCGTAATTTGTTACTAATCCTCCTATTCTAACCTTGTCATAGTAATCCCGCCTACTAACACCTACAATTTTGGTCGTATATGAAAAGTCCACGCCAACGCTTTACAAATCGAAGAAATCATATATAGCGAGACGCGCCGTTTCTATCCGTCCGTACGTCAGACATAGCCATGTATGGCTTCACTATCTGATACAAGCGCACCGAGTGCCAGTCACACGGCGACCCTAGCACAACGCGCGCGTTGCCGCCAAAATAATTTACGTGAAAACAAAATAGACAATTTAAAAAAATATTGTGACAATAAACCATAGACAAATGTGTTAAATCATTAAATAAAACTAGCATCAATATTTTAATTGAATTTAAAACAAGTGCTAAAATTTAAAAATACATTGATAAATATTTTTCAAATTAAGAATAAGTGGTTTAAAATTTTAAAATAAGTTTTTAAACGTATTATTTTAGTGAATAGTTTTTAGTGGACTTTGTAAATGTACACTTGAAAAACCTATTGTTGAAGTGATAATGTTAAGTGACTTATGAAACAATTTTGTGAATGTGAACGTATAGTACGATTTATATTTGTATTTGGAGTAACCCAAGTATTTATTTATTCAGCTATTTATTCCTTTTTTTAAATATTACTACATATAAAAAACATTTCATCACATGTTGACTTAAAAGTGAAAGAATTAATGGATATATCACTTTGTGTTAATGACCAATGATAGGGTTTTATGATATTATGGACTATCAATTAAAATATCATTAATAATTATAAAAGAAAAAGGCTTTTACTCATGGAATATTTTAGAAAACACAAAAATTTAATATACCTGACCACCTCTTTAGAGATAGTAGAGTTAATATTTGAACAATGTATCATAAAATTAAATTTATCGAGGCAAGTAAAACAATAGATTTCAGTTCTTACTGTTGTTAAGTCAGTCGACAGCCTTCATGGCGCAATGGTGTGAGAAGCCGGCTGGGAAATAAGAGATCGCCGGTTCGATTTGTAAACCAAGACAAATGTTTTTTTTTTTAATTCAAGTTTATTTATTTTAGCCCTATATTCTGACACTGAGAATTCTTTCGCAGTTTTTAGCCTACAATACAAGAGTTGTATTTTACTAGTTACGCCCGAGTACTGGAACGCAACTTGAATATTATGTTGCACTTAACTACGTGCCCTGTTAAGAGCAACTTATTATTTGAACGACGTTCGAGTATTCCGGCATTAGTCCAGAATATGTGTGACTTATTTTTTCTATCTATTGCTACAGAATACCGTTGTTGTTTTTTAATGACAGTAAACCGCAATTAAACCTCAACGCAATATTATAGTGTGGTCTATTATCTATGGATCTTGTAAGGTAATACTTAGAGTTAGATCATGAAAAACCCGTCAAAGTACATTGTCAAAGTAACTCGAGTTTATGAATCGTATTTCAACCGCATCTTCGAATTATTATGAGTTAATGAACTTGTATTTTTTTATTGGATCCATTTTACTGGTCTGTCATATGTAAGGGGCCGTCTTCTGGGTAGATAGAAACCTAGGTACTGATCGTAGGTCTATCATATGTAAGGGGTAGGTACCTGCGCAATATCTATTTCTCCAAACAACCTGCCAACAAAAACGATATTTATGTAATTGTACGCTTGTCAACATCCGGGCGGATTCGAACATCCAACCACCAGCAACTGAGACAAATTGTCTTAGCATCTAATGCTTAGCTTATTTGTAGAACAGAAAATTGTCATTTTCTGATATTCATATACTACATACATACATACATAAACAACACATTAAACTGAAGCCTTTCTCCCACAAAGGGTAGGCAGAGGTGCTTCCAGGAAACCCTTGTGTGTTCCGTGATCCGTCTCACTATGTGACATGTGAGCCCATCGATATATCAGTCAATTCATTACTCCGGCCTGATCATGAATAGAAAAATCCAATATAACTTTTCCCGACCCGGATTCAAACCCGATACCTCAGCGCTGTAACCGTATCTTAGTACACCTATCCACCGAGGCAATGTGACTCGTATTATAAACGCATTATTAACACGAAATATTATCGCGACGAAACAATTACATTAGTAGAAAGCAGTGATACTGGCATTTCCCTCACCCGTAATTAATTCTAAAATTAATTTATAAAGCCGATAAATAAAATCCGCTGACAAATGGCTAGCGTGAAAACTAACTTATATAGACCCGTGAACCAACACTTATTTTTTTAGTAAAGCGGTCTTAATGAATTGGTAAATGACAAATTACACACATGAAATCATTAATATTACATACAACATAATTACATACATTATGTTACATTTAATAGTTCTTTATTCATTGGTAATGGCAAATTTACATTGATCCTCAAAGCAGTACATTTGTGGTTATTAAGTAGGTCTTTATTAATTGGACAATTTTTTGGTTTAGAGGTAGGGAAAAATACCAGCGTTTGAAATCTTAAATATTGTACCACTGTATATGGGTCCCACTGCAGGGCACGGGCCTTCTCTACAGACGAATTGAGAGGTGTTAGGCAATATAGTACACCACACTGGCCTACTAAGGGTTGGCAGACTTTACAAACAAAAGAACTTCTTATAATTCGCTATGGTGTGCAGGTTGCCACACGATGTTTTTCTTCACCTTAAAATGCGTTAACTTCAAATTTATATTGACCCCCAAAGCCATACAATTTAGCATGTATGTTGGGTCTTTATTAATTGGACAATATAGAAATGGTATTATGGTATAGATGTTGTGATAAGCTGAGATGTCAATGTGCGTGTGTTCGGAGATATATATTATGTCGGAATGCATTCGGATGTTTCAGAGTCAAGCTCTGTTAATTTTTACGATGTATTGTTGATATTTTGAAGGATAATTGTGTGTTTGCAATTTCAAATTGCTTTGTTAGTCATGGTGTTGCTTGGCTTTGCTACTATCCATCGGTCATATCGCTCACCAACAGGCTCATCTGGTCATTAATAGCAATTTTAAAAAAGTGTTAATTTATCACCCTTTATTATAGTCTCGCACCCACTTTACATTGAGTGTCCTTGACGCCATGACAATGCGCTCTATCTAATAAGTAATAACCTATTTATTAACATAATTATATTACTAGAAAACTTAACATAATCGTGGTCGAAGGTTCGAAATAAGAGGCCACGGGCTAATGATACAAAGGTTTGTGTTAACGACATTTCTTGCCATTTTCATATTAAGAATAGTTAATTCTGATAAATTATTCCGATGGCTTGATCATGTAGAGAGGATAGATGAAAGGAGAATATCAAAGCAAATATACAATGCGAGTGTGGATGGAAGAGTCGGTAGGGGTCGACCTGACAAAACATACATCATCCAAATTGGTGATACCCAAAAGGTCAAAAGTACCCTGAACCGACGAGAATGCATGAAGACGTTGATGAAAGTGGATGAAGCGAATGTAATATGGCAGGATCGAGCAAAGTGGCGGTCTATAGTCTTTGCCTACAGATAAAGACGTGACGAGTATATATGTATGTATGTATATATTTGTATGTATGTATGTAAATTCATATAGCCATGACCAATACAGTGCCGCAAGTTGGGACTATTCCTGTGTTTTGTAAATGTCTCTCTCTCACCACTGCCACCCAGCCCACTGCTGAACATAGGCCTCCCTCAAGGATCTGATGAAAGCGGCCTGCATCCAACGATTTCCTGCAACCTTAAATATTCTGTTTTACCTAGTTTTTTGGACCTTATCTATTCAATTTGATGTGCGCTCATGAATATTATTATTCGAGTTTTAGGTATGATAAACATGCAAAAACTCGATATCTCGATAGAGCGCGTTCTAAGTGCTGATAATGTTGATATGATTGTCTACGTAAAGCTCACGAGTGCAACCGCCATGTTCTCACGTTTTGTAACCTTTGTACTTACAATGTATTAAAAACTATTAGCTGCAGTGACCTCTATACAGGGTAGAATGGTCGTTGGCCTACTTGTAGAGCCTCTATACAGGATAGAATGGTATATGGCTTACCTGCAGTGTCCTGTATAGAATGGTCTATGGCTTACCTGTAGTGGTCTGAATAGAATGGTCTATCGCTTACCTGCAGTGTCCTGTATAGAATGATATATGGCTTGTATGGTGACTGCAGCTCTGTGTATATATGAAATATGATAAGAAATCTGTTTGGCTAATTAGTTAGGCCTTGGTGAGATTTACGAGTATAGATCGTACGATAGCAATTGGTATGATTTGCTTGAAAAACCTGGGCTAGATTATAGGAGACATATTAAAGGCATTTTTATGTTTATATGGTATTTTAAGGCAAAATGTGGGCGTCCTGGTAGTACCTCTGCTTGCTTCTTCTGTGAGAAGGAGCGACTTTATGTATGTATCTATAGAGACATGTTATATTATGTTCAGTACGGTACATTTTACATCCATTGATCTACGGAAAACTCAAGTAACTATCTACCAAAGTGGTTTCGTTTTTTTTTCCTAAAATACTGATTCCAAGGTATTGTACTCTCTCATATTGAGAACAATTATATGCTAGTATTTTAAAAATTACTCAGTAAATAACATTTTAACAATCCTTTTGCGATTTACATAAAATGTACATGCCCCTGTGACCTCGCGAGCTATTCGCAAGGTTAAAACATACCACCAGGTAACCGTTATTATTTATTAAACCTGATAGTTTGCCAACTAACCGTTAAAGTTAAACCGTTGGTTACTCCAAATTGTGACTTTCTAGCGTCCAACAATTGGCTAGATTTTGAGACTACGCGTGCCAATGTTACTAGAAAATTAATATTATATCCGATAAACACGATCTTGTATTGGACAACTGTTATAAAAAAATAGAACGTATTCGCTATTAATCTTCTGACAGAAGCGGCGTGTGAACAGTAAACCAGTGGGTTCGATTGCCAAGTTGGGTAAACCATTTGGTGTCCATCATATTTTCGACAGGTATAAGGTCGAAGGACGATAGATGGTGTATTGTCACCTCTGTCGACCCCTTTACGGATATAGATATAACATTTTGTAAAAATATATCTTATGCCAAACAATAATTATGGAAAAACCGGGTTCAAACTGAGTACATAGGATTTTTGAGAATCGATCCGATTACTATGAAAAACAATCAATGAATAATAAGTATGTGTGTTAATAAAAGTTTATCGCTTTAGTGCCCAATCGAACGATTATCACTACATAGTATAAAACAAAGTCGCTTTTTCTGTCTCTATTTCTCTTGTTCGCTTAAATCTTTAAAACTACGCAACGGATTTTGATGCAGCTTTTTTTTATAGATAGAGTGATTCAATAGAAAGATTTATATGTATAATCCATCCATCCATCCATCAGCCAAAGGAAGTCCACTGCTGAACATAGGCCTCCCCCAATGATTTCCACAGAGACCTGTTGGAGGCAGCCTGCATCCAGCGACGTCCCGCGACCTTTACCAGGTCGTCGGACCATCTTGTGGGTGGACGTCCTACGCTGCGCTTTCCGATACGCGGCCTCCATTCGAGCACTTTCTGACCCCATCGGTCATCAGATCTCCGCGCTATGTGCCCTGCCCATTGCCACTTCAACTTGCTAATCCGGTGGGCTATGTCGGTTATTTTAGTTCTCCTACGGATCTCCTCATTTCTGATTCGATCTCGTAGGGAAACCCCGAGCATAGCCCTCTCCATAGCTCGTTGAGTGACTTTGAGCTTCCTAATAAGGCCCATAGTGAGAGGCCACGTCTCGATGCCGTAAGTCATCACTGGCAACACACAACTATCGAAGACTTTCGATTTAAGGCACTGAGGTATTTTGGACGAGAAGACGTCGCGTAGTTTCCCGAACGCTGCCCAACCGAGTTAGATTCGACGATTGACCTCTCTCTCGAAGTTGGACCTGCCTAACCGGACCACTTGTCCTAAATTGACATATTCGTCAACAACTTCAAGAGTCGAGCCCCCAACACCGATGGGGGTGGGCACAACATGGACATTCGACATGATCTTCGTTTTGTCCATGTTCATTTTAAGACCCACCTGTTGGGAGACTCGATTGAGGTCTTCGAGCATAGTGCTAAGGTCTTCCAGTGATTCTGCCAAGACTACAATATCGTCGGCAAACCGAAGGTGAGTGATATACTCGCCGTTGATGTTGATGCCGAATCCTTTCCACTGCAAGAGCTTGAAGGCATTTTCCAGCGCGGCAGTGAACAGTTTCGGAGATATGACATCTCCCTGTCTCACGCCTCTCTGTAGTGGAATAGCCCTCGTACTCTGATCTTGTTCTCGGACCGACATGGTGGCGTTGTTGTATATACACTTCAACACTTCGATGTACCGATAGTCGATATGGCACCGCTGGAGAAACTGTAGCACAGCCCAAGTCTCAAGTCATATGTATAATAACATCCATTAAATAGTGGAGAAATATTGTTATTTTTGAGGTTTCTAATGTGATGTCGTTAGTTATCAATATTTTTCCGCTTACATTGCAAACGCAGGCTGAACCCTACAAGATTTATCAAAATAATGTACTACATATTTGTACACATTGAAAAGGTCTATAGAAAACTTCGCGATGGTATATGTCTATCTCTTATGGATATCCCACAATAACATTTTTTTGTCATTTACTTTTTACGACAAATAATGGCTAATTTTCGAAGCGATTTTAACCAATACAGCATTAATCCTTATCCAATTAAATAGCTGAAATAAATTGTTGATTTAATATAGATCTATGTGGTCCTTTACAGCACAAGATTTAAATGAATATTTTCGAAGATATTACAGATTTAAAATTGCGGGACGTAGCGCTTGCGGCGGTACTGACCGGCCGGGGTGGCGGCAGCGTGCCTATATAGGAATGTTTATATGTATAATAATAATAATACGTACATATTATTGTACTAAAATCTATTTGTACCCGGGCGAAGCTGGGCCGGGCCGCTAGTAATATTATAATTGATTCACGTCATTTATTACCATAATAAAATAAGTCATTGATATTTTATGAATGGCAACATCTAATGAAAAAGAACAAAATGTGAAGTAATAGCATAAGTATTATATACTTTTAAGTTTGGAATTTATCTTAAATGATTCTGTTTTAGATTTTAAATTATTGCCTTGTATAGTTTCCGACCGAATTCAGATTTTCCTAACCACCCATGTCGCCTGAAAAAGACTTACTTTAAAAATCTACATACTTGTCTACAAAACAAATAACATCTATTATAAATTAATAAATTCGCATTTCAATTAACGATAATCGAGAACACCAACACAACACTATTAATCGATAAAATATGAAATCGAATAGATCCTTGACCCACTAAATACCGTTTAAAAACTACAAAACGGATTATTTCGTAAGGCGAAATGAGATTAATTACCGTAACGCCCATTGTGTTAGATCGATTAGTGTTGCTAAGCCGATTGTGCAAGGTTCGGTTCTTGTGCAATGCCGGGGTGCGATTGACGGTACTAATGTGTTTTTTTCCTTCTGGTAACATAGCCTTATGTTATACACTTTTAATATTATTTTGTGTGGAGTAACTGTTCCAATAAATAAATAGTACTGCTTTACAGTAAAATACAGATTTTGTGGGTATCACAAATATAAGACTTAAATATTATAAAAACCATTCCCTAATTAACTACTTGTGTATACACATAACACAACCATTTGCCTCAGGTAGGGAACGAACCCGTGGCTTCTAGTTTTACCGCCAAAGTATGAAACTACTGCGCTATAGGCTATCGAATTTGATCGATACTGCGAAGACCTTTTATGAAGGAACGCGATTTCAATTCTAAGTTGTCTCTTTGGCCAATATTAAATTTAAACGATTTTGGGTAGTACAAAGGATTTGACAGTACCTTAACCAACGCAAAATTATCATGCTTTTTTGCCTATTACACTGAAACGGTTTATCCCTTGCATTTCAGGTCTGTTTTGTGGGTAATTGATTTTAAGCACAATATGATAAAGCACTGTTAATTAAAAACATCATTATTTTATCTGTCTCGGCGACACACATTGACATATATTTGATAAGAAAATACGGATTCTGTATCCTGCAGATAATAAATAGCGGTCAATGTATCGTATTTTATAAATCACATGTTTCTTCTTAAATGGCAAAAAATAATATAATTGGCACATGTGATAACTCAATCATGTCCCACTGCTGGGCATGGCCTCCACTACGAATTAAAATGGTTTAGGACTTAATCTTCCACAATATTGTGAGTTGGTAGATACACTTAAATTTTAATCTAAGAACCTTAATTGTATACAGTTTCAAAATTAGTAAACGAATGTTATGTCTTCTTCGCTAAAACTAAATTCAAAAGTTCGAAGGGACAAGACATGCGATAGCTAAAATTAGTTTTAAAACTGTCTCTGAATTAAGTCGTAAATATTTTAAAATAACTCATATACTTTGATAGTCTCCGTGGCGCAGTTAGTTAAACGCCGGCTGTGAAACGAGAGCCTGCGGGTTCGATCCCCGCACCAAGACAAATATTTGTGTGAACAATCTGTTTCGGTTCTGAGTGTTTGTGAGGCCGAAAAGTGTGGGGTTAGGACTATGTATGTGACTGATGGGTTTTATTTACTTGACAAAAACAAAAAAAAAACTAGCTATCCAACTATAATGGTGTTTCAAACAATCGAGTTGATTCGTAACTTTCCATTAAACCGATAAGAATCGATATTCACCGGTAATGAACAGCACTAGCGGAAACACGTCCGGTCGGCTTACCGCGGGAACTGTTGCGCAACTCGGAATAATCAACTATTTAATAGTAAATTGTTTATTTTCAAAATACATACATGAACTTCACGCCTTTTCCCAGAAGGGGTAGAGGTGCCAGGATACCCACATTTCGCCTTTTATGTTCCGTCCCTCGATGAGATAGGTGGCGAGCCTATCGCCATATCGTGCACAAATTCCTGACTCTAGGCTGATAATGAATAGAAAATCCAATATCATTTTCCCTACCCGGGATTCGAACCCGAGACCTCAGCTTTGTAACCGTACCGTAGTACAACTATACCACCGAGGCAGTCAGCAAGAGGAGAGTCAGTTTTTTTTTATTTATTTTTTGCTTTGTATGGCGAGACGAGCAAGTCGTTCGGCTGATGGTAAGCGATACGACCGCTCATAAACAGTAGCAACATTCCACTGCGCTCGCCATCCTGAGACATAAGATGTTAAGTCTCAATATGTCCAGTAGTTGCTCTGGCTACAGCAGTGTTGTTTCACGGGAGAAATAGACATTGCGGTGGTACCTACCCAGATGGCCTCTCACATATGAGAGACCTACCACCAGTAAGATAAGTAATAAGAGAAGTTCAGTGCAATATTTCCAAAATAATGCACTGAAATAAAATAAATATCGTATGACTGTTGACGCTGAAATTCCATACAGATGCTACCAGTATCTAAGGACTGTGAACCAGGTTCGATTACCAGCTGTGGTAATATATTTTGTAAGTTTTTATCTTTATGGAGTTATGCTTATTTAATCGTTTTTTTGCGACGAAAATAATCTATGTAGGTATGCGAAAAATAAAGTCACACATAAAATGTATTGCTCTACTTGAGAATCAAAACCTAAAATTTTACTCTCCACGTGCGCTCCCATTAATCCCATTTGTCATAAGGAAAAATCTTCTACAATATACCAATTGAACAATTTAACTTTCCATTTCAATTGTAAAATTGTGTCTTGTGTAGTTTTTGCAACATAACTATATTTTTTTCGCAATATTTTCTCCAAAACGTCCAGTTTATGCAGACCCATGTAATGATAACATTGTCTTAACAAGGTGTTGACGGCTGGGGGTCCACTTATATTGGATAGTTTACGTTTTCTAACTTTCCATGGTTCAATTGTCTTGTTATATATAACAGTTGTGTCATCTTGGGTTAAATGAAGCCGTTTTTTTCTTGTGACAAATATGAATAGAATTATGTATAATATTGAAATTCAAGTTTTTGAAGAGATGTTTAACACTTAATGTAAATAGTTGATGAATTTTGCAAGTCTTTGGTAGCAAAACCAACGGTATCGGGTATACACACTATATTATATATACTGCTTATTACTGATTTTATTTAAAGTGAAGTAGGGAACCAACCCGCACTAGGCCAGCGTGGTGGACTATATGGCCTAACCACTCTCAATCGGTAGTCGATTGTAGAGGAGGCCCGTGCCCTGCAGTGGGACGTATATGGGCTGATACAGAAGTAGGGAACTCCGACCCTTCGAAGATACGTGTTATCTGGAAATGAATTATTGCTTACTATGACGCGTGCCTGAAAATTGAACAATGTAATTTCCTCGATATTATTAAGTTTCCTAAACTCGCATTGAACCAGCGTGATTGACTGAGACTGAAAACCTGACACCCTTAAAAGTGACCTGTGTCCAGCATTAGGAAAGGGCTGTCACTAAATTACCAGAAGGTTAAATATGTAGTTTAATATATATGTTATGGGTTATCGTTCGTATCTTCGTTGGAGATTCTAATAAATAAAATAAAATTAAGACAAAATTATATAAAAAATATTACAAAAACATATACAAGGTGATATAAAAAGGATTTCGTATCAATAAGTCGTATGAAAGTGCGCAAAAGCTGTATATCCGTTTATCTGTTATTAACTGCTTTATCACATAAATGTTGATAAGTTAATCCCCGATGTCCTGTTATCACAAACACGACTGAACCAAACGCTTCATAGGCAGACACACAGGAGCCATTAATATTATCTTATTTAATTACCATGTCACTTGGAATTCTGTTGGTTTAATTAAACCGCATTAAATTTGATAAGTATCCGAATTCAAAATTCAAGCACATGTTTCTGCATGTTGTTTGCTTTATGGTACTGTATGAAGAGGCTATATGGCCTAACCACTTTCAATCGTACTCACGATTGTAGAGGAGGCCCGTGCCCTGCAGTGGGACGTATATGGGCTGATACAGCGGCTTCATTATGCCTCAGAGGAAACTATGATATACAATGTGCATCATAGTTATGTCGTCAATAATAAATTTCAGTCGAGAAACCGTTGTTACTTTCGAAATAGTTGTTAAAGTGTTCATATAGAGGAGTTCTCAGAGTGCGCCAGTTATACATCCTTAAAGCCTGTGTTTCGACCCATAAAACCACTTTGAACTCTACAGCAAACTCAACATTATTTAAAAAGAGAATTTTAATTCTGAAACTGCCTTTAGGTAAAACATGCTTTGCAAAAAGGTTTCAATACTTCGCATACCCCTCGATTTACAATAAAGTCTCTAGACTATGCCCTATTAAGACGTGTTCAGTTAAAGAGTGCTCTAGCAAAATATTTGATTTCCTAAAAGAATTGGATTACGAAACCACTGAAAACATTCTGAATTCCACAGTCATAACACTGAATACAACATAAGATCAATATTTCAGTCTGGTTTTTGTAGATTTTAATTATGATTATGAAGTTCCTGTACACATAAATATTTTTGTTTTTTTTTTGTTTTCAAATAAACCTAGCGTTAATTAATTTTTTTTCTCGTGTATTTAACTATCTTGTACTCAGACATTCCTAAATCTTTGTTTGGTAGCCCAAGACACAGGCTATGCCTAGTTTGGGTACCCCTGCTCACAGTAGTTATAAGGATTTCATTATTTTGTATTACATTATTTTTAATTAGTATTAAGTCTCTGTATGTCTGTATTTTTAATAAAAGATTTACGATTTTTTTTTTCGATTTTTCGATAGAAAAAAAAAAGATAGGTCGCATATCAAAATAATTTACCTATGCGTGCTGTTAAAAAAGGGTCTGGCACTAAAATCTCACACAAAACAACCGATCTGGGATTCGAACCAACTACCCAACGATTCACCCAGCCAATAAACTAGTAGTGTGAGAGTGTATTAAAACCACGAGCCCACAGTAACGGGTGTGGTAACTGTCCCGCGGATGTCGAACGCGGAAGAGGGAATCGGGAGGCTGCAATCAATTCATCTGTTGCAACCGCTTAACCGACTGCGCACAACGGGTAATGAGTTTCCTGTACTACGGTATTATTGAGGTAATGGGTTTGGAAAGAGTATTAATGGTGTAAGTTATTGGTTCATAGAGTTGATTGTGAGTTTTGAGTATCTGCGTTTGATTCAGGGGTTTAAAAAGATCATGCGGAGTAAAAAAATTAATTTTGGATAATTTGTAAACTTAATCCTTTTTTTATCTAGTACTACGTTGCAATATGTATAGATAAAGAAACGGTTGTATATTCAAATTATAACCTTATCAAACCAGTTAGTTTTGTCAATCATTCATAACATATTGAAAAGATTAAGTAAAAAATTCAATGGGAATATGACTATGAATCACACAATTAACGTAACTCTACCACTATCTCGTCAAAGGAAATGAAAATGGAGGAAAATTTATTTTAGCGCGTTTCTCATGGTCATCTTTGAAATTCCAAATGTGTTGAAGGGCCTATCCTCAGTTTTTTAATCAATGTATACTCACTAAATCAAAACGAAATCGTCCTTGTATCCAAACAAACTATTAAAACTTCATATGGCTGGGGCGATTTAAGCAGATAATCGTCGGCGTGTTTATTTTGGCCGGAAATGCGATACCGTCGTGGCGTCACATCCGGTCTGCGACAAGTGGCAACTAGGCCGTGAAACCTACAAATTGTGTTTAAATATAAAATGTGGACGAAGGGTTTCATTCGCGTTAGGAATGTGTGGCGTATTCTTGAAGTATTGTATATTTAAACATCATGAGAATCTCCTGTTCTACTAGAAATAGTACTTTCAGTTTAACCTGAAATTTCATAAGCAACGACATTTAGTTACAGAGTAAAATATCGTAACAAACAAATTTAAAATCACTTGCGTTTTAAATGAATGAATTAATGAAGGAATTTCATCTATAATCCAATTTTATGTTCAATTATACATATTTATTCTTTGTTTAGTATTTTATTAAGGTTTAATTGCATTAAGCATTTCTTACCATAAAATATTTTTTCAAATGCAGCAGCGTACATTGGCAAGTCACATATACATAAATATTGTCTACGGTGTTTTGTCGTGCGAATGCGTGGTTGACATACTTTTATTCAAATAGTAGGAACAGTATTTCCCTTTTCACATGGTATTATATTGGGAATGTTAATACTACTAGATTACGAGTATAAATGCTTGTTCTCTCTATTAAGAAAACATGTCTCAAACAATGCGTAAAAAGAGACAAACTCTTCCCCAATATTTTGACAACAGTATGTCAACGAAGAAAATACGTTGTCGGAGTTAAAGCTGTGGTCAAAAGTTGATGCAAATCCACCTTAGTCTATCCTAAAAAGCTGCATTTTTGTTTCAAAACTCAAATCAAAACTAATATTATTACAAAACAAACTGTCTCCTGTCATAACATTCCATCGTATTCCAAATGCCGGCATAATGAAAACAAGTAAAAACGTTACCCTGACAGCTGATATGCGGGTGCGGTGACGCAACAGCGAATATTTTGTAACTACCCCGACTTTCGCCCGCGCGCGAAACTATAACACGCGCGGCTAATAAATATTAATACTCAAGGTTCACGATAAATATTGTTTCCTTTTAAATTATGTATCAGAAAGAAATTGCTTTATTGTATTGATTGATATAATAGATCATTTATTAAATGTTTTGTTAGAAGGTTTGGCGAGTAATTTTGTCAATACGAGTAATTGAAGCTAAAAAAATATGCGATAGAATTGTTGAAATTGGATTTAGGTATTTTACTATAAAAAGTCTACCTACCAAGGACGCATATTGTCCCGAAACCACAATAAGAGATAGTAATGGGAGTTCTCGCTATTTCAAATTAACATCACCTTGTTAGTTTTTAAAGATTTTGTAAACAAAAAAACTGACCATATATTATAACCATTTTTCACATCTAAAATTACACAAACACAATAGACTGCTTCTATCTGCGGGAACATGTAATTAGTGTATAGTTGTTCTCAAAGTTTTGTTATAGTATCACTGTATGTTTCCTTAAAATAAAATAAAAATTCTTAGATTACACGAGATCGTATAGAAATATTAGCCGGTCGGCTTAGTGAATCACAAAATTTAGCTTATTTATTTAATTTGTGAAATTCTATGATCGACTTCACTTGCTGTTTGTTATTGCTATTTATTCCTACACTAATAATAGACAAGTCATGATTCGTGAGTATCAGAAATTACAAGAGCCGAATCACAATTTTTTGTATCATTATAAACATTTATCTCAGTGGACCGAACTCGCGTTCTTTCGTTTCACAGCCGGTCTCCCGCCCACTTAGCTACTAAGACTAAATATACAAATATGCAAACGTGCGATACAGGTAATGAAATGAAAATAGTAAGCATCGAATTCACATTGGAAATATGTACATGCAATAGTCATGTACGGTGGCGTGATACATAATATGTTTATATGTTTCGCTTGACATGTACATTGTGTCTTGAATTTACTGTTTGTTTAACTGTTTTTGGACTCTTAAATACGAGTAATATACACGACAGACAATATTTTTCCGTCGGTATTCTAACAAGTGGAATCTTTTAATTACGAGCCATAAACACGACAAAAAATACTTTTAAGTCGATATTCTTTGAACTAGTGGTATCACTCTGATCGAGCCATTCTTTGACTACCATATAACATCTCTGACTTTTCGGAGTCATGTGTGAATTATGGTTGTGAATTGATAGTCAATCACCACGCACTATGATGGTGCAGGAAAACATCGTGAGGAAACCTTACATAGCGATTTGTAAGAATTTCTATGATATGTAAAAGCCTGAAGACCCACACTAGGCCAGCGTGTTGGAAAAATACGGCCTAACCCCTACAATCACACTCTCGATTGTAGTGGAGGATGTTTATCAAACTTTCTGTCGTAATACAAGCAAACATTTTAAAATCGTTGTAAGCGACGACTTAATTCAGTAACCGTTCCACTAGAGATGTACTGGAGCGCGCGCACCACTTACGTCAAAACATTTTAGGCGCTTTCCGCCTTGTCCATATATTTATGGCTATGTCTACAATTACCATTATAATTATCTATAAAACAACTACGGAATTCACGTTTCACATGGACTCTAACGCCCGAATACTGGAACACCATTCAAACAATAGTTAAGCGCAACTTATTTTTAAGTTGCGTTCCAGTATTCGGGCGTAAAGCTGTAATAACGTTAAATATGCAATAAATACGGCTTTATGTTCCTCTTCATGTGATTTGTCATTCAGCTGTCAATTTCTTCGGCGATTGCATGTCGAGGAACCATTCTAATGCTGGATTACACAGAAACAATTATTGTGATATGCGCTCCTACGGGTAAACAAGGTGTAATAAATAATCGTATGCTATGGAATGTTAATTCTACAGACCTGCACTAGGCCAGCGTGGTGGACCATATGATCTAACAACTCTCAATCGTACTATTGTAGAGGAGGTTCGTGTCCTGCAATGGAACGTATATTGGCTGATACAAATACAGATGGCGATAGACTTTCCCTCTATTACATTTAGTACTGAAATATCCTACACGAATTGTAAATGCCAATAGTAATCAGTGCCTTGGGATTACTATTGGCGCAGTTGTACTACGCTACGACTACTGTGGTGTCGGGTTCGTCTCCTGGGTCAGGTGAAGTGATATTGGATTTTTCTATTCAGTATCAGCCCGAAGTTAGTTTGTATCCGAAATAGCGAAGGGCTCGTCCAATATTACGTCATGAGATGGAACACACAAGACGAAACGTGGGAGTACTGGTAGCACTCCTGCCTACCCGCTTGGGAAAAGGCATGAGTTTTTCTATGAATTAACAGAACAACGTCGTTATTGTAGTGATTGAGAAACCGAGCATAAAATCCGCAAAGGGACCAATGTACGTGCCTCAGCCTGCATGGCGCAGTTGATTAGACGCCGGCTGTGAAACGATAGTCCAAGGGTTCGATCCCCGCACCGAGACAAATGTTTGTGTGAACCACGAATATTTGTTTTCGATCTAGGTGTATGCGGGACCAAAAAGTTTCTCGGAGTTTCGGATACAAGACTCGAGGTCTGAGTGTGGGGTCAGAACTATGTATGTGAATGTTGGGTGTGTTTATTTATTTATCATAATGTTTGTTAATAGTCGCACGAAGTCGCTGGATTCAGGCCGCTTCCAACAGTTCAATATGAGAATCCTTGATAAAGGCTGTTCAGAAGTAGACTTCCTATCGGTAAAGATGGTGATAATCTTGCTTCCACGCTAGAATTTTATGTTCGTGGCCATAAAATACTAATATGTCGCATTGTTGTGGTTTGGAAGATTATTTTATGGGTTATAAAACTGAACTTCCTATTTTTTTGTTTCTGTATATTGTCATTATTCACGCTTAAATTGTTGATAGAGGTAAACATCATTGTTTGAGAAAACTTCTGATAGTTAATTATTTGATTATCTAAATACAAACTTTATAAGGATAGGGAAAAGTATGACAACGGCCTTAATTTTAAAACATTTTTAGTATTATCTAATATTTTATCCTTTTTAAACGATTTTTCAATTCATTTCGAGGTTCTAAATAGATTTTAAAACTGGCTTTGAATAAGGTGGTAAGATTTTAAATTAATGTAAATTTTCCTTTTCCATCACGTGTCCTTTGAAAATTACATATCTGATCGAAAAATCTCGAATGCAACCACGATTGTTATGTCAATTGTCACGATAATAAAAACGCGACGTGACTTGTATGCTATCTGAATATAAAACTTTCTGCTTTTATCCTGATCTAGATAAGTAGTTTATTATTTATGGTCCCTGTATAAAATACGTGAATATTAAAAAGGCACCGATATGACAAAATTATTATACACCGCAAAATGACATAGTTCTGATTACATTGTAGTATCTTGTGTCGTAGGTATCAAAAACTCCTAAGGGACTTTTATGTTCTAAAGGGATACAAATTTTTTTTTTTTTTTTTTTTTTTTATTGCATTGAATGGCGAGACGAGCAAGCCATTCGCCTGATGGTAAGCGATACGACCGCTCATGAACAGTAGCAATATTCCACTGCGCTCGCCATCCTGAGACATAAGATGTTAAGTCTCAATATGTCCAGTAGTTGCTCTGGATATATAATAGGATATATCTATGCTTTGTACATTTTATCATTTATAAATTAGTCTGTCTACTATTTTGTGAAAAATTTCTGATATTTTTTGAGCTGTTTCGCTTTTTGCTTCTACAATTGCAGCCTTCAAGTTTGTACTTAAAAATGTACGAAAGTGTACGCCCCAATGGTCACGTTTCAACGAACTTAATTCCTTGGAATTTAAATATGTTTTTATCAAATTAATCAGTACTAATACGTTCTCTATATTTATGCACTGACCAAGTTATTTCTAGTTAATTGAATGAGTTGATCGCGATAATAGTATCTTTTAAATCGGTGAAAATAAATTATGTCACAGTTCTCGTTATGCGTGGTGAAAACAAATTTGTCATGCTGGTTACATGTGCACTGCGGTCGGAACGCAATCTATTTAGCCGTAGAGTAAGTAGGCGCGTGATATACAAACTATGAGTTATGAGTGTTTGGGGCGATTTCCAGGGAGGACTTTATATCATCAGATTTCAATATTTTTATGAATATTTTTTATCTGTGTAAGCCCGTATACGCCCCAGTGCAGGGCACGGGCCTCTTCTTTAATCGAGAGTACGATTGATAGGAGTTAGGCCATAGCCACGTTGGCCTATTGCGGGTTGGCGGAAAATGTATATATCAGCCTTCAATATTTTAAAAAATATTTCGAATTTGATACATTATTGGATTTGGCTCTATTTTCCCCATAACGTCAGCCAGACGACAGAAAGGGAAGTGATAGCTTATGATAGCTTAGGAGTGAGATACAAAAATAGAAATAACAATGCCAATTTCCAATATTCGCTTGGGTCCAGATATTCTCTTAGAGAAAAGTTTAAAGAGATAAATATAATGACAGTAGCATCACAATACATTTTTGAAAATTTAATTTATGTCCATAGAAATAAAGCAAGTTTTCTTAAGATTAGCGATATTCACAACAAAAATACTAGGAATAAGAATAATCTAGCTACTCTTAAGACCAGACTCCACAAGATCAGCAAATCTTTTAAGGGTTACTGTATACACGTTTATAACAAAGTTCCCAGTCATATTAAAGCCTTATCTATTACAAAATTCAAAGCTACTATCAAGCAAAAATTATGCAATAAGGCATATTATAAAATTTCGGAATATTTAGACGATAACAAGGTTTGGGAATAGAATAAAATTAAATGAATGTGTAGTATCTCGGGGCGAAAGTCTTGGTATGCTCTATAAAATATCATTTAAATTAAGTAACTTGTCAAATTTGCCATTGTTTTCCTGTGTAAGTGATTGGGTATGTCATGCTTGCTAAAAAGTCTGTGCTTGCGGTGGCGTCGTGTGCCAGGTCGGTCACTTCCCTGTAACATGGTTGAGGAGGCCGATGGCTGGCACATGCGTCTTACTCGTGAACGGGTGCTGCTTGCGTAGACTGGTCTATCCGATTTGCTTACATTGTAATGGATTGATTGATAGATTACATAAGGCTTTCGCAATTATTCACTGCTTTGGCGAAAAAGAGTATACTGATTCTTCGTTCTGGGCGACTTCACTTCACTCAGCCATAGTAATTATAATATAATAATATTCATATCAAAAATATTTATTGTAAATTTACAACATATTATTATTAAACTGCTCTGAATCTGATTTAAACCAACTTGTAAATTTTGTAATAATTCACTACATTGTAAACTGGTTTTGAAAAGAGCAACACTAGAGTTTCTTGCCCGTTCTTCTCTAGTGAAAACCGCTTTCCGAACCGGGTGGTAGATAAAAAAATGACTGAATCTAAATGATGTTGAACATTTTAATGGATTCAATAAATTATTTTCATTTTCATTTTCAATAGTTATCCTCTACAAAACTCGCGTATTCCTCTCTATTATCTCAAGTATAAGATTTCAGTCAACAAACCAACTACATATCATTATATCAGTAATGTACATAAATAAATACATAAACACGTAAATATCGATAAGATAGTGGATTGGTGAGCATTGACACTCAGCGGCCGAGGCCGGGTTATTCGTATGTATTGCGTGTTACGAACAGTATGGCTCTGTGATTGTAAACAACTGTGACAAATTGTGCTAGTGATTTTAAATAAAATTGGTGCAGTAAATTAAAAGATTTCTCAACGGTTGGTGTAGGTACATTTATTGTTATGTGTGGCGAGACGGCATGCTATTTGCTTGATGGTAAGAGATAGGAGCGCTCCTGGACAGTAGCAATATTTGGAATTCTACTGCGCTTACCATCCTGAGATGTGAGATGTTAAGTCTCAATATGTCCAGTAGTTACTCTGGCTACAATGTCCTTCAATCTGAAACACAACAGTGCGTTTACATTACTGTTTGGCGGGAGAAATAGACATTGCGGTGGTATATATGAGATACTTACCACTAGTAAGTTCTAAATAAATTACGTCTACATATTTTTAAGACGATATTATTTTGTGAAATGCTTTGCTGTCACTAGATAATCTTGCCTTCTGAAGTAGCATAATTTAATCGTAGTTAATAAATCAAAATCATGTGTCTCCATACTTATGTTATTTAAATACTTAGCGTATATTTTATGATTCCGGATATTTTTATCTTCACACCTCTGCACTTACCATCAATGCAGTTAACCTTCGCTAATAATCTAGAATAATACTAGTATCTAAGTTTACATATGAATAACTTATACAGAAGTTACACAAACGCGTAACTGTATTTGTATAATCCCATATACATACGTCCTTCTGCAGAGCACGGGCCTCCTCTATAATCTAAAATACGATTGAGAGAGGTTATACCATATAGTTCACCAGGAAACGTTTACGTCCAGATCAAATAATATCAATAGGTCATTGAAATAAAACTTTTTGAAGATTTTATCGCGGAGTTGGTAGAAAGATTTTTTTTTAACTTCCCTACTATTCCATTTTTTAGGTACACAGCTTTTGTGATTACTAGGTGCTGAGGTATTAGTCCTGACATTCGGATTAACATTCGCATTAATACAAAAGTCCATAGATCATACAAAACACGCAGATATACAACACAATTTATTCCGCGTAAAGCCACATAATCAGTCTTTGGCTATCCATTTCAGCATCGCGTCATTACAAGACCCTACATTAACAGTTTATGTCCATGAGAACCGTTGCATCTTCCCGCTTTCACAACCATCATGTCTGGATATTAAAAAACCTATAGCAGGAAGCGCTTAGCTGATTTAAGACGAACTTTGCAATTTCCTCAACATGGCGCGTTCATTTTAGAACAATTAAAATCTCATTTCCCGGTAATGGAGGTGTTTTCACCGATTAGCACATATCTACACCTCGGATGGGTGCCGACGACCGCAAAATATACACATCAAAACATAAAAATTTCAAAAATAAAAAAATGTGTGGGACTTGTAAGGAAAATAAACATGATTGTCGTTCTTTTTCTATAAGTTTACCATAATTTGATTATACAGAAGTCCCAGCCTGAATTAAACCAAGCTGCGACTTCTCTATATAAAAATTAAACCAAATCCGAGATAAAATCCGTAAATAATAGTTTTATTTCAGTGTTGTTTTTTGTATATAAACAAAGTAAAGTAACCTATGAACCCATTTTATGCTTATGCATAAGACTGTGCATAAGACAAACTTATTTACATCCAAATAAGAATTACATAATTATTATTATTTATCAGATCACCATAGCTTCAAAGCCTCATAAATCCTAGAAATGCCAGATTTATAACAATAGACTATAGTGGACAAAGACTAATATGTCAGTGAAATAGACTGAAGTGAAAAAAAAAACTAATAAATAAAGACGTTAAGTGATAAAATGTGGGTGAAATCAGTGTGAAAATGATGCTGTATATGACTAACGCGACGGAGGAGGTCGCGGTGAAGCGGCCGCCTCGGAGGAGACATATCAGTGCTAATATCAAGGTTTGTATCCCGTGGAGGGAAGGGGAATGTGTTTTTGGGTAGAGAAATAAGTTCTAGCAAAAATGGTGAAGTTTTTGTGCATTTCTGTGTCATTGGTCTTACAAGACGATTATGTCTGCTGACGGTTACGTATTAACCAATGGGTTTTAAACAGTAACAAGGTTATTACTATTTTTAGATACAATACTTTTCGTCAGACCAATTTACCGACCAAAGTCGTAAGGAAATAGCTGTGGAAAACGTAGTCAATTCAGGAAAGTAAAAGAAAATCAAAATCACTTCAAACTCTTTACAAATACATTTTGAAAAATCAAAAGAGACACAATAGGCACTACAAATTTATTAAAAATGGAGCAGTAACTACTCACCGAAATAGCGCAACATCCACATTACACGTAATCATACAGGCCATTACATCCGGCCGTCGATTATTCCAGCGATCATAATCTCCGCGAGAAATGCATTCGTATGGAAACACGGATTTTGCCTTTATGTAAGCGTTGTGGACTGGCGGCTTTGTCTATGAATCATTGTTGGTAGAAAAGTTAATACCACTACGTCAGATTTTTTTTATAGTGGTGATAGATCACATTTAAAAAGAGGGTTCTATCATATACATTGTTTAATACTGCAATGAAACACCAAAGAAAGATCATCAACCAATGGAGATGAATACTACAGTTGCAAAATTTTGATGAATTACGGGATGTATGATATAGTTTGCCTCGAGGAACGAGGAAGTTCGAATCTTCGGACGATCGAAGTTTATAACGATACGAATGTACCTGCTCTGTAAAGGTTTTTTTTTAATTGCATTGAATGGCGAGACGAACAAGTCGTTCGCCTGATGGTAAGCGATACGACCGCTCATAAACAGTAGCTAAATTCCACTGCGCTCGCCATCCTGAGACATAAGATGTTAAGTCTCAATATGTCCAGTAGTTACTCTGGCTACAATGTCCTTCAATCCGAAATACAAGAGTGCATTTACACTGCTGTTTGACGGGAGAAATAGACATTGCGGTGGTACCTACCCAGATGGCCTCTCACATATGAGAGACCTACCACCAGTGATGAAATGTTCGGATTCATATAACGTACACCGTAACCATAGTGAATAACGACCATAAGTCTATGTAGGTACATTCGTATCATCGTAAACTCCGATCTCCGAAGATTCGTACTTAGTTTTGAATTTTCAGAGTAGGGCCCTAGGCCAGCGTGGTGGACTACATCGCCGAACCACTCTCAATCGTATTCTCGGTTGTAGAGGAGGCCCGTGCCCTGCAGTGGGACGTATATGGGCTGATATAGAAATGATAAATTCCTTTTGAGCTTCGGTTTCTCTTTAGATATCCAACCCTCGTCACGAGCTACATTTATTGATATAAATGATGATGTTATTGTTTCAGCGGCAACTGGCGGGCATATCGCAGTCGTCATA
The DNA here is from genome assembly GCA_009982885.2 of Hyles vespertilio. Lineage (NCBI taxonomy): Eukaryota > Metazoa > Arthropoda > Insecta > Lepidoptera > Sphingidae > Hyles > Hyles vespertilio. The sequence continues at coordinate 2,658,094 of CM042817.1, forward strand.
CAGCGACGGCTCGCTGCTCAGCGTGGGCTCCTCGGAGATGGACGAGGATAGCAGCAGCGGCCACCACCACTCCCACTCCCACTCCCACGAACACTCCGCCAGGAGCGACCAGTTCGACCTCTATAGTGAGTTATATGTGAAAAAATTATCACAGCTGTGCATCCTTTTCCTACGACTAAATTATATTTTACCAGTGAAGAAGTAAATGCACCTAATAAGGGGAAACGCCTTGATCGGCAATAGGATACTTATTCAGATAAGTGTCCTACTAGATCTTGTACTACTCTACTCGTATCGTATCAGCCCATATACGTCCCACTGCAGGGCACGGGCCTTCTCTACAACCGACAGTACGATTGAGAGTGGTTAGGCCATATAGTCCACCACGCTGGCCTAGTGCGGGTTGGCGGACTTACACTTTAAATCGCTATGATATGCAGGTTTCCTCACGATGTTTTCCTTCACCGTTTTAGTTTTTTTTTTTCTACTCTTGCTGGGCATAGTGGCGGCATTGCACCTGATGGTAAGCGCAAATGCCGCCCAGGCAGAGTATCCATTGGCATCGGACGGCAGTCCCATGGACCCAGGATTGTAGGATTTAGTGCGTGGTGATTGACTATCACTATACACACATGACTCCGAAAAGTCAGAGGTGTGCCCTGGGATTCGAACCCGAGACCATCGTGAACATGTTGGCAATCGCGTCTATTCCGTTTACCAACAGGCCACCACGCACTTTACACTACCCTACTACATTCGTTTAATCATGCCTAAGTTTATTTAATTGCCTACTTTGAAATACTTGTAAATTAGTAAAGTAATATTAAATTATATTCATGGATGATATGTGTGATTCTTTGTTTTACACTGCCCTTTCTTTCTCCTTTTATATCCATCCAAAGGTTGTCTGGTAGAGATCGCTTATTAGCGATAAGACCGCCTTTTCTACTTTTAATAGATGTTATTTATTTATGTTGTTATATTCTCTTGTTTGTGTAAAATAAAGATTAAATAAATAAATATGTGTATTTAGGTAATTAACCTAATAATGTATCTATAAATGTTTCAGACACGACGGAGCCGCCGAGCGGCGTGGCGCCACTGTCGCACTCGGCCGCCAAGCACAAGATGGCGGTGCGGCCGCGGCGCACGCACGGCGCGCCCAGGCGGAAGAAAAACAACCCTGTTAGTACTAAAGACCATATTATTTATATAGCCGTGATTGACTTTACAGGGTGCTTCAGATTGCCAATGAAAATTTAACCAGGAGGTAGTTTTAAAATATGAAATCCATAGCTGCTCTACGTCAACGATATGGATCAAGATATGAAGCCTTTCATGATATTGATAATGGCAAAAGAATGCATTGGTAATTGACCAATGCGAAAGTTTGTGAAAAGGAATAATATAATATGTTAGGGAAATTTCACGATAAACATCAACATGGAATTTGATAAAAAAAATTTATGCATATTCAAATATCATATTAATTAATCAAGGTCGTGCGTTATCGTTATTGACAAAAATGTAACTCGAGATTCTGTATTATAACTTCAGATTGCCGCATCAGCCTTGCCGATAACGCCCGAACTGAACGAAGAAATGATACGAAGCACTACTCCTGACGTGACCCATAAAACCTCAGAAGTTGTTACTGGTAAATATATACTATACTATTTTTTATTCTGGCATGAAAATGATGAGTCTCTTGATGGTAAGCGCTATGCGATCCGGTTAGGGCACCGAATGACAGGTTGGTGATGTCATGCAACTAAACTTATCAGGGTAGTTGACTCCATTTTTTGTATTAATAAAGGATATCCAAAACTAAGCAAACATAGAATTTTGTAACTCCATAAAAAATTAAATAAGTTCGCCCCAAAACTCCGCATTTGCTCTCACTTGCTGCGTCCTGCGTCGACACGTGAAAGCAAATGCGGAGTTTGGTACTGCGCCATAGGTTTTAAATACTGCCACTCGCACGCGGCTCGTGACGGCCAATGCGAGTGTGAGACGGTAAGATGTCTAAACTACGATCCCATTATTTTTTTAAAACACTAATATTTGCATCATGCTACTTAAATTATGTTTTTAAACAGTTTTACTCTTAGATTATATACTCGTCTAGATTGAGCAATGTCAACAAACGATGCGCTAAAAGTGTCCTCACTTTCGTTGATATGTGTGAGTACGGGTCGTGTAATTATTGTAATCCAACTGTCAAGGTGTGTGTGTTTAGGGATGCCTACTCCAGATTATTAACTTAACTTTCCCCCATTATTTGATATACAAAATAGGTTAAATAAAATATTTTTTCTTTATTTAAAGTAATCATACTATTAATTATATTTATAACGCATTTTAGTAAAAACAATAAAGATCTAAACCCATCTCCTAGTGTTTGTTTCCGAATAGAATTAACTCTTTGGATTTATTGCCTGGGCTGTTATCTGATTTCTGTATTTATGTAAAATATAAATCATCATAAGTAAAATGTTCGGAACACACAACTGAAGTCATGTGAGGCTACGAATGGTCTTCTTTTCGTTTCGTTTCGTTCGTTTCCGCTGTGTAATGTCTCTCCAGCAATTTGCTAGTACGGAATCCGTAGGACGTCTAAAAATATTATTAGGACCTTGAATAAGTTCTCGCTGTTTCTTCAAAGATGACAATAGCAGTACCCCGTTTATGAAATTTTGAATGGTACATGCAAGGCAAAGAATTAATAAAATACTATGAAGTGCATGTCGTCGTGGGTTTCATTAATATCGTGTAGGTAAGTTTTATTTACTCATTCAATAAATAATGCCATTCTTCTTGTTGTTATTCTGATCGAAATATTATGTAATGATATTTGTGTTTTATAGTTTCTCCCAGAGTTTCAACAAATTTTCCTAGTAATAAATTGACAACACTGGCCAATGAAACTCATCTTCAAAATAATGAATTAAAAGTTCATGTTTTATTCAAATAATAGTGTATTAACAATAATGTTACCGATAGAAAGTGATATTGGTATTATTATACAGTTTTCCCACACAATTGCGATACAATTCGACAGCACAAACCGGCATAATTAATTATTTTTCGGGAGCACGTTATCCATATGTAGTTCAAATGACACTGACGTACGTGAGAAGCGAGTCTACCAAATTTGGTAGACTTTTTTTGAGCCGCGCGGTGAGGTGTGATGTGTCATCTAGACGAGTATATAATCTAAGAGTTTTACTGTTAATGATAAGTTAGACATTGCCGGAGTATTGCTGAGCTTCAATGCTCGGTGTTATTAAAATTCGTGCCGCTGTTGATCCTGACTTACAGTGGTGGGTATGAGAACAGGACAGTCTCCTAAAACAGTTTTAATTTAATAATATTTTTGTTTGTGCGCCAAATAATACAAAAAATCGATTATAGGCAAATAACCCATTATGCTGGCCCACAGAATAATCAAGATAAATGTATCAAACCATAATCTTTGATGATACTACTTGTATCATGTTAATGACGTAAGAATTTCCTTTAACAGCATTAAGATAGCGAAAACATGTTGTGAAAAAAAAATGTTGTAACGAGAAAAAAGGCCTGGTGATTTTAAATAACAGGAGCTGTCTTATGTCTATATCAGACATCAGTTCCACGTCCAGTTTGTACTTAAGCAATTTTTTGTAACTGTTTTCTGTATTAGAAAAATAATTTAGAGTTATTATTTATTTATTGGGCTATTTGTGGCTTCGCAAGCCAGCATATGTGGTTCTATTATGCAAAGCAGAAAATATCATTAAATCTTTTTTACTTGTAACAATTCAGTTAAATTATTTCTCCTAAAATATACCAATAAAATTGTGTTTTGATTGATTCCAGAATCATTCTCTTCATCGACCACTACGAAGCATCATATGATCGTGAAGGAACAGCATCACCAACTGAATAAAGAACTGCAGAGAGTCATGGAGACGCCCAGCGACACCAAGCTCAAGTCCTCGTCGCTGCCTCCAGGGCTGGCCCTCAGCCAGCTGGTGGGACAGTCGCCAGCCAAGCTCAGCGTGGTGGAAGCCAACACCCCTCGATCCTCCATCAAACGGAGCCAGTCTAGTACACAGGGGACAGCCCTACGAGAAACTTCTCCCAAGACTAAAATCCACACATACCACTCAGAGGACAGAATCCTGCAGTACCGCGGTGACAAAAAATACGCTGAAGAAACTTGCCTCGAAAAGAAATCTAAGTCAGAGAAGAAAACCGAAAACGAAAACATACGGTCTTCGAAAAAGGAAGAGTCATTTTTCAGTAGATTACTGTTGAGGAAGAGCGGGAAGAAATCAAAGAAGGACCAAGTAGACGGAGACAACCAGGTCGAAGTGAAAAAGTCCAAAACGGACAAACCCACGGCACAATACAAGATCGTGGACGCGGAAAGAGTCTACGAACAGGGGTACAAGCCGGTGCCAGCTGAAAGAACTCACAAATCTGCCGGGCAGAAGGCGTTCGCCAATCAAATGCATAAACGTATTGACAATAAGGGCGCGTACGTACAGGATGCAGCGTACAAAGATATCTACAGTGCGGCCAAAGTACCCGGCGTCGAGTACAATATCACTGATCTCAAACTTGCTGACGAAACTGACAAAATGCTGAACTTGGAGATGAAGAGCCGTTTCAGCAGACGAGGGGAGTTCTCCGAAGTTACCGAGTGGAGCAAACGCACCTCGTCTAAGGAAATAATTGACGATAAACAGGAGTCTTTCAATCTTCAACACGATAAGACTAAACGACCAACTTCAGTCCAGAGATTGGTCGACCCATATTCCTCGAAAGCATTTATTAATAACGAGATTGCAAACTCAGCCGCAGAAGAATTGATGTCGCCAATCTTTAGTGACTTCAGACGAAGAGCCCCCAATCAGAGCGATGCGCATCAAAAACACTCCTTCAGACTTAATGTTCAATAACAGCGTGCCGAAAAATTTGCCGTACTTTAACTCTGGCATGATGTCGACCTCGCCGCCTAAACCCAGACACAAAAGCTCGGAGAATATTAAGCAAAGATCCTCTGAACACGTTGCAGAATTCATAGAGAGGAGAGTTGAATGCAAACAGGAGTCGATCCGCCACGCCAGCAAAACTGAGGAATCCTATGTGACTTCCGCGCTCAGGTCTCTCGGTGACGAGTATGTTGAAAACAGGAGCAGTATCGGCAAGTCGCATAGTTTCCGCTACGCCTCCGAAAGTACGTCGATTAGCTCTCAAGAAAATCAGATGCCTAGTTTACCGGCTATAGTCGGCATTTCCGAGCCACTGCTCGAAAGCTGGGAAGTTAATTATAGAAGGAACGTAAGCGAACGGCAGGATTTATCTAAGAGAATTTCGGCGAGAAATTACATGCTGCAGACTGCTGAAGCCAACTATGATAGTCTACCGAGCACCGACAGTAGTTACATGGACAGCCTTAAAACTGATGTGAATGACGACAGAAAACTCTTCACTAACAGCATTCACATTACCATGGACAGTAAAAGAGACAGTGATATTTCTCAGATTGAGGCTAAAATTGACGATATAATTAGCTCGCCTAAACCCATTATGCCTCCAATACTCAAATCGAATTCGTTAGACAGCGTTAAAAGTAGCCCAGAAAAACATGTTGATGACCGACGCAAAACTATTTCTGTAGAAAGCTCTTTGAGCCTCAGCGGAAAAGTTCAAAAAGAGGTTAAACCAGAACCAGAGACATTCATATCTGTCACTCATATCAATAAAGAGCAAACACCCGTCAAAACTGTAGATTCTTCTAAAGTAAATAAAAACGAAGAGAAAGCACCAAAGTCTGGAGCCAAACCTGGTGTGCCAGAGTTTCTTAATATACAATTGAATAAAGTTGACGCAAAACCAGCAACAAATATCGTGTTGACTGCAAACGTAACGCCAAAGAAAACCGATAGTCCACAGATTGAAAAAGAACAAGAATGTTTCGTAATGCCCGAAATTAAAACTCAAAGTGTACCTGTAACGAAAGACTGGTTTATAAACAAAACTACTGAGAACGTTGTGGAAAATACTCAAACTGAAGACAAAGCTTCTCCTGCAGTCTCCAGAAAGTCTTTTGTCCAGGCATTTACGCCACAGAGTCCTTCTACACCAAAGGCGTTTTTCAAGCGGAAAGCTGGAAGTGTAGAATTGCCAGATAAATCAGAAAAGACGCGAACTAATTCCTTGAGCACTGAAGGAAGCACTGAGAAAATATACGACAACATATCTATTGACCAAAAATCGCATTCCAGTTTCGGAAGCAAGAGTTCCTATACAAAGTGTGGACAGTAATGATAACAGAAACGATAAACAGGATGACGGCGTTGTGTATCGCAAGAAACCTGTGATATTATCCAGGGAACTGAGGAATGATAAGAAAAACGACGATGAACCTGAACTGATGAAAGTTTTCGCTCGCAGGTCTCTCAAAATTAAGGACTCTGAAGCCGACAGCATTGCTCAGGAGATAGCCAAGTCTAAAGAGGAAATGAGTGACAGTGCTAAGACAAAACTGCTGAAGAATGAATTCAACGCTTCGATCAAATCTCGTGATAGTGACAAAGAGAACGAGGACATAGTTAAGGAAGAAGAGAAAAGACTGGTTGATATAGCGGCAAGAGTGAGTCAGTTTGGAGCCCCGCACTATCAAAGAAGCGTTAGCATCAACAGCGTTACCACGAAGAGAGACAGCGCTCCCGTATACAGAAGCGAGGTCCACAAATACAAAAAGGAAGTATCAGACTCAACCCCAGAAAAGAGGCTCAGAAACAGAACCTTTCCTGACTCATCCAACGATAGAGAAGATTTAAAAAATATAGCTAAAAGCGAGGCCATGGCTTATAAAGCCGACACTCTAACCAAAAGACCGTGGCAGAGAAACGGAGACAAATTCCGTTTGTCAATGGACAACGAGAAATGTGACAGTGCTGTGATAGAAAAGGACGGGAATAGGGAGAAAGAGGAAAGTGCGAAAGAAAAGGATGGTGCTGAGGGCGAAGCTGACGCTTCACCGCAGTTCAAAGGAATTCTGCAAATGAGGGCCGAATGGGAGAGGCGAGCGAAACAGGGCATGACCAAATAAATATGGTGCTAGATACAAGGTACTTACAATTAAACTGTTATTCTTCTATAATTAGGTATAGTAATTGACATTAGCAGTGACATAAACTAAAAAATATTAAATATTGATCTCAGACACTAGATTTGGAACTTGTATAATTCTATTCTTGATTAAAATTCCATAACTAGTTCAAATATGTAATGTTTCTTTATTTAGTATTTTTAAATGTTATTTAGCCATAATATGCTTTCTTAGGTAATCTACATTTTACCCAATGCTTAGTAATTTTAGGCGCCTATTGCCTATTATAATGGCTTCTCAACTGTTTCTAGTGTCATGTCTCAAATAACCCAAAATACATTGCAATCCCGCTATACTATTACTGCCTTATAGTATGTCTAAATGTACATCAAATAATATTTCCTTGATAATATAATTATTATACTCACAATTAAAAAAATTATGAAAGATGTAACTTTGGAGAATACCACTTTGGGCTCTATAATAGTCAAAGACAAAAAGGCATGGGTTTATACAAATGTAATTTCACTTCTTGTATTTACAAACAAATAAAATAAAGTCATGTTTTTAAAACCCTACAGTCGTGACATTAAATAACTATATTCCTTGACATAAAAAACTCAAACAATTTTAATGAATTTTATGAATGTTGCAGGATATCCGGGATAGTCTTGCTGTACACTTGGGACTTAGATATATTATATTATGTTAGACTCGTAACTAGTTTAGACATGCTAAACAAAGCAAATGTAATGTTATTGAATAATATTATATAAAATATTGATTTTATGTACCGTTGATGAGACAGGTGTATTTTTGTGTGTTATTACAATGGCTATAGAGTATAGTTATATTTTATTAAAGAAAAAAATAATACTAATGTGTATTGAACATTATGATATTGTGAAATAGAAATTTTATTCCTATAGTTTTTGTGGTGTTTTATTTCGATCCTTAGTCCCTTTTTGAAGACTAATAAAATCCTAGGCTTTAATTAGAATTGACAGTTTTAAAGGCTTATAAAAAAAAATATGAAATATTCGATAATTTTTTTTTTGATACATACTAAAAATAGTTCTAATATATATAAAAAGAACACAAGATTGAGGTTAATGATATATCATTATTCTGAGCTAAAATAGACAAAACGTATTCAGAAATCAATATTGCTGTTAAAAAAATCAAAGGATAGATATTATGTATCCACCTTTCTTACATCCAAATACGATTCGAAAACGCTACCAAATACGAATACAATATATATCCAAATACGTACAAAATATTGGCACAGCATGATGTCTGCATGTGGATGTACATACATTGTACCAAATGAATATTATTTTCAATAATATTTTATCACTAAGATTAAGACGACGAAATCACTCGCCTGGTGGTAATCACAACGCCTGCTCATGAACAAGAGCAATAGCACTCTGAACGTATTACTAAGCTCTGCATGACACTGTACTGAGCTCTTCACCCCGATACATTAATTATTATTTATTTTGGCTAAAGCTATGTACGCTTATATACATTAAATAACCTATATTTACATGTATATAAGCGTACATAGCTTATATTTATACAACTGAATCTAAAAATAAGTTATTTATGAATAGAGGGAGCGCTGGTACTTCAAAAACGTACATATATTATGTGTAAAAATATGGAGCCGGGCCATCTTTTTTTGCCATTTGATAGGACAGTTGTATTTGAATGACAAAGACAATTATTTCTGCACTTTTTTCTGTGTGTATTGCACCCATTCCTTTACCTAGCAGTGATAACCAATCATATATTCGACCTCTCGCATTTAAAAAATTGGTTGGTATTTAATTCACAAAATACATTGCAACATAAATTATCCTTAAACTTCACTTTTACTTTCAATTAATATTTGCGCAACAATTTGGGGATTCAGGTAATCCAATTACGAACTAATAGCGCAAGATATTTTTAAATTATGACTTTATTAAAAGGACCAAAGAAACCTAATTAAATTACATTGTTTACAAAATGTGGGATTTGTTAATCCACTTGCGTTTAATTTAATTAGAACCGCAGTTACAAAGCAAATGGTAGAAACTGTAAGTATTGAAAAGTGGAAAGCAAAATGAGAGTCTTATATCCATTTTAAAAAACAACCATTCAGTGGCAAGGCTCAAGACCCAAGCCACGGGCGCCCACGGCTGTTAGGCGGCGGTTTGGGATCCAAAGTGAGGAACCTCCTCACTATGCGTGCCGTATCCATTAACACCACCTTTTAGCTGGCTGGCTCTTGATTCAAGGACTAATTATCTCTGGGGTTATTTGTCGAGGCTATATGGTATAAATTGTATGTACAGAAACAACAATCGGGACAATGATTATTGAGTCTACATCCCACATGCCGGTGCCAAATCTAATTACTAACGGCCGATGCCAATAATCAATCGAAAAAATTAGATTGAAGTCAATCTGGATTGTTTTCTACTTTTCGATTGGTCTCATGTCATGTTGCCATATTTTTTTCACTACTGAGATTGATTATTGGCAATATAGTACCAGAATAAAGATAGAGCTGTCAATCTAAAACGGCAAATTTTGGATTGGGATTGTTTATTGGTAGCGGCTGTAAGACAAATTGTATTTTTTAGCTTTAACAAAGTTATCGTCATGCGGAACGGTAACATCAACAAATATTGCCCTACTACTATATTCATCTGTTCCGAGACCCTACGAGTCAATTAAATACCTGCAGTGACAGCCTCCGTGGCGCAATGAGTTAGACACCTGTGAAATCTGAGGTCACGGGTTCGATCCCCGCACCGAGAAGAATGTTTGTGCGACCCACAAACATTTATTCCGGGTCTGGGTGTTTGTGAGACCGAAAAGTCTCTCGTAGTTCCTGATACCCGAAAATCGAGACGTGTCGTATGTCTCGATTTTAGTGTGCGGTCAGGACTATTTATGTGACTGTTGGGTGTTATTTATTTATATCAATCGATTATCACAATATCAGGTTTATTGGCAACAATTGCCCTGTCTGTGATAAGACATATTTGATGATAGAAGACTTATCGCTATAGTGGGATCGCCCACTATACCGTTGCATGACCATTTTCAAGACCTGGTTCTGGGGCATACTGTCATATGGCATTTCAAGAGCCATAAGTCCATATCATAGAGCAATTTGCTGTACGATCTTGGCTACTAGGTTGTGTCTATGCAAATACTTACCGTTAGCAAGATACGAACAACCGGAGATAACATGCCTGATTGACTCGCCCGGATGGTGGCATGCCCGACGAATGTCGACCGTACCATTCTTCAGAATGTATTTCCTATAGTTGTTCGTTATTATTTTTTATTCCAATGAATGCCGAGACGAGCATGCCGTTCGCCTCATAGTAAGCGATACAACCACTCATGAATACTGTCAAAACAAAAACTTTGCACGCCATCTTCCATATACGGTGTTAAGTCTCAATACATCCAGTAGTTATGCTACAATGACTATTAAACCAGAACAAAACTATGCATTTCCACTACCATTTGGCAAGAGAAATAGACATTGCGGTACTACCTATCCTAGCACCCTATCACATATGAGAGACCACCAGTAAACTACCTAGCTTTGTTTATTATAACTTCCTAAAGACTTATTACCTTCCTGCTCTGTTCCTGATGTCTTCGGTCTCAACAGAGTACGACTCCATATTAAATAATCATACGTAACTTATAATGTTAGCGCAATCCATTTGAATGCATCCATGGAATGTTAATTCGCAGGGGCACGCAACGTAACAGCTAACCCATTATATTGTAATTAGTTAAATATTTATTTACGTGTGCCATCGTAGCGCTGGGCGGTAATGGATCTAATGACGTCACCTTTGTTGACCATGGAAAATTGCCACTGGTGAAAATAAGGTCAAATGTTTGAACTCGCAAGGCACTTATTTTGTGAGGCTGTTTTGGTCCTTTGAATTTGGAGGCTCATGTAAAGCTGAGGCAGTATGTGTCCTTAGATTCTATAAAAAAAATCTATAATAATTTCTGTTTTATAATTTTACAACATTTTAGGATGTCTTTCCAGATTCATTTTCCCCATCAACCTAACTAAATATCCTATGATTTGGAGTCATATTTCACCACTAAAAAATTGATATTTTACCCTTAGTAAATAACACAATTTATTTTTTATAACGAAATTCGTATCCACAGATACTGCATATTTTGTTTTTTTACATTCCTTCCACAGCATATTTTCATCACAATTCGAAACGCACCCAAATAGAAGGGTGGGCGAAGGGTAGTTTCACGCATGCGCACAAAACATCACCACTGACTAACCCCAATACACCAAAGCGTTGCGACTCCATTTTATATTCATTTATTTTGCGTACCACGAGTTAGTTACATTTAAAACAACAAATAAATAGTTATATGAACGTTTGATATAAATGAATGAAGTGATTCAATCAAAGACAATAATTAAATGAAACAGAACATTGAGTGTCCTCTTGTGTTACGTAATATTTTCTGAGTTAAAAGATTGTGTAAGACTGACAAGGTGAAAGGTGAGTCAAGATTTTTGTGTTTCATTTATTTTTCTGTTACATTAATTAATCTATTAAATGTAAGTAAATAAAATAGTCAGCCTTAAGAGTTAAACGAATAAAATAATAAATGCAATAAACATACATAAAATAACGCGCAATTTAATTGTTTTTTGTAAATATTGTATGGATTTCGCGGTTTTTATATACTTTACGTGTAATTTCACTCTAATATATGTTGTTTTATGTATAATACCTTGGTTTTTCATAACTAAGGACGTGGTAATGATGGAAAATCGATATGCTGTGTTGTGTGCAGCGAAAGAGCTGACCTCGCCTTCGTAGTTAGAGGTGAATCTCATAATAACAGAAAACTAAGCGAATATTTGTTATTAATTAAAGGCAAAGTGATAGATGGCTGGCTGGCTGAGCCTGAAATATACCACGCGTCAGCCACAATGACGAGTATTACACTGAAATAATACTATTATTTACATGGATTTTATGTCGGATTTATTTTAATTATTACATTTTTTAACTTCCCGACATTTCGATTACTTTACAGTTTCCGTGGTGACAAAATCCGTAAATAATAGTTTTATTCAATGAGTAACAATCGCGTAAATCTGCTAGAATATTAAAGTGGTTTTGAAAACAGTACAACACTAGTTTCTTGCCCTTTCTTCTCTAGAGAAAACCGCTTTCCGAACCGGGTGGTAGTTTAAAAACTGCCTGTATCTAAATTATGTTAGACATTTTAATGGATTAAATATATTTTTTCTATTTCATTTACCATATTGAGTAAATGCGACGATATTTGCATTTATCAAACAGAATTTTTTGACAAAGCAATTCGTCCTAGGTTATATTTAATAATTCACCCCTACACTTCAGAATTCATATTCCATACTTGGTAAGTTTTTGAAAACTGTAGTGTTACTCCTTCTTTAAAACAAGCTCTAAACTGCAAATAGGTCTTGCAAACGTAAGTACCCTATTACATTGCATGATCCCGAAACGCTTCAGGAATTTCAATAGAAGCGATTATCCCAAGAGAATTTCTAGCTCTCAAGGAGCTTTGTAATGAATGGAACTTTAATAAAGGTTTCTCCTTCAACTTCAGACTTACACTCGATAGGATGTAAGTGTTTTAGTTGTAAGAACAGAAGTTTAATTGGCTATCAATATTTGTTTACAACTTACTTCGAAAATACAAACAAATATATTTTAAGAAATTATTAAAACGTGTTTCTATACACAATGATCTAAACCTATTTTAAACACGTATATCAAGCAAAATGTCGGACGCCCGCCTTCAAGGTGGACGGACAACCTGGCTAAAGATCCTTGGGGGAGGCCTATGTTCAGCAGTGGACTTCCTGTGGCTGATATGATAATGATGATGACCATCTTAAACACATAAGTGCCATACGGCTCCTTTAATTCCCTTTTCCTTATTAATAATAGTATCGTGTATTCACTTATTCCACTTTTAATCACATCAATAATAAATTACAATGATACTGGAACTAGATCTTCACAAAACAGGACCCAAACCTAGAGTGAAGATCACCGACAAATATATTGGTATTGGTGATACTTTGGTATTTTTGTTATATTGTCACGTTTATCAAAGTTTATAACATTTTTAAATATAAATGAATGAAATTATTGTGAAAGGATTTTCTTAATTATATAATTTATAAATTTATTATTCAATTCTCATTCGTAATCAAGAAAATATTAGAAATATTGAGAAGAATCAAAATTTCCATTAATCGAACCATTCATACATTCATAATTTGTCCAAAATCCCAAACCAGTTTTCGAACCCAATCTCACTCTAAGCCTATTCCGCAATTACTCCTAATGAGTTTAATGTAAAATCCACTAGGCTGTTCATTACATTCTTATCAAGGAAAGCGCAAACAACACAATAGTTGTTAAGTTAGTAATTAGAGGTTCTAGTTTGCAATGAGCCAATCTTTTGTTATTTAACAAAAACAATGGACGCGAATATCCCAGCTTTCTAGGTTACTCAGATGAACGTTGCGAAAGCGAGATCAAAAATTGTGATAAATCGCACAATCCACCGCAGGAGATTACGTTTTAAATTATAATTTCTAGTTTTTTACATCTCATTTTTTTTAGTAGAGTTACGAATAGAAGGTTTACAGAGAATTATATACAGACACCATGACGGAGATTGTTAGTCGCCGACTGTGAAACAGGCGGCCGCAGGTTCGATCCCCGCAAAATGTTTGTAAGGCCCACAAATATTTACATCGGATTTGGGTGTTTGTGAGACCGAGAAGTTTCTTGTAGTTAAGCGCTGGTTTCATGTCATAACAGAAGACATTAGAATCATTGGTAACAACTGAGATCGGTCTGAATTAAGAATATATACAAAATGGCGGTCCCTGGTGCCTGTCTTTAAATACCAAGTAGATTAAAAGGCTATGGTTTGGTATCAAAAGACAATAAAAAATGGAAAAGATACTCAAAAGATATTTAAAGTGCAGCAGATCACAATCATTCTTGCGACCTTTACAAGAGCAACCTCACATCGATTACACCGATGTGAGGTCAAAAGCTAGAGGACAGATAAAGAAATTCTCGAGACGTTGTGTCTGAATACAGACGGCTGCAATTAATTCTGCGGTTGTAGATATTTCTGGATTTAGATTCTAGATATTGTAGTGTTGTTTTCATTGAGACAAAGTATTATTTAGGCTGGAAAATGCAGATGAAAAATAGCAGGCAAAAGTTGGATCTAAAACAAGAGGCAGTGTTTTCGAGCCGCGCCATAAAACAAATGCTTGGTTTTTGTTTTGTATACTTTGTACCAGCATGAAAAAGTAACAACAATAGTCAAATAGAGGGTACTCCGATTTGAACCAATGTCATTACATAAGACTTAAAAAAAATGCGTGTTGCTGAGGGAGTTCCTTGCGCAGTTCCTTATTCACAACTACAACACGTTTCGAAGTGGCGGTAGCAGAAATTAACGATTAAAAAGATCATGTAAAATACTAATGAAATAAAGAATATTTTAATTTTGAATATTTTGATAGCTATTTGATATATATCATTGGTTAACACAAGCTTGATAGTAGCCGTATACTGAAGAGTACAATATAGTGAGTCTGACAGTCATAGGACTGGTGGTACGTCTCTCATATTATGTGAGAGTCCGACTGCGTGGATACCACCGCAGTGTCTATTTATCCCGCCGAACAACAGTCTAAATTCACTTAGTACCTGAGTAACTACTCGAAATAGACATTTAACAACCATTTGTCTCAGGATAGCGAGTTCAGTGGAATGCCAAGCGTTGCTTTGTAATTCATGGCGTTGTTTGGTTTCGCTACGATCATAAGCGGTCGTATAATTTACCATCATGGGAATTGCATGCTCGTCTCACTATTCATTACAATAAAAAATGTGTAGGAACAGAAGAAAACGTACGGAACAAGAAGGACAAAACAGATATGTGTGCTCACAGCAGTACCACAGAAGTGTAAGCAGAGCAGGCACTAATGTCATATACCGAGCTTATTTTCAGTTCAAGTCGTAACAAAAGCCGAAAATATGATCTCCCCAGAGATAAGACCCAGTATTTTTTCATATGAGATTATTTACTACATCTGCATCACCCCATATATGTTCAGCCACGGGCGCGGGTATCCTCTACAATCGACAGATCGAGTGAAGGTGGTTAGGCCATATATAATAGTTTACCACTTTGGCCTAGTGCGGGCTGGCGGACTTTACATGCCATAGAAATGAATCACTTTGATATTTTTGTCAATACAAACTTGACCACCCGTGACCACCGCGAACATGTTAGTAGCCGCGTCTGGTCGCACTGAATAGATAAATCAATTAATTCCTGTAAACAATATGGGATCTGAACACGACATTTCACGTTAGTAAAACTCATATGTCGTTGTATATTCATGCCCTCCCTGCGTCCTCCGCGGAGGGAATACTAATCCCCAACGCCTGTCGAGGAAGGGAGCGAGTCAAATTGTGACATAAATGTCCCTTTATTTTGTAACTGAGGTGATGTAATATTCGAATGATCTGAGCTCTACAACAATATGCAGAGTTTTACTGAAGTAACATGTAACATATAAATATATAATAACTTTAGGGCTATGAATCGTCATAGAGTAGTATTGAAATAAGAGGTAACATTTAAATAATAACCCCTTTACGGCTGTGAATCGTCATGTCCTGCGTGTGATTACTAGTTGGCGAGAAAACCATGAATTACAAAGCAATGCCTGGCATACTACTGCCTCGGCCTCCTGAGACAGATGTTAAGTCTCGATTGTGAGTAGAATTAGCAATAATGAAATGAAATAAAATGAATTTATTGGTCACATAGGCAATTGACTGCCTCGGTTGCGTAATTATACTAAGGTACGGTTACAAAGCTGAGGTCTCGGGTTGGGCAAAGTATTAATTATCAGCCCAGAGTCAGGAATTTGTGCCCGATATGGCGATAGGCTCGCCACCTATCACATTGTGGGATGGAACATACAAGGCGAAATGTGGGTGTCCTGGAACCTCTGCCTACCCCTTCTGGGTTGTAGGCGTGAGTTTATGAATGTATGTATGTATAGGCAATTGAATAGCTCTCATGATCCAAATCAACTTTTAACGGTTACAATATCCAGGTTGCAATAAATACCTCTTGCCAGTTCTTGATAGAGTGGTCCAAATTTTCCCACCTTCTTTCTTTCGTCAACCACACAAAAAATCTAGATGCAAGGATTGGACTCACAGTTCTTTCACCCAGCGTATCTTTAGAAGCTGTAACTTCATCCCCTATTAAGAAAGAGATGTCACATTCTAAAGCCGAGCTGACACCCACTAATTACAGAGAGTGTGCATCATTTTAATTATTTTTAAAACATGTTTCTACACCAGTTCTAGTGCGGAGTTCGTTAGCGCCAGTCCTGTTTTTAATCCAATTACTATGCTCACAAATTATACTGATGTATCAAATGTTTTTAGAGTTAAAAAAGCCAAAAGGATTGCCGAGCCTACGTAGTCTGTCCTACTTTAAATGTATCTTTTGAATTTTAGTATGCTTGCTGGGATTTTCATAAAAAATATGATGTTATTAATCTGGATATCTTACAAAGTAATCCCATCAAAAACATCCTGTAAAAAAATCCAAGTCTCGCAGCTCAGGTTTTCTACCGCAAAAAGTTGTGAGATGCATGTAATACCAAGTCGATTAATTTATTTAGTCCTTAAGGGACCTTCTATATAAAGTTATTACGTTAGTTATTACCATATCAATATTAAAAATTCTCTACGTTTTAAATAAATGGATCGACTTGGCCATCGCATGAAAACATAATGTATCGTACAATTTATACATAATGCTGCTGGCCAAGTCGATCTATTTATTTAAAACTAAAAAAAAAATTTAATGTTCTTTCTTTCATTGTAATTGATATTTTCGAGCTATTTAGTCTATTTATTTGCAAGTTTTTCTTCGTCATGTTTTTCTAGAGGAATGTTGTACAGTTTCATGAGCTGAATATACCATTTCCCTCTCTATATCCCCTCCTGTTATGCCTCATATATATAGATATCTATCTACAACTATTATTCCATTATATACGGGTACAATGATTCATTAACTGCAAATGTAACTTTGTAATCTTATACATTTATATGGGATTACAAAGTTATTCACGCAGTTGGTCTATCTAGAAAACTAGACACAAATTATGAAATGTTTGAATTTTCCCTTATTTTAGACACTAAAGACTAATTATATTCTAAATTTGAAGGTTCTATGTCTGCTAGAAGTGCCTTCGACTTTTGATGATCGGTCAGTCAGTCAGTGAGTGACAAAATTACGAAAGTTTAATAAGTTATAATTCTTAAACTACTGGTTCAAATTGAATGAAATTTTAAATATACCGTGTTTACACAATTCCTAATTAGTAACTGAAAATTCAGGCTTCATGCTTTAGCCACAACGTAGTTATAGGGGTTTGAAAATAGTCTGAATTGCTTCGAGAAAAGGATGTTACGGCCATGCCACTTTTTAGCTCGACTTGGAGGGGGCTCGGCCGCGCCCCCAGATAGAATAGCGGTTTTTAAAAAAGGGATTTTCTATATGTTATGTCTTACTGGTAGTAGGTTTTTTTTTATACTGGCCTGGCATGGTGGCGGCATTGCACCTGATGGAAAGTGCCAATGCCGCCCAGGCAGAGTATCCATTGGCATCGGACGGCAGTCCCATGCTAATGGAAACAATTATGCCGGCCTGCTAAGGTGCCTCTTCACACCGCGGCGGAAGGACCCAGGATTGTAGGAAGGAGGGAACACGTGCGCTGGTATCTCATATGTGAGAGGCCATCTGGGTACCACAGCAATGTCTATTTCTCCCGTGAAACAACACCGCGTAAATGCACTGTTGTGTTTCGGATTGAAGGACATTGTAGCCAGAGCAACTACTGGACATATTGAGACTTAACATCTTATGTGTCAGGATGGCGAGCGCAGTGGAATGTTGCTACTGTTTATGAGCGGTCGTATCGCTTACCATCAGGCGAACGGCTTGCTCGTCTCGCCATTCACGGTAATTAAAAAAAAAATGTTGACGTAAAAATATTTTAGCTTTTATTGTATAAACTGACCCAAATATTACTTTGTCTTGGTAATTGTATAAAAAAAAATATTACGGAATCTTAGGTAGGCTAGGCTGACTCGAAATATATACTATACTAGCGGTCGGACCCGGCTTTGCCCGGGTGCAGATAGCTTTTGAGTCCAGTATTGATTTGGCAACAACATATTATTTCGCGTACTAACTATATTTCCCGCGCGCCGTCGACTATATTTCCCGTCCCGTTATATCCGGTTTATGTCCCATCTCATTCAGTCCCATGATGAAATTTTAATTATCATTTATTATCAGTTTTTTGTATTAGCTTTATTGAAAAAATTTTTTATATACAATATTTTGTAATTGTGATATTAATTCGTTGGTGGGAGAAGTGGTGGGAGGCGCCCGACGTGACGGCCCAGTGGTGGCATGCGCGTCAACTGCGCGCGGTACAGGACAGTACTTGGGCATTGCAACATTACTTTATTTTTCTAAAACAAATGTAGCCTAAGTTACTCCTTATTATATCAACTACCTGACAAAAAAAAGTCCCGTCAAAATCGGTCCAGCCATTTCAGAGATTAGCCGGAACAAACAGACAGACAGACAGACAAAAAAAATCTAAGGTCATTTTCGTTATAGGTATCGTGTATATAACGATATGTGGTTGGACATTTTTTTTTATTTTCACTTTACAAACAGACATTTCAATTTTATTTATATGTATAGATAACTATAATCTAAAACAGATATAAGTAATTACTCGCTTATTAAATAATTTTAAATCATTATAACCTTATAACAAAGCAGTTTCGCCATAACGTTATTTTATTCTATGAGAAAGTAGTACTTATGATAATGAAAACTTTTGTACCTCCGCAGCAATAGCATTCGCGTGATTTCTTTGTCCTTCACTTGGCATGATGTGTATAAATAAAGACATCCAACAGTCTTATGCATAGTCCTGACCCCACACTAAGATCTAGTCTTTTGTTGTGGGTATCAGGAACTACGGAACTACGAGAGACTTTTCGGTCTCACAAACACCCAGACCCGAAACAATTATTAGTTTCGATGCGGGGATTGCGCCCGATTCTCGCTTCACAGCCGGCGTCTACCCAGCAGCGCCACGGAGGCTGTCGACTTGTTGCTGTATGTACAACGTATGTTTCTCTTTCAGCCGCAGCGGCCGCGTGATGCGCCCAGCATCGCGCTAGATGCTGTGCGGGGCGATACTGAGCGCCGCGCCGCTGTCGCTGCGAGGGCTGGCGCCCGCGCTGCCCGCCGCGCGCCCGCCGCTGCTCGCGCTCGTCATGCACCACATGCAACGCGTCGACGATGAGGCCAGCTTCATAGGTCAGTGCTTAGTACTAATGGGAATTATTGTTATTTCAAATTACCATCACCACACCACCATGAGACCTTTGAGACCTTAGCGTGCTCTATATTTTTGCTATTGCTAATTCCCCCCCGTCATAATTTTAAACAAATAATTGACTATATAATCAGCATAATCATATTTCACATCTATAATTAAACACACTCAATTGACTGTTCAGTTTCTTCTTCAAAATGGGTCCGTAAAAACTTCACTCTTTCATTGATTATACGAGATCGAATAAAAACATTAGCCGATCGGCTTTGTGAATCACAATCGCAAATCGCAAAAAGCTTATTTATAAAACTTATCTGTATCACTAGTTCTTAGCCTAAATACCATAGGTTAGGATACAAATCGGTAAATAAGACTCTTAGAACAACCGTTAAGAGAGATCAGAAGTGTATATGCTGACGGAGTATAAAACTGGTTAGCACCGAAATAATGGATCATCCGTAATACCTTCTTAACATCTTAGATATAACAAGTGATAAACTAACAACCATCGGAGACACAGCAGATATGACGTCTCAGAATTTTAATGCCGTAATTACACCGTAGAATGGGTCATGTCATGAAATAATCCAATATCTTATAAAAACACCTTGCATTAGTTATAGAACGACGTACCCTGAACAGATTTTGCTACTGATAGCGCAACTGCTAATGTTGATTTTACGCTATTTCAGAGACAAGTTTTCAAACTTGTGTGTTGCTTATTTATAATTTATGCATTTAAAAAATTGTCATAAACCTGAGCATATTTTACAATAGTGAAAGAATTAGTTTCCTCAGTACAAAAATAACTCCTGAAAATAATTATTTATTAACATATTGTATTTGCTTTAAGACAGCTTCCAACAAGTTAACATAAAGACCAAAACGATGTTATCTACAAATAAATTGTAGTTCTGTTCGCAACCAATAGCTACTGCTACTAACTATTTGATTGTGAATTGTATTGCTTCGTCTGCAACTCCAGACAGACCTTGTGGAATGCAATCTTAGTTTCAGAAAAAAGAGGAGATACAATGAATTTGTAAAATCCCTGAAGATTTACTCCCTTAGAGATTCCTAGCATTGTTTTAGTTACTAGATGTTTTGTCTCTGCCATTCTTAAAACTGTAAACAGGAGATAGAAAGAGCCAAGTAAATTATTGGTATCTATCGTTTTCTTTATTGTAAGATACAAAAACGTACCTAAATAATTACAATTTGCAGACAAATAAATGAATAATAACTATACTCAATAGTCTTCACCTCACAGTAAATATTTTTTTGTAGTGGGTATCAGAAACTACGTGACTTATTGGCTTCATTACACCCAGACCCGAAACAGATTTAAAACGACGACCCCTCATTTCACAGCGGACTCACAAACTTAAGACTATACTAAGAGCTCAGCTGGGTTAAAGGCTTTTGTAATAACTATACGTCCCTTGAAAATTAATACGATAATAAACCTATTCACACTCAAGTATATTATATTACCCAAGTTGAACTTAATAAGGGTATAAAATACCAAGTGCGTACAGTTAGAATAGGAGTCAACGGACGGGTTAAGATCGATGTCACGTGATATAGCATTATTTACTCCTGGTCCGTTGAAAACAAGAAGTGAATCTTGTGAAATAGTTTTATTGCAGTCGTAAATGTGATTGCTTGAATCATAAACGTTGCGTTTTAGAATTAGGATTGGAGATACGAAAATCTTAGAATAAATTGTCTCAGCAAATGCTTCTAATTTGAGAAATAATAGTTTAGCTACGGATCTTAATTTGTTAGCTTTGATTTTAAAGGAATAGGCTGAAAGGAACATGGGAATTCAAAGGCTGTGTACAAAATGAATTGACCTGGGTGTTTGAGACCGATGCGCATGGCCATAAATCTCGGTGTCAACGCACGGGTTACGTGGGACTATGTCATATATAACATATTACATATAGAAATGTTTAAATCCTGATTCCATATAGAAACTACTAATTGCAGGGTTAAGGGTTGCTGTTTGACGCAGGTTCCAACAGGTCGATGTGGATCCTGGGGGGGGGGGGGAGGGAGTAGGGTCAGTAGTGTTTAGTAGTGGATTTCCTGTGGCTAAAGGGAGAGAGGGAGCGACTAATATTTATGGGCCAATAAATTTTTAGTGCTTCGAGCAGAGAAACTTCACTGTATTTATGCCAAACCAATTAAAATAACTTATTTATTATATTTACAAACCTATTAAAATAACCGACAAAAGACAAAGCAACCTAGAGATATCTGTGGATTTATGGGAAATTATGAAGATGATGATTCTAAAGATAGTCGGTAGGAACAGTGTGGACACTAACTACTGTCTAACTCTAAGCTTAACTATAAATATTATGTGAAAACTGTCCCTCATAAAATTCAAATAACAAGTAATGGTGTCCATTGAGTCAGATGTTTGGTTTATGAATTTATTTATCCAACATATTTATTGATAAGAAATTCATTTAACGATTAACATCTTAATATAAACTTAAGTCTTTTAAATGGCAATCCGTACATAATGCTTCGTGGTGGCCTGTTGGTAAACGAACTAGACGCGGCTGCCAATATGTTCACGGTGGTCGCGGGTTCGAAACCCAGGGCACACCTCTGACTTTTCGGAGTCATATGTGTATTGATAATCAATCACCACGCACTATAACGATGAAGAAAAACATCGTGAGGAATCCTGCAAACCATGGCGATTTGTAGGAATTTTTATAGTATGTAAAGAATGTCAATCCGCACTAGGCCAGCGTGGTGGACTATATGGCCTAACCACTCTCAATCGTACTGTCGGTTGTAGAGGAGGCCCGTGCCCTGCAGTGGGACGTATATGGGCTGATACAGATTGATCCAGGATATGAAATTCATTTAGCAGTGATTGGCATCTAAATATAAACTTAAATACCTTCTTTTTAAATGGCAATACTAGGATTTCCTTTATCGTATGAAACGGAAACCGACCGACAACAAACATCTCCCTCTGCGGAAACCGAACCTCCGCCTCATTAATCAGCCGACTAGTTGATCTTCGTGTGGTTTTTACACGCGCGGGAATGTGTATAGATAGTACTTGCCTCTTGGTTTTACTGTCACCGCAGCTGTTTAGACTATTTAAAAAACTTTAAATCAAAGATTTAAATTAGTTTTTCTAATGGTCAAATATAAAAATATTCGTAAGTAGAATTATTATATAATGGACAAATTAAATATGACAGATTTTTTAATTGAATTTCTTAAACATCTTCTTTAACGTGTATCATTCGCGAAAATCTTTGAAACCATTATTATATGATGAAATAAAACTATTGTTTGCGGATTCGGTTTAATTTTTTTTTTTTACTTTCCGTCATTTCTATCACTTTGCAGCTTTCGTGGACACGGGGAGAAAACCAAATCCGCGATAAAATTCGTAAATAATAGTTTTATTTCAATGTAAAATTCACGTGAATCTAAGAAACCATTATGATTTTCTTCTTAAAATAAACGTTATGGTATTTAGGACGAATTAAAGGCACAATAAAATAGTATTCCAACATCGTTGTAAGTAGCTTAATTAAATGTGTCACTAACATATGGAATTCTGAAATTAATTATGGTTTGTTTTGATTCAATTGAAAAAACATACTAGTCCAACAATAGGTGGTAGGTCATTTGAAGAGGCCGCATGGGAAGGTACCACCGCAATGTCTATTTATCCCGTCAAACAGCAGTGTAAGTGCACTATTGTGTTCCGGCTTGAAGGTTATTATAGCCAGAGTACTGGACATATTGAGACTAAACATCATGTCTCAGGATGGCGAGCGCAGTGGAATCCCAAGCATTGCTTTGTAATTCAAGATGTTGTTTGGTTTTGCTACTGTTCATAGGCAGTCTTATCGCTTACCATCAAGTGAACGGTGTGCTCGTCTCGCCATTCTTAGCAATAAAAAACAAATAGCTAAAATCCTTAACAAAACAAAAATCAATCCAACTATAGCATGTTTTACAGAAATTCAAATTTACACAGCCAGTCTCCAGCGTTGGTAGCATAACATTCGTAAGGGGCGCGGAGTCAACCCTATCGCAGACATCTTGGCGCCGGGCCACCCCCACCCACCCCTAGGAGGAGCGGGTAGCTACCCTAGTGACGCAACCTTGGTGCATACAGTTAATGAATATTCCTTTGCTTTGAGAATGGTTTGAGGTTCTCCCTGGTTCACGTTTGTTACAAAGAAGCCTTTAGATTATAATAGTGTAGTGATGTTTTAGAATATCCTTAGTAGTTGTAAAGACAGATTGTAAGTTGCATTTTAACCGTGAGAGTATATTACATACACGGTATATCAAGACTGCTACCGAAAACGAATCCGGGTAGTAGTTTTAGTGACTACAAATACAATGCAACTAAAAATTTCGCAAAGAAACGCGACTATTATTTTTTAAATTTCGTCAAATTTGGGTGGTATATCCATAGTTTTTGCTAAAATAATAGTTTAAACTCTTTTATACCTTAGATTATTTATAAATAAAAGGGTATACACTATTATTTTGGAAAAAAATGTATTTACCACCCAAATATGGCCATAGGAAAAAAATAACAAAAAAAATTGTCGCTTTTGGTGCAACATTTTCTGTTGCATTGTGTCTGAAGTCGCTTATACTACCACCCGGCTTCGTTTTCGGTAGCAGTCTTGATATACCCTGTATGTTAATTCTCGCCTTGTGTGTTCCGTTCAACAGTATAACAGGGGAAGAGCCTATCGCCGTATCGAGCACAAATTCCTGACTCCTGTTTGATAATTAAAAGATAAATCCAATACCTGACTCGGGATTCGAATCCGAGACCTTAGCATTGTAAACGTACCGTACGACTGCGCCGCCAAGTCACAAAGTATTTTATCTGATATTTTTTTTGTTTGTATGTTGAGACTGGAAGCCCGCCGTAGATACATAATACGGCACTTTTGGGTGTATTTATGAATTCAATGAATAATATTACATATTTATAGAGAAATATTATAGAATCAAGGACATGGCTTTATAAATAGTTTTAGTTCGGAATAGCATTTATTACAATTAGCCATCTGCTTCTAGCGACATTAATCAGCTCAATTATTGTTTTAATTATTTATTTATTAAAAAAATGCCTATGTTATAATTATAAGCATAGCAACAATAAAAAAGACTTTAGGTCTCTAAGAGTCATACCAGAGTTCATAAATCAGTATTTTACATTAAAACATACCTAACTAGACCTTAACTAACGTCCAACAATATAAGTTTGAAACTAACTTGCCCGAACACAGCATTTCACAATAATTTAATAACAAATGTATTTAAACTGTGGGCGGAAACGTGTTAGCTCTAAAAGTCAAAGTTTACCAACATACTTTGTTAGGGAAATAATTTCTCAAAATAACTTCCAATTTGAGTATGAGGGATATTAAAGTTTGAAAATGTTTGTGACTTAGTAAAATTATGTTATTATCGGAATTTTTCCTAGTATAGGTTTGGCCCTTGGTTAAGGAAATTTGTATTAATAATGCGATTTGGAGCAGGCTGACAAAATGATATTAAATAGAAACAAATAATATTAAATGGATATCTCCATAATGGATGCTCTACCAAGCAGAGTCTACCTGATCTCTAACACCATTGCCTTTATTATATAATAATTAAATATACCACTATAATCAGTAAATAAAACCAATCAAAATACAATTATTTACAACCAGAAGACTGAAATACAATATAATTATAACATTATTTATGCATGTATACACACCACGCACTAAAACGGTGAAGGAAAACATCGTGAGGAAACCTGCATACCATAGCGATTTATAATATTTATATGGTATGTAAGTTCGCCAACCCGCACAAGGCCAGTGTAGTGGACTATATGGCCTAACCACACTCAATCGTACTCTTGATTGTAGAGAAGGTCCGTGCCCTGCAGTGGGACGTATATGGGCTGAGACAATATACCCTTTACAACAACTACAATACTACATATATTAGTATAAAATAATATTGGTAAAGACAGCCCAACACAGACAGTTCTCAATATTAGCAAAGTCACGACCTCTGAGTTACGCAACACGCACACCGTACAGTCTACAGCCGGCGTTTAGACCTTGCTTTTATGTCAGATAATACGAGTATTACGTGTTTAATTAATATTGACAGATATTGAATCATGGCATTTTGTTTTATTGCTTATTTGATTTGTTTGACTGACGTGGATGCGTGTTAAATACAAGATAATGTTCTAAAAAGTATCGATGAGGTTCAGTGCTTGATGTATTATTTGCTTTGATATTAGATTGTAGGCTTTAAAGATAGATAAAGGCAAGATATTTATTTAAAGCTTTAATAGTCTCTGAAACTAGAATTTATTTAGAAATTATTCAAACCGATGTTAACTCTTCTGGTGCCAGAGACAACGTATTCATAACTCTGGAATATACACTTTAAATGAAAAGTTATTTATTATTTAATGGTTAAATTAATAAGCCATATAAAAATACATAAACAATGTACTATGTAAAATGAAACACCACAAGTTCTATAATAAGGTAAACGTTCCATACACGCAAGAAACGTCACATTGCACGCTCCATTCAAATTAATTTTATCGGTATCCGAATGTTGACATTTATCAAATATTTTTGTAAAAATATGCGTCGAAAATATTGAATATTGGGCGATATTGCAATAAGAATATAAGTTTTGTTAGACATCTAAATATGATTCATTTCTTATGTACAGTGCCAAATAATGTTTCGATTGGACTACGGCCCAAAACTAAGACACGTTTTTTAAATATATTAAGTATGCTAGCCTAGAAAATGCTAGGATTTTGTAAATGAAAATGGTGGTTTATTGTAAGTTGGTGCGTCGGTCTCTGTAATAGGCTGTAAGCCGCTTATGGTCTGAAATTAAAAAGCATTGATCGGTATTCAACGAACAAAGCCGTAGTGCGCAATTTGTTCTGCGTGGTTTATCGCTTTTTACATCTAGTGTAAAGTAATTTGCTGGTATATACGCTTATATAGAATTTTAAAATAGCTGGGACATAATTTAATATGCTTTCAACTTTCGAAATAATGATTCATCATACAGGGTATGAATTCTACTTTTGTAAGTGAAGTAACGAAATGACGCACACAAATTTCATAAGCAACCAAACCAACAAATTCCCGTACAGTAATAAATATATCACATAAACAAACAATGTTAATTAACCTACCGTTTCGACACCCGAAAATTCGTCCACAGAACGAACCAGACCGACTCAATAAAATTAATTTACCGTCCACACGTGATTAGCGGGCAATACGCGACATTAAATGGCGCCAATGGACCCCGCCCCTTACCGTTTAGCCCGCTTCAGCGATGACTCATTACTTTGAGGATTTTCCAACTACGTCGCACGCCAAAAAGTCGTAAGCGGTGAAAAATTGCATAGGAAAGTAGCCTTCAATCCCAGAGCTTTATAGCATACTTTCCCGTATCTGGAATAGTGAAGTACGTAAGGGTGATATTCCATTGGTTGAGCCGAACGCTTCATTCATGCGAGTAAATCGTGTTTTAAGTCACGTTTGCGTTGTTTTTTTTTGTGTTTTTAACAGTGATAAGGTTGTAATTGTCGCGATGGCCTTGTGATGTGCTGGCTACGTGCTCTGATGGAGCTGTTCAGATGTGTTTTGGACATACCTTTTATAAGTAAGTTACATTTACTAACGACCGTAGTGCAACAATAATTATAAGGGTATACCTTCAATGCCTTCAAGCTATGTCAACATTCACAATCAACTAACCAGGGGATGTTGGAAATTCCCAGACATCAGTTCTACCGGACATCTGAATGTCCATTTTTCTACTTTTATGTTCCACAGTCGCTTATGATTAAGAGTGGTAACCACTCTCAATTGTAGAGGAGGCCCAAGCCTAGTTTTAGAAAGGGGTTAAACTTATATCCATCTCGTTAACTTAACAAGGAGTTATATACATCATCTTTTATCATTGTAGATTTTTATGTTTTTACAGTCACAATTTTCATTTCGGTGGATGGATATGCGAACGTGCCATTCGCCTGATGGTAAGCGATACGACCGCTCATGGAGAGTATAAAAACCCAACAGCACCATGGGCGTTCAACCGCGCTCGGCATCCTGAGACATAAGATGTTAATTCTCAATACATCCAGTTGTTACTCTGGCTACAATGTCCTTTAAACCGGGCATAACAGTGCATTTACGGTGGTATCTTCCTTGGCGACCTCTCACAAACGAGAGACGTACCAACAGTAAACAAAATATCTTACTCCCAAAACCTAATATCCCATCTTTGATTCTTGGACCGCCATTGAAATCATTCTTAAACTTTTGAAGGTTTACAATATTACAGAATATCGCTAAATACAATTCCACAAATCCAGTCATACCGACATATCACATAACCGCAATGTAAATCTTTCAATAACATCCAGCTTAGGCGATGCGTCACGATGCTTCTGGAAAAAATATTCCGTTCTGTTGCCAAACATCTAGACTAGGTGCATAACGTTCTTTCTAGGTCACGCAAACATTCAGTTGCAGATATTAAGATGACAAGATTCTCTCTTGAATGTTCTTTTGAACTTCTGGGAGTGTCGCCTATTTTTGAATTTCAGTTGGAGTAAATAGGTATGGCAGTTTCATCCTCGGTATGTTTCTTGCTAGATTAAAAATGGATTAAAGAATAAAGTAATAATGATCTTAAAACTAAAAAAGAAAAAAAGTATTTATAATCTTTGTATTAAAAATATCCTTTGACTTTACTGTTTAATTCTATTACATACATACATTTTTGATGTACTAACTATGGGAATCTTTGAAAATCTTGCTATATCATATGCCGGCATAGCTCTGCCATATCTAAAAAAATATATGTACATAATATTAAATATTTCCGTCGTATCAAAACTATGAATTGATGAATTTACAGATCTAATTTATTTTTAGTTTTCAGATAAGCCTCAAACTCCATTTTGTTTTTTATCGAACCTAAAATTACAGAAAACATTTTAATAACAACGCATCGCATGACGTATTAAAACCGAATACGATTATAAAACCAATTACAGTATAGATCATACGATTTAGCTGCGCTCAAAGCATTAGATCGTGCAACTGGGCCCATTTAGTAGCAAATACGGCTTAAGTGAGCCGTTTGAGGCCAAAAACCGGTGATATAGTGCCTCCGATAAACTGAACACTATTTGTCAGTGTGGCTTTGATAACAGACCCATCTTAAACTAAGCTATGCAAGTTGCAGCTTGTCGCTTGCAGATCGAGCATTTAAAGTTTATAATCTATGGATAATTTGTTTGTATATATGTGGAGTATTTACTTTTTCTTGAGCTAAGACCGCTGGTAAAAATATGTGTGAAGTGTTTTGATTTTAAGGCCATATTGGCCTGATGCAGATAAGTAAATAGGTGGTTTTTATTGACAAATGATTGATGAACTAGATTTAAACCTACGATAGTTTATCCACACAATCTTAATATCTTGTTATTTATAGTGTCTTTTAACAATAAATCATATTTGTCTATTTCTTTAACTCTTATTAGTGCATAAGGTTGTCCAAATACTTCTTGATTCTAAGTTATAATCACTAAATATTATCAATTATTATATCATAAGCATCTTACTTTATGACCAACCTTTTAATGAAAAGGGGAAAGAGGAGGAAAGAGGGTTTTTAACCACATAAACTCACATCAATTGTATTTACTAAAGTAGATATTGATTTGTCATTAGGTCTGTGCGTCAGTATATCTTTGTGACATTTGGATGGTCGGTAGAGGTGAAGGTCAATGAATCATCAAGGTCAAAGGTGACTAAGGATTTTCAGAAAATTTTATAGTTATACGAAGAATTGTGTTTAATATGACCTTTGCTTTATAATGCGTTTTTTAGAATACTTTAATTTTTAATGGAAAAGTTATTGCTATGAAAATTAGGTAAATGTTTCTTGTAAAACTATAACTGGTAGTACTTGGTAGGTAAGTATACCAACCACCCTACAAATGTGGTAAAGCGGTCATAACCTTTGAAAGTGTGTCGCGTTTTAGATTCAGTCTATGTACTTGCGTTCTTATAGGCCGGCATAATTGTTTCGATCGGCGAGACGTAACCATCTTTTTCGTGAATAGTTGATACTACCTCTAAATATAATAAATACATGGTTACAATGGTAGCCTTAGCCCTTATGGATGGTGGCATTTCTTATAGGCAACCTTTGGATGGACTAGATTAATTTAATCTAGAATTATTGGTAGTGCCAAGAAGGGACAATAAACTATACGTATTGCATGCCCTGTCAGGGTTGAATACAGTGGAACTTTCTACCCACGGAACATCTGTAAAAAAATAAAAATAAAAAAATAAATAAAATTAAAGTCACTTGTGGCGCCTGTAGTTCTTCTCCGGTTTTTGGTGGACTGCCTGAGTTTGTGACAGCCTCTGCGGCGCAGTTAATTAGACACCGATTGTGAAACGCAAGGCCACGGGTTCGATCCTCGCACCGACAATTGTTTGTGAACCACGGGTATTCGTGTTGGGTCTGGGTGTTGTGAGACCGAAAAGTCTCTCGTAGTTTCTGGTCCACACGACAGTTTACCCCACACTAGATCTTAGTGTGGAGTCAGGACTATGTATGCCACTGTTGGGTGTATTTACATATCTATAGTTGTAAATAACACTACATACCTGAAGGAAATATTTGGAATTCCCAGACATTAGTCTAATTTATTTTGTAGGCCAACAGATGCGTTATTGTTGTGATTGCCCGTTTAGGATTTGGGTCGTTGTGGTTTTTAGCTTCGAATTTCAGATCGGGCACTGTCTTTTATTTTCTCTGAATCTCTCTCTCTTTCTCCTCTGAGTTTTTAAATTTCATAATTATCTTCTCTCGCCCCTGTCATTTGGGAAGGAAACAAGTGGACTGTGAATATCACTAGTGTTCCCATCTCATCCCCTGGATCCACAAGCGTGACGATACACAAGTAGCATCATTCAGTTCTGCCTACCTACCTCTTGATACAGTTGCTAGTACATTACTAAATAGTATCGCATTCTTGCACCTGACGCAATGCATTGTATTGGGTAACGTTTACCGCTCCATTGGCGGTCAGGCGCTGGTACCATACAGGTTTCTTTTGTACCATCCTCGTGGCTGGCACGTGGTATATCGCCCTTATTTACTGTATACCAGTCAATGGACCAGATTTCTAATGGTGGTAGTATATACAGGGTATATCAAGACTGCTACCGAAAACGAAGCCGGGTGGTAGTTTTAGTGACTACAAACACAATGCAACTAAAAATTTCACAAAGAAACGCGACAATTATTTTTTATGATTTTTAAATATCGTCATTTTTGGGTGGTAAATCCATAGTTTTTGCTAAGATAATAATTTAAACTCTTTTATACCTTAGATTATTTATAAATAAAAGGGTATACACTATTATTTTAGGAAAAAATGCATTTACCACCCAAATATGGTCATAAGAAAAAAAATAAAAAAAAAAAAATTGTCGCTTTTTTTTGCAACTTTTTCTATTGCATTGTGTCTGAAGTCGCTTAAACTACCACCCAGCTTCGTTTTCGGTAGCAGTCTTGATATACCCTGTATGTGAGAGGTAGCCTGGGTAGGTACCGCGCAATGTTTATTCTTGCAAACACTAGTGAAAATTTACTGTTGTGTTTTGGATTGAAGCCAGAGTAACTACTGGACATAGTGAGACTTAACATCTTATGTCTCAGGATGGCGAGCGCACTGGAATGCCAAGCATTGTTTTGTAATTCAAGGTGTTGTTTGGTTTTGCTACTGTTTATGAGCGGTCGTATCGCTTACCATCAGGCGAACGGCATGCCTATTTTGTCATGCATTGCATTTAAAAAAATGTACTGGTATGTCAAAAAACTAAAAGATGCGTGGTATGAATTCCCAGCGGAAAGATTGTTATGAAAGTCGGTCGTTATAATTATGCCGGCCTGCCCGTAACCACATGCATAGGCTGAATTTACACTTTTAGATTTATTTGGACGGTGACGCCGTGACTGGTCGATATCCGAGCAGTGAATGAAATATTAATCAATTCAGTTGAATAAATAGAAAAATATTAAAAATATTAATAAATTGAAAAATATTAAACAACTCATTGTTACAACTAGCTGTTGTTGAATGTGTTGTTCATACAACAAAATTTACAAAAAAATATTAATAAACTGCTCTGATTGAAACCAACTTGTAATTTTTGTAATAATCACTACATTGTAAACTGGTTTTGAAAACAGCAACACTAGAGTTTCTTGTCCGTTCTTCTCTAGAAAATTGGTTTACGAACGGAAAGGTGCTACGGGTGGTACGTAAAAAAATATTTTCATTTGATTTCATACTTCATAGGTCTTTAAAGGCGAAAGATGTTAGGTTAGGGATTGTTAGCTCTCCGGAAATCTCACTGACTGGACTAAAATCCTATCCATGTTTCATATTAATTATGATGAATATATTATAATTACTCCAATTAAAGATATTTCGCAGAATACCACAAGTTTAACTCTGACATTTGCTCTACTTTGGTTTACCAACTCTGCCATTCTGTCTCTACCACTCATTTATGGTTATTTTATTTTTATATTAAACTAAACTGTGGATTTGAATTCTGAAATATTAAAGAAAATATTGGATTAATTTCACCAAATACATATGATAAGATTCTTTTAGGCTACAGCTGGCACTTGGCATAAGGTAAATGACCGGAAATATTAAGTCATACTTCACTACATACATGAAAATATGCTACACTGATTCTACGTCAAACATAAGGGTTGGTAAAGAAATCATTTCTGAATCGCTTTGCGTTTGCTACTATAAACCCTTTTACACCCCCAAGCTTTTCCAGAGTCTTAAGTTTTCATAGGTCACAACACGTGGAGGGGTTAAGATGTAGAAAATGTTAAAGTTTTTATAAAACTATAGTTAGGTAATTAAAGGTTATAATTTATGAATTTGACATTTGGTTCGAAATTAAAAAAAACGTGTTATTAAAATTGGGTTCGATTACAATATAGAGCAGACCGGCGCGGTGGCATAAAATTTATCAGTAAAAAAAAACCGTTTTTGCCATCTGTTGGTGAAATGTGTACCCAGTATAGCAATAGGCTCGACTCATATCACAATTGAAAGATGCCAAGACTGAAATTAATTATCTAATTAACTAATTATTCGTAAAAATACATAGGTACTTGGATTAAACTAAATAGTATGGTAGAGCCAAAATAAGTAGAAAATGCTAGCAATAGTAGTTTTCCATTTGTAACAATGCATTCAGCAATCATTTTAATTTATTTGTAATCCTGAGGTGTAACACCCGAAGCCAGTAGGCGTAAAAGGATTACGTTTGCAAGGAGTTCTAATGCTTCTATTTATTATCCCTTTATAACCACTCTGGCGTATGACGGGATTTTATAACGGATTTAATAATCACTTATGGTATTCAGACAAGAATTGATACCGTATTCCTCTTCAATTTAAATTTATATATGGCTTGCCCTGTAAACTCTACATCAAAATGCATATGTGTGTCTCAAAAATGAAACGTATCTTTTAAGCATTGAGATAAAGGACAAAAATCATTCAGCCTACGGGTTTCAACTCTTACATGACACATAACCTACAATTTAGAACCGTAACAGTTATTTTTAGAACATTACCCAATGTTTCCGTGCAAAATTCATTTCCTAAAAACTTTTATTATTTAACCGCAAATGTTAAGCCAATTTTAAGAGGCGTACTGATGTTATTGGTTTTACCGATGGCATGTTAATGACCAATAGAAACTTGTGTGTGCAAGGCCTTACAGTAGGGCGGGCGGGTACCCTTCCCCCCGCGCCTCGTGCCCCGTCCCCCCGCCGCCCTGGTCTGCGGCGAGGCAGTCTGCACCGCGCCGCGTCGCCATAAAGACGCGTCTTTGGTGAAATTATCGTGCACTTAGTGACATTTAACATTGGATTGTGATCGCGATTTCGTACTAGGTTTGTTGCGCGTTTGAATTTGGAATTGGATGATTTTTTTACTTCCGTCGTGTTTTATTTTGGAATAGGCTGATTTTTTTACGTTTTATTTTTGAAGTGCGTATTCATGATCAGTTTACGTAAGTCTTTTTAGTCAAAAATCGATAGTCTGGCTATATTGTATCAAGTAAAATTACGTTTATTTCATATACAATTGAAAAATTATAGTTACATTTTAATACAACTAAAATCAATAATTTAACCGACATTTATTTTATGAGATGAAGCGTTCGCTTACCAATATGACTTTTTAACACTACTCATCAATTGCAATCCGAAGAATAAAAACAATAGCCACAGCATTGTATACTAGAACAAAGCGTTTAAAAAACAAATCACGTTCTAATTACTCCGAGTTTGAAGGCGAACGGCAAATTTTGCTTAATTGATTTTATTCAGCCGAGGTCGGGCCGGCAAACAAAAAACAACACAGCTGAAAGTTGCTCATGTGTTTGAATTGTAAATGCCGGCATTAAGATAACCGGGCATCTGTATTGGAGGCGTAACAGACTGCTACGAGTAGTATCACGGGTTCGATTCCAGAGGATATTTTTGACAGTCCGATATTACTTGTGTTTTTTTTTATAAATTATTTTTCATTTATTTCATCCATCCATCCATCCATCCATCAGCCAAAGGAAGTCCACTGCTGAACATAGGCCTCCCCCAATGATTTCCACAGAGACCTGTTGGAGGCAGCCTGTGTCCAGCGACGTCCCGCGACCTTTACCAGGTCGTCGGACCATCTTGTGGGTGGACGTCCTACGCTGCGCTTTCCGCTACGCGGCCTCCATTCGAGCACTTTCCGACCCCATCGGTCATCAGATCTCCGCGCTATGTGCCCTGCCCATTGCCACTTCAACTTGCTAATCCGGTGGGCTATGTCGGTTACTTTAGTTCTCCTACGGATCTCCTCATTTCTGATTCGATCTCGTAGGGAAACCCCGAGCATAGCCCTCTCCATAGCTCGTTGAGTGACTTTGAGCTTCCTAATAAGGCCCATAGTGAGAGGCCACGTCTCGGCTCTTCATTTATTTCACAAGATAAATATTATATTCGGTAGTCGATGACATTTAAAAATCACAAAGGTTTATACTTATGCCATCAGAGTTGACAATGGGGTTATAACTAGACATTTAATATTTGATATTGTTGAAATATTTTATAAGAATTTAAAAGTTTATAAAGTAAATATAAGTCAAATTGTTCTGCTTAGTGCATTCTAGCTGATAGCCTGTAGGATACGTGAATCCGACTGGATAACAGCCTCCATACAAGATGGTGGTAAATTAGACATTATAATCCAAAATAGTATGATACGTTTTAAATATTTATGTATTTTTGTATGTACATATATACATACATAAACTCACGCCTATGCCCAGAAGGGGTAGGCAGAGGTGCATACCCATATTTAGCCATGTATGCTCCGTCTTACGATATAATAGGGGTCGAGCCCGTCGCCATATCGGGCACAAATTCCTTACTCCGGACTGATTATAATGAAAAGAAAAAAATATATTGGATTTTTCTATGCCCGACCCGGGATTCGACCCAGAGACTTCAGCTTTGCAAATGTACAATAAGTACAACTACGCCACTGAGTCAGTCATACGTTCAGTTTACGATGTATTTATATTTTATACTACTTCGAATAGACCGGCATTATTGTGTGGACTGGTGAAAAATCATTGTCTTTCAAATGGATATTTTATTTGAGTTGCAAAGCGGTTTGCCTTCCCACTATAAAAAATTACGGTCTCCCCTCAATTGTACTGGATACGGAAAATTATGTTCAATCATATTTTCCTAATAATCACAATAAATAAAAACTAGTGTTTTTTTATTCTTTCTTAGTAAGACTGAATAAAGGCTGACCTATTTTAAAATGCAAAGATCTTGAATATTATATCGTCTTTCTAGAGTTCTCTTAATTACATTCAACTATTCACTGTATTCGTGTGAAGATACTTAAAGAATCGAATAGAAATATATCTACGGTTCTACAAAATATTTTTCTATGAATATAATATAATATGTATAAATAAATTAAGTAAAAAACGTGTATAAAAAAATTCGTTAATTGAGAACTTGCGGGCGCAGTGGAATGCCAAGTTTTGCTTTGTAATTCACATTGTTGTTTGGTTTTGCTACTGTACCTGAGTGGTTGTATCGCTTATCATCTGACTGATGTGATGCTATTCTCGCCATTTCATGCGACAAAAATAAGGTCGAATTGAATCTGTAGCCTTTTGTTTAAGGTTGACGACTTACCAACTGTTCTATTGATGCTCTGAACAAACGGCAAATGATGATCTTAGTTCAGTGTATTTTTTTGATAATATATATAGACTTCAATCCATCTAATAATATACCTATGCGGTGCAGCGCAGTGTCCGTCGGCGAGACAAAACCAATTCGCGCCGAATAACAATATTATGTTATAAGACGACCAGCTCTTCTTCATGTCAACGGTTAAAAAAGGCTTCATATTTAGTAGTATTTTAAGTATAATATATTAATCATAATATATTATATCCCGGGCTGGATTCCGGAGTGGATTATTCTATTCATTATCAGCTCGGAGTCAGGAATTTGTATGCGATATGGCGATAGGCTAGCCTATCACATCGTAGGAACGCAAGGCGAAATGTGAGTGTCCTGTTTGTACCTCTGCTTACCCCTTCTGGGAAAAAGGCGTGAGTTTATGTATATATTATATTGCTTGAATCATTAGCCGGCTCTATACGGACTTAACTATATCAAATCTTAAAACAAACGGAGAAACACAGTCACAGTCGTCATTTTTTTTCTTTATTAAAACGTACGAAGGCTTTTTACCATCTAGATATATTTAAACCTGTATGACAGTCGTTTCGAGTAGAAAGGAGTTTTTATCCTGTCACAATTTTATTGCTTCGATTACCTCTGAAGTATCTGTTCAAGTGGATAAATAATGATCGTAAAATTATTTTATCGCTCCGTTTTGATTTCGGCGCCGTTTGCGATGTCCTTTTTGTTTTGACGGGTGTTACTGTAAGTTCACGCTAGTATCGCTTAGAGTGTCGTCAGTAGTAATACTAATGGTATTTAAGATTGAGATATTATTTTTTGCATAATTTGTTAAGAAGCGAGGCTATGGACATGTCGTGCACAAATTAGAAATGGAATATCTGATACAATATATTATAAAGCGGAAATCTCTTTTTTCTTCTCTTTATTAAACTAATAGAGTTTTACTAACACATATTGTTATATCCCAAAATGTGTCACTAAAAACTATATAAAGAACCTTGTGGAGGAACACTGTCACCCAAAATACAGGCTAAGCCTAGTTTGGGTGCCAGGGGACCGAAACCTTTGCTGTTATATAAATTCGTTTGGGTATTAAATAAATTAAAAAAAAAAAAAAAATGATGCGTTATTGTGATTTACTTAGATTTTCTCTTCACCGTACCATTAAAATTAAAACTGGAAAAAAAATACAATATATTACTTCACATAGGAGTCGAATCCAAAACTTCACAATTAATATCCTACCAATACACCTAAGCCAGTGATTATAAATAACACCAAGTAGTAATTATTGGTTATTACAAACAAAATAAACAATACAACTGTCGTACTTTAATTGCGGTCGATACTTCATATTTGGTTTATTTATAAGGGGGAGGGGGTGATTGATTGCACGAAAATGACCTGGAAGTTAAATGGGGTTGTTTTTGATTGATCGGCCACTCGGTGACCCCAATACGGGGTGCGTTGCCCTGAGAAACTCACAGGAAACATCAAAAATGGTGTGTGTGGTTCTTGGACTTTTTGTCTATTGTGTATGAGGTATGTCTGCAAGATAGGGTGGGGAGGCTCTTCCCACCCTGTGGTTAATTATAAACTAAATTTTTTGCCTAGAGGAATCTTTAATGGTAAAGGTTTTTTAAATCATGTAACCGTCTTAAGTGAGACAGGAATAAGTTGCAAAATGCTCGAATCCCAAATAAATAATTTGTGGTTCTACAAAACCTATCTCAGTGTCAGTGTCGGGATTTAACGTGACCCTTCTCATATTTTGCCAGCTTTTTCCTCTAAGCGTTTAGTTTCTTAAACAACTCCCCTCAATTATTTTATAAATTATAAACAGGAATAATTATCAATTGCAAGATTTAAAAAAATTATAATATATACAACATATAATTTAAAATCCCACAATTAAGAAGTAAAAAGTCACGTAAAAGATATTCCAATTAAAGCCGGCTCATTTCGCCGACACAGTAAAACGTGAGTCAGTAATACAACTGCGTACAAACTTGCAAAAATGGAGCAAGAAGCCTAGGTCGTTGAACCCTAAACAATATGAAAACACCGCCCCCGTTGAATATTTATGGTATGTGCTAATTTGGCACCACGCTTCCTGCTATGAAAGGGGGTGGATCTTGTGGTGTCTTTTCTTTTTTTTTGTATCAAGTGGTGTATTGATTTATTTTCAGCTTATAGCACACCTGTTAGCAAGTGGTATCTTAAATATAGTATATTAATAGTAAAGTAAAAGTATTTCACATCAATACATCAGTACATGCAATTAGGGACATCAAATTTAAAACATATTAATAAGCTTGATTCGTAGGTTTTAATCTTGAAATAAATGTTGTAATAAATACTATAACAAGTTTATTTGCCTTAAGCCTGTATTTTGACTTACTTGAGATGGGCGAATTTATTTAAAACTATTAACGTTCCTCTGAAAGGTTAGAGCTATATATCCAGGGATCGAACCAGGACCTTACAAACCTGAATACTATATCGCTCTTATCAAGCATGCGTACATTCAAAGACTTGACAACTTATTGTTGACTTGACTTGACATCATTCTAAATGTATTGTGAACTTTACCGGTTTTGTTGATATTTTTATTATACCAGAAGATAGCGACACCGGTAGTCTGGATTACATATATTATAAATAAATTATAACTAATATTCTGTGAATACCAAATAAGTACTGCGTATTTGCTTTTCATAAGAGCTATTTAATTGGCTACGTGACCAATCAATTAATTTCATTTCATTTAATTCTTGAGGGTTTTTGCGGTCTATATAATTTGCACAATGGAAGAATCACATTATATTTCTTTACGCTATTAAATAGAACGGTTCATGTTGCTTTTATAAAACTTAGGTCTCAAACAAACCATCGCATGTCTTTTTAAACATAGATATATAGTATATATAATGGATAACAGTATTTCGTCAATTGATAGGTACTCTGTATTAACTGTACTGCAGTTTAATTGTTTTTAAAAAGGCTGCATAGTGAAAACAACGCGATTTAGACTAAAACTTATCCCATAATACTCGGAGAATTATGTACAGATATGTGTAGGTAAAAAGATAGATTAACAAAAACAAGAATAACTAAGAACTCAGGTCAAACAATGACATTTACATAGACATTCAAACTAGTTTTAATTCCTTTTACATAATAATACATATTTTTTGTATTGTTTCTTTCATAAAATTTTAGACCAGACTATAAATTTTAATGAATGTTGAAGTTTAAAGGTCGCTTGGGTATGCTTTATTATGCAAGATATACAGATATGCCAAAAATATCAGACTAGCAAACAGGCGATATCAAAGTAATGATAAAAAATCTTTGATAAAATATTGCATTTTTGTTTATATTATTGTATAGGACAGGCAAACGAGGTGATAACCTGGTGGTTATTGACAGCTAAGCTGTTGTTTCACGTGGTTCCCTGTGAGACAGTGGTACAACGAGACTGCCCATTTATGCTGTCTCATGACTGACAAGTGACAACAGCGTTGAACGTGGCGCTACCACCTTAAAACTTTGATCTCGTTTCGTCTTTTAGTTTTGATTTTTGTCCAATAAGTTGGTATTGTATGATGCTGGTTAATAGCACTTTATAGCACAAAAGCTAATTGTCAATCGGACTTGCAATAAAAACCTTTATGGATCTCTTACGAATAAAAATAGTACTTACATAATTATATGATATCTACAAATAGGCTCGCACTACAACTTTACACATTTTTTTTAAACCCGGACTTAATCACACTCTTACACTAGTGTGCCGGCGTGATTTTGTCTAAAAATAAAAAATATAATATATACTTTTATTTGTTTTTACAATCATAAAACTGGTTAAGTTGGTGCACTGGTTATAAAATCAACTATCTACATGTTATTGCAAATGTCACATATAATTCGACCTTTCTATTACAAAAATAAAAAAAGTAAGCGGATCAGGGATTATTTCGTGTACATAGACATTGGAACAGCTCGTTAGCAACACATTAGCATATTTAATTTACATATCGATCTAAGATTGATCTAGAATCTAGAACTAATTTATATAAGTCTTTCGTTTTGTTTTCGTAAAGGTTTTTTTAGATAATATTATCAACAGTTTTTATATAGTGTCGCTTGAGAATCGTCTTTATAATTTTTGACTAAATTTGCCCACTAAACTATATCATAGAATAAAGTGTTTGTGCTATGAAAATATCAGTTAAAAAAATCTTTATATGGATTGTTACCGAACACTACCTACTACCTACATACAGCCTAAACCGTGACAAATTTTAAACAAAAAGGCAGTTAGAGCCGTTTTTTTTTAAAATTCGCAAATAATATAACATCTTTTTCTGAAACATTTGCCCGAGGATTGAAAAAATTGCCCCAAATCCTATTTCATAGTGTTTTTATCAAATACTGTCTGTAACATATTGGTAGTCATAGTAAAAAGTGCAATTATAAAAGTAACTTTAGGTATAAAAATCTCAATAATTAAACCCTAATAAGAAAAATCAAGGTCTCATTCCACTGGGACTAATTCTAGTAATCCTATGCTAATGATGCACCAAGTCACGTGATGTTAATAGCTTTTCTATGTACTTGCATTCGTTTGTTTTGTATAAAGTTAAAATGTCAATGCTGACGTCATCCGCCCACGGATACAACCGGCGGTTTCAACTTTTAATTTAACCTGTGTACAATAGTATAGCCGTGGTTCTGTAGTTATAAAGGTATTTTTATAGTGGTAATGAAATTATCAAGATTTGTTTTATATTGCAATGAATAGTTATAAAAACATAGACGAGCATGGCGCTTGGTTAGTTCTAACCACTTATGAGTTTCTCATGAAAATTATTATGTTCTACTAAATGTGATAAGAGAAAGTCACGTAGAAATTGCAAAATATGTTCATAATTTTAAATACAATTAATTGATCTAAAAATAAATGTTATAAAAACGCAGTAAAAACACTTTTACTTATGAATATAATCTTAATTCTAAATTTGTTCTAGAAATTGTATTGATCAAAATAACTAGAATACATTTCTAGCCATAAATAGAAGTAATTTAAATTTTATTGTTATGGCGAGACGAGCTAGCCGTTCGTTTGATAGTAAGCGACACGACCGCTTACAAATAGTAGCAAAACCAAACAACACCATTAATTACAAAGCAATGCCTGTAATTCCACTGCGCTCGCCTTCCTAAGACATAAGATTTTAAGTCCCAATATGTCCAGGAATCACTCTGGCTACTATGTCCTTAAAACTGGAACACAACAATGCATTTATCCTGCTGTTTGGCGCGAGAGATAGACATTGCCGTGGTACCGATAGCAGTTAAATTTCTGGTCCTTTTCATGCCACAAAAATACAACGGCGAGTGACCGATTATGAGACAAAAATGGTTAATTTTATCTTGGCCGGCTTATGATGTTATGGAAAATATGTAAAAATACAGCTGATTTCTTGAAGACACATATATATGAACCGTTAATATATTGTGATTGCGACAACCGCGAGATGCGAGGTCGCAGGTTCAATCGCCACGTGCGAAACAAATGCTAATTTAATCAACAAAGTTAACATTTGTACTATAATTTGGAACATAGACACGCAATTTAATCAACTTGAAAAAAGGTTTTCATATTTTTATGAATATATAATAGTATAATGTCATAACTTCGTCAATTTACTAAACTCCAACGAGTTTAAGTAATTTGCATAGAAAACCAAATGTATGATTTCTGGCGGCCCTCCAAATCACTTTGGGATGAAGGCACATAAAGCCAAGTAACATAATGTATTACAGATTTACCTCTTTATAGCTAGGGTCAGACGAGGACAATTCCAGAGTGTTCTATAAATTGTCTGCGTTAGTTATTTAGAAAATGATGCCTAAATATATATGCATATTTTCATTTATAAAGTTTGTATGGCTGCTATATCTGATTTATTTTTTATTGTATTGTATTATTTATTGTACTGAAGAAAGTTTTTTGATTTGTTTTTCATATTTTACTATGAATGGTGAGACTAGCATGCCGTTCGCCTGATGTAAACGATACGACTGCTCATGGATAGTAACAGTGCACCAACACTGTTGTTTGATAGGAGAAATAGACAACGCAGTGGTACATACACAGGCGGCCTCTTACATATGAGACACCTACGTGCCATAAGCTCGCCCCTATCAAATCTTCGAATGAAAATGAGTAGGTGATAACTCTACAAGATCCGACGTTTTCTTCAAAATTATTTATCTTAGAACTGCCTGAGATGTGCATATAATTTTGTGATATGCATATTATTTTAGGCAAAGGAAGCTAGCTCAATACTAAATACTGTATGTAATAATCATTACAATGTAATTAACGGAAATCACTAATTACGTTGCTAGAGAAATCTGATCGGTCGAACGATTGTTAGACTAATGTTTATATTTAATAT
The DNA here is from genome assembly GCA_009982885.2 of Hyles vespertilio. Classification (NCBI taxonomy): domain Eukaryota; kingdom Metazoa; phylum Arthropoda; class Insecta; order Lepidoptera; family Sphingidae; genus Hyles; species Hyles vespertilio. The sequence continues at coordinate 2,700,650 of CM042817.1, forward strand.
TACGATTGTGTTATTGGTGTTTTTTTTGTAGTGGCAGTGGACCATGAGTTGCCCCGGGTTCAAATCCCAGCGCATACCCCTGACTTTTCAGAGTCATGTGTGTATTGATAGTCAATCACCCCGCACTATAACGAAGGAAAACATCGTGAGGAAATCTGCATACCAAAGCGAATTTGTAAGAATTTCTGATAAGTAAAGTCCGTTAACCCGCACCAGACCAGCGTGGTGGACTATACGGCCTAACTACTCTCAATCATACCCTCGATTATAGACAATGCCCGTGCCCTGCAATGGGACGTATATGGGCTGATATAGTGAGGACCATGAGTTTCTCACAAAAGTCCACCTCGGTTGAAAATTGTACTTATATAGTTTAAAAATAGACTCGCCCTATCATATTAAAAGACGGAAAGAACACTTGGGGAAATATGGCGTTTGTGGAATATCTACCTACCTCTTGGGAAAATTTGAACTTATTTATTATTACTTATTATTAATTTTCAGTATTGCCAAATCTCCCATAGGTATAGAATCCTTACTAATGCAATCCTCTCCTTAATAAAATTAGTTATAAAAATCATAGCAAAATAACATTTTTTGTCACGATCGCGTCAAACTTCTAGTAACCAAAATATTCTAATTTATTCAGTGTTGCATTTAAGCAACATTATGAATGTGATTCCGCGTTAGAACCAGTTTCTGTCTGTGTACTAATGATCATCAAATTAACCCAGGCGCGGATTTAGACCCTGTATTGGTGGGTCAAATCATTTCTTTTGTGATTCTTCCTAACTTAGTTGTCCAGAAGTTTTTTGTATTTGATACCAATAAGGGTATATCTGGGAGATGATATTGTAATATCTATTCTTATAGTTTTCTCAAAACATCATAATTAATGTTTGTCAGAGTAATATACTTAGTGAATTCCTATTAAAACAGTGTTATTAGTTATTAGATTGTCAATCTAGCTTAAGCGATTCATACAAATAAAAACAGTTTTTTGTAATGACCCCGCCTGTCCCCGCCCGGATGCAAATACTCTTTTTTCAAAATATTCTATAACCTATGTTCATGAGGGATACATCATACATATGATTCTAATAGTAAAATAATTTTTCAAATCGGTTCAGTAGTTTCTGAGCCTATTCAATACAAACATACATACATACATACACTCACGCCTTTTTCCCAAAAATTACCTCACATTTTTCAAAGTAGTTTCAAAGCCTATTCAATGCAAATAATAAAATCTTTCCACTTTATAATATTAGTATAGACAGCGATTAGCGGTGATCCAGATATTATTGGGCGGTGGTGATCACTTACCATCAAGTGAACCACTTGCTCATTTGCCCCTTAAAACATAAAAAATCTGATACCATATAGATTATCCCATTTTTTCGCTACGAAGCCTGAAATCAGCTGCCAAATGAAACGACTGTAACATATGAGGTCACATCCCCTATAAGTTAGCTAAGTACGGACCCGTGCTTCTGCATAATAATGAAGAACTCGTCCAAATGTCAGTGTGTCGTCTTTTCGTCATAGTTAGGTGCGACCGTGAAATTATAATGTCTTACACAACGTGTCAAAAATTACTTGAAGTCGTCTGAGTGTTGTCTTTATTAGACAGTCTCGTGTTTATAATACATAGTGATTCATACTGCAATAATTTATATGATATGATAAAACATAGTATAGTAATATAGGAATATAATGTGCTGATTGTGTGCGTAGTGGCCTGTTGGTAAACTGACTAGACGCGGCTGCAAGTATGTTCACGGTGGTCGCGGATTCGAATCCCAGGGCACACCTCTGACTTTTGGGAGTCATCTGTGTATTGATAGTCAATCACCACGCATTATAAAGGCGAAGGAAACATCGTGAGGAAACTTGCATACCATAGCGATTTATAAGAATTTCTATGGTATGTACATAAGTCCACCTACCCGCGCTAGGCCAGCGTAGTGGACTATATGGCCTAACAACTCCCAATCGTACTCTCGAATTTCGATTGTAGAGGAGGCCCGTGCCTTGCAGTAGGACGTATATGGCCTGATCATTGAGGTATTATACTAGAGCGGACATCGGGAACAAAATCTCTGCATATGATGCATGCACACGGGTACACATTGAAGCGAGAGGGAAGATATGTTACTTCGTAGGCGTGACAGAGACAGAAATAGAATGTACCCTTCATTTTGTTACAAACATTTTGTTTGCAGTGTCCCCTCTAGTATATTATCTCAATGGGCCTGATACAATATGTTGATTGATGATGATTATGACTGCTTCTCTGGCGTTATTGTGCTAGGTTACGGTTCCAATGTCTCGGGTTCGAATCCCAGGTCGGACAAATGATATTGAATTTTTCTATTCATTGGCTCGCCCCCTGTGATATCGTGGGACGGAATACACAAGGTGAGACCTAGAGGTCCTGGTTCCTACCGTTTATCTGTAATGACCGTCCATAGCAATTTTGGTTTATCCTTTTCTTTCTCGGTTATCTAAAAGAGATAAATATTGAATGTAAAATACAGGGTATATCAAGACTGCTACCGAAAACGAAGCCGGGTGGTAGTTTAAGCGACTTCAGACACAATGCAACAGAAAAAGTGGCAGAAAAAAGCGACAATTTTTTTTTGTTATTTTTTTCCTATGACCATATTTGGGTGGTAAATACGTTTTTTCCTAAAATACGATTTTTCCTAAAATAATTAAATTAACTTTTATTTATAAATAATCTAAGGTATAAAAGTGTTTAAATTATTATTTTTCCTAAAACTATTGATTTACCACCCAAAAATGACGATATTTAAAAAATCATTGTCGCGTTTCTTTGCGAAATTTTTTATTGCAGTGTGTTTGTAGTCACTAAAACTACCACCCGGCTTCGTTTTCGGTAGCAGTCTTGAGATACCCGATATATTGTTAATGAATGTTATTTAATATTTATATCGATAGTTAATTACCGGTTTTGCGAGTGCATTTACATTTCACTTTCACATACAAAAATCCAGAAATCTTATTTTTTAAAATATACTTTTGCCGCTTGTAATTTATTTATCAGAATGGTATAAAAACTTGCAAACAAGTAATTAAAATTATTATTTTTTTCATAAAAATGCAACTTTTACTCAGCCTTGGCGCAGTTAGATAAGAAACCGACTGTGTACGTGAGAGCATGAGTTCGATTCCGGAGCGATACAAAAGTGTGGCATATATATTTTTTTTATTTTGCCAATATTTTTGATACCCATACACGACTTATTTTACTGTGGCGTCAGGATTATGGCATGTGTCGAATATAAGTGTTTTTATTACAAACCTATACTAATGGTAATAATATATTCACTTAATACAACTCACACTCACAATACACCCCCTCAAATAAAAGTTTTAACGGTCAAAATAAATTACAAAGTACGATTAATTTCATTGTGCTAACTAAACCATGAAACATTATGCGCGTGTGCGTAAACGATGCTATTTGCTTAATAGATTTACACATAAATAATCCCTACTATAATATTATAAATTTGAATGTAAGTTTGTTTGTTGCACTTTTACGCGATTAGTACTTAACGAATCATCATGAAACTTTGTACAAATATTCTTGAAACTATTGGAAGTAACATAGAATATTATATTTTTTTTTCTTAAAATGTATCCTTTATAATGTATTATAAAAAGTCGGTTTTACGGGCGAAGATTTTACGTGACAACGTCTTTTTCTCGGTAGAATATTTATTGATATGAATATAATTAAATTGCACAATAGGAACAAGGAATTGAATGAAAATAAGAATTGCACAAATTTTAACTATAGAAATATATTTTGTTTACTAAAAAACATTGTACATGTAATGACGAATCTAAGCACTCCATATTTTCACTACAGACACAGCTGACGATACTTTAACCACACGTGTGAACTTGTATTGTGACGCTTTCTTGTTTTTCCAACGCCAAGAACGTTCGAGAAAGACAAAGACAGAGACACAAGCATGCGCCGATTCAATGCGCCTAATTCTCTAGTGCTGCGCGCGCGGCAGACCGATCATAGTTGAGTGGGAGAGAGACGCAAGGCATTCGGCGGGCCTCTCTCTCGTTCGGTGACTCATCGTAACGTTACCGGGCGTTACACTTTTTCATAAGTGACTCCCAGCCGCAACCTAATTTAAGACGTTGTCACGTCAATAAATTTTTTGGAGGTAAAATATTTTTTTTTGGGGGGGTAATTTTTTGCGTAATTTGGGATTTCTGGCGGGGTCAATTTGTAGCCCTCACCAAGACGGTTCCGAGGATACCAAACTCGGTGGGTCTACGACCTATGTTGGCCGAGATAGGATTGGGGGGGGTGAGGTAAATTTTCGGGGTGGGGGTAGGGGAGGGGGGGGTAGGTTTCGTGGGGAGGCTAATAGGCACTATTTCGGAATAAGGGTGGGGGAAGGCAGGGGGGGGGCTATGGGACAATTTTGGAAAAAGTGGGTGAAACTGAAAAATAATTCTCTAGTGCTGCGCGCGCACCGTTACGTTACCGGGCGTTACACTTTTTCATAAGTGACTCCCAGCCGCAACCTAATTTAAGACGTTGTCACGTCAAAAAATGTTTTTACAGAATTAAACAATTTGGCCGCCAGTTTGAAGAGCATATGTGTAACCGGGCGGATCGTTAGTAATATTACAAAGAGGAAAGACTTGTTTGTTTGTATTGAATAGGCTCAGAAACTACTGGATCCTACATTATTCCTGATGAAAAGCGATAGAATATTTTCAAAAAGTGCCTCTGCACTCGTGAGGAATCAGGTTGGGTAATTATAATTAATAATATTAGGCTACATGCTCATTGTACCACGTCGTATTTATTTATTACTAGCTGTACCGGCGACTTCGTCCGCGTGGAACTTAACAAAAACTTTAATTTTCTAAAATTAAAGATTTTTTCTAAAATAAATGTAGACTAAGTTACTCCTTATTATATCAGCTACCTGACAATAAAAGTCCCGTCAAAAACGGTCCAGCCATTTCAGAGATCAGCCGGAACAAACAGACAAAAAAATCGAAGGTCATTTTCGTTATAGGTATCGTGTATATAACGATATATAGTAGGATTTTTTTTATTTTCACTTTACAAACAAACACTTCAATTTTATTTATATGTTTAAATGAGCGGTGTTTAGACCTTATATATATTTTAACTTAGAGCCCATTCTTGAATGCTATTGTTATCTACATATATAGGTTCCTATGTTTTGTTTTAAATAGGAGGCAAACTAGCATTCGGTTCACCTGATAGTTAGTATGCCGCCGCTCATGAATATCTGCATCACCATAGGGTATAGAGATGCTTTATTGCCTGGGTACATATAGATTTCTGTACAATAATATGTACTTATTATACATATAAACCTTCCTCTTGAATCACTCTATCTATTAAAAAAAACCGCATTAAAATCCGTTGCGTAGTTTTAAAGACTTAAGCATACAAAGGGACATAGGGACAGAGAAAGCGACTTTGTTTTATACTATGTAGTGATGCTGCTGATGGCAATTGGTTCATGTTGGCTTATATGTTCCAATACATGAATACATCCTCACAGGTTTGACTGAGTTGCTTTGTTTGCAGAGTTGAATGTTGTTACTGAAACTCATGAAACCTATTCGTTTTCTTCTTCTTCTTGGCGTTATCCCGCCAGTGCTTCTTTGGTCTACTGCTCGGCATGGGTCCGGGAATATCGAGGCTCAGGGATACATTGCCGACGTACTCCTGTCGTTTCCTTAGGACCTCACAACTCACCGTACCATCTCAAGCGACATTCTTTAAATTATTCATGAAACTTATTATGACATACTAATGTGACAGGAAGAAAGTCGGTTAGATATTACAGATTTTTATGTTCATTATTTAAAATACAATTGATTACAAAAGCAATAAAAAATCCACTCTTACTTATAAATATAGATATATCTAAATTCTAAAAGTGTTCTACAAATTGTAGTGATTAAAACAATTAGAATACATTTCTTGCTATAAATAGAAATAATTTAAATTTTTACCGTCAACTTAATTGATTTATCAAGCTGTTTTTTTATTGGAATGAATGGCGAGACAAGCATTTCGTTCGCCTGACAGTAACCGATACGACCGCTCATGGACAGTAGCAAAACCAAACAACACCTTGAATTACAAAGCAATGCTTCACTCTCCACTGCCTCACTATCCTAAGACATAAGATGTTAAGTTCCACTTCGTCTAGTAGTTTGTTTGATTACAATGTCTTTTAAAGCGGAATACAACAGTGCATTTCCACTGCTGTTTGGTGGGAGAAATAGACGTCATCGTCTCTCACATATGAGAGACCTACCACTAACAAGCTAAAGAAAAATCCAGGTTATTCTTTTCTATAATCGCGGGACTTAAATTATATAGTTAAATGAAAGACTTATGAAATAAAATTAAAATATAATTATTTATAAATTACGTATTAACTTTCCTCATACATTTTGTATAAAAAGTGAGTTATTGTACAGTCATATTACGTCGGAAAGCGAACGTTTCAACTGAGTGTGAGAATTGAAAACTGTTACATGGATACTTTCTTTACAATTTTTACTCGCATTGCTTTATGAAATATGAATCTTTAGAGTTCCGTAGATATCGATCAGTTTGTTACTAGATTCAAAGTTGGTTTAATTTTTACCAAAGAATATTCAAACTAATCTGGTCGGAATATGACATAAATTCCATTGTTTACTCGTATAACGATATCTGTCATATTCCCATCAAATAATGTTGAATATCCTTTGGTGCAAAATTAAATTCCTTGCATGTGGTACCTGTCCGCGCTAGTCTTTAGGGTTCCGTAGAACTATCAATTAGTTTATTTTTAGAGTGAAAGTCTAGTTAGGAGCCGACTAGGGGATCCGAAGATTCGAATTTCGTGTTACAGAGTAGGTTTCGAAACATAAAACGTCACAAAGTTTCGAACTTCGTTTCGGATTTATATAGTAGGGCCCTAGATTGACAAACCGGCGGTCAAAGATTCGAGCACACACATCTTTTACTATTTGGCGTATCTTCTATAGTTAATTTTTGCTTAATTAAAACGCCTGCTGCGTTGAGGTTGGAGGAGTTGCTGATTATGGATATAAAAGTAAATAGTTTGCTCTAGATTTGAATCCTGTACTTCCGCTAAGCAGTCCGCCCTTAACCCAACCAAACTATGAATCACTCTATTTTATGTGTAATAACAAAATCCAACGGAAGCAAAACTTTTCCAAAAAATACAAAATATAACCCAAACTACACGTTTAAAATTCATCCATCTCATAGAATTAGTATTAACAAACATCTGTTTACCTACAAACAGGCATTGTGCGCAACGCATTGTTTTAAATTCAAGACGCGTTGCAATTTGTACTAAAAAGGAGTTTTATATTCACTGCTGTTGAATAGTGATGGACAGAAAGTGACGCTGTATTGTGTGATGTGAATTGTCACCATGGGACTACATAAGCGACAGAGTGAGTATTTTTTGTATATTATTTTATACAGGGTATCTCAAGACTGTTACCGAAAACGAAGCCGGGTGGTAGTTTTAGTGACTTCAGACACATTGCAACAGAAAATGTTGAAAAAAAGCGACATTTTTTTTTGTTGTATTTTTATATTTGGATGGTAAATTCATTTTTTTCCTAAAATAATAGTGTATACCCTTTTATTTATAAGAACACTAAGGTATAAAAGAGTTTAAATTATTATTTTAGCAAAAACTATGGATTTACCACAAAAAAAATTAGCATATTTAAAAAATCATAAAAAAATTGTCGCGTTTTTTTGCGAAAATTTTAGTTGCATTGTATTACAATCACACTCTAACTACCACCCGGCTTCGTTTTCGGTAGCGATCTTGATATACCCAGTATAGAGACAACAGATACCTACAGGCAGCCTACGTGGTGCAGTTAGTTAAACAAAGACTGTGAAATGAAAGACCGGATTCGATCCCCGCGCCGAGACATTTTTTGTGTAGATTAGTTGCCTTGGGTCTGGGTGTTTGTGAGACCAAACAGTGGCTTGTAGTTTTTATTTATCTGATACCAACGACACAAGACTTTCTTATTGCTTCGAATGGCGAGACTAGTATGCTAGTCACCTGATGGTTAGCGATACGACCGCTCGTAAACAGTGGCAAAACCAAACAACACCTTGAATTACAAAGCAATGATTAGCATTTCACTGCGCTCGCCATCCTGAGATATATGATGTTATGTTTCAATATGTTCAGTAGTTAGTACAGAAACACAACAGTGCATTTACCCTCCTGTTTGATATTGCGGTGGTACCTACTGAAGCGGCCTCTTTTATATGGGATACCTACCACCAGTAGATACCTTTTTTTTTCTTTCCATGGGGAAAATCCTCTTGGATCCTTGTTTACCCTGGAGTTGATATATAGGGTAAGCCGGATTTCTACCGGCTAACAACCCCATGACCACCAGCACAAATAAGGGACTTCGGAATCTAACGAGGAATACACGAAAGACCCTTTAGGTGAGTGAGGTGAGTGAGGTGAGTGTTAAATAAATAAATAATAATAAATTTGTGGAAATTGCGTCTGTGGGTTATGGTTTACAGCGATACAAAGCCCAAACACTAACCGCCTCATACCCAACATTAAATACATAATAGACCCGTCTTCGCCTACCACCAGTAGATACCTACCCGCTACCAACAATAATACGCGATTTTAGTTTTCATTGCTTTTGATCAACCCATACCTACAGGTGCGAATTTTTTAACCACTCAGGTAAGTTTTCGAATCAAACCGAAGTTTAATTAAGCGGTGATAATATTGGCATCTATACGGAGTGGCCAAAAACCAGTGGATATCCTGCCGCTGAAGACGGCAATAATGATTTTAAACAATACCCTGTCCCTGTTGTAAGCTACATAATCAGTACAACCATCCGTTTGGGTATTTTTATACTCGCATAAGCATTTCTGGTTTCGTTTGTACGCAAATATTGACTTTAATTTTGATGTGGTGCCAACTTAAATAATTTTAATGTATTTTTCTAGATTCGTAATGTGTTTTAGTTAATAACATAATTATTCCAAGACTATAAAAAAGTATATTTTGTTCTTTATGCATCAACGCGTATAAATCATTCGTCCAATCATGATAATTTTGGGTGAGTAATACGTATGCCAATAAAGTTTTTTACGTTGTATCTTGAAAATAAAGTATTGTGCAAAAAAGACGTATCATAAAATATATTATAGAAAAATAATTATTTTTCTATAGACATTGTTCCATACATGGCTGTATGGCATCATGGCTTGGTAGATTGAGAAGCCAGCTAAATTATATGGCACAGGTTCGATGCTTGGATTGACAAATGTTTGTTTGGCACACAAATAAGTACATTTATTCCGTCTCTGAATGTTGTGAGGTTGTAAATGTCCCTCGTAATATCTGAATCCCACGAATCAAGACTTGTAGATATAATTATTGTTAAAATATATACTAGATACAGGCTCCGGAACAAAATCACACGCCAAAAATGGCCGACTTATACCACCGTAGTAGACCGTACTTATACCATTATTTCTATTGGCCTTTTTTAGTCCTTTACTGATAATCTAGTTTATATTTGAACGAAAGCAGGTGACGTTAAAATGCAAAGGTCTTTCAAATATATAGATGAGCCAAACTGATATTGGATTTATCTTTAATATCAGCCCGGAGTCAGGAATTTGTGCTCGATATGGCGGTAGGCTCGCCCTCTATCACATCGTGGAAGGAATGAAGGCGGAATGTATGTATCCTGGCACCTCTGCCTACCCTTCTGGGAAAGCCGTGAGCTTATCAAATGATGATGTTCAAATACATTTATAAGTCTCAGATATGCACAACTATCTACCTATGGGTAAACAAACATATACCTATGGTTCACACAAATATTTATTTTGGTGGATTCTTTATCTTAATATATATAATTCACGTGTCACGTTGTTTGTCCACGATGGACTCCTAAACCACTCAACTGATTATAATGAAATTTTGTAGATATGTGTTATTTGTTCCAACTTAACGGTGGGATAGTTTTTATCTCAATTGAATATACGAAAGTATAAAAAAAAGGAAAAAAACATTTTGCCATACAAAATGTTCATGGGTTTGTAACTGTCAAAGATTTAATGTTCATAGCGTCGATACGGTAAACTCTTCCCTAATTAAATAACGTATTTAAATAAAGGTTTCGAATCGACAACATATAGCCAGAATATTCGATTAATGGCGTATTTTAGATTTTAAAGATGTAAATTAATGACAGTAATGAAAAGCGATTGACATTTAAATTGGTTGTCAAATATTTATGCATGCGTTCAGAAATTTATTTTGTGTAAATAAAAGAGTATATTATGAAGCTACATAAATATAGGACAATTAAATAAATAATATTCACATGTAAGAAGTTTTACTTCTTTTCAAGATAGAATGTCACTTGAAAATGAAAAATCTTTAATAAAATAACACATAAAAATAAAAACTGAACTGAACTGAATAAAATAACAATTTTATATAATTATGGAGAATATTGCAGAGATTCTCAAATTAGGCGTTGCCTGTATCTTGAGAAACCAGTTAAATATAATTGTTACTACATTAATCGTGTGTGTGAGTGTTTCTATGAAAATTTATATTTCATCTCTTTATTACTAACAAAAAGTAATGGCGTAATATTTTTGGAAAACAGCATAGTGGGGGTGAAATAAAGGATGGAATATTGCATGGATAATCAAAATCGCTAAAGTGTTTAATGTCAAAAATTTATAATGCACACTATTTGGATATGGAGAAACGGGATATAATAGAGTGGGAGGTAGGGGAGGGGACTGGGATAGCTGACAGATTTGATAGGACGAAATGTAAATGCACGGTATAAGACGGGATGGTTACTGAAGAGAAAGGACGGGACGTATCGGGAAGTGACTGAACAGACGGGATGGGACGGAATTGAGCAGGACAGTAGGATAGCTAATTCATGTTTAGGTATACAAGAGCTTATATGAAAAATAACATGTATTTGGTGTGGAGTAAAATAAAAAAAATATCTGCATCCAGGCAATGGTGGGTCGGGCTTTTTTACTATGCTAAATAATTGAATATAATATTAATCATATAATAACTAAGCCATTATGCCGATGTTAGCTATCTAGATCTCACCGAGGACCAACTAAATAAACTTGAGCGCCTTCAAAATTTCTGCATAAGATTCATATTTGGTCTACGCAAATATGATCATGTTCCTGAGTTTCGTGCTAAGCTCAAGTGGTTACCTATACGACTTCGTCGGAATACCCATATACTGTCACTTCTATACAATATTTTATTCAATCCTATCACTCCTTCTTATCTGAATGAACGATTTCTTTTTCTTCATGAGTCACATACGAGGTTTTTGAGGTCGTCTGAGAACCTAAAGCTGAGAATGCCCGTCCACACCACGACATTCATGGATAAATCATTCAGTGTTCAAGCTGTTCGTTTGTGGAATGAACTTCCTGTTGTGGTGAGGCAGGCTCAAACACTGTCATCATTTAAAAAGCTATTAAAAGAACACTACCTATCTCTATAAACTGATCAGGATTATTTCCTCTTATTGATTATATTGGTAATATATATACAGGGTATATCAAGACTACTACCGAAAACGAAGCCGGGTGGTAGTTTAAGCGACTTCAGAGTTCAGACACAATGCAACAGAAAAAGTTGCAAAAAAAAGTGAAAATTCTTTTTTGTTATTTTTTTTCCTATGGCCATATTTGGGTGGTAAATACATATTTTCCTAAAATAATAGTGTATGCCCTTTTATTTATAAATACTCTAAGGTATAAAAGAGTTTAAATTATAATTTTAGCATAAACTATGGATTTACCACCCAAAAACGACGATATTTAAAAAATCATAAAAAATAATTGTCGCGTTTCTATGCGAAATTTTTAATTGCATTGTGTTTGTAGCCACTAAAACTACCACCTGGCTTCGTTTTCGGTAGCAGTCTTGATATACCCGGTATATATATATATATATATATATATATATATATATATGTCTATATGTGTGTGTATATATATGTATGTTTATTCGTCTATAAATGTATATAAGTATGTATATGTACAATACTTGTGTGAATGTATATACAATATGTATTTATATGTTTTCATTTCATTTGTCTTTATTTTACACTGCCCTTTCTTTTTTTCCTACTCATATATCCATCCCATGGTTGTCTGGTAGAAATTGCCTTAGAGCGATAAGACCGCCATTTGTACTTTGTTGTTTTATGCTGTCTCTAAACTGTTATTTCTTTTTACTGTGTACAATAAAGAATTAAATAAATAAATAAATAAATAAGCCATAGCGAAGCGTGGTCGGGTCGGCTATGGTATCTTTTAATTGATTTCAATGAATGTCGTCGGAGTAGTAACAGTGTTATAATATCTCCGTAGCAAAATAATGATTTGAATCTGGAGAGATGGGATAGAATAGAATATAAGGTGAATATAAAATGGGACATAAGAATAGGTACAGGATGGTATTGGAATTGGATAAGCAGTTTAGACAAAGGCTGTCATATTGATTTTAAATAAAATATGGACTGAAATCTGTATTTGCACCCAAGCGAAGCCGGGCCGGGCCGCTAGTTTAATTATACAGACTAAAACTATAAATAAATGTACTGTTAAATACCCGAGGTCTCTCGTGCTGAAAGCGTTTGAATAGTTCAACAGTTTTGCCCTCCTCGCACACTCGATATAGCAATGTTCAAATCGATATCCACCGGGCCCGAGTCACATCCATTCCGCTGCACATAACCATGCTAATTTTAGAAAACTGCTAACCATTATGTTTATTTTATCATTTTTACAAAACGTTTTCAACCTTGATACTTCAGGTTTTGAGTTTATTTTGCCTTGATGGTAGGTTAGAAATGTGAAGATGTATTGTTATTGTTGTAATAAAAATAAGGAGATATTTTTGGAAATTTAATGTTTTATGTAATTACTATACATGTTTTGGTATATCTAGTTTGGAACCTGATTTTGGTTTCGAATTCTCATTTTAGAATGATATCTAAGATCTTACAGATTTCTTTTAGCTAGATTAGATAAGATCAAAACTGTTTGAAATATGCATATTGCTTAAATTCTATCAAAGTGAGAAAGTAAAAAAGCAACATACAGTCGAATTGAGAACCTCCTCCTTTTTTTGAAGTCGGTTAAAAAAATAGAACGAATTTCACGGACTATCTAGAATTCGGAATAATTTATTTTTTTAAGCATTTAATTATCCTTTTTTTGCACAATGCATAAAACCAGTTACAATAAAAAACATATTAAAAAGTACAAAGTGCGGATTTATCGCACTGGGCAAATTCTTCCAGACAACCTTTGGATAGATATAATAAGTAGGCGAATGAGACGACATAAAATGCAGCAGTAAAGTATTTAACATATTTTTATAATCCATTTTTACTATAAAAGTGTCACAATAATAAAATAATCGGAGTTCATGCAATCAAGAAAATAAAATGTAACAATAATGTCAATAATAAATAGGTAAAATACAATATCGCGTGACAACCCCATATATTGATGTCATAGATTAATAGCAACAGAATGGACATCGGTAAACAGATAGCATCTAACAATTTTGTTGATATAGCTATAGGCATTTCCCCCAATACAGCTAATTTGAGCTTTAGTGAAATAGACGAATGTTCCATATGAGTTTTCGATGTGATGGAAAATTAAGTGGGGTATTTAGTTGGGAATTAAAAGCAAGCGATAAAAAGTAATACCTAATTAAGAAACCATAATTTCCTGACTTTTAAGTTTGAGTACCTAGAGTCCACACAATCTTTTTGGCAAGTTTTTCTAAAAGTTCGTAACTTCAGATAATTAATTCAGATGTGTTAATTGTGACCTTGAAGCCAGGATATTCATCCTAGCAATTTTTTATTGCTACTATTAACTTTATTTCCAGTCTTCAAACATTATTCTGTCTGTCAAAAATATTTTATTATAGAAATGTAATCCCAAAAATCTTCAGATCATTAAGAAAACAAACATCATAGGCGCTATAAATCACATTATTTCGTTTTTCTCTCAAATCTATTCATAAATGACGCCAAATCACCGAACTTCGTCACAGGTCATACGAGTCTATTCATTATTCCGACAGTAATATGTGCCTCTCTACATACAAATGTCAAGTCATATTCAATAACACTGTAATTTAGTAAATTGGACTTATTCATGTTAGGTAAGTGTATTTTTGAAGTGAAAACTTCTTTAGCGGCGTTGAGCACTTTTTCTGTAATGGGTATAAAATCTTAAACTCGCGTCAGGACACGTGACCTGATCGAAAAAGCGTAGGACGGATGGAGAGTAGACAGCTGTCAGTTTATAAAGCTTTGATGAATTGCCAATGATTTTGAGTGGAGATTTCAACATAAACTTCGCAGACGATAAAAATCAACTGTTAATTGAATTTTTAAATAATGAATTTGGTTTAACTATGTCGAATGATCGCAATCTTAGCACAACGAAATACAAAACTACTATTGATGCGGTCTTTATTAGACATTTAAATAGGTTCGAATCAAAACTGTTCGTTTCTTACTTCAGCTACCATAAACCTGTCGTATCAGTTTTAGAGATTGGCGATGATAGTTCTGGTAATGATGATGGTGAAAAAGTCGTTGAAATTATGGATGAAAGTTGATTTTTCGGAGAGATAAACTTTTTAATGTAAAATAATTGTAATAGTTTTAAAGTGTTAAATTTTTAATGTAATATAAATTGTCATGTTTGTGTACGATAGCGCAATAAATGAATATTGTATTCTACCACATAAATGATAGTACTTTTATACTGATAAAGCAATTGGTGCAAAATTATTCCCTAACCATTCCAAAATATCAAACATGCTCAACGTTAATAGTCAAGTTTTTTATCTAGACGGTTCTATTGACAAATTAACAAACAATTGCAAGACAGAGCTCTGAATGTTATAGGGTTTTGATGAAATACTTTCCAAATTTGTTCGGTACTAGGTGTTATTTAGTTGAGTAGGATTATCAAATGCACCAAACGCTCGTGAGCTGGTAATCAATGCCAATAAAAATGTCAATACACTTCTATCTTTACTTTTTTCTCCCTTCCGAAATTACCCAGAGAACGGTAAGAATAGTATTTATAAATAGCATAATTTAGGTAAAACGATATTGATAAAATATATCTGGTAATTAAACTGTAGAAAATATTAACTGAACAAATAATTTAACAATACCGAAGACACTTATCCTATCGGCATTAGAAGGAGTCAAAAGGACATTTTTGGACAAAATCTAATTCAACGCGTTCTATTATAATTATTTTTCAATAAAATGTTGTAAAGGGATAAAGACAAAATCCCCAGAGACTCACTAAGCTTCAGCACTTGGTCATTGAAATGCGTACTGTCAAACCCGGATACCAGGATGTATTTTGGCGTGTATGAATGACGGACAATATTTTTTCTCTGGTTAGAAACAATCTATCTGTATCAGCCCACATACGCCCAACTGCAGGGCATGACCTCCTCAATCGAGAGTACCATTGTTAGGTAATATAGTCCACCACGCTGGCCTAGTGCGGATTGGCGAACTTTACCATCAATAGAAATTCTTACAAATCGCTATGGTATGCAGGTTTCCTCACGATGATTTCCTTCGCCATTAGAAACAGAACCACTATTATTTTTAAAGTAGGTACTGCAGAATAGCAATGCATTACTTTCTATCAGCTGACATAACCACACACTTCACTGAGCTTGAAAAAAATTACTTTGCACCAGTCATAACATCCAGTTAACATAACATTTAAATCAATAATGATGCGGTGTTATTTAACCAACTGCCACTTGTGAAAGTAACTGCTGGTTAATACTTGAACGCGTCATTGTTTGCAAATGTTTAAGTGTATCGTTAAAGAGAAACTATTGGAACATTTGTCTGCTAATGTTCAACATCATCATCACTAAGGCAGTCCAAAGCTGAATCAATGTAAATAAACAAAATTTGAAAAAGTCCGTCACGATGTTTTAGTTTTCGCGATTCTGACCATCTCGTATAGAAAGATTTTTATATATCAATGAAAATGGGTGTTTGATCACCTAGGGAAAATTGGTGTCACTAAAAAAAATCTGTTAAGTTCATACTATGTATGGAAGAAGCTACTAATACACTTAAAAATTTAATTACTATAAAAAAATAGGCACGCTACTATGGAATCTTCCTAGATTCTCACAATCTCACGATTTAAATTACACAATTCAAATCTATAAATCCTGGATCGAAGAATGAATGTACTCGTATACATGACGATTTTTGATTTTTAAAGCAGTTGATAATTCTGATAACCGTTCTTAGTATTTTCAAAATTCCTGCCAATTTTGCAATTCAAGAATTTCTTAGACTTTGCTGCAATTATTTCACAACCAATTGCTAAGATTCAGTTAGCATTCATAACACGTGTTGGCTCTTGTCCAGAACTTGAAGCTTTCATTGCGTTGCATAAGAATCGTTACATTTTTAGGTGTTGTTTCAAAGAATCGTTTTTAGAAAGCCTTTTAAGTCCAGTTTATACTAGAAATATTTATCACAAAGAGATGTATGTGTATTCACATGAGAAATTCATTGAAGCCGAAACCTCAGCTTTGTAACCAACTTAACACTAGACCAACTACTCCTCTGACGCAGTCAGGCACAGGACAAATAGATACCTCTTTATTTATGTTTTTTTTTTGTATAGGTATATCTATTAACAAAATGAAAACTATAATGGTTAGCCCAAATAATACTATACCGGGTATCTCAAGACTGCTACCGAAAACGAAGCCGGGTGGTAGTTTTAGTGGCTACAAACACAATGCAACTAAAATTTTCGCATAGAAACGTGACAATTATTTTTTATGATTTTTTAAATATCGTCATTTTTGGGTGGTAAATCCATAGTTTTTGCTAAAATAATAATTTAAACTCTCTTATATCTTAGAGTATTTATAAATTAAAGGGCATACACTATTATTTTAGGAAAAAAATTATTTACCACCAAAATATGGCAATGGGAAAAAAATTTCAAAAAAAAAATTGTCGCTTATTTTTGCAACTTTTTCTGTTGCATTGTGTCTGAAGTCGCTTAAACTACCACCCGGCTTCGTTTTCGGTAGCAGTCTTGATATACCCTGTATACGTAATTCTTCTAAATCGCTATTGAAACTCTTGAACGCGGCAACAGAAGACTTCCTAGAACTGAAGAAATAAAGATACACATATATATAGAAAGAGACAAAGCAATTCCTATAAAGATCTTGTGTTTTGATCATAATTTCCACAATAGAGGTACACTTTGTAACGGTGGTTTGTGTAAGTTATTTGTAAGTGTGTATTGTTAAGCCGATGATGTATCATATAAAATAAATAAAGTAAACTAGAATAAAGTTAAAAGAAATGATCAGTTCACATCCATTGATCAATTAGTGTAAGTTTAAAAGCGTGCCCGCTAGACAGACCGCGGTGTCTGAAGGTCGCGGAAAATCAATAGGTTTGAGTGGAGCACCTCACGCTGTGTGCTCGCGTAACACGGAGGATGCAAAGAGACTGAATATGATTGGGTATGACGTCATGAGGGAAAGAAGAACATAAGACACTATAATTATGGTGGCGAAGCAGAGTGCACTGATTCTTCTTCGTTCTGCTCAACAGTCGAATTAACACACATATTTCTATTGATTTCCAAAAACAAAAAAAAATATTTTTCTGTCTTACGATCATTTATTCATCTCACTGTTTTACGATCATTTATTAATGAACTGCTCTGATTTGTGTGGTTTTGAAAAGAGCAACACTAGAGTTTCTTATCTAGTGAATACCGGTTTTCGAAATGGGTGGTAGATCAAAAAATTACAATCTAAATTATGTTTACATTTTATGGGTTCAATAAATTATTCTAATTTTTGAGTTGAGCACCTCTCTCTGTTGGAAAGCTTGAAACGGGGGATGCAAAGGGACTTCATCGTATGATTGAAAATGGGCTATGGAGTCAGTATGTCGATATAACAAAATTCTAAATAAGAAGGTTAAGAGGAAAAAATACGGTAAATAATCTGAATAGAAAGAAATTACAAAAGTATACATATAAGATTTATAGGAAAGCATTTTTTTTTTGTTGAATGTATGTGTATGTGTATGATTTTTCTATAAATAAGAATAAAATAATAAATATCATTCTATTTCAGCAATTTCAACTAGAAATTAACTAAGCTAATTTCTAGCTAACAATAATACTTAAATTAAACGTAATGTTTATTAGCATATTAAACTACCTTATATTCTGTGATTTGAACGATATTTTTTTTATCTCATTCCATCACGATAATTTGGAATTAGAAATGTGATATATATATATATATATGTTTATCGGGATTGCAATTTCTCATGTTAATTTACGTATGAGTTATACGTTTGTGGTAAATGTATTCAGCATTCTATTAGCTTAGTAATTTACTTAAGCGTCAAATCAAACTATACTGGATTCGTTTACGAAGTAATTTATTTGTTTGTTGTAATAAAATTGAATTCAGGATAAGAATTGATTAGTACAGTAACTTTCAGTATAAAATACATAAACGTTTGTTACATTACTGTTTGTCAAACGATGCAATTAATTTACTGCCTTAAAATACGTATACTAAAATTTCTTAGATTACAGGTAGTTATTAGTATTTTTATTTGCATTAATACAACATTTTATTCAGGGTAACTACTGGACATATTGAAACTTAACATCTTATGTCTCATGATGAGCGCAGTGAAATGCCAAACATTGCCTTGTAATTCAAGGTGTTGTTTGGTTTTCACACTGTCCATGAGCGGTCGTATCGCTTACCATCAGCTGAATGATATACTCGTCTCGCTATAAATTGAAAATAATTTAACGCAGACAATTTGGAAGACCTATTCCCATCAGTAAACCATCCAAAAAATTGATACAAACAAAAATAATCGAGAGTAAATCGTGGGAATGATACAGAAAACACATTACGACCGTAAACTATCAATTGCGCATTCCGCACAATGGTATGCGGTGGTCATAATGGTCCGGAAGTGTGGGAACAGTTACCGTTACATTTTGTTACCATCGCCGATCGTGTGGACCACGGCTAAGGGATAAGCTGAAGAGATTATAGCAAGGTTGAGAGTTTTTGAAAATATAACCATATTTTTTCTTAAGCATATTGTTGATACTATACGTCTTGGTCGACTTATGACTTTATAATTGTATAGGCTATAAATGACTTTGTTATAGGTTTGAAGCGAATGTCAGAAAACTAACTGTAAATTTTTCAGCCACAGGAATGCAGAATTAGGTTTTAAATAAGTTCATAATTACCATTGCTGTCGATAGTGGCAACTCTACCTACCGTTCCGGAAATATAAGTATATTTAAGGTTTACTAAAACAATTGTATTTTCTGTCCCACGATGTAATACAAGGCGAGCCTATCGTTATATCAAATGCAAGGCGATTCGTGGGTGTCATGTTTGCACATCTGCCTCCCTCGAATGGGAAAAAGGCGTGAGCTTATGTTAAGTACTAAAACAATTGTCTTGGTAAAGATTTCGTATCTAACTGCAGCCTCTCGTCAAGCCAGCCTACTGTCAAGTTAACGCTCTTTCAGTGATAAATGTACTAGCAGATTTAACCCCACTTTTAAGCGGTCCTGGGTCTCATTTCTCAACCAGCTTCAAAAAGCCTAAAAGGCAAAATTTCTAGCGCCTTCAGAGTCTTTCAATACCAAACCGCTGCAAACTTTAGTTTGCGTCGCGTCATTAGGTGTGTAAGAGCGTTGTAACGACATCTGCAGCGCAACCATTTGCGATGGGCCGCCGAGGGGGGTGAAGTGGAGGGAAGGGCTCAATGACTATTGGATCTTTATAGTACGGAAGAATCATTAGTGGTATTATGGGACTTCTTTTGATTGGGTTTGGAAATATTCTTAGTGAAGTGGATGACAACTACCAAGACTAGCGGTGGATTCGAATCTCCATAGCTCTGACTTTTCAGTGGCATATACACTTATGATTTTTCAAAGTCAAATTTTAATTTGCTGTTAATAACAGTTCAATCTTTCCTCTCTTAACCAGTTGTCAGGAAGAGATTTTGTCTCATTTTTTGTTCTTTTTCAATGTTCTTTTATCTAATAATACTTGACTATCTCAATATTGATAGAAAATAGGCCTAACATCAGCAAACAGATTGGTAGACCTTGCTGAAATGTCAGCGAAACTGTTAGGCTTCGTCTCGAGTTACAGATACCAAGCAAGTGCCGACGAATATTACTTACACATCCCTTCATATTGTGCGTGTTTCAGACGCTAGACTCAGGCTCTGTTTATTAGTATTAATATATATTTTTTTTATGATGGCCTGGCATAGTGGCGGCATTGCACCTGATGGAAAGTGCCAATGCCGCCCAGGCAGAGTATCCATTGGCGTCGCCGGCATTGCCGGCATTGGACGGCAGTCCCATGCCAATGGAAACAATTATGCCGGCCTGCTAAATATAACTTATAATAATGATTTTATTCTGTGATGAAGGTTTGTTCTGATATAAGTATTGAAAACTAACTAAGGTTCACCGTACGGACGATTATAGCGACGTAGATTTTAGTCACGTGATTAGTTGGAGTCTTGGTGCAGGATCAATCCCGCGCCTTCTTGTTTTACAGCTGCCGTTTAACCAACTGCGCTACGGAGGCTGTCAAATATAACTAATTATAGCGTAAGCCAATCTCCCAATTTAGCTTATACAAAAGCCGCGTGCCAAGCCGTGGCCTATTATACAGATCCACATAATTAACAACAAATATCGTATTGTCCACAGAGAATGGTCTGCTCTCCTACGAGAACCCCAACTACCACCTGGACCCGTCCCGGCTCGAGTCAGCGATATACACGGACCTGTACGACATGCACGACGACAAGAACACGCCAGACGAATACGACAACTATCTCGACAACAGGAGGTTAGTGTTGTCTATCGACAGTTATATTAGGTCTTTGACTGTGGGTCAGTAAGTCTAAGGTTTCGTGAAGTTTCGGAAACACTCATGGTTGGTATTTAGTAGAATTTTTGAGCATGCCATTTACCTGTAAGGTAAGCGATACGACTGCTCATGAACAATAGTAAAACCAAATAGCACCTGGATATACAAAGCAGTGCTGGGCATTCCTCTGCGCTCGCCATCCTGAGACATAAGGTGTTAAGTCTCAAACATTTCCAGTAGTTATGTAATCGATTGGACCTTAAACAAACCCGAGTTTTATTCGCTGGATATACTCAGAACTAAGTCGCGTGGCGTAATTCTAGTGGTAATGAGAATCACTGTGTTTGTTGCGACGGGTCTTCTCAGGCACGGCTGGGTTAGATCCGGTGGTAGCATTAAACCGCTGCGCACCGTTTTAATAATACTTATATCAACTTAGACACTGATTAACGCAAATGATGTATTTCCATGAAAAAAAGAATTTACCCTAATATATAAGAATTTTATATAAATAACACTACGTCAAATATTTTGTACTAGCGGCCCGGCCCAGCTTCGCCTGGGTGCAAATACAGATTCCAGTCCATATTTTATTTAAAATCAACATGACAGCCGTTGTCTAAACTGCTTATCCAATTCCAATCCCATCCTGTACCTATTCTACTGTCCCATTTTATCCACCTTATATTCTATTCTATCCCATCTCTCCAGATTTAAATCATTATTTTGCTACGGAGATATTATAAAACTGTTACTACTCCAACGACATTCATTGAAATCAATTAAAAGATACCATAGCTGACCCGACCACGCTTCGCTATGGCTTAGTTATTATATGATCAATATTATATTCAATTATTTAGCATAGCAAAATGCCCGACCCACCTTTGCCTGGATGCAGATATTTTTTTATTTTACTTCATATCAAATACATGTTATTTTTCGTATAAGCTCGTGTATACCTTAACATAACGTAGCTATCCTATTGTCCTACTCAATTCCTTTTTATTACTGTCATTAATTTACATCTTTAAAACCTTAAATACGCCATTAATCGAATATTATGGATATATGTTGTCGATTCGAAACCTTTATTTAAATACGTTATTTCATTTGAGGGAAGAGTTTACCGTATCGACGGGATGAACATTAAATGTTTGACAGTTACGAACCCATGAACATTTTGTATGAGAAAATGTTAATAAGCTAATAGAAACTCGGGAAACCGGGAACATGATAAAAAGTATCCTATGTCCTTCTCCTGGTTCTAAGCTACCTCCCCACCAATTTTCAGCCAAGTCAGTTCAGCCGTTCTTGAGTTATAAGTGGAGTAACTAACACGACTTTCTTTTATATATATAGATATAGAGAATAAGTACTATGCGTATTGAATTGTCATTAAGGCTATTTAAATTTCCTACATGACCAATAAAAAAAGAGCAGGTATCAGAAATTACGAAAGACTATTTAGCCAGAAGAAAATATACCTATGTGAATTTATCTTAGTACATCGTATTTATCGTATTCCCGCCCCGCCATTTCACAGTCCGTTTAACCAACTGATGATGTGAATGAAAGATGTGATCATGTACTGTAAAATGTGTTCAAATTCAGTGACCGATAATTGATGCTTTTTCAGGAAAAAAAGGCTTAGTCTATCACCACTGGCTGATCGACTAAATGAACCTTAGATATTTTATTAATAAAACAGGTTCTCTTTCACTTTCAAAACGATCATAAAATAACTACGAAAATACAGTTTTTATACTAACAGCCACAACACGTTGCAAAATGGCGATAGCCTCAGTTAACGATTCAAAAAGGCTTTTTAAAAACCTTTTACATACAGAATATTTCTCCATTCCCAACACGAAACTCACCGGTCAAAATCAATCTCCACAAGATAGTCTGCAATGTTTTCAAAACAGAAAATCGAATCAAATTTTATAATGGCGAGTGTTTTGTGCGACGCAAAACTCCGTCGGGATTTTAAACTTGCATCTTAAACTTTTCGAGCGATTGAAAATCCAGATAAGTCGATTGTTGGAGGAATCGATTTGTGCTTTCAACGGACAAATGGCGCGCAAAAGATATGTATGTTCGGATATTAAGTGCTTGAGTGGGATGAGCCTGGATGTGAGGATGTCTGGATCGGATGTGTCTCCTGAGTCTTACAGGCAAGGATCTTTTTAAGGATCGTGATATACTTGTGTGATCTTACCACGCCTGTTTTTCATTGATAGACATTACCATAGTTTTTAACAGTCGTTTTTGTTTTGGCTTGTTTTGTTCTGAATGGGTTTTTTGAAAGAGATCATGATATTCTTCTGTGATCTTGCCACGCCTGTGAAAGCCTACATAGCATAGTTGGTTAAACGCCAACTGTGAAATGAGACGCTGCGGGTTCTAAATATTTGTGTGAACCACAGGAATTTGTTTTGGGTCTGGGTGTTTGTGAAATCGCAAAGTCTCTCGTGGTTTTTTGATAACCACGACACAAGGACTATGCATGTGTCTGTTGGATGTATTTATCTATTAGATAGATTAGGATCGGATAATAGAGTGGTTTTAGTTTTTTACATCTTTTGTTTTGCTCCACAATAACAACACAGCTACTCATGGTGCTTTGTATATTTTTAATCTGTCTCGACCGAGTCACATCTTTTTATTTGAGGTAAGTGCTATGAAAGATAGAGTAGTAATTAGCATTACAGCCAAGACCAATGAGACCACACAGCTCAGATTTCAGAAGACATTAGCAAACAGCTGTAACATTCTTGAGAACCAAAGCGAATTTGTGGTCAAAAGCTGGACCATAATATATTGTTTTAACAATAGCAATTCTACATGACACATTACTAACAAATGACGGCTAATACCGTCACAGCAAATGCCTTGTGTGTACAGTACAGCCGTGACGGAAAATTACGAAATACCTAGTTTTGTATGCTCGTATCTCTAATGTAACATTGCGAAGGTTGGAAGTCTTAATGATCCTACTTGTGTGTCGCAGTTCTTAGATCGGACATTTTTGCGCGTCCTAGATATTTCGAAATTGGTGTTCAAATTGCAATATCAATACGACATTGTTATTTTCTGCCAATTTAAGTTTATAGTAGCATAGGCGTCCCCAAAGAAGTCCCGTGCTATCGGAAGCGGCGTGTATGTATTTTTATATTTCAGTGCATTTACACTGTTGTTTGGCGGGAGAAATAAACATTGCAGTGGCACCTACCCAGACGGTATCTCAAATATGAGATACCTACCTGTAAAATCAGTCTATATACTTCCTTTATAATATTCCTGCTAGCGGTTAAATAAAAATATCTTATGGAATGAAAATCATCATAGTGATCTAAAAAAGTTAAGACAAAGGATCGGCTCATTTGGTAATTTTAGCTCATTACTGCTCCCGATATTTATATGTTTCAATTCACTAAGGGCGTGGTGATCTGTTGGTAATGAACCAGAAGTGACTGCCAAAACGTTCACGATGGTCGCGGGCTCAAATCTCAGGGCACACCTCTGACTTTTCGGAGTCATGTGTGTATTGACAGTCAATCACCACGCGCTATAACGGTGCAGGAAAACTTGGAACCTGCGTTCCATAGCGATTTGTATGAATTTTATGATAGGTAAAGTCTGTGAACCGCACTAGACTAGCGTGGTATATGGCCTACCTAATTTCAATCGTATATGTAGACTAGACCCGTGCCCTGCAATGAGACGTAGATCATTATAGTTCTGATACAATTCAAAAAAATCCATCTCTACCTACCGTTTCCGTAGCATAAGTTGCACTACGTTAAGACATTAAAAGCGCACTAGTTAGTACTTATGCACCATTAGTCTGAAGTCTGAGCACCTAGGCACTCACGTGCACTCTCTATATTCACTCCTTTAAGCGGAGCGTGAAGGAGCAATTAAGCGGCATAATTATGT
This sequence comes from Hyles vespertilio, assembly GCA_009982885.2. Taxonomy (NCBI): domain Eukaryota; kingdom Metazoa; phylum Arthropoda; class Insecta; order Lepidoptera; family Sphingidae; genus Hyles; species Hyles vespertilio. Next base: position 2,725,759 of record CM042817.1, read on the forward strand.
CGGCCTACGAGTAACGCTCGTCTCTAGTTATTTAAGCATTTCTTGATATTAAATATTAATAGTTGTATTTAATTACAACAAAATATTGATTGTCAATTACCACGCACTATAATGGTGAAGGAAAATATCTTGAAACCTGCATACCATAGCGATTTGTAAGAATGTCTATGGTATGTAAATCCCCCAACCTGCACGAGGCCTAACCACTCTCAATCGTACTCTCGATGGTAGAGGAGGCCCATGCCCTGTAGTTGGACGTTTATGGGCTGATGCAGTACAGATACAGAAGATATTATCGGTCAAGTTAGTTCGATTTTTGATACTCAGGTCATCATTTTGTCCATTGGCCTAAAAAATCATAACCCATAACAAAAGACAACTTGTTTTTTATTTCGTGGTACGTTTTTGGAAACCCCGTCATAGTGACTCATGCAAGGCGTTTTGTTTACATCGTGTGTATATGCAATTTTAATAACACTGGTATAATCGTGTTGATTGGTGTAAGATCTCGTGAATACTCTTTTTGGGTGTCACCGCACTTATTATTTGGTCAATTAGAGTCACATTGTGTGCTAGAAATAAATGTCAAAAATATAATATCATTGTGAATTTTCCATTATTAATCGATGTCACAAGTATGGCATAAAATGGAATCACGATAAAATGTAATAAGTTATTTTCTTTCAGTTAATTTTATTATTTTACAAATCCTCTTTTATCATTTTGCGTAATATGGGTCAAATAACAGAAACATGAACTCGCAAAACGGCAATAAAACCTTTTATATGGTCTAATATTAATCTGTCGCTAGTTACACAATATCAATAACCCAAATCAAACAAGCAATAAAGCACAGGTCGCGCTTCGCACAGCGCTCGTGGCGCCAGATGACGGGTGCATTGACCTGCCAAGTGCGCAGTCGCCTGCATCGATCGCTTGCAGCGCTGCCGTGTGTGGCCCGTCCAATGTAACACCCATGAGCGCAGCTTATTTTCGCTTTTTTTCCACGCTTAGTGTTTTATTGTACCTTTTGTTCGTATTTTCGAATTAGGAACGTTGGTTCTCCAATCCCATAGAGGAATTGCAGTTTTTTTTTAAATTCCGAAGTCACGTGATCAGGCTGCATACATACCACAATAAAAAAATAAAAAGTTCATTTTCATAGCCGCCATCATTCTTTATGTTGATGTCTGGAACGGGTGCCAAAATAAAAAGATTCATGAATTTTTGACAATAATGAAAATAATATCTATTTTGCCAGTACTATTGTATTGCTTTTTCCGGTTCATTCTTATTGTAATGTACCAAACGCCGTATTTGAGATCCTGCGCGCGATTCTACGGAGATATGTAAGTCGCACAAATATTAACTTTTTTTTCATATGGCTGCATACAATGTACCTTGCTATAATAATATTACATAGCTTTTTATGTAAAGGTAAAAAGTAGGCATAGTTTGATCGATTATATTTTTGCGTGACTAGCGTACTGTTGCGTTTTAAAAATGTTCTTTTACATTAAATGCAATAAATCTGTATACAGCTCACAAATTCAAACAGTTTTGCATTTGATTTGATCTTTTATCACTATTTGGGTAGATTTATTGCACTAATTTGTAAAAGTCTAGTCATTTATAGCGATGCTTTTTTAACAACGAGAATGTCCAGAGGAGAAGTTCATTTGCCTGATGGTAAGCATGGCATTTGGCCATAAACAAGAGCAAACGCAATAGACCATAAACACGTGAAATATTTTTTATAAAACATTGCATGGCAGTGCTTCCTGAGATATCGTGGGTTAACTCCTTGAATGACCGGTAATTAAATTCCTATATAAAAAGTTTTGTAGTTCAGTTTAGTTACCTACCCCTATGAGCTACAGGCGCGACGATTATGTACGTATATTTTGACTCTCTACGTGTCTTAGAAACAATTGTAAGCTGTCACATCTGGTCCCATTTGGTAATGATAGAAGTCGTTAAGCTACTTCAAAAACTGCGGGTAGGTAGAAAGTTTGACGCTAGAGTCCAGACTAGTCATTATCTTCAGAGAATTCTACGTCAATGCATTGTTCTAAGAAAGATTAAAGTTATAACTTGGTTACACATAGAGTATAAGCATACTTAGGTAAATAAAGTCATTTCTATATTTGAAACTGAAAAATAAAAAAAATACCTAAGTAAAAGACGTTTATATTCGAGTAGATAAAACCAATAAAAACTTGCAATAGATATTACAATGTTATTTGGTGTATATCTTCGTTCAAAACAATTTAATTGTGTCATAAAATAAAGACTCTATTAAATGAACAGAGTCAAGATACTCCATCAAGTTGAAAAATATTAACATGCGCATTTTTCAAAAACGAGACTATGAAATACGATGTAACTGAACCGTAAACAAACCGAAATTCTGCATCGATAAACAAGCTATAAATCGCCGTTGAAATTAATTTGATCGCCGCCGGTTTAATGGCCCCGCCGGCCGCGTGCTGTACTGAACAACATCCGCTCAGAGCGTAGATAATAATGCTGCAGTGTAATGTGGTGCAATTTAGGAGCGGACGCGGAAAGATTTTCGAACTATATTACTTTTATGAATGTTTAATTATGAATGCTTTTACTAGACATAGATAAGGATAGTATAATTAAATAAATCGAATACTCTTTTATTATCAAATTAGAAGTGGCTCGAAGGACCATCATGATATAATAATATATGACGGGGAATCAGACTGATTGCCTAAATCTTCCGCCATCCGTTCATGTGAGTCGTCCATACATATGTATCGCCGGCGGTCTCCAGTAGTCTGTAGCAGCATAATAAACTCGTTGTTCTATTGCCATGATTAGTTTTAATGTTCCAATATAATTTAGAATTCAATGTTACAGAGATTTTCCAGTATGAAAACAGATTTAAAGTCAACGGGTTCACACGAGTGCGATTCCGCCTTGCTTTCAAAATGGGATAACGTTTTTCTCTACACTGTCAAAGTCATCCTTTCATTTTGAGACAAGTAAGCAGTGTTGCCGCGTGCGACTCCATTCGGGTGTTGCCCACTTTAAATCTTATTTTCCAAAGACAAATCTATTTCCATCTACAAAGATCAAACAAACAAATCAACACTATTGCCATGTATCCAAATTAAATAAGCCATCTCGCCCCGTCATATATAATACTATCGGCTACATTAAATTAATAAAGTTTTTTAAATCTTTTGATGGTGTGATTTAAATTACAAAACCTTTAGGTATTTATTATATTAGAGAATAGAGGGGGTTTAGTATTGTTTTATAATATAATACTTGTTTACTTTTTCACTTAGATTACTTTATGAGTCCCTACGAATAAATTAGTTACAAACAGTACATCCCAAAGCATATTTTACTGCAAAAGGTCTGCTAAACCAGGATTTAATATCACCTCAGTCCCTTGGAACAAACAACACGCTCGTATTTCCCCAACTAAGTTATCCCGTTGTCAGTTTCAGCGCGAAATGACATAAAAAACTTGGCATTTTTGTTTGCGAAATAAGTTTTTTATATAGAGTTTGTTTTGTGGCCGTTTGCGTTGTGAATATTAAACGGTGCATTCATTACGTCATTCAGAACTGGTATTTTGTGTTGGACGAATGCAATTTCAATTTGAATTTAATTGTTGTACGTTTGTCGGTACAGTGCTGAAATTATCGGTCTAATAATCATTCTTGTTACTGAAATATGTTAAAGTGATGCTCTTAAAAGTTTTTATAATATTATCCATCTTTAATTTGACTCTATTTTCTGGTATTCTACCAAAAAGTATCATTGCTTTGATGTAAATCCACACCCCTTATTATTTATTTAAATGAGGAACCGTATCCCCTTTTGTTCGGAAACCCAAGGGCCAACATAAATTGAGATCACGTCGCAACTTCATTCTGCGAATGCATCCATGTGGACACAATTCCTGCAGAATTGCATTTTGTAGCTCACGAATCCTTGGGCCTTATGCCATCGGGATAAAGACTATATTCCCTCGCGTGTTGTTTCATAGACTTCAATTAAGTCGAGCTATTGCGTGACAAACGTGACAAGCGTAAAAATTATCTTTTTATTACGTTACTGTGTTGTGTAAGAGGAATGAGGATATTTGTTGTATGGAACATGATTTTGGTGTGACCTAATTAGGTTTTTAATTTAGTTGCTGCAGTTTCGGCTGCTCGTCTACGGTGGATGGACGACTTGGTTAAGGTTGCAGAAAGTCGCTGGATGTAGGTCGCTTCCAATAGATCAATATGGAGATCCTTGGGAAGGCTTATGTTCAGTAGTGGACTTCCTGTGACCGAAGAGAAAGGGAGAGATAGAGAGCCCATGAGTCCTGGGCTCGACAACATTGCTTTTTGTAGAAACTACTGAGAGATTACATTGCACGTGATGTGCATTAATATTTATGCAAACTAATTTACGGCTTTCAATGTAATTATGCCACAAGCTTGTTCGAAACCTGTTATTATTCCCATAAAAATAAAATAATCCCAGAATACTGACATATTTCCATGGCTGACTAATCACTAAACGATTTTACGTCTATAGTGGTCACTATACTGCTATTTGAAACTGATTTATATATTTTTAAATGTGTTTAATTCGATTAATAATACGGTTGTTAAAGAACTTGTTGCATTATCTTCCGAAACAAACCGTATTAGGTTATTATCATACAATAGTTTATGAAAATTGGAATTGAAAAGTACTACATTTGCACATAACATTAACCCATATAAAGTGAATACGAAATGCATTTTTCTGCACACAATAAGCACTTATTTATGGTATGAACTAGATAATTGCTTGGTGCAAGTGACGAGATACAAGCGTTATTATTTTACTTTTTAAATATTCAGCTAACTCGTTCTTTTAAGGTTTGTACCACAAATGTAAAAAGGAACCCTTAAAGCGTGTTTTGCGAGTGTTTGTCAAGATCCTTTTTTCGTAGGAACACTTAACTTAAAGCTTAAATGAATATCTTATAGTTTGTTTGCAGTAAATCCTGAAAAGTAAAAACAAAGAGCAGTAATATTGGTATTGTTCAAGCAGGGTATAAAAGCATATCTAATTACAGACAATTTTAACCCCAAATAGAATGAGTCAAATATCACACAAAACGTCAACGCCGTGAGTGAATGAACCTTGATGCAATTTTTTTGACTAGTGAATATTCACTTATAATACCACAAGAGCTTCAAAATTATCGGGTATTTCCCGATAGGTTCGTTGCAAACAAATGAAGGAGTCAAAACTTGACGACTTTATTTGTTTGCAGGGAACCTTGAGGGAAATGCCAGATAATTTTGAAGCTCGTGTGGTATTCGGGGGATTATTTTTCCGTCCCAAATTTTAATTTCAAACTCATTTTCATGCAAAATCTCCAATTTTCACAATTGAATTCAACCTGTCAGTTTGACGTGTGGTTAATTTGACTGGATCATGTTTTGTTTTTTATATATAGCAACTACCAGAGAAAATTTTCAAAAAATTATCAGTATAATACCATGTAGGTTGTACCACGTGACGTCGAATGGTGCAATTCTATTGGTCGATATTTGGGTCGGAAAAATAATCATGTAAATTAATTACCGCCAGCCATCCGCCAGCTTATTTATTCATTCTATGAAAATATGGTATTTTATTGTATCAGCCCATATTGTGTGTATTGATCAATGAGTCAATCACCACGCACTAAAACGGTGAAGGAAAACATAGTGCGGAAACCTGCTAACGATAGCGGTTTGTATGAATTTCTATGGTATCTAAAAGTTTGCCAATGCACTAGGCTAGCATGGTGAACTATAAGGCTTAACCAATCCCAATTGAACTCTCGATTGTAGAGGAGGTCCCTGCGTCAATGGGACGTATATGGGCTGATACAGATTCAGAAATACTAGTAACTGAAACCTACACTAAATAAGATAACACGTAACTTCAACAATGTGTTCTACCTACATTGTTAGTAATGAAACTGGGTTGCGTTTTGTTAACACAGTTCTAGAATGGACCTTGGCATATCTCAGTTTGGCTTCAGTACTTCAGCTACGAACGTGCATTCATTGGATTTCTTTATTAAATTATTGAGCTGATTAAGGTACGGATAGAAAACACGAATATTGGTACTTATGGCGTGACCTCCTTAATTTTGTTTTATAGAATAACTCGCTGCAATCTAGATTGTATTTTAAAATAAATTATAAATTTTATTATGGTTGGATGTAGTACTCTCTGTTCCCCTCTTTATCTTCATTCTCAAATAAGCTTTGGTCAAGGATGTCGGTTCACTTTGTATCCGATTAGCAATGTCATTTATCGGGATTAAATTATGATAAGACTTAATATAAACTTAGTTGAGTAGATGGCAATTGATTAATAGTGTACTTATATCAATCAGAATTTTCAATTTAAGCTTAAAGTTTATAACTACGAATTGATGTCACGTTCCATAATATCAATTGAACTGTCGCTCCCTCCACAACTTTTCTTTCTTTACTTTTATATTTCGTCATTGGTGTCTGTTATTTCTTTTGCTTTTTGCGTTCAGTTTTATCTTTCCTTTTTCAGTGCAAGCGGTGTAATTATGTTCAGCTTCGCTTCAGTTTTCTTTTACGGCCATTAGTTTGTTTAGCAACATTATTATCAGCGCAGCAGACGGTGCAATTTGATAGCACTGCTTTTAACGAGATTTTTTTGAAATATTACATCAAAATATAATTACTTTTAAAGAAAGAATATTTAACAAAGTGGTTTAAAATTCATGGATATCATCACCTATCCAGATGCAAAATTGTTTTCAAAATTAAATTGATGGACCTTATTTAATTTTTCAGTGTAAATATGAACCATTGAAGTCGAACGTCAATGAAGACACATTCCCAAATATTTTACCACTCTAAACTGCTATGGAAATATTACCTAAGTACCAAACCTCTGACACCATTTACTGTCAGCTTTATCAAAATGAATTCTTCAAGTCTAGACGCCTAAGTCTTTTAAACTCGTAATACATAGTAGTGACGATAAAACGAGGACTATAAAGTGTTCCGGCTGGCTAGCGACCCTTGTATACAGCGCGGCGGTAGCAGCGAGCTCGTCAAACTGTTTTATAACTAGTGTTTATAAAACTACGCTTTTATTTTTCTACAAAATGAAACGAGTGTTGGTCATTTGTGCTGGTATCGATCTCGCTAAAGTCTTAGTGTACTCTGTACATTCTTTGTGAAAATATCAGCAGATTATTTTTTTTTTTTGTAAAACTCAAGTGTTATTTTGTGTTTACAAAGGCGAACAGTTTTATTATACCTAGTCAGGTCATAAATTCTGTCACATGTTTAATATAAAATAATTGAAACAAGTTTATTCATTATGTAACCATTTATATACCAAAACGAACTTAACAAAACATAGATTCTTATGACACTAAAGTTTATTCAAAATGACCTCCGTGATATTGAATACAGGCCTTCAATCTGCGCGGCCAGTTGTCTATCGCAGCACGAACGAGGTCCATGTAAATATCGGCGGCTGCCTTAATCAAGGATGTCTTGAGTGACTCCAAATTGGGATGAGGCTTTGAGCACGCCTTTTCCTCCAAGTGTTGCCATATTTTGTAATCTAACGGATTCAAATCTGGACTGGAGGAGGGCCAGTCTTCGTGCCGGATGAAGGCGATTTCACACGTCGCCAGCCATTCTTGTGTGCTCTTCGTTCTATGAGCTGGCGCCGAATCTTGTTGGAATACCCAGTGCCTGTTATTGAACATGGTATGAGAAACAGGTTCCACAAGGTTCGTCAGGACTGCATTTTAATACACAACTGCATTCGTTTTTACACCTTTCTCACAAAAATGTACCTCTGTTAAGCCCCAATAAGAAACTCCCAACCATAACCCACCCAACCTACACCTTATCATTTTGTTTGTTGTACCTCTCTTCTACGGTAAAAATTTTTTCATCTGAAAAAAGAATTTCCCGTTATTTTTGTCCCGCGTACCGCTTCAACAAAGCGCGGCATCTCTTCAGTCTCAGGTCCATTAGACGAGCATTCAAACGATGTCCTGTTTTTCTTCGATATGCCCGAAGCCCTAAGTCTTCATTTAACACCCTTTTCACCGTGGTTCTGCTTAACCCCATCTGAAGGGCCAACAGTTTCTGCTTACGTTTGGGATTTCTTTGAATTCGCGTCTTCACAGCTTTTATCACTGCTGGAGTCCTAACAGACCGAGGGCGACCACTTCTTGACCTGTCATCTACACTAGAGTATTCATTGTATCGTTTGATGGAACGATAAACAAATCTTTTGGTTATATTCAAATTTTTCAGTATGACAAAAATTTGAATTGGCGCGTAACCGCAACGATGCAACGCAATAACTGCAACACGGTCTTCTTTAAGCGTCCACTCCATATTAAAAAGGAGTAAAATTCTAAAAAGTATATATTTTTATTTTCATGAACAATTCGAAATTCGAATTCAATAAACTTTTTTGACAATACTTATGACCTGACTGTGTACAATATATAAATTACTAATATTGGCATTGAACGAAACATAAACTTAAGCATTACTAAATAACATATATTTATTAAATCACTTACCATTAGATGGACTGTCTGCCCGCCTCTTGCCTTCTCTAAAACAAAGAAATAGAAATAAATAGTCATATTATTTGCTTTTATCTCGGATCTTATAAGCTAAAATAACTTTCTAGAATTATCCTACAGGACCCTGCATGTTTAAAGGAATAAAAGCATTTTAATGTATCACTCGTCAGTCTAAAACAAATACCCTATAATAATGTTGCGTAACAGAACGCACATTTAGCGCATTACTGTGCACCGCCATCTAGCGTCTAAAAACGAACTAACCTATTTCTTCCCACGCTCAACGCATGTAACATGGAATCCTATTTGTTGGCGCACAATTTTTCAGTTGAAATTGAAGTGGAAATCCTCACGTAGGTCTGAGCTGCGGCGTCTAATGGAATTTCTCGGCGCTTGCTATTTCGCCTTTGACTTACCGCTGAAAGGCTATTGTCTGGGTTTTATAGAAAATAAGTTGTGTTTTGAGCACTAAGACATTGTTGGGTATATTGATGTTTGGACTTCGCCTTTTAAGGAAAAGTTTGTGAGTGTTAGTCAGCTCTGGATAAAAGAGAAAACATTTTTTACTTAACTCAAATTATAAAACCAATAAATCTCCAAAAATCTAAACAATAAACCCGGACATGATTTCATGTTATCACAGATTATTTAAAAGACATTACCAGTTGAACTACATGAAGAGGATATAAAGTGTCCATCACTGGGTATTCTAGTTCGGTTTTATTACGTGCAGAACACACGCTCCCGTTTACGAGTCCCGCGGGAACACCGTTTTATTTTCAAACTCCACTGAAAATCCAGCTGGGGAAGTACGGAAAGTTTATTCTTAAAGAATGGACTTGTAGCTACAGCAATGGACATGGTGCATTGGGGAACTTCCTTTCTGTTATTGATGTTTCAAAGAATCTAAAAATAAAATACTTATGCTCGAAATGCTTTTAAATTTCACTCGAAAATGCTCATTATTACTGGAATATTATAATTATTCTTATGGGTATGTACTAGGACAAGAATAATGGACGAATTCAAAGTATAGGTTAGGTATCGGGTATAAGAGACCGAAGTCGGTTGTAGTTTGTGATACCTACAAAATTAGACTTTTTAAATATTTTTTATAAGGTTAAGACTGTATGTGACTGTTAGAAGTTATGTATGGTACATACTTTATTGATTATTTATTTATATGAATTATATCTTTATCTTTATTTCAGAGTGGAAGACGGAGCCACATCACCAGTGAACAAAACAAGGTAACTTAGAATTAATCTCTTAATTTACTACTTAATGTTAATAAACATTGATAAGTTTATCAAAATTATGTGTTGGTTCGCGCCTTCGCGGTTCAAATCCCAGGTACACCTCTGACTTTTTGGAGTTTAGTGTGTTTTGACAGTCATTCACCACGCACTATAACGGTGAATGAATATTGTGAGGAACCTACACACCATAGGGATTTCTAAGAATTTGTTTGGCATTAAAAACCGTATATGGGCTGATACAGTATACAGTAATAGATTTGTAATTGTTAAACTAAATACATTGAACCAAGCTCGTATCAATGATTACAATATTTACAAAAGTAAAAATTCCAAAAATATGAATTAGGTTTTGCTGCTCGTAAAACGCACATATTCCGTAATCATTCATGTTGATGATTGCGGTAGCTCGGTTAACCGCATCATCTGACGCGCCGAATCATCGAGGCTTTTGAAACGAAAATATATGAATTGTGCGGTTTGTATTCATGTTATATGGTGAATGATTTTGATGTAATTTGTTTATTATTTGATTTGTTAACATTAAGATTATTGACCACAGAATAGATAAATAGTTTTTTACTATCAATATGAATATTAAAGACCTCAAACCCTTTATAAATGTAGTGGAGACGCTTGTCTTATAGTGGGATGTGCATTTTTGTGCTACAATGTCCTTCAAACCGGCACATAACAGTGTATTTACACTGCTATTTATGGGGAGACATAGATATTGCGGTGGTACCTACCCAAGCAGCGACTCACATATGAGAGACCTACCACCAGGTGAGGAGGAATTATTTATTTCGATCCAAAAAGTAGTTGTTCCATAGATGATTGTGGAAGATTATACGAATAGAAATTTATTTATTCTACATGACACTAACCGATGGTGATGTAGAGTTCAACATTTTTGCCGCCTCACATCAGTCAAGGTCATGTATGTATTTTTCGGACCGCCGCGCCGGGCTGTTATCTAAAGATACAATGATTGACAAAAACCATATCAATTAAAATTGGCACTGATTGGCGCAATAACTCTATTTTCTCACAAACAAAAGGTTTTTTGCTGTATTTGACAATTCTCACAGTATTGTTTTATTTAGTCGGAGTAGAAATTATGCAGGGACAGGTAATATTGACATCTCATAACTCCGTTACAAGATTATCTTCAAGGCGTGTTACACTGGCAATGCATAATATAGCAATGACTTAGAATTAAGGAGAGGAAAATATATAATATATGCTCGACCCGACGTGTTATAGCTTGATAAATTATATGTTATTCTGATATTTAAGCTTTAATACTGTAAAGTTTCATTAAAATCCTTTTAGTCGTTTTTGTATAATATTATAGAGTTACAAGCATCTCTATATCCCATAATCACAATCTTCCACATTTATAATTAGCGTCAAAATCTAGTTTATTATTTTTTGTCAAGTTAATGTATGGGAGATTTAAATGCATAAGTATGTAAACTCACGCTTGTGCTTATGGGGGTTGGCAAAGACGCCAAGTGCACGTGTCTCGTCAGTTACAAGGATTCCTTATTATCTATTTCTTTAGCAATTCTTCATATGGCCATATTATTTGGAGAGCGATTCAGGCGGTGAAAATCTTAGGCCATTATAGCATATGAGACATAAGATGTTAAGTCTCAATATGTCCTGTAATTACTCTGGCTACAATGTCTTTCAATCCGAAACACAATAGTGCATTTACACTGCTGTTTGTCGAGAGAAATATTCATTGCGATAGTACCTACCCAGGCGGCCTCTCACATATGACTTTCCACCAGTAAAGTAAATGGGGCTTTAGGATGATTATGAAGCATTTTATGATACTGAGGCGGTAAACTAAGACATTACTAATAGATAGATGTCACTGGCATTCATAAACACCCACAACATGTCAGGAATCGTAGGTATTGTAAATAGTTGGCCTTTTGAAAATTGAAAATGGAGCGTAGGAGACGGAAAATTTAGAAGTTATTGAGCCTCAGGCATTTAATATTAACCGGTATTTTGCTATTTATTCCTGCAAATATTGAATTCATGTACCATATTAAAGTTTAAGAATGTGGTATTTTTGGACCGATATATCAATCTCGGTGCACACATCTGACTTTTTGGAGTCATGATTGATGTGTAATGTGTGTATTGATATTTAATCACCACGCACTATAACAGTGAAGGAATACATCGTGAGAAAACCTGCATACCATAGTGATTCGGAAGAGTTTGCCAATCCGCACTAGCGTGGTGGACAATATGGCCTAACCCCGCTCTGTGGTACTCTCCTCGATCGTAGAGGAGGATCGTGCATTGCAGTGCATTGGGACCTACATATATAAGCTGATATGATACGTTATAATAATCGATAGTTGGCTACAACTTCTTCGGTGGCGTATTTGTACTAGGGTATGGTTACAAAGCTGAGGTCTCGGCTTGTATTGGATTTTTCTATTAATTATCAGCCCAGAGCTAGAAATTTGTGCCCGATATGGCGATAGGCTCGCCACCTATCACATCGTGGGACGGAAAATACAAGGCGAAAAGTGGGTGCCCTCGCACCTCTGCCTACCCTTTCTGTGAAAAGCCGTGAGTTTATGTATGTCTACAATACACTAAATAATTAATTACACAAATTCATTGTTGTCGACTATTTCTTAAACGGTACGTGATCTTGATATTGCCGTTTGTGAGCTAACTAGGCCGACATCCACAACAGCTTATTAAATTAAACAGTGTTGCTTTATGCAAAACGTGTGCCCACAATTCGTGTGCAATAGACTGGTCAGTGCGAGTGGCACGGGCGGTTTGGTGGTTTAGTATATTTATTTATTTAATTCTTTATTGTACATAGTAAAAAAAACAGTCTTAGAGACAATATAAATCAAAAAAGGAAAAATGGTGGTCTTATCGCTCTAAGGCAATTTTTGTCAGACAACCATGGGGTATGTCAAATTGAGACGATGAAAGTTTGGAACATAAATAATTTCATAAAAAATATATTTTCGGTATTTTTGTAGCTCATATAGTTGATACGGTTATAGTAAAAAGATGGTATCTTTAAGTTTTTTTTTACTTGATAAAATTATTTAAAAAACCACTACGTTACCAAACAGCTAATTCCAAAACGTTCACCTTATCAACGTTGCTCTTAGCTAATTACTACTTCATTTTTCAAAAGATAAATATCTTAATCAATAAAGTCCTTAAGATTTTCAGTCACTATTCAAATATATGGGCGTTAGTTTGATAATATGTAGCATGTATGGCTGGTGAGTGTTGGTACACCTGAAGGTGGTCGCCGATGGTCACTTGCAACACGTGAGACATTAACAGCACGTTGCCCTTTAACCCGATTCCAACCTAATGACTTGTTGAAAGTGTATCGCCGCTGTACACAGTCAATAAATTATGCATAATCTGCTGAATCATAAGGTGGTGAATAAAGTAACAGTTACTACAAATGGATTGAATGGAATTGTACGAAATATAACTATAGCTTTTAAAAGATGGTTTGCGGCTTGGGCTTGGCCTGCATAATTGTGTCTAGTATTCTCCTTAAAGTATGGTTCCGTTAAAGATTTGGTTAAGCGTACGTAACTATTGAACCCACGACTTTCCATTAAAATAAAACTATTATTTACGGATTTTATCGCGGATTTGGTATAACTTTTACATTTTTTACTTCCGATTTTTGATTTCAACCCGTAACTACGAAAGCTAAACGTGGTATCGGGAGGGAAGTAAAAAACGTAAAATAAAAAATAAAAATCCGCGATAAAATCCGTAAATAATAAATTTATTTCAATGTGTAACATTCGCGTAAATTTAAGAAACTGTTATTCCCAACTTTCCGTTTGCATATTATTAAAAAATTAAACTTATATTCATTGCCAAAATAAAAAAAGTAACCGAGCAACCTGCGGTACTCTAAAAACAGGTGCAATTATAACACGAATTAATTTAGTTTAGTCAACATTGGCCGTATCTCGATGTTGCACAATCACTGACGAAAATATTTCACTGTCAAACAAGTATGTTCTTTGTCCCGTGAGTATTAAATTAATTTATAAATACCGAAACTAGACGCCAGGGTGTAATTAAATTATCTACCCTTCGCACAATATAAAGGGTGATTTTGAAAGATAAGGACGCCAGACTGATTACCATATGGGCAGAAAGACAAATTTAGACTTAGTATACTATAATTATGAAGTCGTGTATTTCTAGCTAAATATTGCTTGCAACAACGTCTTTAATACCTAAATTGATGCCACCTGTGAAACGAGGGGCCGCGGGTTCGATCCCCGGACCGAGAGAAATGTTGATGCGGCCCAAAAATATTCCTTATGGGTCTGTGTTTGTGAGACCAAAAAGTCTCTCGTAGTTCCTGATACCCACGACACAAGACTCGATCTTAGTGTGGGGTCAGGACTATGTATACGACTGTTGGGTGTATTCATTTATTTATTTTTTAACCATTCACAGTTCGTCATAAGAATTTTACCGGGATGTAAACGGAAACAAATAGGTAATATTGCAGAACAGCTTGTTAAACTAAGACTTGATTCCTCTCTACGGCAGTAAAAGCATGTCTTAAAATTTGAAGATTTAATTATAGGCGGTACGGTTACAAAGCTGAGGTCTCGGGTTCGAATACCGGGTCGGGCAAAGTGATATTGGATTTTTCTATTCATTATCAGCCCAGAGTCAGGAATTTGTTCCCGATATGGCGACAGGTTTGCCTCTTATCACATCGTGTGACGGAACATACAAGGTGAAATGTGGATGTCCTGGCACCTCTGCCTACCCCTTCTGGGAAAAAAGTTTAAGTATGTTTGTTAATTATATGTTTAATATGAGTAACACAGTGGAGTTAACTCCGAAAATCTAACGATATTTTCTAAATCCAGTCATGCATCTTCTCCTTAATATAGATATTACGAGAATGTACATATACCATATCGAATAAATAACAACGCCACATACAACAGAGTATAACAGTACGACAATCAAAGTAATTTGTGTGAATTAACACAGTTGTGTGCTAATGGTTTGTACCGAGTGGTGAGTAGAGGCATTACACGAACGTCCGCGCGTCGGCCTTGGCTGTTCGCATTAGTGAGGGCAGATCTTGTTAGATGAGCGGAAGAGATATTAAGATTAATTTATAATGAGGCCACTGGTATACTTTAAAATGGAGAATGATTAGTCTGTATTAGGTTGTAGGAAGACCAATGCAAGGGCATTGGCCTCCTTTCCTTTTTAATTCCTGCTTTCTTCCCGATTTGATGGGATTACACATCTATGAACCAAGTATTGTGAATGTTTATGGGTGGCAGGGATAAATTACTATCAGTTGACCTGTTTGCTCGTTTGCCGGGCATTTTTAATAATAATAAATAAAACTAGGTTGTCATTATAGGGGTCAGTGGACTTTACAAATCTTTGAAATTTAAAAAAAGGCAACTGCTTTTTTTTAAAATCGGTTAAAAATAATTCTCAGATCTAGCGGTAAGTAAGTTACGTTTTTTTTCTAAATAGAGATTACATAAAAGTATTTAAATCACATCCCAAAACTTTGATAAACGCAAGCAATTCATATCAAAATGTTTAGTCAGGTATATAATAGTCTAAAATCATGACATTCATGAAATGAAACAGTAAATTATAACTTCTGGTTGGTCTTTTAACTTGGAATTAAGTAGTATTCGGACAAAAAATACAGATTACATTTGGATTACATGAATAATCTGACACTGAAGTACAATCTAAAGATGTTAAAATTATGATGAATGATGTGACAGCCAAATGAGTTTGTTTAATGTATTCAAGGAGTAATGGTAAGGTTTAATTTATTGGACGTTCTTAATGATTCTAGTAGGATTTAGTTTTACTTAAATCTTTGTAAACTATATACAAAGGTGGTATAAAGTAAATAAACATTTATATTATTCCTCCTAAATAATAATCACCGCGTAATATCGCGTTATCCTTTCAATATTTCGACAAACTGCAAAAAATACGTCGATAAAACGCAGTAACAATAACTGTAGGTCTTTATTTATTTTGTTTGTCCAATAGCGAATAATTTAAAACTTTATATTTGTACTGTATCAGCCCATATACGTCCCACTGCAGGGCACGGGCCTACTCTACAATCGAGAGTACGATTGAGAGTGGTTAGGCCATATAGTCCACCACGCTGGCCTAGTGCGTGTTGGCGGACTTACATACCATAGGAATTCTTATAAATCTCTATGGTATGTAGGTTTCCTCACGATGTTTTCCTTCACCGTTTTAGTGCGTGGTGATTGATTATCAATACACACATGACTCCGAAAAGTCAGAGGTGTGCCCTGGGATTCGAACCCGCGACCACCGTGAACATGTGGGCAGCCGCGTCTAGTCCGTTTACCAACAGGCCACCACGCACTTAACTTTATATTTAGTCAGGATTTATTTGAGAAATTGGAATATACTTTGGAAAGGAACGTGGGTAAGAATCGAAGAACTTTTTTATAAGCATAGGACAATTAAAAAACATTAAAGGAATAAAATTGGTCACGTTTATGCAGTCTGGCACCTCTGCCCAATAACATCGGTATGCTCGTGTAACGGTAACTTTGTTGTCACTATTTCGTAAATCAAGTCAGATTGCCGAATTCTATTTGTGGCTCCGGTAATCCTTGTATCCCCTTCTATTTCTTTAAGTTGTTTCTTCTTTTTTTGAAGGCCTACAAAGTATTTTTTAATCTTTGGAGTTTTAGTAAGATACTTGGTGGCAATGATCACTGATAAATTCACGACGAGCTATCCTTCCAATTTAACATATTTCTATAAATAGCGTTCAAATAAATTAAGCCATACTAAAAACATTTACTAAGCTCTTTGTTTTTTAATTTCTAAATGCAACTACACAATTAAAATAGGATTTCCCGCTATTTGTAAACATGAGTAATACAATTTACTAACATGCACATATTTCCACGAACATGCCATTGTTCTTGACATTTCCTAGTACAATTACCATGTTACTAGCATTACAATATAATTTCCCATATGCCATAAGTTGGCGAGACTTACAGGATTGCTGGCAGCCGCCCAAATAACTTGAGTGTCATTAATTACTGCGCTCCTTACGTATGAATTCGTTTCTAGTAATAATTAAATTGGAGTGTTTGTCGGACGTTGTTTTTCTTTTTTTAAATTAAATTTTCAATCACAATGCCTACGACGGCGGCGCGGTGAGGCGTTGCGCAAAAAATGTTAGGCTGCTGGAGGTTCATTTTTATGGTATATAGATCCTTTATTAATAAGGATATTGGATTATTAATAGGAATAAGTAAACATAACGGTATTTTATCAAATAAATGACGACAAACTTTATTAATAATAGAAGTCAAGGAATTTTACATAAATAATATTTATGATTGTTCTTTAATGAACTCATCAATACTCTATTACATAGACCTATATTCAGTATTTATATTACAGTATTAGATAAAAATATATTTGTCTTTTATCATGACATAGATATTTTGTTTGTCATGAAGTTTTTTTTTTCGGAGAACTTAATAAACCATTTTACTATGTATTCGTCAGAGTGCCTTAACCATTTACATACAATGCTTGTAGACCTACATCAACTGATAGATAATAACTAAATCTAGCCAATACCAAGACTTTATTACATAACCTAACATAACCTGATATAAAAATGTTTATTATCCTACCCTGGCTACCTGATTCAATGAGTCACATGATTGAATGTATTCCCAGAAGGCGCCGCTCGCTCGGCCAATGTGCCCCCGCCTTTACAGCGATTCATGAATTTCGTGACGCACCGCACACTGTACAGCCTTTGTTTAGTTTTTATTACGTTTTGTTTATGCACTTTTTATGCCAAAAGAGGTTGGCCTTAATTTTAGGATTCGCTGGAAAGATGCAAAGTTTTTAGTCGTAATTAGTGTTGTTAAAGTAATTGTTAGCTTAATTGTGTTTTGTCTGTAAAAGATGGACAGAGATAAAAAATATTTTTATTTTCAAAATGCCATTTAATTCTGTCAAACGGAATTATCAGTGTAACTACTGCTTGCCAAAGCTGCTATAGCCAAGCATTGCTTTGTAAGTTGTATTTTTTGGTTTTGATATTATTAAAGAGCGGTCATTTCGTTTACCTTCAGAGGAATGGCATGCCCGTTTCGCTATTCATAGCAATAAAAATAGCAGTAAAAAGCTATAAAAATTTCGATTGATAAATATAAATATATCTTAATCCCGATGGTTTCCTTTTTGAAATACTACATCTTTAACACCAAATATCTACACTACTACGGTTAATAATTGACTACTGCATAAATTAGATAATTTCTAACCATCTTTAAGAATAATTATTTCGTATAAAGTCCCTCGTTGAATCTATGCACGCAAATAACACATAATGATTCAACAAAAACAGTAAATATTGGCTATTCTATTCACCGGAGCACCGAACCTTGATGGCCACTGACGAGATTTTTAATATATTGTTCCACAAAACACCACTGATACAAAATAGTCTAGGACCTAGACTAGTCTAGTTCTAGATTCTAGGAAACCATAGACATTACGGAAAATTCAAGCGTAGCAAGGCTCGCGACATGGCTTTAAATTCTTATATGAAACTGTCAACATAGTTAAAAGTAAATTAAAACAAACTACCCTCCACTACATTTATTCTGTTATGAAAAAGTGACAGTACTGTATTTAATAATATTTATTTTGTGCAATGCGATTCCAAACAAAATTGACTTAAAGTGGTTTGCTCAACCTGGGAATTAAACCCAGGACCCCAGGGTAATAAACTAAACTGACTTCCATGAGACCAACGGGACGAATTTGCTAATAAATTATTTATGTCAAAATTTTAAATGCGACTACATTGTTCGAAGAGAAAAACAAATTAAGATCTTTATATTTCAATACACATATCTCCGATTATGCCTGAGGATTTGTTTGCGCTTTTAAAGTCAAGGTTCCATAAATATTTATTAATTTCACTATACAGGATGTGATGTAAGCTGACATTTAGTCTGCATGCATTCCTTTATGGGTTTCCCATGGCGCATATTTTCGTAATGACCCCTTGCAAATTGAATGAATATTGTAGTTTCTTTTGTTTTGTATTGCGTTGATTCCTCGGTTTTCGTCGTGGTCTTTTGATTATAATAGAAATAAGGAATATCAAAACATTCACTGAGCGGATGAGTAACACCTCAGTCTGTTCCGTAACCACAAGGCACGAAATATGCAAAGTAATCGAAACTTCGAAGTTATAAAATATAAAAAATCGTTTTGTTTTCAATAGATAGGCAAGTTGGGTCAACAACTAATATTCTTGTCAGACTGCGGGCGAGCCGGGGTGGCTCCGTGTGACACGTTCCATTCTAAAATATCCAATACAGCCCCAAACGACCCATTGGCGTTGCGCCCACGTCGCGTCATAATCCTGTCCCACCGACACAATTCTGTCGACCCTCACAAAACCAGATATGTAAACATTGATCCCGAAGGAGCACAATATTCACAATTAAGGGATCATGCTAACGGTATTTTTTTTTCATTCAACGCAATTACAAAAACGTCATAGTCATATTTCCGTCCACTAAAATGCAACAATCAAAGATTTCTAAGATATTAATCAGTAGAAATCTCAACTTTCCAAGACTTAAAAGCGTATTCTAAAAATGTCTATATCTAGCCGACATGACTTGCTAGTCTTGATAGGAGCAGCTCTGTGAACAGTTACGTCTGTACGTATTTAGAAAGCTTCCATTTATTTGAGAAGTAATTTTATCTAGATGACATTTTTAAATACTGATGAATTTATATTGTAATCAGTTTCAATTGTTAAAAAAAAGATTTATTTGCTTATTATAAACTACTCGCGGCCCGGGTTTGCCCGGATGCGGATAGTTTTTGAATCCAGTCCATTTTAGAATCAAAGGTACTATTTCCCGTGACAACTTTTATAAATACATATTTAAAATCAACCTAACTGCCGTACTTTAACTTCCGAAAGGAATGGGTCCTTTGAGCTTGAAAGAGTATCGAATATATTTCAATTCTTGCGCATCCCACGAGAACACTACATTTCGTTGGGATGTAAAGTAGCCTATGTGTTAATCCAGGATGTAATCTACCTCCATACTAAATTTCATTAAAATTTGTTCAGTGGTTTGACCGTGAAGAGGGAACATACACACAAACTTTCGCATTCATCACAATAGTAGGAAGTCGATACATCTTGTCGTGGAGATTGTTCACATAAGCGGCCATAGATATATGTAATTGACATTATAAAAAACATAACCACTAAACACGATTTTGTCATCCACAGTGAAAAAAACGGCTTCATCACGCCGTCCCAACAGAATGGGGGTGAAGAGTCGCCCCCTCCGGAGAAGGAGAGGGCGGACCAAGAGGACACTGAGAAGAGCCACGCCGGCCCCGTGCCGCACTCCGCAGAGGGACCCAACGACGATTTGTACGCGATACCCGTGAAGCTCAGGCCGAAGAAGGAACCCCAGCTGCCGCCTGGCTGGGAGAAACATGAGGGTATGACGATATTACTTTCTAAATTATAAACGAAATTCTAGAATTAAATCCAAGTTAAGATCCTCGGTGGATTTTTATGTCATTGGTCAATGACTGCCAGGGCAGATTGATAGTCTGATTTTTATTTTACTTTTTTAACACCGGTCTAATCGAGAAGCAGTCTAGCCTGCCCATGCAAAGAAGTAGCGTCAGATACAATAGTAATAACTACGCACTGCTGTACTTTATCTACCCGTGATATTAGATGTTATTTCTCTCAATATTCTATAATAAATGATAACAATGATCTTCAATCCGGCACACAACAGAACTTATATCTTGTAATCACTGCATCAGAAATACTCAAAATATTAGATACCGCAATATTTTTTTACATTATATTCAACATCCTTTCAGATTCCGACGGCCCTTACTACTGGCACATAAAGAGTGGCACCATCCAAAGAGAGATTCCCAAAATGCCGCCCATCGAAGCTAAAGAGTCTCGTATCTCCATGGTGCGAGACTGCTCCAATTTGTCCGAGGTTGGCAAGTATGAGGGCGTGATGACCGGCTCTGTGACCAGGAGTACCACTAGTGGGGCTCTCGACCATGTGGATCAAGAGGCTGAGAGGAAACGAAAAGAGGAGATGTCTTATAAGTAAGTTGATGCTAATGATTTGATAGTTATGGACACAAGTGTTATTCGAATGTCTTCCAATGGTTACTGGTATTAGATTTGTGATCACTCAAGAGTGAGATCTATGAGGGCTGAGTAATATTTGCGCTGAAAATTTAACGTGAGGAGTGTTAACAATCAGGGTACTTACAACTCAATCACAATCGATCATCGAAGATACTTAGGTGTATACTTCCATTTGTAATCAAACAAAAACTACCATGCAAAAAGTTAGTCGCATACATATCGTAATTGGTATGCCCAAAACGTAGCGGAATAAAATTATGAACACTCAAAATGATAAATAATTGCCTAAAAATATAATTCAAACAATTACTAACCATCATACACCCCACCACACAGGCGACGCAGTTTCCCAGCACGCCCCGAGCCAGACAACGGTCGTGCTGTGAGGTTCTTCGTACGCTCCCTGGGCTGGGTGGAGATCTCCGAGTCAGACCTGACTCCTGAGCGCTCCAGCAGGGCCGTCAACAAGTGCATCGTCGACCTCAGCTTGGGACGCAATGATCTGCTCGACCAAGTTGGACGTTGGGGCGATGTGAGTACAAGATATCATATACCATCATATACCTAGTCAGGTCATAAATTCTGTCACATGTTTAATATAAAATAATTGAAACAAGTTTTTCGAATTCAATAAACTTTTTTGTGGCCAGCATTCTAAAAGAAAAGTTTTTACTGTGTGACAATACTTATGACCTGACTGTGTACAATTGTCTTTTATGAAATCCTTCCTTAGAAAACTTTGATGATAGTGTTGAAATTATAGATTAGGTTGAGCTGACATAAGCTTAAGGTCTTAATGATGAACTGGAAGATTCCTAGGCTAGACTGAGGCGATAATCTAGTTTAGGTTACCGAATCAAACTGTACACTCAGAAATGTTGATTGTAAAGACATAATTTTATAGAAAGTAGGAGTTTCTTGGGATAATTAGTATTCATAAAAGCAGCAAGATACTTAACACATGCTGAAGGAGAATTTATTTTTATCTCAAACTTGAACTCCCTACAAGGACCGACTTTTTAAGCATGAAATTTTATTTTTAGGGCAAAGATCTTTTCATGGACCTCGACGACGGCGCCTTGAAGCTGATAGATCCTGAGAGCCTCAACACCCTTCACACGCAGCCGATTCACACCATTCGCGTCTGGGGGGTCGGCAGAGACAACGGACGGTAAATTACAAACCGCATTCACTACTACATCACAATATTCCTTGACGGTATTCATAAATGTCTATTTTTCTGTCTTCTTTCTTGCATTCATGGACCAGTGAAAGGTACTCAAGTAGTTTAGGATTATCATCATCAAATCACATCAAATTATCAACCATTACATTTGAATCTTCGATTTTGCTCTCACTTTCATTGATATTCGTGTCTTTAAATTCAATAATCTTTTACTAGATCTGTGTCTGTCAATTCTTGTCGTAATTTATGCACAGAGCTTTACAAAAGAAAATTAACATTTGGTGAACTATCCAGTCGAGATAATAAAATAATTTGCTGTTGATTGAAAAACAGACAGACGTTAGCGTAATGGCATCATAAGATGACCACGCTCTTGACAAAATTACTGTGTTATAAATGTAATATCGGGAGAATAACTGAAAATTCTTTAACATTACCTTTTACAATTCCATGACATTTCGTTAATAGACCTTTATAGACTAGATCTCAACATGGATAGATCCATACTCTTCAAGACGACCTAAAATGCTGCCTCTTATATTTAAAACATGACTTATTTCTATTCAGAACTAAGCTGTTTTTTTACTACAAACTCACCTTACTAAAAACCTGGTAACTCTCAGGATCTTCTCTATAAAAAGCTATCAAGTTAATGGTTTGAGATTCAATGCTGAGCTATTAGTTATACACACACACATACGTATATATAAATATATATTTTTTGAGTCATTAGCAGTATGTTGTTAATATGTGTATGTGCAGATGTAAATATTAGTCATTTATTAGTACGTATTAAGTCTTATAATTCCTGATGATATTCCCGTGTTCGTCCAGGGACTTCGCGTACGTAGCCCGTGACCGTGCGACGCGCAAGCACATGTGCCACGTGTTCCGATGCGAGGCGCCCGCGCGTACCATCGCCAACGCGCTGCGGGACATATGCAAGCGCATCATGATCGAGCGATCCCTGCAGCCGCCGCCGCGACCCACCGACCTGCCGGCGGCCCGCCGTCCACGACCGCTGTCTGGTGAGATATCATATTACCCCAAGCTAGATTTATCGCGAAGATACTGATCTTTGCTTAAGTGGATTTTTTTGGCTTTGAATGGCGAGGTTAGCATGCCGCTCGCCTGATGGTAAGCGACCGCTTATGAACAGTGCCAATTGAATTAAAAATCAATGCTTGGCATTCTACTGCGTTCCCCATCCTGAGACACGTGATAGACCTGTAACATGTTAAAACCAAAGCCTTGAATTACAAAGCAATGATTAGCATTCCACTGAGCTCGCCATCCTGAGACATAAGATGTCAGGTCTCAATATGTCCAGTAGTAACTCTGGATACAATGTCCTTCACATCGAAAAACATTATGTCACAATAATTATTTATATCGCCATTAAACCGAAAAAAAAGCATGTGTCAAACCAATCACTTAACACATTTATTATCTGTACTCGAATACCTACGCATCCTACCTACATCTACCCACCCCATAGCCTAATAAACAAAAGCAGGTATCCTATACCCAGGTTGCGCGTTCCCCACTCCAATGGAGGAGCCACGCAAGACCGTCCGTGCTCTGTACCTGGGTAGTGCGGAGGTATCCCGCGCTACGGGTATGAGGGTACTCAACGACGCATTGGAACGCCTCGCCGCCGCGCGTCCCTCGTCTGCCTGGCGCGCCGTCAATGTCGCTGTAGCGCCATCTATGATCACTGTGACGGAAGAAGGGGTGAGTTTAGCGCCATCTGTTAATTGAACATTATTTTAATTGTATAACATTTTAAAATTAAAGATACCGGCGTTGTAACCGGCGTTGGCCAGGGTCATGTGTGTGAATGATAAAAAAATCAATGAGTTAAAAGCTCATTCATTTATTCATTTTCTATATTCATTTTTAAAGTGTATAATTTAAATTGGTTTAGGTTACCAAGAGCTGTTTATTAGAACTGATACTGGAAATAACACATCTTGCAGCAAATTGTTAAATCCTATAGGTATTCAAATACGAGTTAAATTCTCAAAAAAACATTCAACATTACACATGAAACATAAATTAACTCAAATGATTTACGCCCGAATACTGGAACATACACAGCCAGTACATTTAAGTAACGGGATTAACGTAGTTAAGAGCAACTTATATTTAAGTTGCGTTCCAATATTCGGGCGTTAATGAGTCTAACGTCCGAATACTAGAACGCCATACAAATAATAAGTTGTCCTTAACAGCGCACGGCCCTCTTAGCCAGTACATTTAAGCGTGATTAACGTAGTTAAGAGCAACTTATATTTAAGTTGCGTTCCAATATTCGGGCGTTAATGAGTCTAACGTCCAAATACTAAAACGCAATTCAAATAATAAGTTGCCCCTAACAGCGTACGGCCCATTTAGCCAGTACATTTAGGCGGGATTAGCGTAGTAAAGCCCAACTTATATTTAAGTTGCGTTCCAGTATTCGGGCGTAAAGGTCTTAAAAAAGACACCATGTCGTGGTGACCTTTATTTCTGGCTGAACTAATAGCCTACTATTTTGGTAAGTAACGAGTGACTGCCATGTTGTGATATGACATTTATTTCTGGCTGAACTAACACTACAATGATGGTAGCTAGAGTAATCGATGGTACATGGTCTCCAGGAGACGAGTCCGATGGTGGAGTGTCGCGTGCGCTACCTGTCGTTCCTGGGCATCGGTCGCGACGTGCGACGCTGCGCCTTCATCGTGCACACGGCGCAGGAGCTGTTCGTGGCGCACGCCTTCCACGCAGAGCCCTCGGCCGGTGCGCTCTGCAAGACTATCGAGGCGGCCTGTAAGGTACTGTATCAGCCCATATACGTCCCACTGCAGGGCACGGGCCTCCTCTACAATCGACAGTACGATTGAGAGTGGTTAGGCCATATAGTCCACCACGCTGCAAGGTACTGGACATCTGTATTGTGTCAAAGTTTCAGGTTTTTCTATAACTATGAAGATTACCAACGCCAAGTCAGCAGTCAAATATATGCCGTTGCCGCCGTCAAAGTCTATGTCTAGTCTAGTTCACTAAGCATGTATTGTTGTAGTTATTTGGAAGATTCGGGTTGTTTCATAGTTTTGACGATTACTAACACCAAGTTAGCTGTCAAATACATGCTGTTAACGCTCTCAAAGTCAAAGTTACTTGAGGGCTAAGGCTCGGATGTAAAATACTTGATCTAATGGCTTATTTTGTGATAGATGGTGGGAAACAAACCTTAACTAGGTGTTCATAGTAGATTATGAGTTAAGCCTTCTCAATTTGATTGAAAAAGTGCTCAGCAGATAAAGTATACGGGCTGACTCTAGGAAAGAGGAAAATGTCAAGGTAGGATTACCTGCATTGGCAGCTATAGCCGTAATAACTCTTTATTATAACACCATGTAACAAAGGATAAACAAAATACAAAAAAGAAGAAAATACAATAGTCACAGAAACACATAAAGTTGGTGATATAACTGGCGGTCTTAAGCGATTTCTTCCAGACAACCGGTTGGTAAAGAAAAAATCAAATGGTTATGGACGGTGCTTATTATTAACAATAAACTTAAATGCAATATAAATATATAAATACCAATGATAATGCGAGATAAAACTGAGTAACTATTCTTCCCCGCCAGCTGCGCTACCAGAAGTGCCTGGACGCGCACGGCGGCGCGTCCCTGGGCGGCGCGGGGGGCGCGGGGGGCGCGGGGGGCGCGGCGGGCGCGGCGGCGGGGGACGCGGGCCGCGCCTCGCTCGGGCAGGCGCTCAAGTCGCTCGTCGGATCGCTCACGGGGCGCAGGTCCTCCTGAACTTTGGATCAATCGCCGCTTGATAATGGTACGTTGGGTTTTTTATTGCAGTGAATGGTGAGACGAGCATTCGTGATTCGACTGATGGTAAATATGCCCGCTCATGGACAGTAGGTCTTACTGGTGGTAGGTCTCTCATATGTGAGAGGCCATCTGGGTAGGTACCACCGCAATGTCTATTTCTTCCGTGAAACAACACTGCTTAAATGCACTGTTGTGTTTCGGATTGAAGGACATTGTAGCCAGAGCAACTACTGGACATATTGAGACTTAACATCTTATGTCTCAGGATGGCGAGCGCAGTGGAATATTGCTACTGTTCATGAGCGGTCGTATCGCTTACCATCAGGCGAACGGCTTGCTCGTCTCGCCATTCAATGCAATAAAAAAAAAAAAAAAAAAAAAAGTAGGACAAACATATTACACCATGAATTTCAGCGCATTACTTGGCATTCCACTGCGCTCGGGAACACAGCAGTGCATTTATGCTGCTGTTTGGCAGGAGAAATAGACATTGCAGTGGTACCTACCCAGGCGGCCTCACACAAATGAGAGACCCGCCACACTTAGTTTATGTTCGATCTTCGTAGAATCTAGAGATATATAAAATAAAACGAGGATTGTACTCAGTGGTAAGTGGTACGAAAAGGCTCATGATTTTGAATAATCCGATAATGTTGTACGAACTGTATATAGTATCCGCTACTTTTGCTAAAACTCCCTGAGCCAACAAAAAAAAACCCGAATTAATTAATCCACAATTACAAAAATATATTTAAAAGTACTAACCATTTTTCCAGACAACCCTCCACTGGCGCAACCTGTCGGCGATGATTCAGAGCAACCGAGCGCCGAGCCCGCTGTCCCGTAACTGTCAGCCGGCTGCCACGCCTCTATTGTTGTGGCAGCGGCAGTCCTACACCTAGATATCATTACACTATCTAGGAAAACTCTGACTTAGACCTGGAAGCAACCAGTTGTTTGACTGTAACTTTAACTTTGATTATGCATTTCACATGCCGAATGTTGAAGTTAAATGTATGGCCCAACTGGCTCTATACTGACAGTCGATTTTTCAATCGACAAATCAATCAACAATTAAATAAGGTGAATGATTTAAAATTGACAGTATTAAAATTGTCCAAATGTATCATTAAAAATTTAGTCGGGATATAAATTATTTGAAGAAATACTGTTGGTGACGATTGAAAAATCTGGCCTTGAAATAATTTCAAATTATGCTTCGACATGTAAAAATCAACCACAAATCATTATTTTGTGCTGGTATCACATATAATGCTCCAACTGAGGATGGATATATAAATTATTTTCTACGAAGCATTGACTGCATCTACATACATATCTATTACTTATTGTACTGATAGTCAAATTAGAGGATCATAGCAAAATATACCTGTTTTTGTCTGACATAAGGGAATGTTGCCAATTTCAAACGGTTTTGTCACGAAATACAGATGGCGCTTTTAAGGATGTTTTGAACGGCTGATTTTGGCAATCCTATGGAATATGGATGTTTATAGCCTCAATCCCTTACAAGACATCCAGCCATTTATTACGGACAGCTAGACACAAAGTTAATGCTAGACTGCTTAGCTTACAGTGGCTATATACAATGTTAAAATATAAGCCATATACGAACTGAACAGTACTCTCCAGTAACAAATAAGACATTTATACGAATAATAGCAACTTTTCGGTGTGTTAATTATTTCTCTCCAATACATTTTTTATTTATCTCGTAAATGTTAGTTAATCCATTTCCTCTATTCCTTCTAGACTGGTAATAAAAGACCAGTTAATATTTTAATTTGCGTCAAATGCCTGTAGATTCCAGAGAAAAATATGGGTTAGTGGACTCTTCCGGCCTTATTCAGTTTGAAAACTTATTTTATATATCGAATGTTGTCTCCTTCAAACGACTTTTGAATTTAGTTTGAGCAAAGAAGACAAAACAGTTCGATACTTTTAATAGATTTTTAAACTGTCAATGTAAAAGGCCGTTCTACTCTAATCCATTTGGAAAAATGCTAATTAATTTATTTTCGTCAATTTAAAGTTCGCTTGTAAAAAGCTTCGACGGTTTGTAGTAACTTAATAGTTATAGTTACATTTGTTGTCGCACGTTTTCTGTCAGTTTGTGTATCAAACATGGCAGAAAACGTCAGATTTAGTGAAATGTAGTATTTAACGTCCTTTAGATTAACCCATTTAATTTAAATATGGGAATATCGTTTATCTATAAACGCAGTTACTGGACGTGACATATGGTCTTCATAATGGTTACCATTCAAATTCCTAGTCCATAGTAGTAGGTATGTTAAGCTTGTGTAAATGTTCGCTGTATGTTACGTGCCGTGTGACGTCACACACGTCACGTTATTGATGTTAATCGTAAGTTTCTTTTGTGTAAAATTTGTTACGTGTAACTCTAGTACTTATGGTGGTGTAAATAATTGTATAACGGTTAATATAGGAAGTGAAGTGTCTCGTGGGTGGAACAGTCCAGCGTAGAAGTGAGGGACACGTGTTATGTGTACTGCAGTTGGAACTTTACTTGGCGTGGAGCACGGTATGAGTCTAGAATTAAGGTATCCTCGATATCCGAACACTACGATCATTAAACGTTGTAGAGTAGTTTAAAAGAGAATATAGGACCCTATATGTATAGAAGAGTTTATTTTTGCTTAAGCTTTAAGAGATTGTTAGTGTTTCAATTGCAAAAGATGAATATTTTTTGTATATGTCACCGCATTGAGTATTATCATATGTACGGTACTATTTATATAAGCTTTTTAAGCTGAAATCTTTATAAAATTATATGCATGTGTGCGTCGGTGAGATGTTTCATTTGAATTTTTGAATCGTACACGTTTTTGGATTCTTTTTTTTTCGTTTGTCAAATAAAAAATGTAATCATTAAGGACACGCCTACAGCAATCTTCATAAAGATAAACTAAGGAACACATTGAGCTTTCACTAATTATATATTTTAATACATATAATATATTAATGTAACACAAATCCAGTTTCGTGAATAGATTTATGTCCGTATAGCCGCCATTTTGAAACTAAAATGGCCGGCTGCTTTCAAGAGTTGCTCTTGACAGGTTTGTTTGTCATCGGATCGTTTGTTCGTCTTGAGCAGACGTGGTAGATATTATATAGACTTAGGGACCTTTGTAAGATTTTGAAATATAAAGCTCCTGGTTTACAAGGTTTACGTTACGACTTGCAAGTCATTATGCTTGATGAACCGTCAAGGCATCACGCTTGCACTTATACTAGGTAAAGTTCAAAAAATAATCGATATAATATTGTACTGTTAAAGTGTTTATGTGTCTGTAACACTCGAAAAAATATAGGTAAAATAATTGTAAAATTGGGAGTGAGAGTGACCTTTCAGTCCCTCACATGTAATTGTCAATGTCACTTTTGAAAGATCTCAAAATAGTTGCTGACATTTGACAGGATTCCTTGGTAGGTATCAGCGCTAGATCACTTTCAACTCCCTCTAGTTAAGGCTATCAAGTTAGGACTCACAAAAAATAGCTTTGAAATATATTTTAAGTGTTAGAATCAGTGTCGCTTCACACTTATAAAATGAATACACTGAGCTGTTCTGTAATACGTAATCATAGTGTCACTTCAATGCTAAGTAATAAAGTCATTATTTATACAAATTGATATTATGAGGGCGGCCGCGCGCGAGCGTTTTGCGGCGTTTGAAACGCGGCGTTAAAGACGCTCGTCTGTGGGACGTTGTTAGACGCAATAGATGTGACTATGCAAGCTTCGACTGCCTATGGATGAAGTAATGTCAATATTTTCTATAAAATATAAACGTTTACTATGTAGTTTAGATAGCTTGAGAATTCCCGTTTTCTAGCTCACTGTTAAAATAAAAATACAATGGGATAAATAATGTTATATGAAGTCAGCGCTTTAACAGCTTAAAAGCCTTCAAACTGTGGCTTTTAATGAATATACTTTTGTGAAATTAATAAAAAATATTCATAATTTGGCATTTTTATTTACATACCTACCCCAGATTAATTTGATTAGGGTAACGGTATTTTACTATTTATACTGTCATTACAATTAAATTCTATGGATAAATCTTTGTTATTCGAATCATATCTGAACTTGCTCTTTTGACCAGAGTTATACAATGCTAATCAGTAAAGCATCTTAACTGTGCATCCTAATTACAAGTAGCAGTTAAAACCAATAGTGATCAAAATTGATTCAATAAAAATCACATCTTTTTTAAACCAAGTTAATAACATCGCACAAATTATACAATGACTTTACACATGCATCAAAATTATTTGTGATCTGATCTCATTAAACGGGAAACATAATTTACAAGTGTGCAAAATAAAACCAAATCCATTTGCTATTCATATAAATATTTATTCATAATTATTACATTGGGCTTAATTTGGAATTTCGGATTTACAAACAATATTCTCCACACTTGATCACGAAACAAAAATATCGACTGTTTCACATAAAATAATCATTTCAGCATCGCAATGCTCATACATACAGGTCTGTTCACACAAGCCCTTTGATGATACACTTATTTACTTTATAGTATGTAAAAATAAATTACTGCTCCACATTCCTATATACCATCTGAGAAACAATAGATTTGTGATTTATATATTGTCTTATATTTATATAAATGAATTTCGATTAATATTGTCAAGTCCACACGCACACAAAAATAGCGGTTTAAACAACAGAGAAAACAAATAAAATATTAACACAATCATTTTTATAATGCATGAATCGAATACTTAAAATATAAAATAAATCATTTAAAATGTACAACGTTTTTGCAAAATAATCCACGGAACGCAGTTTAATATTGGCTAATCTGGTTCGATGCCATTTATAAATTTTTTTAAGAAATTATTATGCTTCATAATAAGAAAACAATCGCACTGTTCTTGATTTGCTCTAATAAAGTTCCCAACGAGATCTGCGTTTTATAATGCAAGTTAAAACTACTATTCACAAAAAAAAAAAAATACTGGTGTTGCGTTTTGTTGTCACACAATTTACGAATAATTTTATAATCTCACCAACCCATTTACATCCCATCGCAGGGTTCGGGCCTACTCTCCAACCCAGAATACGATTGAGAGGGGCTAGGCCATATTGTCCTCCACAAAGGCTCAATGCGGGTAGGTGGACTATTTAAAATAATTATTTCAATTATTCGTGTTTTAACTATGAACTTCTATTGAATTTGGGAATTAGTAAATATTTAGTAACTCCTAAACTCACAAAAATGCATTTTTTAAGCTATACAATCAGCGTAATTTGAAAGATTCTACTCATATTTAATTATCAACTGCACCCGTGTTAATTCTACAAAAATGTTGCACAATAAAACTCATTCAATGTGGAGCAATAACATCTAAACGTCCATCGAGCAAAACAAAAATATACCGTTTATACAAAATATGCTTGTTCTCTAACAAACTTAGCAAATATATTCGCTGATACCTACCCGAATAACGCTATTGTCTTTTTTTCTTTGAAAGATGATTTTATCGATATTTAATTATGGCCGTACCTAGTTAGATTTTTTTAGTTTTGGTAAATGTTGACTGGTATTGTCTAAATAATAAAAAAAGACATTCGAATCGGGGCCATTTTTACTGTAGTACAAACCATATTTAATTTGAAAATAATAATAATATGTATGTTTCTTTAAAAACGAATTACGAATTGACTAGTAATGAAATGTTGTCATACCTTGACAACATACGTACGTTGAACGTAAACATTCTTGTGAATATAGGCTTGAAGATTTAAGACTATTTTTATGTGAATTGTCGACTTTATATGTTTTGTTATTCGGGTAGACACTAGCATTTGTGAAATGTTACAGTACCTAGCACGGGGTCCAGAGACTATGGGTTTCCACAGCAAACCTTCCTACACTTTATCGTGAAAAGTGGCGTATAATTATCACATCTCAATCATAAATGAACGGAAAATAATAAAATCCATTAGTTTAGATATTGTCTGTGGCACATTCAAAGGGTCATATAAAACAGTAAGAAAGCTGTAATTAAAAATGTTTTTTTTTAGTAACAAAAGAAAATAGTTTCCCAAAAACTATTTTTTACGCTTAGAAAAAGTGTTATTAACGTACTGTGTCTTGGTGTAAAAGTTTGCTCATAGTATTCTCTGTACCCAAAATGGCATAGAAATGTTATATCGACAATAATTAATTACGTAATCTTCCATAAAACATCGACATGCTCCCCATCGATATAAAAAAACAATACCGTCACTTTTTATCGACATCGGCAGATATATTCGACCGACAAATAACTCTTATGACTATTACATAAGCTATCACTACTCATCGAGTTTTCCATCGATAGTCGACAAAAATCACGTGCTAGAATTAGGCAATGCAGACTCTATTGATGTCGATAAACCGATGTGAATAAATTTTATATATATTCTAAGGAACTATTTGTGATTTACCGAACATACCGCGTTTGTAAAAACGTAGGGTTCATCTACCGACATCGATGGAGCCGCATCTTATAGTCGATAAAGATTGACGTATTTAAAGTCATCTGGGGTTTTAATAGACTATCCAGTGTTGTTACAACCTGTTCATTCATGATTATATCATCTTCAGTGCTGTGGCATCAGAATCTGGAAAAAAATATTCTACATTGTATTACATTCAAGCATTACTGGCTAGTTATAATGTTAGTATCGATGAAAGTAAAAGCTACATTAGAGTGTTCCTATAGAATATCGACTTGAAACAAGTTTAAAACTGACCTAAAATATTTTTATGCAATATAATCTTATTATTTGACTATACATTTTGAATACCTGCTTATAGATCTCAATACAATATTAGAACAATTTAACTGAAATTAACTGCCATTATTTTACTAAACAATAGTTTTTGACAACTACTACTAGCTTCCAAATATAAAAATATCTATGATTTAGATACAACGGTATGTTGGTAAGTATAATACTTACCGACAAAAATTCTACATCCATCCCATCTCCTCTAAGAAGCTGGTTCTACGCTGAAACAAGTCGATCTACTATAGAACACTGTTGTGATGTAAGCTGGCCTAATGAATCGAGTATACACATTGTACAAGCGGAGAATTGATTGTGACGGCTGCTGTGAAGGCGGATGGAGGATTTTGGTTAACTATTAAAATATTGACCTTGATTTATAAATTTACTTCAACATTTTGTAGGTAATTTGGACGTGCCAAATGTTTGTCGAGTCTAGCGTCACAATATCACAACCAATTACTGTTTGAAATTTCTTTTAGCTTTCTTTTTTCGGGTTAGTTAAATTTCGTACATACATACATACCGGGTATCTCAAGACTGCTACCGAAAACGAAGCCGGGTGTTAGTTTTAGTGACTACAAACACAATGCAACCAAAAATAAAAAATGATATACCCTGTATACTATTACTAATTACTTTAATATTTTATGCTGATAGTGTATTATTTTGAAATAAATAAATAAGAAATGTATCTTGTAAGTGCTTTTCTAGGCAACGAAGTCTAGGCAAGGCTCTTAAAGTAAATTTTTCATAGGCATGGCACTCTTATTTATAAAAATTATCTACTTTGTCATCCATCTTCACAACAATCCTATTTAAATCAACATCAATAATACGTATGGAATGCGTAACTCAATATCATACAGATGATGGCACGTGATATAATGTAGGAAAATAATACAGTACAGCAAGTTCATTACGCATGTTGTAAGCATCACATCTTCACCTGGCGCCTTGTTAATTTCTTACTCGCGTATCTGTGCATTGAGTTAATTTATGTACAACAGTGGCGTGACAATAGCGCAGTATGCTCAATATGTGTTGATTTGAAAAAAAATATATATATATTGGCTATTATTTCTTTAACGTTCGTAATATATGGTTATTTATAAACTGCTTGGTATTGGATGATTTTATCTGAAAATGTCGTCAACCAACCGGTTGTAAAATTACAAGTAAATCTTTATACTAGAATATCTTTTCTCCATGAGTTTTCCAATGTGTAATACCATAATAATTGTCTGGGGCGGAAATGACTACATTGTGGTTCAGTCCAAAATCCAGATTATCTTTAAAGTCTGCCTACGTCACTGCTGTACAATGCCTATTATATTAGCGAAATTAGTTAATCACCGTCACCTTTTCGCCAAACTGAGGCGACTTTTGCATATATTAGTTCTTTTTCGATAAGATATTGAAGGCATAGTTATCAAATTAGCCCCTTCATTTTATTTGAAAGTTATAACGATAGGGAAGCTAAGCTTTGCACCACAGATATAAATGTTCACACGCCCAATTTTTTAACAACTTATACAATTAAAATATCATGAAAAATTCAAAAGTATCATCATCAGTAGTCATCGTATCGAATTTCAACCCATTTGTAGAGCCCCTATTTAATAAAAATGATGTATTTAAATTACGAATTTTTTATTGATATTTAGACTAATAAATAAGATGTGAAGAAATAAATCAGAGACGACACAACACTTTTGAAAAATATCGATACTTTACAGATCTATATAATAATATCGACATTTGTAATATTATTTCTTTACATACAATCAATTACGACTTTAACCACAATATAAATTATTACAATCTAATAACAACTTTCATCGATATAGTTACGATTAATTTGCTCAAGTTTATCGATACTTTACCACTACGATTTTCAATATATATTATTTATATCTTAAACAATTTGATATAGCGTGTAAACCATTTATATCTGCGACACATGTAGGCGAGTGTATTGCAGGTGAAGTTGTGCGTATAGTTTGCACTTACAACTTGTCTTTTTTGTGTCGTGCGTCTGGGAACAGCGCGGCGCGCGAGTACGCTTGCGCGGAAGACATCTCGTGCTTAGCTGATTGACAGAAACCGACGCTTACCATTGGTATCACTTACTTTTATACGCCTAGTATTTATTCGTTTAATACTAATTTTTGGACCTATATTTAATATGATATGATGCATCTGACAAGGTAACGAAGTTACACAAGAGATCGAGGTGAAGATCGAGGTGAGGTGATCAAGGTACTCGTATGGCAAGTGATTGCCGGATTTTTAGTTCTCCTTTCCATCCCTTTTCCTCCCGATTTGATGGGCCAGAACACACCCATAATCCAAGCTTTATCAATGTTCATAGGCGGCAGTGATCACTAACAATCAGACGACCTGCTTGTACATTGCTGTACTTATGTAATAAAAAAACGAAATGGTGCTGTGATGCATTAAATATTTAGCAATTTTTTGAAGTATATAAGCATTATCAGATAATTAAACTGTAAGTATAATTACAATGAGTCAATGTAAGGAGACATGCGTCATTTCATATTATAGACTTGTGTTTCATATCTCTAAGTTCCTTTGTCATGTGTATGGATTATGTAATCAGTGGTGTAATATAATTGACGGTATTTACCATTACTTATGACACCTCCAAACGAGTTGCTGTTGAACTTTGGCGGCTCTTGTGAATGCTGGAATGAATAACGACATAATTTAAGTATATTTTGAGGTATAAATTCCTGGCAGTTTTGTTAAGAATTGCGATTTTAGTTTTCAAGGATTTTGTTTAGCCCTTATAGGCATTAGTCTTTTTACCAATTAGATCAGCTTAGCGGTAAACGTACTCGTATCTATAAGCGATGGCTAAAAATCATGGAAACCAAAATAAAAAATTTGATAAAAAGGCAACTCTGACATTTTTAGGTGATATGAAACTTGTGGATTAAATTAAAATTAAAAACGCAACCTGCTTCCTGCAACCTTAGCTAATAAAGTAAAAAAGTTTAAAGTATTGATTTGAATTAATAATATTGGATTAAATTACGATTAATCTCCCTTTAGGAGCATGAAAATCAATAGCTATATTTTTTTGTGGTGCTATGAAACATCCATATTCATTGCCAAATCTGTCAAATATATTTTATTCTGATGATTCTACAAGCTCCAGATAATTTACAGGTTTTGTTCTCATAGCTGATACTTGTATACTTGAAATGCTAGGATTTAATAAGACAGATTTTAATAAGGCATTACAACAAGACACCTGTGTGTATTTTGAGTACATTTCTTAAATTATACTTTTAACACAGAACACAAACGGTTGTTATACGTCCCTAGCTTCTGTGTCTGGTTAATTGCAAACTTCAAATAAATATAATAAAAATGAGCAAAAACTTACCTCCATCTCTCTAATATTCCGCATGACAATATCAATATCGTCATTGATAGTTTTCACGCGTTTATCTCTTTCATCACTCACATTTTTAATAACCGGCACTTTTTTCTGAATGTTTTTGTCCTTTGAAGGCACTTCACTTTTGTCACTATTGTCTGTTATTTCCTCAATAACTTCCACATCGCTGCTACTATCATCCATTGGTAAAGGTTCTTGAACATTATCTGCTAATGGGTCTACATCCGACACTATCACAACATCTTTTTTCTTCTTCACCTCCGGAGGTCTTTTGTCAGGTTTCGCGAAGGTTGGCGAATGATGAACTGGTATTAAAGTCGGTCGGGGTATATTACTCTCAGCAACTCGCATGTTCTCAATCTGTTTTTGTGGTATCTCGGAAGACTTTGGTCCTGGGTCCTTCGTTTGAAAACTGGTATCAATATGTAGCGGCGTCTCCAGACTTTTCTCTTTAACATGGTTTTTCTCTTTATCACTCTTTTTCTGTTTGTCCTTCTTGTTAACCATTTCGTTGAGCGCTGCCGGAGACTTTACTCTGATGAAGCCTTTATCGTTCTTTTTGTCTTTTGCCTGGTTGGGGACCGGTGTTATCGTTATGCTGCCTATATTGTTGGGGGGAATGTACAAGTCTTTGTCGTTTTTGTCCGGTTTCTCCACGATCAAGTCTTTGTTGAATTTGAATGAGTTGAGAACCGTTGAGAAGAGGTCCGGTTTGTATTTGAGGTCGTCGGGTGTGTCTGCGTTGTTTGGTGATGTGATGACTGTGGTAGTGACGGTGAGAGAGCTGGGGAATTGGATGGGCTCGGAGAACGCTGGTTGTGCTTGTGATGTAGATGCTGCTCGTTGCCTCTTCATTTCTGATACTTTCATTTCTTTGCTGAGACTGAAATTAGAATGTTTTGTGTTATTTCATATATTATAGGATAGAGGAATATATTTTTACCAATGTAGGACTGTCAGTCGAAACATCATTCATACGAATTATTGTCTAAATAATTACTAGTTGCTAAACCTGCAACGGGTATGGGTATCAGCACCTTTATAATTTTCTTTATTTATATCTCTTTGTTCACATAAAATAGTACAGGGGTTTTTGTAATTTCTTTTAATATTCATGTATTGGCTGAATGAGTATATAGTCAAATTTTAAAGAATAGAAGACAAAAGCACTAATATACCGTACCAAGTAATTATAACATCACTGTTTTGTCAACACACTCACGACATACACAATACCATTAACATAATACACTGCAGTACGTACTCAGCCTGCCTCAGTAGCGTGGGCATGCGCACGAACCCCGCCGGGAACAGCGGCAGCACGCGGCGCTGCAGCAGTGCGCGTGC
This sequence comes from Hyles vespertilio, assembly GCA_009982885.2. NCBI lineage: Eukaryota > Metazoa > Arthropoda > Insecta > Lepidoptera > Sphingidae > Hyles > Hyles vespertilio. The sequence goes on from CM042817.1 coordinate 2,763,597, forward strand.
ACCACCACTGCCACCGGTCCCGCCACTCAGCCGCACCAGCGCGCCCAGCAGGCCGCGGGAGCGCGCGCACCACGGGAACCGACGCTTCGGCATGCGACGCTCCACGCCGGACGCGCTCGCCAGTTGTAACTTCTTCCTGGAAGGTGATAGGATTTGTGGTTAAATCTTTGATAATGCACTGTGTTTATTCCTGGAAGAGATACAGTACCACTGTCATTTCTGTATCAGCCCATATACGTCTCACTATAGGGCACGGGCCTCCTCTACAATCGACAGATTGAGAGTGTTTAGTCCATATAGTCCACCACGCTGGCCTAATGCAGATTAGCAACTGTCGTTTAGAGGCTAATGATCATGTTGACAGCCTATATAGCACAATCGGTTAGACGCCGCCTGTAAAACGACAGGCCGCGGATTCGAATATTTGTGTCCACAAGTATTTGTTTCAGGTTTGGGTATTTGTGAGACATGGCAGTCTCTTGATGCAACACAAGAGCTAATCTTGGTGTGGAGTCAGGACTATGTGTGTTACTGTAGGGTGTCTTTTATTTATACTGGGTGGAATCGCTTATCGTCCGGAAAATTTCATAGTGTATTGTGTATGTGAAATTAACGTTGTATACAAGATTTATCATTAAAAACTACAAACCATCCCATAAACAATATAAGTACAAGATATCCTCAAAACACATATTATCCAAATCACCCTACACTTAAAAGTGCAACGACATGTCAATACACAGACGCGCGCGTGTTTGAGTCACGCCACGCCACAGCTGACTATCGAGCAGCGACCTTGAACTTTGCGCTTATTTATCGGTATTATTACTCTATATATATCTATATTATTACTCCATATATCATTTTGATGTATTTATAATTTTAGTGTGTTAGGATCATTTAAGTAAATGTAGTTGTTGGTAAGTTGTTAAGATTAAAATTTTAATTGAGCATTTTATTTTCATAACGTACCTACTATCTTAGATAAAGCTGCATATGTTTTTATTAAACCTTTTAATGAAGTCGAGAATAGACGACTTCGCTGTGGAAGGTCACGGATTCTTGCATGATTAGGAAGTCTGAACTTATCATGATCGAGTAGCCTCGGTTATGCCTTTAAAATAGTTCTTGTGCTGGGAACTCGTGGATTCATCATTCATGATACCATTCCTACGCAAAGATTGCAGATGTTCTGGATCTGCATACACCCTTCTTGCATGATCCAAGTTTTCATTGGAACGGACATAGCATGTCATCATTGCCACATACTCACTGTTCGTGTAATTACTCAGTTTGACCGCAAGAAACTAACCAATAACCAAAATAATTTCGTACAACGTCACTCGGTACCGAATTTCGCACGACTGAGTTTGTGGCAACATCCCTGTTTGTCGTCGGCGGCGCGGCGCGGCGGCACGCTTTGTACTTGCGCTTGCGGCGGCGCGGCGGGGAGGGCGGCGCAATTAACACTAAACATACCATAGCGGGTCAATTGACCCATTTTGAACTTTAGCATTGAAAGTAACGAAACCTTACTGTTTTTGCACATTTTTATTTCATGACTTTATCTTACTGATTAATCTACATTAATTTTCCTATTTCTAGTTTTTTTTGTTTTGTTTATTTTGAGTAATATCTGCAGTATACCGATTTCTACCACAACGGGTCAAATGACCCGGAGAGCATTTTGATTCATTTTGCTTATCGTATTGTAGTCGGTAAGTTGCACATTCTGTAAAGACTGTTGTGTAATGTAGAACAATCAAAATAGGTGAGAACAATATCAAGCAAATATCATGTTTTTTTAATTGATAGTTTTTATCCAGGGAGTATTAGGATCCGAATGGAGTTCATCTCACGAAAAATTAGATGCATATATTTCAATTTTATATGCAGCAAATAATTTGAATATCTCATTTTTGTGGAATATCATGTTTGTGGGATACATTTTTTTTTTCTAAAACTGTGAAACTGAATGAGCAGAAATAATTTTACCGATATTCTTAGATTTATTTGTTATGATAAAAATTAGTCAGCAAAGCCTACGTTTGAAAACAGACAAATTCGTTATGGTATCTACAATTTGGAATATTTTCATTGAGAACAGCCAAAATTGTTACAAACCAGGTGGTAATATTACTATATATGTATACGAACAGCTATTTCCGACTAAAGTAAGATGTAGATTTACAGACCTACCAAGGCGCAAAATTTGGAATCCACTGTTTACGTTTGTCAATATATTATTTTGTGTTATTATAAAAAAATATTTCTTTATTTCCTTTTTTTCTGTGCGTGGTGGCCTGTTGGTAAACGGGCCAGACGTGGCTGCCAACATATTCACTGTGGTCGCGGATACGAATCTCAGGACACACCTCAGACTTTTTGGAGTCATGTGTATATAGAAAGTCAATCCCAACGCATTAAAACGGTGAAAGAAAACATCGTGAGAAAACCTGCATATCATAGCGATGTATAATACTAAAAAATTTAGTATGTAAAGTCCGCGAATCCACATTAGGCCAGCGTGGAGGAGTATATGGCCTAACCACTCTCAATCGTGCTCTTGATCTTAGAGAAGGCCCATGCCCTGCAGTGGAACGTATATTCCTTTTTAACAACCTTATTTCATACATACAAGCAGGAAACATCAAGTCGGGTCATTTGACCCGCTATGGTAGAAATAGGTATCTTGTAAATCTTGGTATGATTAGTGTTAAAGGATTTTATTACCTAGATTTAGAAGTTTCTACTCGCATTCATATTGTATAAAGTAGGGTAACAATGATGTGTATTTATGAAGATTTTTTTCATTTATATCATCTTTCTCTGAACAATGTTTTTTTTATGAATAACTTATTCTAAATTAGTAACTAGTAGTGGTAAATTAATTTTACACTACATAAACAAAAACAACAAAAAATTAAAATAAGTATGCCAAAGGGTTCTAAGTCATGTATTTGCCATGCACAATTTTTTTCGTGACGCTAAGCGATTCCACCCAGTATATTGTTTATATTTGTTTTGATGAATATTTTCAAATTAATTGCTGTAGCGACTTCATGATGGCAATAAATCAATATGATTTTTTTTGAAAAATATTGTCAGTTTGAGATATTTACTTAATTAAAAAGAAATATAACGATAAAAAACGAATAAAAATATGGAAATAGTTCTTAATTCAGTTAAATTTTTCAACCATGAGAGGCCCAACACCGAACCAAAGTCCACCCCAAAGATTTCTTTAAAAAGCCTTGCTTCTTCTGTCGCTTTTCTTCTTTACCAACACATATTAAATGTTCATAATCATGAACGACGTTATTCCAATACCATCGGGAGGGCTATTTGTTTGATTACAAACCCTTTGCAATAAAAACCTTCATTATATGGTTCAACCAACTCACCTCTCTTCATGCACTCTCTCACACTCCGCATTATATTTAGCTATCATAGCCGGCTTGCATTCTTCTATTAACGCTTTTAACCTCTGTAGAATATCAACTATCTTGGCCTCTCGCTCCTCTTCTGTGAGGTGTGAGTAGTCCTCTTCGAGGTCATTGTCTAGTTTCCTCTTGTGAGCATTTGATGTGGCAGTGGTCGTGGCAGTGGTCGGTTGAGCAGTTGTCAGGGCAGTGCTGGTCGCTGGAATATTTATTTAAATATTAGTTTTTGTTCAAGAAATTCTTCCACTGTATGTTGCTCATTAAATCTGATATTGCACATCAGTTTTCTATGAGATAATGATATTGACTTTTTTTTTTTTTTTTTTTTATTGCATTAAATGGCGAGACGAGCAAGCCGTTCGCCTGATGGTAAGCGATACGACCGCTCATGAACAGTAGCAACATTCCACTGCGCTCGCCATCCTGAGACATAAGATGTTAAGTCTCAATATGTCCAGTAGTTGCTCTGGCTACAATGTCCTTCAATCCGAAACACAACAGTGCATTTAAGCAGTGTTGTTTCACGGGAGAAATAGACATTGCGGTGGTACCTACCCAGATGGCCTCTCACATATGAGAGACCTACCACCAGTGACTGGGCCAAGTTGACCCAATAACATACATTTACTGTTCACTCTTTTGTGAACAAACTTATTTTTTCTCCATCTTACTAATGTAGGTTATATTATAACCTTAAAGGTTTAGTTATTTTTCTTTTCAGATAGATAGACACCAAAATTAAGGGTGCTATCTTTTTATTTAGGCATAAAGTCCTATAAAGAACAGAATGTGTAAACTTAGGATATTGAGACTATAGAATAAGCGCTATCAATGAAAATTGAACTAATTATTTCACAATAAATTGCTATAAAATCCGTTGGTTACCTAAAGTATATTTAATGATTATTTATTTAAAGAAGTTTTCGATGAATATTAGTGACTTATTATTGTTGTTTTTCAAATATTAATGGCAGAAAAAGGTGGGTTGGCACCATTATTTGTTTCTACACAATATTATAACTGTACATGTATACATACGTGCAGCATGTATAGCCTGTGCATGAGTACCATGCGTGGTGTTCGGTGGCAGCAGCTGCAGCAGCGCGGCGCGCGACACTCGCAGCGCGCGCGCCGCCCGCGACCACGCCGCGCGCGCACACGCGCCCGTGCACGATGTGGATACTGCGTTTGATAACCTGCACATACAGACATACAGGTATTAGTGACAATTATCTAATTATACTGTCATCATTTTTCCCTTAACACACAAGTTTTACTAAAAATAATAATTATAAATACAGTCACATTTAACTTGGCAAATGGAGTGTTTTCAATGAGAGTGGTGCTAAGATAGAATTTAATGTGAATATGGTAACCCGATATATTACGAACGAAAATGTTTTGATACTTGGGGCCCTACTATATAAATCCGAAACGAAGTTCGAAACTTCGTGACGTTTTTCGTTTCGAAACCTACTCTGTAACACGAAATTCGAATCTTCGGATCGAAGAATGAATTATTCCAATATATCGGCAATACGAACATTTACAGAGTAGGTACATTCGTATCGTCACAAACTTCGTTCGTCCGAAGTTTCGAACTTCGTTTCGGATGAATATAGTAAATAAAAATGTAAATGTTCGAATTGCCGATATATTCGAATCATTCATTCTTCGATCCCAAGTTTCGAATTTCGTGTAACAGAGTAGGTTTCGAAACGAAAAACTTCACGAAGATTCGAACTTCGGATTTATACAGGGTATATCAAGACTGCTACCGAAAACGAAGCCGGGTGGTAGTTAAAGCGACTTCAGACACAATGCAACAGAAAAAGTTGCAAAAAGCGACCATTTTTTTTGGTATTTTTTTCCTATGACCATATTTGGGTGGTAAATACATTTTTTCCTAAAATAACAGTGTATATCCTGTTTAAATTATTATTTTAGCAAAAACTATGGATTTACCACCCAAAATGACGATATTTAAAAAATCATAAAAAATCATTGTCGCGTTTCTTTGCGAAATTTTTAGTTACATTGTGTTTGTAGTCACTAAAACTACCACCCGGCTTCGTTTTCGGTAGCAGTCTTGAGATACCCGGTATAATAGGACCCTTGTTCTTTGATTTAATGTTGGTAATAGTCTCTTTCTTCACTAATTGCTATTTATCATTTTCTGATTTATGATTCTCTTATTTGATCTGGACTGCAATGCACTTAGCAAATCAAATCATAAAAGGAATTTTAATATTTTATAGGACCAGTGTAAAACAAAATCCATAGAACTAAATCAGTTTTTTTAAACCAGGATTATAGATGATGGAATGAACATCAATGTGACAATATACTCGGTCACTAAGATATATCACATTTACAGTGTAAATAAAGTTAGCGAGATATATGACACTAAGGATGCTATTCTTTTCAAAGATACAAGCCTAAACATAACCTTACAGCCTAATAGTGTTAAAACCTGTATTATTTATCAAATATTTTGTTTTCTTCACCCAAACTAAATGCAAAATTCATTCGTTGGAGACCAAACATTCATTTATGGCATAATGTAATACATATGCCAGAAAAAAAAAATCCTTTTTTAAAATAGGTTTTAACGCCGTGTATGAATTCAGGTAGGTGTATGAATAAGGCCAAGTGAGTCACCTGGCGAGATAGTGTTCAGTCCTGTCTCTCATCAGTTGATGCGGCGCGTCGGGCTGGTCGGCGGCGGCGCGCTCCAGGTCGTGCAGCGCCTGCAGCACCTCGCCGGGCAGGTCCACCTCCTTCGACTCCACGTCCCTGGATACACAACTATGTTAATACAATGTATGACGTAAAGTGTAAACTATCGACACTGTTAATTAGCTGCTTTACACCCATTATACAGTGTGACATTGACATCTGGTATTTAATTTAAACCACATGCTCCTAACCATCCCAGGTAACATTGTACCAAGTTTGAACAAAAACTGCCTGATATTTGTCAAAAATCGCCATTTTAGGTTTCTACGCTATTGATCAACCCCTATAGATACCGAGTCTCTTACAGCTCAGATAAGTTGCCGAACTGAATATGTTTTTTCAAATTATGTAAAGTGTCACCTGGGGTGATGAGAAACATGGGGTTAAAATAAGTACCATGTGTCAATATCACCCTGTATATTAGTTATATTGATTGCACTGGTAATAAGTGTTGATTAAATAATAAGAAGTAAACAGGATTAACCGAGATATATCAAGACTGATAACGAAAACGAAGCTGGCTGGTAGTTTCAGTGACTTCAGACACAATGCAACTAAATTTGTCAGTAAATTATTTTGTAATTTTATTTTTCTATCGTCGTGTTAGAATGGTAAATACATAGTTTTTTCTTCAATAATAGTGTACACCCTTTTATTTTTAATGACGCTATAGTATGCAACGCTTTAAATTATTATATTAGCAAAAACTATGGATTTACCACCCAAAAATGATGATATTTAAAAAATCATTAAAAATAATTGTCGCGTTTCTTTGCGAAATTTTGAGTTACATTGTGTTTGTAATCATTAAAACTACCACCCAGCTTAGTTTTCGATAGCAGTCTTGATATACCCTGTATGTAGTGTGTAGTAATAGTTACCTGCTGCTATCCGAAGTGACGGGGTTGTCAGAGCTGGGCGCTGGTTTGGAGGTGAGCGAGTCAGACTGTGAGGTGCCAGACTCGCCACTCTCGGCCTCGCCTTCGCCTTCGCATGGAGCGTTGTCTGAAATACATACATACGTGTTATACATGTCGTACAATATTACTCATAATCTTTTTCACGCAGGGAGTAATGCGTATTATACATGTTGAATTTCAATTAGTCTTTTAAGTAGTGAGGTTATTAAATTTATTTAGCCTAATGATTTCTTAGATTTACGCGAATGTTACATCCATCCATCCATCCAAAATAAAATTTTTAATCGACTTAAAAAAAGGTGATTGTCGTCGGGAAGCAAACATATGTAATGTTTGCTTCCCGACGTTTCGATTAATTTACTGGTTTTAATTGAACCAAATCGACGATAACGTCCGTAAAGAATAGTTTTATTTTACTATATACTTTGCATCAGCAAAATCCATCATAAAATAAATAAAATATAATAAGTTTTGGCAATACCGTAAATTAAATCAAGAAATCTAAAATCTATTTTTCGTATGTTCTAAAATATCGATAAGCAAGTTAATGGATTTACTAAATTATATTTTATTAGCATTTTATTTTTGATTTAAGCATTAGATAATTAGTCATCCACCCTATTACATAAACATTTTATTTAAATTTAAATACTACTAGCGGCCCGGCCCGGCTTCGCCTGGGTGCCAATACAGATTCCAGTCCATATTTTATTTAAAATCAATATGACAGCTGTTGTCTAAACTGCTTATCCAATTCCAATCCCATCCTGTACCTATTCTTATGTCCCATTTTATCCACCTTATATTCTATTCTATCCCATCTCTCCAGATTCAAATCATTATTTTGCTACGGAGATATTATAACACTGTTACTACTCCGACGACATTCATTGAAATCAATTAAAAGATACCATAGCTGACCCGACCACGCTTCGCTATGGCTTAGTTATTATATGATTAATTTTATATTCAATTATTTTTTGCTATGCTAGCAAAAAAGCCCGACCCACCTTTACCTGGTTGCAGATATTTTTTTATTTTACTCCTCACCAAATACATGTTATTTTTCGTATAAGCTCTTGTATACCTAAACATGAATTAGCTATCCTACTGTCCTGCTCAATTCCGGCCCATCCCGTCTATTCAGTCACTTCCCGATACGTCCCGTCCTTTCTCTTCATTTACTGGTGGTAGGTATCTCATATGTGAGAGGCCATCTGGGTAGGTACCACCGCAATGTCTATTTCTCCCGTGAAACAACACTGCTTAAATGCACTGTTGTGTTTCGAATGGAAGGACATTGTAGCCAGAGCAACTACTGGACATATTGAGACTTAACATCTTATGTCTCAGGATGGCGAGCGCAGTGGAATGTTGCTACTGTTTATGAGCGGTCGTATCGCTTACCATCAGGCGAACGGTTTGCACGTCTCGCCATTCACAGCAATAAAAAAAACCCATCCCGTCTTATACCGTGCATTTACATTTCGTCCTATCAAATCTGTCAGCTATCCCAGTCCTCTCCCCTACCTCCCACTCTATTATATCCCGTTTCTCCATATCCAAATAGTGTGCCTTATAAATTTTGGACATTAAACACTTTAGCGATTTTGATTATCCATGCAATATTCCATCCCTTATTTCACCCCCACTATGCTGTAATCCAAAAATATTACGCCATTACTTTTTCTTAGTAATAAAGAGATGAAATATAAAATTTCATAGAAATACACTCACACTCACACACACAATGAATGTAGTAACAATTATATTTAACTGGTTTCTCAAAACACAGGCAACGCCTAATTTGAGAATCCCTGAAATATTCACCATAATTATATAACATTGTTATTTTATTCAGTTCAGTTCAGTTTTTATTTTTATGTGACATTCTATGTAGTAGAAGTAAAACTTCTTACATGTGAATATTATTTATTGATTTATCCTATATTTATGTAGCTTCATAATATACTCTTTAGGTTACACAAAATAAATTTCTGAACGCATACATAAATATTTGACAACCAATTTAAATGTCAACCACTTTTCATTACTGTCATTAATTTATTATAGGTACTTAATTAAAATCTAAAATACGCCATTAATCGAATACTGTGGATATACAACGTGTAACAGGATTAATTCACAACCTCAGACACCCCAACTTTAAAATATTATTGCAATCATAGTTTATGCTTTGAAATCGTACTATCATAATTACAAAATCTTTTATTTATGAAATTAGTTATACCAAATGTAGGCACTTAACATGGTCACCTTACGAGTTACAAATAAGAGTGTACTACTACACACGCTCGCCGGACACGCACACATGTACACAAGACACATTCACACGAGTACCTAACGCCGGTCGCCGACCGCTGCGCCGCGCCGGCAGAAACAGCTGACAATATACGAAATACAAATTACAAATTACGTACGTAACTGATTACTGGGTGGTTTGGTAAACAAATTATTATTTATTTAATCTGTAAGCATAACATTTGTGTTTTAACTATAAAATCTAAATATTTTACTTACTAGATATAATGCGTACGAACCCAACATAAGACAATATTTTGCATGAATCGGCTATAAAATATTATTAATTTCACTTCCCCTAAACTTAGTTCCTACAGGCGGGCAGGATACGGGCGTCATTTATTTTGCATTATTATTGAATAAGATAATAAGATAACGCAATATCTAACAACGAATACTAGATTGGGAATCACAACCTAATCACAACACAAAAAAATACAACAAAATTAACTTACGTGTTACATGGCACTCATGAGGCGATTTCTTTTTAAAATATGTTCGACATGTCCACCACCTTGATACACTTTGATGCACATTTGCGTAATTGTTCACGTAATTTATGTAAAACTTCAGTGTCACTCTTCACTTTTAGGAATTTGCTCCACATTACCCTCCTCATCCTGGATCCTCCACATTAGTACTTTCACTGAAGTATACCAGAGATTTATTACGTCCCCACAAAAAAAGTCAAGAGACGTCAAGTCAGGTCAGGTGACCTAGGAGGCCATTGCACAGGTTCGCCGCGACCTATCCAGCGCTCTCCGAACTCAGCATCGAGATACCGTCAGACATGCCAATGATACATTATCACCACACAGTGCCAAAGTTCTCACCATTTCAGTGTATTTGAATATTCGAATACCGATAAGACATCGCGCGCGAAAGTTATCGAAATATCTACTTAACACTTAAACACAAGTAGACACAGATAACTGCGGTGCACGACTAGATTTTTTTCACATATTCGGTGCCCATTTAGGGATTGCAATAACGGGATATCTGACACACCGGGATTCCGCATACATTGTAGCAAAATTACAAACCGAATTTAATCACCATTTTAACGTTCCCCGAAATTATTTTTCATAGAAATACCTATTTGTTGTTTCTTTTCATATTGATTTTGTTACATTTAATTTGTTTCATTTAAGTGCATGTATTGCGCGGGATTTGGATCGCCCGGCCTTGCAAATACCGGGAGTAATTTTTTTCGCGGCGCATCCCTATACCGCCGCGCGCGCCATCGTTTGTCGGATGGATCAAATTGCATTAAACAATAGCTGCATCCTGCTCTATCTAGTTGTAGTTAAATGTGCGGAAAAGAGAATATGATAGTTATTTATTTTGGTAGCTTATTACGTTTATTGAGGCCTATCGTTGTGTGCGTTTGATTAATGATAGATTGCTCAAATAAACTTTATGACTATCGAAATAAAGTTCATTTTTGTTCATTATTTAGTTTATTAGAGTATTCGTTTAGTGATTCATTTAAAAATGATCTTATGTGCTGGAGTTACGTTTCAATTTCGTTTGTTCGGAGTACTAAACGAAGGAGTGTCTGTAATTTACTTGGTCTTAACTAATTATTTTGAAAAAAAATACCTACCGAAAAAAATGTTGATATCGGTTCAGTAGCTGATTCTGAACGTACTACTTTCCGCTTTTACATTTAAATCTGTTACATGTTGTATGTTGTCGATTCGAAACCTTTATTTAAATACGTTATTTAATTTGAGGGAAGAGTTTACCGTATCGACGGTATGAACATTAAATGTTTGACAGTTACAAACCCATGAACATTTTGTATGGCAAAATGTTTTTTCCTTTATTTTATACTTTCGTTAGTTTAATCGAGATAAAAAGTATCTCACCCTTTAAGTTGGAACAAATAACACATATCTACAAAATTTGATTATAATCAGTTGAGTGGTTTATAGGAGCCCATCGCGTACAAACAACGTGACACGTGAATTATATATATTAAGAAGATATAAGTTTTAGCCTTAAGGCCATTTATAAACCCTAGCCTAATGTATTATTTGTAATAAAATGTACCAAGATTCAAGTAACATACCGTCAGATGTCTGTTTGCCCGAGGTAGCCGCAGACGAATCAGTTCTTCGCACTTTCTTAGCTTTCTTCTTTTCAATCTTTTTGTTTTTCTGAAATTTAAATAAAATATATTAATATTCATTGCGTATTAAGACAGTTATGGATTCTTTTCATTTAGAAGAATATTGTCTTTTTGAAAACGGTATTTTAGGAGATAGTAATTCACAAATGAAATAATTAAATTTCAAATTCAGAGAACAAAAAAATCAAAACTTCGATATTTGTTTCCTTGTGCTTATAAAACAGAAAATCATTCATATATTAACTACCATAGCTCTACAGAAACTTATGGTATGTTATGTTTATGATTTTACTTACTATAGTATCATCATTGTCAAGTCTTTTTACTTTTTAAAGACTTGTACTGCCGGAAACCGCAACGCATTCAACTTTTTAACCGCACGTAGACAAAGAGTCACCATGCTACGGTCTTATGTACACTGTCTATTATTACACGAGAATTCTATACTGTTATGTATTATCGTAATAATAGACTTTATATTCGCCTGTATCGAGGCATTTCGTCTTGTGGGCCATGTTTGTGTGCCTCATAGACATAAAGCGACAAGGATATTTGTTCGTTTGTTCAATGGTGTGATTTGTAGTTGCAGGTTGTTCAAAAGGATTGTTCGGTTTGAAAACCATTTTCGATATACCTGTTTGCGAAATATCAAACTTTTAATTATCCAATTCTAGTGATATTATGTTAACCTTGCATACACATAAATATCTATCTTAATTTTCATGCACGTTTCCCTATTTTTTATGAGTAATGTAGTACAGTAGGTTTTGCCTACTAGATATATAATGTTATATGAGTGTTTTTACTTTTTTCCGATGTTCAGTCTTGTGTGAATCGACGGCACCGTTGGCGACCACCTTGGGATCCTTCTCCTCCGCGCTCTCAGACTCCGACGAGCTCTCTGACGACTCCTCCTCGCTGCTGCTTGATGATATGCGCCTCTGTACGTACAAAAATAACTATATTAAATTGTTATATAGGTTATCCTATAAAGTTTTGAGTCATATCTTTTTGAATTATTAGGTTTTATTATTCTTAGTAATGTTAATGACATGACTGCGTGACTGACGTGCTATAAAAGCACGAAGGAACTTACAACACTTCTGCCTAACATATCGCACTTTTAGAATCAAAGTGACCTAATTCAAAAAAATAGTTTTTGGTTTTTATCATATTTTGGCTCAAAATGACCTTCCGACCCGTTATTAAAGAACGACCTATTGTCGCATGAAAGGCAGAAAGATGTATAAATTGGTGTTCTAGATGTATCTTCCATAAGTACAAATTTTATTAAAAACTAGCGGCCCGACCCAGCTTCGCCTGGGTGCATATATTTTTTGATTCCACTCCACACCAAATACATGTTATTTTTCGTATTAATCTCTTGTATACCTAAACTTGACACAGCTATCCTACTGTCTGGCTCAATCCCGTCTCATCCGTCTGTTCAGTCTCTTCCCGATCCGTCCCGTCCTTTCTCTTTTATTATCCATCCCGTCTTATAACGTGCATTTACATTTCGTCCTATCAAATCTGTCAGCTATCCCAGCCCTCTCCCGTACCTTCCACTCTATTATATCCCGTCTCTCCATATACATGTACATATAAAGATTGCCTTATGAAATTTTGTCATTAAAAACTTTAGCGTTTTTTATTGTCCATCCAATATTACGTCCCTTATTTCAGCACCAAAATGCTGTTTTTCCTAATAATATTGCACGCCATTACTTTTTGTTAAGTAATAATAAAGTAATAAAGTAATAATAACCATTTAAAAAAAGAATTGGCCAAATTGGTCCAGGCGTTGTTGAGTTATGCGCTTACCAACACTTTTTGTGATTCATTTTTATATTATAGAAGAAGATATTATAGTCCACCCTGCTTGCTTAGTGCGAGTTGGCGGATTTTATTTCACGTAGAAATTAATCCGAAAAGTCAGAGGTGTGCCCTGGGATTTGAACCCGTGACCATCGTTAACTTGTTGGCAGTCGCGTCTATTACGTTACCATATACAAATTAATAAAACCTTCATACTGCCTTACCAGGTGACGTAAGTAATAGAACAAATATTTAAAAATATAAAACTGCATATCGTTTCATTATAATGTCTAGATACGGCATCAACGTACCAATATTTTTTTTATTCTTGAGTCTGAAAACAATACTAATGCGAAATTTAAATATGTCCCCTAGCGCATCTAAAAGTATCAATTCAAAAAACAATGTCGTTTATGAAAACGAAAAATTATAATTAGATATATTTTGGTATACTCCGGCAAAACGCTTCGATAGAGTATACTTTGTTTAAAACTGTTGCAATAATCTCAAAAAACAATGGGCGATTTTGGTAGATGTAGACATCGTTTTAATTTACATTTAACAAAATTATGCGCAAGACGCCGTATCTAGATAATATTATATACACGATGTACATTTTTTGAATTTTGTTCTATTTCGTCAGCCGTCAATGAAACACAATGGAAAGATAGATCATTTTACGTTGGGTGGTAGATGAAGCTGGACCGTCTTTTACGTCTCCCGTCAAATAAACAAAGATCATCCTATACTGGCTGGACGCATCACGCTTGAACGATACCCAAAAAAAAGGTTTTTAGTATCTTCCTCAGAAATTTTCCTATTTTTCTCACCCCTAAAACCTTCCCAGGACTTCCACGAATATTTCAAGACCAAAATCAGCCAAATTGGTCCAGGCGTTGTTGAATTATGCGGTTACCAACACATTTTGCGATTCATTTTTATATATAAGATTTCTTATGTTACAAATTTTGTGAACTTTCGGTCATCTTTATTGCACCCACGCACGATACAATTAGGCATTTTGTCGACGACTTACAGTCCGGTGCGCTGTGACGTCACAACCACTCACTGGTGTTGTGGAACACTCGTGACAACACTTTTCGTGCTCTCCGCTCCGTCCATATATTTTACGTCAATATGTAACTGTATACTGCCTACTCACCTTATTCCGCCTGTTGGCCGCGTGATCTGCGTCGGAGACTGCGCCCTCCGCGTCGGCCATGTCCTTACCCTTGAACTCCAGCGAGCCGCAGTTGATGTAAAACCCGCCGTACCACGTGTCCGTCTCGGGAGGCATCATCTCGTCGTACTGAAATGTATATAATATAATTTACGATATTTCAAAGATTTTATAATGAGGCAAGTATTCACTGCAACTTATAAACAGTGATCATAAAAGATATATCTTTGAAGGTATATGAATGGCGAGACGAGCATGCCGTCTGTCTGTAAGCGATATGACTGCTTATGAACAAATGGTAAAATCAAACAACTTGAATTACAAAGTATGCTTGACATTCCACTGCACTCGCCATCTTGAGACATAAGATATTAATTCTCAATATGTCCAGTAGATACTCTGGCTACAATGTCTTTCAGTCCAAAACACAACAGTGCATTTACACTGCTGTTTGGCGGGAGATATAGACATACATAGTTGATTTATGAAATAAAATGGTGTATAACGAACTCACTCCCTCGGTGTTGTCGATGAATGAGTCATTCTCATCGTATCCGGCGCCCATGTCCGCAAACTCGTCGATCTTCGACCTACCCTTCTGCCCGTACGTGCTGTTGCCTCCCTACAAAACAAAATATTATGTAGGTAACAAATCTTCATATTCAATTTCTGAGGACTTGGCAGGGTTTATTTCGTTTCAATTCAACCCATATACGTCCCTCTGCAGGGCACTGGCCTCCTGGACAATCGATAGTACGATTGAGAGTGATTAGGCCATATAGTCCACCACGCTGGCATAGTGCAGGTTGGGTTTATATTGTTTGTAGGTAATATTGTTATATTGACACACTTCTGCCTTTTCGGCGTCATGTGTGTATTGATAGTCAATCACCACGCACTGTAGCGGTGAATAAAAACATCTTGAGGAACCCTGCATAACATAGCGATACAGAATAATTTCTGAGTATGTTAAAGTCCGCTAAACCGCTCTAGGCTAAGGTGGTGGACTATACGATGCACTTCACGTCGGCTTTGTGTTAAACCGTGTCACCACTCTGGTTAAGCTGGACCATTCTTATTCTCCACCACTTTTCACTTTGGTACTTAAATGGCAGTCAGTGTTTTTCTAATTTTGATTCTTTAATGAAATAAAGGTATATACCCACCGACCACCCTTCTCTGGTATAGTATACTCTTTTTAGAATGCACCATCCTACAATTAAGTCTCGTCACTTTGGTGAACAAATATAATAACATTAAAACTACGTTCACACGTAATCCAGTAACCTATTTAAAAATTCCTCGCGTTAATTTGCAATATAAGTGCATAAATGGGTGTGCAAAAATCCCTTTCACTAAGGCAAGGCTGAACTAAATATAGCTTTCTCATTTTTGAATCATTTAATCTGTTTATATTTAATATAGTACGGGTAAATATTTATTTTCAAAATCTTTTTACTAGGAGACGTATAAAAACTGACTGAACGAAAACCCAGCTGGTACGAAAAGTATGAATTTACTTGTGGTCGCGGGTTTAAACCCGGACAACGCAGTGACTGTCCCAGGTTACGTCTGTATTCACTGTAAGTTTGCTTATCACTTCCCTTAAGGTAAACGCAAAAATTGCGAGGAAATCTAGATACCTGAGTTTCTCATAGGTATTTCCAAGGAAAGTTAATGTACGTAACGTGAAATAAGGACAGTTAAAAAGTAATCAAATCACTGCTCTGTCTTTGTTTATCACGATAGCAAATCTAAGTCTCATACTGAACATAAGGCGTCTTCAAAACATCTCCACAGCGACAAAATGACCTACGCCACACTTGTCAGGTAGTCTGTCTGTCTACCTTGAATATTATAAATGCAATGTGTCAAGAGAAGTAGCACAGCAATAAATCATTTACGTGTTGAGGAAAACTCTGGGACTTTTCAAACAAATCAATATATTTTTCCTCAAATATCAAGGGAAACAATCATTGGATTTTACAAACAATTATTTTATTTTTGTACCTAAAAAAATCTGAAAATGGCGAACTAGGCGAGAAATGGCATCAATATGACCCCAAATTTTTTTGCAGTATTTTGAAAGTGGGCTGCACTTAGCAATCTTGACCTTTAAATTACCATGAATAATAAAAATACCAGTATATTTAATCAATATTGTCTACAATTCTGAATCTTTCAAGACACAGATCCCATGGTCTCAACAAAAAATTAGCTTTTTTGTAGCTTTTACGTAAAACTCTTATCTCATGATATCATTACCAAACACTTCGAATCATAATAAAACTGATATGACAGATTACTCACATATTTTTGTTCAAATATCCTCACGCATTGCATGTCACTGTCATGGTCGGAGAACGGGTCCAGCCCTGTGGTCTTGCCATTTTCTACCTTCTTCTTTCTCTGGAAATTAACAACATTTATTAATTTATAATATGACCTTACATGAAGAAGGAAAAAATAATGGAGAACCTGCACACCATAGAAGCCTTTACACAAAAATCTATGGTATGCAATATCTGCTAACTCACAGGCTAGCATATTTAACATTTGCCTCAGCCGTCTCAATTGGGTTCTCAGTTTGTAGTAGATGTCCCATCATGCTCACCCATGCTATGCAGGTGTCTCAATATTGTGTCTCAATTCTACTGTAATAACTTTACAAATCTATAATATTTACACTGGCTAACCACTTAGTATTAATTCTAATGTAGGTGTTTGTGAACAAATAAAAACAATTACTTAAATCTTTCTTGTTTGTAGTCCATTTGAATTTATGGAAACATTTCGAATATTTATTTGGTTCAAAATGACTGGGCATTTGAATGGAAAATATGTGAATATAAATCAGTTGTTTTTATGAGATTTATGTTCAAATGACTGCTTGAAATTCAAGATCGGTTTTGTTATAAAACCCTTTAATAGTTATGAGATACATAGAAACTACCAGACAAGTGATTTGTGTCTATACAAAAAATATTTAAGTAATTTTAAATACTACATAAATAGCTGATCTTTTAATCTCATGTAATTTGAAGAGCATTTGCAAAATATAAAAGGTGAACAATATAAGTTGATCTGAAATATATTATATGTTTATATAACATCATTATTGTATCATCCGTTGCTGGATCTTGTAAAATGTTCTAGTAAAATAAAAATATACTTGTTTTCAACAATGTGTGCTTAATATGAGATATACCGGGTATCTCAAGACTGCTACCGAAAACGAAGCCGGGTGGTAGTTTTAGTGGCTACAAACACAATGCAATTAAAAATTTCGTCTAGAAACACGACAATTTTTTTTTATGATTTTTTAAATATCGTCATTTTTGGGTGGTAAATCCATAGTTTTTGCTAAAATAATAATTTAAACTCTTTTATACCTTAGAGTATTTATAAATAAAAGGGTATATACTATTATTTTAGGAAAAAAAATATTTACCACCCAAATATGGCCATAGGAAAAAAATAACAAAAAAAAATTGTCGCTTTTTTTTTGCAACTTTTTCTGTTGCATTGTGTCTGAAGTCGCTTAAACTACCACCCGGCTTCGTTTTCGGTAGCAGTCTTGATATACCCTGTATAAATTAAATAGGTATATTGAATCCTGTATCAAATTTAAAGTTACCAGACTGTTTATTTACTACAATTATGAAGTATACACGTTAAAATAGTTTTTAAAGCAGTATCAGTCAAATACAGCAACAAGTGTCTGCATGATCGCTGTGTTTTGACATCAAAATAAATATTAGTACTGGAAAAGATATTTCCGTGTTTTTTACAGTACATTCAATTTCGCTCAAAACTCATATTAACAACCAGTGTATGCGATAGTAGAAAACCTGTTAAAGTGAGAAATATTCGAACTTTAGCTTCACCAGTGTATATCCAGTTTCCAGAAAGCAGACACAAAAATACATTTATTTTTTAAACAGATTTTTTAGCTAAATAATTCACTTTAAGCTTTAAGAACTTCCATTGCCTTGTGGTAGGTACCTACTTCCTATTTAAAGAAGAAGAAGAAGTCTGTGTCCTAACATAAATGTGCCCATTAGCAATAGACAACCATTTCTCTTTAGTGGATACTCTGGGGCCCTACTATACAGGGTATATCAAGACTGCTACCGAAAACAAAGCCGGGTGGTAGTTTTAGTGACTACAAATACAATATAAGTAAAAATTTCACAAAGAAACACGATAATTATTTTAATGATTTTTTTAAATCTCATCATTTTTGGGTGGTAAATCCAGTTTTTGCTAAAATAATAATTTAAACTCTTTTATACCTTAGAGTATTTATTAATAAAAGGGTACACACCATAGATGTAGTATAGAACATAGATCGGCAATGTGTCATTTCGAGCGCGACCAAAACTGATTTACGATTGTGTGCGTGAAGTTTACATGTGTGCTTGACATATAGTGGTGTACCATGCACTTTCGATACTTTCGTATCGATATCGATATAGCTGTTGGCCTGTAGTATTGGAATAATATTTTATGGATATATGCAACATTTTATTATAATATATTAACAAAAAGTTATTGATGTGTTTATTTCAATACAGATACATAAACACACAAATAAATAAAGATAAACTGTCATATTTTTTGAAAACATTTTGTTTCGAGATGTTTTGTATGGGTCTTTATGTTGCCCTGATCAAAATTATTTTTTTCATTTTGATGTATACATAATACATACACCTAATTAAACTGGGCACAAAAAACACATTTATGAAATAAAACTATTATTTACAAAGTTTTAGCGTTTTCGGTTTATTTTTTTCATTTTAACTTCCTGTCGCGAAGTTTCGATTACTTTACAGTTTTCGTAGTCACACGGTGGACTCAGTCTGCAACAAAATCCGTGATAATTTGATTTTTCAATGAGTAAACACATTTTTACTATATGTATACTAGAGTTACAAAAATATGCTTATTTAAGTGAATCGAATTTAACACATCAGGAAGTATTGGGCGCCTGCTAGGCCGCGTTGAAATTGGACGGAGGACCTGGTTAAGCTTGTAGGAAGTCGTTGGATGCAGACAACTGAGACTGAAGAAAGAGAAAGTTTAATAAACTATGAATTTTTCCCGATCACGTCACCTAAACTAATGTTTTTTCTATGAGAATTTTAAATTTAAAGCCTATACGTAATGTTATGATAAATGAATAATGTTGCTTCAGGGTTTGGACAATTATATTGTGCATAGAAGAATCGCATATTTTATAATAATATCTAATATGTTATTGTTTTACTATTATAGATTGACAGCCTCTTGGCAGAGATTGAAAGAGGCTCTAAATTCAAAAATCACGCACACGTGTCATAATAATTATTCCACAAATATAAAAAATGAGAAAAAGTAAATAACTAATATTGTAGAATGAATACTATAATAAATATGGCCGGGATAACGCCAGGTAGAAGAAGAATGCACACTGTCACAACATACAATAGCTCTATAAAAATGTAAGGAAACATGTGTTGTCATCGACTATTTTATCGACAGCCTTTTATTGATCGAACCTGTCAGTCAATCTCTAGCTACTTTTGGTTGAAATTATTGTAAATTCACGTATTTGATATTATTTTTTATACGCAATTGATGCTTTCAGCGCATTTATATAATGAAATACTATATTCTTTTCTACCGATATATATACACGGATTTCCATTTAATTCTATAATATCGTCACAAAACAGTATTGTGCAAAAGTGACCGGTACCTGTGAAAACTTTGATTATTTCGGATTTTTACGCCTGCATAAACCAAACCTTGGCACTTCACAATTCACTATAATAAACTACGTTTAATAAATATAACCAAGTACTGTAAAATTAAATAAATTCTGAAAATAAGCGAATTTTGTTGCTCGCTTAGTTTGACATATTTTGACTCTGGGTCACTGCAGGCTACTCCTGTGTAAACGTATGGTCCCATCATGCATCTCGCTTTAACATATGAGTTAAATTATTCTATCTCTTTCACATTGCCGATCTATGTTTTATACTAAATCTATGGTACACACAATTATTTAAGGACGAAAATGTATTTACCACCCAAATACGAACATACGAAAAAATTAACAAAAAAAAAATTGTGGCTATTTTTTGCAAAAAATTCTATTCCTTTATGTCTGAAGTCGCTTAAACTACCACCCGACTTCGTTTTCGGTAGCAGTCTTGATATACCCTGTATAAATCCGAAATTCGAATCTTCGTGACGTTTTTCGTTGAAACCTACTCTTGAACGAAAAGAACAAAAAAAAAATGAAACCTACTCTGTAACACGAAATTCGAATCTTCGGTTCGAAGAATGAATGATTCGAATATATCGGCAATCCGAACATTTACATTTTTATTTACTATATTCATCCGAAACGAAGTTCGAAACTTCGGACGAACGAAGTTTGTGACGATACGAATGTACCTACTCTATTAATGTTCGTATTGCCGATATATTGGAATCATTCATTCTTCGATTCGAAGATTCGAATTTCGTGTTACAGAGTAGGTTTCGAAACGAAAAACGTCACGAAGTTTCGAACTTCGTTTCGTATTTATATAGTAGGGCCCCTGTATAGAACAGGGGGTTACTCTATGAAACGATAAGGACTGGACGTAGAATATCCAAACATTCGAAGACTCCAGAGTAAGATGTAAGTTTTCATTTGATCCGAACTTCTATGGTTACGTCGTACGATAGAAGATTCCAACATTTTGTAGAGTATCTAGGCACATTAGTGATATTTTACGTATGATGTCCGAACATTCGAAGTTCGTATCGTTTCATGAAGTAAATCTCCCGGCCTTCTCACGAGGATTGCAGTTATTTTCATGCGTATATAACGGCCTCATGAATTAACAGTTTTAAACCTATTTTAGCTATCAAATGTTTTGTCTCCTTCGCTCAAACTGAACTCAAAAATCGTTCGAAAGGGACAAAACATTCAATTATTAATTTAGGTGCTACAATTGTCTATGAATAAGGTTAATAAATGTCTTTTTATTCGCACTTTGTTATATGATACAAGTTGTTAAAACAGATATTTTGTTTCTAGACTATATCTTATTCAAAAGTGTTATTCGCACATATGTTCCTTATCATTGTTATTTAATTACGTCATAGTGTCTCTGCTAAAATTCTGCTGATATCAATTTTGAATGTATGTTTATTATCTCATCTCTTTATCATTAAGATAGTGCAACAATAAATGTAGCTGCAAAAATCTAAGCTTTTAATATTTAGGAATTAAAATGAAACTCCTATGTAAACACAACAAAAAAAGTAAAATCGAAATGCTTGAAAACAGAAAATAGTTAAGTATATTCGTCATTAAACATATATATCAACTTTTTTATGAGACAAGGACATTATCATTTTGATACATCTTTATTATTTTGTAGCAGCATTTCTTATTTCTTTCTTCCTAATGAATATTTAATCAATATATTCTTTATTCAAATAGTATATCACAAGGACTTTTGAATCGTTAATTTCTGCTACCACCACTTTGGTACATGTAGTTATGAAAAAGAAATGTTCAAAAAATCACATCGGTGTTTAATAATTGGCTACTGTATTTAGAGAACTCACTTAGTAATTTTCAATTCTAGGTAAATTTAGTCGAACAAGTCCCATTTATATGAGCTACCTAGTAAACAAACCTCAGAATATCTAGGTTTAGAAGCTAGGAATACTAATGATGGGCAAGGTGGAATGGAAAAGACGCGCTGGATAAAGGAAAAAAATCGTGGCTATGAAACATACCAACCACCGGGAGTGGACTGCTATCAGCACCTATGAACAAAACTTCCACCTGGATAATGACAGGGAAGAATACAAGATACTGACAGCCAACCTTCAACACTGAAGAGGCACTCAAAGAAGACGTCCTCTATTATTTTCCTTTTCTTACATCGATTCAAAGGTTGTTGGTAAGAAATCACCTATAGCGAGAAGACCGCTATCTGTACTTTTTGTTCATTCGTTATATATTTAATTGTTTATCCTCTTTATGTGCAGGTAAGGATACACAATTAAGAAGAAGCTAGGACATTTTAGATTTCACATCGCAAACCAATGAATGTTAATGCTTAATACTATGTACCACTCTTAATTTAAAAAGTAAATCTAGTTGATAAGTTTGATAAATATTATTTAGCATAACCAGTTACTTTACTGAAGCAAGTATGTTTTGTAACACATTTCAAGTAACCAAGTTTTATGTCATGTTTCAATGATAAGATCCAGAATGTAAAGGCACAAGCATACTTGCTCTCAAATATCTATTTTTTTTAGTATACTCATTTTTATTGTACACTAGTAAACAAAATAAACATTCTATAAATACTTCATAGTATGTACCATATTTTGCTATGGACAATCTCTTTCAGGTCACCTTTGGAAGCATAAAATAAATTGGTGAATTTAGAATAAAATTACAAATAATGCTGACTTATAACATGATTTATTGCTAAAGACCGGATTATATACAACATAAAAAGCTTGTTATATGCATGCAAATATGCATGAAAAATGCTTGAAATATGCACGAAAATTGGCAGAATATGCGAAATTAAATGAAAAATTATAGGAATCTCAAAAAAAAAGAGAAAAGTAAGTATTCATTTTTTTTAATTTCAAAATCTGCATACAATTAGTTAATTATTTTCTGATAGGCAATAATAGGTACAGTAACATTATATGACATTAAAATTATTTAAATTTTTTGTAAACGAAGCTATCAAATATTTTTCTAAATTTTCAGTGGTAAGATTGTGTCTACAATCATTTAGAATATTTTTGTAAGTGGAAAATGTTCGCTCCACATCCACTGAGGTAACTGGGTAGAATTTTAACTTGGGTACTCAATAAATAGCTAAGCCTTTATATTTTGTGACTGTTATTAAATTTGGTCGCATTTCGAAACGCAGGGTGAGTGAAAAATATTGTAATATGCATCATAACTTGATCTTAGATAAAATATGCTGTTACCGCTGAGAATGGCTAAAATATGCAAATGCATATGGGAATATACAATTGCATATAATCCGGTCTCTATTTATTACCAGTATTAACAGTATGAAAGTGACTGCTTTATATCATAAATCAAATACATTCTAAAACTTGCATATTTTATAAATTCAATTTAGTTTAGTCTACAGCAGTGAATTTTTTTTCTGCACTATAAGATAAGTAGCCTTTCATGCAATAATACTAGACCTTAACAATCAATGTAGATTTTTCCTGTATTTTCCATTCAGGATACAACTGTTTCACTGTCCATAGTAGTGAGTTGGATGTATAGTATTCTGACAGAGCAAGAAATTCAAAATGATAATATTCAAAGGATGGCTGTTGGAGACAATGGGCTGAAGATCAAGCCAAGTGGCGGGCCACAGGAGAGGCCTATGTCCAGCAGTGGACGCGAATAGGCTGATGATGGTGATGAAGAAATTACCTTTTTAACCAACTCCAAAAAAAGAGGAAGTTCTCAATTCAACTGTATGATGTTATTTGTTTTAATTTATATTTGATACCATAGCTCATTTCTTGTATCATGTTAGTTAGAATAGAATAAAAGCAAGGTTTATAGCCTCAGCAAATAGTACATGACAAATATGACGGACACAACATTACAATCATCATTTTGTAATTTGCATCTCCCTTTCCTGTGATTATAATGGTGAATCCACACTACTATTATATTACCACCCATCCAACCATGACATAAAAATGATGTCAAGATTCAGTCAGTGACATAAGTCGTTGAACACTTCACATTTTTTGATAAGCTTTTTATGAATTAAAATTTGTACGTACTACTCTGTAGTCGTAAAATATAACAAAGTAAAGTCATCTATGCCGAGATGTGCCATACGATATTGAAAATAATTATTATTTTGGATGATAAGACAATTCCAAATCTCGTGAATGTGTAGCGACTTATGTCGCTGACTGTTCATTGTATGGTTTAGGAATGATTTTTAAAGGATGAATGGCATTTGTATAAAACTATGAATACTTATGCTACTCGTGTTTGTTTGGTTTATACATTTGAATTCGATGCTTTACTTATATTTGGGTTTTATTCATAGACCGTTTATACATATTCTAGCTATACACTGTTTAGTTTCTTTCTAATGACTTTTGAATTCAATTTGGGCGAAGAGAACAAAACATTCTAAAAATAAAATATCTATGAATAATATCGAAAAAGTGTGGACGTGCGACAAAAATAAGACGTCGATAAATGGTTGTCTCTCGCAGGTCGACACATTAATGCCGGCGTAGTCGAAAGTCGATCGCGGATATACACAGGCTCCAGAAGAAAGGCGCCCATTTGATTCAAACTTATTAGACGGCGCACACAAAGTCAGCAGAGTCAGTCTCCTTTTCCGCTCGCCGTTTATCTCCCGCTGACTTCGTCTACTGTCGCTTTGAAGCCGGATACGAATATCTACCACCAGATTTTCGGCAAACTCATGCTATCATTTACAATCGCAAATATTAGTTTTTCAATTGATTGATGTTACCATGTAGTAATCATATTTACTTAAATGTTTAGGTAGTTAACACACAAAAGATCTGCAAGCTGTGTCCATAGTTTCAAGATGGATATTAATAAGTATGTATATTTAAACGCTTTTACTATTTATTCAAGGTCATTCAGTTCCACCAAATATTTTTGGACACCAAGTTTTTTCAAACGTAAGTTACGTCAATTGTTTCGACATCTGCAGTTACACTGTACATACTTTTTGTTTAAAGTGGCCACCAGTGGCTCTTTAAAACATTTTAAACGAGACAACCAAGGAAAAGGATCTTTGAATCTCAAGGACGATAAAAATCTTAAATTAGACCTTGACGGTTATAAATTCGTCAGATGACACGACTTTCTTTCATAAACATTGGTCTATATTTTTAGCTATTGTAAATGAATTAAGGTTTGTGAACTTAATTCTACATCGGACCTCTTTAGGGTGGCCCAACGCCACTCAAATTACTAAATCCCATCCGGGCTTCCACATTACAGACGTGCTTTGGCATAGACATACTATCCCGGATTTCGAGGGTTTTATCGGGTATTCGAAAGCATAGAAGACAAAACAAAACCTTATTTATAAGTTCATTAATAGAGTCTAACACGCAGAAACTTTTTTGTACAAACAAAATATTTTTTAAATACTTCTCGTACACGAAGTAATGATGCAACCAGAACTTCAGAACATTCACCTATTACAAATTACGCCAACCGAACGTGCGAAATCGTAACGTGCAAGTGTGGACGCGGCATTGTGCTCACGCGCAAGGCCCCTATTACGTGAGACACCACTCGACAAATTCAAATTACTATATCGAGAATTGCACCCGTCCTTATCTGGGACATCGTGAGCCGTACTATCGGAGAAGAAAAATGTCGACTCGTGATTTAGCATTGAGAATGATTCACCGAGCATGCGTGCACATTTCTCGCTCGCACGTGAAATAATGTAAACAAGAGTGACAGAGACGGAATATCACCACGCGCGCAATTTCCTAAAGTTCATTGACTGAGGACATAATTGAAACAATGTGTTGTTTTTGTTTCAAGCGAATGTCGACATTATTTGTTATGATATTGGGTGCAAAATAGCATGCATAGTGTTTCAAATATTAGACTTGCACGTTTGGGACACGGCGGAAATTATAATTCCGGTAGTATTGGCTTATATTGTAAGAAAATTGTGTTACTTAAGTTGAAGGACGTCAAGGGAAAATTGAAGTTTAAGGTTTTTTTTTGAAATGCAGCTCAATTAGTCTATTGGTCTGGAGCGTGCCGAACGCTTGTTGGTAAGCGATATGAACGCTCATAAAAAGTAGCAAAACCAAAAAACACCTCGAATTACAAAGCAATGCTTGGCATTCCACTGCGCTCACCGTCCTGAGACATAAGAGGTTAAGTCTCAATATGTCCAGTAGTTACTCTGGCTACAATGTCCTTCAACCCGAAACAACACTGCTGTTGGCGGGAGAAATAGACTGCGGTGGTAACTACCCAGGCCGCCTCTCACATACGAGAGACCTACCAGTAAAATATAAATATTTTTCGCGGAATAGCAGTACGATTTTATTTACTTTTATAACTATGTCTTTCATTTAAATTAACCATTGCATTATAAAAAGTGCAAGGTTCTAAGAAAAAACTTAATCATAATCGGTTTAGCAATAACGTATTAAGCACGTAAGTAAACCACGTTTGTAAAAAAGGAAATAACGTAATAGATATTTGATTCTATTACGAAAACATCCCCACATATTGACCTGACAATATCGCATAGTTCAAATATTTACAACATAATTATAGTTATCACGTAATTAAATAAATACGCGCGCGTAAAATATTCTAAAATGTCTTACAACATTCATTTCAAAACAATAATTTAATTCCGTTGTCACGTAAACAATGATATCATCCTAATCAATTTACACTTAAGTGACCAAATCATCTTTGGCATTGGGCCAACAATACCTAATCATTAGGCATTTAAAAATTATTCAAATACTATTTTTTATGATTTAAATCCTTTAAATATTTCGCGCTATTTCAATCATTTCAATAGTAAATAAATTCAAAAACTAAAAAAACATCAACGAAATGGACGGCGAACTCGCTTTCATTACAAAAATCCCGTCGCATTATCGACTCTATTGCTTACATGAATTATCAGAGCACGGCGTATCACATTACAACACTAAAATCAACCCTTTACAATATCCCATTCAAAAGCGACCTCTCTCTGTCGCTTCACGAACCGCGGCTCACCTAAAATAGCACAAAGAATGAATAAAAGATAACCTTAATTGTACCTAAATCCTATCAACGCACATACGACCCGCAAACCACATAGAAATTTAAAAAAGAATACATCTACACCGCGGAACACGTATCAACCCACACCCACGCACACAAACGTATAAATAAATAGTGCAAACGCAATACATAACCATCGCGATACACATTCACATCCATCTATATATTTATCGATTGAGGCAAAAAAGAAAAAGTCGAAAAGCAAAGGTCGCAAGACACGCTAACAGCATGCGATGCCAACTTGACAACACAGCCGCTTCAAGTTTGCAAACAATGTACATAACCAAACAATACTCTCCAGACTCATACATAACGAAAAATCCTTTCTAATATCGCAAAAATAATTCCCCTATTCATAATAACGAGTTAGAGCAGCACGTCGATATGACGACATAAACGTAGGTACATCTATACGCAGCATATACTTCAATATGTGTGATACATAATGTCCAACTTATGTACTCACGGCCGAGTGACATAAAAACATTAATTTCATTTAAATTTAATTTTAATTGCACAAAAAATAACCTAAAAGTGTGGCTCGTATTTACCGGAGTTCGACACAACACGTAGGTTATCCTAGGTCATTGAGTGACTTTAGCACATTATTTTCGATGCCGCATGTAATGCAATTTCGATAGTGGTGGCATTCGTTAATTACCCATTGAATACTATAGGAAAAATAATGATATTCGCGCATAAACAACGTAAAACCTGGCACCATACGCGATCAAAACATTGCCCTCCTAAAATGATGGCCTAAGCTGACAATCGCGTACTATGATTGCTGCAAACATGGCGACCGCTATCTGGGCTTCTCGTACGGCCCGTGGACGCAAATTCATGTCACAAACCTAATACAGAACTGTGTAACGTAAGCAAAAAATATCCTAAACCGATCTCGACAGACGCCTACAAAACCATCTGTGATCGGTTATCTATATAAGTCGGCGGTCCGAATTTTTTTTAGCAGCCTCCCAGCATCACAAAGAGGTGGAAAAACAGTATGGTTGCGTAAATTGCTATGATTTTCTGTTATAACTTACCTCTTCTGCAATGACTAGTTCCTTGTAATTTAGCTCCGGATATTTATTTTCGTTGCTTTCATCCAAATTTATAGCTAATCTCACTGTTTTCTTCACATTATTCTTTGCACTTTTTGGAGCACCCACTGTTATAAGAGTAGCACGTTTAGGGTCCGACATTTTCCACCAAATTCAAGCATAAAATGATTTTTTTCACGGCATGACACGGACTGCATTTTCAAACTGTGTAGCACATTGCCACCATGTTGGAAATTTATTGTTTGGGTTGTGAGCGCCACGGGTAAAATAGAAACTATTTTGAAGTTGCAAAATAAAACCCATAGATGGTACTACATTTTAGGGGAATTAAAATACTTATAAGTTTTAAAATGATTGTTGCTAAGCTATAGATTTTTAATAAATACAATTTTAATTTTTATTCTTGTACTTCTACAGCCAATTCGTTAAAATGTTTAAATATTTTGCCGTGAATTATGAGTTGATAATTCGAAATGTCATTTATTGACATTGACAGTAAATGCAGTTAAATGGTATAAATATGTATCGTCAGATGGCGGTGTTATGCAAAAAACAAATGTCATATGAGGAACTGTTTTGCCGACTGTGTGTAAAATAATACAATCCGTATTTGAAAAGCATAGACGGAGAAACTATTGAAAAGTTATAAAAAATTAAACAGAAAAACTCAGAAAAACAAAAATATAGAAAGCATACAGTTATCTCGCTGATATTAAGAATGATAAATCTAACTTAAACACACGGATGGTTTAAATCTTTTGAGTGTTATTTATTTGTGTATATACTATAAATTTAACTCATCATAAAGGCGGGAAAAATAAATCCCAAA
Organism: Hyles vespertilio; assembly: GCA_009982885.2. Taxonomy (NCBI): domain Eukaryota; kingdom Metazoa; phylum Arthropoda; class Insecta; order Lepidoptera; family Sphingidae; genus Hyles; species Hyles vespertilio. The sequence continues at coordinate 2,792,920 of CM042817.1, forward strand.
TAATCGTGACTGATAAATACTTCGTGCTCCTTCGGTACGCGTAAGGCCCCATTCACATGGGCGCTATTTCAATGCGCATTAAAAAATCAAATGTAAATTCATTAGTATGTTCACAAGAAGACGATTTTAAAACATGAACCTAATAGGACCGTAAAAATTAGAATGTTTAATTGTTTTTCTTTTCTATAGCTTTATAGCTTACGGAGGCTGTTATCAGCCTCCGTACCGGACCGTAGGGTAAGACTATAAGGTACGGTCCGATATTTTAATATTCTCTCTTATTTCAGCCAGTCGATGTGCACTGCTGAACATAAGCTTCCCCGTCGATATAGCGATGTGTTAGATTTTTTCGTACAGAACAGAACAGAATAAAATAAAATAATTTTGCTAACGGCTTTATTCATACAGTTTTTAAACCTATTTTAGCAATCGCATGTTTTCTATTTTATTTAAGCTTCGCTCATATTGAGTTCAATGGTCTATCCATAGGGACTAAACTTTCGATACTATACTCCATAATGTTTTGGATGTCTGACTGTTTGGGTCTTTTTTGTAGACAGATTGTATTATGTAAAATTAGATACCTTAATTTAGATAATTTAATTATGATCTTACATAATTTAATTGTTTCCAAGCTCACACATTCATAATTATAATCGTTATAATAATTTTGAACATGCAATGTAGTTTAACATTCACGTAAACACTTTATTGTCTTCAATTAATTTAGAAATGAGAAACGGCAATGTTAAATAATCTTTTTTATGGTTTGTTTACATTTAGTTAAGTACCTAAACCGATGGAGTATAGTTATGGGAATTATTACTATTTCAAATTAATACCACTCCCTTTCTTTAAAGCCGTGGCATGCTCTATATTTCTGCTATTGCTAATTTTTTCCCACAGAATTTTTAAACAAAACAACAAACTATACATTATAACCATTTCTCACATCTGAAATTACACATACAAAATTGGCTGTTCAGTTTCTTCTTTATATCGGTTCGTAAAAAAAACTCACTCCTTCACAGATTGATTACACGAGATCATAAAAAATATTAGCCGATCGGCTTTGTGAATCACAATCGCAAATCGCAAAATTAAGCTTATTTATATAACTTGTGAATGTGATTGCTATTGCTATTTATTCCATCACTATTCGATAGGTATACATAGTTAAAATACGTTTAAAAACTGTTTATGAATAATGCCAAAAGTTTTTATTTTAAAAAGGAGGGAATTTTTGTTCGTGATGTGGCGGTTGCAATACGCCAACTTATATTTAGCTTTTAAAATAACACGCTTATTAGTTGTAATTTGAACATTATTTAAACACGCATTTCATTTTAAAATATTACTGCAGATGTTTAACCATAAAACATCTGCGAGTCGTTTTATTTAAGTAAGAATTTTTGTTTACCTTATTGTATAATATTAGTTAAAAAGATGCTGTTCTAAATTATTGTTTCCTAATTGTAATGACCCGTTCATGCCGGGGCAATAAAACTGTATTATTATAGTTAAGTTCTTTAGTGGCGGTAATCCTTTGCAACAAATTTATGTTTTTTAGACAATAGTACACATGTTTGGGTAAACCTTTCTGTTTGGACAATAGCCCAGATGTTTGGGCCGACCTTAATTTTTAGTTGAAAGGATAGACCCTATTTTATGGCTTAAATATATTTTCTGGAAGATTTATCCCCACCGATCCTCATTCGGGTAGTCCTATAAAAGGGTCGGTTTATTTGGATGAAAGAAGACAGTCTGCCATCTCTCGTCACGAGCCCATCTCGCTCCGAGTCGCATAATTATAATTTTACTCTATCTGTGAATGTATTAAGTGTTAATTTACAAAATATACAATAGTTAGTTCCAGGAAGTGAGTGCTTATTCTAATACCTACACTTATAACCACCAAAGTGATAATTTACTTTTTAATTTGAGTACACATTTTAAATTTTCATATAAAAAAATAATACTTGGTTCTATGATAGAAATATTAATAAGAGCCTTATTATTCAGATTGGTAAGAATTCAACTCCATGGAAAAAAAGGCCGGGGAATTTTTGCTGGGACAGCAATAGGGAATATGCACCAGACTTCAAAATAAGTCAAAATATTTTTTTTGTAATCTTTAATAATATAGAAATATACCTTAAAGATGTTTTTTTAAATTTATCAACTCTAAATCGGTAAAATACATATTTAAAAAATCTGAAACGCGATCTATTGCTTGAAAAGGAAAGTGACGACAGTGACGTTTTAGCTTGTTGAGTGTATTGTTTTATGTTTGTTTATGAGCTATTTTGTGCTTTCTTTATACTATTAAATAAAATGGATTATTTTGTCACGAAATACAGTTCTGTAGCAATTCATGAAAGGAACTTAATCCAAATACTACGTTGTTCATATCGTGACCTCTGACGTCACAGCGAGTTCGCGCCAACATGCCGTTTAAATGCTTCGAAACTGATGGCAGTTTTGATTATTTTTTTGTACTTTTTTGATTGATATTTTCAAAGACTTATATTTTTTTCCGATAATGTAATAACATAAAGAATTGATTAAAAATATAAAAAAATGACATGCATATTCCCTATTGTGTCGGCGTTAGCATATTTTTGATTTTATTACGTTACTAGCGGCCCGGCCCAGCTTCTTCTGGGTGCATATATTTTTTGATTCCACTCCACACCAAATACATGTTATTTTTCGTATAAACTCTTGTATACCTAAACTTGACGTAGCTGTCCTACTGTCCGGCTCAATCCCGTCTCATCCGTCTGTTCAGTCTCTTCCCAATCCATCCCGTCCTTTCTCTTTATTATCCATCCCGTCTTATAACGTGCATTTATATTTCGTCCTATCAAATCTGTCAGCTATCCCAGCCTTCTCCCGTACCTTCCACTCTATTATATCCCGTCTCTCCATATACATGTACATATAAAGATTGCCTTATGAAGTTTTTGTGCAGCAGAAATCGTAATATTTTAATTTCACCACAACTTCAAAACCAAACGTCCAATTTTAATCATTCACAGACCAAATATTATCAACATAAACTGTACTTATTGATGAAATATAAAATTTATTTTGATAAGGATTGATAGCATGAGTAAAATAAACGCATTTAAATGTAGTCCAAAAAAAATTCAAGATTTTTAAATAAAAATGTGGTTGTTGTGCCTCACTCGACATAGATAGGTATAGTGTGTCGCGGACTTTTTTTGTAGATATTTATAAGATCTACAATTAATTTTAACATTTTATGGTTCTATTTTTTGTAGTTTAGGCAACGTACGCCAAATAAGTAACTTCTTTGGTTGATTTTTTTCAGTTTGTGTCCGAAAAATCCAAATATCTTACGGAACCCTATTTTTTTCCAAAATAAAATATAGTCTATGTTACTCGTGGATAATGTAGCTTTCGAATGGTGAAAGAATTTTTAAAATCGGTCCAGTAGTTTTTTAGCCTATTCATTACAACCAAACAAACAAACAAACAAAGTTTTCCTCTTTATAATATTAGTGTAGATAAACTAGATGAAAAAGACGCAAATTTTAATTTACTAAATTATGAATTCATTTGGTGGACTTTAAATCATCTTGTAATAAAATGTTGGTAGAGTAGAAAGTCTTTTTAGCAGTGGTACAGACACTGTGTTATCTGTCATGACTCAGCATGAATAAGCAGGCCCTTCCGGAATGTACCACTGTCCCACAGGATATCGACGTGAAGTCGTGAAGAAGGTGAGTGAGGTTGCTGGATGCACAATAACCGGTTCTTCTTACTATCCCTTTTCCTTCCCGCCCCCCTCCCCAATTGGATAGGCCGCCAACACCTCTACGATCGACGAGCGTTGTGAATACTCATGGGCAGCCGTGATCATTTACCAAACGGCGACCTACTTACCCATTTGCCGGAATAATTGTTTAAAAAACGACTTACTGTCCACTGTACCGATCAAGACGAATAACCCCATTCCTCCACCTATCCATTTCCTTCCCTTTAACCTCCCATTTTGAGGGGCGAGTCTTTTCTTGCCAGACTTTATTAATAAAAAGTCCCATGTGTCTGGAGTCGCGATCGAATTGAGATCCGGCGTAAAGGTGTTATAAACCGGTTTTGACGCATTTTTGTATCATCGTATTAAAATATAAGTTGGTTTTTTACACCATTGAATGAAAGGCCATTGCCTCACGTCGTTATTTTTAATTATCACCTTTCGAAAATAACAAATAATATGTTTTTTATAGAATTCTTAAAACCAGTCTGGAACACTTATAGATATAGCCTTTCGCTTTGGAAATATATTTTCATATGTTATAGTCACATACATAGAAAGAATGAATAAAATCGGTTCACCCAGATATGAGGTAACAAACATAAAAAAGAACATGATGTGGGACTGAGAATCTCGTCCTTTTATTAAGTCGGTTAAAAAAAATACTGTGTAAGTGATACGACCGCTCATGAACAGTTGCAAAACTAAACAACGCCTTGGATTACAAAGCAATGCTTGGCATTCTATTGCACTCGCCATCCTGAGATATAAGATGTTAAGTTCAAATATGCCGAGTAGTTACTCTGGCTACAATGTCCTTCAATCCGACACAACAGTGCATTTACACTGCTCATAATCTCGAATAATCACTCACATCTCTCAAGCAACATAACAGTTGTGTAGCAATAACCTACATTACATATACTTAATAGACGATTAAATTTACTTGGTAATAGACAGCATGTAGCGAGCTAAGCAGGCGGTAATCCGGCGCCATTGTTAACAGCATTGGTAATCAGATGTATATGTGTTAATTAAGACATGCACACGCAGATAATAGTTTATTGGCATATATTGTAACACTAGCGGCCCGGCCCGGATTCGCCTGGATTCTGACACTGTGCAGCCATTCCGCATCAGACATACAGGGTATATCAAGATTGCTACCTAAAACGAAGCCGGGTGGTAGTTTAGGTGAATTCAGACACAATACAACTGGCAGTAGGATAACGCTTTGTTGGCCGGGTAAACTAATTTGTGTGGCTTAGAATCTACTCGTAACTGTAGATAGGAAAAGAGAAGGCCCATTCATATCATCGGTAAAAAATACCGTGGACCCTGATACCGATAATGCTTAAAAAACATTATAGCATGTTTTATGGTTTATCCTTAAATATTTTCTTGATTTTTTCTTGTATTATCATAACATTTTGTTCACAGAGCTGAAGACAAAGAAAAATTATTGGTCTTCAAGTTAATTTCTCCAAGAACTTCGGGACTCGGTCGCAAATATGTTTACACTTATTGAAAATATATATTATTCCCTACACTAAAAAGTAGGTTTCATCGAGGCCCACAAATCTTCATATCGGTACTAAGTTTCATAGTAAAATGGGCATTCTCCTGTAGATTACGGCCACGGTAGACTATAGTAGAAAATTCGAGAAGCCATGAAAATATGATGAAAATCTATGTAGGTATATACATTTTCTGATATATTGGCTCTCTTGGCGTGCATATTTTATTTCAGTTCCCCTGAACTTACAAAACGGTACACTTTATTGTGTTAGTATTAAAGTAAAGTTGGAAATATTTAATTTAAGATAGATAACCTTAGACTTAAAGAATGAAAAAATATCAAAGGTATTTAAATCAAATACTAAAGGAGAGCTTAAAACCGAGATCGTTACACAACCACCCTCCGACCTTCTAATTAAATCACAGATCGAAATATTCAAAAAAAAAAATCTTATTCAATATTAACATTTCTCCCGTCACAGTCTCTCGGTTTACACGACGAGCCAATTATAAAACTCGGTTCAAATTTAAACGAAGTGTGGTATTAAAAAAATGTGATCGTCAGCAGAACTGGTGGCCCTTAAGGAGGATATTTTCGGAAAACGTTGATGAAATGGACATTATGAGAGATTCCTATTAAGATATGGAACATTAGTCTCACTTTGTGCTTGTTTGTGGCGGGATAGTACTTGCCTGGTATGATTTAGTGGTGAGTTTCTTCGCCAGTGGAAAGTTCGTTACATCAAAACTATATGTATGTATGTATTTGTTAGATATATTAACACTTTAAGAAATACGTTACCTTTGGGGTTACTCTAGTCTCCGTATCAACGGCAGAGAGATGAGAATCCTTCGGCCGAGGATATTCTATTTATTTGCATTGCAGCGGGTGTTGAGAGCCATTTTTGTTCTTAGTTAATAAGATTCTTAGTGCCCAGTAATCAATGGCTTTTTTTATTGCAGTTAATAGCGAGACGAGCATGCCATTTTCCTTAAGATAAGCGATACGACAGCTCAAGGACAAAGAAAAAGTAAACAATACCATGTATTTCAAAGCAATTCACTACAATTATTCCACTGCGGTCGCTATCCTGAGATATAAGATGTTAAGTCTCATCATGTAAAGTAATTATGCTAGTTACAATGTCCAATTAAATTTAAAACCAACAGACATACGCACAAAGCTTTTTGGTGACAGGAAGAAACAAAGCACCTAATTGGCTATGAAAACATAATAACCATGGAAATTAATTCATACCTAACTATTGAAATAAAAAATGAAGAATCTTTATTAAAAAATCAATTTCACGTATTATGAAGAATATTACAGCGGTTCTCAAATTAGGTGTTACCTGTATCTTGAGAAACCAGTTAAATATATTTTAATGATATAAATATACTCAAATGTAACTCGCATCAGCTACTATCCTCAATAATATTTCGATCTAAACGAAGCATATAATAGATAATATTACACGAATCTCTAGATATATGGCGCACTACTCCGGCATTATTTGTTAGGAATAATGAAATTTTGACCCTTACCCACCAAAATATAGCCTTTTTATGACGGCAAATTATATTCATATTATGCTCATGTTTATTGAATGCGCGATTTTAGTGGCTACGCCACGTTTATGGGTTTATATGACACTAGTGGCTCTGCGTGGCTCTGCCCGCGTGCAGATACTTTTTGACTTCAGTCCACATTAGGAACATATTATTCCGTGTACTAACTGGTTTCTATTAAAACTCAGCATGACCACCGTTCTCTACTGCTTTTCCTATCCCGTACCGTTACATCCCGTTATATTCCGTTAGACCTATTTAAGAGAAACAATCCCTCCATACATGATTGTAGAGTAACTTCAACCGTTTACACAGCACACACAATGGAAGCTCGCAAAAGAAATAAAATGTCCCCGTTTTTGGAACATTTTGTACTACTGCTCCAGCTACTGTTTCTCTAGATTTTAGTACAAAGTTAAGTCTATTAACTAATGCTTTATTTTCTATTTGCTGTATTATATTGAAACTGCAAGTAATACGGTAGTAAAAAGTAAATAAATAACTATATCTATTAACTATAGGCCCATAAATCAGCCACTCAACCCGGCTTAGTATCTCTTCAAAACACCTACAGCGAAGAATCTTCAATAAAACTGACTCGCAAGAGCCCCAGGGCAGCCATTTTACTAGGCAAATGCCACATAAAATATTATTTTCCGAGTAAAATACGGTTGTAAAGTTGGAAGAAATATGAAACGTAACAAACCATTAACATAAACAGCTGTGGTAACTTTAACAACGTTCTGAGTTTGGTCGAGTGCTCACTGTATGTCCGGGTGTTTAGCCGGAAACCGGCGCCCGGACGCGCATTTCCGCTTACATGGATACGGTCCGGAGTAAGTAGAATATCTGATAATTTGATTGGACCAGAGGTTTGTTTTGTTTTTACGCGTTGTTCCCTCCTTCTTATGATCCCGGGTCTTCCGCCATAGTGTGAAGAGGCATCTTAGCAGGCCGGCATAATTGTATCTAATTGCATGGGACTGCCGTCTGATGCCATTCGATACTCTGCCTGGACGGCGAATTAGCGCTTACCATCAGGCGCAGTGTAGTCATTATGCTGGGCCACTGTAAATAAAAACCGATAGAGTATCCTCTAATAGAGATTTAGAGTATTTAGGCTATACTTGTATAGTTTACCACGCTGGCCTAGTGCGGTTTGGTGGACTTTCCATACCATAGAAACTCATACAAATCGCTATAGTATGCAGGTTTCCTAAAGTTGTTTTCTTTCGCTATTATAGTGCGTGGTGGTTGACATATTTTATTCATATAGATAAACCGTGATTTTTATCTAGAAATATGTCTTAAAACTACTAAATAATATTTCATACATGCCCTCTGGTTCTTCGGTCCGTCAAAACAACCGGAATGACATTGTATGTACTAGCTTAACCCAACTTATTTACATTTCGTTGAAACAATGAGTTTTTATATACAGTATGGCTTGTATAATGAGATACGGGAGTAGTGGTAGACTCTAGTTGTTTTTCTTATGTTGGAAATTGTTTATACCTCTCTCATGGCTGTTATGACTATATTATAGAATTTATTAAACCGTTTCTTTTTACGTTGAATGAGCTTATAAATCTCACCAGATTTAAAGGAAATATATGAATAAATCTGCCTCAGTGGCGCAGTTGGTTTACTACGGTACTATTACACAGTTGAGGTCTCAGGTTCGAATCCCGGGTCGGTGATATCAGATTATAAAGCGTGAATATGTCCGACTAAACTAATAAAGTTTTAATAACATGTTATAAAACTTAAAAGTCGCGTTTTATTGTATTCAAGATGTAGGTATTCAATTATTTGGTACATACTGGAGGTTGTCTGTAGTACCGGCGTCAGTTGTGTTACCAGCTCTCGACAGAACTTACCCGGGGTGAATTAAAAATTTAGGGTTGATTCGTCAATGCTACAGAATAATCAAAATGATCAATTGTAACTGTTTTCGAGAAATTTATTATATTTGACAGGCTGCTCCTTTTCATACGGCTATGACAAAATAATCACATTGGAATGGTGACACGTGAAATCTAATCTAGATAAAGGATTAACCGGCGAGAAATTATATGATTGGACGTTGTTCAACGCAACAACTTGGTAATTGATAAGCTATCGAAATTGGTAATGGCTTTCAAATAATAACAAAGTGCTCTGGTGCACTGGCTGAACTCGGAACGCGAAACATTTTCAACACATTTTACTTAATCAAATTTTAATAATATTGATTTTATTGATTCAAAACTAACGGGGAAATCATTGCAAACCTGTAAATTTTGCGGTGTAAAATATTACTGAAGTTTCGGGACTTTTTTTAGTAATGGCAACACTTCTACAAGCTCATTTCACTCCGCTTGTCTCGTCACTGTACATATGAATTTTATGTGAAATTCAAACATTTTACTTCTCATTCGTCTGAAAAATGTTTAAAAATTAAATATATTTAAAGAAAGAAAGAAAAGAAAGAAAGAAAGGCACATTTATTTGTCACACAAGACAACGGACATACTCGATTAACAAAAAAATACACATACAATGAACATACATAACAAAAACAATAAAACACTAAACGAGAATGCACGTCGCATCGCTGTGACAAAGTAGGTGACCACTCAGCTCACATGTTGCACCGAGGCAGAAGCCACAGCGCAACGCTGATTTTCAGTGGTCACCTAGAGTGACGTGCGAACGCCGGCCAATAAACCATAAGTACTTATAACTAAAAACTAAAATGAAACAAAGTTAATAAACAACATTTCAACTAAATACCAATTACACAATACTATACAATCAACAAAATACAATAAAATAAATATATAATTAACAACCAAATAAGATAAACGTTCCATCCCGCCCTCACACGCCATACCGACTAGTTTGCACAATGCGCATGCGTATAACCAATTATCGTGGCGTATTTAGGTCTATCTAATGTCTGAATCTGACTGGGGTGGAATTTTAGATATTACAGTTAAGTTCTGGCGTTTAACAGACGCTTCGTGGAAACTAGGTTTTACTTATTGTAGATTAGTGTGATGGATATAAGATCGACGTGTACATAAATATACAACGTGGTGAAGCCATTGATATGTAAATTATGGGTCTAGCACCAGCAATTTAGTTTTATTACTAAAAATGAATTTTGTTTTAGTTTAGCTTGTAAATATCATTTAAAAAATGAATTTTAATTTGACGCGTGACTTACCATCACGAAATTGTGAGTTAAACCGTATATTGTTAACCTTGTAGAGCACTACACATTGAAGATATTTTTTTTTGGTAGGAAAATTATAGAATTAAATAGTTTTATCGGAGTTAAACACAAGAAATTAAAACCTATGCCAGTAGGCCTATCAATATAAATAAATAAATAACACCCAACAGTCACATACATAGACCTGATCCCACACTAAGATCGAGTCTTGTGTCGTGGGTATCAGGAACTACGAGAGATTTTTCGGTCTCACAAACACCCAAACAGAATCTAGATTTTACTTACTTTCGCAGGATACGGAGACCAGAGACGATAATATTAAACACGGGGCAAGTGAAACCGCGGCCAATCATTACGCACAAACAAAAACCTGAATCCAACCGCAGGCCCAATAAAAAACCTGGAATACATAACTACCCGCATTTAAATAAATTTCACTAAAGAATGAAATACACTTGCGTTCATCCGATTACAATATTTATGAGTCTGAGTTCGCTTAGTTGGCGCGTGACTGAATTTTCACCCTTTCTTCTCCTTGGGCGGCACTTCGCAATTATTGCAGATGTAGTAAGTTTTGGAGATGGTATTTAGTATCAGGTATTACTTAAGAAGGTGAGTGATATACCGATGGGATCGGAAAGTACTCGAATGGAGGCCGCGTAGCGGAAAGCGCAGCGTAGGACGTCCACCAACAAGATGGTCCGACGACCTGGTAAAGGTCGCGGGACGTCGCTGGACACAGGCTGCCTCCAACAGGTCTCTGTGGAAATCATTGGGGGAGGCCTATGTTCAGCAGTGGACTTCCTTTGGCTGATGGATGGATGGATGGATTACTTAAGAAAAGCATTGGGGCATTGTACTAGAGCGGACATCGGGAACAAAATCTCTGCGTATTACGCGTGCACACGGGAACCCAGTGAAGCGAGAGCGAAGATTATGTTACTGCGTAGGCGTGACAGAGACAGAAATAGAAGGAGCGGTACGGTACCGTTCATTTTGTTACAAACATTTTGATTGTAGTGTCCCCTCTAGTATACTATCTCCATCTATCTCAATGAAGAAAAGTCGTTTTTTTACACTTTTCTAAAAACTGTTTTTACGCTCTCTCCTTTTCTTGACTTCCTCAGAAGCATACGATTTTTCTAAATTTATAGATAGATGGCCGCGTAGGTTTTTTATTGCATAGGTCCGACAAACGAGCAATAGGTCATCCGATGGTGAGTGATCCCTGCCGGCCATTACATTCACAACGCTTTGGTCATGGATGTGTCAATAGCCCATCAAAATAGGGAGGAGAGTGGGAAGGAAAAAGGATGGGAAGAGATAGGTATTGGTCATCCGGCAATCTTAATCACGGAACAAAATGCGACAACAAAGCTGTCGGTTCACGCGATGTCCTATGAAACAGAGGTATCGCCTGAGACGAGCCTGCTCATAAAGATGTAGCTAGAGAGATATAGCGTGATTTTGAAATGGTAGAGATGACCGCCCATGAACAGTAGCAAAACCAAACAACACCATGAATAACAAAGCAATGCCTGGCATTCCACTGCGCTTGTCATCCTGAGACATAAGATGTTAAGTCTCAATATGTCTAGTGGTTATTTTGGTCTCACTGCTGTTTGGCGGGAGAAATAGATATTTCGGCAGTACCTACCCAGGCAGCTCCTATGAGAGACCTACAGTTAAAGCTATAATATTCTTTAAGAAGGTAGTTAAGCCCTTTAATAATACCATGTTCAATAACCAAGAATGGTACAATTAGCACGATTTGGCACCGGGCCATAATTCATACAGCTTGATCCACCCAATCTTGGTTAGAAACGAAACTTCCGGGCTTCATCATGCTGAAAACTGGCCGTCATCTACTCCTGATCTTAATTGACTGGACTATCTTGGCTTATATAAAGGTTTATAGGAGAATTTACAGATTTACTTTGCGGATAAAGTTTACAACTTAACTTGTATTTCGTAACATCAAGAAAGAAGGGTATCCACTATTTTATATGTTTTTTTTAAATTTACTTGTTATATTTAGGAGCAAGTTAAAAAATAGTAAAATTTGTCTCACAAAACCAATTTCTTGGTTTGTCTGTGAGCAGCCTACATAAATACATAGTGGTGTTTTACATATATTTCGAGTTTCTATGAAATACATATATTCATGTTGTTTTATATACATGTGCCAATTATATTGTTGAAAGCACATACTTTTGATGTTTGAAATAAGTAGTAATGATATTAAACCCATTTTTTCATAAATGCCGTATCCATTCCAAAAGTTATTACAGTAGCTCCAAGTCCTGGATATTTGCATTGGATATTTTCCAGTTCAATCTATTCGGATAGAGAGCGCGCATCCGATAGCTTCACCTGACACTCTGTATAATATATTATTGTTATTAGGGTAAGTGTAAATATGAATGAGCGCCCTTGGTAAACGGGTCCGTTTGTGGTATGCATTTATATTGAAATTTGAAAATTCCATGTTTATGTATATTAGACTGCCCTTTATAATATCTCCTGTTTATATATCCATCTCATGGTTGCCTGTAAGAAATTAACTAGTGTGATAAGGCTGTCACTTGTACTATTATTTTATTGTTTAATATATTGATAGCATCTCGGTATAGTGCAAAAAAAGATTAAATAAATAATTAATATTTTGGTTAACTTGCTTTTTAAGGGCTGAAAGTATGGAATAGAGCCCACGTATTAGTAAGTACCGTGTTTGATGAAAGGTAGGATTTTCCTACGCCTCGGTAGGTTACACTACGGTACGATTATAAAGGTTAGGTCTCATGTTCGAATCCCGGGTCGGGAAAAGTGATATCGGAACTTTCTATTCATTTTGTCAGCCCGGAGACAGGAGTTTGTGCCCGATATGGAGATAGGCTAATTCCTATCATATCGTGGGATGGAAAATACTAAGCGAAAGGTGGGTGTCCTGACACCTCTACTTACCCCTTCTGAAAAAAGGCGTGAGTTTGACAGCCTCCACGGTGCAGTTGGTTCGACGTTGGATGAGAAACGTGAGGCCACGGGTTCGATCCTCGCACCGACACATATATTTGAGTGAACCACATATACTTTTTTCGGGTCTAGGTGTTTGTTAGACCGAAAAGTCTCTGGTTATTTCGAATACCCACGACACAAGACTCGATGTTAGTATGGGGGCAAGACTATATATGTGAATGTTGGGTGTATTTATTTATTTATGTATGTAAGATTTTTGGAGGCATGTCGCTTAAAATATTTCGTATAGATCATCTATTGTAGAAGCCTATGTCCGTTAGTTAATATCCTATGTTTATTTTAATGAGATACATAAGTCGAAATGACGAAATAATTACAATTATTTTCATTGCCTTGTATTACAAATCGGTAACGCCTGAAAATAAGTGATAGCAATAACTAACAGCAGTTGCTTTGTTGCTATCTGTGTTGATCAGGCGCTAATGAACACAATGTTACACACGGATCATACACAATGTAACTTGCTGATTCACATGATTATCTCTTGCCAGCTGACATGATTAATACAGCATTTACGAAATAATTTACACTGACTGTTGGAATATTATTTGGGAATGACACCTTGACACTTTGACTCCTCTTCGGGTGGATAATATTGTTAATATAGAGACGCCGTTTCAACCAATATTATAAAGAAGGATTTGATTGTTTGCATTGAATAGGCTCTGAAATGAATGGACCAATTTAAAAAAATATCACTATTAGAATCCTAAATTATCCTTGGTGCACATTTCATCATCATCATCATCATCTCAGCCACTGGAAGTCCACAGCTGGACACATGACTCCCCCAAGAATCTCCACATCGACGTTGTTGGAAGCGGCCGGATTGACTAGAGGTAGTAGTAGTTAGAGGTAGGCCCTGGGCTTTGAAATCGCGATCACCGTGATCATATGCATGCAGCGTGGTGGACTATATGGCTTAACCACTCTCAATCGTACTCTCGATTGTAGAGGAGGCCCGTGCCCTGCAGTGAGACGTATATCTATGCTAATATTATAAAGCTGCAGAGTTTGTTTGTTTGTTTGTTTGTTTGAACGCGCAAATCGGACCAGTAGTTCCAGAGATTATCTGGAACTACTGGTCCGATTTGAATGATTCTTTCAGTGTTGGGTAGTCCATTTATCGAGGAAGGCTATAGGCTATATATCATCACGCTATGACCTATAGGAGGGAAGCAGTAGTGATATTTCTAGCAAATACGAGGAAATTTTGTTCGTTTTTCGTGGTCCGATTGGTCGATATTTTAAACTGATAGTCAGAATTAAACATTTTGACCGCCATTTTAAAACGTGTATGCACCCGGGCGGAGCCTGGCCCGACCGCTAGTGGGTTTATACAGTACATAACAGTACAGTCATTATTTACCTGATTGTGTCTGTAAATACTCTATTTAACTTACAGGTCACTTACCCTCAGGTGCAATGTAATAACTATCACGCAAAAAACGTAGAGAACGTGGATAAAAGTTAAATAGCCCGCTCAAAAATTTCCACAATCGTTTATCTCGTGAAGTTTATGATACAAAAAACCTGCGAATATTTTATACCATATTAATAGAAATGAATAAAGTTCATACATTTCGAATGAATTTAAAAGTGTATCGCATGGGAGAGTTTATGGACAAAGAAATCTATAAATTCGTGTCCGTGCATGCCTCTGCTGATTTTAAGCCGGTTGTATATTTAAATGTTTATTTTTATTGAAGTGATTTTAACGTTTCATATTTTATCGTTTTTACATTTTTATTTGTTGTTTTGTATTTACTCTGTTGTTTGTTTTGTACATTTTATCCATATTGCATAAATATACATCCCTTTAATTTCTTTGACAATTCAGGGCTTTTGTTTGCTATGGCGAGACGAGCAGCCTGCCATAAGCGATATGATAGCTCATAGACAGTAGCAATGTTTGGCATTCCTTTGCACTCGCCATCCTGAGACAAGATGTAAAGTCTGAATATTATGTCTAGTAGTTACTCTGGCTACAATGTCCTTCATACCGGAGCACAACATTGCTTTTATGACTTTTTAACTTTATGGCTTTTTATTCGTAACATTATATTGTTTTATTATGATCAATTAAATAATTATATTTCTATTTCCTACCGTCATGACTACAATAATGTATTTTAATTACGTTTTCTTCAGCACGAGCCAACTCTAGTATTTAAATTATTTGACAATGGGTGCAATGGCAGATGGAGGATTAAGGCCGCCCTGGTCGAGACTTTTACGCCGCCCTATAAGTGCTATTGAAATCCAAGCGAAAGACAGTAAATCATATATACACTAAAGATTACAGTAAATACCGGCATTCGACGGTCTTTACCAATGGCGCAATAGGGCCATCGAAAATCCGTGCCTTACCCTAACACCGGCTCTGAGTGAGTGACGGGTATACATAATTATTATTGCTTAATTAAAAGCTTTGTGCAGTTGGTGAATCGCCAGGTGTGTGGTTGAGCTGTGACAGCCAAGTTTAGTGGCGAACATCAAGAATGCCTTGAACTCGTTAAACAGTTACTCTTGACTTAGACGGCACAAATCCAACACTAAATTACTTTATTACATAGGAATGAATGAACCTTGTCCTACTACTCCAATAAAAGCTGTATTTTATATATTAAGTGAATATTTCTCTTGAGTTCCGTAGGATGAATTCTTTGAAGATATAGTCTACAATTAAGCCTCACAGTAACTCGTTGGCGCAATTGTAATATCGTATGATTACAAAGTTGTCACGTCACGAAAGTCACGGGTTCAAATATCGGGTCGGTAAAAGTGGTATCGGATTTCCTATTGCCCAATATTGCCTATTGGCTTGCTCCTATCACATCGTAGGAAGGAACACACAAGGTGCAACGTGATTTTCCTGGTATTGGGCTTGTGTGTATGTATGTTTAAGCCTCATAAATAAGAGATAAAGTCAGATACTGCCTTTTATTCTAGATTTTTGTCGGCGAATAGGTGGAGAAAATTGTATGCCTGCCTTAAAATGGCCTTTAACACGTTTCGACACACAGACTAGTTTCACAGTGCAGAGGGTATTTTATCTGTGGAATAATGCTGTGGGTTTTTATTTCAACTAACTGGAGGTTTAGCGGAGGAGACCTCTGTTTTAAAATGTTTAGTTTCAATAACTGCAGCCCAACACGTATTTCAATGATTACATACATACATAAACTCACACCTTTTTCCCAGAAGGGGTAGGCAGAGGTGCCAGGGCACCCACATTTTGCCTTGCATGTTCCGTCCCACGATGTGATAGGTGGCGAGCCCATCGCCATATCGGGCACAAATTCCTGACTCTGGGCTGATAATAAATAGACAAATCCAGTATCACTTTGCCCAACCCGGGATTCGAACGCGAGACTTCAGCTTTGTAACCGTACCGTAGTACGAGTACAACTACGCCACCGAGGAGATTTTAATGATTAACAAATGCTTATTATGGGCCTGGGCGTTACCGTACATACTGAAATATCTCTCGGAAAGTTTTTACTTACGATGTCACGTGGAAGGCAAGTAATTTATTGCAATGTTGGTACAAAATGGTACGGCGCTTAGGATTATTATTTTTTCTAGCGATTTTACGTCTCAAAATCTACTATATCATGTCCGCAAGATAACTGAATGGAGACGTTGAAGTTTTTTATACAATCATGTTTATTAAAATTATCTTTTAGCACCCCTTGACTTAATTTAATACGAAGACTCTGTAGACCTACACCACTCTGTATTGCCACTGCAGGTCTATATTGCACAGCATCGAACTCATCCGACCCCGCTCTGTAGGGATTTTAAAATTTCTTAATACCTCTTGATCTTTTTTGTTAAAAAAAATAGTAGAATTAATTTTAAAAGCTCTTTAGAAATATCTTGTTTAATCGCTAGGTAGTGTATGGACAGAAACAGGAGGTACGTAGAAACCACTATCCCTTAGAAAACCGATTATTGTCACGTTAATGAGTGGAATTGCCGGAGAAATATTACAATTTTCTTTCTCCTCTGCATAGTTCTCCTCTTTTCTTTTTTATTGTATCTGGAAGTATTAGGCCATTCAAGAATTGCACAATTATTTTTAATTTAATCAGTCCCTTATGTTATATAAAAAATAGTTTTTCTTTTCTTTCTTTTGATTGCAGTGAATGGCGAGACGAGCATGCCGTTCGCCTGATGGTAAGCGATGCGACCGCTCATGTACAGAAGCAAAACCAAACAACACCTTGGATTACAAAGCAATGCTTGGCATTCCACTGCGCTCGCCATCCTGAGACATAAGATGTTAAGTCTCAATATGTCCAGTAGTTACTCTGGCTACAACGTCCTTCAATCCGAAACACAACAGTGCATTTAAACTGCTGTTTGACGGGAGAAATAGATATTGCGGTGGTACCCAGGCAGTCTCTCACATATGAGAGACCTACCACCACTGTCTCACAGTAGATCGACGTGAAGCGACAGCTTTGATGTATTTCGTTAGGTGTGTGAAAGTGCCTGATGCCCAATATTCCTTCCTTCTTCTCATTCTTTTTCCTTCCCCCTCTGTTCCCGATTTGATGGGCCGCTATACATCCATGATTCAAGCGTTATGGTTATAAATAAATAAATAAATAACACCCAACAGTCACATACATAGTCCTGACTCCACATTAAGATCGAGTCTTGTGTCGTAGGTATCAGGAACTACGAGAGACTTTTCGGTCTCACAAACACCCAGACCCGAAAGAAATATTTGTGGGCCGCACAAACATTTCTCTCGGTGCGGGGATCGAACCCGCGGCCACTCGTTTCACAGGCGGCGTCTAACCGACTGCGCCACAGAGGCTGTCAAAGGAATATGGACAAAAATAATGAATGAAGGATATGTAAAGGTTATTCATCGGAATAGATCACTGACCATCAGGTGAACTATATGCTCGTTTGCCGGACCTATGCAATAAAAATATTCAGAAAGTAGAACTACCAGTCCCAATATGACACGTTAAGAAACAAGACCAATCGTTCACCGCTCATTAGACACGCCATTACAGCAGGCGCCATAATAAAATCGGTCGCATTGCTTCCGATACATTAGAGCCTATAACTCGGACTAGTTCTCATATATGATGAATCGACGTGATTAGGGACGCTGTGTGTGACGTTATTGTTATGCAAAAGGAAAGTAGAAAAGTTACATTCAACCGAAACAAGGCTTGGTTGTGGTTTTCAGGATAACTTTTGAATGTAAATTATTTGATTTCGAATCAACTATTTGGCATTGACAATTTTTGTATATTCGAGGTTAAAATTATCGTAAAATTACTAGATGTAATCGAGACGTAGCGCTTTTTACTTTAAAACTTTGTTTCCCTTGTACATCTACCCAACTTATTTTAATTAATAAGACTACTGCTGTATTATTTCATTAATTTAGTCTGTATATGTGAAAACTTGTAATTGACCTTCTATTTCTAAGCTCACATTATATTGTTACTAGCTGTAAGTTTTCCTACAAGTATAAAATAAAATAAATAAAATAAAATAAAAGGTTTTATGCTCTGACTTATACTAACTGATATCGTGTTTAGGTTGTGGTAGAAAGGTTATGGAACCTACCAATTTTGGGGATGTCTATAATTATCATTTGAAATAGTGTATATGTGTATCATTATTGTTACAACGTCTTTCGAACAGAAATCAACATGTACTTATTATAACATCACCTAAATCGCACACAACAAAATTCTCATATAAACTATCTTTCTTTCTTCCTCCAAGAATTTCAGCTGAAAAATATACATTAAAACTATTAATTAAATAATGTAATATCCCAATAACAAGAGAGGCGGCGCGCTCATTAATTTCATGTGCTTACAAAAGGTCCCATGATTGGGAAACTTTGTCTTTTGATCAAACTTGCCATATTAATTCTAGAGTACAGTGTCGTTTGCTCTTCTTGCTGTTAATTTATTATTATATTGCCTGGTCGCACACCTAAACCACTGTGTGAGAAATTATTGGGGCTTGAAATAGATTTTAGATTTAGTTGGTTCAAAGAACATAAGCTTGGTAAAGAGCCTTGCACGATGGAAAGCGATTATTGCTGATGTACATTCATAAAACCTTTGTAATTATAGTAGCTTTTGAATATCTAATACAAAGGACGGAAGGCTTGGAAGAGGCAAAGAGTGGGGATTTCGAAGACCTTAAATAAAAGCATCGATCACACAGAAAATTGTATTGACGTTATTTGTTCCTACCTAATACTTATTTTAAATTTATTTCTTGGCACGTTAAAGATAAACTAGCGTCCCATAGAGACTGAGTTTCGGTGCACGAAGACATCGCATCTTACTACCAATTCTGGCTCACGGGAGTTGTATTAGTGAACGTATGGACGAAATAATCTCTTGAAACAAAAATTGTTTCGGCTATCGAATCAATGATGTCTCGAATCATTTCCATGCGTTATGGACTGATCATTATGCAGGGTTTATCCAGACTGCTACCGAAAACCGAATACAGGCGTTAGTTTTAGTGACTTCAGACACAATGTGACTTATTTTTTATATTTTTTTCCTATAGTCATATTTGGGTGGTAACTGGTAAATACATAGTTTTGGTTTGTTTGTTTTGGTGGCGAAGATGTCCGGTTAACGAATTAGGTGTCGGGTTCGAATCCTGGTTCGGGCAAAGATAAAATGGCTTTTTATATTACTTATCAGGTCGGAAATTTGTGACTGATATGACGATAGGCTCCTCCCCTATCACAATGTGGAACAAACAAGTCGTGGCCTATCACATCGTGGGACGAAACAAACAAGGCGAGACGTGGGTTTCCTGGTTACTAGCAGGATAAGCTCTGCCTACACATTCTGTGAATAAGGCGTGAGGCTATGTATGTATGCAATTTTGCTAATTTCTCCCATACCTTCGCATAGAAATAAAGTGTTATTTCTACATCGAAATAAATGAAGTCAAATAACTGAGTACGTACGCCTCGCACCGCTTCCCAATATCTGCATTGCGTCGCTGTATCAACAATCTTGTGAACTTTCAAAGCCTAGTGTTTGCTGTACGAGCTCGAAGCGTGTTCGTCGCGTCATTACATTGTCTTTAGTTTTTTGATTCTGTTTCTGTAGTTTGGTTATTTTAGTAGTGATATAGTTAAAAATAAACCATGATTGAGTTTTTCGAATCGGGTATTGATTGTTAGTTTAAACAGGTCCATATAATATAAACTAATGGAATGTGAATTTCTGTCTCAAATTGATTGTGAGAATTTGTGTCTTGACACTCGAGATTTTTTTTTCTTTTTATTTCAATGTATGGCGAGACGAGCAAGCCGTTCGCCTGGTGGTAAGCGATACGACCGCTCATAAACAGTAGCAAAATTCCACTGCGCTCGCCATCCTGAGACATAAGATGTTAAGTCTCAATATGTCCAGTAGTTACTCTGGCTACAATGTCCATCAATCTGAAACACAATAGTGCATTTACACTTCTGTTTCACGGGAGAAATGGACATTGCGGTGGTACCTACCCAGATGGCCTCTTACATATGAGAGACCTACCACCAGTAAATTATAAAAAAACAACCAGGGAACTATTTTAAAGGGATTTATAAGCCAAGGATAATGTAATTTCAAGTAAATAAGGGATAATTACTACTTAAAAATAAACAACATTACCTTTTGCATATGCCCTGGCATATGACATGATTTCTTTTTCAATATCTCACACCTTTAGATCAGAGTCGGAAATCTATTTTTAAATATAGATCCCTCTGAACGTTTATCACTTTGCAGAATATTCTTTATGCTATTTTCTTATATAAGCTTTCTTTATACGGCTTAAGACTACCCTGGACACCTTTGAGTATAGACCTACAGGCATAAACATGTATCGACAACGTTCGGATTTGAGAGATATTTCCAGATTGTTCCGTCCTTTGTTTGCGAACTATTGAGGTTCGTAGACTGGAAGAATTGGATCGTTTTCAGAATATTTACAATATATTTTCTTCGTGAGTTATTCTGGGTATTGTTTATTTCGAAAATGAGGCGTAGAAGTGATCGAAAGCTTGGTAGGAGCAGATTTAATAGA
Source organism: Hyles vespertilio (assembly GCA_009982885.2). NCBI lineage: Eukaryota > Metazoa > Arthropoda > Insecta > Lepidoptera > Sphingidae > Hyles > Hyles vespertilio. Next base: position 2,814,138 of record CM042817.1, read on the forward strand.
CAAGTCGGTCGTAGATTTAAATAATAAAAGATACACATCACGCACATTTAGGCTAACCCGGTGTATTCATAAATATTAATATATAATTTTGTACCTACTAAAATGAAGGAAAACTTCCAGAGAAAACAAACAAAAAGAGATTTGAGAGCCTCCGTAGCGTAATTGGTTCTATGCCGGCTGTAAAACGAAAGGCCGTGGGTTCGATCCTCGCACGGAGAGAAATGTGCGGCCCACAAATATTTTTTTCGGGTCTGGATTTTTGTGAGACCGCAAAATCTCTCGTAGTTTCTGATACCCACGACAGAAGACTTAATTGATCTTAATGTGGAGTCAAGACTATGTATGTAACTGTTGGGTGTATATAGGCATTTGTTTATTTACTTCTGTGTACAATAATTTCGAGAGTGCGTTGTTAGCCATTCGTATTTGATCATCGCGATGGACACCGTATTCTTCTCCTAATTACAGTATAAATAATAAATTACCCAATAAAATTGAAAATATCAATAGACAAAAAAAAACAAACACCACCATACACCTAATACAGACTTATTAAGTTAAATTAAAGCCGAGTATAAAAAGCAAATTGCCGATTCATTCTTCCGTCGATTTAAATTAACTGGAACAAAGGGATTTATATCACTTCGGTGCATTTATCAGGTGCCCTGCCGAAGCGAAATGTTGAAAAATCACCCCATTGTAAAGGTTAATACTTAATTTGTGAGATTTCCAGCGATCTGTTGCGGTTTACGTGATTGAATTGGGCTGTTAAAGACTTTTACACGTAATGTGTACGATAGCTCGATAGCTTATTTCGAAGTTGGGTGGACTGAGGTTATAGACATATCGGAATCTTATTTTAATTAACCTTAGATTTTTATAGTGGTTGTGTTAATTGGTAGTTAAGGTTCAGTTTATAGCAGTACTGTTTGTATCTATGTATGTATGTACCAGCATATATTGGTCCCACTGCAGGACACGGGCTTCCTATACACACGAAAGTACGATTGAGAAGGTGGTCTTTGGTGGGATGTGCTTAGTAGCCTGTGGCTAACGGTGGTCGCGGGTTCAAATGCCATGGGACACATCTAAATTTTGGAAGTCGTGTGTATATTGATAGTCAATCACCACGCACTAAAATGGTGAAGGAATACATCGTGACGAAACCTGGACCATAGCGATTTGTATGAATTTCTATGGTATGGAAAGTACGCTAACCCGTCCTAGACCAGCGGGGTCTAATTACTCACATATGTATAGTATTATTGGTTGCAGGAAATAAGGAACGTAATATATTGAGATTTTTGAAGCAGGGCTAAGTTCACCATTGGACTAGATGTTACTAAAATGATGTAGAATATTTATTTAAATGAAAACAGCGCGATAAAACCGCTGAGTTTATTTGAAAAATTATGAGAATAATTTCGAATATATAGCTACTAACAAGAAGCTGTTCTATTAAAATAGGACGAAATTAAACTCTTAAAATTAAAAGGAAAACCTACTTCCTTTAAGATCAAAAACATCCTACTGTAAAACTTGTAATCTTTCAGTAAATACAAGAATTTTCATATCAAAAGGTTCTTAGCGTATTGATCGGCTATATCGGTTCAAAGGAAATGCATCGGAGCTTTTACGCCCGGTATCCCATTGTACGATTTACTGCATCAAAACTGCCCGGGATTTAGAGAATGCGTATATCAACTCGGATTTTAGAATTGTGCTGTAATCGCTTTATATACGGTTTGGTATCTATTTTCGTTGTGATTTTTTTATGCACATTCATTGCAAAAAAAAAAACCAGAACGAAACGAGATGAGCGTGCCATTTGCCTGATGGTAAGCGATATGACTGCTCAGCATGGCAAAACCAAAGAACACCATGAGTTTCAAAGCAATGCTTGGTAATCCACTGCGCTCGTAGGACGTGGCTCGTGCATCGTGGGACGGAACATACAAGGCGAAATGTGCCGAAATGTCCTGGTAGCCCTGTACCTACCTCTTCTAGGAAAGACAAGGTATGCGTATGTATGCATGCGGTTCCTCTGCGCTCACCATCCTAAGACATAAGTTGTTAAGTCTCAATATGTGTAGTAGTTACTCTGGACTCTGGCTACAATGTTCTTCAAACCGAAACACAGTAGTGAATTTACACTGCTTTTTAGCAGGAAAAATATACATTGCTGTGTTACCTATCCAGGTGACCTCCCATAGGAGAGATCTAGCAGCAGGCTGCAAAAGGTAGAGGACAGGTTGTTTGTGACTAACTCGTAGTAGAACGTAGCAATATGTTGTAGTACAAAAAAAAATATTAACTAAATCAAACCAATGGTATTAATATGAAAAAAAAAAAAACAATTTCCTTTTTTCCAATGCCAATGGCAGATTTGTTTTTGTATTTATTCCAAGTAAAATGCAAGTTTATAGTATTGTAAATAAAACACTTACATTCTAATTAATAAGAAATGGTCGGTCCGAGTACAAGATCAGAGTACGAAGGCTATTCCACTACAGAGAGGCGTGAGACAGAGAGATGTCATATCTCCGAAACCGTTCACTGCCGCGCTGGAAAATGCCTTCAAGCTCTTGCAGTGGAAAGGATTCGGCATCAACATCAACGGCGAGTATATCACTCACCTTCGGTTTGCCGACGATATTGTAGTCTTGGCAGAATCGCTGGAAGACCTTAGCACTATGCTCAAAGACCTCAATCGAGTCTCCCAACAGGTGGGTCTTAAAATGAACATGGACAAAACGAAGATCATGGCGAATGTCCATGTTGTGCCCACACCCATCGGTGTTGGGGGCTCGACTCTTGAAGTTGTTGACGAATATGTCTATTTAGGACAAGTGGTCCGGTTAGGCAGGTCCAACTTCGAGAGAGAGGTCAATCGTCGAATCCAACTCGGTTGGGCAGCGTTCGGGAAACTACGCGACGTCTTCTCGTCCAAAATACCTCAGTGCCTTAAATCGAAAGTCTTCGATAGTTGTGTGTTGCCAGTGATGACTTACGGCTCCGAGACGTGGCCTCTCACTATGGGCCTTATTAGGAAGCTCAAAGTCACTCAACGAGCTATGGAGAGGGCTATGCTCAGGGTTTCCCTACGAGATCGAATCAGGAATGAGGAGATCCGTAGGAGAACCAAAATAACCGACATAGCCCACCGGATTAGCAAGTTGAAGTGGCAATGGGCAGGGCACATAGCGCGGAGATCTGATGACCAATGGGGTCGGAAAGTGCTCGAATGGAGGCCACGTAGCGGAAAGCGCAGCGTAGGACGTCCACCCACAAGATGGTCCGACGACCTGGTAAAGGTCGCGGGATATCGCTGGATGCAGGCTGCCTCCAACAGGTCTCTGTGGAAATGATTGGGGGAGGACTATGTTCAGCAGTGGACTTCCTTTGGCTGATGGATGGATGGATGGATAATAAATAAATAAATAAAAAAAAAGACGGGTTGCACTCCGGGAGTGCCGGCAGAAGTGAAAACTTGATTATTAACGTTGAGCATGTTTGATATTTTGGAATGGTTAGGGAATAATTTTGCACCAATTGCTTTATCAGTATAAAAGTACTATCATTTATGTGGTAGAATACAATATTCATTTATTGCGCTATCGTACACAAACATGACAATTTATATTACATTAAAAATTTAACACTTTAAAACTATTACAATTATTTTACATTAAAAAGTTTATCTCTCCGAAAAATCAACTTTCATCCATAATTTCAACGACTTTTTCACCATCATCATTACCAGAACTATCATCGCCAATCTCTAAAACTGATACGATAGGTTTATGGTAGCTGAAGTAAGAAACGAACAGTTTTGATTCGAACCTATTTAAATGTCTAATAAAGACCGCATCAATAGTAGTTTTGTATTTCGTTGTGCTAAGATTGCGATCATTCGACATAGTTAAACCAAATTCATTATTTAAAAATTCAATTAATAGTTGATTTTTATCGTCTGCGAAGTTTATGTTGAAATCTCCACTCAAAATCATTGGCAATTCATCAAAGCTTTATAAACTGACAGCTAACTGACAGCTGTCTACTCTCCATCCGTCTTACGCTTTTCGTCTTACGATCAGGTCACGTGTCCTGACGCGAGTTTAAGATTTTATACCCATTACAGAAAAAGTGCTCAACGCCGCTAAAGAAGTTTTCACTTCAATAAATAACACCCAACAGTCACATACATAGTCCTGACCCCACATTGAGATCGAGTCTTGTGTCGTGGGTATCAGGAACTACGAGAGACTTTTCGGTCTCACAAACACCCAGACCCGGAAGAAATATTTGTGGGCCGCACAAACATTTCTCTCGGTGCGGGGATCGAACCCGCGGCCTCTCGTTTCACAGGCAGCGTCTAACCGCCTGCGCCACGGTGGCTGTCATGTCATGTCAATAAGAAATGGTATGTATACATTATTACTATTATTTATACAGATTAGAATGCACTTCCCTCCATCAATTATCATAAACACTAACACTTAGAAGCCCCTCTAATTCCTAATACTCAGTGTTGCGTCAAACACTAACCAAATGACACAAACTGAATGGGAAGTTTGAAGGCACCGTGCAAGTTAACTGCCAGACGTTAGGCGGGCAAAGTTTTAATTAAGATTAACATATTAATTATCGACGTTAGGCTGTTGTTTAAAAAAAAAACTATACAGGTGATTTTATATTTAATACACTATCCAATAATCCACTGTCCTTTGATTTCTCACCCCCAAATAATAAACATCCACTCTCACTTAAAAAACTGTTTAATACACATCACAAAAACGTTTGGTAGCGCAGCATAAAACTACCATGAGAGAACTGGCGACGGTTCGCAATCCGTGTTCAAGTGCATAGGAGGACAGATTGACAGGCGTACTGACACGGGGTTTTTGTGTGTATCGGACGTGGGTATCTGAAATTACTAGGATGTCTGACCTGAAAAGAGTAGAGCACTTCTCGCTTCATAGTCACTCTGTAAATAAAATAATGCGTAGTTTTATTTCATTGTTTAGGTTTTCTTCTTCTTAAATGGTATAAGCATTTGTTGATATATCGTATAAAGAACATCGTCTTTTAAATTACTACTTCATATACTAAATTATTGTGACACAGTGTACGGCCCTTGTTTATTGGCTCGAACGGACAAATTGATCCAGCGTATGCAGAACGCTTGTGCTAGGTTTTGTTTCGATGTTCCCAGTCGTAGCCATATTACACCATTTTTAAATGATGCCAATATTCTTAAAATGGCAGCTCGGCGGCAACTTCATATGGGCACTTTACTTTTTGGCATTTTTAAAACAAAAAAACCTCAGTACCTGTACAACAAACTAATATGGAGACAAGACAACCTCGCACACGGCACTCGTACCGTCACAAATCCTCTGTCGATACCCCACCACAGAACCACTGCCTTCAGGGGATCCTTCAGGTATGCTGCCACCCATTGTTGGAACAACATTCCACCGCCATGTAGGTCTAAAAACACAGTGTTTAGTTTTAAATATAATTTTAAACAACATTTGTTACTACTCCAAAAACAACATTACATAAGATAAGATACTTACCAAAACGTTTTCGACCCGATACTGTGATGGAACGGAGGGGGTTGGCATGGTTAATTAGTTAGTTAGTGTTTTTTTTATTTCATAAGCAGGTACAATATCTTGTAGAACAGCTCGGTACACATAAATGATGGCAGGTGCGTGCGTCGCGCCTCTGACTGAGATACTGTACAAAGTACTATGAAATTTAAATAAATGTGTATTCTTATTTTTATTTTCCTGTTTTGCTCGATATGGCGAGCCATACTTACATAGGTATACAACCACATACCCACGCACACACACACATACAACGAAGTTGTGATGTAATAGAATAGTTCTTTGTTTCTTTTTTTAATATTTTTTGCTTGTATTTAGGTTTATTTTGAATTGTCGTGTTGTTTGTTTATTGTATTTTTACTATTAAAATTTCTGTCTATTAAATAAGTAACTCCGACTGATCGTCCGCACGTTTCTTGGGCCTCCCATTGAAAATCAGCGTTGTAGTATTGCATATGCAGTACTGCAGCAGAAAGCTGAATGGGAGGTTACATTGCTGGCGCAATATTTATAATTCAGAATAATTAATTTTATATTTATAATTCTGTTCTTAGTGTAATTCGTTTTTGTTTTGTATTCTTTTGGTTTTTATGTTTTGTAATTTATTTTGTTATTGTGCTAGCAATAAATGAATATTTCTTTCTTTTCTTTCTTTCTTTATATAATTACCAAATAATAGAAATTTCTAACGCTTTAGAACACTTTTATCTTCAATAGCTTCACTATTATTCACTTTCATTTCATCTCAATTCACTTTCATGAACCTTTTCATGCATTCTCAATCGATTCAGGGTACTTTTGAATTGAACCATGTTGAAGGTAGTACCGATTTGTCTTGTGTTGTTTCTGTGAGGTCAACCCCTACAGACTCTTCCGTCCATAATCAGTTTGATGCACAATGTATTGCAGCAGATGATGCTAAAGAAATGCGTGCAATTAAGGTGTATTGGTTATTGTCACAGAACAGATTATTCAACTGTTCTGTGGTTATTGTACATGAACCCTGCGAACCGGGCTCAGACCTCCAAAGGACTATAGTTTCATTAGTGATGCAAGACCAATATTGGAAGTAAAACGAGGTAAATTTTGCAAGGTTGTCGTACATACAAATATGGGTATATAATTATAAATCTACAAATGCATCCAATAATCACATCTGTATCAGCTCATATAGGCCCCACTGCAGGGCACGGAGCTACTCCACAATCGACAGTACGGTTGAGAGTGGTTAGGCCATATAGTCCACCACGCTGGCCTAGTGCGGGTTGGCATAATCACATAAATAGTTTTAATTAACGATCAATTCCTGTGTAGTGAGTATCAGAAACTACGAAAGAGTTTTTGGTCTTACAAACATCCAGACTTGAAAAAAAGAAATACTTTTGGACACACAAAAATAATTTCGGTATGGTGATTGAATCTACTGCCTCTTATTTCATATTCAGTGTCTAACTATGCCATTGACGTTTTAGGGGTGATATCCAGATATTGTTAGCTCTTGATTAAACAATAGTAATACGAATTGAAAATAAAAATAAACAAATGTACCCGTTGAATAAATTTAAATAAATTTTATATAATCCCCTTAAGTGGCTCCAGTATTAATGAAAACAGGTGAATTCTCTCACAGCGCAATGTGTCGAGTAATTAAGCTGGTTTTATATGTGGCCATAAAACCGAGTGTTTTTAACGCTGTTTTATTTCGTCTTAATTTGAATATACGTCGTAATTTTGTTCTAGCGTCTTAATTTTGTGTTATTGCTTGGCAGATGTCTGGCAATCTTGAGATTGTTGTTGTTTTATAAAAATATAATATTTATTATTAGGCATGATGATGATACCTTGTACTCGTTTTGTAACTGTATTTTTTTCGATAATATCTTATAAATCGATGTATGCCAGCTGCATGCACAAAAAATGTATGGGGTAAAATTATGACTTTAATTAATGCTACAATATCGAAAAAAAATCGCCTGATGGTAAGCGATGCGACCGCTCATAAACAGTAGCAAAACCAAACAACACCTTGATTTACAAAGCAATGCTTGGCATTCCACTGCGCTCGCCATCCTGAGACACAAGATGTTAAGTCTCAATATGTCCAGTAGTTACTCTGGCTACAATGTCCTTAAATCCGAAACGCAACAGTGCATTTAAACTGCTGTTTGACGGGAGAAATAGACATTGTGGTGGTATCCACCCAGGCAGCCTCTCACATATGACAGACCTACCACCAGTAAATAATGCGCTTTAAACGTAAAATGCCCAATAGCTATTTCCACTTCCCATCCATAATCCTTCCCGCTCTCTGTACATTTGAAGAGTCAATAATAAATGTAAAATTCAAGCGTTGTAGATGGTCATTGGCGGCAGTGATCACTTACCATTAGGTGACCTCGTTGTTCGTTTGACGGACCTATGAAATGAAATAAAAAAAACACACGTACCTACCCATAAAGAAATCTGTTTAAGCTCAGCGCGGGAAAAATAATCAAATTATATTGTACTTTGCCAAATTAAGGTTTTCTCGTTACTTGATAATATTTATGAGTTACTTACATCTAATTATACGCAGTAGGATATTAGAAGCTGTCCAGAAAGCAACCATCACACTTAAGATATTCATTATAGTACCTAAATTATTCACTATATTATTGGTTACCAATGTGCGGATTACAATTGTTCAAATATACAAATTATAAAAAAAAAACAACATACAATAGAATTGAGAACCTCCTCCTATTTTGAAGTTGGTTAAAAACGTACCTCGTTTTAATAACCTAAGCTTATACTAAAAATATTTGATTTTATTTGAAAAAAGGACAGTGAAGACAATAATATATTTGGCCAGGCTTTTTTTCAATTAAGTACCTTGAAGGCGCTATGTACCGTGCAGAAATGGATTCACTTCTGTATTCTACGGAGTAATGTGGAACTCTACTACATAACATATAATATAGGATTATGTTGGCATTACCACAGAGGAGCTCGGAGATTCACCAATGTCACTCAAAGACTACCAAGCTTTTTTCCGTCGTAAAATGTAATACAAAGCGGTATTATTGCCGTCTCAGATCCAAATTTTAGTTCCATCGCATGCGATATTTTTAGACTAGTCAACGGCTTAAAGGAATTGATTCCAAATCCATGAATTCATGTCTAATAACCAAAGATTTATAACAACATGAAAAATGTATTAAAGAATACATATGTATGTAGCCGACTGGCCTGGCCCGAATGGCCATAGGCACGCCCCATATCATATCGTGGGACGGAAAATAGTCCTAGTTGTAGTTTGTACCTCTACCTACCTTTTCTTGTAAAATATATGAATTTATGCATGTATGTATGTAGCCTACTACTGATCTAGAATCACCACTATTTGTTTGAGGAACCATAAGGCGTATGCCATAGATAATACTCCTCAAAGCCGGCTTATTTCGGAATGCACATTATATTATTATATTTTATTTCTCCGCTGTTTTAAAAGCCCCAAGGTGAAACAGTACATACGTTCTACACAGAACAGTGTAAGAAACGAAATCTAACCGTGTTTAGGTGTTTGTATGAGAATTTAATTTCGTATACCACCGGTCTGTGTACCGCGCAATGTAATTACCAACATACATTTCCCGCAATATTTGAACAATACGTACTGTTAACTGTGCTAATGTTTTTAACTAGCTAATTTGCGTGGTTTTACTTGATTATTAATGTTATACATAATATATTTAGTATTTACATTAGATACGTAAATATTTTCAGTAACTAGCGGTACGGCCCGACTGTGCCCGGGTGTAGATACACTTTTAAAAATGGCGGCCAAAATGTTCAATTCCGGCTATCAATTTAGAACACCGCCCAATCGGACCACGAAAAACGCATAAAATTTGCTCGTTTTTGCTAGATTTTTCACTAATGCTTCCCCCTTATTATATACGCTATGACTTAACGTGATCATATATAGCCTATTCCAAACAGTGAAACTATAGTCAACTGGATTGGATATTAAAGTGACCATCGGTAATAAATTGCAAGTTGCAACGGTATTACAGTACTCAGGGTTGGAACTTTATTACTGGAATGCTAGATGGCGTTGAAAATCTAGATTATTTGACATTATTTTTTTATCTTTCGGAAAACAAAATCATACGAAGTATGATTACTTCATGTTACTTCTTATACCTCCAAGAATATGTGTACAAAGTTTCATGTTGGTCGGTGAAGTAGTTTTCGCGTGAAAACGTAACAAACGAACTTACATTCACATTTATAATATTTGTAGGATAAATAAAACGAAACATTCGTTTTATTACTTCTTTTCAACCTCAAGAAGTCCACTGTTGCAAATGGCCTCCTTCCACTATCTCCACATCGCGACCTGTTGGAAGCGGCCTGCATCCAGCGACTTCCTATAACCTTAAGCATTCCTTGTGGGCCTTGTGTGTGGCCTTGTGGGCGGGCATCCAACATTTCGGTTGCCTGTACATGGCCTCCACTCCAAAATCTTTCTTTTCCCTTACTTTCTTCACTCTATGCGCCGGCACTTCAACTTGCTAATCCTTTGGGCTACGTCATCGAAGGCTAGGCTACAGTAATCTATTTTCTCCTACGGATTTCGTTATTCCTACTTTTTTCCTAGTTGTAATATAATTATGAGGACATATTAGATCTAGTATTTATAAGTTCATAGCTATCTTCAAACGGTGGATGGAAGTGCAACTAATACGACCCATAGAAATTTACTTTTCAGTCTTTATTCGTAATATTTGTGAGTCACATAAACATTTGTCACGCCAGGGATCGAACCTGCGGTATTTTATTATTTATTTATTTATTTATTTTATTCTTTTTTGTACACCAAATAATACTTAAACTAAAACTTATATTTACAAATGGCAGTCGTATCGCTCTTGGCAATCTCTTACCGACTACCATGGGATGGACATAAGTGAAGGAAAATGAAGATAGGGCAGAATAAGTGTACTTTTAGAATATTGCTTGAATTATAAAAAATAGGAAATAATTTGCGGTATTTCATTTCCGAGCCGGATATCAAACTACGCCATGGAGGCTGTAAATAGTATTTTTTTTTGGTTGCATATGAAAAATATAATTTAATTGAGGGTAGTTTTGTTTTGTTTGTCGTCATTAGTGCTACAGTTTATATTCAGTATCGTGGTTGCTTCGAAACACGTGATGCGCAGACCGCTTGTGCATCGATGTTTTGCCTAATTTCGGTTGTTTTTTTTAACATTCTGGTGGTATTCGTGTGTTGTGTATGATTTAATTATTGGGTAGTAAAATTATGTGATACTAAAGTCTAGAGATGTTAAGAGAAAGTGGTGTTTAATGTAAGTAGAGTGTAATGGAAGTGTGGCGAGATTCGGGTTTAGTCTGTGTACATATCGGGTTTTCGAGCAGCATAATTGTGTCAATCGGGGAGAAGTACCCTTCTCGCTCGTGTCTTAGTCTTTGTCGAGGTAGTATAAATAAGTGTGTGTGGTGAATGTGGTTTTTGTAAGTGATGCTCCAGCATGCTGTTATAATCGGCGCTGACTATCCAGCTTCGACTTTGTTCAGGTGAGTCTTATTTTGTAGTTCTATGGAGTAATCGTGGTAGCAGCCCATATACATCCCAATGCAGGGCACGGGCCTACTCTACAATCGAGAACACCATTGACAGTGATTAGGCCATATAGTCTACCTAGTGCGGGTTGGCGAACTTTTATATACATAGAGATTCATACAAATCGCTATGGTATGCAGGTTTCCTCACTTTTCGTCCTTCGCCGTTTTAGTGCGTGGTGATTGACTATCAATAAGTATATGACTACAAAAAGTCAGAGGTGTGCCCTGCGATTCGAATCCGTGAGCACCGTGAACATGTTGGCAGCCGCGTCTAGTCCGTTTACCAGCAGGCCACCAAGAACTTTTGGATTTTCTATAGCTGAAGATAATTATAACCAATCTTTCCACGTATAGAAATACCATTATATTTTTCCAAACATTCCCCACATTCAATTACTCCAAATAAACAAACCCGAGCCCCAATCATCCACAACAATGCATGATAATTTACCGACACAGCGGTTCTGCCGATAAATACACCTTCGGCCGATTAGGGGCACCATTGGCGAGTTTAGAACCTATTTGGGAGTCTGGCCGGATGTACCATGTGCGGGATAATTGAATCTGTTAATGTGTTAATGTTATATTGGTTAGGATGTTACGGTGTGGATTTATTTTATAATTAAGAGTTTCGTGGGGTACCTTGCAGAGTTTCGTCTTTATGGGTGTGGGATTATCGAGTTTTTTTTATTGCAATGAATTGTGAGACTAGCATGCCGATAACCTGATGGTAAGCGATACGATCGCTCATGAATAGTAGCAAAACAGAACAATGCATTTACACTGCTGTTTAGCGATAGAAATAGACATTGCGGTGGTACCTACCCAAGCAACCTACCACCACCAAAATGATCAGTTTAAATCATCTAGGCGCGAACCAAAAGGTTCTCCAATTCTTTTCTTTGCCGTACCAAGCTTTGGAACGGTTTGCCTTAACGCGTTTTCCTCCGTAGCATGAAGAGGCACGTTAGCGGGCCGGCATGATACCATTCGATACTCTCATTGGACAGATTTGTATTTACCACCAGGTGCAATGAAGTCACTGTGCCGAGATAAAATGAAAAAAAGTGGTTTTAAATAGTCTTGGCAATAGAATATTATCAACCTATATAACTGATAAAGGTATTCTGTAATCGTTTGTCATTGGTTGCGTGGAGTTAAAATATAGAAAATGGAATATATTTTTCATAGAATATTTAATAAATAAGCGACCAACAAAACCCAGATTTCTTAGTTAATATTTAGTTCTACATAAAAAAAGCGGAGACTATTAAAAATTTGTATGTCATATTATGCAAAAGGGACCACACTTTTAATCAATCCGAGCACTGCAAAAGCCCTGTTACCAACATTCCAAAAATAAACATGTTAACAGTTCGCATTGGAATAAATTGTTTTTAAGCAGGCCAGGTGCGAAGTGAGCCATTTGCCGCCATAACGACCGGCTGCACGCTGTAAACTGGCGTACAACTAATGCCCGCATTATATTGTAATGGAACAATGGATGACAATAGTAATGTGATATAATTCTGCTTGTTTTTACATGTATATGTATGTCACAAACGCTTTTTACCAGAAGGGGTAGGTTGAGGTTTTCCTGCTAGGAACCATTTCATTTTGTGTGTTCCGTCCCACGGTGTGATAGGGAGCTAGCCTATTGTCATTAGTGAATAAAAATATATCTCCAAAAGACATTAAATAAGTCATAACTCCACGCGAAGATACAAATCTCGTGACCTTGGTAATAAAACTACGAGAGGCTTTTCTGTTTCACAACACGCAAAATTAAAATCATTTTTACGAGGATTGAACCCACGACTACAAGATTTTCAACAAATTATACCACGGCGGCTGTCGAATAAATGTATCTTAAACAAATATTTAACATCTCAAAGGCAGTAACAAGAATTTCATCAATTCAAATAATACTCTCTAAACAATCATGTTCTTTTCCCAAATAAAATACAACCAAGATACAACAATGCCCTGCGAATACCGTTTAGTAGCATAAGTATCGGAAATCTTTGCGTTTCTCTATAAAATTACTTAAGATGGCACGCGATATGTTTTGCATGCGGCGCATAATGTTGCATAATACAGCTATAAACATGCCGTCAAATGGCTTTGCAGCGGGGGGATGACATTCACACCGAATTGTTGTTACAAATATTTATTTTTTTGAAGAATTAACAGCATGCCACGATATCATTGTATCATTAATTAAACATACTTAGTAGCTAGTCAGTTCACATTGTGCCGTGTGTCTACTGTATGTAAAGTCTTCAATAAATCGCGTCGGCAAGTTTTAAATAAAAATTTAGACAACATCCATTAAAATATTATTTAAATGTGTGAGTTTTGCGTTAATGCAAAAAAATATGCAGCTCAGCTGATTTAAATAGCATTTGGACAGGTAAAATGAGTCTGTTTATGAGCGTAAACGAGGAAAGAATTCGGTAAGAGTAAACATTTTTCTTAAAATGAACATGGATAAAACGAAGATCATGTCGAATATCCATGTTGTGCCCACCCCCATTGGAGTTGGGGGCTCGACTCTCGAAGTTGTAGACGAATATGTCTATTTAGGACAAGTGGTCCGGTTATGCAGGTCCAACTTCGAGAGAGAGGTCAATCGTCGAATCCAACTCGGTTGGGCAGCGTTCGGGAAACTTCGCGACGTCTTCTCGTCCAAAATACCTCAGTGCCTAAAATCGAAAGTCTTCGATAGTTGTGTGTTACCAGTGATGACATACGGCACCGAGACGTGGCCTCTCACTGTGGGCCTCATTAAAAGGCTCAAAGTCACTCAACGAGCCATGGAGCGGGCTATGCTCGGAGTTTCCCTACGAGATCGAATCAGAAATGAGGAGATCCGTAGGAGAACCAAGGTTACCGACATAGCCCATAGGATTGGCAAGTTGAAGTGGCAGTGGGCCGGGCACATAGCTCGTAGAACCGATGGCCGTTGGGGCCGAAAGGTTCTGGAGTGGAGGCCACGTACAGGCAAGCGAAATGTCGGACGCCCGCCTACAAGGTGGACGGACGATCTGACTAAGGTCGCAGGAAGTCGCTGGATGCAGGCCGCTTCCAACAGGTTATTGTGGAGATCCTTGGGGGAGGCCTATGTTCAGCAGTGGACTTCCTGTGGCTGATATGATGATGATGATGATGAAACATTTTTCAGTGCCTAGCAGTCTTGCTGACTGACTCTAAATCGACAGTCAGGCTATAAACTTTTAATTGCGATTAATGTAGACGAGCATACCGTTCATTCTTATCGAATCAGAAATGAGGAGATCCGTAGGAGAACTAAAGTAACCGACATAGCCCACCGGATTAGCAAGTTGAAGTGGCAATGGGCAGGGCACATAGCGCGGAGATCTGATGACCGATGGGGTCGGAAAGTGCTCGAATGGAGGCCGCGTAGCGGAAAGCGCAGCGTAGGACGTCCACCCACAAGATGGTCCGACGACCTGGTAAAGGTCGCGGGACGTCGCTGGACACAGGCTGCCTCCAACAGGTCTCTGTGGAAATCATTGGGGGAGGCCTATGTTCAGCAGTGGACTTCCTTTGGCTGATGGATGGATGGATACCGTTCATTCTTAAAGTAAGCAATGCAACCGCTCATGGACAGTATCAAAACCAAACAATACCATTATTTACAAAGCAATGCTTGACATCCAGCTTCGCTCACCATTCTGAGACATATGACGTGAAGTCTCAATATGTCCAGCAATTACTCTTCCTATAATTTATTAAAAATGACAACAATTTAGAATAAATACACGTAATATAATGTAAATATACTTCTTAAGCATTTGCTCAGTCTCTTTTCAATTTAAATCATTAAAATAATTCGGTGTGACAGACTTCCAGCAATGCCAGTTGAGAGTTCAGAAGGGGCGGCCTAAATGTGTAGTGGGGCGCAAGCATAAGGTAGCTACCGATATTACCAGCTATTTATTACAAAACCTTTTAAACAATATTATAAACCTTTTAAAACCTTAATGCAAGATCTTGAAAATACAAAATTACATATTCAACTGTTTATTTTATTATAAGGTGTCTTAAACGATTTATTTTTTAAACTCTTACAACTATTTTTTAATTTTTATTTCAATGAATGAAAGCGAGACGACCATGTCGATCGCCTGATGGTAAGCGATGTGACCGCTCATGAACAGTAGCAAAACCAAACATCTTGAATCACAAAGCAATGCTTGACATTCTACTGCGCTCGCCATCCTGAGACATAAGATGCAAATTCTCAATATGTCCAGTAGTTACTATGGTTGCAATGTCCTTCAAACCGAAACATAGCAGTGCATTTACACTGCTGTTTGGCGGGAGAAATGAACATTGTGGTGATACCTACCCAGGCGGACTCACATATGAGAGACCTACATCAGTAACTATTTTGCCCTCTGAAACTAAAACTAAAACTATTAAATAACATCTTAAATAAAGAAATTCAATTGTAAAATGGTTTAATTGGGTCAAGTTTTTGAAGTGAACATTCTGGAATGCAGCCAGAGTTACCTGCTAACGAATGGTTGTGGCGAGTGACTAGTGCTTCGGGCAGCTGATTTATCGATATATCGAGTTTCTTTTTTGTGTTATCTGTTAGGTATTGTTTAACTGTATGTAACATGTTCTATTTATCCCGCCTAACAGCAATGTTAATGCACTGTTGTGTTCCGGTTTAAAAAATATTCTATTGTAGCTATTTGACATATGACTTAACGTCTTATGTCTCAGGATGGCGAGTGCAGTGGAATGCCAAGCATTGCTTTGTAGTTTATGGTGTTATTTGGTTTTGATATGTATATGAGCGGTCGTACCGCTTACCACCAAGCGAATGGCATTCTCGTCTCGCCATTCTTAGAAAACATAAAAACCTGAATATCGTTTTTGAGGAGACGGATTTATGTAATTACATTTTATAAATCAAGCTAGGTGTTGGTTTTAGAAATTTCAGACTGAGTTTCAAATATGTTGAGTATAATGACAGCCACCGTAACTGGTTGATTGCAATCTGGTTGTGAAACAAGAGGTCGCAGGTTCGATCTCTGCACGGAGACAAATATTTGTGTGATATACAGGTATTTGTTTTGGGTTTGGGTGTTAACGACATAAGTCCCTCGTAGTTCCTGATACCCACGAAACGAGACTCCATCTTAGTGTGGGGTCAGGACTACATGAGACTGTTGTGTATTCATCTTATTAGATTTTACCGGTGGCTGGTATTTTATATGTGAGAAGCCGCCTGAGGTCCACCACAACGTCTTTTTCTCTCGTTTAATACACTGTTGTGATCCTTTAAATGACATTCTAGCCAGAGTAACAACTGGACATATTGAGACTTAACATGTTATGTCTCTGGAAGGCGCATTGGAGTGGCAAGCATTGCTTTTTAATTCAAGTATTTATTTGGTTTTGCTACTGCTTATGAGCGGTTATATCGCTTACCATCAGGCGAACAGCATGCTCGTATCGCCATTCAGTGCAACAAAAAAAAATATGTAATATATAATATGGTTGTTGATATGATTGAAGCAAACAATTGAAAGGTTCAAATAAGTAAGCTTTTTAAATACGTACACCAGTGTTGCTTGTGTCTACAAAAAGGGTAGGAAGTGGTATCTATAATTCGTCGACCATATTATTATTGTAAAATGTGGTCGGGGGCAAGCCTGTAGCCATGCGAGGCACAAATTACAGTCCTTATCACCTAATGTCTTGAGGCGCAGTGCAATGTAACGCTCAATAATAATAATTTCTGTCCGGTGTTGCCCCTGTTTATGAGCAGGCGAACGAACTCACAACATTCTGGCCGAAAATAATTCAATTATTATATTGGTTGCAATAAGAGTATCATAAAACTGCTTTGATGACATTATCTTTCTTGTAAGTATTTCTTTTATATATATGAAAATAAAAGTACTTTAGCAATAACGGTAATTTAGAACGGTGAGGTTTTACTATATTTAAACTATATCACTACATAGTATAAAACAAAGTCGCTTTCTCTGTCCCTATGTCCCTTTGTATGCTTAAATCTTTAAAAGTACGCAACGAACTTTGATGCGGTTTTTTTAAATAGATAGAGTGACTCAAGAGGAAGGTTTATATGTATAACACTTAAATATTATTGTACAGAAATCTATTTGTACCCGGGCGAAGCTGGGAGAGGCCGCTAGTATGGGGACTCAACATTCTCACTAATTACTATTATAAAGGCAGCAATTATTGTAATTACGGAAAATATTACATTTGTATGGGAAATTAGTGGCCCTGTGTTTGTTTTTTTATTTATAAAAATCAGCTGTTCCATTCAAAAACAATCATTTCAATCTTCAACATTTATGGAACAGCTTATTTTTATTCGCGATTTCAGTGTTGGCTCTATACTAAAAGTTGTTCATGATTTAAGCGCCATAGATGCTGTCGGTTTGTTAGATATCCTATTTCCTATAAAGTTGTGAAATAGTGCCTTTCTGACATGTAATAGTATTATTTATTCTACAAAATCCTATTACAATACGAATTTCCAAAACAAAATCTGTCAATACAATCGCTAGACAATCCTCAAAACTACATTTACCGTTCACAAAGCAAACTCAACATCCATCCGCGTATCAGCAGGCAATCTTTTAAAATAAACTAACACCGTGCAAGCAATGTGTTGTAATTTTCCATTGCGGATCGAGCAGGGCTTGTAAGACGTTCAATTTATTCCATGAAGACTACACCACAATGCACACAGTGCGAGCGAAGAGTTAATATGCCACAGACGGGGTATATGTTGGAAGGATAAATGGGGTAGAATAACACTTCTAAGAGACTTAAATGGTGGTAAAAATCTATGATCTGTGAATGTGTCCCATTGGTGCAGTAGAAATTTTAATTATAAATGCTTAGGTCGATAACATTGATTTGTATTTCTCCATAAAAATGTTAGGCTATGTGGCACAGTTTGTTATTATGATACTATTTTTCTTATGTGAGGTCTTAAATTCATCTCCGCACCTAATCAAAATATCGTGTGACAAGTTTTAGTTTCAGATCTGAATATATGACCAAATGCCTCGTAGTAATTTGTTTTTATTGCGATGAATAATCAGACAAGCATGTCATTCGCCTCGTGATAAGTGATACGACCGCTCATAGATATCAGCAAAACCAAACAACACTATGAATTACACAGCAACCCTGAGACATATGGTGTTAAGACTGAATAATCAGACTTACTGGGTATACTCAGTGGTTAATCTGGCTACAATGTCCTTAAAACCAAAATACCATACCAACTTACAATATGACATGGAGTCAAGATTGCAAGTTGCAAAGTTGATGAGTGTTCAGTTTACAAGACGTGCAATTTATCCTGCGAAGGTTCACAATGCACATAGTGCGAGCGAAGAGTTAGTACGCCACAGACGCGGTACCTGTTGAGAAGATGAATAGGGTAAAATACTATTATTTTAACCCTTAGAAGTGTTTCTATTCTAGGGGATGTAAATGGGGTTGTTATGGTACAAACGTGTCACATTTATCCTGTGCAGTTTCAGAGTATAAATCTTTTAGTAACAGCTGCTAAAATAACTCGCCTCTCTGTTAGGAGCTTGCGAGATGCAATGGCTTAATTACAGCGTAACAATAGCCGAAATAATTACTGAAATAAATCGTCTCTTTCTTATGCTCTTGAAAGATACAACGTGTTGCTCTCAGATTAATATTTGCAGATGAGTATTTGTGTCTCCCATAAGTTTAATTTTCAGCATAAAAGTAAATTATAGTACATTCAGATCATCTTATTGTAATAAACATAATACTTATTTTAATAAATCTATCTTATCAATTTTTTGGTGATTTCTTTGCCAATCGATAGAGGCCTCCTAGACCCTGCTCCATTTTGATCTATCTTGAGCTTCTCTGTTCCACATCACACCTGCTATAACTTTCCTCGTATCATCATCCCACCTTTTTTGCGGTCAGACCCTCTAACTTTTGCCTTTCTTTGGTTATCATATAATCACTTTCTTACCCTATTTGTCATGTCCTCTAATATGTTACTTATACCTGTATCTGAGACCGAAACTTTCTCGTAATTTCTGAAACTTAATTAAGGTTTTGAACACTATTTACATCAATCATATGAA
The DNA here is from genome assembly GCA_009982885.2 of Hyles vespertilio. Lineage (NCBI taxonomy): Eukaryota > Metazoa > Arthropoda > Insecta > Lepidoptera > Sphingidae > Hyles > Hyles vespertilio. Next base: position 2,833,549 of record CM042817.1, read on the forward strand.
AATAGAGTTACGTCTTCTAGTCTCTCTATACAGGGTATATCAAGACTGCTACCGAAAACGAAACCGGATGGTAGTTGTAGTGACTACAAATACAATGCAACTAAAAATTACGCAAAGAAACGAGACAGTTTTTGGTTGGTAAATACAAAGTATTTGGTAAAATAATAATAGAAATTTACATTCATACCATATCCGAGTGTCCTCACATCCTCTCGCGGCGCATCGCGGCGTGAGGAGTGAAACTAAAGCGGCTTGACTGCGTGCACCGTGAAGGCTTGTGCTTATCCCGGCCTGACCTTGAGCTCAATAATATTACTTCACCTTTTATTTATCTGTTGTTTTTATATCTTAAGTAATAGACAGTATATTCTAAGAAGATAGGATATCTTAAATCAAATCAAATCATAATTTATTTCAGAAAAGGAATTCCACAAAATGTGACACAATTAATTAAACTATTCAGTATCAGCCCATATACGTCCCACTGCAGGGCACGGGCCTCCTCCACAATCGACAGTGCGATTGAGAGTGGTTAGGCCATATAGTCCACCACGCTGGCCTAGTGCGGGTTGGCGAACTTACATACCATAGGAATTTTTATAAATCGCTATGGTATGCAGGTTTCCTCACGATGTTTTCCTTCACCGTTTTAGTGCGTGGTGATTGACTATCAATACACACATGACTCCGAAAAGTCAGAGGTGTGCCCTGGGATTCAAACCTGCGACCACCGTAATCATGTGGGCAGCCGCGTCTAGTCCGTTTACCAACAGGCCACCACGCACTTTTTAATTAAACTATATTAGTAATCAAATTAAGTACTATTTTATTAATCCTATAGCTCGTTCCACCCACATATTTTGTAGAGCACAGTCACAGCGGTCCACAATCATGTTAAGGCAGTATTAAATTAATAAATAAATACAACAACAGTCACATACATAGTCCTGACCCAACACTAAGATAGGGTCTTGTTTCGTGGGTATCAAGAACTACGAAAGACTTTTCAGTCTCATAAACACCCAGACCTAAGACAAATAATTAAATTAGCAGGCTATGAGACTCGAATGCATCCGGCTTTCATATGTGAGAGACCGCCTGGGTTGGTAACACCGTAATGTCTATTTTTTTCACCTAACAGCGGTGTAAATGCACCGTTTTGATGTGAAGGACGTTGCAGCCTGAGCAACAACTGAACATGTGAGGACATCTTATGTCTCAGTCAAGATTGCGAGCGCAGTAAAATGCCAAGCATTACTTTATAATTCAAGTTGTAGCTTCAATATATGGGTATAAAACTATGCACTTCGATTAAATTCTACTAGTGCTTAATTTTATCAGTTTACATTTTATAATTTTACCAAATTATTCAATTCACAATACCCTCAATATTTTTATAGGGGTTAAAGTGAAAATAACACTGATCTGAAACACACTTTTGTGTTTGACTTTTTGGCGGTTAAAGTTGTTCAATATTATCTTATTTTCTCTTCACTTTACGGATTACGTGTCCATAACATAATGCCCAATGCTTATAATGCTGTGGAATATACAGATTGGGTGTTGTTATCAGGCAAATGCTTAGAGTGCATCTAAGGGCAAATGTCTTTAAAACGCCGCGCTGCCCAGGTTCATATAAAATATCGCAAGAGATAATATTACAATGCCGAATAACGTGATACGTCAATGTTATTCGTGTGTGAAAGCATACGTAGCATAAATAAGCATAAATAGTTCCCGCGACTGCAGCGCCGCGCCACGCTGGCGGCAGCTTTGGTAAACGCGGGAATATACGTTGGCGCTGTATTTCAAGTAAGTAGATCTGTATTCTAGGGATTACCTTATATTCCAACACGAAGTTCGAATGTTTGAACGATGGACGTCAATTTATAACACAAAAGATTTCCACTTGTAAAAATACTATTCGCTATAAAACTTAACATTCACTTCAAACGCAGTCTAAGATTACGGAGTAGGATGTAAGATTCAGGATTAGAACTTTTTGTTATTTATTAGTCATTTTCCTACAGTGTTACGTACGATGTTCGAATATGTGTCGTCGTGTCGGAGTACAGAATAACCCCCTGTACCTTGTGTTGACCTACCCATATTTTTGTTTGAAAATAATATTTTTGTCTTTGTTTCTGCGACCAATCACATACTGCAGGAAAGAAGGCCGATCTCCTTCCCTGATGTAAAATGGATAGAAACGAAAAATATGCAGAGAAAATGTAATATAAAATAATCAATACTTATCTTAAAGAGCTTTTCGAGGAAACGTTACCAATTAACCAGAATTATTTCCATTTCGTACTTAATACCAGATTAAGTATTTAAGACTTATTACGGTGTGATTTCACAGTAACTTCGATTACATTTGTAATGCGATTGTGAATTCGGCCATTTTTCAATTCATTACCGATCTAAAAAATACATCAAAGGGATGTTTCAAGGAATCAAATCAAATGAACGTTGTTTGTTGAACAATTTGGCTGATTTGCATGTTCTACATGTATTTATTGCGGATCTGCTTGTTGAAAACCAAACATTTCTGCGTTTTTTTTAAATTCAATGAATAGTGAGACGTCATGCCTTTCACCTGATGGCAATCAATACGACCTTCATGAACAGAGGCAATCCAAACAACACCTTGATATACCAAGCAATGCTTGGCATTCCACTGCGCTCCCCATCCTGGGACATAAGATGTTAAGTCTCAATATGTCCAGTAGTTACTCTGGCTACAATGAACTTCCAACCGAAAGAAAACACGACTGTTTGGCGGGAGAAATAGGCATTGGGGTTCCTCCAAACGTGCTCTCACATATGAGAGACCTACCACCAGTATAATTATTTAATGCCGAGACAATCTAACTGTGTTGTTATTATTATTGTGGAACCGTTTGGTGTAGCTATACATATAAATATAGTTAAGCTGCGTGATACATTGAATTAACAAGCCAATCGAGAAAAAAATATGCATCGTTATTGTTAAACTATTAAAAAAAAAAAACATCCTAATAAACCCATTTTCCCTGATAATTATGCAGAATTCTGTGCGTTTCCTCATAAAATCGGTACAGGGTGACGAGACGGGAGGAAAAGAAGAGGGAGCTTGAAGGGAGGAGGTATCGCTTCTAACTTTCTAACAGTCACTCCGAAACAAAATTAAAATGTAAATTTACTTTTGGAGGAAAAACTCGGGTTACGCGGTACATGCAACTAGGATTTAAAAATTGCGTTTTAATTTGCACTGTTTTTCGGTACATACATTTCTTTGTAGGACACACGTTGTACTCGCTAAATCGGGGTAATCCGATTATGAATACAAAAAGGAAGAATGTTAAATCGCATAATGTGCAATTTTGGGTTATTTGGGAGAAATTTTGCAGAAAACAAAAATCTATTTAAATATTTTTTTATTGATCGCCACATACACACACATAAGACAAAAATAAGACAACACGTTGAAATAAAGGTGACAATTGGTGACAATGTTACCGAGAATGCCTAGCGGATAGGTTGTAACAGCATATAAGACAGTGTCACTCGTCGTTGTGGAATCAACATAATTTTGCCGACTTAAAAAAGAAATGTGACGTAGTTAGATGTGCCACTAGTACGTATTTTGTACCATCGTGTAGGAGCTATTGTTGAACAGCCGGATACAATTAAAACCAGTTTTTCATAAATTCATAATAAGTTGTATATTTCAATAAGTGCATTATATAAAAACACCCTACCTTACTTAGACCACTTATTATTAAAAATGGTTTATTAGTATTAAACATTTTTTTTATTGCAATGAATGGCCAGACGATCGTTCCGTTCACCTGATGGTAAGTGATACGATCGCTCTTGATCAGTGCGAAAACCACCTTGAATTAGAAAGCAATGCTTTTCATTCCACTGCGCACGCTATTCTGAGACATAAGATGTTAAGTCTCAATATGTCCAGTAGCTACTATGGCTACAATGTCCTTCACAACAAAACGCAATAGTACATTCACACTCCTGTTTGGCGGCAGAAACCTACCCAGGCGGCCTCTGACATACGAAAGACCTACCACCAGTCAACAGTAGTAACAGCATGTCTTTTGTAATTTTTCTTCCGTCGTATTTCAATACATTACTGTGGTTAAACGCCTTTAATCCTGTGCCCAGTCGCCCATTAATTCCAAAAATATTGCACTGTCAACAATTTTATCAGAACACCGGACGGCGCGGCGTTGCCTTATTTTCTTTGCAGTGCGAGCTGTCTCGTTGGCAAAAATCGCGTAGATCTTGATTGCTCATTCTAATTCCGATTTGGTTTATGGCTTGTTTAGCAAGTTTCGTGTTGCACCACACATTTTTGTTTTCGTAATGTTTTGTTCAATCATGAGTATATGAAGTTACTTTACACTTATGTGGAGTGTGCACAATATATAGAATACTTTACATACATACATAAACTCAAGTCGTTTTCCAGGACACCCACATTTCGCCTTGTATTTTCCGTCCCAAGATGTGATCGGGGGCGGCCCTATCGCTATATCGGGCACGAATTCCTAGCTTCGGACTGATACTGAATAGAAAAATCCAAATCATTTTGTTCGACCGGGGATTAGAACCCTAGGCCTCAGCTTTGCTATCATAACTAAGTGCATCTGCGCCACCGAGGTAGTCGGAATAGTTTTAATAAATAAATCCATCAGTCCGATATATAATGTAGTCTTGATCACGGTCCTTACCCCACACTAAATGATTGAAATATTTCAAGACATCACTTTATTGAATCAAATCAAATCAAAATCTAAATATTCTTTATTCAAATAGTCTTTCACAAGATCTTTTGAATCGTCTTTTTCTGCTACCACCGCTTCGGAACGTGTTGTAGCTGTGAAGAAGAAGCGGCGCAAGAAACTCCCTCAGCAACACGAACTGTCTTCTTTTTTTCTTTCTATTTCTTTTGTTTTTTTTTTATATCGCCATTTACAAATGAAATGATTCATGTCACAAGTTACAATAATGTCAGTTTGATGCAAAACATGATAAATTTATTCCCAAGCAGTTTTATCTTCCACATAATCTGAAATTCTATAATATGCCTTTTTACACAGCTTAGCTTTTATTACTTTTTTAAACTTATTAATTAGAAGTTCTCTTAAACTGTTGGGAAGCTACATTATACTATGAAAATAGCTGAAGTAGACAATTCTTGCCGCTGCCTCATCCGTTAAACGCCTAATGGTTTTAACTGCATATGCCGCTGAACTTAATCTACCTGATAGTTTATTGATATGCGGCCCCCGCTGGAGTTTAGCGTCGACCGTAATGCCCAGAAACGTAGTAGACGCAACAGGATCCAATTCTTCACCGTTAATTTGTACAGTGGTAGATAATTGCCTAACATTGGGCATTGTGAATTTAATACATTTAGTTTTTTTAGCATTAAGTAATAAATTATTAATATTAAACCAATGTACAATCTTTAACTACTTAAATATCAACAAAACTAAAGCGACATTTCAGTCTCATAAACACCTGGCCTTTAACCAACGGCGCCACAGAGGCTGTTAGACGTTTGATGACTCTATAATTCAAGACAATGTTCACCCTTTACATACAGTGCAGTTTTTAAACAAAATCACGCCCTTTAAAGCCCTCACAAAAGGCAATAAAAACTGGGATTCATTGTGTTTCTTGAGAATTACTTTTTGATTTTACTGCGGGCTTGGCTCACGTATAAAATGCTGCCGACCTATGCGTTTTTATATCGCAGCAGTACTTAAATCTTAAAGCCAAGTGGAAGTTGAAAACGTGACGTAATGGTTTTGACATCATATGAAAAGTAAGATTGGTGGAGATTTAAAACCTTAAAAACTACGCTGTACGTTGTGTTTGAAAGTTTATTAAGGTACCAGTAAAACTAGCATGAATAATTTTAATTATGTGAAATGCACATATTATTAGCAGCATCTTTTACGATATTTGACGCAATACCAAACATTTCTTATTTTAAAACGACAAATTCTCAATAAATCACAAGATACAACAAATAATTATAAACAATCACGTCACAACTGGGCCAAATTATAACAATAAAATAATGCCAATAAAATAGCACATAAAATAAATTAACAGAGGTCGTAAAGAGACGCAAGTGTGACGTTTAATGAGGTCTGTAACTGAATTTTACGGTCTATATCTGTTTTATTGCATATCGTTCGGAAATGCACGGAACATTTCCATGTAAACATGTATTGGAGAGTTATTTTACTAGGTGTATTGGGTAATTAAACTCTAAAATGTGTGATTGCTTATCAGGAAATTTGTAAACGCGGGTCGCAGGTGGTTCTATGGAATACATTTTCGAATGTCATGGGTACATGTATATAACTTTGACAGACCACGTAGTGCATTTTCGTTTTATTCACAGAATAGATGAATATGGGTTATATTATATTTTTGTAAGGCCAACAAATATTTGTGCGCCAAATACCAAGGTGTTTTGAGAGACAGAAAAGTCTCTTGTGGTTTCTGATATCCACAATACAAGATTTAAGTGATCTTAATGTAGGACTTAATTGATTTGAATCTCAGGACTTTGTATGTGACTGTTGGGTGTATTTATTTATTATTCCTAATCTTTAACCACAGGAAGCCACTGTTAAGTAATGTCCTTCTCCGAGTTTAACTGAGACACAAGACAGTTAATTCTCGGTTACACTAATGTGTCGGTATAACATTAGTTATGTTAGTTGCAGAAGTAATAATTATTTTTGCTTTATATTCTACTTACTGAATAATTTGTACAAGACTAATTTTGTTTGATTTTTCAATTTTACTACTTTCTGTTATAATTTACTTTGCTGTTTTGCTTATTTATCTGTTAAATTTAGGACTTACAGTAGCCAACCTACTTTTTCATATTTAGTTGTAAAATATTACATACATTCTTAAATTACATCTGTTGAATAAGTATTAACAAACCATTATATTATTTGTTATTATTTAACACTTTATTTTACAATACAGAAAAGTAGACAGAATTACATGAAAAAATGCATAAATGGAAATCTTATTGCTTGAAACAATTTCTGACAGACAAACATGGGATGGATAAACATGAACAAACGAAAGTTGGATAAAACCAAACTTTCTAGGACGAACTTAATCCGTTCCTTAGCTACTAAAATTAAATCTACCATTTTCAAATCAATAGCAATGCATTCAGTAACTACGTCATCAATTGACCTTTCGAAGCGACACATTTCGAAACCATTGAACGAATCCATTCATCAGTCCAATAAAAACAGTAATGAACAAAGTCGCCGCACAAAAGACTACAAGTTCGAATTCGCGCACTTCATTGCACAGCGTTGTCGGATTACGAACACTTTATTCGCTTTTATGGAGATTGCAAGGTCGCATTTTGTAAGTTTGGGAACTTATAATACTTGAATGAATCAAATAATACTAATTTATATGGAATTTATTAAGAATTTTCCGCGTTGCGACCTGCAAGAGCTTAGGAAGAATCAAATAATTATATAATTCGACATTCGATTAGATTACGTGATGGTAAGTATAATGCGGAACCGACAGTTTATTCAGTAACGAGAAATAATAGTAATTGTTAGATTTTTTTGGATCTCCGGTAAATTCGCATACCGAATAAAACGCAGTAGCAATTTCTTTACCCCAGTTTTCCCTCAGGACAAAGTCCACTTCAGCGAATCCGTTTTATTTGTCTTGAATTGTGAGCGATGTTATATTAGGTGTTATATTTATTTATTTCAATTTTACTCATTGCCTCTGTTGGTTTACAAAGCTGTGGTCTCAGGTTCGAATTCCGGGCCGGATATAATAAATATATGGTAAACCGTTGGCGTCTTGGCCTTACCTCTACCTATACCTTCTGATGAAAAGGCATAAGTATTGTATAATATATTGTATATATTTAGTTTATTAAACATTACGTGCTTTTGGATATTTACATCGCTCGACTGCGGAAGTTTTAGTAAGCAACCGAGTTATTCATAAAATTCAGTCATATGTAAATTCTACGCTTTAATCGCAATGTTTCTAATAAGCACATAAGCATTACTCAAAGTGTTTTCTGTCTGCTTCTCTTACAAACTGTTTGAATGGTGCTTCCTTTATCTGTTTGCTTGAAGAGCGTTTATGCATAGAATTCATTGTAGGGTTTGCTTTGAATGCGTATAAAGAGCGTAAATTACACTAGCGCAAAGCAGAAATGCGTGTATATTTTCTTTTCGCAAGTCAATATATCTAAATTGAGCGGAGAATTTTATTCCGTAAAAATGTTTTTCATATTTCGTCAGTGCATTTTATTTACTGAAGCCTTGTACATTTTCGTCATGAAGTTGAATTCGCGATGTGTGGTTTCTGGATATTTATTTTATGGAACATGGATGTATTTTTATCAATTGTACTTTTACAACTGTAAAACATATTTCAGATAGTTACAGTCTGCCACGCTGTCTCAGTAAGGTCTTACTGGATTTCAAATATCCTCGAAATTACTGTGGAAAACTCGCGTGGAATTAAGAACAATCGTTTTTCACCAATAAGCAGTAAAACAACAGCACTCATAGCATCGAAGTCAGATATCTGACCCGGCCCAAACTAGGATTTTCCTTTTCGGCATGTATTCAATGATGATTTATGGGATCCCCTAATCATCAAACAGATAATTCACTAGTCTAATTACTTAAACTAGAACATTATATTAATCCCACTATAGGACGTAGCTTCTCGGGTACCTGACCATCAGTTCTATATTCTGTATAAGCCCAAATATATCCCACTGCAGAGTGCAGGGCATGGGGGAAATATATACACACGAACTCACGCCTTTTTCCCAGAAGGGGTAGGCAGACGTTCTACCAGTATATCCATGTTTTGCTTTGTGTGTTTTGTCCTACGATGTGATAGGGGTGAGCCTATCAACATATCCAGGCGCTAATTTCTGACTCTGGGCTTATAAAGAATAACTGAGAGAGCATTATAGTCCACTACACTGGCCTAATGCGAGATGGGGGACTTTACATAAGTACGTTATTCCTACAAATCGATAAGGTCTACGATGTTTTTCATTTAAGTGCCTAGTGATAGCTAATTGACTATAATTAATACACATAATGCAATCGTATCGCCAGATCCTTTACCAACAAGCCACTGCGTACACCAATCATCTCGGTCTTGGTATTAATACAATAATATGAAAAGCCAATAGAAAAATCCTTACGTGGTACATACGGGAGGGAACGAAGAGGCTGAGCGAGTGCCGAGTAACGAGCACTCCGAGAACGCTCCGACCAGAGGGCTTTCAAAAATAATATGTTCAATTCATGGTGGGGTTTTGACTTTGGCTTTTGATAAGGTTATTAGCTTATAAAATAAACTAAAATATGTATATATATATTTATTGTAGTCTAACAATGGTGTAAGTAAGTTGTAATATATAGTTTTCTTAAATTCAGCTCTTAATAGGTGTATGGATTTAATCAAAATTGTGAAAAAAAAACATCCCGATCTTTTATTGCAGTCGTATCGTTGATTAAAATCCGTTTCATAAAACTCATCACAGCAGTTAATTGAAATGTGGTTGTCGTTTATTGTCAATTAATATACAGGGTAAATCAAGAGCGCTACCGAAAACGAAGCTTAGTGGTAGTTTTAGTGACTTCAGACACAATGCAACTAAATTTTGTGCAAAAAATTGAGATGATATTCTTTTTTCTTATTTTTTTTTCTATCATCTTATTAGGGTGGTAAATATGTACATAGTTTTTTTCTTAAATAATGGTGAACACCCTTTTATTTTTAAAGACTCTATGGTACGCGAGGCTTTAAATTTATTTTATCAAAAACTATGGATCTACCACCCAAACTCGACGTAATTAAAAAATAATAAAAAAATGTCGCGTTTCTTTGCGAAATTTTTAGTTACATTGCGTTTGTAGTCAGCAAAACTATCACCCGGCTTCGTTTTCGGTAGCAGTCTTGATATACCCGGTATTATGCAGAAGGCACCGTGCTTACTTTTCGGCACGATGTAATCACTTATTTATTTTATTTCTTAAAAGGCTAAATATATAAGCTAATGTAATTTCCTGAAAAGCTGTTTAAAAAGTTTGTTGGTCGATCAATTTTTACCTATTTTCACTTAGCCATTTCAAGCTGTGTCATTGACCCTACTGTGATCATTTTGTAGCCTTATCACTCTAGTAGGTCATGGTTTGAACTTGACTATTCTACAGTAAAAAGAATGTAATTAATCTACATTCTAAATTTGAAACACGGCGATAAAGTATGCTGCGTCGCCAAAACTTAAATTAACAGAATAAGTTTAATCAGAGCCTGCGTGATCGAGTTTCATTTGGGTCGTGTACAACTCTAGATTACTTTTTATAACTAAAAAAGTTTTATGATCTTTTTTGAGTTAACACTATGTTTATGGATTTATTATTAGATATTCCGTCTGGGTCGCATAGCTTTTGTTTTTTGATTGACAAAGTTGGTAAATTAAACTTCAAGACAAGTTGACAGCCTATTTGGAATTAGATATGTGTACATTTATCCTCAAATGTGGCCTACTATTATTAAATTGGGAATTTCGCAATATCACTCAAGCAAGTAAAAAAAGAGCACTTCTTTGTCACTTTTCTGGGAAACATAAGTTATTCACTGCTCCACTTATTCATGTTGGTAACATAGATATTAGATGGCACAGTTGGTTAATCGGTTATGATATGAGAAACCGTGGATTCGATTACCCAGTTGCTTCAATTGCGCGTGTGGTGTATTTTAATGTGGAATTCGAATTATGTCACAATTGCTTATATTTATCTATATTTATAAATCACATGTATATGTTACATTGTAACAGTCTATTTCACAATAAAAATTTTTTGGTCTGGTCTTATCCTATAGTTACTAAAACGTGCCATTTTATTTCTAATCTCCCATAGATTGCTCAATCGTTGACGTCACAAACAATTGTTACACGAATAAAAATAATTTTCAAAGATAAATAAAGGAAAATTGCAATTAATACCACTCAGATATCTATGACGGCCAGAGAAGCTGAAACACATAACAATTCAATTTGTACAGGATCCGTTTTCCGATTGTCCCGTCGCGTCTGTGATAGATGGTGTTTATACCAAACGTCTTCAGTTTTATAAGTTTTCGCACTGTTCCCGAAACCCGCGCGTTTTTGCCGCTTTATGACGTAATAAGAATGGACCGAAAACCGTCATACACAATGCTAGTTAATTACTTTTATTACTGAATACTTTACTGGACATTAGTTTATTACTGGATGATTGAGATTAATAAACAAACTCGTAATCGAATTAAAACTTATGTCCTTAACCAGGCTTATTACGTGTAAATTACAGAAAAGTTTTCACTGGTGGTAGGTCTCTCATATGTGAGCGGCCCGCCTGGGTAGGCACCACCGCTTTGTCTATTTCTCGCGTAAAACAGCAGTGTAAATGCACTGTTGTGTTTCGGATTGAAGGACATTGTAGCCACAGTAACTACTGGACATATTGAGACTTAACATCTTACGTCTCAGGATGGCGAGCGCAGTGGAATGCCAAGCATTGCTTTGTAATTCAAGGTGTTGTTTGGTTCTGCTACTGTTTATGAGCGATCGTATCGCTTACCATCAGGCGAACGGCATGCTCGTCTCGCTATTCATAGCAATAAAAAAAAAAAGTAGAACACTGAAATAATTAATATTAACAGTGATATAACTGTATTGTGTATTAAGTTCGATATCAAATAATGTACCAAAGCACTGTAAACGAATCAACACATGCAACGAAATAGCATCTTTAAAACAAATTATTGACGAAATCAAATACCAGCAACCGTGTAATAATTGTAAATCAGAGGTAGCATACTAATTGCAAAAGGCACACAAATTCAATAGACGGCTTTCGCGTCAATTTTGGTTGTAATCTAACCGTACAAAACCCTTCATTCCGATCTATTAATAGCACTTTGACAGACCTAGCATTTTACGCTCGGCAATTTATACGAATTTGTAGCAAACATCTAATTACATTTTGAATTGGGGTGATATTTCGAATATAAATTCATGTCACGGACTAATTACCCTCCTTTGTCATGTCACTATTAAAGGAGCATTTCATGTCTGTTTCTGCCGGTCTCCTTTACTATGAAGCGGTTTTGTATTTTTCCTGGTCAAAATATTAAAGCAAGCACATATTGACGATGTTAAATTTAATGGTTTCATTTTGTTTGCATATCCATATGCAAACAAATATTATATATTTTCTAAGCCACTCTCAATCGTATTCGCGATTGTAGAGGAGGCCCGTGCCCTATAGTGGGACTATATGGGCTGATACAGATACAGATCCATAGCAAGATCTTTATTATCCCAATACTGAAAAATGGGAGAGTTGAAGAAAAAACCACAATCTAAATACACATGTACACATAGTGTGCTTGTAAAATTAAAATAACAGCGGTATTTTATGTGCATTCAACGATATAAAAATCATTCAGATAACAATGTACTACATTTATTTATAAATAAATGTACTTTGTGAACGGAGGTGCACATTGGCTTAATAATTGTAAAAAATAAATCTTCGAAATTAGTCTCACAGATTGCCTAGTTAGTGTTAAAATGTTATATAGATTTTTTTGTGGTGGTGAATTTGCATACAATATGACCAGTCTCTCTGTACTCCAAGGATTTCTTTTTAATTTTTTATTTACTTAACTGACTAAAAACGCCAACTCACACGTCTGTAAAATCGCAGCGTCTTTTCAACCAGTGTGGGAACATTTAACTCGAACGGTATTTGTCTCTCTTAGTCTTGCGGATATATTGTTGCCAACGCAAGCAATAATAAGTACAAATAAATATTTGTTAAAGTTGTTTGCACTTTATCATTCGTTCCATTGTTTTTTAGCTTCCGAGCTGTTGTATGTGTCAACACAACAGTGACACATTTTCACAAAACAATATTGTACGATTTCGCTATCTGCTTAACTTGGATGTTTAAATTCTTTGTAAGAAATACAGTTTTAAACTAGTTTTGTTGATAGTAGTACTGTAAGTAGTGACAGGGAGTTACTCTGTCATTCGGATAGAAATTCGAAGATTCGGACGTTCGACCTCCGAAGTAAGTTATAAATTTTCCACTTCGAAAAATCAATACTAGTCTCAATTATATTTATTATTCACGCAAAACTTAGTCTATGATGTAATATAAAGAATTCTGAATTTTGACAAATGTTGTGCTGTACCTAGTCACATTCGTACAGTTTCCCGTCCAACGTTCGGACATTCCAGTTTCGATTCGCATGGTAGAGCAACCCCCGAAATCGCATCAATTAGTTTAGCGTTTTAATATGCTTACCCTATAGTCACATATCGTGTCCTGATCCATAGTGTGATATAAAGACTTGGCCTAGGCATCAAAGACAACCAGATACTTTTAGATCTTACAAGAGCTAGACCATAAACGAATATACACAGTCAGGTCATAAGTATTGTCACACAGTAAAAACTTTTCTTTTAGAATGCTGGCCACAAAAAAGTTTATTGAATTCGAATTTCGAATTGCTCATGAAAATAAAAATGTATACTTTTTCGAAAAAACATATTAGAAGGGTTTTAAACGATGTTTTAGTTTTAATCCAGAATGGGAGATTAACAAGATTTCAATAAAATAAAAGTACAAAATATAGCAATCGGCCATTTTGACAGAAACGCTAGTCACGACGCATGACGTCACGCCTATGTAAACCTGCCGTAAACATTACCAATTTCTTTAGAAATGTGGAATGTGAACTTTACCGGAACCACTTATAGACTTTAGAATTCATTTTTATCAAACGAAATATGTTTTGTTTCGTTAACTTTCTTCGCTGCGCATAGACACAATGACATGTTTACCTAGTGGTGACGTTATAACGGACGCCATGACACCTACTAGCTTTTTCTGTCACTATTGAAAGATTATTAGAAAAATGGCTTAAAACTGTGTTAAACCTTTGTTAATTCTTGAAATATAGATTATTTCGTATATAATAAGTGTGTATCTATATAATAAAACATGATTTTAAAATAATTCGTCATGCCTTTTTAAGGACCGAATATTTCATTTCTTAGAGGACGCAATTTTATTTTTAGGACATATTTTGGGGGTCAATAGAAGCTTAACCTCAAGTTTGTGGGGTCGCCACCCTTGTCCCCCGGCCGCCATCTTGGAAAAAGGGGTGAAAACATTTTTTTCGCGATAACTCGGAAACTATGTATCTTACAAAAAATTTGTAAGAACATAATTTGTAGCAAATTGTTTTGCCTACAAATATATTTAATTAACTTTTTGCCCTAAATTAAAAATTAAAGAAGTTATAAGCAAAAAAGTGAAGAAGAAATTTCTTTAGGGAAATCATCCCATTTCTCTTAAAATTAGATTCTTCGACTTGTATCTTACCATTTATCACATACGGTGCTCAATCCTGGTCTCTGACCGAACATCAGAAGTCCAGGCCCGGGTTTGTCAAAGAGTTATGGAGCGCAGCATGCTAGGCATAACACGCATGGACAGAGTGCCCACTAACACCTTGCGCTCCATAACCAGAGTCAAGAATGTTGCACAGAAATCGGCTAAACTAAACTGGGATTAGGCGGGCCACGTCACCCCGATGAGCCCGAAGAGGTGGGCAAAGATTGCCACGCGGCAGGCTTCGGAAAAGGTGGCGCGACGATCTCGACCAATTTAGCAGCACTTGGATGGCATCAGCAACTGATAGGGATAACAAGAAGGAGTTGAGGGAGACCTTTGCCCATCAGTGGGACAGAATAGGTTAATAAAAATAAAAAATAATAAAAAAAGTGTTTTTTTTTGTATAAAAAGGTATAGAGCAAAAAAAAATTATAAAAATTTACTCACGTTTTTGCTTATAACTTCTTTAATTTTTAATTTAGGACAAAAAGTTATATAAACAAATTTGTAGGCAAAACAATTAGCTACAAATTATGATTTTACAAATTCTATGTAAAATGCATAGTTTCCGAGATAACGCGAAAAAAGTGTTTTCAACATTTCAATGGACTATTAAAGAAGACCGTGTTACATTTATTGCGTTGCATCGTTGCGGTTACGCGCCAATTGAAAATTTTGACATACTGAGAAATTTGAATATAACCAAAAGATTCGTTTATCGTACCATCAAACGATACAATGAAGACTCTAGTGTAGATGACAGGTCAAGAAGTGGTCGCCCTCGGTCTGTTAGGACTCCAGCAATGATAAAAGCTGTGAAGGCGCGAATTTAAAGAAATCCCAAACGTAAGCAGAAACTGTTGGCCCTTCAGATGGGGTTAAGCAGAACCACGGTGAAAAGGGTGTTAAATGAAGACTTAGGGCTTCGGGCATATCGAAGAAAAACAGGACATCGTTTGAATGCTCGTCTAATTGACCTGAGACTGAAGAGATGCCGCGCTTTGTTAAAGCGGTACGCGGGAAAAAAATATCGGGAAATTCTTTTTTCAGATGAAAACATTTTTACCGTAGAAGAGAGCTACAACAAACAAAATGATAAGGTGTACGCACACAGTAGTGAAGAAGCGAGCAACCGTATTCTGCGTGTCCAACGAGGTTATTTTCCATCCTCGCTCATGGTATGGTTGGGAGTTTCTTATTGGGGCTTAACAGAGGTACATTTTTGTGAGAAACGTCTAAAAACGAATGCAGTTGTGTATCAAAATACAGTCCTGACGAACCTTGTGGAACCTGTATCTCATACCATGTTCAATAACAGGCACTGGGTATTCCAACAAGATTCGGCGCCAGCTCATAGAGCGAAGAGCACACAAGACTGGCTGGCGGCGCGTGAAATCGACTTCATCCGGCACGAAGACTGGCCCTCCTCCAGTCCAGATTTGAATCCGTTAGATTACAAGATATGGCAACACTTGGAGGAAAAGGCGTGCTCAAAGCCTCATCCCAATTTGGAGTCACTCAAGACATCCTTGATTAAGGCAGCCGCCGATATTGACATGGACCTCATTCGTGCTGCGATAGACAACTGGCCGCGCAGATTGAAGGCCTGTATTCAAAACCACAGAGGTCATTTTGAATAAATTTTAGTGTCATAAGAATCTATGTTTTATTAAGTTCATTTTGGTATATAAATGGTTACATAATGAATAAACTTGTTTCAATTATTTTATATTAAACATGTGTCAGAATTTATAACCTGACTAGGTAATATTATGTAGGTCACACAACCATTTGTCTCGATGCGGGGATCGAATCCGCTGCCTCCCATTTCATAGCCGGTTTTTAAACAACTAAACTAGGAATAGGTCTAAGAATTAAGCTATTGGATATTCTAAAAATATATTTTTAGAATAATCGATATCAATAAACGGCGAGACGAACATGCCCTTCGCCTGATGATCAGCGATACGACAAACAAAACAACACCATGAATTAAAAAAACAATTTTTGGCATTCCACTGTGCTCGTCATCTTGAGACATACGATATTAAGTCTTAACGTGTTTAATAGCCAAAATGAAATCAAAAAGCATTGCCTCGCTATTTGGGTCTGGAAGGAGTGATGTAGGTAGTCTAAGGATGTTTAGAGTTTCCCTTTTTCCTGGCTTTGATACAAAGAAATGTGGAAGTAACTTACATTTGATCAAAATGGCTTTGTGTTTGTGGAGCCCGATACATTTATGCTGTAGGTAATTAGTATTGGCTACAGTGCGTTTCTACCATTTTGTATCTGTATCAGCCCATATAGGTGCCACTGTAGGGTAAGAGCCTCCTCTATAATCGAGAGTACGATTGAGAGTAGTTAGGCCATATAGCCCACCACACTGGCCTAGTGCGGCTTACTGTATACATATTATACCGTGTTATTACAAAATAGTTAAAGGTGCGATGTACACGTGACTAGAAATTCTTCAATTACAAATTCATATCTAAGCATTGGTTAGTTAGACATGGTTTAAACATTGTTTATATTTGAACACAAGCTGATGGTGCTTTGACGCATGTTTAATCTTAAAACCATATAAAATACTAATAAACTGAGATTAAACCTTTTCTTTTTGTCTCGTCCTATGTTTTTTGACTTCGGTTCTGTTAAGTTTAACTAGTAATTGGAAAACGTTGTAGATTTTGTTGTTGTTTTAACGGGTGTTTAGATAAACTATGATAAAACACTGTTTTATAATACAAAGTTGACAAGACTTTAGACGAAGTGTTTAGAGTTAGACACTGTTTAGCTAAACATGTGTTTAAATCGTGTTTGAATTAATTTTTTGTAATAACACCGATAATTTTTCATAAAATATTATTCTTTCATACAAACCTAATTTGTTATTCCATGCTAGAATTCGAAACTTGAATAATTATTTATAAAAATGTATCAAACTTCAAAGAATCCAAGAGTTTCTAAACTATCACTATCTTAGACACGAGACATAAGTTAAGAAAACTCATAAAAAAGTTAAATTTAAATTCAAGAAAAACTCAAAAGGCAATTTGCAATACAAATAACATTAAAAGTATCTTTGAAGATTCTTTGAGGTAAACTGGGATTGTTTTAAGACTGAAATTGAAACATCGCGAAGTTTATAAGTCAGGTTTGTGAGTTTCAATTAATTTGGGAGTATTAAATTGGAAGTTGCGATGCGGCCTCGTTTCGCCGAGATTGATGGGGTGACAACTTTCCTGTTTTAATACGAGACGCGTGTGCCAGGATTAGGTATTGTTAGTGGTCATTGTTTGCGGTATATAATTGTGACGGAAATAGTTCCTTTCCGGAAAAAATAAATAAATGTAGGTTAGTAGCTTAATACATGGTTCTTCTATTTCTTCTTATTTATTAACACTTCTTACAAATTATGTATAGGTGGACTTAATGCCTCAGGTATTCTCTACCAATCGAACCTAGAGGGATGCAAGAGATAATTTTATGTAGGGGCGTTTATAACAAAAAAAAAAAGGTTTATTCTTCTGTAGATATCTCCCTATTACTGAAGGTTGGCAGTCAGTTCCAGCCAGCCAGTTTAAGCCTTTTGTTGGTTGTGATGAAATGAAATGAAATGAAATGAAATGAAATGAAATGAAATGAAATGAAATGTATTTATTGATCACGTAGGCAATTAAGGAGCTCTTATGACAAGTCAATACACATAGAACTTAATCTCTATTTACAATATATTTCCTATGCTTATTATTACTTATTTTAATTTCTTGCTTTTATCAATTTATTTATTAATTTTATTTATTTTTAAATTAATTTTATTTTTATTTATAATTTATGATTAGTTTTTTTAATTTATTTAGTTTTTATTCATATTTTATTTAAAGTATTAGTTTTTACTTTATAGTAATTTATTTGTCAAAGAAATACATTATTTACGTTAGTCAAATTAAATTATATTATTTGTGGACCATAAATATTACAACGGTGCGTAGCGGTTTATAGTTACCACCGGATCCAACCGGATCATGAGTTGTTCCAACAGGCTATGACAGTCGGAACATCTCCTCGATTGTTTTAATTCCAGTCTATTTGGACAGCCTCCGTGGCGCAGTTGGTTAGACGCCGCCTGTGAAACGAGAGGCCGCGGGTTCGATTCCCGCACCGAGAGAAATGTTTGTGCGGCCCACAAATATTTCTTCCGGGTCTGGGTGTTTGTGAGACCGAAAAGTCTCTCGTAGTTCCTGATACCCACGACACAAGACTCGATCTTAGTGTGGGGTCAGGACTATGTATGGGACTGTTGGGTGTTATTTATTATTTATTATTATTATTTATCTATTTAATATTACTTCTTTTATTTGTTTTGAAAAGTAGGTCCATTTATTTTCATTAATATTATAACACGATAAATCGCAAAATAATAATTAACAAAATCTCACATGTTCTCGAATGACAATTCGGAACTTCCTCTACAACCCTTCTATAACAGCTATGGAACAGGGCTTCCTCCGTCTCATTACTTTGTAGATACCGCCCCAAAACTTCGCCCATTATGTTTTACAACGTATTTTAAAGAGCAGGCGTGACCCACATGTGACGAATTGGGGTCGAAGTGTGAATATTTTGTCTTGCGTAATAAAAAGGATATTTTTCACTTTATATAGTCAGTGTAAAAAGTTTTTTTTTGATAAATATTTTAAAATAAAATATTTAAATCAAAATCTTGTTTCAGGCTTTTCGCTTCTTCAATGAACTTAATAAAGATGACACATATTGACGCAGTCCGGTATTTTGTTTTATTTTTTATCGGTAACTATGATGTTGCAACCGAATTCTTCGCTTGTTGGCAGTTTCACTAATCAGTAATAAGAGGATTAGCTCTCAGAACTTGTTATAAAGACTCGATAACAAGGGAATTATAATCTAGTACTTTTTATGAATAATTGCATGATTGAGCTGGTCATCTCAAGAAATAAGGTGCTAAGTTTGTTAACGTTTTATTATAACTGGCTAATAGGAAAACAAAAGTATTGTTTTTTTAATCTGGCCCGGCATAGTGACAACATTGCGCCTGGTAAGCGCGAATGCTGTCCAGGCAGAATATCGAATGGCATCAGACGAGAGTTCCAAGACATTCGATACAATTATAAATAACTAGCGGCCCGGCCCAGCTTCGCCCGGGTACAAATAGATTTCTGAACAAATAATATGTACGTATTATACATATAAAACTTCCTCTTGAATCACTCTATCTATTAAAAAAACAGCATCAAAATCCGTTGCGCAGTTTTAAAGATTTAAGCATACAAAGGGACATAGGGACAGAGAAAGGGACTTTGTTTTATACTATGTAGTAAAGTAATGTAATATGTATTATGGTTATACTTTGTATTTACCAAATCTGCCACTTGTATATGAGGAATTATCAATGTGTAATTTATTGATAACATGTTTGTTAATTGTTTTAAAAAACAATAATATAGGGCTGGCAATTATATCAGCTGTTGGCATATTAAATCATAGCTGGTTGGCGCCCACCGTATTCGCTATGAAGAATCTAGTTTTATAAGTTTGAGCGTTTGAGAACTTGCATTTAACCAGACATTTTATGCCAAATCTTCTTCCATAAAATAAGAGCATTCGTTTAGCAGTGGCAAAACTTTGAATTTTCATACCCATGTTAGTTTTATCAGATTTCACTCTACTTGCTATTGTTTACGAATTTAAAACATTTGAAAAATTTCTCGTATTCTATTATAAGCATCTTGTTGAGTAATTTTTGACCTTTTTAAATAAATATGGGAATAATACTATACTGCCATATCTAAGGCTTTAATATTTATAGCATTGTCATTATGCCATCACCTAAAACATAGTGAGAGATTCCATTCATTTCCCCCTTTGTACTATAAAGTATAACTTCCCCTGCGTCAGTATTAAATGAAAAACCCCATTAAAGCAACATTTCAACTGACTTCACCCCATAAGGAAAATCCCGTGGGTGCGATCGCAATTTTCCTTTAAGGGGTGGAAATGTTCCAACCCTCATTACCAGCACAGGTGATAAATAAAGATATCAAAGTTTAAAGCGATTTTAAAAGTAAACAATGTTTTTTCGTCGCAGGCCAAAATTGCAAGTGGTAATTTTTGCATCCAGCCGAGGGTGGAGAATGCTTTAAAGTGCCTTTAAAAAACTTTGTAAGAGTGTGGATGTACTAAGGCTGGAAATGGCAAGATTTTCTTGATTCTTAATATTGCACCTCGAAATATGTAAAATATAAAACTAAAAATAAAATTATTAGGTTGAAGTGCTTTTTTTTGCTTACATTCAAAACTAAAATTTGAGTGGCCAAAGAGCCAAAGACAGCGTGAGAGAGTGAGAAAGAAAGAGAGAAAGCCGTCAAAAGAGGTTAAATATAGAGAGAAATTCGGTAAATTTGGCACAGCGTGGCTGTGTTAAAATGACGGGCGCCTCCGTTTTACCTATACAGATTAATCAATCAGAAGGGAGGTGTTAGTCCATATGGTGACATAGATTAATGGTTATATCATTATTAGGTATCTATCTCGGCAAAATGTCGTGAGTTTTACCTTCAAAAACAACTCTCATGTGGGTTCTCTCATAGACAAATATCTGAATGTCTATACACGAAAGTCAACAATCAATTGCGCCAAGGAGTTTTTTTTTGCATAGAATGGCGAGACGACGTGCCATTCACCTGATGGTAAGCGATACGACCGCTCATGAACAGTACCAAAACCAAACAACACCTTGAAATACAAAGCAATTGGCATTCCACTGCGCTCGCCATCCTGAGGCATAAGATGTTAAGTCTCAGAACTACTAAACTAAACTACAGACGCGACAACTACCCTACTAAAACATTATTATAGAAAGCATCTAGTAATTTCCTACATCGTTGTAAATGGCTGCAGACACGGTGCCGCAGTTCATAGCGGCGATGACGACGAGCATTCACTACGGCCAATTTCACACTCCCGGGGGAGATAAAAATTGCAAACAATTTTTAAATAGCCTCTATTTGATACGAAATTCTCGTTAAAAAACGAACGTGGGCTTATCTTTTATTCACTGCGCGCATTAAAGATAAAACAGTTTTGAATTGTTATAACAGTGAATACTACATTTGTGAGGTAAATCCTGAGGTATTTAATATTTTGATATCAGAGAGAAATTATAGAACGTTCACGTTATTTCTCCCGCCAAACAGCAGTGCAACTGCTTTGTTTCGGATTAAAGGACATTGTAGCTAGAGTAACTATTGGATATATTGAGACTTAACATCTTATGTCTCGTGATGACAAGTGCAGTAGCATGCCAAGGATTGCTTTGTAATTCAAGGCGTTGTTGTTTGGTTTTGCCACAGATGAGCGGTCGTATCGATTATTATCAGGCAAACGGTATGCTAGCCTCGTCATTCAATGCATTAAAAACGCATTGTTTGAGATATGTTTTTGTTATATAAAAAAAAACAAGCATTTATCCACGTAATGTAATAGTATTAACATGTCTGAATAATAAAATATGAAGAGTGCAACACTGTTTCTACACGAAAAACAAGACCAGAGTTTCGATTTCTTCTATTCAATTTAGGACTTAGTTTTTCCTAAAACATATTTTGTTATTTAGTTTTTTTTTATAGTCTTCGACCTCACGTATTGTTGTACTATGATGGCTTTGGAGGTAGCTGAAAATCAGTGCTGTTGTAAAACAGCGTATACTGAGCTGGCATCCATTCTACACGCATATCAAAGCAAATACTTATTAGTTATTTAGTTGTATTGCGTGTGTGGTGAAATAAATGGTTGAAATGGTTTAAGTGATTTGATTCATTACCTTATGGGTTCAATAGTGGTTCAATATTGTTCTTAGAAATACCAAAAAAAAATTCAGTGCCGCTTTCAATCTTGGCTTATAGGTATAGTAAGTATAAGGACGAGCGTGTAATCTTAGATACTAAAACTACAGAGGATTATCAAGTATGTTCGTGTCGCCCACAAATATTTGTTTAGAGTCTGCTAACTGGGTGTTCAGAGATCAAAATGTCTGTTGTACTTTCTTTTACTCATGACATAAGATTTGTATCTTAGTATAGCTATAGACGCAAGAATATGTATGACTGGCATATGCATTTATTTTTTAAATTATTTATAGATGTGCCCGATATGGTGATAGACACTTGACAGCCTCCGTGGCGCAGTCGGTTAGACGCCGCCTGTGAAATGAGAGGCCGCGGATTCGATCCCCTCATCGAAAGAAATGTTTGTGCGGCCCACTAATATTTCTCTTGGGTCTGGGCGTTTGTGAGACCGAAAACTCTCGTAGTTCCTGATACTACAACACAAGACTCGTTATTAGAGTAGGGTCAGGATTATGCACTATATGTGACTGTTGGGTGTTATTTATTATTTTAGTTTTTTTATCACATCGTGGGACGGAACACAAGACGAAACGTCCTGTTAGCCTAACCTCAGCCTACTCTTTTCGTAATAAAAGGCGTTTATGAATGATTGAGTGATAATTTATAGAAAAGCATTCATTAAAACAAGCGTATCTTAACTACTATTATATCGAATGTAACTCTTAGAATCTGTGAAATAAATTACATTTCATAATTGAATTGGAATTATTACAGATCCATATTTCAAATGACAGTTCCAGTGGACCGCCTCGGGTCCTTTATTGATATCGGGTCAGAAGCAATTAATACACGTAGTTACGGAAAAGATGTTACACTTCGAACAATTCTGTGGAACATTTATCAATTCTTGTTTGTTGGGGATTATATTTTTTCTCTCTTCAGCCACAGGACGAACTTCAAATGTTCGGATGTTCGACGCCCGGAGTAAGATATACGATTTCCACTTCTAAAAATTCGTTCCATTCTCTATTATACATATCATTTTCTCCGAACTTAGTCTATGGTTGCGACGTACGATAGGGGAATCAACATTTTGTGAAGTATCTAAGCACATTAGTGAAGTTTTACGTAAGGCATCAGAACATTCGAAGCTCGTATCGTTTTTATCGAGTAACCCCCCCTAAACTCAGGCCTCTCCCAAAAACCTTAAAAATTCCTCTAAACGTATTCTTTCTAATTTCGTTAAAAACAAAAGTTTCCAATTTATTGGACGTGTATTAGGGAATGTGTTCGTTACGGCGATCGGATCTTATTATCCGGAAATTCCTAGAAATTTTAGTTAGATGTGAATGCAGCTGTAGCCTTTTCGAAGAAATGTTCTAAAAGTACACATTTTCTACGTGTTACCGCAATAATAGTACAAAGAGCACTGATTTGAAATTTCAAATTACCTTCAGTTTTGTGTTGCGAAAATTGACTTCATTTGATTAAGGATAGAGATTGTAATAGACAAATAAAAAACCATCTGTGGTAATAAAACGTGCGCAAAAATAACAGTTACGTAAGGAAAATTTACTAATTGCGTCATTTTAATATTCAGTCACATAAGTTGATGCATTGATCAACTTCATTGATGCATGAATTTTTGCTTTCTTAGATTTTCATTGATGCATGAATTTTTGCTTTCTTAGATTAGACGATTATTTTTTTATTTAAAGTAGGTAATTGAAACGTTTGGAAGTAAGAAGTGAATGTAAAAATTAAACCAAATCCGCGATAAAATCCGTAAATAATAGTTTTATTTCAGCATGAATTTTTGTCAATATTTACTTCTAGTTTATGCCTGTTGCATTTACTTCTAGAAGGTACTGGTGGTAGGTCTCTCATATGTGAGAGGCCGCCTGAATAGGTAGCACCGCAATGTCTTTTTCTCCCGTCAAACAGCAATGTAAATGCACTCTTGTGCTCGGTGGGAAGGACATTGTAGTCAGAGTAAATACTGGACAAACTGAGACTTAACATCGTATGTCTCAGCATGGCGGGCGTAGAGGAGTGCCAAGCGTTGCTTTGTAATTTAAGGTGTTGTTTGCTTTTGCCACTGTTCATGAGTTGTTGTATCGCTTACCATTAGATGAGCGGCACGCTCGTCTCGCAATTGATAAAAATAAATAGAAGGTTGCAAATACTTATAATATGCTGTACGGTACCACTGTTGTTTTATGAATGTTATGAGTTTACAACCAGTTTTGTCGACCTAACAAATATTAAAAAAAATTATAATTATCAAAATTAGCCCTTAATAAAATATTATTAACATAACACAATAATCGTCTCGGCTTTCAGACAACCCTTTAAAGCAATGGCGTCATTCCATAGCAAGCAGAAGTCGCTAACCGTAACGATGTCATT
The DNA here is from genome assembly GCA_009982885.2 of Hyles vespertilio. Lineage (NCBI taxonomy): Eukaryota > Metazoa > Arthropoda > Insecta > Lepidoptera > Sphingidae > Hyles > Hyles vespertilio. The sequence continues at coordinate 2,858,354 of CM042817.1, forward strand.
CCAACTCGCTCCACAGGAAACCACTAACAATTTCTCGCTTCCTTCAAACTTATAGTAAAATTAAAATATACTTTTGCAAGAAAGAACATTAGCACACAGATCAGATATCTCAAAGCAGTTGAGAAAAAAGCAACGAATGCAAAGTAATTTATGCGACGCGAAATGGAGGCGTTTTTCAGGAATATACCGCGGTCTTGGTTGAGCACGTGATGTAAACAGTCTTCCGTTTTATGATTCTTGTGGTCTCTTGGACGGTTTTTGGTCCGTATAATGTAAATATGATAATGGAATTCATTATGTTTTTACATAATTCCTTATGGATATACCTATATTGTTTTTTCGCAAAGAAATAATTAGTGACGTTCATAATTTTACTATAGAAGCATATGAATTCGTTCATTTTACGAACAAGCAAATTGTGGATATATTTTACTAATTATATTTTACTAGACAGCGCAACATTATGGTATTGCATCGTTTATGCTGCAAATATACTTTGATTGAGTAATTGTTGCTTTAGCTGAATTTATAAACAAAACCACGTTATATACAGGGTATATCAAGACTGCTACCGAAAACGAAGCCGGGTGTTAGTTAAAGCGACTTCAGACACAATGCAACAGAAAAAGTTGCAAAAAAAAGCGACATTTTTTTTTGTTTTTTTTTTTCCTATGACCATATTTGGGTGGTAAATACATTTTTTCCTAAAATAACAGTGTATAACCTTTTATTTATAAATAATCTAAGATATAAAAGTGTTTAAATTATTATTTTAGCAAAAACTATGGATTTACCACCCAAAAATGACGATATTACAAAAATCATAAAAAATCATTGTCGCATTTCTTTGCGAAATTTTTAGTTGCATTGTGTTTGTAGTCACTAAAACTACCACCCGGCTTCGTTTTCGGTAGCAGTCTTGAGATACCCGGTATTTTCCAATTGATCGTGTATAACAGTTTTTGTTCAGTTTAAGATTTTTCCTGTTTGTTCACTTCGACATTTTTGACATTATTTTGCGGGTTCTTGTCACACTTCGTTAAAAGACCCAATATACATAAGGAAATAGGGTGGAGTCCCTGTTTTATGATGCGGCAGAGGTTGATGTGTTTGGCAACTTTTGGTCTCTGCACGGAAGGGAGCTGACACAAAACAACCTTTATATTTTGAGAAGTTGACTTTATTATAGTTGAGAAATTAAGATACGGTTTGAAATATTATGTATATATAGCAATGTCGTTCAGTGTTGTCTTTTATTTATTTATTTAAGGACATCCAATGGTAATTACATTATTTCTTATATTAAACACACTCGTAAAATGTAAAATACACTATCTGCAGGTGTCACAACATGCATTGAATAACAAATAACTGCTAAGAAAACTGCCTCGCCAACTAGTCTAGACTTTGATGCACATAATAATGTAAAAAAAAATAGATTCAATCTATATTCCAATATACTTACTTTCCAATGAAGTCTATTTTCCGTGCTATTATGAAAATATATTTTTATCCATTTTCAAGCATGAGCATCTTGCAGCTTTATCGTACAAATTACTCCCACAAGTGGTGCTTAGGCTTTGTTATGCAAGTGTTGAGCAAGGAAACGCCAAAACGCAGCCAGTTCAGCCGTTCATTTAGTAAATTGAGCATGAAATCTGCAAGTTTGCAAACTTTGCTTAGGTACGTTTATGTAGAACTAAACATGTTCAGACACGGCAACATATAACAATATAAAAGTTTAGATGTAATTGATTTTAATAGGAGTTGTAGCAGATAAATTTAGGACACTTACTATTTTCAACCAGGATAACGTTATAGAATTATTGTAGCACGTTTATATTACAAAATATATGATTAAGGTTTTGAACCCGCCATTGGCCTACGTAGTCGCATCTTATCCTGGTAGTTATAGAAGTTAACTTACTCGTACCTGTTAGCCCACCATGTCATGTAATAGTCGGACTCATACAGAAACTATGAATTGTACAAACTGGCCGCAAGGTAGTATACATTGGGTTCGTGCTGTATTGTGAAATTGTTTTGAAAAGAGCTACGTTAGAGTTTCTTGCCTGTTCTTCTCTAGCAAAAAAGCATTGTGAACCGGGTGAAACTGTACCGCCCTCACAGCCACCACTGTAACTCCTGTGTCGCAGGATCAACAGTGGGACGTATTGTAATGACACCGAGCATTGAAGCTCGGCGAGTCTCCGGGAATGTCTAACTTGTCTTTAACCCGCAACGAAATAAATCAGAAAGTTAAATTAATAGGGTTCAATATATAATTTCATTCCATTTCATTAAACGGTTCGACTAATTTAGTTCATGATAGTTTCAAGATCACCGCATCGCCTTCTCTACTCCACACCAACTCTATGGCAGTTACCATTTTCATATTTTGCCGGTATGTTCGTCTAGTTGAGAGTTTGCCCACTTCTGGGTTATGGGCGGGTAATGTTGCCCTGTGTTGTGCTTTATTAACTTGCTGTCTGCCTGCTTGCTTGCTAAAGTTATTGGCTCGCAAGGTGTATAAGATTTTTAACGCACATTCGCAAGGCGTGGATTGTATGATTTTTTATTGCTATGAATAACAAGACGAGCATGCCGTACGCCTGATGGTTAGCGATACGACTGCTCCTGGACAGTACCAATGCTTAAGCATTCCACTGCACTCAACATCCTATGATATAAGATGTTAAGTCTCAATATGTCCAGTAGATATTGTATGTTTGACCGTTTAATTGTTTTTGAAGGTTGTAAATAATTGCTGAAACATGATTTCATTTACTTGAAGAATTATGGAAAAATCCTGCCTGATAATTAGATTTTTTTTTTAATAACACGTAGAACTTATTATTTCTGATAACTGTATTAATTTGAACTGTTTACGTCAAATTGAGTCATTAGATGTTAAGTCAATTAACAGCTCCCATGTTTGTAAAAGTTAAAATACATATCCTACCAAAATTATACATATTTTTTCTTAAAAAAATATCCCTTTTTAAAAGGCGTGGAACCTAACGCAATTTTCACCTTGAATAAAAAAACAGCGATTAGCGATTTTTTATTAAAATCCTGTCAAGTAAGTGAACAGTGAACCTTAAATTAGGTACGAAAACAGATTATGCGGTGCAATTTAAAGTATTAGTATCTGAGTAATACTGACGCCGGTATGGCTTTTATAGTGAGCGTGACCGTTTGTGGCCAGTAAGACAGCGGCTTGCATTACGGCTTGCGGATTAAGGTTTGTGGCTTGCGGTTTGAGCCTTCAGTCTAGTGGCTTGCAAGTTGAAAAGTGTGTATATGTTGCATTTTAGAAATTGTTATATTCAGAAATAAAAATGGAATAGCATTTTTTTATTTGTATTTTATTTACCTACTAGCAATCTGTCTTTGCTTCTTGAAAAAAATTTAAAAGATTGTCGTGGTAGCCGGACTGTGGCCCTGGCTAGGATTATATAGGTATAAGATAAAAAGAAAGATGAGTAAACTAATGTGACTAAAACGCGTATCTATGACATTCTAACCCCTAATATACCGCGTGAACTATCAGCAATATCCGCCGCAAATTAATGTTAAATATTGAACCAATTTAGCAGGTGTAAAACATGGATCACAACGGACAAACTTTATAAATACACATCAAGTTTAAAATGACATTTAATTAAACAAAACGAGGTCGTGCTTGTGGCCGCAAACTGAAAAATGAACGCAAATATTTGCTTATATCTTTCCCATTTTGCCGCCAACCTAAAAGTGACACGAGACGCCCGGATTTTGGGGGATATTAAAAAAAATCCCACGCGAAATTTTTGTTGTCCGCCCGTTTTATAATGTAAACCATTGTAGCCAAGCTTGTGAGGCAACAATAAAGCAATCCAAACAATGCCACATCGTTAATCATTTGATATTTGATGTGACGTCGACGTTTCTAAACTCCCGCGCTACATCGTGTAATCGCCATTTTGAAATTTACGTTTTTGAAGTTTGCGCGGTTTTGTTCGAGTCAAGTCCGGCTTGCGGTTTTACATAAAAGTTTGAATGGCGGCTTTCTTTTTGGGTAATTGATTGTGCTTTTTCATTTGAATACCAGCTGGCTTGGAAAGATTCTTTTCAAGCTTCTATGAAAAATATTGAAATATTCGATGAGAGAATTTCTATTGGGTATCTTTTTAGTTTTAAAATTAGGTTTCATTAACTTCAATTATAAATTGAAAAGAGTTTTTATAATAGGTTTAATGTTCATATTGTTGGTCAAATTTATTTCTTATTCAATAGTAAGAACAGCTCCATATTTTGCCTTGTACTGTTTCTCTAAACTTCACAATCTCAAAGGTTTTTAAATCAATTTTCCGTACTAAAACTTGAAAGGTTCATGATTATTCCATCCAAAACTTACCATGCCATTAATTCATCCTTTCTTCCCAACATAAACCTTCAGACCCTTAAGTTGAAACCTGCTTAAAATTCCGACAACACTATACAATGAATACCAAATGTTTCGCCTATTAACAAGACGTTTACAAGATATCCGACCAAACGCAACAGCCTTATATTAAATATTCATTATACCAGAATAACAACTTCCTACATCGTGGTCTTAATTCTTCTATCTCTTTTTCACACTTCGAGTCAGACAGAGAGGGTAAAGAGAGACAATAACCTATCAAAATCTCCAACGTCTGCGGGATTAATACGTATGCTGTTATATTTATGCGTACGAAAATAATATGGGGTACGGAGAAAATTTGGTACACAGACGAGAATCTAATATAGAGATTATATAAGCTTCATTTAGAAATTAAGCATCATTTACTTCAAGGATGTTTAATTTACTCCGCCGTTTTTTTAGACATTTATTCGACTGCGATACGATTACTATTTTTTTTTTGCATTGAATGGCGAGACGAGCAAGCCGTTCGCCTGATAGTAAGCGATACGACCGCTCATGAACAGTAGCAATATTCCACTGCGCTCGCCATCCTGAGACATAAGATGCTACGTCTCAATATGTCCAGTAGTTGCTCTGGCTACAATGTCCTTCAATCCTAAACACAACAGTGCATTTAAGCAGTGTTGTTTCACGGGAGAAATAGACATTGCGGTGGTACCTACCCAGATGGCCTCTCACATATCACATATCCTCTCACATACTAGGTTCTTTAAAACACAGTTAAACCTTAGATCGATTTCGCGCAAACTTAGAATTCTATCAATAAAACTATTCATCTTTTCTGTGCATAAAACACTGTTGTGACGCCACCAGTAGAACCTAAAAAATTTACACGCTTAGTTTTTATACATTTGAAGCTACTCGCTTCCTCTATTTAGATTCTTACATACTCGTACATAGACTCACGCCTTTTTCCCAGAAAGGGTAGATGGAGGTGGAAGGAACAATTAGGTGAATAGCATACTCATTTCATCTCGCCATTCCTTGCAATAAAAAAGACAGTATCTACTACCACGAAGTCAGAAGGTAAAATCAAATATACATCAGTAATCTAAATATTACACAAAACAACTTCAAAAAAGAAGAAAGTCGAGAATAAATCTCCGCAAAAAAAATTAAAAACACCGAAGCAAAAGTTGAATATAATCGGCGCGACGCTCGACGCCTCTCCATTCTGTGGAGAGGCGCAAGACGAGAGGCTGACGACGCGAGAGGCCCGCTTTATCGGCATCGCAAGGGGCCCTTGTGCCGTAAGCCCTCCCATTAGGATCGCGGCCGCACTCGATACGTCACAGATTTAACACTTGACACAGTTCACAGGTTTCAAATTGCTGAGTTTTAAAGACTAATTTTAGGTATGATTCACAAGTTTGGGGTAGGGATTTCGGTTAAAAATAAGTGTACGCCTCGTTTGCTCAGTTATCGTGTGTGCACAATTAGTGATTTTGAAGGTTCCATTAACTTTGAGAGAGCTAACGGCAGTCTCATCAGTGAATTGCTTGAACATGAAGACAATAAATTATACCCTAGTGCCCGTTTAATTCTTAAATTATATAAAGATTGACCACTACTACTGTATAGACACCATCTCTCGCAGTTAAATAGTTTATTTAGCCATCAAGTGAAATTAATCACCCTGTCAAAATAACTATAATTAACAGTGAGTCAAGAAGTCTTTAAAGACCTTACTACAAACATTCCTCCGATAGTCGTCTTATTCAGTCATCTTTAACCTTAAATGCAAAGGATATTTAACTCAAAACCCAAGTATTCATTAAGTGCAACCACTTAATTTCTTCAATTCAAAGAATAATTTGAGTAATTAGTTTCTACGGTCTTTTGTCAAGCTGTTGAGCAATTCGTCGTGTAATAGCTTGTTTTCTCAGTTCTTGGGGATATGTAAAGACGATGAATTCCTTTTGGGTTTTTTCTTTGGGTGGGCATACGTTGTAGTGAGAGCGGAAAGCGGGAAAATGTTCAAAAGCTAAGTGATTTATAATGGATATAGCGATCATTCACATACATACCGGGTATCTCAAGACTGCTACCGAAAACGAAGACGGGTGGTAGTTTTAGTGACTACAAACACATTGCAACTAAAAATTTCGCAAAGAAACGCGACAATTATTTTTTATGATTTTTTAAATATCGTCATTTTTGGGTGGTAAATTCATAGTTTTTGCTAAAATAATAATTTAAACACTTTTATACCTTAGATTATTTATAAATAAAAGGGTATACACTATTATTTTAGGAAAAAAATGTATTTACCACCCAAATATAGTAAAAGCAAAAAAAAATTAAAAAAAATTGTCGCTTTTTTTTGCAATTTTTTCTGTTGCATTGTGTCTGAAGTAGCTTAAACTACCACCCGGCTTCGTTTTCGGTAGCAGTCTTGATATACCCTGTATATGTCAAGGACGGAAAGCGTGTAAAAAGTGTTCCGACGCAAGTGGTGCGCACGCTCCATTACCTACATCTCTGGTCAAGAGTTACTGAAATTAGTCTTCCCTAGCGACGATTTTGAAAATGCTTGCTTTTAATAAAAATGAAGACAATATTTTTTCATCATCGTTTAGACGAAATCTATTAAGTTATGTTAATTTAATATTTATTTTAACGCGATATTCACAGTCATCTTTTTGCAACTCCAAATGTACTGAACGGCCTATCCTTAATCTTTAAATCAATGATAGCGATTACATTACTGTCATTGAAATATAAGTAATTGGTCTTGCGTCTAAATCAGTTATCTATTGTGGTAATAGTGGATCTAAGTCCAATACTACAAACCGGCAGGCCACCGGGTTTTATTAACAAAGCTATCGCGATGATAATCACTCAGATTCTTAGAAGTTCAAGCCTTCTGATCTTTCTTCAGAGCTCTAGTCATCATCTCGCCTAGAACTGAGAGATTTGCTTATTTGCATCTTTCATGTACCAATTATCCACGGAAAAATATCCATATAATCGTAGGTCCTATCGTAATAGCGTAACACTTAACACTCAACAAACTGTTGTGTAGGCTGAGATCATTGTGTAGAGTGGCAGAAAATAACTATCTCTTCTATATTATAAAGGTTTAAGAAGACATAATATTTCCAAACAAAATAATAATAAAATTACAAAATTCCCAAATTAAATGAAACCGTTTAAATGTTTAAAGACGTGTTCATTCGTGATTCACAGCAGCTGCCTCCATCAGAAGTTTATCGAGTTCGCCGAAGATTGACAGACCGGAACAACTTTTAAACTGGTAACAAAGCGGCGTGAACACATCTGTGTTCTTGTAGATTACTTCGCGCTTAACAATGTAATGTGGTGGGTTTAGTGTTTTATTTATTTTGTTCTTTTTTATATTGTCTTTGGCTATAATTTCCTAGGGTTGAGCAAGGCTGTAAGCTTAGGTAATTGACACTTTATTTTTTATACCAGTGAGCATCGATCAAATATACACTAGATTATAAGTAACGGCCTAAAAAACGGCAAGAGAAATAAGAACACAAATAAGCGTATGTTCTTATTTGATTGTAGTATAGTCCAAAAACATAATAAACCAAATTAATAAGGTTTATTGTTACCTGTTAATTATGATTTAAGAGCTTTTGCAACATCTCGTAATTCGAAATTCAAAAGTATAAGTATAAGCAACCTCGGCCACTTTTAGCGTGTGATTTTGTTCCGGACCCTGTATCTAGTGGGGTAAAATAATGGGTAACAGAGTTACTACCAGCCAAAGATAGTGTTCTGATTCAATACTAGTACTAAATAAAAAACAAGGGGAACCAGAAATATTAATACGTGTTTCGCTTACAGTATGACCGTAGACAGAAGAGGAATGGCCTGCCAAGTTATTTTTATGTCGATAAGATCGCTTTAAATTAGCCAGAGCAATGGCGAAGAATTTTAATCTTGTAGCGAACGAAATTGTCTAGACACTTATTTATCTTTTTAATGCGACATCCAACATGTTTACTTAATCTTTCTTATTTTTAAAAATACTACATTTACTCATGTTTATGTTGTGGCGGTAGCAATACGCCAACTTAGATTTAGCTTATAAAATAACACGCTTATTATTTGTAATTTGAACATTATTCAAACACGCATTTCATTTTAAGATATGACTGCAGATGTTTAACCATAAAACATCTGCGAGTCGTTTTATTTAAGTAAGAATTTTTGTGTACCTTATTGTATAATATTAGTTAAAAAGATGCTGTTCTAAATTATTGTTTCCTAATTGTAATGACCCGTTCATGCCGGGGCAATAAAACTGTATTATTATAGTTAAGTTCTTTAGTGGCGGTAATCTTTTGCAACAAATTTATGTTTTTTAGACAATAGTACACATGTTTGGGCCGACCTTAATTTTTAGTTGAAAGGATAGACCCTATTTTATGGTTTAAATATATTTTCTGGAAGATTTATCCCCACCGATCCTCATTCGGGTAGTCCTATAAAAGGGTCGGTTTATTTGAATGAAAGAAGACAGTCTGCCATCTCTCGTCACGAGTACATCTCGCTCCGAGTCGCGTAATTATAATTTTACTCTGTCTCTAAATGAAGTAAGTGTTAAATTATAAAATATACTATTGTTAGTTCCTGGAAGTGAGTGCTTATTCTAATACCTACACTTATAACCACCAAAGTGGTGACCCCGAATCAAAAAGAGTGATTTGAGTGTAGTGTATTAAATTTGAATTATAGTACGCGAGTTTTCCGTGGAAGAGACACTGTTTTTGAATAATATAGAAAAAGTGAGCAGTATAATGAACACCGGAAGCGTTAGCGAACAATCTGCCCCGGAGGTTGCGTCGTGTTATCCACATATACTAGAGTGCAAATCGAATGATTTAGAAGTTTGGTTCGCCATAGTAGAAGCTGCGTTTGCTGCCGCCCGCATCAACTCGGAGAAATCAAAATACGCACTGATAATACAGAAGATACCAGCTGACATCATAGACACAATGCGTGATGTCATTTTAAGCCCGCCCGACGACGCTCCGTATACAACGTTCAAGGCGATTTTGACAAAGCGTTGTGGTACATCGGAGAGTCAGCGAACACGTCAGCTGCTGGAACGCGAGGACCTGGGAGATGATAAGCCGTCACAGTTTCTTCGACGTCTACGAAACCTAGCTGGTGAGAATATGTCGGAATCTACTGTCCGTACACTTTGGCAAGGAAAGAAAGAAAGAAAGAAAAACTATTTATTGATACACAGACGCAACGTACATAAAACACACAGTATTATAAAACTTAATAATAAAAATGGCTGATCGCGACTGTGACCTGTAGGTGGCCACTCAGCTTTATGTTATGAAGTGGTGCAAACCACAACACAACGCTGATTTTCAGTGGCCACCTTAAGTGACGTACGGACGTCAAACCAATTACTCAATTATTTATACAAAATAAAAAAAGGACGATTGCCAACGGTCTTACAGCCCATCCTAGCAACTGTTAAGGACCAACCGTTGGAGAAAGCTGCGGAAGTTGCAGATGCAGCATTAGAATACTTGCCAATGCGTCCAGCTATTGCAGAGGCCGGAATTCGTCCTACTTCCACCAAACAAGAGGAATCGGTATCGGAAGACATGAAAAAGATGTACGTCAGTTTAAAGGACGAGATTGCTTTGCTACGTCGAGAAATCAACGATCCCACTTCACGTGCGCGAGTGCGAGATAGAAACAGATCACGATCTCGCTCACGTTCCAGAAGCCGTGGTCCACGTCCACGTGATTTGTGTTGGTATCACTGGCGGTTTGATACGAAGGCAACAAAATGTGTTCCACCATGCAGCAAGGCTACGGGAAACGCTCCGGGCAGTCGTTAATGACGGCTAACGACTCCTGCCCTAAGAAATCACGCCGTTTATTCGTCTGTGACCGAGCCAGCAAAATCCAATTCCTCGTGGACACCGGAGCTGACATCTGCGTGTTTCCTCGTCATCGTATCCAAGGCCTGCATAAAAAGTCAAACTACGAGCTTTCTGCAGCCAACGGGACAGTGATCGCTACATATGGAATTGCTAATTTAACGTTGGACCTTGGCCTAAGACGAGATTTTACTTGGAGGTTCATAATAGCCGATGTCTCCAAGCCAATCTTAGGTGCTGATTTTTTGGCATATTATGGACTCCTACCAGATCTGCAACGTAGACGTTTGATAGACTCCTCCACCCTGCTTACCTACAAAGCGGAGATAACAGAGTGTTAGGAACCAAGCATCAAAGTCATTAATGGCTCATCACCATACCATGAGCTTCTGCAGGAGTTCCCAGATATTATTCGTCCGGATGGCGCACCTAAAACAGTAAGCCACAGCACAAAACACCACATCATTACGACTCCAGGCCCACCAGTTGCGCACAAACCCCGTCGTCTTGCTCCAGACAAGTTGGCTGCCGCTAAAAGAGAATTTGAGGCGATGTTGCGACTAGGATTGTGTCGGCCATCAAAAAGTCCATGGGCTTCTCCACTACACATGGTTCCCAAGAAAGGAGATGAGTGGAGACCATGTGGAGATTATCGGGCACTCAATAGTCGGACAGAACCCGATAAATACCCAGTACGACACATCCAGGACTTTGCACAAGGACTGCACGGGAAGAACATTTTCTCCACTCTTGACTTAGTAAGAGCATTCCATCAAATACCAGTCGCAGAGGAAGACATACCTAAGACAGCCATCATTACTCCATTCGGACTCTTCGAGCTTATGTACATGACTTTTGGATTACGTAACGCAGCCCAAACCTTCCAGCGCTTCATGGACGAAGTGCTACTGGGATTGGACTTTTGTTACGTGTACATTGATGATATTTTAATTGCATCATCATCACATGAAGAGCACCTCAAGCATTTGAAAATTGTTTTTAATCGTCTTAAGAAATATGGCGTTGTCATCAACCCCAGCAAGTGCATCTTTGGTCAGAAAGAAGTTCGTTTCCTGGGATATATGGTAACTGCAACTGGTACTCGACCATTTCCAGACAGAGTTGTCGATATACAACGGTTTAAATTACCAGACACAGTCAAAAAGCTACGTGGATTTCTCGGTATGATTAATTTTTACCGTAGGTTCATACCAGGTGCAGCCGCAACTCAAGCACCGCTTAACGACCTACTCCAGGGGAACCTTAAAGGAAATGCTCCTGTACCCTGGACACCAGCTACTACAAAGGCTTTCGACGCGTGCAAGGAGAGTCTCGCGGAGGCTACCTTGCTTGGTCATCCTCAGCCCGACGCACAGTTAGCATTAATGTGTGATGCATCGGACTACGCCGTCGGCGCAGCGCTGCAGCAGTTTTTGGATAATCATTGGCAACCGCTGGGCTTCTTCTCGAAGAAATTGAGCCCCACCGAGCAGAAATATGCAGCTTATGACCGCGAACTCCTAGCTATATATCTTGCTGTCAAACACTTCAGACACATGATAGAAGCGAGAAAGTTCACTATTTATACTGATCATAAGCCCATTACCTTCGCATTTCGGAAGAAATCAGACCAATGCTCACCACGCCAATTTCGACACTTAGATTTCATCAGCCAGTTTTCAACGGATATTCGTCACATTGCTGGAAAAGATAACCCTGTCGCTGATGCATTGTCTCGTGTAGAAGAGCTCGAAACAACTCTAGACTTCAAGGCACTCGCTGACTCGCAGGCGGACGACGAAGAACTTCGAAAATTGCTAAAAGAAAATACGTCTTTGCAATTGAAACGTATACTGATTCCAGGCACGGACATCCCCGTAACCTGTGACGTATCAACGCAAGCTGTTCGACCATTCATCACCACGCCGTTTAGGAGAATTGCATTCAACGCCGTCCATCGACTTTCGCATCCCGGAATCAATGCTACGGTCAAACTTATGACCCAGCGTTATATTTGGCCGTCAATAAACTCCGATTGCAGAAAATGGGCTCGCAGCTGCATCGATTGTCAACGTGCGAAGATCTCCAGACATGTATCTGCCCCAGTTGGATCATTTGCTCCACCGACATCCAGATTTGAGCATATCCATATAGACATAAGCGTAATGTCTATATCTGAAGGTTACAGGTACTGTCTCACAATGATAGATCATTTTACTCGTTGGCCAGAAGCAATACCACTCCAAGACCAGGATGCAACAACGGTGGCTAAAGCGTTCTACAACCATTGGATCTCACGCTTTGGCACACCATTAAGGATCACATCTGACCGTGGTAGACAGTTCGAGTCGCACCTGTTCTGGCACCTCAATCAACTGGCAGGCACGACGCATTTCAAGACTACGGCTTATCATCCGGCGTCCAACGGTATGGTGGAACGTTTTCATCGTCAGCTGAAGGCGGCTATAAAATGTCATCAGGATACACGGTGGACTGAAATTCTCCCTACCGTGCTGCTGGGCATCCGAGCTGCTTGGAAGGAAGATTTAGAGGCTACGGTCGCCGAGATGGTATATGGTCAGCCACTGCGGATTCCAGGAGAGTTTTTTTTGTGCAACAGACTACAACCACCAACAGCAATAGTGCAACGGACTTTGTGAAACAGCTACGGCAACACTTTCAAGAGCTGCGACCGACTTCAGTATCTCGGCATGGCGAGAAAAGAACTTTCATTTTTAAAGACCTCAGCACCACTGACCAAGTCTTCGTGCGCCGCGAGGGTCCAAAAGTGCCCCTGCAGAGTCCTTACGAGGGCCCTTTCAAGGTTGTCATGCGAGGGGAGAAGACGTTTGTTGTTAACGTCCGCGGTCGTGACGTTACAATTTCCATTGACCGTTTTAAACCAGCCTATGTGTTAGCTGACCCTGAAAACACTTCAGCTGACGAGGAACATCAAGCACCAAGGCAACGGACAACTCAAGACACTGAAGATGTACATCACGAAACAGATGCACACCAGCGAACAAGGTCCGGAAGGCGCGTCCGCTTCCCGGACTATTTCCAAAGTGGATTTTCGTGAACTGTCATTCACTGGTAAGGGGGTGCTGTGGCGGTAGCAATACGCCAACTTAGATTTAGCTTATAAAATAACACGCTTATTATTTGTAATTTGAACATTATTCAAACACGCATTTCATTTTAAGATATGACTGCAGATGTTTAACCATAAAAAATCTGCGAGTCGTTTTATTTAAGTAAGAATTTTTGTGTACCTTATTGTATAATATTAGTTAAAAAGATGCTGTTCTAAATTATTGTTTCCTAATTGTAATGACCCGTTCATGCCGGGGCAATAAAACTGTATTATTATAGTTAAGTTCTTTAGTGGCGGTAATCTTTTGCAACAAATTTATGTTTTTTAGACAATAGTACACATGTTTGGGCCGACCTTAATTTTTAGTTGAAAGGATAGACCCTATTTTATGGTTTAAATATATTTTCTGGAAGATTTATCCCCACCGATCCTCATTCGGGTAGTCCTATAAAAGGGTCGGTTTATTTGAATGAAAGAAGACAGTCTGCCATCTCTCGTCACGAGTACATCTCGCTCCGAGTCGCGTAATTATAATTTTACTCTGTCTCTAAATGAAGTAAGTGTTAAATTATAAAATATACTATTGTTAGTTCCTGGAAGTGAGTGCTTATTCTAATACCTACACTTATAACCACCAAAATGTTTTTAATATGGAATAGACAGAGGAGGTATGCTGAAAAGTTTCATTAATCGCATATATTGACACAATTGCCGTCCATTTATCATCGATAAATTAACTTTTGCCGTCCAAATAGGATTCGATCGGTATCGGTAATGGTACCACTGTCTCAACGAATGGTAACCCAAAGTGACGGTTTTTTCAAGTTTGGTCAGTGAGATTGTTGGAGGCCCAATGTACTTTGTCTTCCAGTCATTTTTCCTTCATTTTCCCATGCAATTATTTTAGAGGTAACCAATACAATCACCATCCTAGAATTGACGTGTTCATGACCGGTAATCAATCTCTATTATTTCAGTTGTTTGCTCATAATTACTGAGCTATTCCATAAAAAAGTCCCTTTTCGCTAGCATGTTTTAATTCCTGCGACATTAAGAGGTTCTTTATCACGTAAAAATCCTCTCGGATGTATAACTAGTGCCAAATTAAAGCGAGCACGTGTAGGGCGCTCGCTGCAATTTTTCCTGTGTGAATCTCGCGGGAGAAAACCGCAAATCGCACAGTTATGAAGATAAATTGGATGTGGTTTATTTACTGTTATAGTTTTTAATTAATATTTTCCAGAATTTTCGGTAGCGTTTATAAAGATAAATTTTACATGCATGAAAATACATATTTTTAATACATATTTTTTGGACATTATCAGAGACATGTACCTCCGATCCGAGTCCTTCGTTCGGACCGCCGTTGGCGATACGAATCCTTTCCCGATTGATGTCGGTGTGCACCAAGGCTCGGCGCTGAGTCCATTCCTCTTCAGTGTTGTGCTCGACGCCATTACGTCTCACATCCAGGACCCTGCGCCCTGGTTGTTGATGTATGCCGATGACATTGCACTGGTGGAGAAGGACCGGCGACTTTTGGAGCGCAAGGTCAACCGGTGGAAGGAGACGCTCGAGAGCGGTGGTCTGAAGTTAAATGTGGCGAAGACCGAGTACATGGCTTGCGGGAGTACGGACCCCCAAAGCATCGTGATAGGGAACAAACTTGCCGTGAAGACGGACAAGTTCAAGTACCTTGGGTCCGTACTGCATGAGTCCGGTGACATCGACCTTGACGTCAAAGCCCGTATAAGCGCTGCTTGGGCTAAGTGGAGGGAGGTCTCGGGTATACTCTGCGACCGCAGGATGCCGATGAGGCTCAAGGGTCTCATCTATAAAAGCATCGTGCGGCCGGTGCTCCTGTATGGTTCTGAGACGTGGCCTGCCCTCAAGCGGCACGTCCAGGAGGTCCACGTCGCGGAGATGAAGATGCTGCGGTGGATGTGCAACGTTACGCGTTTGGACAAAATCCGTAACGAGCACATCCGTGGCAGTCTTGGTGTCCGCGATGTGGCTGATAAACTCCAGGAATCCCGCTTGAGATGGTATGGTCACGTCCTAAGGAAACCGCAGGAGTACGTCGGTAATGTGTGCCTGAGCCTCAATATTCCCGGACCTCGACCGCGGGGTAGACCCAAGAAGCGCTGGCTCGATGTCGTCAAGGAAGATATGAGGGTCAATGGCCTTACTATTGAGGATGCCGAAGATCGGGCGAAATGGAGGAGAATTTGCCGGAAGGCGGACCCTGGCACGGGCCGGGATAACGCCAGGTAGAAGAAGAAGAAGAAGAAGAAGAAAATACATATTTTTAACTTTTACGACACTATAGGGAAATTCCACGTGTTGGTGAAGCAATGCATTCGAATAAGAGTATTGGCATAACTATGCCGGCCAAGTCAAAAACGGATTTACATGGGTAAAATTTGAAACACTGCGCACAAGTGTGGGGTACTATGACCGGTTTTCAAACTTTATATGGTTACTGTGCAGGCGAATACGAAACTAACAGCTTTTGGGTTCAAAAAAATCTGAACCAGCGTAAAAATCAAAGACAGCTGTTACTTTATGCCTGACTTCAGGTTTATAGCTAATAGATAAATCCAATATCACTTTACCCGATCAGGGATTCGAACCCGAGATCTCAATTGTATAATCGTAACGTACTACAACTACGCCACCGACGCAGTTATTATCTTTATAAATAAATAGTTATTAATTACCTAAATATTTTCTGCTTAATTTAATTTTCAGAATCTTGTTTGAGTTATGAAAGTACGTTAATTTTGGAAAACTATTTTTAGAGGAAGAGATCAACGCAATATCATTATTTTGAATTTGTTGCAACTGAAATTTTATTTTGCAACTTTAACGTTGGGATGCTAACATAATTAGTCCTTTTGTCATCATAGTAATATTTGAAAAAGGCGGTATATTATATTGTAGTTACATTCAGGATAGATTAAAACTGAAAAGGGGAGACACCCCTTTTTATGAACATTCCAGGAGGGATTTTCAGTGTTTAGTGAAAATGATTGACAGAATTCATTGGGCAATAATCAGATGGAATAAAAAAGAACCAAAGCTCCAAAGATCTATAATGACCGATCGACCGAAGCTGCCAGATGGCTGTCATACGCATTGTAGGTGGCACCGGACATCCCAGGGCGATGGGCGTCTCGACCGCCCCGCGCAAGACCATTACTGGTCATTCTACCATTATTATGGGGACCCCAGATGACCGCCACTTACGTCTACTTTTAGACGCCCGTTTAAGATGTTATGGGCGTCCATGACAGAGACAAGGCTCTATCGCACAACTCTGATGACTCCTTTAGGTCACTTCTTACGAAGGGCAGAGGATACCTTGGCGGAATTATTACACTCCCGTACGACTGGGCAATTAAAAGATGCCTGCATCCAGCGCCTTCCTGGAACATTTATAATGTTTGATTATTTTATGTACAAAAAAGTCTCAAGCAATTAAATTTCAAACTTTTTTTAATGGCAGTAAGGCGACACGAGCATGCCGTTCGCCTGATGGTAAGCGTTATGACCGCTCATTTACAATAGTAAAATGTGGTGTTCAATAATGAATTTATAAATAAATAATAAATAAAACCAAACAACACCTTCAATTACAAATACATTGCTTGGAAATCCACTGCACTTGCCATCCTGAGACATAAGATGTTAAGTCTCACACTTATGAGATGCTTACCACCAGTAAAAACTGTGCCTCATCCAACCAAACAACAGCCGCATTCCGGCATACATCAAAGTAACCATTACAGGAAGTTCGCACAGGGAAATGGCTTTCTTGCGAACACTTCATTTCTCGTGTAAATTTCATTTTTTACCCATTCGCGTCCCGCACTAGCGGTTTACTGGCCCATTAGCCTCGCCTTAGATATAAATATAAAGTTATGAACCCAAACGTGGTCTAGAATGTTCAGGGCCAGTTAGCTTTATGAAATGGGAATTGTTTTTGCTACAGTTTGTTCCTTACATTGATTTTCAAGTTTAAGGATATTGCTTTTGGGGGTTTGTTGGGTTTCTCATGAAATGGGTGTAATATAAGATGATGATGTTGATGTAGAGACAAATTTCCATCACCCCATACACGTCCCACTGCAAGGCACGGGTCTCCTCTACAATCGAGAGTACGTGAGAGTGGTTATGCCATAATTATAGTCCACCACGCTGGCCTAGTGCGGGTTGGCGGACTTTACATAATAAATATATTTTTACAAAATACCACCACCAGGCGACCAGACGCGTCTGTCAACTTGTTCACGGTGGTCGCGGGTTCTAATCCCAAGGCACACCTCTGGCTTTTCAGAGTTATGTGTGTATTGGTAGTCTATCACCACGCACTAAAAATGCGAGAAACATCATTGCGTTTAAAAAAAAAAAACAATACCTCACATAAACACACATTCACATAAACTTATAAGCTCGTGCATGTATTCCTAGGCATGGGCAGAAGTGTAACGACTGTCATTTTCGGTTTCCCAGATTTATTTCAGTTCCAAGATGTGACAGGGTACCAATAGTAAATCATATAACTCTTAAAAATGAAAATGTCGTACAAAGAGTGTCTCATTAAGAATGAAAACCTTAATCCTTTATTTAAAGTCTTTTTCAAACCAGTTCTCGGAACGACAAAAAACATAAAACGTGTCACAGATTCCCTTAATCACACTCGCGATTGTTGACGTATTTAAACAGAAAATTCCCTTTGAAACATCGCGACGAGATCTCATTTATTTGAGCACATTTTTTTCAACAAATTGTTTGCGAGGCAGATTATATATTCGGTAAGAACTCCGATTTTGAGGAGGAATTAATTGAAGATACTTAAATTCATAATTTAATATGAATTATACTAGTTCTGCCAGCAGCTATCGCTCTTTCGACGTGGATTTGGGTAGTTCTTGTAAAACCAAGAGATATTTTGTGTTTGCTTTCTTCGATGTAAACCTTTATGCGTTTACGAACCAACAATTTCGCATATATATTTCTTTCCTTTGCCACACATTTCATGAACCGAATACTGTATATAATTTGTGTTACATAAAATTTATCTGTCCGGCGCGGGACATGTCCATCACAAATTCATGGTCACCCTCATTTCGCATTCATGTAATCAAACAAATTTCCCACAACCCAACACCTGATAAAACTTTGTCCTGCACGTAGCTAACTCGTGGGCACATTATCGTGGGCTGGCAGGGATTTGGATTCATAAAAAAAATATTTGATAAAAAATGTGTATGCAGGATAATAACACATTAAATTCACGGTTTATTTCAATAAACATAGGCAGAAAATGTTATCTCCACTTTTACCAATACCCCTTACCCCATCCTGTCCTTTTCCTATATCTACCCGCTCCCTTTCCGATCTGATGGGCCATCCATGATCCAAGGGTTGTGGATGTTCTTGGGCGGCAGTGATCACTTACTATCATGTGACCTGCCCAATATTTGTTCCACTAATTGGAAGTTAACAGTAACTAAGGCTTCATGCTTTAAAACACCACGAGTTATAAAACAATGCTTGGCTTTTCACTGCGCTTGCTATTCTGAGACTTAAGATGATACGTCTCATTTGGTTCAGTAGTTACTCTGGCTACAATGTACTTCAAACCGGAACACAACAGTGCATTTACACTTTCTTTATTATTTGGTGCAGTAGTCTGCTTTGGCTTGTAAAGAAAAATAACACTAAATAGATTTAATATTCAGCGTGGGTCGACCCCCCATAGTTACCATCCAAATCCGCCCGCATTCTGCTATGTTATTCCATTAAAAGTTTCACGTAAAAATACGCTATTTACCCGCCATTTTGTTTACGCATAGCAACATATTAATGAGTCTATAAATTTTTGTTACGCCTCCAATGTGCGGTGTTAATTAACCAGGGCTTGTAGTAAGCCTAGAATATCTAGAATTATTGATATTTATCTCTAGTTTGATGTTGCGCTGGGGTTTAAAGCGTGATATGTAGGTATGAAAGGAGTGCTAGAGAGCTGTTATAGATGGTGAAATGTGGGTGTCCTGGTAGCGAAATGAAATAAAAATAATTTATTGAATTCATTAAAATGTTCAACATAATTTAGGTTCAGATTTTTTTTTATCTACCACTCGGTCGATAAACTTATCATTCACTTGGAACTAATTATAAAGTACGATAGAGGATTCGAACATTTTGTAATGAAATGAAAATGAAAATAATTTATTGAACCCATTAAGATCTACATCATTTAGATTCAGTCATTTTTATATCTACCACCCGGTTCGGAAAGCGGTTTTCACTGGAGAAGAACCGGCAAGAAACTCTAGTGTTGCTCTTTTCAAAACCAGTTTATAATTTAGTGATTATTACAAAAATCACAAGTGGTTTAAATCAGCAGTTTATTATTAATTTGTTAAACTGTAGAAGCAATATACATTTTAAATACAAATATGTTGTATGTTTATTAAATATAGCTGAGTGAAGCGAAGCCGAATGAATCAAGAATCAGTATACTCTGTTTCCCCAACGCAATGAATAATTCTGAAAACCTAAAGCATTCATTCAATCATTTACAATGTAAGCAAATCGGAAAGACCAGTCCTTTCACGAGAATGAGATGATAGCACCTGTGAATACTCTTTCTGGGCAATGGCGTGAGTTGTATGTATATAAGTATCTTAAACAAATTGAATTGCTCGGTCTGGGAATTCAACCCTACTAAGATTAAGAGTAGGCAGAGGTGCATTTAAAGCCGAGAGGAGCAATTTGTATAGGGACGGAGAGTTTTCATACTTAACTGCTCGACTTGGGGATTGAACCTAGAACTTTAGGGGTTTGATTATAGGTCCACTTCTTTAATAAGGCAATCCCATTAATGTGTCATGTAAATAACTAGGGTGAAATTGTAGATAAATACTTCATCTTTGATACTTTGCGAACCGCCTTCAATATATTACGCATATATTTTGATTTGTTGGCTAGTCAATAAGCAAATTAATTAACATGTACAATAAAATAAATATTATTTTTTGCTTTTCAGTGGAAATATATAATTATAATTGTTTACTTTATAGTGTTTTTTTAGTTTTGAAGTTTTATTAAAAAATTTAGTTATTTGTTCCTTTTTTAATATTGATAGGCATTTAAATGAAAATTTTCTGATAAATATATTAAAAGTTTACTGAGCTGCTGTGAACCCCTGGCACACATGTTATGGACCCCTAAAAGGTCCGTGGACCTGACTTTAAGAAACCCTGTTCTAGACTATCCTCTCTTTTTTCCTTTTGTTATATCCATTAAGAGGGTGTTTGTAAGAAATCGCCTAGGGCGATAAGCCCGCCATCTGTACTCTTAAGTTTTGGAATATGTTTTATGTGTTTTAATCTTCTTATCATACATCTATAATACAATAATAATAAATGTTTTAATTTTCCTTATTAACACATAATTAACATCCCTTTATAACCATACCAACAGGATGCAATGAGAAACAGATTCCTTTGTAATATACAGCTAAAACTGGCATGCTAGGCTAAAGCTGGAATAACTGCATATCAAGCTTAACTGGCACGAAGCGTGTAAAGTTTGCCAAACATTCGTGCAAGTATTGGCAGTTGGCGTGGCAGGTAGTTCTATTGTTGCTGAATGCATGATTCGTTCTATTTCTTTTCAGAAAAATGTTTGTTGTATGCTTTCTCTTGTAAGATATTATTTCTTGTGCGAATATTTTTCATGGGTGGTAACTATTTTAAATTATAACATAATTATACTTTTTAATACGCAGATATTCAGTGGAAATATGTATATTTCGACTTTTATTGTTTTTTATGAAACTATAAACAATGTTTTAGCCACTCTTTACATACATAAACACACGCCTTTTTTCCAGAAGGGGTAGGCAGAGGTGCCAGGACAGCCACATTTCCCCTTGTATGTTCCGTCTCACGATGTGATAGGTGGCGAGCCTATCGCCATATCGGGCACATATTCCTGACTCTGAGCTGATAATTACGAGAAAAATCTAGTAAAATAAAGACACCAATGTAGACAATAGTTCAATAACATAATTTTCTTACTTCATTTAAATGTACTTTTATTAATAAAACTAAAAACGGAAAACAATTTCGATTTTACTTGACTGCCATGACGGTATGGTTGTACTACGGTTTATGGTATTGTTACAAAGCCGAGGTCTCGGGTTTGCATCCCGGGTCGGTTATATGATTTTGAAGTTTTCTATACAATATCAGCCCGGAGACAGGCCGGAGCTCGATGTGGAAATACGCTCGACCCCTGTCATATTGTGGATTTGAACATACATACATATAACATAATATGGGTATCCTGGCACCTCTGCCTACCCCTTCTGGGGAAAAACGCGTGAGTTTATGTATGTATGTATGTCAATTGTGCTTCTTAATACTTTTAAATTATTGTTTCCGTATATATTTCCATTTATTTATTTATTTAATTAATTCTTTATTGTACACAATAAAAAGTAATAACAGTTTAGAGATAATACAAAACAACAAAGTACAAATGGCGGTCTTATGGCTCTAAGGCAATTTCTACCAGACAACCATGGGATGGATATATGAGCAGGAAAAAAGATAGGGCAGTGTAAAATAAAGATAACGAAAGCATGGAGGCAAATAAAATCATAAAAAACATATAAACACATTATATATATACATACCACATATACATACATAACTTCAAAAACATAATATGAATATAGTGGCATTTTCTCGTCAAATCTATGGGCAATAAATTGCGATATTATGGTCACTAGACGCTGTTAATAGCCCCGTCCGACCGTTTCGATAATTTTTAATTAAATCGACATCTTGCAGAGAAAGGGGCCGTAAATCCTTTCATAACAGTCTTCCGTATACAATATACCGTATATTATACTAACATACGGTATATTAGTTATTATTTTACAACTATGTTATGGGAGTAAGGACGAAGAGGTTGTTAATCGTGAGGTCTTGTGTTCGAATAC
Source organism: Hyles vespertilio (assembly GCA_009982885.2). Taxonomy (NCBI): domain Eukaryota; kingdom Metazoa; phylum Arthropoda; class Insecta; order Lepidoptera; family Sphingidae; genus Hyles; species Hyles vespertilio. The sequence goes on from CM042817.1 coordinate 2,880,805, forward strand.
ACGAATAATGCACTTTGAGTGACTACTGGGTTTCTGGTTAGGGAATGTGAATTGTCAAGACTGGACATTTTTTCAGTGGAAATAACATAACAAATCTTAGTGATATGATTGGCGCTTTTACTTGCTCCTTCAGACATACAGGGTATATCAAGACTGCTACCGAAAACGAAGCCGGGTGGTAGTTTAAGCGACTTCAGACACAATGCAACAGAAAAAGTTGCAAAAAAAAACAACAATTTTTTTTTGTTATTTTTTTCCTATGGCCATATTTAGGTGATAAATACATTTTTTTCTTAAAATAATAGTGTATACCCTTTTATTTATAAATACTCTAAGGTATAAAAGAGTTAAAATTATTATATTAGCAAAAACTATGGATTTACCACCCAAAAATTACGATATTTAAAAAATTATAAAAAATAATTGTCGCGTTTCTTTGCGAAATTTTTAGTTGCATTGTGTTTGTAATCACTAAAACTACCACCCGGCTTCGTTTTCGGTAGCAGTCTTGATATACCCCGTATAAGCGTATATACTCATAAAAAATACACATAGTGCTGATTTTAATCTTCTTAAATTCCCGGGTAATAGTGGCATTAAATTTCTTAAAGCACCTGAAGATTGCATACAATTAACATTATTTTGCAAATGTAATACGTAAATATGCATAACGTTATCCATGCTACGAGGATTATATACAACATGAAATATAATTAACCATTAAAAAACTGATTAACTTATCAGAAATATTCACATATCTGGCTTTTAATCTCACTGCACTTGAACAGAGTTCATTCCGCTGATGAAAACACCATGCAGTGCGTTTCATATAAGATTAACGTGTTTATAGTGAATTTACTTTGTTTATACACGGGCAATTGTTCGAATGAGCAAGTTGGGCAACTGGTAATTGTACAATCTCGAGTTCTGTATCAGCCTATTACGTTTCACTGCATGGCACAAGTCTCTACAATCGAGATTATGATTGAGCCTGGCTTAGTCCAGGTTGGCGCACTTTACATACCATCACTACATAATATAAAACAAAGTCGCTTTCTATGCCCCTATGTCCTTATGTCCCTATGCCCCTTTGTATGCTCAAATCTTTCAAACTACGCAACGGATTTTGATGCGGTTTTTTTTAATAGATAGAGTGCTTCAAGAGGAAGGTTTATATGTACAATACGTACATATTATTGTACAGAAATCTATTTGTACCCGGGCGAAGCTGGGCCAGGCCGCTAGTAAGTATATATTTTTACAAATCACTTCACATCATTTACTGAAAAAATAAATATCATTAAATGTTTGCGTAAAAAGTGTCGTTTATCTTTAAGGAGCAGTTCGATGGAATTATCACCCCTATCCACCTTAAAATAAAGCAGTTCATAAAATATGTGGGTTGGACTATAAAACCGGACTGAAAAGATTCTATTACACAGATGCATAGAGCGGCAGTAAATTTATATTAGCAATACGTCGGTTTATCGCTGTGTTGTGGACTCAAAGAATGTATTACGTATAATAGACGATCATGGATATTGTCATTTTTTATCTTGATTTGGCTGCTATTTTTTGAGGTCACTTAATGTATACTGGTGGTAGGTCTCTCATATGTGAGAGGCCATCTGGGTAGGTATCACCGCAATGTCTATTTCTACCGTGAAACAACACAGCGTAAATGCACTGTTGTGTTTCGGATTGAAGGACATTGTAGCCAGAGTAACTACTGGACATATTGAGACTTAACATCTTATGTCTCAGGATGGCGAGCGCAGTGGAATGTTGCTACTGTTTATGAGCGGTCGTATCGCTTACCATCAGGCGAACGGCTTGCTCGTCTCGCCAATCATTGCAATAAAAAAAAATGTATGAAAGTTCTTTGAATTGTGTGTATACTACATACAATTCTCTTCTAGTTCACTTAAATTTTAGCTAATAAGTGTGTGTTTAATTATGATATTAAGAATAAACAAATTTACATTATTACAACAACGCCCCATCGTCATCATTAGCCCATTCGCGTCCACTGCTGGATATGACTTCTCCTATGGTACGCTACTGGGCTCGGTCTTCAGCTCACCGTCACCAACACCAGCCATTTTTTTGGAATACTATCACTCCACCTGGTTAGAGGGCGTCCTACACTACGCTTGCCGAGGCGTGGTCTGCTTGTTGATTTTAGATAAATATAGGCTTGTTGGTAACAGACTAGACGCGGCGGTTCACGGTGGTTGCGGGTTCAAATCCTAAATCACATATCCGACTTTTTGAATCATGTGTGTTTTGATACTCAATCACCATTTACCACGCACTATATCCTTGAAGGGTAACATAGACGGGAATCCTGTTTATGAAATATAAATTGTAAGGTAATTGGAATACACACAGGTTAACTGAAAATGTCTATAGGAATCGTTGCAACATCATGTTTGCAAAAAGTTAAAAGACCAACATTACAAAATTCATCAGCTCTGCTGTTACCGACAGCATCTCGTGTGTTTCCGAGTCCAGTCACCTCTTCATTTGAGCGGCGACGACGCCCTGCCGCGCACCCTGTATACTGTATTAGTTTTCTAAAACGTTAACCAAGGTAGAAACTAGACGTTAAATTAACTAGTAATTGATTAATTTTGATGTTGATATCAGTGGCGGTACTTCCATACAAGCCCAAAAGCCCAGCTTGCCTTAATTAATACGCATATACTCAATCCTAAAGACAAATTAGTACCTTAAATAAAATACATTCGTTTAATGCAAAACGTCTATCATTTTTAAATTTACCGCGCCATAATGGAGCCCCGCGCCTGCGAAGGAGCACCCGCGCCGCACCCGGCAACTCGACTAAGCGAGCGCCGCTGTCTAAAACCACAGACCAATGTCTAAAACTAATAAATAAAATATTTTATTCAAAATCAACGCTGGTCCACGCGTGACGCAATATCTTAAAAAGATGGAACACACCAAAGTATTATCTATCTTTTTCTCTCTCGTGTGCTTTTACCTGGCTTTTGGCGTATATTGCCCTCTCAGTCGCACCTATGGGTGAAATGCTACTACCATGACACTACGTACCTATACATATAGCAATTTTTTTATGCAATTTGTACCAAGCAAAATGCCCGGCTTCGCGGAGTGAAGTTGTGCACTTGACATGTCATATTATGATCCAAATTTATCAAATATTTATGTTTTGCTACAAGTAATATTGGATAATATACCGGGTATCTCAAGACTGCTACCGAAAACGAAGCCGGGTGGTAGTTTTAGTGGCTACAAACACAATGCAATTAAAAATTTCGCATAGAAACGCGACAATTATTTTTTATGATTTTTTAAATATCGTCATTTTTGGGTGGTAAATCCTTAGTTTTTGCTAAAATAATAATTTAAACTCTTTTATACCTTAGAGTATTTATAAATAAAAGGGTATACAATATTATTTTAGGATAAAACGTATTTACCACCCAAATATGGCCATAGAAAAAAAATAACAATAAAAAAATTGTCGCTTTTTATTGCCACTTTTTCTGTTGCATTGTGTCTGAAGTCGCTTAAACTACCACCCGGCTTCGTTTTCGGTAGCAGTCTTGATATACCCTGTATAAAATAAATGGATATTTTTTTGAGACCGTATTATGATGTTTTAAATATTTTTATTAATATATAATTAAAATACTTAATTTGGAATTATCCATAATTTAGGACCTGTGGCTAGCTTCACACTTATTATTATGTCTTTCGAGCGAACGAATAACCAGTAACCACTAAACATCTACGTTTAGTTTTCGTTTAATTATAGTATTTTACGTTTATTACGTATAATAATGTGTGAAAATGTGCCTTGTGATGGTTTGAAGTGTGTGCAAGTGTTGATCGGCGAGGAAAAGGTAAATTCATTACATTTCGTAGACAAACAACTACTCGTATCTGGTCGAAAACCTACGCCTGATTTGTTGTGTATTTCTCGAAGGTAGTGAAAACTATAGAATACAATTTTTTAGATTATGATGAATCAAAAAATCACATGCATACACAAAAACATAACATGAATGTATTAATAATAATTTCTGGCCGCAAAGTTAAACACGGCGCCGTACTTGTGCCGTTTATTAATTTACAAAATAATTACAATATAAAGTTACGTATGCATGCCCAAAAGTAATTTAACTTACTCATTTGTTTTATTCATATATTTAAAACTAATGATGGGCCCTTCAGTATTTTGGCAATATTAAATAGATGGCCGTGAAAATCGCGCCATCTATTAGATTTTTTCGAAACAACTTGTTGTAATAGATTTTTTCATAACGGTGATAAAGATAGTTATTATTTTATTGGATTTTATCCTAATCTTATATAGATCGTGTGGTAGGTCTAGGACTGCCTCTATGGCGCAAAGTTGAGGTCTCGGATTCGAATCTCGGGTCGTTTTCTATATATTTTTTTTATTTAATTACATCGCATAGGCTCGCCCCCTATCGCATGATGAACACGTTCTTCTTTCTTAATACCATTTTGCTCCTGAACCAATACATATTCTTACTAAAAAAATATTGGGTTTGCCCTAGTCCACAACCCTAGGCACGCCACTGGTTGATATATATATGTATGTATGTATATTTCATTCTTTTAAACCTAGCAAAGGCGCAAAGTTTTATTGGATTTGGGATTCTATGAACCAAATAGAAAAACTGTGGTTGAGGGCATTTTTGCTTTTCTTATATATTTCACAGACTCCGTGGTGTGATCCACGTGTATTTATTTCAGCTGTGGGTATGTGTGTCACTGAGAAGTATAATATACTTTCTCATAACCACAATACAAAAAAAGTGTTTTGTTTTGTGACTGACGGATCTACATATGAAAAAATATTTATTTATTGAAAACAAACTCAGAAACTGACATCATATTATATTCGGCATGATATACTGATTGCCACTACTACAAGAACCAATTTTTTTTGTTTATAGCATACGGTGGCCGATAATAATATACCACCATTTCTTTTTGCTTTCATCAAATAATACGTACATATACCTGTTTTACTTCGACTATCCACTGTGGTTCCACCTCATAAGAATCGATCCTTACGAATTCGTTGCACAGTGTTCAACATAATATTGTGTTTCCCTAACCAAAGATGGGATAAAGAGCATCTTAAGGAACATATACGATACACATTGTTTATATTTTTTAGAACCCAACGCCCTTCTGTCCCTTCATGATGAATCTTTCATCCAAACTGATACGATATGCAAATTGATTAAGTAAACTGCTGGAGAAGCGCATCGGATCTTGGTCACAACCCTATAAGCATTCACAGTTTGTGTCCGTCTTTCACTTACAATAACCTTGCAAACTTAAATCTACCTTCATCCACAAAATTACACTGAAAATAGTCTTTACTACCTCAACATACAGTTCAACAAAGAATAAACTTGACTTCAGCTACAGCATCAGCAATTTTGTAATTTGCAAGACAACAACTTAGGTATTTGCCAGCATTAAATTTTACGTCGTTTTATTTTAGACTTTATACAATCCAAAATAGAGTTCAAAACAAAATTCGTTCCGAAACAGACAGTAAATGCAACATTGTAACTCTGAAGACAGCAAATTCAGATATTGCTGTTGCGAAAGTGATATTTGCTCAAAAATGCTCCTTATTCCTCGGAGTTATGATCCCAAAAAATTCTAAATAAGAGAAGATAATGTTGGTATTAAAAGGTCCACGTTGCAGGCTGAATGAGAATTAAATACCTATTCAGAGGTTCCGTGCAATATTTATGTAAATACGTGAGGTCCTTTGAAATTTCAGAGCGTTGTTAAGAAAGTTTGGACAATATAAACACTAGTTTCTTGGAAATCCCTTTGATAGTGACCCTACAAACTTATCGAATTTCGAAAGATGGATGCATGGATGGATGGCTGGTACATATATTTAGTGTTTATCATGTGTTATTGTTGTATCAAAGGTATTCAATACAGTTAGTGTACTATTTCATACTCTTTGTTCAATATGCATACTGCTTGGTGAACGGTAGAGGGCGTTAGAGTTTGTTCTTCCCCCACATTCAATAGCAGTCTAAATGCACTGTTGTGTTTCAATTCGAAGGCTATTGCAGCCAGGGTAACTACCGGACAAATAGAGACCCAACGTCCTATGCCTCAGTATGGCGAGCGAGTGAAATGCCAAGCATTGCTTTGTAATTCATGGTATCATTTGGTTTGACAACTGTCCAAGAGCCATCATATCTCTTACCATCAGGCGAAGGGCAAGCTCGTCTCCCCGTTCATTGAAATAAAATTTAAATAAAAAAACATTCTTCTCCCGGACGTCAATTAAAACTTAGAATTTTCATTTGGTCCCGACCCAAGGTATTTATCCTGTACAGCAAAGGTGATAAATACGTTGATAAAAAGAAAAGTATTGTAAACTTACCAATGAATATCAAATTGGTTTTATGTCGGGATACAGCCGAGCTGGTTTCCTAGTAAACTTTGGTCTTATATTTTCTATTAGGTATTTTTTTTTAGTATCAGTTTCAACCTTTAACCAGGCAGTAATTACATCTGACTTGATACAATATCGACGGTAAATTATTTATAAAATAATAACCATAATATTATAACAATACATAACAAAAAAAAAACATTTACTACCGACCTACTGCTAGACAAATACTGAAAACAATCTGTATCAGCCCATATACGTTCCACTGCAGGGCACGGGTCTCCTCTGTAATCAAAGGCACGATTGAGAGTAGTTGTGCCATATAGTCCACCACGCTGGTTTTGTGCGGGTTGTCCATTATTAAAAACAACAGCCCGCTGAGTTTGTTCGCCGGGTCTTCTCAGTCAGAGCCGCGTTGGATCCGGCAGTAAGCCTAATAATACTTATGGTCGTTGTCTTAAGTTGGACCCAAAACAAGCCCACTGAGTCTTAGTCGCTGGATATACTCAGGACTGGGTCGCGTCGCGTAGTTCCAGTGGTAGTGTAAGCCCACTGAGTTTGTTTCGCCGGGTCTTCTCAGGAAGGGCCGCGTTGGATCCGGTGGTAACTATAAACCGCTACGCACCGTTGTGGTATTCACGGTCCACAAATAATATAATTTAATAATATAATTTAATTTGACTAACGTAAATAATGTATTTCTTTGACAAATCATCATCATCATCATCATATCAGCCACAGGAAGTCCACTGCTGAACATAGGCCTCCCCCAATGATCTCCACAATGACCTGTTGGAAGCGGCCTGCATCCAGCGACTTCCTGCGACCTTAGTCAGATCGTCCGTCCACCTTGTAGGCGGGCGTCCAACACTTCGCTTGCCTGTACGTGGCCTCCACTCGAGAACCTTTCGGCCCCAACGGCCATCGGTTCTACGAGCTATGTGCCCGGCCCACTGCCACTTCAACTTGCCAATCCTATGGGCTATGTCGGTAACCTTGGTTCTCCTACGGATCTCCTCATTTCTGATTCGACCTCGTAGGGAAACACCGAGCATAGCCCGCTCCATGGCTCGTTGAGTGACTTTGAGCCTTTTAATGAGGCCCACAGTGAGAGGCCACGTCTCGGTGCCGTATGTCATCACTGGTAACACACAACTATCGAAGACTTTCGATTTTAGGCACTGAGGTATTTTGGACGAGAAGACGTCGCGAAGTTTCCCGAACGCTGCCCAACCGAGTTGGATTCGACGATTGACCTCTCTCTCGAAGTTGGACCTGCCTAACCGGACCACTTGTCCTAAATAGACATATTCGTCTACAACTTCGAGAGTCGAGCCCCCAACTCCAATGGGGGTGGGCACAACATGGATATTCGACATGATCTTCGTTTTATCCATGTTCATTTTAAGACCCACCTGTTGGGAAACTCGATTAAGGTCTTCGAGCATAGTGCTAAGGTCTTCCAGCGATTCTGCCAAGACTACAATATCGTCGGCAAATCGAAGGTGAGTAATATACTCGCCGTTGATGTTGATGCCGAATCCTTTCCACTGCAAGAGCTTGAAGGCATTTTCCAGCGCAGCAGTGAACAGTTTCGGAGATATGACATCTCCCTGTCTCACGCCTCTCTGTAGTGGAATAGCCTTCGTGCTCTGATCCTGTACTCGGACCGACATGGTGGCGTTGTTGTATATACACCTCAACACTTCGATGTACCGATAGTCTATGTGGCACCGCTGAAGAGACTGTAGCACAGCCCAGGTCTCGATCGAATCAAAGGCTTTCTCATAGTCCACAAACGCTAAACAAAGCGGCAAGTTATACTCCTCGGTTTTTTGTATAACCTGCCGTAGCGTATGAATATGGTCTATGGTACTAAAGCCTTTTCGGAAACCGGCTTGTTCGGGAGGCTGGAAGTCATCAAACCTGCCTTCGAGACGATTTGTGATGACCCTTGAAAACAATTTATAGACATGGCTCAGGAGCGAGATGGGCCTGTAGTTCTTCAGCAAAGTGTTATCACCTTTTTTGAAGAACAGTACCACCACGCTCCTGCTCCATGCCTCCGGCGTTGAGCCCTCGAGGAGAACGGAATTGAAGAGCCTCTGAAGGACTTTCAGTACAGTTGACTTTCTTTGACAAATAAATTACCATAAAGTAAAAACTAATACTTTAAATAAAATATGAATAAAAACTAAATAAATAAATAAAACTAATTATAAATAAAAATAAAATTAATTTAAAAATAAATAAATTGATAAAAGCAAGAAATTAAAATAAGTAATACTAAGTATAGAAAATATATTGTATATAGAGATTAAGTTATATGTGTATTGACTTGTCATAAGAGCTTTTTAATTGCCTACGTGACCAATAAATACATTTCATTTCATTTCATTTCAATAAAAACAATCCGATGCATATCGAATCAGTAGGTTTTGAGAAAATTCCGGATAGACATACATTTTTCCAAAGCTAATTGCATTGACGCAATTGCGATACTGATAGCACAGATTTAGCATTCTCTCTGGCATACAAATCGATTAATTTAACTTACAGATTAGCTCAAAGCCACTAACCGACGACAGAGTCCAAGATTCGAATCTAAGATGCTCAATCGCTGGTTGCGGTCAAGCTAAGTTGATCTAGTATTGCACTAGTTTAACTGACATGGTTTGCATATTGAGCAGATTCTGCTGTGATATTTGTTATTTCTTAGTAGAATATTGGAGACTGTACCGCCCTCACACCCACCACTGTAATTGCTCTAAGCCAGGATCAACAGTGGTACGCATTGTAATGATACCGAGCATTGAGTTTCTGGGAATGTCTAAGTTGTCTTTTACGCGCACCGAAATCAAATAAGAAGTCCACTGTAGAATACAGCATTTCCACAGCATCCTATTGAAAGCCGCCTAAATCCAGCTATTTTCTGTAAACAGTATTAAGTCTTCCTCTCGAGAACCTTCACTTTTTCGCTAACTTTGTACTACTGAGGCTAATCATCATAGTAGTTTAGAGAAGTGTGTCCTTTGAACTACGTGTCGATTAACTATCACCATATTTTACATTAGGTGCATTGTGCTGCTTTTTTCGTGCACTTAAATACATCCCAGTAATTATGGCAAAATTTCTACCTAAAACTCCCAAAAATATACGAATTAATATACGACAGTCGCCACGTGAAATATGATTTTCATACGCGATATTCCGTAATGTGCAGCGGGGTTTGCAAACCCATATATTATCCGGCACAAATCCATCCGCGGGATAGAGGTAGGAATTTTTAATAAGCTTGCTTATCCACTAGCAAAAGCCTTAGAGTTACCAGCCTTGCATGTTCTTGAAATTTGGGGAAATTATCAATGTATAATTCTAATATTAAATTAGCAGTATGAGTATTTATTTGGATTTTTTTCTGGGATGATAAAACGCAATGCTAATAGATCATCCAACTTTTAAACATGATCATAGGACATAATGACATTATAATGGCGGTATCTCATTTATTTATTGTAGAATAGTTTGATTCTCAAAAATACTCACTGTTCCTATTCTAGTGATTTCCATCATTATCCATTATACAATTTAAACTCTCCTTTAAGAAGAAAAAGTGCAATCCAAATAATAAACCCAACTTTTAACGATGATCAAATGACATAATATGACTGCAACTCATTTATTGATTTTAGAATAGTTTGATTCTCCAAAATACCCACTGTTCTTCATCTAATGATTTCCATTATTCGTTATATTTTTTTATTTTAAAAACTACGAATGTACTTTAAGAAGAAAATAGCAAATCAATTTATTTGTCACAATGCATCCAATGATACGTCCTAAACTGACTTATACGATGCACTGGCGTTTCATTATTCGGATGAACGCCTCTATCTTACCTCATAAGGGCAGTAGAGTTTCGTAGTTTATACAACGTGTAACAGGATTAATTCACAACCTCAGACACCCCAACTTTAAAATATTATTGCAATCATAGTTTATGCTTTGAAATCGTACTATCATAATTACAAAATCTTTTATTTATGAAATTAGTTATACCAAATGTAGGCACTTAACATGGTCACCTTACGAGTTACAAATAAGAGTGTACTACTACACACGCTCGCCGGACACGCACACATGTACACAAGACACATTCACACGAGTACCTAACGCCGGTCGCCGACCGCTGCGCCGCGCCGGCAGAAACAGCTGACAATAAACGAAATACAAATTACGTACGTAACTGATTACTGGGTGGTTTGGTAAACAAATTATTATTTATTTAATCTGTAAGCATAACATTTGTGTTTTAACTATAAAATCTAAATATTTTACTTACTAGATATAATGCGTACGAACCCAACATAAGACAATATTTTGCATGAATCGGCTATAAAATATTATTAATTTCACTTCCGCTAAACTTAGTTCCTACAGGCGGGCAGGATACGGGCGTCATTTATTTTGCATTATTATTGAATAAGATAACAATATAACGCAATATCTAACAACGAATACTAGATTGGGAATCACAACACAAAAAAATACAACAAAATTAACTTACGTGTTACATGGCACTAATGAGGCGATTTCTTTTTAAAATATGTTCGACATGTCCACCACCTTGATACACTTTGATGCACATTTGCGTAATTGTTCACGTAATTTATGTAAAACTTCAGTGTCACTCTTCACTTTTAGGAATTTGCTCCACATTATCCTCCTCATCCTGGATCCTCCACATTAGTACTTTCACTGAAGGATACCAGAGATTTATTACGTCCCCACAAAAAAAGTCAAGAGGCGTCAAGTCAAGTCAGGTGACCTAGGAGGCCATTGCACAGGTTCGCCGCGACCTATCCAGCGCTCTCCGAACTCAGCATCGAGATACCGTCAGACATGCCAATGATACATTATCACCACACAGTGCCAAAGTTCTCATCATTTCAGTGTATTTGAATATTCGAATACCGAAAAGACATCGCGCGCGAAAGTTATCGAAATACATATCTACTTAACACTTAAACACAAGTAGACACAGATAACTGCGGTGCACGACTAGATTTTTTTCACATATTCGGTGCCCATTTAGGGATTGCAATAACAGGATATCCGACACACCGGGATTCCGCATACATTGTAGCAAATTACAAACCGAATTTAATCACCATTTTAACGTTCCCCGAAATTATTTTTCATAGAAATACCTATTTGTTGTTTCTTTTCATATTGATTTTGTTACAATTTAATTTGTTTCATTTAAGTGCATGTATTGCGCGGGATTTGGAATTTGGATCGCCCGGTCTTGCAAATACCGGGAGTAATTTTTTTCGCGGCGCATCCCTATACCGCCGCGCGCGCCATCGTTTGTCGGATGGATCAAATTGCATTAAACAATAGCTGCATCCTGCTCTATCTAGTTGTAGTTAAATGTGCGGAAAAGAGAATATGATAGTTATTTATTTTGGTAGCTTATTACGTTTATTCAGGCCTATCGTTGTGTGCGTTTGATTAATGATAGATTGCTTAAATAAACTTTATGACTATCGAAATAAAGTTCATTTTTGTTCATTATTTAGTTTATTAGAGTATTCGTTTAGTGATTCATTTAAAAATGATCTTATGTGCTGGAGTTACGTTTCAATTTCGTTTGTTCGGAGTACTAAACGAAGGAGTGTCTGTAATTTACTTGGTCTTAACTAATTATTTTGAAAAAAAATACCTACCGAAAAAAATGTTGATATCGGTTCAGTAGCTGATTCTGAACGTACTACTTTCCGCTTTTACATTTAAATCTGTTACATGTTGTATATTGCTGTCGTCGCTCCGTCGAACGCTATCCTTTACCTTACTCAGCTAGCCTTTCCAATTAAGCGAGTCTAGACAATGAAAAACGCGTCTTGTAAACGTTTCTGTAATTAGTTGGTCCGGTTTTTTTTTGTTGCGTTATGCTATGTGCGTCCGTGATGCCGCGTGCTAGTACTGGGGGTTACTCTTCGAAATTATATGAACTTCCAATATTCAGACGCCGTACGTAAAACTTCACTAATGTACCTAGATGCTCCACAACATGTTGGAATCCTCTATCGTATGTTGTAACCGTGGATTAAGTTCGGAGAAAATGATAAGTATAATAGAGAATAGATTTTTAGAAGTGAATTTATATCTTACTCCGGACGTCGAACATCCGTGCATTCGAAGTTCGTATCGTTTCATAGAGTAACTCCCCTGGACACCTACACTTATTGAGCAGCCATATTATTTCTAGCTGAGTATTACGTATTTAGACGCTATAGTTCACGGTGAGCAATCCCAAGCTAAGACTACCACGACTCCTTATGGCTTACATGAATGATGGGCACCGAAAGTTTACAAATTACAATCAGTACGCAGAGGTATACAGGCGTCCACATTTAGTAAATGCAAAAAGTCTATATTTTCTAGCTGCATTCATTTTATTTTTATATCTACAAAGATACAATCCATAAAATATTTCATTAAAAGCGCATTAGTATGGCAACACACGGTGAGGTAACGAAATATGAAAAATGTCACCAAGTTATGCGCGTCTCGCGTTATTTGAAACTAGACTTTGTTGCATTTTATTTTTATTGCCTTTCAATGTCCAGTTTGCGGACGTAAAATGTTCTAAAATTATAATATTAGTTTGTGGTCCGTATTTTATATGTCAGATATAGTAAGAGGGGCGGGCCGTGAAATTTTTGGGCCTTGGGTTAATACGGCTCAAAATCCAGTAACTATTCAACTTATTGTTTTGCGGAGTGATCTAGGTTTACTGTAAAGGAAATAATAGGTTAATAAAACGTGTTATTTATTATAATAAATTGTACCCATTTATTTTAATGATTTACCGTTGGTTTGTAATGTCGTTAAGATGAACATATTAATAAAGTTAGGCCTGGGGCTCTGGGCTGCAGCCCAAAAAGCCCTTACGTAGATCCGGCCATGCATAGTAAGAATTCATGTAGAGACGTGGTATAATATTTTACCAATATTTCTTTTATGGACAGCAATATAGTTATTGCACTTTGCAGTCGGTGGTTCGTTTTTGGATCTTAATATTAATAACGATTATAAATATATGCAAGTTCTTAATATTCAAAAATTGTCAGGTTTTTTATTAAATAACAATTGGGTCGTAATATTAGAACCCGAAAACCCGATATGATTGTTATTTAGTGTTAAATTTCGTGAGAGTACCAGAGATTTAAGAATCCTTAACAGACAATATATAAAAAAAGCATATCCTAACAGAAAGGTGACCTGAAAATCATTATAAACCTCAACGCCAGGATTACACAGCAACGTAAATTTTTTGCTCATTAAGATAAATTTTCAACCTATTGTCCAGTGACAATGTTGTTAACGATTATCCCATTAGCTACGTCGACCCTCGTCCATCCCAGGTGTTTTTTACCCGGGTCGGAGACCTAGCCTGTCTGGGTGACCTAGGCTTAATGCCTAACGTGACGGAAAAGTTCATTATATTAACGGTGATGTTTCAGACATGAAAGCATTATGTTTAGATTTGCATTATATACTAGCGAGCTGGCCTGTCTTCATGTGGATTTAATAAATAAATACATCCAACAGTCACATACATAGTCCTTTTATTGTAATGAAGGGCCTGATGGTAAGCGATACGACCGCTTAAAAACAGTAGCAGAACCAAACAACACCGTGAATTACAAAGCAATGCTTGGCATTGCACTGCGCTCGCCATTCTGAGACATAAGATGTTAAGTCTCAATAATTATGTACAGTAGTTACTCTGGCTACAATGTCCTTCAATCCAAAACACAACAGTGTATTTACACTGCTGTTTGGGTTGTGGCGGTAGCAATACGCCAACATAGATTTAGCTTATAAATTAACACGCTTATTATTTGTAATTTTAACATTATTTAAACACGCATTTCATTTTAAGATATGACTGCAGATGTTAGACCATAAAACATCTGCGAGTCGTTTTATTACAGTAAGAATTTTTGTGTACCTTATTGTATAATATTAGTTAAAAAGATACTGTGCTAAATTATTGTTTCCTAATTGTAATGGCCGTTCATACCGGGGCAATAAAACTGTATTATTATAGTTAAGTTCTTTAGTGGCGGCAATCCTTTGCAACAAATTTATGTTTTTTAGACAATAGTACACATGTTTTGTAAACCTTTCGGTTTGGACAATAGCCCAGATGTTTGGGCCGACCTTAATTTTTAGTTGAAAGGATACACCCTATTTTATGGCTTAAATATATTTTCTGGAAGATTTATCCCCACCGATCCTCATTCGGGTAGTCGTATAAAAGGGTTGGTTTATTTGGATGACAGAAGATAGTCTGCCATCTCTCGTCACGAGCACATCTCGCTCCGAGTCGCATAATTATAATTTTACTCTGTCTGTGAATGTATTAAGTGTTAATTTACAAAATATACAATAGTTAGTTCCTGGAAGTGAGTGCTTATTCTAATACCTACACTTATAACCACCAAAGGGTATATCTCGGGATGGCAGAGCCTTGTTGTAATCTGTTAAAGTTATATTTCTTTATTCATTCAATAATAGTATATTGACTAAAACATTTAGTATAGGAATATACATTGAAAACACAATAACATCTTATTAAATATTATTCTAAAATCTGTGTAACAAAAACATTATATGCACTGTTGTGTTTCGGATTGAAGGACATTGTAGCCAGAGTAATTACTGGACGTATTGAGATCTCAATCATAAGTTCTGAATGAAATTTTTGTATAAATAGACATAATCATCTTTATAAATACATTGGAAAACAGCAATTATCTAGACAAAACGCGTTGTTATTTATTAGCAAGAGTTAACTTGCACGAATTCTCGAATGCCATACAACAGCCTGATATCGGTGGCTCAATTATTCCAAGAGAAGTGGAATTCACTATTTCATTTAAGCCCATAGCATTTACGCAGAAATGCACATCATTGTGAACGCACACAATTGCGAATATAGCGGTTGATTTTCACAACTTCCGACTAAATTTGGGAACGTGATGTTTATTTTCAAGTGTACTGGGAATTATTGAGTGGCTTTAAGGCTCCATTGTTCTAATGGAATGGGCGGGAATTATGAACATGTATGCTATAGTGAAGCTATTGTAGGATAGGTAGAGTGGCGTTGTTACCAGTGACGCCTCAGGATGAATGGATAGGCTATACCGGGGCGGTACCACCTTATACTTTTGTATTAACTAAAACTACTATGTTTACTTTTGCTTTGATATTAATTTGTTAATTCGTTTTTTTCTTTGTTCTTATAAATACATAATTGTCTTTTATCGTTGATATTTTAGAAATAATAGTAATAATGTTTATGTTCCATTTCTTATTAATTAGAATGTAGCTAAGTGTTTTGGTTAAAATACTGTAAACTTGCATTTTACTTGAAATAAATACAAATCACGGGAGATCGACGTGAAGCAACAGCTTAGTTGTCGGTGAGTGAGATTGCCGGATGCCCAATACCGCTTTCCTCTTCCCTTAAATTTTCTTTACTGTTCTTCCGCCATAAATAAATATAAAACGTGCTTAGTGTTATGAAACCTAGAAGAACTTTACAAACCCATAAAATTCTACAAGTTTTGTTGCAAATGATATATACATACATAAACTCACGCCTTTTTCTCAGAAGAGGTAAGCAGAGGTGCCAGGCCACCCACATTTCGCCTTGTATGTTCCGTCCCAAATGATAAATACTGCATAGATGTGCGCGATAGTTCTGTTATTCTGTTTTTCGAAAAAATATAATTATATAATGCCACAAATGGCTTTATTCATTTTATTAGTGCTTTATATATAAAATTGTATGATAGCGGACTTAAGAGGAGGGTCTATGTGAAATGGCCTTTTTCACAACGTTTTTTCTTGGTGATCTTTATTATTAGGTCTTAAAAAAATGTTGATCTACACTATATGGAGCATGTCCCCTACTTTTCAGAATTCTTAAAAGTGTATTAAAAGTACTTGAAATAAAATTAAGTGACCTCTGTTTTCGCATTTACAACGTTTTTTCTCTTAAACTACGAGCACTAGGATTATTTTATTATTATCAGGATATTAAGAAATGCAAGACGGATGGGACCTTCTTTTTATTTTTTCTAATTTCTGTCTGATTTATTTTTAACGAATTTTTTCACATTATCGATACTCTAAATCGCGAGCACGTCCCCGCTGTCGCCCAACAAATCAGTGCGGGACGAACCGCCGTGCTAAACGGACCTATGTCGTTTGTCTTCGCAATATCAACGTTAATTTAATATTGCTATTTCGCTCGACACATTCATTGAGAACGGTTACGGCCAGTCTAACCGTAGTAAATGATTAATTCACTATCTGCGTCACCACAACCGAGGCGCTGTTGCTTGGATGCTAAATAAAAACGTGTGGCCGCGGGTTCGATCCCGCATCGAAACAAATGTTTTTGTTTATAAATTATTTACAATATTTTATATAGGAAACATTTTATTTCTTGCATTTTTGTAACATTTATATTTAACATTTTTGTATTTTAGATTTTTGAATATTTCGATTTTTGTTTATTATGAATAAACTAAAAATTACTCAACCGATCTTAAAATTCTTTCACCATCCGAATCTAACATTATCCTGGAGTAACATAGGCTGTATATTTGGCTAAAGGGGTTGACATGAGTTAAAATGGAAAATAAAAATAATTGAAGATATTTTTTTGAAAAATATCTTCTACCATATTTTAAACATTATTATTTATGCTCTTAGTAGAAAGTAACTGTGCTATAATAGTAGATTTGTTTTGTTAAAGTTAACGATCATAATATTGTACCTACATAGCAAAATATAAGTATCGTGCGATGTTTTAATATTTCAATTGAATTTCATGCAACTTATGAGAGACCTACCCAACATATAAATAAATGAATTGTTATGTTCCGATCATATTTTAGATAGTAGGTAACATTTAAACACCAAAATAGGCACTAATATAATATATAGTTACCGGTAATTTGGTCACCGGGAAGTAAGCATTGGTCCGAAGGATTGACCGCTCGATTCGTGATTGATGCTACGACACGTTAGTTCGAACCCACGCCCCACATATGTTATTTTCGCATTTTTATTCTTTGAAAATTTAATTACACCCCGGAGGGGAAAGGAAAGAGGCCCGTATCGCAGCTGACTGGACGCCTACTAAAAACGAGTGGCCGCGGGCTCGATCCCCGCATCGATACAATTGTTTTTGTTTATAAATTCACCTATCTGTCTAACCTATATAATATTTTATAGAAGAAACATTTCATTTTTTGCATTTTTGTAACATGTGTATTTATACATTTTTGTATTTTAGATTTTTGAATATTTCGATTTTTGTTTATTATGAATAAACCCAAAAATTACTTAACCGACCGACTTAATCTTAAAATTCTTTCACCATTCGAATCCAACATTATCTTGGAGTAACATTGGCTGTATGTTTGGCTAAAGGAGTTGAAATAAGGGTTGAAATGAAAAATAAAAACCATTCGAGATATATTTTTTTAAATATTTATTAATATGAATAAAAAATAAATCTTCAATTGTTTTTCTTTTCAATTTAAACCTTTATTTCAACCCCTTCAGGTACTAATTTTTTAAATCGGTCTAGTAATTTTTGAGTTTCATTATAAATAAAAATCCAAAAATATAAATGTATCTATCCTCTTTATATTATTAGAAAAGAAAAACAAAAATAAAAATATTAAAAATTTAAAATGTAATATTGGTATAGATAGATCATAGAAGAAATAAGTAAACACAAAAATCGAACTACAAGTGCGGGGACCGAACCCGCGCCTTCTCGTTTAACAGTCAGCGTTCGTGCAATTCTGCCACTATAGCTGTGACGTTTGTTAGTGAATTAATCATACACTACGGTCAACCGCTCCTAACTGTACTTGATGGGAACATCGAGTGAAATAACACTACGAATATATCGTTTTGTCCGCGTCGAAACTATGAATGAATAGGTATAACGCAGCGCCCTCGCTCGCACGTCGTACGCCGGTGCATGAGATTTGGTTCCGCCCGTTCGAGCAAGGTCATCGGCGTCTACCGTCCTCTTAATACCCGAGGAGTGCTCTACCAGTCTTCCTTTGTATATAAATTATTAAATTATGGATATGTTTTGATGGTTATAGTTTTATAAACAATACATTAAATATATACACAGATATGCAAAACTATACACATGTAATATCACTACATAGTATAAAACAAAGTCGCTTTCTCTGTCCCTATGTCCCTTTGTATGCTTAAGTCTTAAAAACTACGCAACGGATTTTGATGTGGTTTTTTTAATAGATAGAGTGATTCAAGAGGAACGTTTATATGTATAATACGTACATATTATTGTACAGAAATTTATTTGTACCCGGGCGAAGCTGGGCCGGGCCGCTAGTATAATATATATAATTAATAAATTAATTAATAGCATTTCATGCAATAATAATATGGTGATAACATAAGTATTGTTTTATAAAAGCTACATTCGACCATCCATCACAAATTGTATAAGATAAATAACAATCCATCAATACGTGTTTTAGCATAATTTTTTTCGCTCATACATTAAAAACTTGAAATAATCAATCACCGAAATTACTTGTCACTTTTATTGGGAAAAGTTATAATGAATTTTTACATTGTATGTTTTAAGACGCAAAGTAAAACATAGGAAGAAAAATGTATACCTTTTACTAAAAAGTAGTCGATTAGTCATGTGTGTATTGATAGTCAATCACCACGCACTAAAAACGGTGAAGGAAAACATCGTGAGGAAACCTGCATACCATAGCGATTTATAAGAATTTCTATGGTATGTAAGTCCGCCAACCCGCACTAGGCCAGCGTGGTGGACTATATGGCCTAACCACTCTCAATCGTACTGTCGATTGTAGAGGAGGCCCGTGCCCTGCAGTGGGACGTATATGGGCTGATACAGACAGACAGTCGATTAGCAAATTGTTCACCTGATCTTATTTAATCACCGAGTTTATAGACACCCAGAAAACTACAAAATCAAGTGGAAGGAAAAGGGGGGGGGGGGGTTGTAAAGTAAAAGATAACATAGATTGATGGTGAAAACCATCTCTGCGCGAACCAAAAGGTTCGATAACTATTTTTCAAGCACTATCAAGCTGTGGAATAGTGTGCTGTCACGCGTGCTCCCTCCTTCCTATAATTTAGGAGCTTCCGCCGTAGGGTGACCAAGCATCTCAGCAGGCCGGCATGTGTGTCGAATGACATTGAACCAACCTCTGATGCCATTCCATACTCTGTCTGGACGGCATTTGCGCTTACCATCAGATGCAGAGTAGTTAGTATGCCGTGCTAGAAGAATAGACTACATATAATTTGAAGAAAATTGAACCGCTGATAGTTGTGAAATTTGTGGATGAAAACATCATGAGGAATTGTACTATCGTACGGTGCAACTTAAAACCATTCTATCTACTCTCTATCTATCCAATTCCTTTCCTAAACCGGCTAAGGCAGGAAAACAGATAAAATAAAAACTTAAGAAAACTAGTAAACAACTTAAATAATTCATTAAGACCGTGTCAAATGATTTACAATCGCGCGGAAGACAAAAGTTAATCCGAAATTTTCAGACAAAAGGTTAATTATTGCCCTTTGAAGAGACTTTGTGGGAGTTCCGTGGCTAATTTAAACTGGTCCAGTCATTAATTGACTTTCTTAAAACCGCCGCTTTGATTCCGATTTCTTTGTGAACTTGCAAGAAGTTTTTTAATTTGCAAAAAAATAGATTTCTTGATAATCTTGACTTTGTTAATTATAACGTTGTCTTGGAAATAATAACGCTGGTTTCAGTAGCACAAAGGAAAGAAGTCAGTTGTGAAATAAAACGCTGCTGGTTTGAGTCTCCGTTCTGGTGTTAAGACTGCAGCGTAAAAGTATAAATAAAAATCTTTTAAGATGATTCATAATATTACCACTGTGTACCTAAGACAGTTTAAGATGACTTTCTGCAATTAATATTGCGAGTTCAAATGGGTGAAGTATTTTTATGGCCGACAGATGTTTTGTTTTGTCCATACCAAAGTCACCATTGGAAATAGCAACAGCATCCGTGGCGTAGGCGGTTAGACGCCGCCTGTGAAGCGAGAGGCCGCGGATTCGCTCTCCGAAACGAAAGAAATGTTCGTGCTGCCCACAAATATTTCTTTCGTGTCTGGGTGTTTTGTGAAATCGAAAAGTCTCTCATAGTTCCTTAAACCCACGACAAAAGACTCGGTCTTTGCGTGGGGTCAGGGCTATGTACATATGTGTCTGTTGGGTGTTATTTATTTATTTATATATTTAACTATCAGATGTCGAGGAGTACTTTGTTCAATGGGTGATTAAAGGCTGAAACAGTACCGTACAAAAGTCTTATATTAAAGTAGGTAATTATATGACTCTTGGGTGTTATTTATTTTAATAGCTGTGGGGTAGAGGTTTGAACCGATGAAAGATGAAAATTTCCCCACAGTCCAAACAATTATGTCAGCCTACTCGAAACTACATGCATATTTTTTTTAATAACCCGTTTCATCCCACTGCTGAGCTACAAAAACATAAACAAATAAATAGTCACATACAAGTCAATCCTAGCGTGGGATAAATCAGTACCACTATAATAGATTCTCTACCAGTATATCGGATGGATCCGTATACAGGGTGTCCCATAACTAGACGATAAACTGGTGACCAAAGATAGATCAAGCTATGACGGCACAGGAACCAAAAAAAAAATATAGTACTACATGTACATAAACCTGGCTAAAGTGTTTACATTCAAATTTCTCTGTGAAAATACAGGAAACTTTCTTAATTCACAAAAATAGGTGTCAGCGTAATCTCGTTTTTATTAATCACACCCAAAGTGCTACCTAGAGCTGTTTTATCTTCATTGTGAATTGAATAATTTTAAAAACGAGTTTTACTTCCGAGAAATTTTTATTTAATATCAAATACCGGCTGTTGGCTCGGATTTTATTATGAATTATTCACTCTTTCATAATTATGAAACAAAATACTGTTGCATTGCCTAGGGCGATATACGCTTAGTTATGTTTTTCTATTATTTTTTTATAAGACGTGTGCTTTTGTATTAATCTACATATTTATGTGGTATTCAATTTCAATCTAATCTTGTACATATAATAAGAAATAGAAACAGTTCTGAATTTAACTCATAAATCTTAATAAAACAAATATATTTACAATACAGAAACTACTGAATGGAAAAATAATTAGAGCTCAAACAAATCCTGTAACTGCACGTAACGCTTAATTATGTAACTAAAATAATCTTAAACTTAATTCCACAGCGCATTAAACAATTATAATATCTATTTAAAACACGATAATTATGAAAGGAACAACACTTAAACCCTGTAACTGCAACACGCAACGCTCATGTAACAAAAAATTCTAAAACCTCATTCAAAGAGCGCATTAAAACAAATTTGAAAGACGCCATTAATTCGCGTGGGTTGAAAAGAATTTTTATCCGAGCACAGCAGCGGCAATAATTATGTGTTACGGCGGGAGTAATTCAGGTGGTTTTGCATTCCCGACTCTTAATTAAGGGGCCTAACGTCCTGTGGCAGCGTTAGAGCTTGTTTATATGCTGCTATGTCGCTCGAGTTAAGGCCGGGGTTGCTGTATTGTTTTGATTTTATTCAGGTTTTTGGTAGCGTGATGAGCAGTTCCAACTAGTGTTTGGGTAGAAAAATGGAAAAAGATAAATGAACAATTCTATGCCGTAATAAAATAAAGATAGACAGGGTTAAAAAAGTATCTGCACACGGGTGGAGCCGGGTACGCCTCTAGTATTGAATTAAAACTGTTGTTTACGGATTTTATTGCATATTTGGTTTAATTTTTATATTGCAAATTGACCAACTGGCAGATATCAAGTTGCAATGAGCTCCTCCAAAGCTCCTTCTGCGTAGATTGGATGGAATAAACCATCTAACTTTTTAAATTAACTTTTTAATGTAATGATTGTTAAATAAGGGTATTAAAATGATAACAGTCACTGAGCGGATGACACAAAAGCTGTAAACTAATGTAAACATCGGGAAGTTAAATCAATGTATAATTGAACCAAATCCGCAATGAAATCCGTAAATAATTGCTTTATTTTAACATTTTCTATGGTATATTTTCAAGCTTACAAAGCTTGCGACGGTTACAAAGCTGAGGTGTCGGGTTCGAATCCCGGGTTTGTCTAAGTGATATTGAATTTTTCTATTCAGTATCAGCCCAGTGTCAGGAATCTGTGCCCGATATGACGATAACTTATCACATTGTCGGACGGAACATACAAGGCAAAATGGGGGCGCTCTGGTACCTCTGCCTACCCCTTCTGGGAACAAGACGTGAGTTTATGCATGTATGTGTATGTATTTACGAGAAACGCTGAAATTGTTGTGGAGCGTCGAAACCGTAGGATACGAATATAAAAAAAAAATGAATGAAAAACGCTACAGCGCTGACTTACCAAAACCTTAGCCGAAAAAAGTTAAAATATTACAACTAATAGTGCAGCTGAAATGTTTGCCAATTTAACTTAGGTAAATAGGCACTGTCAATGTTAGATTTTGGTATACATTCGAAATGAAATACATAAATATGTATTAGGTAGGGCAACCCCACCCTTAAACGGATGAGAAGGAACGTAGCGCGCAATTAGGCGACTAAATGCAGCCGCCAGTGGAATTATTTACTTTATAATATACTTATTTTCTATTACTGCATAGCCGATGTTTATGTCCATTCTAACTCAGCTTTGTGCTAACTACCCACCATGTTTTGATACTAATCTTGTTTCACTGTTTGAGTTTACGTAGGTTACGGAAAATTCTATGTCCTTTGCAATTTGTTGAATCTTGTGGAGGCATTTGTGAGTTTGTTTGTTTCAGTTTTCGCCATTGATTGCATTCAAAACAGTTTTAAGGTGTACAATAATAAGAAAAAAGATACCTCCCATCCAGAAAGAAAGTGCTATTACCGAGGCATAGAAAAATAATTTAATCACAAATCGTGTCAATGCCTCCTCTAATATAATTATAACTCTTACAGTCGAATAAGATACTTGACTTTAACTTATGACCTTAACAACATTACATTAATGCAAACTAGCAATAACTCACGAATCGAGCAGTAAATTATGAAATTGAGATTGATAAGAACCCAAATATGAAATAGTGTTATACCCCGTCTCCCTCCCCCGCTATATAACTTACTAGAATGCGTCTAGACGGCGTAAATTCGTTCGTTCGTTCGTTGTAAAGATTGAATTTGTACATTTTGCAGCGAATTTTGAATTCGTACCCGTGTTGCTTTTTGTAAAGTAAATTGAAGTGATAACAATTTTCATATTTTAAAGTAATAACTACTTTTACAGTTCTACGAAGCGTTGGTAAACCGGTGTTAGAGTAACTTTGTTGCTCAGTCTTCGCATTTTCGTCTCGTTTTAAGCATTCTCGATTTTATGAATTTTGACTCTCATTTTATTTTTCTTGCCCACATCAAACTAGCCTTCTGGTGAGCGACTGTGTTAATGGAAAATTATCATGTATGCTTGTGACTGGCTCGAAAGGTTCTCGGGGTTGAACCTAAAAGACTCAACATAACGCCGACAGCGCAAAGGAAAAATTAAGGGGAAGATGAGAGAAAGCCGAGAGATTCGACTTCCGATCCGCGACACATTTGTGCGATCTTTTGTAAATATTAGTTTCGGATCTGAATGCTATGAGATCGACAATCACGGTTTTACAATACAAAAGTTACGTCGTAGTGCTAATATTGTATGCGGAATTTGAGTATATTTTATAACTATTGATACATCATCTCAGCCACAAGAAGTCCACTGCTGAACGTAGCCCTCCCCCAAAAATACTTGAATTGTACAAAATAAGGAATTCTAAACAGTTACACCTGTTATTTTCTAATTACAATGTAATATTATTATTGGCTAAATACAAGTTAGTGTTTCAAGAGATTTCCTAAGCCCCTCACGATGTTATTCTAAGTGCGTGCCTCTGTAGATCCTGGCTTACAAAACTCGCAATGGTTTGTGCACTGGATATTCTCTGACCCATTTCTATCGGTAAATATTTTTCATTTAATTGTTGGATTGTTCCGATTTGAAATGAAATGGCAGAGCCGCAGCATAGTATTTTGTAATGTAGTTCAAATGCCAGGTTGATTTAGAAATTATTTTTCTATAAACTTTTATTCATAATGAGGAAACTCAAGGAAACGATTTTAATGATTAGTTGATAAACTATAACTTTAAAATTGCTTATTTTTTTATAAATTTAACCAAAAGTATGATTTTTATTGGATACTTTACTGTCCGCACACCCACCACTGCAACTCCTTTAAACCAGGATCAATAGTGGCACGCATTGCAATGACACCGAGCATTGAAGCTCGGCCTCTCCAGAATGTCTAATTTACCTATAACCCGCAACGAAATCAATCATAAAGTAAGTTATTAGGACAAGTTTAAAATATTTTTGCCTACTTCCACTTCCATACTCCTTCCAGTCCCTTTGTATATTTTTAAGATATGATTTCTGAATCATTCATCAGTACATCTTTAGAAGATTATATTTATATTTATTTATTTCAAGTAAACATGCGTTTTAATGTTTACAGTATTTTAACCAAAACACTTACATTCTGATAAATAAAAATGATAGAATTGGAACATAAACATTATTATATGAGCCCTGGGAGTATATTCATTGGTTTATATCGGTATTACCAAAACCACCTGTCACAAAACTTGTTAAGATCCTACATATTGTGCTACTACTACGGGGCGAGTCAGTTATACCGAGCACTTTCCGTTCTAGACAACTTCTATAACACTAGCCTGGGTCAGCTCCACTTGCAACTCGCAACAGCAGTATGATGAACTGTTGTATTTCACTTGGAAGGACACTGTAGTTAGAATAATTACTGGACAAATCGAGACTTAACATCTTATGTCTCAGGATGGCAAGCGCAGTGGAATATCAGGCATTGCTTTGTAATTCACGGTGTTGTTTGGTTTTTTCAAGAGCATACTTGTCTTGCCATTTATTGAAAAAATATCTAAATAGGCTATAGAATATTCTTTGAAAATATACGTATGTTCAACAAGGTAAATGCAGGATTCTAATGGTGAAACATTTCAAATAAGTCCAGTAGTTTTAGAGCCCTTTCAGTGCGAACAAACAATCAAATGTTTCCTCTTTCTAATATTATAGTTTCTAAGATCTTCTAAAACAAGAAACTTACACAAACTAATTGAGTTTAATGGTAGGGTTATTTTCCTATATCTATCAATTATTACTCGAATTATTAACATTACAATCCAAATTTAATTCCAGCGTGAAGTCAATTCGTTTTCACAATGGCCGGGCAAAATTGATTCGCGGAATATGAAAATTTAGGTCGAGTATATTTACTATACGTTGATGTAAATAAACAGTTTTCCGCTGGATGTGACATTTATTTGTAGAGCATTGACCTGCGCTTCATTGTCGGGATGTTGACAAATTTGTGTAGTGAATGGGTTGGAAAACTAGATGTTGTATCTTTGAATTTACCAGATTGTGATGTTTTTGTGAATAATATTGAAAAGTATTTCAGATTGAAATAAAACTATTATTTACGGATTTTATCGCGGATTTAGTTTAATTTTTACATTTTTTGACTTCCCGACGGACTCACCGCCCCTCCGCCGCCACCCCGTGACCACAAAAGCTGTAAAGTAATCGAAACGTTGGGAATTATCTGGACGTTGCGCGTTGTACCTGCAAAATTTTAATTCATTGTATCAATCCCTCAAGACTCATTTTCACCCAAATGATTTATAGCTCTAATATAACATAATCTTTTACTAATAAACAAATCAAATGCCTGGTTCTCCTAACATATTCAACCCGTTCTGTTATTAATAATATTATTTGTGAATTTTTCATACTTACTACTACAGCTATTGTTGCATAATATTATTTTGTTATTTATATGTGAAGACCTGTCGCACCCTCGGTGCAACAAAGTCACATATGCAAAAATTACAAGGTTGGAAGGTATAATGAATTAATCTCATATTTTGTTGAATGTTTAGTTGTCATAATTTTATTAAGCTTAAATTACAAGTTGATATTGTGATAAAAGCTGTTCGACTTGTCTATGTCTTGAAATATCATATTTTTATACGGTGTCAAAGTTTCAAATGGTTTTCTTGAAAAGTTGCATTTTTGCAAACGTGACTTTGTTGCACCGAGGGTGCGCTGTGATTGGCTCTGTATTGAATAGATTTTAATGTATGTATATAAATATTTGGAGGCTTTAGTTCTCCTTTTCTATACTTAATATTATAAAGCTGATGAGTTTGTTTGTTTGTTTGTTTGAACGCGCCAATCTCTGGAACTACTGGTCCGATTTGAATGATTCTTTCAGTGTTGGGTAGTCCATTTATCGAGGAAGGCCATAGGCTATATATCATCACGCTATGGCCTATAGGAGGAAAGCAGTAGTGATATTTCTAGCAAATACGAGGAAATGTTGTTCGTTTTTCGTGGTCCGATTGGTCGATATTCTAAACTGATAGTCAGAATTAAACATTTTGACCGCCATTTTAAAACGTATGCATCCGGGCGGAGCCAGGCCCGACCGCTAGTAATTAATTAATTACTCCTTCCAACCTCTCTATATCCTCTGCGGACGCAGGTGCATCCGGAACCCTTGTCACTCGACTACGATAATCCCGTCACATCAGATCGCACTTAATTTGTCTGAAGTTGTGACGGACGCGCCCGCAAGCTTGTAGTTTACTGACAGTGACCGTCGTAAAAACTGACAATGTTTTGATGGTTTTTAGATATGAGACTGTATTTATTTAATAAAAACATATCAACAATATATGCATTAAAAATTAACCGAAACACTCATTAAATATAATAAGTCTTATTAAATGTTATATGAGGGTAACACGGAGTAAAAATAACATAAAATCTAAGCAAAATTTTGGAAAAGAGAAGTACTGCCTTAATATTTACTTTTCTTTTGCTATAGGGTCAGTGCTTATTTTTTGAATTTCGATATAAAAATTATTTGTATTGTTGGCGTTGTACTGTGATATGATTGCAAAGTTCTCGGGTTCGAACACGGATTGGGTAATATTGGATTTTTCAATTCATTATCAGCTTGCAGTCAGGAATATAGGCCTGGTGTGTCAATAGGCTCATCTACCACATAGGGACGGCCATACAAGGCGAAATGTGGGTGTCCTGTGGCCATCCAGGCGGTTTCAAATTACCAGCAGCAAGATTAAACTAGATATATAGTATGTAATGCGCAAAAAAAAAACAGAGGGAATACATGTAACTTCATCCACCAAAGCGTTTAATTCTCAGTCATGTTCTATAGTCATTCATAAAAATAATACTTTTTTGTCTGAGGCGTTCGCAACATAAATCTTTGATTCTGAATTAAAGATAATTAAATATCCATTTAACATATAACTCACGTCCAAATTATGATAATTATAAAACATCACGTAAATGTGGGAAATGGAAAATTTTCCAGCAAATCTAGTTAGGTTTGCACTCAAGCTTTGCCGGAATATATGCGAATATTGGAATCGAAAAATTCGCCCGCCCCGACTACCGGGCACTTGCCAAAACGCTAGCCGTCCCGGACAAAACCGGATTATTCCGGATAATACCGGATTCAGCCGGAGGGATCCGCACCGATGTAGCACTTAATGTGCCGAGTAAAAACAATAGAAACTAATTCCTATTGGCGATTTGGGTGTGGTTGTGATGACCCAGATACAAGATATAATAAAATATATGTACATTGAACTGACGTGCTGCCATCATGTTCAGTTCAACAGTGGTCGCAGCTACAAATTCCAGAACACACCTCTGACTTTTCGGAGTTATGTGTATATTGATAGTCCATCATCACGCTCTTTAACGGGTATGAGGAAACACGCATAAAATTGCAATTTGTAAAAAAATGGTATATAAATTCCGCCAACCACACTAGGCCAGCGTCGTGGACTATATAATCGCTACGGTTTGCAGGTTTCCTCATTCACTATCAATACACCCATGAGTCCGAAAAATAAGAGGTGTGCCCTGGGATTCGAACCCGCTAACACTACAATGCATCTGGTCCGTGTACCAACAGGCTACCAGGTACTTTAGATCATGATACAACTGAAGGTTAAATTCTCCGTTTAAAATCCTACGGTTTCCATCAAAAACCAGTTACCATTAAAACTTACAAAGAGAAATTATTTTCTTCTCTCATAAAAACGATTTATTTAACTTAAATAATTTGCGTATAATTAAACATTTTTCTTGGTCTAGATTTTTCGGGTTTGTTTAACTTAATTACAGTTTTAATTGCGTAGGCATTTTCGTTTCGTTTATTTTTTATAAATAGGTTTTAATTAGTTGCTTTGTCGCCGATTATTGGCTGCTTGTGTTGTGTTGCTGCGATGTACTTGGGCTGAATCCCTTTTTCTCTTTAGAAATGTTTTACTAAAATATTGATACTTCATTTCTAAAGGTTAGTGGCTGAAAAAAAAAATAGAACGTGTTGCGGGAAAGAGATGACGAATGGAAATGAAATACTAAGGAAGGAAAGAGTTGGAGAATGAAAGATAAAGATGTGAATGTATGGAAGCATGGAATAAGAGAGAACTGAGAGAGAGTGGTTAGGCCATATAGTCCACCGCCCTGGTTAAGTGCGGGTTGGTGGACTTTACATACTACAGAAATTAAGAAGGCTCTACATCCATAGGTCTCTTTAAAATACGAGCAAAGCCTAAATGGGATCTTTAAACACATTCAATCCTTTAGCAATATCAATAAACAGTTTTGAGCGTCGTGTCCATTATTTCCAAAAGGAAGTTACCGTTTCAGCGTCGATGCACATGCTTGTGCCTCGAGACCATAAATCCGGACAATGCACGTCGTCTTGCGTTTAGGTATTTGAATGCATATTGTGGCGGCTCGAGGGATGAGAGAATATCTTCATGGCTTATCTTCATAGTCTTAGATTTTTTTGATACCCTTACACAAAATGAATATACCGGGTATATCAAGACTGCTACCGAAAACGGTGGTAGTTTTAGTGACTACAAACACAATGCAAGTAAAAATTTTTTTTATCGTTATTTTAAATATCATCATTTTTGGGTGGTAAATACAGAGTCTTTGCTAAAATAATAATTTAAACTCTTTTATACCTTATGCGTAAATAAAAGGGTATACACTGTTATCATAGGGAAAAAATGTATTTACCAACCAAAAACGAACATATGAAAAAAATAGCAAAAAAAAAAAATCGTCGCTTTTTAACATTTTCTGTTGCATTGTGTCTGAAATCGCTTAAACTACCACCCGGCTTCGTTTTCGGTAGCAGTCTTGATATACCCTCTATATTATATGTACGATATAATATGCATATCTTACCACTACTACACCACGTTTGGAATAAAATTTTTTTTTTTGCAATAAATGACTAGGCTACCATGCAATTTACTTCATCGTAAGCGATACGACCGCTCATGAACAATAGCAAAACCAAACAACATTGTGAATTTCAACGCAAGGCTGGGCATTCTACTGCGTCCGCCATCCTAAGACATGACATTTTAAGGCTCAGTATTTTTAGTACAGTGCATTAACATTGCTGTTTAGGGAGAGAAATAGACACTGCGGTGATAACTACACAGGTGGCCTCTCACATATGAGAGACCTACCACCAGTAAGTCAGCCTTGTAGTGTCTGTATCTATAGAGATGCAAATGTGAATTGAAATTTACAACAGCGCATTGTATTAACTCAATATTTCCTCCTATCCCTATTTGTAAAAGAAGCTCAACTTTAATGAAATATCAAGTAAAGATCGCTCGTATAATGAAACCCCGCGAAGCATGCCAAAACTTTTTTAATATTTGACATGAGGTAACCCGATACAAATTGCAAGTAGTGCAACTTGGAAACTGAGATAAAGCGTACAGTAAAATCTCTGTTCGCCTCAGTCGACGCTTTGTTCCAGAATCGAGCTTCGGTATTGTGGATGGAATAGAAATTGTTTTACTTTTTATACGTTTGGGGTTAATTTTCTATGTTTTGAGGAATTTAATATTTATAGAATTTGCATTATGCTTTAATATAGAGGTATGGAAAATAAGATATAAGAGTGTAGGAAAGATTCTCCGGCATATTTAGTGAAAGCGATATCAAAGTTATCAAATTAAGTTGGTTTTCAGCGAGATATTAGTACTAATACGACGGCGCAAGATTGAATAAACAAATCTAAATAAATCAGACTTCATTATTGAATAATATGACGAAATATAAACTCTAAAGTATAACTTGTAGTGACTACTATTCTACTTTCTTCTCCTATTTTGCCGTTCGTTTAATATTTCCATTAGTTATATTATTTTCTGGCTATCTTTTCCCGGCCATTATTGAACTTACAGAATTGATTTAAAATTCTCTTTTATTTGGGCCCCGCTGTATCGTCCACATTAGGCCACAACCTAACATCATTGGAAATCGTTCTCGTAGCGATTCCGTCGCTTGCTTTGTCTCAAAGCAACACATGTTGTGGTTGTAAAATGCAAACATTTCATATTTGTATTTTGCTCTTATTCTTCTGTATGAGTTGTATGAGTTACCTTGCCGTGAAGTTTTATAAATTATTTTGAATTTAGATGATGTAGTTCGGACATGTCCAAACATTGCCGTTTTCGTGTTTTCTTTGTAGTTTTTTCTTGAGGTGAAGTGCTTCCAGACATTATCAACATTTGGAGACTGTCCCACCCCCACACAATCGACACTGAGACTCCTATAATCCAGGATCAATAGTAGCATTGAAACTCGCCGTGTCTCCGGGAATGTCTAACTTGTCTTTAGCCTGCAACAAAATTAATCATGAAGTAAATAATATATTTTTTTTTATTGCAGTGAATGGCGAGACGAGCATGCCGTTCGCCTGATGGTAAGCGATACGACCGCTCATAAACAGTTGCAACATTCCACTGCGCTCGCCATCCTGAGACATAAGATGTTAAGTCTCAATATGTCCAGTAGTTGCTCTGGCTACAATGTCCTTCAATCCAAAACACAACAGTGCATTTAAGCAGTGTTGTTTCACGGGAGAAATAGATATTGCGGTGGTACCTACGCAGATGGCCTCGCACATATGAGAGACCTACCACCAGTTAAAATATTTTGTCCAATTGCCTCTGTAGCAAAGCGGGTGACAATTCAATGGACTAATATAATACCGACATATTATACTAGTATATGACATAATTTCGTCTTCGTGATTATACAGGGTATATCAAGAGTGTTACCGAAAACGAAGCCGAGTGGTAGTTTTAGTGATTTCAGATACAATGCAACTAAATTTTGCGCAAAAAAATTGTGACGATTTTTTTTTGTTATTTTTTTTTTCTTTCGTCTAATTAGGGTGGTAAAAACATAGTTTTCGCTTTAATAATAGTGTAAACCCTTTTATTTTTAAAGACGCTATGGTACACGAGGCTTTAAATTATTATTTTAGCGATAACTATGGATTTACCACCCAAAAATGACGATATTAAAAAATTTGTAAAAAAAAATTGACACGTTTCTTAGCGAAATTTTTAGTTACATTATGCTTGTAACCACTAAAACTACCACCCGGCTTCGTTTTCGGTAGCACTCTTGATATACCTGGTATAGTGTCTAAATTGCACCTAAATGTAACAAGTAATTAAATTAGATTACCAATCGGTTAGAGAGATTTTGTCTCGAAGGCTGACACAATTATGTCACCTTGGTTAAAGCGGACATTCACAAGCTGAACTTGAAACTTAATAGATACTCTAATTAATGTAACTATGGCCTTCACTATTACGAACGCTTTACAAAAGGCTAAGCAATTTAATTGTGCTTAGTTTCAATATTCATTGTCCCAGTACATTATTATATTTTATTATCCGTTTCTATTTTATGTAACCATCACACCGCTACCAATTCATTTCCAAACATTCCATTAATCATTTCAAAAGCCTTTTATTTTCGCACAATAACGATCTCCATTCAAGAAACGGTTCTCATTAAAAGTAATAATTAAGCCTAAATTTTTTCGACTTCGTATACAAAATCAGCAGAGTTGTGATTGCGCTGAATTCACGTGACTGTTAAACACCACTAAAGTCTTTAAAGCGGTGAAATTTATTTATAATTTATTTTGCTGAATTCGCTCAAAGCGAACTAAGCTGTTTATACCGTTGAAGATATATTGAAGGTTATATACATAAGCTCACGCCTTTTTCCTAGAAGGGGTAGGCAGAAGCTACCATACACCCACGTTTCGCTTTGTGTATTCCGCTCTATCATGTGTTAAGGGATGAGCATATTGTCATATCACAAGTTTCTAATTCTGGGCTGATTATGAATAGAATAAATCAACCACTTGCCCGAGCCGAGATTCGAGTCCGAGAGTTTGGTATTATAATCTTTCTGTATTACAAGTGTGCCATCGAGACAGTCTTGAAAGCTTTAGGCATATTATGCTAGAAAATAAACCAAAACATCAGTACAGCACCGATATTTCTGCTTTATCATTCCTATCAGGCACACATATTCCTTCTCGCTTTTCTGTGTTCCTGCATGTTTTATATATGCATACAGATTATCTTCACAATTTCCACTCAAGTGTATTACCTTAATAACTGTAGATATAGTATACTGGGTATCTCAAGACTGCTACCGAAAACGAAGCCGGGTGGTAGTTTTAGTGACTACAAACACAATGCAACTAAAAATTTCGCAAAGAAACGCGACAGTTATTTTTTATGATTTTTTAAATATCGTCATTTTTGGGTGGTAAATCCATAATTTTTGTTAAAATAATAAATTAAACACTTTTATACCTTAGATTATTTATAAATAAAAGGGTATACACTATTATTTTAGGAATAAATGTATTTACCACCCAAATATAGTCATGGGAAAAAAATAACAAAAAAAATTGTCGCTTATTTTTGCAACTTTTTCTATTGCATTGTGTCCGAAGTCGCTTTAACTATAAATAACTCATTTCCCATCCGAGATTTGATACATAGAAATCCTTGCGTTAAGTTATACTCTCTCAGATCTTAAAAAACACTTGATTTTATGAACTTAAAAACTAACTTTTTTTTTAAACTCACAACGGTCAGGTGATATGTACTCTGAATTGATGAGAATGTATGAAGAGTTGAGAGTCAGGTGTCCTGAGTCGACGAGAATGCGTGAAGAGGTGAGACAGTGGGTGAAACGAAAGTAATATGTCGGATCGAGCAAAGTGGTGATGTATAAACTATGACTACCTCTATGGGATACAGGCGTTAAGTTTAAGTATGTATGAAAAACTTACACAAAGTGGAGCGACCTGAGAATTAAATCCAGCGTGAGACCCTGGGTTCACAACTGATTGAGATGACGAATAACTTTATTTCACTGAGAAAGTGATAAGTGTATATTCCTAATACAAGTACAATTAGTGTCCATAATATAAATAAAATTATAAATTTACACTTTATTCAATAATAATAAATAACACCCAACAGTCACATACATAGTCCTGACCCGACACTAAGATCGAGTCTTGTGTCGTGGGTATCAGGAACTACGAGAGACTTTTTGGCCTGACGAACACCCAGACTCGGAAGAAATATTTGTGGGCCGCACAAACATTTCTCTCGGTGCAGGGATCGAACCCGCGGCCTCTCGTTTCACAGGCGGCGTCTAACCAACTGTGCCACGGAGGCTGTCAATAGAACTTCAACTTCCTTTTTCATGTTCAAAATGGGATTTGCGCTGAAGATATTCATGAAGTCAAAATAGGTTGTTTTACCAAATTTCATATGGATCGGTCATATGCGTTTTTCGAAAGTTCAGTTCTTCAGTTAGCTTCTTCTTCGCCACTAGAGCCGCTATTTGTTGCTCTTTATGGTTTCTAGACAAAGTATATAGTTGATAACATATCAAAAAAGAAATGTTCAAATATATATATACCTACTAAAAAACAGAAAAGATTTTCAACTATAGTTACAAATTTAATTTTTAAATAAGTATATGAATTCCTGAACAATCATATTAGTATGGATTACAATCAGTATACTCAATGCTTTCTATACCTGTACTTGTGATAATAAATTCCACCATTGAATTCATCAAGTCAGGTGCAAATATGATAAGTAACTCTCTGATTTGTAATTTACTACATAATTGCTCCTTTCTATGACTCAAGGTTTTTATTTTGTTTATTTCAATGGTTTTCATTAATTTCCTCATCCAAAGTCTCGTAGAAACCATATTGGACCATGCTAAACCTAGTGATGGTATCACATTAGATGAATGCTCAATAGAAGTTGTAACTTGATTAATGCACAAGACAGCTAAATTATGCTCTTGACTAATTCGAATCAATGCTGTAGACAATTCACGAATCTCTTCTGCTCGTTCCACATAATTTGCATTTTCTACTCTAAACGGTGCTGCTACAGAATCAATAACAATAAGTGAACATGTACACTGAGCCAGCAGTTTTGGTAATCTCACTTTAATACAACTTAATAGATCTTGAGCTTCGATTACATGTTCCACAAATATACTTTTTCCATAGTCAATAGCAGGGTCATAATTAGGAATAGTTCTTCACTGCATACGATCCAAACTAGCATTAAAATTAGCTTTACTTAATTAAGAAAGCAACTTGTAAAAGTAGCATCTAACATTTGCCTTCGCTTTAAAGTTTCATGAGGTTTAGGTTTACACCCGGCCTCGAAACAAACATTTGCGCATTATACAAACATTTGACCCAGTGCCCCAGCTATGTCAAGTATACACGCATAGCTAAGGCGAGTTATAAATTAAAACAACAGTTGTAAAGTGTTGTACAAGCTTGGCCATAACCAAGCACTCAGCCCGTCTCTAATTGTTGTTAGTTAATTACTAATCTTGGGCTTTCATCCCGTAAAGGCAGCGTTGGCAGCACACTCAAATAAAAAAAAGCAATTCTAGATTGTTCCAAACGTTAATGTTCGGTAATTGTTTTGTTTTATCACTGCGGTGTTTTATTGTGGAAAAAGATTCATAGATGGCGGTAGTGTCGCATTTGAGGGTAGAAAATATGATGAAGAAAAATCATTTCGGTGGGAATTGTTGTAGGGTTCTAGGTTCATATTTTAGTCTTTATTCAAAAAATCTGTTTGAAAATGGTATAAGTTGAAATAAAACTATTATTTACGGATTTTATCGCGAATTTAGTTTATTTTTTTACATTCTTGAGTTCCCGACGTTTCGATTACTTTACAGCTTTCGTGGTCACGGGGTGGACTGAGGTATTGGTCATCCGCTCTGTGACTGTTACAATTGAACTACCCTTATTTTGCAATTAATAAATTAAAAAGTGGTTTTTGCGTTCCGATCTACAGAGAAGGAGCTCACAGTGTCTTGAGGTCTGGCAGTTGGTCTTTTGGGTTCCGATTTAATTAAATGTAGTATTGGATCCCACGCTTGTGCAAGCTTCAAGCCATCTTCTCTATTGAAATTTGGATGATTTTTAATTTCAATAGCCTCGCCAAACATCCTGGGCAGGAATCGGTGTTTTTTAGCGAAGACTTGGGGTTGGGCAAAGCGGAGGTAATGCTTGGAGCCTTCTTCTATATGTTCAGCAACTGCAGACTTCGTTGAGCGTCGATGTTT
The DNA here is from genome assembly GCA_009982885.2 of Hyles vespertilio. Classification (NCBI taxonomy): domain Eukaryota; kingdom Metazoa; phylum Arthropoda; class Insecta; order Lepidoptera; family Sphingidae; genus Hyles; species Hyles vespertilio. The sequence continues at coordinate 2,917,120 of CM042817.1, forward strand.
AACGTCAGCTATGTGTTCTTTTACGCGGGTCCCTATGCTTCTTTTGGTTTGAGATGATGATGGTTCTATGTATGAGAGGCCACAGTCGCAATCTATTTTCTTGTAAAGGAATATATGGTATAAGTTTAAAAAGCAATTTATTAACGACACTGAAAATTGTATCTAATTCTACAAACATTGAAAACTAGTCATTCGTGACGACTTCTCTCGATAATAATACGTTGATGGCCGTTTTATTTCACGATCAGGGGTAATACTCTGTGCTCCGACACTACAATGAAAGTTCGAACATCGCACGTAAAATTGTACTTTACAAAATGTTCGTGTCCTGTATACGTACGTCGTAATCTTAGACTAAGTCCGAAGTTAATAATAAGTTTCGTAGAGAATAGTACAGATTTTTAGTAACATAATAAAAGAAATATATATATATATATATATCCAACAGTCCTATACATAGTCCTGACCCGCACTAAGATGGCTCTTGTGTTGTAGGTATCAGGAACTACGAGAGATTTTTCGATCTCACAAACACCCAGACCCGAAACAAATATCTATGATTCACACAAATATTCATTTTGGTGCGGGGCTCGAACCCGCGGCCTCTCGTTTCACAGCCGGCGTCTAACCAACTGAGACACGGAGGCTGTCGACTTAAATCTTATAAGTTGACGTTCCACGTCCGAACATTCGAAAATCGTGTCGAAATATTGAGTAAACCTCTGGACTGGTACAGGCGTACGAAAAACTATACCAGAGGAAAAAGACGCCTTAACTAATGAACCTATCGTCGTCGGATGAGGAAGAAGTAGGAAGTGTAGCCAACAGTGCATACAAGCCACACACACACACACACACTCACAAGCATACCATATAAACACCATACTGTTGTGCTGTTTCCTTGAAGAAGCTACCCAGTTCATCCCTAAAGAAGTAATAAGGAAAAAAGTATAATCGCAGATAATTTACATCATTTTTAATACATGGCATTGGCTTTTAGCTCGAGTTATAACATATTTTGTAATGTAAATACACTTTACGAATAGATAATAATACTAGCGGTCCCTCCGCCTGCCCTTCAACGATAAATAATTGTTTGCATAATTATTAAATATTAATTCTATAATTATTCTTGTACATTCAAAGTTTTTTTTTATTGCAATGTACGGTTACGCCATTACGGCCATTCGCCTATTGGTAAGCAATACGACCGCTCATGAACAGTAGCAAAACAAAACAACACTTTGAATAACAAAGCAATGCTTGGCATTCCATTACGCTCGCCATCCTGAGACATAAGATGTTAAGTCTCAATATGTCCAGTAGTTACTCTGACTACAATGTTCTTCGGTCCGAAATACAACAGTGCATTTACTTTGCTGTTTGGTTGCCTCTCACAAGTGACCTACCGCCAGTGGAGTATTGCCTGTAATATTTATGTACAAACCAAGACATTCATTTACATCAAGCGTTATGTAAACTTGTACACTGATTAGATTCAATTATATCTAGGACACACTCGTACGAGGAATTTACATCTGTCTCAAATTAATTTCCAGGCGACCTGAATTCCTAACTTAATTGAGATGGTTAATTTGATTATCCTGACGCGAGATAGCCTGTAACTTTGCCTCCAGCCTTCATTTCACGGACATGTATTTAATTCACTTTATTTATGAGTTTGTTTAGTATAAATAAGTTTTGTTATTATTCTACTTTAATGTTTTGTTTCGTTTTCTTGCCAAATTAGTCAAAGAGGCGGAACCTGGTGTAGAAAGCATAATTCGCTTGCGAAAGTTTCACAAATAAATTATATTATTATTAAACATTGAGGTATTATACTAGAGCGGACATCTGGAACAAAATCTGTGCGTATGGTGCGTGCACAAGGGTATACATTGAATGATTGAAGCGAGAGGGAAGATATGTTACTTCGTAGGCGTGACAGAGACAGAAATAGAATGTACCCTTCATCTTGTTACAAAGTTTTTGTTTGTAGTATATTATCCCAATGTTAATAAAGGATATTTTGGAAGGGTAGAAATCTGATGTGTGAACCAATAAATTTGATAACTTCCAGAAAATAGTGAGAGCAGACAGCTAGCCGTAAAAATCTTGCTGCAAAATATTTTTACAAAGTGCATGAACGTTTTCTAGTTCGTTTTCTATTTGTATGTTATAATATAGTAAATATAAAACTTGAAATTTTAAATCTGCAAGACATTAGGGTCACTCAAAATCATTATTTATAGCCAGCAAGATTATAACCACTAAAATGTAGAGGACAGAATTAGATTACGTGTAAAAGAATTTACGTAAAACCTTGAGTGTGCAGTGAAAAAAATAATATTCCCAGCAAGGGCTCTCATGGTAATTACCGAAATAATTACAACTTGTAATATCCGTGTAATTAGGTCCGTGGCGTGTGACCTCTACGGATGTCTTCTTATGTCTTTTACAGTAAAAATACGGCACGGCATTATGTTGTTTACTTGCGAAAAAAAACAGTCTATTTTACTTACTTTTATTGATAACGGTTGCATTAAAGTATACTTATATATAAAATATGCAACAATAGTTTTTGCTATTGAAACTTTTGATATATGCTACTTCAATGATAAATAAGTTTTATTTCTGTGAAAGGTGAGACTAGCATGCCTTCGCATGATGGGAAGTTATACGGGCCGCTCATGGAAAATAGTTATGTTTGCCATTCCACTGCGCTCGCCATTCTGTGACATAATATGCTAATTGTCAATACTTCCCGTAGTTACTCTGGTAACAATGTCCTCCAAACCGAAACATAACAATGCATTTACACTATGTTTGGCGGAAAATACACCAACCCAGGCGGCCATTCACATATGAGAGACCAGTAGTTTGTGAGGATGGGTGTGTATTTTTTTCTCTTTCATTCAAAGCTACTAAATTTATATTGATGAACCTTAGAGTACTGTTGATCAAAATGAAGACTATATTTTAAGTAGCCCGGGTGAAGCCAGGAAGCAATAATAGTAATAAATATGTGTATTAAGAAGTAGTTTTGAGTGTATCCGGCTTCGAGCAAACGTAACATAATTGTGAACACACGTATGTACCGCACATACAGCCCAGTTTGGCCGTAGTCACTTCAAACAAAATTGCCACCCAATTGTTAAGAAACTCGTCCAGATATAGTCTGCACTCGAAAATCGCATCAGCGACAGTATTCATACGCGGCAAATGGACCGAAGAGATATTTTGAATCCCGCACTTTCTTCACTCCTGTACTTCCAAAGTAAAAAATATTTTCAAGCTCGTCACGTAGATATGAGTTTGTATTAATTTTTCCAGACTTTTAAACATGGGTCCCTGTCGCAACAATGTCAATTCAAATTTGAGTTGGGGTGCCTTTAATAAACGCAATTTTCTATCAAATTCTCTTATGTTCTAGGGTAACACTTTAAATTAGTTTTTTTTAATGAAATAAAAAAAGTGGTATATGTTTCATAAGAGTACTACTTGATATAGTTACCAGTACATCGTATTAAGTTTAATACGCACTTTACAATGCAAGCTGATATTCATGTAAATAATAATAATAATAATAACACCCAACAGTCACATACATAGTCCTGACCCCACATTAAGATCGAGTCTTGTGTCGTGGGTATCAGGAACTACGAGAGACTTTTCGGTCTCACAAACACCCAGACCCGAGAGAAATATTTCTGGGCCGCACAAACATTTCTCTCGGTGCGGGGATCGAACCCGCGGCCTCTCGTTTCACAGGCTCGTTTTTTAAATAGGAACTATAATAATATATGTAGCATAATATTTCTTCATAGTAATTAATCATTAGGTAAATTACTTCAAAACGCTATAGAGAATTGCCATCTTTTTTTAAATGAATATTTTAAATATTTATTTATGCCACCTTCATTGGGGTCACATAAACTAATCACCGCCGCGATATGCCGCTTAATAAGTAAACAACGATTTAGCCTCTTCCGACAAGGGATGAGAAAAAAATGAATACACAGTGAACAGGTATTCTACAACAACAACAACTGCACTAATGGATGTTGTCGACAATATTCTCGGGGAACAAGATTGCGGAAATAGTACATGTCTTGTGTTGCTGGATTTTTCACGTGCATTTGATAGTATAAGTATTCCTTTACTTTTGTCTAAGCTGTCATATTATGGTGTTGATTCAAAAACTTTGGTTTGGTTTAATAGTTATCTGAGTCATCGTACACAGGCAGTAAAGTTAATTAGGGAGGACGGTAGTGCATATATTTCTTCTCTTAAATCAGTTGATCGTGGGGTCCCCCAGGGATCAATTCTTGGTCCTCTATTATTTATAATATATAGCGCAGATATAATTAAAAGTATAAAACATTGCCGGTATCATCTATATGCCGATGATCTTCAGTTATACATATCGGGACCGCCCCAAAAGTTAAATGAATCTATAATTAAAATAAATGAAGATCTCAAAAATGTGTCTTCATGGGCAGATAGGAATTGCTTGGTTCTTAATCCGAGTAAATCAAAATTTATGATCCTCGGTTCTAAGGTGCAGATATTGAAGACCCTGGCAAACAATCCGGTTATCAAAATTGGTAATGAATGTATTGAACGGGTGAACGAGGCTAGAAATTTGGGTATTTTGTTTGATAGTCAGTTGCGTTTCGAAAATCATATAATAAACTTGGTGAGATCGTGTTTTTATCGTCTTAAGATTTTATACCAAATAAGGAATCTGCTTAGTGAGAAGGTGCGTATTACACTTTGTGAATCATTAATTCTTTCTAAACTGAACTACGGAGACCTAATATATGGACCACGCTTAATATCTAAAACACGTCGACTTGTGCAACGTGTCCAAAATGCATGTAGTCGGTTTTGTTACAATATACCACCAAGAACACACATCTCTCCACACCTAAACCAAGCTTCAGTATTAAACATGAGTTCTCGTAGACACCTCCACTTGGCATGCCTGTTGTTCGATGCCATGAAATACAAGAAACCGGAATACTTATTCTGTAAGCTACGATTTTCAAGTTTTCACCTTAGATACGGCTCTAGAGATGCGCGTGGCACTTTAGAGTCACATCCTCATAGAACTACGGCGTTTACCGGTAGTTTCCGCTATCTCTCAACCAAATGTTGGAATAATATTCCTCCACCTTTAAAACATATAAAATCGAAGTACTCATTTAAAAAGCATGTTAAAACCATGCTTCTAGAGAGGCAAAAATCAAATGTACCTAGTGGTTGGTTGTTAGCGGATTTTGCTGTGTGATTCACTCTAATTTGTACTTATGATCATTTCCAAAATAAATGTCTTGTATTGTTTTGTTATTGAGAGGTTTCTGTGGTGTATTGTGTGGTTTTATTTACCTATTTCTTTTATTATTATAAATTATAATTATTATTCATATTAATATTACTACCAAGAAATCATAACATGTTTTTGTTTACGTGTACATAGTAGTTTGTGTGTCATTTTTGTAGTGTGTACTTCTTAAATTGAATTGCGTCTCAGACTAATGAATTCATTACTCCGCCACTATTCTCCAGCCGGGTAATGGCAGAATATCAGTGTTTGCTCGTGTGAGTGAACGTATGCTGAGTCATCACCCTTTTGTTCTGCTGCAACACATATGCTGCTACACTTTTTTTTTTTTATTAGATATTTGTAATATTAGTATTTGTAATAGATTTGTATTTTAGTTTTGTATCAGTGTATGTGTACTTTAATGAACAAATAAAGGTTTTTCTATTCTATTCTATTCTATTCTATTCACTTTATATTTATAGAATTGACATGGTATAAAAAAAAGTTTGATTGGTGTTGTTTATCATTGAACCAAAATAATTTACCCCAAACCTTTGCTAAATTCAGTTTATGCAACATAATGTATATAAAATCATACATACTCACGCGTCATACGTCATAAAGTGCGTGGTGGCCTATTGGTAAACGGACCAGACGCGGCTGCCAACATGTTCACGGTGGTCGCGGGTTCAAATCCCAGGGCACACCTCTGACTTTTCGGAGTCATGTGTGTATTGACAGTCAATCACCATGCACTAAAACGGTGAAGGAAAACATCGTGAGGAAACCTGCATACCATAGCGATTCATAAGAATTTATATGGTATGTAAGTCCGCCAACCCGCACTAGGCCAGCGTGGTGGACTATATGGCCTAACCACTCTCAATCGTACTCTCGATTGTAGAGTAGGCCCGTGCCCTGCAGCGGGACGTATATGGGCTGATCCAGATACTCACGCGTTTTTCCTAGAATTGGTAGGAGGTGCTTGGTAGCTCATCCGTTTCGCCTAGTGTGTTTTATCCCACCATGTGATAGGAAGTGAGCATATCGCCATATCGGGTATAAATACCCTGAAAGGAAATTTGAATCTTCGAACGTCGTACGTAAAACAGTACGAATGTGCCTAGGTACTTGTAACAAAAATTCGAATCGTCTTAACCATATAAGTTTCGAATGAATAATAAGACTCATAGAGAATAGTATGGATTTTTAGAAGTGGAAAACTTATAACTTACTTTGCACGTCGAATGCTCAAACATTCGAACTTCTTTTCGGATCATAAAGTACCCTGACTCCGGGCTAATAATGAACAGAAAAATCTAATATCACTTTGCTCGATCACCATTCAAACCCGATACCTCAGTATTATAATCTCACTGTAGTACAACTGCCACCCAGCCAGTAAAAATAATTTACCCACTAAAAATCCCAATGCATTTAGCCGTATGAATGCAACATATCGGAATGCGTTTACCGACTCGTGGATATGCAAAGTGTATGCTAAGTGGGTTCTGAATGGCTTCGTGTGCCAAAAAGACTGTCTCACTGGGCTCTTATTGGGACATAGGATGTATGATGTATTTTATGTTCGAGTCTTTATGCAATTTGCGAGTGAATGCGGAATTCTTTGGGATTTTTGATATCGACGTTATTGCAAGGTGGGAGTTGTGTAACTGTGTTTGCATGAAGTTTATGCCATTTGTTTGACGGTAAGCGATATGACCCAGCCATCCTCTTACATAATATGGGACCTATCAGTGATTGTAGCAAAAATGTCGATTCTAGTGTGTGCTACAGGTATTCTAAATTTACTAGTACGAAAAATAATTGTATGTATTCTGATGGCGACTACCAAATACAGTGTATAAAGCAGATGGTAAACTCACACTGGTTTTAAAATTCGCATGACAAAAAGTGTAGAACTCATTGGACTATTAAAATACGTTATGTTTGCCTTTACAATTTAAGAAAATATGCAATCAAAGGGCCCGGAAAACAATGTCTGTTCCGCAAACATTTAGAGAAACCAAAAATTAAAATGAACCCGGCCATTAGGCGATGTATACACGGCCACCTGTTTCTATTGCCCATCACACGCTGAATAAACTTAACGGCTTGCCGCAGAGGTTCTCAAATGTATTCCTTTAAAATGTCTTGTTTAATTTTATATTTATAATGTATTATTTATTTTGAGAAGCAAATTATTTATCTGTTATTTGGTATCACGGTTATATGAAAAAAAATACACATTCTTTAATAATGAAGAAAAACATCCAGCAGAATTTGTGAACTATGGAATTATTTTCAACAATTTCTATCGTATTTATGTTGAACTCGACCACTAGCACTTGGGCTGCGTGGTTGATTATGACTTTGCGTACCTTAGGTGTCAGCCTCGTAATGTGAACATTAGTTTGCCTTGCGAGGAAGTGACTTTTTATTGCATAGGGCAAGCATACGAGCGAATATCACCTGATGGAAAGTGATCACTGCAACCCATGAATATCCATGTTTGTATTATAGATGTTTTGCAGGCCCATCTAATCGTGAGGGAAGGGGGATGGATAAAGGATGGAAGTGATGTGAGGAAGGATGTTATGTGAGGTAGTGGTACTGCCTCGGAGGGGCGAGCCCATTTATGCTGAATCATGACTGTCAACAGCTTTGCCACTTTTTAAATGATAATTACGATTTCCTCAAGCCATTATCCCTAAGGCTAAACATTTGAGAACCAGTACTCAGCTTTAATGACATAGCGTCGTCCAAAATACCACCTGTGATTACACGCCCAGGAATCTCATACCCGGACCCTCGGAATTGAACCGAATATTTTGCATTCAGCTTTTCAAAGTAACATTACGGGTGCTCAAGATTGCCTCTAAAACGCCGCGTGGATGGCAATGATTTTTTACGTTTATTGCCTAATTTAACGAGCTTAATATTAAGGCATGTTTTACATGTTAATTTTGCGGTGTTGTGAGCCGTGAAAAAACCGCCCTGAATAGTTTATTTGGTTGATAATGAGATTGTATCGTGGTTTGAATATTTTACTTTCGGCGTGTGTAAAGACATAATTTGGGAAGAGTTGGTAAGATTTGCTGGTACGATATTCCTAAGCTTGTGTAAATAAAGTTTAAACTAGGCCGAAATTATCCTTTGAGAGAGATGATCTCTCGCTTTTCCATTCGCTATGTAGAATGCGAAGAACCTTCAAGTCTGATAATAAGTGCCAAAATTAATTATCGTGCTACCTACACAGCAATAGACCTGATGTAACCTGCCTGCATCCAGCAATTTCCTGCGATCTTAAGTTAGTCGTCCGCCCACGTTTTCCGTCCGATACTTCGCTTGCTTGTACGTTTCCTCCACTCTGGAACCCTTCGGTCGCTTCCAACAGGTGTACGTGGCGTTCCTTAGGGGAGGCTTATGTTCAGCAGTAAATTACCTGAGGCTGAAGAGAGAGAGAGAGAGATATGGTGGTGTAGTTGTACTACAATATGATTACAAAGCTAAGGTATTCGAATTCGAATCCTGGGTCGGGCCAAGTGATAGTGGATTTTTCAATACACCATAAGCTCTCTATCACATCGTGGGAAGGAACACAGCCCGGTTGCTAGTACAAACTTCACACCACAAATCTGATGCAAATGAAAACACAAGGTTATCAATACGTAGAACCGGAACATGGTATCGATGAGGCGCGCAAACAGTAAATGCCAGACATCCCCGCACTGCTACATACCGGATTACGTCTCGATGGACGTACATTGCTTGTGGTCACGACTGCCGCAGGGTGGGCTGTTAGTGCATGAGCGGCGATGAAATTTAAATTTTCATTTAAATTATGGATATGAATGAATTCAAATCCATAATTGTCCGTAAGAAAACATCAGTTGTATTACATTAGTATTGAGGGCTGTGCGTTTTCAATAAGAAGATAAATAAATAAATTATATTAACAAAAATAGAGACTTTCTTTTTGACAAAATGTTGTCTTTTTCTGAATTTAGTGAGCTCTACTAAGATTGTCCTAATAGATAGTTAACAGGATAAATAAAATAAGATTGCTATTCCGGAAATAACAACGCCCAGCTTTAAGTCAAAGTACAGACAGAAAATATTAAGTTGGGAGCGAGTTGTTGAGTACAGCCCGCTTCCACCACGTTGCTGTGTAAATCTAAGCTCTAGGATTCCCCACTTCGGTACGTAATAGACTGTGAATGAAAATGAAATAATGCAATAGCGATTGCCTAATATAGTTATGGTGACTGTTCTGAAAAATGTCGCTTTGAAAATATGTATTAGTCGTATAGCTTCCGTAGTGCAGTTGGTTAGACGTCGGCTGTGAAACGAGAGGCCGCGGGTTCGATCGATATTTGTCTCGGCTCTAGGTGTTTGTCAGACCAAAAAGTCTCTCGTAATTCCTTAAACAACTGACACAAGAATGGATTTTAGTGTAAGGTCAGGACTATGTATGCGACTGTTGCCTGTTTTTTATTTATTTATTTATGCCGAAAAACTGATTCTAATTCTAGTTGCAAAGAACTATTAGTCGATATTGAAATCGTAGTCATGTAATGCGACAATACTAGTCGTCTGGCATATAATTCCACTGGCATTAAGACTTGAATATTTGTAGATGAAGATGAATAATTGATTCTCTTGCAACTATTTGTCGATATTTAAATCGTAGTCTTGTTATTTAACATTAAGAGCGTTTATACCCTGTGCGCGCTTTTTGGCTTAAAACAGGACTTTTCAAATGAGTTAATAGCCATCAATATACTCACACTCTTTCACTTTTATACAATATATTATTTAACCCTCTCACCCCCTCTTATCTCAAAGACCGTTTTATATTTCTTCATGATTCCCATGAAAGATCCCTGAGGTCGTCAGAGAACATGAAACTGAGAATGCCCGTACACACCACGACATTTATGGACAAATCATTCTCCGTACTAGCTGTTCGATTGTGGAACTCACTTCCAGATGTCGTGAGACGGGCTAGAACATTGTCATCTTTTAAGTCACTAGTCAAGGAACACTATCTCTCTCTCTGAATTTACACATTAATGTGCTTTTACTATTTCCATTAGCATTTATTATGTATATATTTATTATATTTTATGTCTATTTTGTATATGTATATATGTATGTATGTTGTACATATTTATATGAATGTATTACTTTTATTTTGTGTTTTTAATTTGTTAGTATAGTTTGTTTTTTTTTTTTTTTTTTCTTTCATTATACACCCTAGACTGCCCTTTCTCTCTCCTGTGTCTTATCTCCATCCAAAGGTTGCCTGGAAGAGATTGCCTAGTGCAATAAGGCCGCCGATTGTACTTATTTTTAATATTATTTTTAATTTCTGTTATTGTATTTGTTTTTTTCTGGTGTACAATAAAGTTTATAAATAAATAAATAAATAATTTAAAGGAAAAATAATTAGTACTTATTTTAGAAAAGGTTGTCATCTAGGGATTTTGGTGGAAAACATTATAGATTGATGGATAATTTGTGAATACTATAAGGATTACTGAACACAAGTTTCGTTATTTAGGCTTTAAGTGGCAATTTAGAAGCTTAAGATATCCGAAACCACTAAATATAAGATGAAAATAAAAATATTATCAGACTAATAAGACCCTTATGGAGGGATTTTGCTGAGAAAAATAATCTTTTTGTGTTTAGTTCCTGAAAAATAAAAATTTAAACAATTCGAAATTATTCAGAAACTCTCGTCAAGAACATATTTTTTTCACCAACTTATCGTACATAATTTTTTATAGCAATTGCATATTATAATAGAAGAACATCTTATCAATAAATTGCCATTTTTATATTTCAACAAAATTAGTTTTCATGTTTTCTGCAAATATTTAAAAACCACTATAAAACACGCTGTCCGACGTGGCTCAAATCAGACCGCCGCAAGGCCTTCTAGAGGGAGGATGTATCGCTCGTCGCTCCGGCCTAGCTGCAGTCGATTTTTTCCGTGCGTAGTAAAAATAGCCACGCGCGGACTGCGATTACCACATCTTAGTACTTTGGTAGTAAAATATTTAATTATTTTTATTACCTACAATGATTTTGTAGTGAGTATAAATTATGTTTCAGGTAATATAATGGAATGTAATTCCGAGGCTAAATTATGTTATGTATTGTAATATAAAATTAAATATATTTCGTAATTGTAAGAGGTTGTAAGGCCCCTAACACTATTTATGTGTTCGAACACGAAATGGTTAATAAAACGTCCGTAGTGTCTACTGATTGAACACTGATTTGAATGCAACTTAACAATGTAATAAGAACGAAAATATGATTAGTATATAAATTTGTATTATTCTTTGCTTGCACAGTAATATTTGTCTACTTATAATGCAAATAAAATATTTTTATGATATTATATTACAGTTACATTTCAATTGAATATTTGAAGCGCACGGATCAAAGTTGTTTGAGCCGATTGTATAGCGAGCCGACGCGGCAGCTCTACGCACGCAGATTTGGTCGCTTATGTGTGCGTGAAATTAACGAAGAAATACTTATAGTTGACTTTGCGCGTAAGGTGTATACGCTCTTAATGGCCTTTTGGAATATAATTCCACTGTCATTAAGCTTCTATACTTTTGAAGATGAAGCTCAAAATAAATAGTAGTGTCTGTTTGAAATTTGTCAAAGTATCACCTAACCGCTCCGCCCATCACCAAGAGACAGCGCCACAACTCAATTACTGTGTGGTTTCTAATTACGTCCACGTATGGTCACATTAGAGTCTGTGCGAGTCTCGCCGAGTGATTAACTAGTCCAAATATCGAATTAATCAAAATTCACACTTGATTAATGGTTTCGGCAAGCGATTAAGTTAATGGCATCCCTCCGTGTTGCGATTGTTTATGCCAATTTAGTTGCAATTGAGACATGTAATTATGTGTTCTACATAGATTTCTGTAGTATGATTGCCAGAAAGCACTAGGTCAGCGTATGTTATGGCCTAACCTCTTTCAACCGAACCGGTTACAAATTCAGCTTCCGTGGCGTTCTCTTAGACGCCGCCTGTAAAACTAGATACCGCGGGTTCAATTCCTGCCACGAGAGAAATGTTTGTGCGGCCTACATTATTTTCTTTCGGGTCTTGGAGTTTGTGAGACTGAAGTCTCTCGTAGTTTCTGATATCCACGACATGAGATTAGATCTTACTGATACTGTATGTGGCTGTTGGGTATTATTTATTTATTTATATATTAATCATCAGATCTCGAGGATTTCTATGTTCAATGGGTGATTAACAACTGATGCTGTACTATAAAAAATTTCGTATTAATAAAGTATGTAATAATGAAACTCGTCCTATAGCCAGTACATCAAGGAAAGCCTGCGAAGTGTGCCGGACCACACATTTCGCTGAGCCCGGCGCGCCACCCTGCGGTATTAATTAGAACCAACGCCACGAGGAAACACTTATTGGGGATTTTCACAAAAATTTATTGAACAATTACGTAGTGTGGTCTATGGGATGGAATGTGGCGACTAATATGCTTATGGCGAGAATTAACATGTCGTGACAACTGGATGGTTTGGAGTTTTCTTTTTCAGTAGTGCTTGGTTGAAAAGTAAATAAGTAGGTACCTACTTAATTAAACACGAAGGTATAATGGTTTCATGGAACGTTACATATTGAAATAAAACTATTATTACAGATTATTCCGCGGATTTGGTTTGGTTTTTACATTTTTTAACTTCCCGATGTTTCGATTATTTTACAGCTTTCCGAGTGTTAATCCGCCCCGTGAACAAGAAAGCTGGAAAGTATTCGCAGTTCTGAAATATCGTGAATTCATTGGTAATTGCTGGGTGGTAGCAGGGTTCATGTTATACTTCACAACTGATTTTAATGAAGTGACAATGCCAATCGCTTTTACTTGCATCGCACACAAACTGAGGGTGTAATAAGAGATATCATTACTATTTCTGGCGACGCTGTAGTGGCAAAATGATAAATGCCTCCCACAATTTATCACGGCATTACGGGACGTATTAAATACTCGCATGTGCCAGATTACGCTAACGCACTTCTAATGGCGTCTTATGTTTCGCTATTAGTATTGTAAACATGAATATTATGAGATTTTCCGATTCATATTATTAACGATCGCTCATGGAGGCTAAGAAAACTAAACACCATGAATTACAAAGCGATGCTTGAAATTTTACAGCGCTCGTCATTCTGTGAAAAAAAGATGTCAGTCATTATGTCCAGTTGTTACTCTGGTTACAGTGTCCGAAAGCCAGAAAACAACAGTGCATTTACACTGCTGTTTGGCTGAAGAAATACTCAGGCGGCCTCTTACTGTAAATGAGAGACGTACCACTAGTGAAATGAGGAAAAAATAATAAAACTTATAAGGAATGTCAAATATATCAACTGTATTGGATCACTTTTGTGAATTAAATACCGTTTCGAAAGAATTTGTGACATTCAGTGTTGTAAAATTGCGACATAATTATTAAATCCGTGGTTTTGGTTTTATTTCTTTTTATAATATTTTTGTGTTGTGTGATGTCATTTTTATTCGTATGCTTTTCTCTGCTGTTTTTCTCTCCTTAGATTTATGTCCATCCATAAGCCAAAGGAAGTCCCTGCTGAACATAGTTCTTCCTCAATGATTTCCACTGTGACTTGTTGGAAGCAGCCTGCATCCAGCGACGGCTTTAAATATATTTATGTCAATCTCATTGCATCTAGTGTCTCTCTTCTTCTAAAAATTTTGGGTCCAAAGTTCCTAGATATTTTATTTATCCGGAATATTTAAATAATCTTAATAGTCAGGCGGCCTGTGGTAAAATTACACAGTAATTTAGTTGGCAAATGAAGAGTCGTGTTGGATGGCGAACTGGGTGTTTCATTTTACAAGCCCTTTAAATTCTAGTCGAGAACACTTAGAGGTTTTTAGAGTTTGTTGCGAGGATTACTATTACATAAGCGATACTAAATGTAATTTCAAAAAGTTTGGTTTAGTATTAAAGCCACCAACCTCTAGTTAGCCACTTCAGTCCTCGTCCAACTGAGCTTTCTCAGCTATCACCTTTATAACATTATTATTTATCAACTTTATTGTACGCCAGGAAACCAGAAATTAAAACAACATATAAATAAGTACAATCGGCGGGCTTATTGCACTAGGCAATCTCTTCCAAGCAACCTTTGAATGGACATAAGAGAACGGAGAGAGGAAGGGCATTCTAGTGACAAAAGAATATATCAACAAAATAAACATTAAAAATTGACAAAGAAAATAAAATAAAGCAGAAATAAAAATAATATACAGGGTATATCAAGACTGCTACCGAAAACGAAGCCGGGTGGTAGTTTAAGCGACTTCAGACACAATGCAACAGAAAAAGTTGCAAAAAAAAGCGACAATTTTTTTTGTTATTTTTTTCCTATGGCCATATTTGGGTGGTAAATACATTTTTTCCTAAAATAATAGTATATACCCTTTTATTTATAAATACTTTAAGGTATAAAAGAGTTTAAATTATTATTTTAGCAAAAACTATGGATTTACCACCCAAAAATGACGATATTTAAAAAATCATTAAAAAAAATTGTCGCGTTTCTAGGCGAAACTTTTAACTGCATTGTGTTTGTAGCCACTAAAACTACCACCCGGCTTCGTTTTCGGTAGCAGTCTTGAGATACCCGTATATACCTTTATATTATACTAGCGGCCTGGCCCGGATCCGCCCGGGTACAGATACACTCTTTTGAAAATATTGTTTACCCTATGCTCATCAGGAATAATGTAGGACTCCAATGGCGGAAGAATTTTCAAATCAGGCTAGTAACTTCAAAGCCTTGTCAATGAAAACAATTAAATCATTCCTTTTATCTTTAAAATTAGTATAGACTAAAATACGTCCAGCCTATTATTATTTTTTATGTAATGTACTAAATATTTAATACATCGCTTTAATAACAATCTAGTCTTATGACTAATAAGTTATTTAAATTTAACCTAAATTTCTAAAGAGACTATGACTAAGATATGTCCAATAACACTTTTCTTATTGTCCTCTATTAAGGGGAAGACACAATGTTCGCGTGTTCTTTTTCAATAGCACTCACTGCACATTGCACTAATTATTCATTACACTAACTCAAAAGGTTTTGTCCTTTTAGTCTTCTCACTAGGTCCGTGTCCCTAACCTACCACATAGACAATATTGAACTACAAATTTCATCTAAGCGTTCATTTCAACATATTCGCGGTGTGTCACGAATAGGTAATAAGGAGGGGGTAGGGAAGCGCCGAACGCGAGGGGGTTATGGTAACATATGGCAGTGATTTCTCTTGATGGCTGGGTAGCCATCATCATCAGACATGACTCTCAATAGATACGGCAAGTATTTAAATAAATAAAAACAACCAACAGTCAACATAGTCCTAACCCCACACTACGATCGAGTCTTGACGTCATACGAAGACCCGAAACAAATATTTGTGGAAAGCACAACATTTGTCTAATGGATAGAAACCCATGGATTTCGTTTAACAGCCGGCGTGTAACTAACTGTGCTACGGAAGCTGTCTATAATTCATGCTGTTGTTCGTTTTGCTACTTTCCATGAGCGGTCGTGTCGCTTACCATCAGGCAAATGGTACGCTCGTCTCGCCACTCATTGCAAGAAAAGGCGTTACAATCAAAACACATACCAAACCGTATATAAAGCGATTACAGTACAATTTCTAAAATCCGAGTTGATATACGCATTCTCTAAATCGCGGGCTGTTTTGATGCAGTAAAACATGCAATGGGATACCGGGCGTAAAAGTTCCGATGCATTTCCTTTGAACCGATCAATACGGTATGATCTCGGATTGTCAAAACACAGACTGTCAGAAAATAGACGGAAAAAATCGCTTCATGTATTATCAGGTTTTTATAAATAAGTAATAATAATAATATAATCATCATCATCATCATCATATCAGCCACAGGAAGTCCACTGCTGAACATAGGCCTCCCCAATGATCTCCACAATGACCTGTTGGAAGCGGCCTGCATCCAGCGACTTCCTGCGACCTTAGTCAGATCGTCCGTCCACCTTGTAGGCGGGCGTCCAACACTTCGCTTGCCTATACGTGGCCTCCACTCGAGAACCTTTCGGCCCCAACGGCCATCGGTTCTACGAGCTATGTGCCCGGCCCACTGCCACTTCACTTGCCAATCCTATGGGCTATGTCGGTAACCTTGGTTCTCCTACGGATCTCCTCATTTCTGATTCGATCTCGTAGGGAAACACCGAGCATAGCCCGCTCCATGGCTCGTTGAGTGACTTTGAGCCTTTTAATGAGGCCCACAGTGAGAGGCCACGTCTCGGTGCCGTATGTCATCACTGGTACACACAACTATCGAAGACTTTCGATTTTAGGCACTGAGGTATTTTGGACGAGAAGACGTCGCGAAGTTTCCCGAACGCTGCCCAACCGAGTTGGATTCGCCGGTTGACCTCTCTCTCGAAGTTGGACCTGCCTAATAATATAATAATGGTTCAAAAATTGAATTTGCGACATCTATTTGGATTAAAGGTCTAGGTTAACCTAGAGGAGAGTTCATGACAAAGATATTTCATACGCCATTGTATACTTTAGTTTTTTTCCTAAACGTCGTCAAGGGAGTTATGTCGGAAATAACTCACATTTTGAGCATTCCGAATGGGGTATGAAGTATTGTATATTGTTTGATATGATAAATTGATTTTGTATGAAGCATGAACCTTTATGGCTGAAGGATTGTCGGGGCTTATTTATTATTTTTTGTATATAACAGTATTTTTATAAGGTTACATTGACTTAATTTGTGGTCACATGAGTATAAATTGGTTTGATTACAGCAGATAAATAATTATTGTGTAATCATTGAATGTTTCATTAAGTTTTGGCTGCTATTTTTCTGCAAAATGACTCACAAATTTAATATACAAAACCAAAGTGTTACTTACTTTCAGTACTTTTAGTGTATACTATTAATTTATTGGAACACGTATTTTGGACCCATATGAAGCAGGATGGTAATGCGGCATACATGATTGGTAATTTCTTGATAGTCTATTATATCTCAATAAAACATTGAGTATACTTATTAACCTATTGAGACTTAACATATTTTGTCTCAGGTGGCGAGCGTAGTGATAGTCAAGCATTGCTTTGTAATTCATGGTGTAGTTTGATTTTACCAATGTCCATGGGCGGTTGTGTCGCTTACAATCATTCGAATGGTATGCTAGTCTAAAAAAACTTTTGAAGTTTAAAAAACATATCTTTGCAAAAAAAAAAAAACGACGACACGCATCACTGACACTCTCTGGCAGTAGTTTTTAATCTGTTTAGTTGCATAGTTTTTGTGTTTCTCTCGGTATTCAAGCAAGCGAACTAGCTGAGCGTAAAAAATAGTTTAACTTAACAAGTAGTTTTTAGTTACATCGTTTAGCGACATACGGTAATTATGTTTGTGTAACATTGGGCCGTTTCTCAAGAATAAATGTGGCACTGAAATATTCTGAAGATCAGGTCTAAGTAATATTTAAGTCACCTCCTTTTGCACATTCGTAGTGCGTAATAATATTTTTTCTGTCTCGGTGAAGTGACTACCTAAACGTTGGCCAGAAAGAATATTGCTTAACAGCATTAGGTTATCTCCTGCTATTTGATCCCATAATTATGTCTGCTACATAATTTTATTCACGCGGCGGAGTGAAGTCTCAGAACTGTAGGAAGGAGGTGTCATACAATACTATATGAATACAGTTAGTACTACCCAAACATCCTAAATTGTTGGGCGATTTGCTCGAAACACTTCCATTCCGTGTGTCACAACCCATCAGCTTACATCGATCACCGAGTAAACAGCAATGCACACACGTCCCACCAACGCTTTTAATTTTAAAACAAAGGATAACATATTTTACCATTAATTTACCGTGTACATTGTATTTGCAGCGATAATGAACTGAATTACTGATGCGTAAATATTGTTGTATTTATCAATGCATATTAAGGCTTTATTAACTGCCCCCCTTTTCCCATTCCATATCATTTTAGTGAATGGTCTATTAAAAAAAAGAAAAGCCTAGTCTGAGTATGGCTGAATTTAAAGATAAGAATTACTGGTGGTAGGTCTCTCATATGTGAGAGGCCATCTGTGTAGGTACCACCGCAATGTCTATTTCTCCCGTGAAACAACACTGCGTAAATGCACTGTTGTGTTTCGGATTGAAGGACATTGTAGCCAAGAGTAAACTACTGACATATTAAGAACTTAACATCTTATGTCTCAGGATGGCGAGCGCAGTGGAATGTTGCTACTGTTATGAGCGGTCGTATCGCTTACCATCAGGCGAACGGCTTGCTCGTCTCGTCATTAATTGCAATAAAAAAAATAAAAAATAAAGAAAAAAATTGGTCCCTCTCGCTGTTTAAATAATTATTTTCATAGTATTTCTTTTGTTTTTTTTTTATTTATTATTAATCTTTTATACATAATGTTGTATAAAGGTGGACTTGATGCCTAAGGCCATTCTCTACCAGTCAACCTTTGGGTGATGCAGAGATTGTACAAAGTAGGTGTTTAATAGTATAACGAAGTGCAAATATATATTTATATATACAGGGAGCGCAAAAAAATGGCGCACTTGCTCAGTTGGGTACAAGGGCATAATATTAATATCGTAATAAAAAAAATAATATTTGGAAAATACCTATCCGTTTTGAAGTTATGAACGTTTAAATTTTTAAGTTTAATCACCACTTTTTCGCATAAAAACCAGTTGGAATGGAGAAGAACAAGATTTAAACACATACGTATTTTTTCGTTTCGTCGTTAATTGAACGGTTAACGAAATATACCACGAAAACCATTTTTAATAGCATCAAAATTTTTTAGACATCGCTTTAAAACCGTTGTTTACACGTGGGTAAGGTCATGAACTCTTAGCTGTATATTATCCTTCTCTAACTTCAAAAAAGGATATTTTTGTTTCATTTCAAATAAATCAATCAGTTGAACAGGGACGTACTTAGATTTAAAACGTCAATAAATTAACAACATAATACTTTAGGTGCAGTTGCATCGTGTATGGATTGACTATTTTGTTTGTCATTATTTTCCTTAGTGTCACAAATCCAAACTGAAAGACACCAATAAATCACACTGGTCATCGCTTAAATCATGTTAGATTGCGAATTTAAATTATAGTTAGAAAAGTTTTGGTAATACCTACATAACATTTAAATTGTTCTAAATAATTAATATTCTTTGAAAAAATATCTGATGACACTGATTAATAAAAAATAAGATTTTTAAAATGATGGCCCAATTCGGCCCTATTAGTCAAAGGAAGCCGCCGGTCATAGTGTACTTCGTCGGATCCAACGCGGCTCGATTATTCTTCCTTTGAGGTTGCCGCCGCCCTTTGTGAGCGCGAGCCGAAAGGCGGCAATTTCTTTGTTGGTAACTTTTAGCATTTTTGCAAAAGAAGACCGACATCTTGAGGTGTGTTCACACTACACACTTGATATAACTTAATTTGATTAAGTACTACTCCGATATAAAAGTTACGTTAAAAAAAAGATCTTATTGGACTGATAGAATGGTCCTTACTGCTCAAGAGCTTATAATATTATTTAAATATGTCATCACCGATCCATTCAGTTACAAATTGCCTATTTTCTTTTGCTTATTATTGTATTTAACATTACTTTAATGTGTTTTGAAAATAATGTTACTTAAACGTGATAAAATTTCTTCTAAATTCTTATACCTAGAGAAATGTCGTCTACCATTATAGCATAGAATTTGCATATGTGAGATAAAATTAGTGAAATCAATAAACACTAAGCACTAATTTACTGCACTGGAGACCCCGTGCCATGCAGTGGCACGTATATGGTCTGATACAGTAGTAATACTAATTGTTCACATGAATTATTATGAACTCAAATAGGAAAGCTTTGTATCTATGTGAACAGGCCTTATCTTTCAAAAATCAAATAATAATTTATTTTTTATTAGTTGAATTCGGATTGCGATCGCGTGTGCATGTATTAGTCGTGTGCATATTATTGTAAATTCGTTTTCAGTTATTTTGAGGTAAATTTATTAATTTCACTATGCTTTGAACATTACCCAATTTGATAGCTTTTGATGTAACTTGTGTTATGTCATATGTGAAATGTAAAAGAAAAAGTGATTTGTGCTACCAAACTGTGACAGTGTTTTTGGCGGATCCTGCGCTTCCATCCTTGCCTATCAAGGTCATTACGGTTTTCATTACAAGGTCAGTTAACTATTTTAGTGGTCATTAATGACAACTAACCAGCCCATATGAGTCACCGACGCCTCCGTGGCGCAGTTGGTAAGAACTGCCTGTGAAATGAGAGACCGCGGGTTCGGTTTCTGCCCGAGACAAATAATTTCCATGAACCATAATTATTTTTCTAATACCCGCGACACAAGATTTGTATCTTAGTGTGGGTTAGTACCCATGGATGTGACTGTTGACAGTATTATTTAATATCTTTTTTATGTACCCTGAGCGTTATGTACACAATCGCACGACTTATAAGTAAATAATGAGCTCTGCTTATTTATTGTTGAGTGTCTAACCGTTCAGTTGTAAGGTTCAATCACTTTAGCGTAATGTGTTAAGGGTTAGCATATGTAACGTTAGTTTTTTTTTTCTCGGCATCTTCTTAATATCGCTAGCGTCATGCAAATCCGTCTTAATTAAGATGCCTTCACCATATACTATAATGTATATTGGCAGGTGCGCCGGTTTTCTTGTCCACCCTGTATATTTAAATTAATATTATGCATTATGTAAATATAAGTTTACATATATATTCAATGTTTTCAAATATATACCCATATAATATACATACATACTTACATACATACTTACATACATATTTAAAAAGTGGTGAAAGTTAATTTGACGATTCTGCAATTTGTTTGAGTAGAAGTTCCCGGACCTTCACTTTAAACGCGTAACGGTTTCTGCATAGCCTGATTTCGAGGGGAAGCGCATTCCAAAGAAGTATCGACTGTATAGAGAAAGAATAATGTAAGAAATCAGTAGTATATTTTTTATCTATTTCTTTGCTATTTCTTTAATTTCTTTAATGTTTCACTTTGTTTAATTTTATGAGTTTAGATTTTCTTATTTCTTTTATTATTTGAATCTAATATTAATTAGCAGTTATTTGTTATTCAATGCATGATGTTAATCCTGCAACTAATGCATTTAGCATGTCACTAATTGTTAGAGTATTAAACATACAGAAATAGTATAATTAACCATTAAAAAACCATTGGATGTCTTTATATAAATTAATTTGAAAAAATAGCACTTATGCTTACGATGAAACAAATAAAGCCAGGTAATTTATATATTCGTACCCATGATTTGACACAATAATTTTAATGTTATTTGAACTCGTATTTTGCTCAACTATAAAGCCTTTTAACTGTAGTATGATATTATTTACACTCCAATAATTTCGGTAAATTATCATTTACATTACCTGTAAGGAAAGCAAGCAACATAAATATTTATTAAAATTCCTTTGTAATAAAAGTAACTGAAACCTTATTACCCTTTTTCCCTTTTGTTGTATCCATAGAATAATCCGAAATAAATTGCCTAGACCCTAAGAGCGAATACAACTCCTACTTGTATTTGTTGTGTAGTTCCTTCGTATTTGTATTATTAATTTCTATACATAAACTCACGGCCTTAGTCAACTTAATCAGAACACTCACATTTCACTTGGTAGTGTTCCGTCTCTCGATGTGATAGTGGGCGAGCCTATCATCATATCGGGCACAAATTTCTGACTCCGGGCTGATATTGAATAGAAAAATCCAATATAACGTTGCCTAAGCTAGGATTCGAACACGAGAAATCGGCTTTGCTATCATACCGTAGTGCAACTGCGCCACCGAGTAATTATTAATTTTCTTCCTTTCAATTGACATTGTTTAATTAACTAAAAGCACAGGCATATTTATTTCCTGCTACACTTAGGAAACTTCTTCGTCATACTGCTTTCTTCATTTTAATATTATAAAAAATGCATTTGCTGTGCTGGATTTTACTTTCGTAAAAGAAGCTGACTTTGTTTACAGGCCTGGCAATTATAATTATATTAGTAATTGTTTCCCAACAAATGAAGTTCATTCAAGACTTGCTTTGCCTTTATCATTTGTTCTGATCAGTTAATTAGGAAATTTGAAATGCCTGTATAAAGTGTGTATTTCTTGTTGGCTGCTCAACCAAGCCGTGTGTCTCGGTGCATAAATCTCGCAAGGATTATTCGTATGATGGATTGATCTCTCGACATTATCCGGATTTGCGTGTGCTCACGTGTTTTTATTGACGTAATGCCTGACGTCACGAGGTGATTTGTTGTCTGCCTGGGACGACCGTAATCCGCCACGCTTCGATGGAATAACTGAACGACAGTTGCAACATTTTAAAATGGCTGTAGGCGTGATGTAAATAGTTGTTGTTTTTAATGTTGTCTACAGGGTTTGGTTCAAATAATGTTTATTTACTAGTATTTATATAAATACTAAAGTAAATCTTAAATTATTTTATTTAGATACATTCATAAACTTTCAAATATGATTGAAGACATGTGTTTCTTATGTAGACCAGTGTCGATAATTTTTAAAATCTAATAAAATATTAGAAGGATAAAACGAAGAGAATATAACAAAAATGGAAGGAAAAATAATTTACGGGCGATCCTGAGGTCGGGAAGTGGGAGAACTTTGGAGGTGGGACTTTTTTTCACAAGACTTATAGTTTTGTGGAAAAACCAGTTTATAAACCTTTTGCTTGCAATAAATGGCAAGAACGAGCATGCCATGGGTTTATAACCCTTAAAAACCCTGCCTAAAAAGTCAAAACGCGTTTAAACTAGTTTTCCTTCCATTTTGTTACATTTCTTCCTATTCCAACGGGTATAAGCCTAATCGTTTCTTAGATTTACGCGAATGTTACACATTGAAATAACACTATTATTTTATCGCGAATTTAGTTTATTTTTTAACACTTTTGTCTTCCCGACGTTTCGGTTATTTTACAGCTTCGTGGTACCCCAGTCCGTCCCGTGACCCCGAAAGCTGTAAAGTAATCGAAACGTCGGGAAGAGAAAAATAAAAATAAAAAAAATATACTAATTTCGCGATAAAATCCTTAAATAATCGTTTTATTTCAATGGTTTAATCCTATTTTTTTTTAACTTTTACCAATATCAAAGGCTTGTACCCTGGCCTAATGTGTTCAAAATGGCACCCCAGTGTGATTATTGAATTTGGAAAATGTCAATAAGTGTCGCCCAGGATTGCAATTTGTGCTCGATATGAGCTAGACGCGCCTCGGGCTTAGTTATTAGGATGGACTGAGCTTGGTGAAATGTGGATGGCAGTAAAAGCATCTAGCCTCTAAAATACCGGCGTACCTCTCCTTAAAAATACAGACTTGAGCGTGTGTGTATATAACTGTGGGTATAGTTCCCTCTCGGATCAAAATAAACAAAGATTTTCATATAGTCTTCGGTGTATAATCGTCTTTTTTGTTTCGGTCTCAAAAAGCGTCTTGCATCAGTCGTCTTTCACGTCTTATATCGTTTCCAGACTGTCCTCTTTAGTTTAGTTTTTTAATTAGTCATCTTTTTCACACTAACCACGTTCCATATCATTAATTCGTCCGTTTTATTATACTCAATATTCTTCATAATATTAAATCCTATTTAAGTATGTATGTATCCCCATATACGTCCCACTGCAGGGCACGGGCCTCCTCTACAATCGACAATACGATTGAGAGTGGTTAGGCCATATAGTCCACCACGCTGGCCTAGTGCGGGTTGGCGGGTTTCTACTTTAGTTAAATCCTATTTAACTAAAGTATTAAATATATACATCTAACAATGACATACCCTGGCAGACTCCCCCTTGAGGTCAATTACGTCTTGTTTTGTTGATAATAGCGATAGTTGATAACTGCGTAAATGCATTGTAGCCACAGTCTAACTGGACGTATAGAGATTTAACATCTTATGTCATAGGATGTCGAGCGCAGTAGAATGCCATGCATTGCTTTGTGATTCAAGGTGATGTTTGGTTTTGCTTCTGTTTATCAGCTGTCGCATGGCTTACCATAAGACGAACAGCATGTTCGTCTCACCATTTATTGCAATTAAAAATATCCCCAAGGATATATCCTTACTGTCCACTGCTAAATTGTGTTTAAAAGGAATGACGAAGGAAAATTGCCGACGTTGTTGAACAACCGCTAATTGAGTAAATTTATATTGCGCGCAGTGTTTCAACACGAGCTAGCGATGGACTTATGTGCTCGAGAATGTGTTTTTAACCACAGTATATATTTTTTTCCGGCTACAAAAACTATTGCCGTGAGTTCTATTAGGGCAGGGCAAATATTTGTAATATTTTATGAATTAATGGTTCGACGACCATGTCATTTGCCTGATGGTAAACGATGTGGGTACTCCAGGACGGAAGCAAAACCAAACAAAACCATGCACCACAAGCAATGCTTAGCACTTTACTGGGCCCGCCATCAGAGTAGCTACTGGACATATTGAGACTGAAATTCTCATGTTATATAGGATTTGAATGTTATGAAGAAAGATGAGTAGAATGAAACGTTAGACGAATGATCAATGACTGGTATGGTGGTTTTTGTGAAAGAAATAATTAATGAAAGTACTTGAGATAAAAAGACTTAGAGGAAGAATGATTACGATGTTGAAAATACGGAAAGGCGGAATAAGAGAGAACAGTTTGGAAGACGATCGAAGAACGTGAATTAAAGATGAAGGCGTGTATAAAAAGACGAAAATAGAAGATGAAATTATATTTAAGATTATCCAAAGAATCGTTGTTTGATTTGACCCGACAAGAAAATATTTCCACATATATATTATAAGCTTTGCTTTGTAATTCATGGTGTTGTTTGGTTTTGCCTCTATTTATGAGCTATCTCGCCATTCATTGCAATAAAAAAACTAAACAAAGCCGCAAGTAAAATTTACTACAGTAAAACTAAAAGAATGTTCATTCACCCTTCGTGCATAATCAGATATCCAAAGCTGTAACATTCATAAAAATGAAACATTTCCAAAAAACAATTAACAATAACAAGAACACAATTTGTAAAAAGAATGCTTTATATCAGCGCAATATTTTTCTTTGAATTTTTAATAAACTATTTCGCTTCGTGTCGAATGTCTGGCCAGCTAATTGCTTTCACAGTAATAAAATGTAGTCTGCATTTACACCGAAATGATTAAAATCGTCCAACTATTTCTTTCTTTACATTATATTTTATTTTCGTTCGTCAAATATTTGTTTGCGATATTTTTTTTAACGTTCAATTTCGAAAGTATTGAATACATAATTTTATTTTAATGTTCTTTCACTTATTGAAAATGCAAGCAGGTGATTATATTCTATAAATAATATGAAATGTAAAAATGACGGACATTTCGTCGCATTATTGTAACTATTTAGCAGCTTTAAGATTGTAACCTGTTTTGTGTAAATAAAATAAAAAATAAATCAATATCTTTGTACAAAATTATGTTAAAGAAAATTTTAAAATTTTCTTTCGTGTTTGTTGTATTTGTGTCTGTGGAATAAATTTAACCTTACTAATACTGAGTTACTAATACTAATACTGAATTTAAACAATAAAAAATAGTACTGAGAACGTGATAATAAAGTCAGAAAAGCTCATATTAGAGAATAGTTGATTCCACCACATTCAGATGCAAAACATATATCCTACCTCCGCAAATAATGGATTTGTGCGATGGTCGAATCTGTACCCTTTTGTTTCACAAGTGGGTGGATGCCTACTGAATGACCTTTAGGAAATGCATTCATTCTTACAAAAATAATTTAAACATTGAAATATCAAATACTAATAATAGATTGGAAAGTAAGGCAGAACTTATTATTTCTAAATCGTAGAAGTGTTTTTATTTTACTTATTTTCATTTTGATCTTTCTAGGATACAATATTGCAATAGCTATGCTTTGAAGAGAAATAGCTAGTGATTTATTTGCAACTCCTCTCGTTCATTTTATTATTTATTTATTTGGGGACTGTCCCGCCCTCACACCCGCCACTGCAACTCCTGTAAGCGAGGATCAACAGTGACACACATTTTACTGACACCCAGCGTTGAAGCTTGGCGAGTCTCCGGGAATGTCCGGGAACTTGTCTTTAACCCGCAACGAAATTAATCATGAAGTTAATAGAGGAGTTGGAAATATTTTGTCCACTTCCCTCCAATTATTTATTACACTTTATTGTACATTCCTCGTGGCGTAGTTGTCCTAAGGTACGGTTACAAGGCTGAGGAATTCTATTTATTGTCACCCCCGAAGTCAGAAATTGTGCCTGATTGTGACGGAACATCCAAGGCGAAATGTGGGTGTCCTGTAGCGCCTCTGCCTACTCCTTTTGGAAAAAGGCGTGAGTTTATATTATGTATGTACTTTATTAGACAAACAAAAAAAGAAAATACACAACAAAATCTTATCAACTTATTATCTATATATTAATACATGATGCAAATACTTTAGAGCCCCTTTTTACGAAAATTGCGCGGACGCAATAGCATAAAATTTGGCACACTTATAGTTTATGTTATGAGTTATTTTTCAGTAATAATGCTTATAAAGTAAATTAAATCAATAATAAAACATTACACACACGACCATGTATTTTACACACACATACATACACAAGTATTGTACACGCATACATACTCTGGTGTTAAATTGTTTCTTTTGTTTTTCATTTTGTTCATAGACATCATAGACATAGAGTACTGATATAGACATATAAAAAAAAAAAGTTTTTTTTTGGCCTCATTTATATAAAAAAAAGATTTTAATAATAATGCATAAAAAGTATATTAAATCAATAATATTAAAAACATAGTTGAATGTCAAACAGAAAAGTTTTTATTGACGAATACTACGTGAAATACAGAGCGCTTATACAAATTGTGTAGCAGTAAGATACATTTAAATGTACACGGACTATCATTATATGCATATAGAAAGTTCTGTAGCAGCAATCTGCAATAACAACATTCAGGTACAAAAAAATATACAGTCCTTGCCATATTATTAGACCCACGCAGCAAACCCGTTACTTTTTCATCGTAAGAGTGGATATTGGTCAACATTACGAGCTATTTACTATTTTGAGTTTTTGATACTATAATTTAATATAATGCCAATAAAATGAAATAACTTTTAACTAAATTTTATGCATACACAAATTATGGTACAAATTATAACACCGGTTTCGTTCTCATTTACTATTTCGCGAGTATTTTGTTGACCCTCCTTTAGTCACCAAAAGTGCCTTAATTCTTCGAGGAATACTTTTTATGCATGCCTGTATAGATTTTTGAAGCTGAGGATTGTAATTCCACTCGAAAATTAATTTATCTATGAATTCTCTTTTAGTTTTTACTGTATATGGTTGATATTTTCCTCTTCAGAAGCTCCCAGACATTCTCGATAGTATTCATGTCTGGCGAATTTCCAAGTCATTCTAAAACTTTAATATGTTGCTGTTGTAAAAAGCTTGTAATGCTATTTGCTTTATGGCAAGGGGCCCCATCGTGCATAAAAGTTGGTTCTTCTTCTTCAGAGAACCAGTCTTTAAGTTGGGTTATTCATTTTGTTATAAGAACTTTTTTGTACTGATCCTGGCGCATTGTTTTCTCTACGATATACAGGCGAACTGTCCCTTTGCCTGGTATAACAGAACAACCATAACAGAAGGTGGATGTTTTACGGTAGGGACAATGCAGTCGGGCTTGTATTTCTCATGTGGTCTTCTCCGTACAAACATTGATTTTTCTATCGAAACTTGAAAGACGGACTCGTCGGAGACACAAACCTGTTATGATATTTTTTTTTAAATGTAGTTCGTTGATTGATTATATTGACTTCTCATAGTGAAAAATGTTTATTACCTTTTCCCAATCATCTATGATTAAGTTCTTATATTTACGGGCTCAATCATGTCGTTTCTTTATCATGGTCGGAGTCAACTTTGGTTTCCGCGCAGGTTTACGCGCATTCAATTTATTTTCAGCAAGACGCCGCTGCACAGTTCCCTGAGAAATGAATATTTTGTCATCCCTAATGTTCTTCGTTAATAAACGGACCAGTAATTTTTCTATTTTGGATACAAATATCTCGGATTTTTCTGTCTTTTCTTAGAGTCCTAATACGTTTCCGTCCACACGCACCTTTTCGTTTGGCGATAAAGTTATCCCGAGATTACTTTTTTTTTAAATATTCTTCACCGAACTTCTAGCAGATGCCTGTCCGCTTTAGCAATTTAGTATTGGGATAATTCAGTAGTCTTTAATATACTTCAGATAATAAGTGATTTTGAGAGATAATCATACACGTAAAACTTTTTCCTCTTCTTGATTTAGTCGAATTTCGAACCGCTGGGCGACCACTAGTTTAGTTAAATGTATCATAAATTATCCTAGAAACGTCTTATAGTCAATGCTCCGTATAAATAAAATGCGTGCTATCGATTATGGCTACGGGCGTTGCAGTTGACGGGTATGAGGAGGGAAAATCTCTTAATATAAATCCGTAACCTGCACACATTCCTCCCATAATTTTAAGGGAGTAACCTCCATATTTATTTCTAACTTATTCAAAGTTAGCCCGGCAGTTAACTAACAATACAATGAGAGGGTTAATGACCTATAAACCATCACAGATTTGCCGCTAATGTGTTTTTAATGGCACTCACCCATTGAGACGTCATGTTACATGGTTGAAAGAATTTACGGCGGCCATTTTGTTAATATTTACCGCGAAAATTTATGATGCAACCTTTTTGGTAATTATATTTTTCAGGTTATTAATTATTTTCGGGGGCTGGTTGTGACGCCGTTGGGAATGTTCATAATGGGGCTGGCAGACATGTAAATAATCGGATTGAGTAACAGCTTTGTGCGTGTTTAATTTTGTGTTTTGATGAAAATGTCTGCGTGTGATAGATTATTTTTTACCATTTGGAATGTTTAGAAGATTGCCTTTTTTATTATTTAGTCAAGTTTAATATTTTCTACTTGAGCTATAATCGCTCATATTTAGACGCGGAGAAATGAATTTTATGCAAATGTCGGAATAATGTACCTTATATATTAAGGCCATCTGCCAAACGTCAATGCTTTTTAGAAAATATTCGTGTTTTATCTTACTAAGGCTGAGTTGCACAACTAACTTTGCCAATACCTTTGCCTTTGAAAATGACATCGGGGGCCATACATGTAGGATTTGAATGTATGATGAAAGATGAGCAGAATGGAACGTTAGACGAATGACTGATAATTTATGGAACGTGGTTTGTGTGAAAGAGATGACTAATGAAAATTCTTAAGATGAAAACAGTTAGAAGATGAATGATTGAGATGTTAAAATATGGAAGGTAGAATAAGAGAGAACAGTCTGGAAGACGGGAAGGACAGAAGACGTACGGAATACAGACGTATTTTAACAAGAAGAAAATATCGAAGACTTCTAAGACGAGCTTTGGTTTTCTTTGACACCTTACGGAACTATTCCCATATACATTTGAGACGTATTTGACCTTGCGAATGTATGGCATTGACACTTTCAAGGTCAAAGTATTGGCAAGTTTGTGAAACTAAGCCTTAGTAGAATGAGTTGTAGGTTGGTAAATCCCTCATATTAGAGATGAGACTACTACAGGTGACTCTCATGTTCGCAGATTTCTCATAGATAGTTTCTTCCATCATAGCGTGGTGATAAGTAAGTAACAATATAGACGTAACTCCCAAAAAGCCATATGGCAAAAGTCAGAACTCTTTTACCTCGTGTTTAATCACTCGTAAATACTTGGCTATTTAACTATTCAATATTATTATTTATCTATTATTATTTACTTCTCTACACCTCCAAATGAATAATAGTGTGTGATTTACTTTGTGGTGTACCCAAATAATAATATTCTCTTAAGCTAAACCTAACTTGTTAAAGGAAGATTCAATCGTATTCTCGATTGTAGAGAAGGCCCGTGCCCTGCAGTGGGACGTATATGGGCTGATACAGATACAGACAGGAAGATTGCCAAGTAATTATTGTTCATTTTATAGGTGAAGGAAATATTACATGAATACATGTAAATAGTCTTAGTTTCTTAGGAGAACGAGAGATCTCCTACATTCTATCAACCACAAACACCCATTTGCAAAACTGTGGGACAGCAAAATGGATTATGGTTTAAAATAAATCATTAGGAATGACTGTGCTCAGCAATAAGACTCATTTTTATATTTATCTTGAGAAAATTTACAGCTATGTAATTCACATTATAACAAAATAGGTGTAACACAATATACCAAATAAGAGGCTATTAATTCACGACCCCCTCTGGCCAGATGGTGGGGCAACTTGCACAAGGAGGCTGGCAGCGAATGGAAGCATAAGACTGGGCCTGGGCCCTTGGCTCTATGGCCAGATATATATATATATAGAGAGATCTATGTTCAACAGTGGACGACAAGGCTGATTGATGACGATACGGTTTACAATTTCAAGAAATGTACTTTTTTAAATTTATTCATGCACGGCACAGTGATTGCATTGCTCTTGGACTTACCCACCAAAGTGTCAAACAAGTGTCGTCCAACTAGAGTATAAAATGGCATCAGACAGCGAGTTCATGCCATTCGACACAATCATGCTTGCTCCCTAAGACGGATCTTCACACTAATTTATTTTTTATAAATTATAAATAACACCCAGCAGTCACATACATAGTCCTGACCCCACACTAAGATCGAGTCTTGTGTCGTGGGTATCAGGAACTACTCTCACAAACACCCAGACCCGAAAGAAATATTGTAGATCGCACAAACATTTCTCTCGGTGCGGGGATCGAACCCGCGGCCCTCTCGTTCCACAGGCGGCGTCTAACCGCCTGCGCCCACGGAAGCTGTCAAACTACTGAATGCTTTCTCCTCATATGAAATCGACTCCTGGGTTTATTTCCAACTATATTAAGTATACAGACTGATACATTTATACATATCTAAAATATTTATAAAATTCGCCCCGGAACAGTAAACATGAGCCGGTTGCAGGGTTACAGATGGCGAGGCTAACAGCTATTTGATGCCCCTCGCACTATCTTTATCTCGTTTGTTCACCGCAGGGCGAATGAAATGTTTCCAGTGATGTTCTCCGTTTATGGATTTTTCATCGGTTATTGTTAATTTCGTTTTATTGTATGTAGATTTATAAGATATCTTTAATATGACTATTTTCAGGCATAGGAAGTTTAATGGTAAATCTAGAAATTTTGTAAGAATGTACAAGATGACAAGTTCATTCGATGTAGAAACCGGCGAAACTGCTTTTCTAGCATTTTGCTTGCCTTAGGCTCAAAAAATCGTTATTACCTTTTTTTGCTTTTCTGGTTGTATTAAAAAAGGCCGGAAAAGTAAGTGTAGTTATTTTACCAAATAACCTTTCTGGATACTTTTTTTTTATTGCATTGAATGGCGAGACGAGCAAGCCGTTCGCCTGATGGTAAGCGATACGACCGCTCATAAACAGTAGCAACATTCCACTGCGCTCGCCATCCTGAGACATAAGATGTTAAGTCTCAATATGTCCAGTAGTTGCTCTGGCTACAATGTCCTTCATCCAAAACACAACGGTGCATTTAAGCAGTGTTGTTTCACTGGAGAAATAGACATTGCGGTGGTACCTACCCAGATGGCCTCTCACATATGAGAGACCTACCACCAGTGATAGCGGTTCTAAGAAGAACAATTATTGCCGAGGAAACAAATGATTTGTAAACACAATATCTTCAAAGCACAGTCACATAAACAAAAGTAAATAAACAATACATCACAATTTTCCCCCATCGATGAATAACGGACAAACTTTCTTCGTCTTTTTAACGACTTCAAAAAAGGAGGAGGTTCTCAATTCGGACTGTATGTTGCTTTTTTTTTTTTATGTTTGTTACCTCGTTTCTCTGTAATGTGTGAACCGATTTCGACCATTCTTTCTTTGATTGAAAGCTGGTGCTTGTCGTTTGGTCCCATAAAAATATGGTGAAGATCTGATGAATATCTTCGGACCTGGAGAGGGGAACTCCTTAAAATTAAGGAGAATTGCAATAGTTCTTTTTGCATTACGTTCATAAGAAAAGTTAAGATACAGTGAGAGAGGGAAAAAGGGGTGGAGGTGAGGGGGGGTGGGTGATAAAATTAAAATACACGTAAATTCTAATATCTTCGGCAGCTT
Source organism: Hyles vespertilio (assembly GCA_009982885.2). Classification (NCBI taxonomy): domain Eukaryota; kingdom Metazoa; phylum Arthropoda; class Insecta; order Lepidoptera; family Sphingidae; genus Hyles; species Hyles vespertilio. The sequence continues at coordinate 2,949,896 of CM042817.1, forward strand.
TTAACCGATTTTAGTGATTTGTTTTCATTGGAAAGAACGTATTAACAGGTTGATCTCAGGAACACAACATTAAGATCTGATTATCATGTTCGGATCTGGAGCGTAGAACTCCTCAAAATTTTAGTGCATGTTGATTCATTTGCTTAATTGACTTGACTAGCCAACAAATCAAAATATATGCGTAACATATTGAAGGCGGGTCGCCCAGTACCAAACATATAGATATTTAAATTAATATAAGGCATAGGTCCTACATGTTGGGTACTTGGCGGCCCGCCTTCAATATGTTACGCATATATTTTGATTTGTTGGCTAGTCAAGTCATTAAGCAAATGAATCAACATGCACGAGTTCCATGAAATAATATTATTTTTTTGCTTTAAGTGGTTAGTTATTAGTTTATTATTTTTTGGTTTTTAGTGGATTTTTGTTTTGAAGTCGGTTTTATTTTTTTTTATCTTTTATTAAGACATTAGTGTAAATAGGAATTGTTTGCAAGCAGTCTTCATATACACGTTGTTTAATGTGAATGCTTGTAGCTTAGTTGTTACTTTGTAGTATAAGATGAAAGGGTCTTACGCGAATATTACTTCACATTAAAATAAAATTATTTTACAAAGTAAGAAAAAAATATTTTTGTCACAAGGTCAACACATAACAATAAAATCAATAATATAACATTCAGGGCTTTAAGCAGCATGTTAATATGTGAATAGCCAGACAACAAAGACCATTTTTTTCTTTCATTCATTCATTTTTACGGATTACATCGCGATTTTAGTCTTATTTTCGGCATAAAATCCCTAAAAGTAGTTTTATTTCAAGCCTCCAATACAGTTCAGTTTCAGCATAAAAACACCTAAACTAATAAATGAATTCATATATTCATCAATGTCTGTGCCAATAACCTACCTCATACGTCCTTATTCATGATAGTTATAAACCCATTTTGGTTATAGAATGTTTTTAGACTTCCTTTGGCTTAATTAAAGAAATTAAAACCTATACCACATATTTAATAATTATATTGTTAATTTACAAACTGATTGTCACAAATCCTTTTGAAAAAAAAAACGGCATTTAATCCACAATTCCCATTCTTATTAGTGGTATTATTTTTTATTATTACACTAGTGGTAAGTCTCTTTTCATTGTGAGAGGCCGCCTGGATAGGTACGACCGCATTGTCTATTTCTCCTGTCAAACAGCAGTGGAAATACACTATTGTGTTTCGAATTGAAGGACATTGTAGCCATTTTAGGTCTTAGGATGGCGAGCGCAGTGGAATGCCAAGCATTTTCTTTGTAATACAAGGTTTTGTTCCGCTTCTGTTTATGAGCGGTCGTTTCGCGTACCATCAGGTGAACGGCACGCTCGTCTCGCCATTCCTTGAAATAAAAAAATATGTTTTGTCTTCTTCGTTCGAACTGGATTAAAACTGTCTATGGATAAGGCTCTTAGTCCATCATTGTGGGTGAGATAAATAAATAAATACACCCAACAGTCACATACATAGTCCTGACCCCACACTAAGATCGAGCCTTACGTCGTGGGTATTAGGAACTACGAGAGACTTTTCAGTCTCACAAACACCCAGACCCGTAACAAATACCTGTGCTGCACAAAAATATTTGTTTCGGTGCGGGGATCGAACCCGCGGCCTCTCGTTTCACAGCTGGCGTCCAACCAACTGGGTCACGAAGGCTTTCGAAAAATAATATACTATCCTTTGTAAGATCTGACCCGAATTAGACGCAACTAAACTCGTTTTGCCTGCGGCCCCAACTTCCAGCGACTATCGATCCGATACAACTCTCGGAAGAACAAATTTAAATTAATACTGCATGTTATGTTTTAATCCTAATGGTATTTTATAATAATATTACTTTCTTTTACCCACTTATTCGGAGAATAAGGTCTAATATTTTGATAATAATGTTTCCTACTATATGTAAGTCCGCCAACCCGCACTAGGCCCGCGTGGTGGACTATATGGCCTAACCACTCCTCAATCGTATTCTCGATTGTAGAGGAGGCCCGTGCCCTGCAGTGGGACGTATATGGGCTGACGTAGTGCAGAACTATATTACTTGTTTCGGAAATGTGCTGTGTCTTAATTTATGTGACTGATTTAAGGCAAGTTTTTTAAAATGCTATTATTTTAAATTCGGTTGAAACAGGCCTACGTAATGTTGTTTTTTAAGGTAGTGTTTTTTTATATATTCATTTTCGCGTTCTGGGTTCAGTCTTTGTATATCCAAAATGCATAATTTTGTCCGATAGTTACAAACTTACTTACATAAATTGTGTGATTAATTAACTTTATAGATAGTAAATCAATTAACTGGTGGTAGGTCTCTCATATGTGCGAGGCCATCTGGGTAGGTACCGCCGCAATGTCTATTGCTCCCGTGAAACAACACTGCTTAAATGCACTGTTGTGTTTCGGATTGAAGGACATTGTAGCCAGAGCAACTACTGGACATATTGAGACTTAACATCTTATGTCTCAGAATGGCGAGCGCAGTGGAATGTTGCTACTGTTTATGAGAGATCGTATCGTTTGCCATCAGGCAAACGGCTTGCTCGTATCGCCATTCATTGCAATTAAAAAGAATAAAAAAACAGACAGCGTGTTTCTTATATACCAACCCGTGTTGTGTCGTAGCTAATATATATTGCTAGTTATTCAATTGTGTTAAATAACAAGCAATATTTGTATAATAAATTACAGTATATCACTAGAGTAAGTAAATATTAAATAGTCATTATCTTTATTTTATTAACTACCATTTTTTGTATCGATACAACTGATAATATTAATCTATGAGCAATCCACTTACTGAAATCGAAGATGAAGATTTAATCCGTTGCACTTTAAAGGATTTTAGTCTCCGACTACTACTCGCGATAGTAAAGCTGTTTCTTAATGCCCCTTTACGCGGAGAGTTCATGCCTTGAATATACGTAAAGATATAAAAGAGATTTAAAAAAAATAATTTTATAGCGGTTATGTAATGCGATAATCGTATATGATTCTCACTTCGAAAAACTCTCCTGCTGTAAACAGCGTTTAAATCCAATGGATTATTCTAGCTGTAGACACAAATAACATTTCAATTCTTAAAATCCCGTCGATAGTTACCAATTTTATTTCTAACACTTTCCTTAAATACAAGAAAATAAAATCACCAGCCGACTTCTTTCCGAATTCCAACACAAATATTGCCCAACCCTCCAATAATATACACAGATTATCGTGCAAATGAACAGATACAATGGCGTGAGTTCGCAATAAATAGTTGACGCGGTCGTAAAGATCAAATGGTCTTGTTATAGAATTAATCTAGACCGTTCACGTTCAGTGCAACTTACACTATCGTTCGTGTAAAGTCATATAAATGGGCGGCGTAAGTTGAAGGATTTGAGCGGATTTTGTGGCAGTACTGAATAGTCACTTATAATAGGAGATAAGTGTCTGGTCTGTTGGTAGCTGGACGCGGTTGCTAATATGTTAATGGTTGTCGCGGGTTCAAATGTCAGGTTTTTTTAAATATGGTATGCAAAGTAGGCTAACTCGCACTAGATCAGGGTGGTGGACTATATGGCTTAACCTCTCTCAATCGTACTCTCGATTGGAGAGGCGCTGCAGTGGGTGTAAAGGCTGATAAAATACAATACTAGAAAGTATCAGCCATTATGGCACAGCAGTCAATGAACGGAAATCTATTATTAAAGGATGTTTCTGACGACGATATGTAAGAGAAATTATTTAATATTTTCGTATCAACGAAACTTTATTTAAATGATACTATTGTTAAGTGTGTTTTATATGTGGTAACAAAAGATCAAAGATAAACAACTCAATTAAACGAAATAGCTCGTGAAACATCTTAAATTAAAGGTAAAATAATACATCACTGCAGACCCTACCTTGTTTCGTCTGGAGTAAATTGTTTTACCACCTCACCGTACTCTCTCATAATCCAATTAATTTCTAACGAGAGTCCACTTAAAGTTTTCCTGAACGCGTACAAGCTACATTGACCAACGCCATTTTATTTAGTCAACCGAGAGTTTTTATTCAGCAAGAATACAAAATTGGGTATTGTGAGACTAAAAACTTTGTCGTACTTCCTGATAGCTGCAACTCAAACTAGTATATTACCAGGACATTCATTGAGATTTTGGACATATTTATTTCTTATTAATCCAGCCTCATATCCATCCGCCACCTCCCATCACTTAAACCACAACCAAAGTCCTCACTTTAGCGGCACGGAGTAGAAATTAATTAGAAGAGGTTGGCAGACTTGCTCGTACCGTTGCTTATTGGGCCCAGGGCAAAAATATGGGACAGCGGTAACTACGGCCTGTTACGTGCCAAGGTATCTTCAAACTTGCGCTTATTGTCCAACTTCGTGATAGGTGTTTGTCTATTTTAATGTCTGGGTTATTAGTTCGCTGTTTAATTGGTTTGTCTGGAGTACGTGATATTGTTAAGGTGTTTATTGGTATTATATATTGAGTTAATTTTGACAATCTCGGTGGCGTAGTTGTACTAAGGTACGGTTACAAAGCTGAGGTCTCGGGTTCGAATCCAGGGTTGGGCAAAGTGACATTGGATTTTTCTATTCAGTGTCAGCCCAGCGTCAGGAATTTGTGCCTGATATGGCGATAGGCTTGCCACCTATCACATCGTGGGACGGAAAATACAATGCGAAACGTGGGTGTCCTGGTTACACCTCTGCCTCACCCGTTATGGGAAAAAGGCGTGAGTTTGTGTATGTATGTAATTTTGGTATGTGATAATTGATTAGTTAGTAGTAGGAACACAGTAAGAATAAGAATAGTTGGGGCATCAAAAATATTATTAATATCCTTTAACTGCAAAACGTTAATTAGCATTGCATCTATTAATGATCCTTCGAGCCGGATCAAAACTTTATTATAGCTCCATCTACCGTCACATATTTGCAATAATTTAGTCATAATGCCCAGTCGACCAGACGCTAATACTAATAACAGCACATAATTATGCGCATAGCTGGATAGAAAACGGCAATATGAATTAATTGCATACAAATTAAACTCTGATTAACTGATGGAAAATGGCACATTTATCAACTTTGCAGTGAACACGAATTAGCACCCTTTAGTTAGCTAGATAATTTATGTTCTGTTTGGTGTGGTTGTGGTTTTCCTTCGTTGGGTCAGTTTGTTTCTCTGTTGCTGTTCTGACGCCCTCTGTCTCATTTTGTTTTCGTTTAAAATTTTGTAGTTTCTGGTTTTCGGTAAATATTGTTGATTTGTTACTTTTTGACGATGGTACAAAGTAATGTTCTGAGGAGGGAAATTTTATGACGGTGATTTTTCGCTTACAATATAAATAATGCAAATTGGGTGTGGGAGCTGCTAATTAATAGAAACCTTTTGCACAGAATAACCAGATTCCACTAGATTTTAATGTAAATAGTTGGTAAGGTAAAACATTTTGTAGTGTAACATTAATCTTAGGGACCCAGCTCGGCCACAATATCCGCGTATGTACAGGGCTGGAAGGCCAGAGACACTGACATACCCCTTTCGGCCTCCCCCGGGTACCGAAAGGGAAGCTTAATAGCTTTTCCTCTTGAAAAAAAAAAGTGTAACATTAATCGTAGGTAGCAATCTTTTGCAATGGTAAAACCTCTGAGCTATCATGTTAGATTACGTGGTGGTAAAATTCATCTATTTTCTATCTGTGTTATATGAATATATTTTTAACGTATATCATTATTTCAGAAATGTTCTCATAATACAAACAACAAGCATTAATACTCGTGACTCGATTTTTAACATTTTGACAACAGCATGCATCAACGCATTTGGACGCCAAAATATCGTAGACAAAATTATTTGTTACTTGATAAATTATCAAATTTTGAGTAATAGCAAAAGATTTAAAAATGTAACATTACACCATTTATAAGTATAAACAGGATGAATTAAATTTCATTACACTTATGTTTTCACAACACTCATAAAGAGGAAATAACGCCAATCATGATAAAAAAAGATAGCAATATCGTATTTAGTATTTTATTTTAGCCTGGCATTAAAGAGCAGGTTCTAATCTCCGGCTTTACGTCACGAACGCATTTTAATAAGAAGCTTGATTTATCCGAGAATATTACCGACTTGCATAAAAAGTGTGCAATCAGCTCTGTATATTGATTTACATCTCATTTGAATATTAATAATTTGTTGGCTTTGCATCTCTGAAAAATAACGGTATTTGTATCAATGTTTTTGTTTATATAGTAATTTCGTGGATGTTTTATTGTTTGCTAGTAAAGGTATATTTAATATTCCATATTCCAAAAAATATGTATTCTTGGTGTCTTATGTTTTTTTGGGTATTTATTTCAATATTTATTGTACACTGATTTATTATAACAACACAAAGGGATACTCTAAAATACAAAAGTACAAAAGGCGGTCTTATCGCTCTGAGCAATCTCTGCCAGGCAACCTTTGGATGGATATAAGTGAAGGAGAAAGAGAGGGCAGTGTAAGAATAAAGAATAAATGGGTACTGTTTAATCATCTTAATTATCATGAAATTTTAATGGTGGTAAGTCTCTGATATGGTATTTTTCCCTCTGTTGCTTTGTTGTGTTTCGGTTTAAAGGATATTGAAGCCAGAGTAACTACTGGATTGGAACCTAACCTTTATGTCCCGGGGTGGCGGGTTCACTGTTGAATATTTCTATTAAATTTGGGCCACATAGCTTTAACTAGTTGTAAGCGCCTTACAGCCAAAGATATAGTGATCAGGTAAACATCTAATCAATAAAATTTCCGGTTAAGTGATAACATTGCTTATCAAAACACTTCCCCCGCTCAAACTAAATCTAATATAATATTATCACTGAGGTTCCAACTGAAAATTCCTTGAACTGATGCTAATGGCGGAAGGCTGAATAGAGACTCGTTTACAAGCGTGATTGCGACACTGAGGGCAGAGGGGTTACTCTATAAAAACGATTCGAACTTCGAATGTTCGGACGCCGTACGTAAAACTTCACTAATGTGCCTAGATACTCCACAAAATGTTGCATTCCTCTATCGTACGTCGCTACCATAGACTAAGTTCGAAAAAAATTATAAGTATAATAGAGAATAGTATTGATTTTTAGAAGTGGAAATCTTATATCATACTCCGCACGTCGAACATTCGAACACTCGAAGTTCGTATCGTTTTTATAGAGTAACCCCCCAGTGTCGATACTGGATCATTACCTCAGTTTCACTCACTGTATTACCATAATTTGGATGTTACTGAAATTGTATTTCTTATTGCAATATTTGGATTCATGTTCAATTGAGATTGATCATGATTTACACAAGAAACTCAAAAAAATTAAATCAATGTGTTCTAAAAGAATACTACTTATTTTTATAAAAAATGGCTACAATTATAATTTGTAAATCCCAATGCTGAGCTTGGGCAGGCTTATTTTGGATTAGCGGATTTTGTATATCATTTGTTATTATAAAATTTAAGGGAAACCATTAAATGAGTGACAAATAATTACAAACGCATAGGTAACTAAAATTACTTACTATAAACTTGAATTTCTGATGTCTTATTTGACTCTTCAGAAGATGTTTTGTATCAATTACGAGCCCAACGTGTACAATATACGTCCAACAGCAGGCCTCGTCTACAATTAACAGTACTATTGAGGGTGGTTGTAAGTGCGTGGTGGCCTGTTGGTAAACGGACTAGACGCGGCTGCTCACATAATCACGGTGGTCGCGGGTTCGAATCCCAGGGCACACCTCTGACTTTTCGGAGTCATGTGTGTATTGATAGTCAATCACCACGCACTAAAACGGTGAAGGAAAACATCGTGAGGAAACCTGCATACCATAACGATTTATAAAAAATTCTATGGTATGTAAGTCCGCCAACCCGCACTAGGCCAGCGTGGTGGACTATATGGCCTAACCACTCTCAATCGCACTGTCGATTGTGGAGGAGGCCCGTGCCCTGCAGTGGGACGTATATGGGCTGATACAGATTGAGGGTGGATAGGCCATATAGTCCACTACGCTGGCCAATAGCGGGTTGGCGGTCTTTACATACCATAGAAATTTTATAAATCGCCATGACATGCGGGTTTCTTCACGATGTTTTCCTTTACCCTTATACTGCGTGGTGATTGACTATCAACAGTACATAGTCATGCAAAAAATAATTAAATCAAAGCGATCCTACGTAACGAGGAAGTGTATAAAATAAATCAAGGCGCAAATAGTGGCGGAGTCACAGTGAGTGGGTGTTTCGTCGAGGCCCGCGTATCTCAGACGAACAGGCTCCATTATCTCCTTGCGGTGGGGGTACGGTGGCCAGCGATTTTAGAAACCGCGGTTTTTACTAACAATAACCGTGGTTTTGATATTCAATCACCACGCACTATAAAGGCGAAGGAAACCATTGTCAAATCTGCATACCATAGCGATTTATAAGAATTTCTGAATGTAGAACGTAGGTTTTCTAAATGGCAAAGCATCACAGAAGCGAAAATAGCAGGTTTTATAATATTGTGTAATGTAATAAACCAGAAATTTCATGAATAAGTCGTACAAAAATCGCTGGTTCTATATCGTCAAATTAAAGTTAGGTGTTAATTTTTTTTTAATGTCAATGGTATTTAGGAGACTAGGCATAGTGTAAATAATATATATGAAAAACGGTTTTAAAGTCTCGTAAAATTGTTTAAAAAGAAAATGTATTTATTCATTTTATTCTTTTTTGTTCACCCACGAACCTTACCAAATAAAACAATTTAAATTTAATTATTCTATATGCATATTATTCCATTTATAAAAAGGATAATGTATATATTTTTCTAATAATAAAAGATGGAGGAACTATAAGAAAATCTTTTACTTATGTATCGTACTCACGCATGTCATACACTTGATAATGGCGTCCACATTGTGCTGTCAATTATAAGGGTGAAGGCGAAGTGATAAGCAGAAAGGAATACTAATCTATGCAGAAAGGTTTCGCGAAACACATCTACTCTGAACTGATAAGCTAAGAATCTTCCAAGTTTAGTTAATTATTGCTTACCATTTAATAAAAATATTTAGGTTAAACACTGATAATTACTATTAAAACCATTTTAAAATATTTCATCAGTGCGGATACGTGTATTCTACCGCTTTGCCCGTCTTATGTAAAGATATTTCATCTGTACGTACTGTCGTCTTAGTTTTGCATATATTTTATTTAAAATGTTAAAAATAGATATACCTATAAATTCAACGCATTGGAATATGTGTAAGTAAGATGGATTAAGTCTAGATAATGTTAAGTCGTAGTTTAGATTAGATGTACAATGCTCTTAAGGGTAATCAATCAATCAAGTGTTAAAGGAGCTTAACTACAAGTAAAAGATAACATGGTGTGTCTATACAAGTGTTATCTAAAGTTATTTCTTTTACATTGAAATTTGATGTGTATTTCTTAAGCATATCACTTGTAATTTAAAAACGAATTCATTAATAAGTGATATAGAAAAGGTATCTAAAGTCTAGACTTTCAGATGCTACGTGAGACATTGGTCCCAGAGCACATAATACCTGCTATAATTTTTTATAGTCATAAATACATTATTAAGTTTAGATGTATTATTAAAAGTGTACTTAAAAGTCTTTTAAAATAGTTTTCAACTACTAGTTGTAAAATATTTCTACGAGTATTGTTGGCCCACCACTTGTAAGCTATGGAAGAATGTAATAATTATAAGGATTCCATAATTATGTCAAAATTAATTGTTGTTTTGACAATGCTTGCAGTAAATCAATCTACGATATGCATCTGTTGTATTTAATGACCTAATGTACCCTTCGCTATCTAAGTATATACGTATATTATATGCTAACGAACTTTCAACAGCTTGTTGATTCAATGACGTGACACAATACATTCTTTAATATGAATTCCTGTAACACAAACTCCGAATCTTTTTCTCCGCTTTCCGCTCTTTCCCATCAGCGGCCTAAACCACTGTCACTAGGCGTAACCACGAACGTAATGAACTAATGATGCTGACGCACTCCCCATTACCGGCGCTCACTGACAGCTGCGAAGAATGCTCCATTGTAGCTTCATGCTTGACTCCGTTTGACGAATCATTATCAATGGTATTGATTGAAAGGGTATTACTTTTAAGTTAAAGTTTTCCTTGGGGTTAAGAGATTATGTTACATTCGAAAAGGTTGTGAATAAAGACGCCATGGATTTGACAAACAGAGAAAAATTTTTGTGTTATTGACAAGTATTTCGGGTGGTGTTATAACGTTGATCTCTAACGGCTCTAAAATTCATTTTTCTATGCGTATTGTTTTTAAATTTTTAATATTTATGCTTGACTTATCGTATCCTAGTTAATAAATCAAACCGATAAATCAGAGGTCGGATGTAAGTATTCAAGTTTCCACGCGTGTATTTGTAGCGGTTTAAAGTAACGGTAAATATTGTGAAGAATACGTGTTGTGAACATTTCATTTCAAATATTTCACTGTCATTTGTATGAGGAATGATTTTTTCCAACCTGCACCAATCAATCCAACTCGCGATTGTAGAATCATATTTATGTGTATGGGCACTGCACATATATGGGCGATTATGGGCTATAATCTACATTACAGTTTCTATTACAAATATACTACTTTTTTGGGGACATTTTATTTCGCAGCTAATAATAAAATAGTTGAGAGGAAGGAAACAAGTGGTTGTATCACTTTGATAAATTTTGACAAATGTTAACTAATTATTTTCGGCTACTTTTTTAACTCTATCATTTAAGTACCCCAAGATGCTTTACCTAAGTTCCCAAACTGCTGTAACAATAAGTTCAATAATGATTTCTTAGGTTTACGCGAATGTTACTCATTGAAATACGGTCACGGGGCGAACGGACCACGAAAGTTGTAAAGTAATCGAAACGTCGGGAAGTCAAAATGTAAAAATTAAACCAAATCCGCGATAAAATCCGAAAATAATAGTTTTATTTCAATAAGTTCAATACTATTTCCTATCATTGCTTTATTGCAGGAATTAAAAGCATTTTTTTTTGTTGCAGGTGAGTACATTTATGATCGCGGGTGATAGAAGCTCAAACCACACGTCTGACTTTAAAGGGTGTTTTTTTTTTTAAATTAAATATAAAGAATTGCCTGATTTTTATATAATTTTATTGTGAATTAAAATTAATTTCATTTAAATATATGTTGTTCCTTGTTACAGGTGAGTGATATTTCTTTTATCTAGCGGATTGTTTAGAAGATCGGAAGTTCGAGTCCAAGCCCCATCTGAGATAACGAAGGTACATTTTTTCATTATTTTTTTTTCATTATTCAATTATTTTTATCAATTATTTATCTATGATGAATACTAAAAATATTTCTTTCTTGTTACAGGTAAGTGAAATTATAGCTGATAAAATTCAGATGGAAGGCGCAACTACGATTCCCATGTTTCAGTCTTCGAAGGTACGTGTTTTTTATTGTTACTCATCTCTGACCGTAAAGAGACTCTTTAATGTTCCCCCCACGCCGATCATGTAAATAAATTCCAACAAAAACTCATGCCACATTTGTCAACTTTTTGGCACTAGCCCCCAAAATCTTGTGCGAAAAGCTCAATAGCCTATTATTCCACATATTAAAATTACACGGTGGGTATAGGTTCGTTCCCGGAGCTCTCGTTGTGAGGCATCATTATGATAATTTTATCGGGAAATTTTCGCATGCAACGCTAAGCCCGCCCTAGGGACACACTGCCGTCGAAATTGGCAAACTTTTTGTGCAAAGTTTCAAGCGAATCTACGAATAAATTATGGCGTTTAATTAAAATCGAGTTACAGTTTCGGAGGCAATTCGTTTGGTGTGAAAAATAATGTTGAAATGTAAGTAGTTTTGTTTTAATTAACATGTGTTCGGAGTTTACTGTAATGAATAATGAAATGTGGATTTTGTTATGAATATAGAATTATATTCATATTGGAAATCATTGGGGGAGGCCTATGTTCAGCAGTGGACTTCCTTTGGCTGATGGATGGATGGATGGATGATAGAATTATATCCAAATGATGTTATTTGTCATTAATTTTATGTTGCGAAGTTACTTATTATCCTAATTGGATATTATGTAATACGAGAAAAGCTAAGAAAAATGTTCGTGTTTTTTACATCGTTGGAAACATATTATTATCTTTTAAAAGCTTGTATTATACAAAGAAAATTAGGTAAGAAAAAGCAAAATCGTTCGTGAATACTCATAATAATTTAGGTTATATTCCTACCATGTGGTCCAACAAGTTGGCCGCAACATTGGCAATATTTTCCTCCAATATGTCCTGTTTCTGGGTTATTAATGTGCCCGATAGCTCTCTTAAGGTATATTGAAGAGCTCATTAATCGAGACATCTTCGTGAAATGCTGACCATGAATATTCCCTATAGAGTGGGCGTATAGTGGGGCCATAAAAGCGACGTTTAATGCCGCTTTAGTGCTGTGGTAACGAGACACTTGGGAGATTAAATCTTATGGCCCAAGTATAATTTATTACGTAAATAATCACGTTTCGGGGCTCCACAATTTATTCAACTTGTAATATTAGGTGCGGATTTAACAGCTTAGTGAAGTCATAATTGGGATTTCTAGTCCTATCTTCATGACACTTTATACTGGTTTAAACTAATGCTATAAGCTTTTAATAATGAAAGTAATAATTATGCACGAATTACTTAGAAAGTAATTTGTTTTCACTGAAAGGAAAATTTACGTAGTATGAGGTTCGTTCAAACAACTACATTTATCTAAAATTATCAATTTCTTGATATTTTTCTACTTGCCCTTCCTTTATACTAATATAGCTTTTCAGCTGATAGATAGATAGTAGTATGATTTAGCTTGTCATTTTATGACAACTTGCTAATTGTCAATAATTTCGGAGGTCCAATAAATTCTTAAGTTATTTCAAACCATAATATTTTCTACCCAACGCGTAGATTGTATAATAACAAGAGGAGGCAAACAATAAACCTAAAAAACTACCAACACCATGAATCACAAAGCGATACTTGGCATTTCACTGCGCTCGCCATCCTGAGACATAAGAAGTTATTTATCATTATGTCCAATAGTTAGGTAAAGGTCAAAATAGTCAGAAGTTCGAACTAGAAAACGAACAGGTCATATAACAAAGGTCTTATCCAAAATGTACAGTAATCAGGGTGACTCAGACGAAATCACATAACGCCTGTAGAATCGTCTGATGCACTTACATCAATAAGCTATGGGTCACGACTTACGAGACACTTCACAATTCGGAGACTCACTTACCAAAATGAGTCTGAATTGGTAAATTTATTTTTGTTTCGATGTAGTAAAGTGTTGGGCTTATTGTTGGATTTGGTGGATTGAAAATATATTTTGTGTGCGGGAAGATTGATTTGTCTGTTTACGTTTTGAGGGTGTTAAAGTTATTCTAGTGTTAGGATTCCCGTACTAGGCCAGCGTGGTGGACTATATGGCCTAATCACTCTCTATCGTACTCTCGATTGTAGAGGAGGCCCGTACCCTTCAGTGGGCTGATACAGTAGGATATTCGTATTCGCCTAAAGAACACTAGACGTACTCATCTTGCATGCCCGTTTATCGCGGGATTGGTCGTGCAGCTTATAGTATTGGGTATATTAACTTTCAAGCAGGATGACATAAATCTGTCGATCTTTAGATCTAATTTACTCTTGTAAGTCGATAATCAATGGGAACGACCCTATACATATCTAAATGACGTGTATGTACTCGTGTCCTCCACACAAAATATGTTTAAAACAATCCAAACATACGTAAATAGGATGTACATATCACGTGGAATATGCATAAACAGCCGAAAAAGGCAAAATATGCAAATATTCATTTGCATGTCCACCCGACCTTCCCTAATTACCATGTTATATTTAACTTTTCAAGATATACGAGACAGGAAAGGGTAAATCTGAAAATGTGACAGTGCAATATTATTTTGACATGGGAGGCTCAACACCTACATAATATAATGGCGGAACCCGTTTATATATTTACGTATATATAGTATTATTTATTTGAAATTGTATTATATTTATTAATTGCGCTTTCTTTTTCCTTCTCATGAATCTACCCAATGGTTGTCCGGTAGAAGTTTTGTTGCGATAAGACCGCCATTTATTGTACTTGCTTCAATATCACTATTTACTGTTATATTTATGGTGTAAAATAAAGAATAACCAAATAAATTAAAAGCCTATGTAGTGTATATTTCATGATCATCATATACCACAGGGAGTCCAGGATCTCTTATAGGAACCGTTGAAGTAGCTATAGATTATAAGATTTGTACAGTTATAAATTATAACAAAATAAAATTTGCAGCACTACGAGAACGTTCTTATAACTCGATTAATACCGACTTTTCTTTTTTGTAGATCTACGACATTTTAATTTAAGTCATATTTGGTTTGAGAATAACTCTCCTTTTTACAAAATGCACCGTATAGTTTCGACTTATCGAGGAAGTATTAAAAATATTAGCCAAATATTAAAAATCAAACTCAAAAGACGCCCATTTAATGGCTTTGAAATTATCGCTCGCTGATCGCTGACGCTGAATTATTAGCGACAGAGCAGTGGGACGTTCACCTATAAAGGATTTGATAAACTTTTATCGCATAACATCTCCCTCTTGCATAAAACAAACTTCCAACTAATGATGAAAGATATTAAAATATAATTAGGGATCACGCTAAGCATTTATAGATCAAACTTGGTAAAAACTTTAGTAAAAATAAATGATCTTTTAATGTTGTTGCTAAATGTAATTTGTACACATTTTTGTTTGCTCAAATTTTTTTTAAAGGTATTTATTTTAAACGGTCAGGTGTAATGTGTTTCAGATAAATATAGTGGGGAGAATAGGAATGAAAGATAATGGTTGAATAATTAACCATTTAAATAGTATGTTTATCCATCTCTGCTGATTGTAGTGAAAATGTATCATAGAAGTGAATTAATTCAGTTATAAAAAACAAGACTGCTAGCTTAGATCCCTGTTGTAAAGTTAGGACCCAATATTTCTTGCCACGCCGAATATTTTCGCTATATATGACAGCTTCCGTGACGAAGTTGGTTAGACTAGGAACTTTTCGATACCGCAACCTTACGAAAATATTGTTTATTATAAAAATAATCGTCAATTCTGCTATCGAAAGCTTGACATCTGTTTCTCGCCAGAACCTATCGTCATCTGTTATTTATAGTTTCAAAATTACTTTGAAAACACATTAGACTAAATTACTGACATAATGTTCCTTCGATTAATATACAGTACGGCAAGACTTCAAGCGGTATTGATCTAAAAATCTATGAACACGTTATGTATAATCCGTACATCTCATTACATATAAATCGGTTGCACAGTTACTGACGGAATTTCTCCCATATTTCACCAAGAAGCGGTCGTTCAGTTTATAACGTAGAATAAGTTATGGGCGAGAGAGATTGTATAGGCTAAAGCGGATATAGAATTCGCTTAAAAATATTTAGTCGAAAAGCCACATTGCCTTGAATGTCAATTGCTTTGTTATTCTAAGTGTTGTTTAATTATAATATCAAGCGGACGGCACTCGTAACGCCATCCATAACAATAAAAAAAATATGTATATATTTTAAAATGAAGAATATCTTGAGAACAATTACCTATCTTTTTAAAGTTGCATTCTTTACGGATAATTTTACAATTTGGTTTTCAATAATGTTATATTTGCCTCTTTGTCTTCTAATAGCTGTGTATTTATGTATGTATTTGCCCCTATACGTCCTAGAGGGTATGGGTCTCCCCTACCATTGAGGGACGTAGTACTCGTACCATAATCGCGACCTCTCCCGACCTACACCTCACATCACATCCGCGCGGTGTTTGAGGAGATAATTTTCTTCTTAATTAACCCTTAACAGAACGGTGTATTTAATTGGGGCATTGAAACGTATGAGGTGCCCCGACGCAGGGGTTGTATTGAAGATTTTTAATTGAAAACCCTCCGCCACCGAGCACGCATTGTTTTGTCATCGTGAGATTAAATTTTCCACCCCTTTGTGCGTTCAAGATGCGAAGTGAATACTGGTAGTGTTGGAGTGCACGCTTTTCAACGGGAATTATTTTTACCTATCTCTATCAGCTAATATTACGTTCCTAAAATAAATATTTGAGAGGAGTTTGGTTTTTAAGTTTGGACGAGGCTCTACCTGAACTTGACTCAGCAATAAATTATTCTTGTGAGAATATAAATATGTGGTTCAAAATTTTATACGATTTCAATATACGAATTTATAGTGTGGAGGTGTGTGTAGTGGTATAGCAGGCGGTGTGATGTAGGCCACTTATGTGAGCCGGTGGTAGCTGGGTGTAGGAAAAATAATAAAAAGTTCTACACACAGGTTCAGTGTATATTGCACTAGTACACAATATCTACATACACATTGAACACAAGATTTACAGCTACAAAAGTCACAATGTGAGGTTCACTAGAGTCCAAAGTTCACACGATTAACGTTTGTGCACTACACTAAGCACTATATAATCGAAGGAGTGAAGCGATAGTTTTTATAATAGGAATAGCTCGTTAGCTACAGCTAGTTAAAGCGCACTGTACACACTATGTACTGCGTGAACGGTTTTCTACACGCGGCAGTAAATATAGGCGAGAACTATGGATAACTATGTAACGTGTATAGCGAGCGACAGCTGACTAACTGTTCGAAGTGAGCCGGCCGGCTGCGTCGGCGCCGGTACGTCACGACTTGCAACTACCTACGACGCCGGGCGGTCGGCGCGTTTATCGAACTATATAAAAACATTTTATGCCGTGTGACGACAGTATGTTTGTTTGTTGAACAATTTAATTTATTTGTTTGAAGTTTTGAAATTATTATGTTATGTTTTATTTGTAATGTGTTATGTATGTGAATGTTTAATGTATTTGTTGTGTGTTATTTATAAGTGACTGATAAAGTCCGCTACAAATTTATAAAATCCAAGTTTTTTAGTTCCTTTGTAAGCACACGAGCTAGCGGCCCGCATGTGGATATGCGGTTACCGCTGCTCATGGACCTTTGCCGTGCCAGCCACCAGGGGCCAGCACAACAAAGTCTGCCTATTTTATGGAGAGTACTCTCTTTAAGCCTCGTTTGAAGTAGGACAAGTCATAGTTTTTAGAAAACATGCAGGGAGTTCATTCCAGAGGTTACACGTGTGTGGTAGGAAAGAATGCTGGAAACGCCCCGTTTGCTTCCAAGTGGTGTGAATGAATTAATTCTACTATGGAGACGGGTGATGTGATAGTAATAAGGTGAAGGTGGTACCATCTCAAATAATTCTTCGGAGCACTCTCCTTAGAACAGACGATAGAACACACAGAGTATTTGAAAGAATACGTATATTATAATATATTATTATTTTATTAGCCTGCATACGCTTAACTAAGGGCCGAACTTATTTTGAATAGAAAGTTTCATTTACAGGGCATAGGCCGTAGTTCACCACGCTGATCGATTAAGGGTTAATGGAATTCGCATCTTATGTTAGAATATGTATAAATATTTTTCATAACAGTGAGTCGTAATGATTGGGGTTGGCCTTTTTCATGCACCAGCGCTCAACCGTAAGATTACTTTCTAGTCCATTATCTAAAAAAAACCTAACCGTAACGGCTTAATATGAATTTAATTGATGTCGCAGTTTTTTTTAATTGCCACCCATAATTATTTACTTCAATCCATCCAAGAATAGGGTTGTAGTCCACGTTAAGCTAAGATATGTGTTATTCTTTATAATTCTGAAACTCATAAGAGAAAAGTTATAGACCAACATCTTTTCAGGATTTTTCGTAGTTAAAGTTGGTGTAAAGTCTATGGGCTTTACCGCAATGACTTTCCTTCACAAATACTATAAGCTAAAAATACACACGTAACTTACAAAAACAAAGATATTTCCTCCTATCCCATGTCCAAATATCACTTAAAATAAATAAACTTTATTATCCCATTATAAGAACTCACAAAAGCCAAATATAAAGATATCTTTAACAATGTTCAAAGCATAATCTTACTTAAATGTTTCTCGAAATACAGCGTACAATACTTAAGATTTCGAGAGATTTCTCCGACTCTTTACAAAGGCTTTTCCCACAGGACTTCGGCCGAAATAAAATACGTTTAGAACCAATCATTGCATCAATAAAGGAAACATCTTGTGAGGATAAACTACTTACTCTAGAAAAATAAGTCAACAATTTTCCTGGATGATTTTTGTGCGGTGACAACGCTAGCTAAATTAAACGGATAGTCACGGATGTTAAATAGAACTAGCACAATATTCATGGATTGTAGTTGGCTTTATATATAATTAAAATTTTTGGCAAACCAGAAAAAAGTTTCCCAATCATCGTATTAATGTATTAAAAACCATTTATTTAATGCTGACAATACGAAATAACTTCTGTGCGCTTAATGGTTATTCCAATGCAATTTAAATAGAATATAAAATACGCCGGTCTGTTCATTACTAGATATATGCACATAGGCTGATACTCTATAAAACAATGTTCGGATGTTCGACGTCCGGAGTAAGATATAAGATTTCCATTTCTAAAAATCAATACTATCTCTAATTATTTTCTCCGAACTTAGTCTATGGTTGCGACTTGCGACGTTGCGACGTACGATAGTATATACCGGGTATCTCAAGACTGCTACCGAAAACGAAGCCGGGTGGTAGTTTTAGTAACTACAAACACAAAGCAACTAAAAATTTCGCTAAGAAACGCGACAGTAATTTTTTATGATTTCTTAAACATCGTCATTTTTGGTGGTGGTAAATCCCTAGTTTTAGCTAAAATAATAATTTAAACTCTTTTATACCTTAGATTATTTATAAATAAAAGGGTATACACTGTTATTTTAGGAAAAAATGCATTTACCACTCAAATATGGTCAAAGGAAAAAAATAACAAAAAAAATTGTCGCTCTTTTTTGCAATTTTTTCTATTGCATTGTGTCTGAAGTCGCTTAAACTACCACCCGGCTTCGTTTTCGGTAGCAGTCTTGATATACCCTGTATATTAGTTTTGTTTTACGTACGAACATTTGAAGTTTGTATCGTTTTTATTAGAGTAACCCCCCGGAATAAGGAATGGAATATACTTATATGTCTTGTAATGTCGGGTTTTCCACCATCACGTTGCCGCTATGTCTTCAAATTGACTTCATTATATGCGTCTGATCATAATTATCACCAGGAAAGTTTTGTTGAAAAATAATTGGTAAAAGAAAAGGGAAAGTCTCAAAAATATATTAATTCATGGTCACCCCGCTAATCCTGACAATGGAAGACTCAAATCCGATTAACGCGTTTGATACACGATTCTCTTTATTTCTTTAAACTTGGCTACCCTGAGAGGAAATTAAATTCTTGTTGTTGGAAAATTTCAATTATATTACTGGCCTTTTTTCAATTTAACACTTTTATTAAAATAGTTTCGAGGAAATTAAAATAATATTTTGATTATAACGTAATTAATCCTGTAATCGCGACTGCCTCTGTGGCGTAGTTGTACTACGGTACGATTACAAAGCTGAGATCTTGGGATCGAATCCCGGGTAGGGTAAAGTGATATTGGATTTTTCTATTCATTATCAGTCCGGAGTCAGGATATGGCGATAGACTCGCTCCCTATCACATCGTAGACGGAACATTTAAGGCAAAATGGGGGTGTTCTAACAAGCACCTCTACCTACCCCTTCTGGAAAAAGACGTGCGTTTATGTTATTTTTTATGCTATTTGCGAGGCGGGTGTGGAATATGCTGCTGGATAAATGAACTTGTTTATTATCCATGTTAATAAAGCTGAAGAGTTTGTTTGGTAGCGCTAATCTCTTTAGCTACCAGTCGAATTTGAAAAACTCTTTTCGCTTTGTCACCCCTATTAGAAGAAAATTATATTATTTTACCCTATTGCTAAGTATCCCTCTTTGAGGAATATTATCTCTCATCAAAAAAGGAATATGATTTAAAGTGGGAAATGAAATCTTATGTGATCGAAACGTCAAAGTCAACAGTTAAAAAAATGTAAAAAGCAAACCAAATCAACGATAAAATCCGTAAGTAATAGTTTTATTTCAATATCTTATGAAATCTTTATAAAACCCGATATTTATAATAATTAATGTGAAGAGAAATTGAGTAAAACATTTGATTTGAAGAATCATCATAGGTTCATTTAATTTTTGTGCTTATACAGCAGACATGCTAGCAGTACCAACTTATTCCTTCTGAAGGTATTTGCCTGTGTCTGTAGCACAATCATACAGCTAACTGCCTCTTAGTGATTTATTAATTATTAGCTTAGGTTTTTTAACGCCCTGCATAAAACCAATTCAAATTGTATTTTTCTACTAACATTGACAAAGTGACAAAAATGCACCCAAAGATTTCGACTACAAATCACTTTGTTGATATCATATTGAAAAGTGCCTGCCTCGGTGCTGTAGTTGTATTCCGGTACGGTTACACAGAAGTCTCGGGTTTGAATCCCGCGTCGGGCAAAGTGATATTGGATTTTATTATTTATAATCATCCCTGTGTCAGAAATTTGTGCCCGATATGGCGATAGGCTGGCTTTACCACATCGTGAGACGTAATATACATGGCGAGATGTGTCCTGGCACCTCTGCCTACCCCGTCTGGGAAAAAAGCTTGAGTTATGTATATTTTGAAAGGTAAAGATCTTAATATGAAGCACGAACCCAAGAAAGTATTCAACCGTAATTATCTGACAATAAACACAAAATTGTCGTGGATAAAAATCCGAATCCCTCGCGTAGTATTTGTCAGGTCCGTGTAAGACAGGTCGGATTTACCTAAGCGTGTGGGGTCGGCACAACATTTGCTGTGCTCGCAACTTAATATAATCCACGTTTGGGGTCTTCTTGGGTCCCTAGTGGACCACAACGGGATGACTACAGATGTTTTATTTTCAACTGGAAATATGGTTTGAATAATTTATCTTTTGTTCGAGATAAATGCTATGAATATTTTATTTGAACGATCATTTGCGTTTATTTTGAATACAACGCAATTTAACAGAAGTATACGATCAGCTAATGACTATAGTTAATGACACGGACTGACAAAAAACTGCTGATTTTTTTTCCAGTTTTCATTGAATCAAATTATGAGGAAATGATGAATACATAGCAAAATATGATAATAAAAAAATAAAAACCGACTTCAAAACAAAAAACCGCTAAAAACCAAAAAATGACTAAATAATAAGTACCACTGCAAAGCAAAAAAATAATATTTGTTTCATGGAACTTGCGCTTGTTGATTAATTTGCTTAATGACTTGACTAGCCAACAAATCAAAATATATGCATAACATATCGAAGGCGGGCCGCCAAGTACCAAACATGTAGGACCTATGCCTTATATTAATTTAAATATCTATATGTTTGGTACTGGGCGACCCGCCTTCAATATGTTATGCATATATTTTGATTTGTTGGCTAGTCAAGTCATTAAGCAAATTAATCAACAAGCGCAAGTTCCATGAAACAAATATTATTTTTTTGCTTTGCAGTGGTACTTATTATTTAGTTATTTTTTGGTTTTTAGCGGTTTTTTGTTTTGAAGTCGGTTTTTATTTTTTTATTAAAATTTTTGGTTATTTTTATCTTTTTAGTGTTGATAGGAATCAAAATGAAGAAGATTTGGTCCCCACAAGGAATATGTTCTTTCCGATGTTAATGAAATCGCTAAAATCGGCTAAAAGCTGCCAAAGATATTGGAGTATTCATATGTTTATTATTTTTTCTACCCCTCCCCCCCTCCCTTTGCCCCTACCCCCTTTTCCCACCACCACTGTAGCTTAGCTTTTATACTGAACCCAATGCAAAAACAACCATTGGAATCCTACTAAAGTTTGAAGAGTTCTACACTCCAGGTCCGAAAATGATCATCAGATCTCCATGTTGTGTTCCTGAGATCAACCTGTCAATACATTCTTTCCAATGAAAAAGAAATCACTAAAATCGGTTAAATCCTGCCGAAGATATTAGAATTTACGTGTATTTTAATTTTATCACCTACCCCCCCTCACCCCCACCCCTTTTTCCTCTCTCACTGTAAATTAACTTTTATAATGAACCTAATGCAAAAAGAACCATTGGAATCCTACTTAATTTTAAGGAGTTCCCCTCTCCAGGTCCGAAGATATTGCTCAGATTTTCACCATATTTTTATGGGACCAAATGACAAGCATCAGCTTTCAATCAAAGAAAGAATGGTCGAAATCGGTTCACACAGTACAGAGAAACGAGGTAACAAACATAAAAAAAAAAAAAAAAAAAAAGCACCATACAGTCGAATTGAGAACCTCCTCCTTTTTTTGAAGTCGGTTAAAAAATTGATTTTAATTACGAGTTAATAATAAATTTGTTCCACTCAATGATTTCATAATAATCATTAAAGTATAGATGTTTTATTTTGCACATATAATACACATGAATAAACAAATAATTACGATGAATTATGAATAAAACTACTTTATATAAATCTTATGGCCTAATCACTCTCAATCGTACTGTCGTTTGTAGAGGAGGCCCGTGCCTTGCAGTGGGACGTATATGGACTGATATAGATAGATAGATAGATATAAATCTTATACATGAGCTACAAAATCCCCGCCACAATGAAACTGAGAACAAAAACCGTGTTAATTAATGACAAGACAGTGTAATCCTTCTGCGTCATTTTCGCTGTGTCACCGGGGTGAGGTTCTGGCCGCCTGAACTTGTGAAAACATCAACTCGCCTTGCTGCTCACACAACCGAACTTTGTTTCTTACGGTTTGGTCCGTGTTCATTGTTAGACGAGAATTTTGACGTATTTTCATGAATTGTCAGAGATCTCATAATCTTTACTCAACCATATTCACGCCATTCCGTCCTGAAATTAAATAACGCAATTTAATCGAGGTTTATACTGTGTAATATTATTCATAAGTCACCTTAAATTGGTCTTTTTTATTAATTGTTCCGATATTGTTGGTGGGAACAAACTCAGTGCAAGTTGTACTCATCTTGCTATATAAAATATATACGAATTGTGATACATAATATGCATGTACTTAAATATGAATCTAAGTGTAGAAATAACTATACTGGTCGTGGGGAGAGGAATATGTGGCCTAAATAGCGATAGGCTTGTCATCTATTTTATCCTAGGAAAGGATTAAGGTCGGTGAATCGTAGGTGGCACAAGTCACAACTGTAGTTGTCCCTTTGAGAATCTGAGCCTCAAAGCCGTATTCCCCTTTTTATAACTATGTTATGCCTATGTTCAGTAGTGGATTTCTGCGGCTGAAGAGAAAGAAAGAAGAAGAAAGAGATAGATAGAGAGAGAGGGAGTAATATTATCATGGGATGGTTCCATGTCGTAGGTTGTTAAAGTGCTTGTGCTAATTATTCGGCGCTTGAAACCACTCCATTGGTTTTAAGAACAAGTTGTCGTTATATCACTTTCTAGAGTAAAAAATAGACTTGTTTAAATGTATTATTCATACATTGTTTTTGCATTCAGCTGACGATATGAGAGCGTTTTTCGAAAGAATGCCTCGCATTCTGAAATTCCTTTACAAAGGCAGGCAAGGTATTTCGCTCCAACTTTACTGGCTTAAGATATATTTTCTAGAACATATTTTAATTTCGTATTTGTTTTCTTGTAAGAGTGGTATTCAACTATTAAAATGATCTGCTTTTTTTAAAGTAATGCATCGCCTTTGTAATTCTTTCGGTATTTCTGTTTATTCATAAATTATTTCTACTCTTTTGAATAGACGTGGGGTTAATGTAACGTCCTTCCATTATCTCACAGAATACTTTAGTTTGTTTTTATTTACTACTAGCAGTCCGGCTTGGTCCTTTTACTATAATTTTTGAATTGCTATGAATGGCTAAATGAGCATGCATCGCTTGGTGGTACAAGATTCGGCCGCTCACGAACACAACTTGAATTACATAGCAATGTTTAGCATTCAAATGCGCTCGTCATCTTGAGACAAGATGTCAATATGTCCAGTGGTTACTCTGGCTACAATTTCCTTTAAACCAAATCACGACAATCATCAACACTACAAAATCGTATAAATTGTAATCTACAATCTCAGTTACTTGTGAAGTTTCATCATAATCCATGCCATAGTTTTTGCATGCCAGAGAAATAAATACCCACACTCCACTAGAATTCCCGTACGATCCCCAACAATGGACATTCAAGTTAGGTTTATTTGCTAATGTCTAGAAAGGCGTAAGGAGTTCCCAAGTTAGCTTAGAGTTTAAGCGAGTGTCGCGCCATCTTGTTTTCCACTGTTAGTTATCTGGCGCGTACCTGATGTACTGATCTTGCGATGGCCGAACCTTATTTTGCTGAGTATTTTTGTCACCGAATCAGTTTCAAGACTGGTTTGTTTTTGTAAACACAGATCTTGGTCATTTAGATGATGGGACGGGAGATGTATTTTATCAAACAAGATTGAACAGTGATTTTTGCTGTAGTTATCGACTTCGTTTTATTCATGTTTTACACCAGCAAAGGAATATTTTGATCACTAATCTAATGATTTACTTACAATTGATCAAGTAACATTCTAAGCATTATTAGACACTTTGGTGCTTTGCCGGTCTCTTAAATTGGAAAGGATTATTGGGCCTGCTGTAATCTCATGCACAGAATGTTATACTGGAAAAACTGATTTCCCTGTTTTTTTTTTGTCACAAAAAACCAAACCTGTTTTTCTGTAAGATAATAACACGCACATAGATACAATACTCCAAAACAAAAATCCACTAAAAACTAAAAAATAATAACTACTTACCACTCCAAAGCAAAAAAATAATATTTATTTCATGGAACTCGTGCATGTTGATTAATTTGCTTAATGACTTGACTAGCCAACAAATCAAAATATATGCGTAACATATCGAAGGCGGGTCGCCAAGTACCAAACATGTAGGACCTATGCCTTATATTAATTTAAATATCTATTGTTTGGTACTGGGCGACCCGCCTTCAATATGTTACGCATATATTTTGATTTGTTGGCTAGTCAAGTCATTAAGCAAATTAATCAACATGCACGAGTTCCATGAAATAAATATTATTTTTTTGCTTTGGAGTGGTAAGTAGTTATTATTTTTTGGTTTTTAGTGGATTTTTGTTTTGAAGTCGGTTTTTATTTTTTTTATTAAAAATTTGAGTTATTTTTATCTTTTTAGTGTTGATAGGCATTTAAATGAAGAAGATTTGGTCCCCACAAGGAATATGTTCTTTCCGATGACAATGATATCGCTAAAATCGGCTAAAAGCTGCCAAAGATATTAGAATATTCACATGTTTACTATTTTTGCTCCCCCCCCCCTCCCTTCACGCCTACCCCTTTTTCCCTCAACCACTGTAGCCTAGCTTTTTTACTGAACCCAATGCAAAAAGAACCGTTGAAATCCTATTAAATTTTAAGGAGTTCCCCTCTCCAGGTCCGAAGATATTCATCAGATCTTCACCATATTTTTATGGGACCAAACGACAAGCACCAGCTTTCAATCAAAGAAAGAATGATTGAAATCGGTTCACACAGTACAGAGAAACGAGGTAACAAACATAAAAAAAAAAAAAGCAACATACAGTCGAATTGAGAACCTCCTCCTTTTTTTGAAGTCGGTTAAAAATAACTACGGTGTAGCTCCACCAATAATGTCATGTTATAAAAATTTTTTGATGTTTTACCTCGGGCACTGTTTATCTCCAAACATAATTGCACACCAAAGTTTCATAGCTCCATAAATTCTCTCACTTGTGTATCTAACACACAACAGTACTCCCAGTTTCCGAGCAAAGATAAAAAAGCTTATAAAAATAACTATTTATATTTGAACATCGATACAATGTGTGTCATCGCAATGATTTCACGAAAAAACACGCTCAACCGATTTTTACGAAGCACATAACACTTCACCCGTATCGGATACGAGTATGGGGGCCTATCACCATTTTATACGGCAATTATTGACACGTATTTCCCATAACACGTCCTGGGCTCAGATTTAACCCAAATCCTTTTGTAATGTTTCACAGTTGGATAGCTTTTACGGTTTGTAAGTTTTTTGTAAAATTTTAGGGTTTTGTGGGAATATAATGCGATAGTTGCTATGGAAAAGTAGGTAGATACCTCGCTATAAAAGTTGTGGCTCCAATTTGTATAGACATATAAAAATTTGTTTTCTGTCTGATTCAGTGTTATGTGACTGAGAATTAAATTAAAGGATCTTATGAAAATACACAGAGAATTAAAGATAGAAATGGAAATTGATAATGCAATATAGTCACCCATTGTACTATTTTAATTTTGTTTGTTATATTTAATCACTATGCATATTGGGATGTATAAAGATGTAGAATATAAATAAATAGAAGTTTATCTTTATTATTCTTATCACAATAACTAAGTAAATTTAAAAAGAAATCCCTCAAAGTTACGAATAATATACTACAAAATCTAAAGGAACTTGGCACCAGCGCGTACATCTATAAAATTGGCAC